>CM029534.1:31328693-32744527 GCA_017141395.1 Laodelphax striatellus | reverse complement strand
ATAAAGATTATCACAACTTTTGCCAACTGTCTATAAGATTCATGTCTCCCGCTCCTCTCCTCACCTCCCTACATATTATAGAACATGTTTCATGGAAGCTCTAAGGTTTAACTTATTTCCAGACTCACAAGAAAATACTTACCAGTTACTTTTCTAGAAGATAAATTTCACTCACTTGCTGATTAGAACCTCATTATCCTGCTCTCAACCAGGAATAATAATAATAATATTATATCAGAATAATATTACCAGAAAAATTCATATATGTAATATTTTATCAGAATTTAATCATAATTCTATAGATCAGAATGCATTGTTTCTTTTAACTTCGAAGATGCTTGAATATAATTTAAGAAATACAGGTTTTCTTTGCAATCTGCATATCAGCAATATATATTATAATACCTTACGTTTAAGATTATTAGACTGGGAATAAAATTTTTCATATGTAACCTACATGTACATTATGTGGATTAAGAAATAAATATCATTAGTATTCTCCCAAATTCAGAACATAATTTTTATCACTAGTTTCTTTTCATATTCCATCAAGGCGCATAAATGATCTGAAAGACTTGAGACAATGAGTATTATAATATTAAAATATTTATGAATCAGAACTGAATGTTCTTATGTTTTGAAAGCGAAAATTAGTGAAATAATCCAGAATTATAGATAATTTCAGTTTGAATTGATAAAGAGATAAAGTTTACTTGCTGAAGATTCGTAACGCCCATCGATTCAATTGAGCGCATAATAGTGATAGAGAATCACGGTCTCCAAAGTTCATTCCAGAGACATTTTTGCAGTTCACCAAGTACGTCTAGGAGTAAGTAATTTCTGAAACGTGGTGCTCAGTAATTGTTGGGGATTAGTTGGGCGAACACGCTTCAATTTTCGTTGTCGTGAGAAGGATCGATACTGGTCTCTTGAGAGCGTCATAAAACTGAATTAGAATTTGAAGGTGATCATCCGTGTAATTTTACAGTCCATTTGAAAGCGTTGCCGTTCAAGGACCGTAATGTTTACAGCACTGCAATGGAGCCATTAAAGCAGGGATGTGCGCTGGTGAGAAGCGTCAAACCCCTTACATTTTATCCCGTAGATTTCCTATTATGACAGTTTAGTAGTTCGCCGAGAGGGTGTCTGCCTCGAGTTTATTTCTTCAGGAACTTACAAAACACGGACAGTATTTGCTGTGCTGCGGTGCGAACATACAACTTGTTACAGCTACTTCCGTACTCGATAAACACTGTTCCTTATCTCACCATTCTTCCTAGAACCGCTTGTGAGCAAGTCTCATCTAATAGGAAACTTTATGACACCACCTCTCTCACATACATGTTCCTCCGCTCTTTTCTGCAAATGAGAGCAACAGTATTATGTCTGTTGTTCAGTGGGGCGCACCATCTCCCAAGTTCATTATGTGTCTTCTTTCCTGTATCTCCTACATTATTTCTCGATTTCGAGCAATTAAAACTAAGAACTAACCAGAAACTTCATTAGGCACCTGTTGGGGAATAGGCTCCAAGTGACACTCTCTTAGCCGCTTCAAGAAGTTTGTCGGTTCAATAAAATCGAAAGCAAAAGACCTTGTGAATGGAATTTATGCTAAGTGGGTGCATCACTAGTAGGCCTATTCACCCTACACGTTCTTCCAACTAGTCTGATAGTGAACTTACTACTCTCTATTGACTCTCGATCTCCCTCAGACACAAAATAAGGCCCAATTATTCTGTAAATTCGATCATAATAATGATGTCTAAATCTGATCAATAAATGATAATAAATTCAATCCATTTTCTCGTTCAACAGGCATTGTTGTATACGTGATTTTTCAAATATGAATATGAATAGTTCATTACAAAATATTAATATAAGAATTTGATATCAAAAGACAATTTAAGCATGCTCAGAATGTCAAAAAATGTATCAATGACGAAAACAATAACAAATACAGGTTATATATATATATTACTATATGTATATATTACCTATATATATATATTACTCAGTATGTGAAATAAAAATATGCCGTTCTCAATAACATGTAGATTTTATTTTTATACTCTTCAACGTAAAATTTTATTCTTTTCTTTCATCAAGAACACTTTGCATAATATTTCTTTTTCAAATCAGTGTTAATTATACTCGACATTATAACAGCGACATGTATAAATATTTAAAAAATCATTATAATACCCACTGATAATATTGTAAGACAAATTATTTTCAAGAAGTTTATCAAGGAATACTTCAAGTGAGATGATTATTATATGTACATAGTGCACTTTAATTATTTTCAGCCACTAATCCATGATATACAATGCCGCAAAAGTCATGAATTTCCAATTCGTACCAGAGAGTTAAAACAATAATTTTAGTCCTAATCAAAATGGATGTTGACTTTAATATCAATGATATTATCCTGAAGACAAGCCTATAACATAAATAACCGAGTACGGCTCCACTAACTGTCTAATGGCGGAGGAAGATATCGGTCATTATTGTGTAATTCATTGATCTGATCAGACTATTATTCGATAATGCAGTATCGATGTTTCCAATACGCGTTATCAGCCAATAACTTGAGGTCAGAGTTGGAGCAGCCTAATGGAAATACGGATATAGCCAGCTAAATCCGCCTGCAATAGGGTTCCTATGACAAACTACCGATTTGCTACTATTACATCGTTATCGAGTAGGCCACATTGGTGGGAGCTGCATTGGGCTATTCATTAGCAACCTAGTAGGTTAGTGGGGCTTCACCGCTCTATGACCTAGGCTACCTTTCGGAATGTGTGTGCTCTGTGTCCATTGAGAGGCTTTGATGTTAATGCTAATATGCACACGACAAATCTGCAGCTTCAAACTGTGTCAGTAGACATTTAACTACAATTAATGAAAGTGGTGATGGGTAGTGCTGGTGCGATTACCACTATCATGACTGTACCAATATTGTTCGAGGTTTTAATAATTCAACTGGACGTATCTGTCGTTTCACAAGGAATACTGTAGTTGGAAAGCTTATCATCAGTAAAAAGAATTATTAATAGATTGGATTATTCTATTTATGAAGATAATCGAATATTTGAGCTTAGCATATAGATCACGTTAGTTATAAATAGACCTATTAGTAATTACTCTATGAATTATGAACTTGATAAGTATTCAACAATATGCAAGTGGTAATGAATATTATTGCATTGATAATATGAATGCGATTTATCTATTTGAAACGACGAAGTTTGAACATTTATAAATATCTATTATTGGAAAAGAATGCCAAAGAATATCCTTTCCATTAATATTATTTCCAATAACACTTGGCCGTGATTGCTAGCAGAGAGTGAAATAGGATATGATTCTTCAGTGCTCATATACCTGTATGCCTTTTCAACTCTTTTTTTTGTGCTACAGGAGCTAGAACAGAGAAAAGAGAAAGTTTTAGACTTGTCTTATAAATAATGTTAGAGATTCCTTCCTTTAGCAGTACTGTAAACCATGGCCTTTCTATGAAATTATAGTCGGTTTTCGTTTCTGTTAAAATCTTAAAAAAACACTTTTGCTTAAACTGTTTTGAACATTCATAAATACATGATGATACACACTTTACAACTTACTAACTTCGTAATATATTATCATAGACTAACTTACTTAATAACTTATCTTTTATTACACTCTTGTTTTTTCATGATTTGCCTTCCGGGCTCAGGATACATCTGGCTTAGGACATTCTGGACTGCCCTCTACTTACAGAGGACAATGTTATGGCACGCATTATTGGAATTGATCCACCACTGAATAGCTGAAAATACGGATCGATATTCAACCATTCCATGCCAAGAGGCACATGCCTACATTCCAGGCAGCACATATTCATGCGTGCAATGCTATGACATTCATTCAGCATGCCACTATCAATGCTCCTCTAGTTAGATGTCCAGTGTCCATGTGTCCAATGCTTCATCAGCATAACTTCCCAGCATACCATTCTCACTCTCAGCATTCATCCCTTATGGCACTTACATATTTGTCAACTAATAACAGATTTAATAGTATGAGGGAGAACATTCTATTCAGATAAGGATGAATAACATCATCATTGAATCGTGATGATGCTTGTTTGGAAGAATGCTCTACTTTTAGGATAAGTTTCATGAAGCAAGTTGACAATGTTATTTCCAACCTTGCTGCTGTAGGCAGGAAACATATGCTGTAGTACGACTTTTTATCTTGGAATTCCTTATTATTTTCATTCTTTGATTCCAATATAACTGCATTTCATTCCCATCATTATTTGTTACTGGTTAGTCAACTACAAACAGAGAGTCCTATAGGTTAGTTTGCTAATGAATATTGAACAATAATCTTTACTCTTCAAATCAATTCACAGAGAATAGAACATGAATTGAATTCTTAATGAATGAATATATTCTACTAATACTATGTCATGTATATATTTTACTATATACTCGTTTACCAATAAATATTACTGTATTGGATTTATCATTATTGAATTACTCATTTGTCACTTTTCAATGAATATTATTGTATTGGATTTAGTATTATTCAATGATTAATTTGTCACTTATTAACACACAGTTTTTTCATTTTTATTTATCACTCAACCACTTGTTTCGTTAATTACAGGGTGGAATAATTCAGCTGAATTCAATATCATTGGTTTGGGAAGCAGTCAACCCCTGATATGAATATTAACAATATAACAAAATTCGGGCAAATTGTTTCTTGCAATGCAGTTAGCGTTTCAACTGAAAATTAGTAAGATTTAGTCTAATACAATAACGGACAGAGATGAGACAGTAATATTTATTCGTTTGCAAATTGTGGTAAAGGGTTGAGAAGGGGGGTGGTTTTAAAGGGGGTACAATGGTGGTCGGCTGAGCTGTGCAGAAAAATGTTTCTGAATAATTCATGCAATCAAGTCCCAAGCGCGCCACACCAGCCAACCAACGGGCATGAGGCTGCTTAATTGCGATAATTAAGTATACATGTCAGGGACAGTTGCAAACAACAAATCAACCAAGGAGCTCATAACCAAACGCACTCGCTTCTGGCTCCTGGGTCCCAGCTATTTTATAAATTCTATGAAGAGTGCTTGCTCCTCTGCCCGGGAGGAGGAATTATTACAATTCAAGGTCCAGACTCCCAGAAAAGGGCGAGTTAATTTGGAATGCAGACACTCAAGAATTCACTGGCTCCTGTAAACCATTCGTTTGGTTTCAGAATGCTACGATCTTTGGTAAAACGTTATTATTATCGTCATTGATGATGTAGGGCAGGTGGTTGGAGACAAAATTCTTTGGAATATTTTTCCTCCTATAGTAGCCAAAGTTTGGTTGAATCATAACTGAATATGTGCATAAAGTTTGAGACTGAATATATTGATATAGGAAGGAGTATTGTAAAAAAGAGAAAGTTTCAAGATGCGTGAACGGCTTTTTCAGTTATATGTAAATAGTTGCGATCACCCTACTAGAACTAGAGTAGTATAACTGCAAAATTATGTTTTTCTTGCAAATAATAATTTTTATTGCAAAACACTCGAAATAATATAGAAATAACACATTTTAGAAGCAAATCAAGATTGTTTTCAGTCTCATGATTTGGCTAATGGAGACGTATTAGTATGATAATTGAGGTACAACAATAAGTATAATAAATTATAGTAATAGTATTTTATAGTAATATTATCTTGGATGAGGGAGTTTTAAAAATATGTTGTATACGTATAGCGGTAGTGTAAAAAGTATTTAGTAGGTAAGAGATTAAAATTAGAACTTTGATTAGAAACTACTACCAAGAGGAGCATAAATAAACTGCGGAATGGAAAGATAATGGAAAATTAATATAATCTTGAATGATTGATTAATAGAAGAACTAACTTTCTGGCATGAAGGCCGATAGGCTTATCACGAACTATATCTTTTCTAAATGGCAGGAAATGTGAAGAAGACAGTCTTCATACTGACCAAATTAGATGGTGTATCTATTGTGAGTACGCACTGTGATTGATCGAGTATATTCTATCACAAAACTATCTTTTTGCATTGAACTTGATATTGTGAGCATGAAGGGGAACTACTGTGTAGAAAAGACACGAGCAAACAAGAGAAGCCTCATAGTGGATAAACTTAGTCTGCACCAATTGAGAGGATTTTCCAAAAGCTTTCTCAGCAGATCTTATTGGTGAGAAAGAGGCAGTGGCTTTTTCCAGCATGCTTCTGACAGAATAAGTCCACACTGATCCCAACTCGCTCTTTTCTTTGGTCTTCCATCACACTCTCGCACACACGAGTTTTCACAATACGGATCAGCACAAGTCTGATTCTCCCATATTTTGATGTAGAAATCGCATTTTGTCCAACTCGGTACGGTTCCAGGAAAAATCAAACATTCTATAGCCTCATGCCTGTCTTGGTATTTACTATGCACATCTGTTTGAGAATCAATGGAATACATGGGAAGATATTGTTCAATGTCGAATATAGTAGAATGTTGGCCAAGTGTATAATATTGATCATTTAGTCTAGAATATTTGCCAATCAATTGTAGATAAGCTCTTGGTACAATAATTTTCTAATGGAAATCTTTAGAATATGAATATTGTTTTTATGAAATTAACACTTGCATCAGAGATATTGTGGAACTTCTCCATAGTAGGTAAGAATGAAAAACAATTTTGTCTATCCCACATTAATATATTTAGAAAACAAACTCAAGTTTCGATGCTCATGGCATCATCTTCGTGATTCAATAATCACGATTGCAGTATGAATATCCCACTTTCGTACACCATTCTCCTTTCAATAACTATCAACGATAACGTTGCATTCAACCCGTTTCTTGAATCTCTAGAAGAGAAAACTTTTAACTTTTATTCAACTTATGTTCACTTATTATTGCTCAATTCAATAAGCACGATTGCAGTATGAATAGCCTAGTTTCGTACACTATTCTCCTTTCAATAACTATCAACGATGACGTTGCATTCAACCCGTTTCTTGAATCTCTAGAAGAGAAAACTTTCAACTTTTATTTAAATTATGTTCACTTATTATTGCTCAATTCAATAAGCACTGTTGCATTATGAATAGCCTAGTTTCGTACACTATTCTCCTTTCAATAACTATCAACGATAACGTTGCATTCAGCCCGTTTCTTGAATCTCGAGAAGAGAAAACTTTCAACTTTCATTCAACTTATATTCACTTATTGCTCAATTCAATAAGCAGCACGATTGCAGTATGAATAGCCTAGTTTCGTACACTATTCTCCTTTCAATAACTATCAACGCTAACGTTGCATTCAACCCGTTCCTCAACCATCAGAATAGAATGATTGCTTGCTTGCAAACAGCCTTCTATTCCCCTGCCGGTTCGGCACGTTGGGAGAGAAGCTTTGAATACGATAAGGACTAGTCGTAGGACTATCACTTAGTTGAGGAAGAGATTCGCGCCTGATCTGGATTATGCAAATGCTGCTTGCTTCTACACTTCAAGCTCAGGCCGTACCGTGCCGTGCCGCTGTAGTCTTCTGGGACGAGAGAAGACGTCGCTCAACATCACTGAATCAAGGAGTGGAGTGAATTGCGTGGTGCTACTATCGAACAACAGCAAATCTCACGGAACTGTCGAGTGAATTTCGGGTCTGACATTGGGGCGAGTGTATTCTATTCATTAGTTCCTTGAAAAGTGTACGAGAGAAGCTGATTCATTCATAAGAAAGTATATTTTTAAAAACACGATAAATGTTTGTAACGATAATGAAAATTATTCTTATCTTTTTTAAAATTCATTTCAGCAGAATTAACCATTGAATTACATCGTGTAATTCGCACATTGAAAAGTGTACGGGAGAAGCTGATTCATTCATAAGAAATTGAATGAATAGACAAGAAAATGGTTTACATATTGAAATTGGTCCATTGAAAAATGTACGAGTAGAGTTTGATTCTTTTATAAGAAATAGCATTTAAACAAAAATTAATCACATCGATGACGTGTTTATTTATGCTAGCTTTTTTCTTATGAATGAAAATGAATCAAACTTCACTAGTACTCTTTACAATGGACTAATTTCACAGGAATATTGTTTGATTATCTCTAAGATTATTCTGTATCAGAAGCTTACTTCGCCGCCCTGAATTCAGGTTGATATTATTAGCGGTAGGAAAAAGTACCCTTCAATGATCATAAAATTGGGACGTCACTAACATGTGAAAGTAAATTGATATTTACGAACTATGACTAATATTTCTTTAGCTCATCAGTGCGATCTAAATTTTAATACCATATTCTAACATCGGTCAAAATATGAATACTTCATTTCCAAAGATTCAAAGAATCTTATAAATACCTAAGATAAAACGAGAAATAGCAAAATTCATAGATTCTGAATCACATTGAGTAATTTGTGAGAATTACGGAGAAAGCTGAAACTAACACCAAACACTAAGAAAAGTGGGAGTGGCAATGCTGATGACGTAGAACGCCTACAAAAATGGCCGTCTGATTGGCCAATGAGCTGAGCAGACGCCATTTTTCGATTTCGACCAATCAGAAGCTAGCAGCCAGTAAATGCCAGCTGAGCTGTCAGATGTGATTGTGTTTGACATTCTTATACAGCTGGCTCCTGATTGGTTGAAATCGTAAAATGGCGACTGTTCAGCTCACTGGCCAATCAAACGGCTCTATCTTTTTTTGTTGTTGTTGTTCCATGTCACCAGTATTACTAGTATCCCGCTTTCCTTAGTGCTTATTGTTAGTTCCTCCCATTTAGAAACTATGAGGAAACACGGCTGACCACTTACGACTACATAAGGTTTAATTGTTTTTCATTTGTTTTTAAACTAAATAAATTATTCCAGTTGTTAATTTGAAGTCATGAAGACGAACACGGATAAAAATTTCATTTATATTGACACCAACCATACACATAAGTTATAATGTTCTTGTTTATTAAATTAGTTGTTGTATCATACGATGGAGAAAAACACGGCTGATCTCTTACGGACACGGTTGTTAACTTATAGAAACGAACAAGGCTGAAAATTTCATGAGATCGAGTGGAGCAATAAAAGTTCAAAGTCTTACATCAAGTGATTATTTTCCACGCTAGAAGTAACCTGTGAAGTTGAGAAGACCTATAAAAGAGGATGTGAGAATATTTTGTGGGGCAAGGTTAGGAATTTTTACAGAAACACGAACGTTCATAGATGAGGGGGATTGGTTTTTTTTAGGTTCTAGTAGGTAGATGAGTGGTAAGGATGTATGTTGGTGTAGCACGGTCGGACGCTTCGCTAATGAGAGTGGAAGCAACAAATGCACGGCCATTGGCTTTGAAGGTGCGGGAGAGGCGGTCAAAAAGTGAGGATTGCTGCCGTCTGTAGCGGAGACTCAATGACCATCAGCTGCAACCGCCCGCCTAATTTGCCGGCATAAAATCATGATGAGAAAGAAGGCGATGGAGAAGGAAAGGTTCAAGAAAAAGAAGGAAACAGTAGACGAGGAGGAGGAAGAGGAGCGAAAGAGGAAGAGGGGGAGAATGAGGAGAGGTGGAGGAGTAGGGGGATGAGTTGAAGGAGAAAGAGGAGAAGGAGGAGAAGGAGGGGGACGGGGAGGAGGAGAAGGAAAAGAAGAATGAGGAAAAGAAGAATGAGGAGGATTAGGAGGAGGAGGAGAATAGGAAAAATAGGAGAAGAAAGAGGAGGAACTGAAGGTAGAGAAAGAAGAGAAGGAGGAGGAGCAGGAAGAGAAGGAGGAGAAGGAGGAGAAGGAGGAGAAGGAGGAGAAGGAGGAGAAGGAGAAGAAGAAGAGGAGAAGGAGGAGAAGGAGGAGAAGAAGGAGAAGGAAGGAGAAGAAGAAGGAGAAGAGGAGGAGAAGGAGGAGAAGGAGAAGAAGAGGAGAAGAAGAAGAGAGGAGAAGGAGGAGAAGGAGAGGAAGAGGAGAAGGAGGAGAAGGAGGAGAAGGAGGAGAGAAGAAGAAGGAGAAGAAGAAGAAAAGAGAAGGAAGGGAAGGAGGGAAGGAAGGAGGAAGGAGGAGAAGGAGGAGGAGAAGGAAGGAGGAGGAGGAGGAGGAGAGAGGAGAAGAAGAAGGATCGAGTCATCAACAGCGCCATCAAAACTGCTTCTGACGACGACGATGACTTTATTAGAGGCAACGGCTAGAAGCTATTTATCCCCATCTTTCTCCTATCCATCTACTCCAGTCGTTCGATGCTCGATTTTTGCTCTTTTCAGTTTTTTCTCTTCATCATCGACCAGTGCCTAACCTTGCTACCTGTCTTCTACCATCACCGGTTTTTACATCTAAAAACAAAAACGCTGCAGTCATCGGGGCTTTGCTCAACTCATTTTCTGTAGTTATTATTGATGGAAAAATGAAGGAGCTGAGAATCATCAAAAAACAAAAAATATGTTCAACCGAAAGTAATCTGGTAGGTTCACTTGAGTTGTTATGCTGTTTATCAAACGTGATGATGATAATAATGAATTGAAAATATTCTTAAGCCAAGGCGATGGGGTGAACCTTACTCTTGCGAACAAACTTCGCCATACAGTCACGTGATGAGGATCACGGTGAATACGCTATTGTAATGAAAGTTTTCAATAACCGTGATGGAGCAGATAATACATAGAACAGTATTTTATTCTGTTGCTGTTGATTCCTCCCACACACCAAACTTATTTATATCCATATGAGAATGTGTCTAATTTGTGACATATTTGATAATTAAGATATAAGATTAATTTAGGCATTGACATGTCACCTATCATTTAAGTGAAACTCAAAATTTGATGTATCGTGACAATTGTGTATAAATAATAAACATAGGTATAATATCAATTATGCGTGGAATAATGATATGAAGGACGATACACGAAAAATGCTACACGGAAGGAATCGAGTACAAATTTGATTAACTTCAATAATTCATCTGTTGGCATTGTATTTAGTTAAAGCTAATCAGTATAAGAGTAGATTATTTGTCAATTAGCTTTAACAAATCTCAAGGAAATTTAAGTGATCAAATGAATGAAAATTCCAACAATATATTCAATTTTTATATAATTTTAACAATTTATTTACAAACACTTATTTCATCTTTGAGTGAAGCAGTCGTGACGATGAAAAATTGCATTTCCTCTGAATACAGTATTTAGTTGTTAAACTTTCATTCAACAAGTTTAAATTTTAAATTTTTTCAATGAAGCCTCTCGAAATTACTCAAGCATCCCGATAATAATGATACTTTCTCAGGTGCCAAGTCCTCTCATCGGGACAATGAGGAGGAGCTCTTAATGAAGATTGAGGTGTAGACATGGCTTGTATAGCAGACGGCCTTGATAACGCAAGTCTGGCATGTAGTAGCTGGTGCGATGACAAAGCATTATATTCTTATTCATTTTTGTGGCCACGGCTGGCTCTCAACAAAGGTGCTTCTCTTGGTGTCAAGAAGTGAAATATCTCTAGTCCATTGTTACTCATAGGGGCTACTCTGAAAGTGCTCTCCATCTCGTTCGCAAGTGAGCAAGTGACTCGTGTAACAAGGAGAGCACAATGAGAAGTGATATTGTACAAAATGACGGATCAATAGTATGTGGTAGCTCATGCATCCTTCAGATTTGGAAATCATCGTCTATCAAGCTGTCTTCAGCAGAAGGCTGAAATTGAATTCGTATTGGCCATTCGAATATTGGTCATATTCATAACCAATGCCAGTAGAATTTGGAGTAAAAATAGAATACAGTGAAAATAATTACAGTAAAAATAGAATAATAAGAAAATCAGACGAGAATAGTCAATCATCCTTTTTTTAGAAAATCCTTAAAAATCACTCAATAAATGTTCGATTCGAGGAAAAGATTTTGGACTTCTGTCAAATCCTTACAAGCACGTAATAACTTCGAACAATTTCAACAAAATTTCCTTTTACCTGAACTTATTATCTGGTATAGTAAGTAAACAGTGGCGATTCATGTCAAATCATGGGATAACCCATAAGAAGAAACCAATTCTTCTAAAATAAATCTTCTTCCTATCATCTAAACCAAACTATCTTTTTCCTAAATCCAATCTAAATTGGTCTAATGCAATCCAATCCAATCCAATCCAATCATAAATCCAATTGGTTTCTAAAACCAATCTTTTTCCAATATTTTTGTAATAAACCAAACATTTTTTGAGGAAAAAACTTAGTTAAATTAAATCTATTAAAAAAAATTTAAAGTTAAATTAGTATGTGTTATCAGCGATTCTCTTCTAATATGTTCTCTGTGGTGTTATAGTGTGATAGAACACATTAAGAAACACGCATGACATAGGTTATTTACCCTGGCCAGAATTTGAGACATATTATTAAGGAGGGAACTCAAATAATGAACAATTATTAAGACAGAAATGGGCCCAGCAATGAATGCGGTACCAACCTGTGCTAGACTCCACTGTTTTGAACAGGACTGACTCACAAATAACAAGCAGTGGAAATAGATTATGGCACTTCTAGTTCCCACATTCATCCTGGAAAATGATTCACTGTTGGCTAAACATAATACAGGGTTTCTATGTCCGGTAGAAAGGAACCACAGAGAAAAGACTCAATAATGGTTCTAGGCTATAAATTACTGTAGTAACACAGAAACTTTATTGCATGTCCCAAATCGTGGAAGCGGAAAGGAACTTGACTTTATTCGCCTACGAAAAAGTGAGATAGGTGTGAAAACAAACCAGTAATCTATCGTCGGATCTCTTTGAGTTCTCTTTGTATTTGTAGAAGATCCGGTTCACTGAAAAAGGTAACCACAGGTCTGATAAATAATCACACACAATCATCACTGGACAATTAGAAGTGCCGAGCTTCAATTGCTTTTGTTGATGAAGACATTAAAGTTCTTCTCGTTAAGAACAGTTGGCCTAACAATTCTCTATTTGTCCCAGACTATCCTGTTGAATCTAGGCCTACATATGGTTTTCATCGTCTTTATTCCAACTCTTTCCCAAAATGTACCTCCTTTGAAAATCAAGTGGCCGAAAAGTGAGACGAATTACTTGCTAAAAAATGCAGCGCAGTAAATTAAAAAAAAAATACTCTTAGTTTTGATTTACCTACTACAGACTTTATTTATTACAAATATTACTGTAATAATATTTACTTGACTCTCTCGATTTGTAATGATGGAGTTAAATTTGATGATTGAATACACTATAGGCCCTCATCATATTTTCGAAAGCGAAATCATAATTCTACTCATTGAGCTTTCAATTTTCTCATATAAATTATATTCATTGAGTTCTGTATCCATACTTTTTTCTGCTGGTAAATATACTATTTAAAAAACACTTTTGAATAGAAATAACTTGATTTTCACTCACCTCCTGACGATCGTTTCATCCTGGTTTAGGACACTATCAGACTCATCATATGAAATCAAGTTATTATTTTCTACTTTGAATAAAGTGTTTTTAAATACGTGACATTATATTCTTTCAACTCAATATCATTATTATCATGAACAATTAATATGAACATTTATCTGATATTTCTAGTCTACCATAGGACTAAATTCCATTAATGTCCTATTGATTTCATGAATTTTAATGATTCTCTTGCATCTATTACTGATAACTATTCTGATCTATAGAATCATAAATATCCTTGAATCTCCAAAACATTTGGACAATTTAAAATGTTTTTGTTCCATTTCTAAATGTTTTATAATTATTTTTAAATGTAGAATAAACGGCCCACATAACACAGAAAGCGTGCAATTTGTAACTGAAACCCAAACTGTCCGAACTAAATATTGGATAGCGTTGTGAATAATATCGGTGGAAATTGTGAAGTGTTCCCCGCGGTTTTGAGATGAATAATAATGCTTGGTGGATTACTTTGAGCTTGTGCAGTGGGTGAAACGATGTTGTCGAAAGAAGTTGGCAGTGTTGTGGGTGGGCGACAACTGAGAACGATGGAGTCAAGGAATGCGTTTAATAATCGGCTCCGCTCTCTCACACCTTTGGCGTCAGCGTCGGCGTTAGCTTTGACCGCTGATTAACGAACCCCTGTTAGCTGCCATTTGTTAGCATCCGAAATGCCTAGTATGACGTCATCAACAATCTTCGATTCAATTTCAGTCTTTCACAAACATCATTCATTACTTTTCGCAGCATCATTATAGTCGCTGTTTCTAGCACCATAGACTAACTATACATACAACTATACAACTATACATATACGTACTATACAACATAGTGTTGTCTGTGCTAGCACTTTCGGAAACATTTTGGAAAATCATGAATTATATTCATAAATTTAGTTAATTCAACAAATCGCTCAGATTAGTTTAGATACTTGAACCTGTTACCAGAGAGAATAAAAAAGAACCTTACTTCTATTCTCTCTGCCTGTTACTTTCCTTTTATTTCTGTTAGGGTGAGAACTTTGTAATTGTTGAGGCCTTCTCCGCTTTATATCTTACATTGATGATAATTGGAATCTCTTCTCGGTGGTTGGGAAGCCCCTTAAAGCTGTAGTCCTAGGTTCATTCAGCTATCTTGATAATCCTTCCCATTACCTACGCACAAGCCATGAAGTTATGTGGGTAACACCACAGCAAAAAGAAACAATGAAAACTGCCAACTCAACACTATCGAAGTTTTGTTTGCAAGCTTGTGAGTAATTGGTATAAGGCAAGTCAATTTCGGGTGAAAATTATTTAATTTAAAAATAGTTCATTCAAATTGTAAGAAATAAGAAAAATTGTAAGTACATGTCGATAGACCAAACCAAATGAAAGATCGGCAGTATAAATCATATTCCTAGCAGCAATGTTATAATCTCTTTTTCTTCATCCATCAATGTAAAATGAATATTATTCAATTCCAAAAATAGTGAATATTGTGTGAAGACTCAAGAGTCGAGTGGTGATTATTGATTGCAGTGAACAAATCAATAAAATCGACGATTTTAGATAATAGCCTTTGCGTTCAATTCAGGTTTGAAGTTAACTATGTCCAGACAAATGCTAAAGATTACTAGGAGTAATGATTGGATAAAAAAGCAGACTTTCTGTTCAGGGACCAATTTTAAAGCCTTTTGGGTAGATTCGGTAGATAGTGAATGAATGAAAAAGTTCTTTTACTCACATTAAAAGATTGGATGGAAAGTTTTTCCAGACACAGTTTCATGGAAGGAATAAGCACGACCAATTTTGGTCAGCTTAAAGCTTTTTGAATAGTTATCTCGAGAACAAGCCGTTAAATTAACAGGTACCAATATGAAGACGTTCCAGCTGTCAGACGGCGTATACCTAGCTTGAAGTTCTAACTAACGGTCGGAACGTGTAATGCGTTTGAGAGAAGGAAAGTAATCAGCAGTTTATGTTGGAGACGCTCTCCTCATAGAGATCATGACTACACATGTATTGGACACCAACACACATGCTCACACACTCACTTGAGATGCGCGCATGCTCGTGCGTGGACGTCCGAAAGATAAGAGGAGATTCTGGAGAAGACCAGTCGGTTCTCTCTAATTGAGCTGTAGCACAGAAAGTGGATAGCCACCAATTCCTTGCTCCTTCTCTGTTCAACTGGTCGAGTCTGAAGATTACCATCATCGGAAGAACATCGTTCGGCCGGCCAGCCCAGGGCAGCCAAAACAAATTAATATTCCAACACAACAGAACGTAATGACTGACTTGAACTGCTGCATGATTATCTACCTCTACCACCTTCCATTACCGACTTCACTACTTATTTATTATACTGCAGCGGCAGACAGCTTTTGACAGTCTCACATAGTTCTACACTGAAAAATGAAATTCAGTGCACTGGAATTGTGTATTTGCTAATTTTCTTAATAAGGGTGACTCAAATCCTTCTCTAAGGTGAGATTGCATTAATTTTTTTTATCGTAGGCTTTATATCGGTGGGGAGACCCTTACGGGTAGGTTCCACCTCGCCTAATTGCACAATTTTCTAATGAAATCAATGAAAAGATTGATCCCGTATTACCTCTGAACAAAATATTTCATCTGTATATTAAATAATCATGATTCTATCCAATGGTTAACAAACCAAAAGTGATTTGTTTAAAATTCAATTGATGAATTCTCATCTCAATAACTACTTAATCATAAATAATCTTCTTTTATGAATTTCAGAAAACCGATTCCATATAGTACTGAGAACCTGAAAAGGTTGGAGTTAGCCTATCCTTCAAGTAAGCTTACCTACTTCGTTCTCACCATGTTTTACAAATCAAAGTTTAATCTTGTTTTAAACTGTGGATTTGAAGTTTAAACCAAGTATAAACCGTGGATTCATAATTTAAATAAAGTTAAAACAACTTTCTCTTAGACTTAGTTTGAACAAAGATGGTGCATGCGGGCCTTGATAGGGAAGTAAATAAAAAAATAAGTAAGTAAATTAAAAATAAGTAAGTAAATTAAAAATAAGTAAGTAAATAAGTGAACAAGTGATTAAGTAAGATGTTAGTAATACTTTGATATCAATAATTGTTATTATATTCCCAAGTTCTAACCTTCTCACGTACATACTTTCCTATTCTACATAATCTCGTCAGCGATCAGTAATTTTTCTTGACAGTTTTCCACTCATGTAAGACTGCAATTTGCAAATTGAAATATGTCTACATTGTAGGCTAACCGGTGGAGCGATTAGAGTGCATCAGAGGTTCGAAAGTTGTCTGCCCGCTGCACTGGACCCGGTACTAACACTAGACCGGTGCAAGTTGATGAAGATGTGCTTGCCGTCAGACAGCCGAAAGTGGGGCTGACCGGATGGTTATAAACAACAATTGGGAAATGATTACAGCCTGCGTAGCCAAGAACACGGACATGTAATGAAGAGTAACCATCGGCTCCATTCAAGATGGATGGCTGACGCCTCCAGCCACCTCTATCCAGCCACCTGCTTCACTTCAATGTGCCAGTGAACAGAATCGAAAAACACATGCAAAAGAAAAGGATAGAACGAAAAAAGTAGGAAAATAGCAACGAGAAACACATGCAAAAGAAAAGGATAGTACAAGAGAAGGTACCAGAACAGCAACGGAGAACACATGAAAAGGAGAAGGATAGAACAAGAACATCCTCCTGGAGTGTGGAGTTCCTCAAGATCAATCATCGATGTGACCTTTTCACCGTTAGCTGGGCTTTTGGCGAGATTGATGGATATCGACTATCGACAATATGTCGATATAATATGAGTGCTATCCAACATCTCGAAGAATATAGTTTTTGTGGATTGACCTTTATCAGGCAATGTTTTTTTCAAATAGATTTGTTCAAATTATAGGGTTGTACAAACCAAGTTTGAAAAATTGGTGGGTGTTCCCACTTGTTGTGTAGAAGTGAAGTGATGGCGTTATTGTGGTAGTGGTTATCCATACTGAATGAAAGTCTCGAAGTTGTCACAACCACATCGAGTCTCGATATTTTGATAAATTTGTGTTTGTGACAAATTCGAGAATTTCTACACGTTTGTCCCATTTCTGGCCAAAGATATATTGCGGAAAGTATGTTTCGGAAAACTCAATCTAATATTTAGAAGCAGCTTCTAAATACTACACGACCATTGTAGTATGACCATTATTGTATGTACACGACCATTGAAGTTTTGAAATGAAAATTTGCTGTATCATAAAAACGGTATCAGTTCTCAAGAAGGGATGTCAAACACTTTGTTATTCAGCGTTACGGTATCTAGAGACTCATTTATCACTTCATATAATCTTTATAATACGCTCTGGGCTCTAATCAAATTCAAATTGCTCTAATAATCTAAATTGGAGCTACAATAATCTTGAAGCAAACTGTCCAGTGTCCTGGAGTTGTTTAGTAATTCATAATAGTTGAAGCAGTTGATCCCTATTGAAAACTGTTGGCTAAAGAATTTTATTTGTGAATTTTAAGTATACCCATAATTTTGTGATATCAAATAAGTTTTTAAGAATCAGAGTTGATGGAATAATCCACTCTCAAATACACAAGAGTATGGAAACTGAAGCCGTAGAATAATGTTATGTTTTTATCGCCTATTTACCCATGTAATTTAATAGTTTCTTGTTCAAGTAGTGCAAGAAATGAAACGACATTTCCAATGTTTGATATCAGGTCAAGCATGACTGAGAACTCCCTTGATTATTCACTGAATAAACATAATTCCAAGACGATTGTAAAACTAGATGTCTGCATTGTAACCTGTCGAGTGTTATTATTGCTAGTGAGATAAGAAGTTAATTGAGTCTTGAACTGTAATAAGCAGGGTGAATGGGTAACCAGAATTCCAAGTACACCGCTGAATTCATAACGTGAGGGTTAGTCATTGCATGCGGAAAATGAATTTCTTTTTTCAACAAGATACAGAGCTAGGAGCGTGTTTTATAGCAAACAAAGAGCAGGCAGATAGCGGGATCTGATTTTAAAAGTCACGTCAACGACAAATAAATGTAAATCGGGCTTGACTCTGCGAGGCTCGGATTATTCTTTTGCTGGAGTTATTTTCTTGAGAATAATAGAAGCACTTCTCGCAACGAGGTTTGAAAATTAGCGATCTTGTTGACGTCGCGATCGGATAAATAAATTGGCATTTTCGAGAGCTAATGGCTGCTAATCAGATCACGATTAAGTTGACGTGCTTCACGAAGATGCAGTTCTCCACTCGACCGACAAATATTGACCCTTACGACTTCCGCTTCCTGCCTACTCAAACCTCAATTTGCATATAATCTCTTCATATAATATGTGAAAAATCTAGAAACCTCGGCAAGTGCTTGAATCACATGATACTGAGTCTCTCACAAAATAGAAATCACAAAAAACTACTGCAATAGTTGGATTGAAGACAATATTAGAATACTTATAGTTTCCTATCGTCTTTGGTTGGATTGTTATTGTGTTGGGGTTGTGTTTGGGATATACAACAGGCTGTCTATGTAGAGGATAATTGAATATAGTAATACAAACTTATTGACTTATGATGAAACCAAAGACAATTTAAGTACTTAAAGACAATTTAACCATTAGTTAATAATTGTCTTTGGTGAAACTATTTTGAAAATTTAGTAATAAAGTTATAATCTAGCCTTAAACTTGAACTTCCTGCAATTGATTGACTCTTATATTACAACAATTGACTCTTAAATTACTTAAAATTTCTCAAGTGTTTTGTTTTGAGTGAAAATTGTGACTTACAAAGATATGGATCATCATAACCTAAATTTTGGACTTTTTCTAAATTTGAAAAGGGACAGTTTTGGGCTTAAGCCTGTTGAACCTTTCATTCAGTATTATGTGTACATTACTGAATAAATAAATAAATAAATAAATAAACAATATTGAATAGATCAATAACGTCAAGAGGGATTCTAAATCCATCAAATTCTGAGGGGTTGAATGATAAGTTGCTCCACGTAATATTCGTCATACAACTCCACCACTGTATTTTTTTATTATGATATTCTCCAATCAAAATAGCTGCAATCAACTCTTCAAGATTTTTAAACAGTTGTTTGATAGAAAACAATTGCTTTATTTTTGCCGCTATATTATAATGATGTCCAGTTTAGCAGTAAATGACTTGGCGTGGCTAATTATCGAAAGATCAATATTCTTCACTTTTAAAAAAACTCAAACGGCTCTTCCTAATTAAGGCCCCTCACGCCTTTTTTGGAAACTTCGAGAAAATAGCATGAATATCATATACCTCGTTGAAGCGTCGATTGGATATCTATTTCCTTTATACGATGCGAATATTCTTTTTCTGCTAACAAGATCGGGTTCTTCGAGCAGATGGCATTTGGTTGATGAGTAAAGCAGATCAGACCGACTTCTGGTCACCAGAAGTGGTTGAGTCACCAGCAGCGGCTGTGTTCTGACAAGGCGAGGCATCATCGTTAATTGGCAAGACATTTTGCCGCTTACGGAAGAAGGACTTTTGCCGTCTTCTGCTAGAGAACAATACAAAAAAGCCGTCGGCAGGCGAACGAAACTGGCCTTTCGTTAAAATTCTTTGCTGGAGAAAAAGCGCGCGTTCTCGAGAAATAGAAAGAAATTTGAGAAATACCTTACATCCGTTTCAGACGACAGGATTCCAAGATTGTCTCCACTGCAGGAAAAACTGTATCGTTACTCTGACACACATACAGGATGTATGATGTTCCTCATCATAACACTAAAGAATCTCTGCAAGGTATCCATTGACCATAGAATAAGGTATGATAATCAAACATAGAATTGCACGAAACATTAATTCATTTTCTTGAGAGCAGTTCATTCTATACTGTTCATCCATCATCACATTCTACTCTCCTCTTATGGGAGTTTTTATTTCTAACTTTTCAGATCAGTACCCCGCCATCTGCTTTTAGAGATTAAAAATTAGGTAAACTCTTATGTCAGCGAACTTAATGATTCCAGCTTTTTTTAAATCACTTTAAAACAATAAAAAGTTGGAATACATAAATGAATTCGTCAATAACTTAACAAGGCGTATACTACTACAACAAATCAATAACGCCATTTCAAAACAAAATGTGAAACTCCAATAAGAATGAGTAATTAAAGGATAGAGATTATTTGAACATTTTATTCATTTCGTTCTCGAATTTTTTAGTGGGTTTATGTTTCTGTTTAAGAATTACTACAATTGACTGAAATAAAGAGAGAAAAGTGATAGATTTTCATAGTAAAGTTTTGACCATAGGGTTCTCAATCTCAGTTATACTATAAGATGGAACGAACGCTATTCTGAGGAGCATTCAAGGTGCATTAGTAGATACACCATGAAAAATTACTGATTTGTCTAAAATGAATTGACTAATTAGATTGTCTAGAATTGAAAAATAAATAAATAAAAATGTTCATCATTCAACATAAATTAATCTTATCAGACGAGTGAAATTTGGATAAGAAATAGGAATAACAATGTATATACGAAATGGAGGAGGCGATGTGAGTTTTTCATTTCTTGATAGGGGGTGATGGACCAGAAATGTTGGGTACCACTGGTCTAGATCATCCTTACTGCCATCGAATTAGATATAAAGTCGTTTTCATCAATGTACAATAATTATTGTAAAAAGAAACTTTTTTTGGAATTTTTTTGTGCTATTTTGTTGCTGTTATATTATTTTCTGTTCTACTATTTTTTTCCATGGGATTCAACACTCTATTGCACTGAAATTCATAGTAATTCCAAAGCTATCTCGAGGTAAAAAAGATGATAGCACTCTGGAGGAACTGCAAACTGGAAGAGCTGCACTGACGTACAGATATGAAGTACCGTCATGCATATTTTATTATCGATAAGCTCTAGACGGAGAAAAGGAACGTGAATTTGGGAATTCCGATTTACGAGGAACGCTCTGTGCGGAATTGAGTTATTCTATCGATTCCAGTTATAAATATATGAAGCAATATTTCCAAAACATAAATATAAAATCTTGGTGATTCTCTCTGGGAAAGTGCGTGTGCGAGAATTTCAATTCCCATAAATTTTCCCTATTTTGTCGCCTCCAATGAGGTAAATAACATTCTACGAGAGAAGCTTTCCGAGAAACCTTGTTTACCACAACTTTATGTTAATCAACATAACTTACTCGTGTGAAAACTAAACTGAACTAAAGTTAGCAAGAGTATATGCCAGTTGCATGAGAATCCAATTAACCACCGTAAAATGACGTCATTGCATCATCGTCTGATTCGATCATTGGCTCTCTTTGAATTGGTCTCGTTAGATGACATCATTTTACGGCGGTTAAATTCAATTGAATTCTCGTGGAACTGGCCGTAGGACTTGATATTAACAAATTGAGAGGTATTGTTAGTGTTTGCTATTGAAAAAGTTCAAAACTTCAATGTAATTACTTCCATTCCAGAATGCTCTGTCAATACGGTTGCATAATGGGAAAATAAGCCAATCGCATGACTCACTACGCACGACTAAAAAACAGATGACTTGATCAGGCGAGAACGTGACACTAAACATCCTGCCAGAAGAAAATATCCCCGCCCACTTTTGTTTCCAAGAGTTTACAACTGATCGCATTTCATCTGAAACAATCATGCATGACTCATTTGATGTGAAAAATCCACAATCATTTTGCACTGAAGGTTTGCTCATTTATCCCTAATGCACACCATTTTTCTCTTTTTTCATAGGTGATTCCTACACGAGGCTTGTGCATGAGCTATGATTAGAGATGAATTCAACGACTGTACATAACATCAATATCGTCATGCTCTGTTATGAACTATATTTGTTAATAACTGTCATTATCATAAGATTGTGAGCCTCTTGCTGTAGGTAGAAAATATATTTGCAGATTTTTCACTGTTCTTGTTTTTGTTTATAACTTTCATAGATACAAAGGAGGGAAAAATATATTGTGAAATTATTGAATCTTGATCGAAATATATATTTAAGTGAAATCAGACATATCATTAGTCTATTATTTCCTTTGATGAATTTATTAACAATTCTTTCTGATAAAAATGGAATTTCTAAAAGTTTGCTGGAGCTAGAGAAATCTCTTCAACACAGTTCCCAATAAATGGAGAAGTAATATTAGATTTCTTTCCAGTTCTACTAGGCTACTCACCTTATTAGAATGACTTCTATCCTTTTGATATGATATTTCTATTATTATGATTTTTACATTCTAATTATATCTTCATCTCGTGCCACTGGAAGTATACTCTTAAATGAATTTTACTTATTCTCCAAATAAAGTTCGAAATGCTAATCAAGATAAAGCCTCCACACATACTACATCTTAATTACCACCACAACTTTAACCAATCCTCTCTTGTAGCAGGTTATAAAATAAAAGCAGAACTATAGGAGTAGCGGCCCGTAAGCCAGCTGACACCCATTAAATATAAAGAATGGCCTCGCGGTGTTATATGTAACCTCTACTCACGCACCAAGCTCGTATATCAGTGTGATATTCTAATTATTCAATTCAAAAACATCATGCTCTTAATAGCTCCATGACCGCTAGTGTGCCATCTCTTCGTTTTATACGTCCGTGATAAATTTAAAATCATGCTTATTATCCAGATTCTGTGCAGATTTATAGCTGTTGACGACGGAGAGATTTTACATGATGTAATTATTCTAAATTCTAAAAAGCTTTAAACATGATTGGTGGTCATGAGAATTATTGCAGGATGTTTTTCTATAACGATTGGAAATTCACTGGAAGCACAGGTTCATTGAAGTGAATGTAATGAAAAAACAAAATTGAATCATGTCAATTCTCTGATTTGGCGTTTCAGGAAATACTTCAATGTAAACGGTCTCTATTGTAGTGTGGGAATTATTACTTCTCCCTACTGAATTCAAGTGAAATCAGAACCGTATTGGGTAGGCTAATAGATGAACAGTAACTCAATACCATGTTATTCTTTTACTTGAATTCTAATTGAGGATTGCGCAACACACCATTCATAATGGGTGATGCTACAGTCAGTGACTGATTTATACCGAGGTTGATGAAAGTTAACGATTCAGGCTATGCATCTAGAAAATAAAAACGCCGAAATCACCCACTTATTCACCGGACTGGTGTGTCCAATAAACGGGAAGGCGAAAATTAGTGCAGAGAATGAGCGGCGAATAATGAGGTGTCTATGCAAAGTAGTGCGGTGGGTTTGCCTGTGACGGCAGTTTGGAAAAGTCAGAGCTGCAGCAGTCGAGAAGCAGCAAAAGCCGACGGCGCGTCAATTAGGCAGACAAATGAAGCAGTCAGTCTTTATGTTTTATCGCCAATCAATTCCACTCTTTACGGCGCGCGCTTTTGGCGAAGGGTGGGGGGGGGGGCGAGAGAAGGAGGAGAGGAGGAGAAAAGAAGGAGAGGAGAAATGGAGAGTAGAGGAGAGCAGGAGAGGAGCAGCGAGGAGGAGAGAAGAGGAGGCGGTCCTCTGGCTGCTCGTTGATCGTACTTGGAAGGAGTTGCCAGAGAGAAGGAAATAGCCCCTAGCGATCTGTAGTAACAGTACAGGCTTGATGACCGATTCCCCGATTATTGGCCAGTCCAACCTCTCATCATTCCAACTTCCCTCTCCTTCTATCTACCTTTTCATCAGCAAATACCTCTTCATTTTTCTCCTTTTTTATCATCCTTGACCCGTCCCGAAAATCCGTGACGCACCCTTCCCCCACAAACCTGTATAATTCGACCTGTATATACTGCACGGAACACCTAATTTAGGGAAATACAGACATCTCAATTCTCTCTCCCCCCCCTCCCCGCTTCACCCAACAAACCGGGCCTTGTTAGGTCCTCCTAATTCAAAACTGATTTACCGACACCTCCAAGGCTAAACGGGGAGGTCCCCAGCAACAACGCATCTGTAATTTTATTCTGAACCTATAGCATCACCTTTTCCTCGAAGAGTGTTTGCATCATTATAGATTTAATCACTTTATCTACCTACCCACGTCTCACAATAATGAAGATTGAGAAGTCTTAACGGAAGCTTGAACAGGATGCTCAGTCGTAAAATAACAATGGACAACAACTGGAAACTCAATTTTATTGCAATGTTATCCTCTTTTGAAACATTAAGTTTTATTTGTCACCGAATATAAGGTAGAAGTCGATTAATTTTGGGCCAATTGCTCGAGAAAATTTTAATTTATTCATCCACAAAGCTGTTGGGATGTATCATTATCATTTCTAAAATAATATGATACTACAAAACTATGGACAGAAACTGAAAAGAGACTCCTATACAAAAAAAAATTCTAGAAAACTTGTTAGTCAACAACAACTGTGAAATAACAAATTTCTAGTACCCGGAGGAAATCTAGAATTTTTTGGGGCACCGTCATATTTACAAACTTATGAAAAAATATTAAAACGTTAAAAGATACAACTATTCCAATCACAAAGATATTACTTAAAATTACGTGACGTCATTGCATTTGTACAATGTAAGAATATTGCATTGCATTTATCAATGATAATATCTTTAGAGAATATCATAGAATAGTTTCTCAATTAAGACAATTTTTTGAGTTTGTTGCCTATCTTCCGAAAGAAACTTAACATGATTGAAAAGTACAAAATCATAATATTCCTTCACTCATCAAATTCCGTGCTTGTGAAATAAAAATATGTTTTGGAAATTTCAGATAGAATAAGATTGAATGTTTTTTTCAATGCCAATGAAGATTTTTCATTCGATAAATTACCTATGATAACAAATAGATCTCCTTCATAAATCCGGGAGATCTTTGTTATTCCCAAAAAATAGCCAATCTTTCTTATTCATGACATGCTGAGTTTTCGGTGTCAAAACGTTTTTCTAATTTTTATGTTGCAGTGATTAGTACCCGATGCAGTAGAAACTCGCTCACTCTGCGGCTGTATAAAATCACCTGGCACCAAGCGAAGCATACAAAGCTTATTTTAGTAAATGAGGCGACAACTGGGTAGGACAACAATAAGGGCGCTATCAAAAATAGCTTTTTAGAAAGACACAGTTCCACTCCGCTCCGCTCCGCGATACGTGCGGCGTTCTTCCATCGCGCGCATTATAAAGCGTGCGAAGTATGTTTGTTTTGAATAGAAAGGAAATAATTTATTTTCGAGAGTGCTCATCAAGCTTTAATCACTGCTAATGGTCGGGGCTTCCCCTCCCCCCTTCCGCCATTATTCTGTTGCACTCTATGGCAGCAGAAACAGTGGATTTTCGTCCTTTTCTCCTCCTCAATCATGCCGATTCCGCCACCTGTGAAGGTTGCTGCCATTAATGGATAAACAGCTCTGAACCGTTGCCGTGTTGTTTACACAGCTAACCCGTAAATCTCGCGATGTTTATTACTCGGCTCTGAAAAGGTGGCGTTCGTTATGAGTAAAAAGTTTGATCATGAAATGTAAACACAAAATGAAGATCAACATGGATTAGACAGACATAAGCTGCCACAAAAGTTCAACTTTTTTTTGCAATTAAAAGCCACTGCTTATCAGAATGTTTTTGTTTGAGAAGCATCACTTTGAAGAGAAAAAAAATATATTCTTATAATAATTATTGATTTTTGTATGAGAAAATAATCTTAAAATAGATCAAGTATGTGAGAATGAATTGAATGAGAAGATAAAATTATCGTATGTGTATGGAGAATTATGCATGTATTACTTATGAATCATGTACGTATTATGTATGTACGGAGAATAAATTGTATGAGAAGATAAATTATCTATTATTCATTTTAAATTTCATTTCTTCCGAAGAAGAGCGCAACCGATTGAAAATTGTTCAAAAAACTCACAACATTTTATCCACAAACATTCTGAAATTATATTTTTTACAGATATGAAAGCATAGATTATGCGTAGTTTCAAGTTCCCGTGAAGAATAGCTTTAGATGAAAAAACTTTTTTTTTGAGTAACAAAAGTATGAGGTGTGTACAAGTGTATACAAAATGACAAGAAAACAAAAAATTTCAATCATCACAATTATGAGGTTGCTGAGATAAAATTGTCAGATTGGCAACAGTATTCGCATTATTATCAAGATTATAATTTTAGAGTAAACGTAACGTTTATTACAATTAGGAAATTATTTTCATTGGCTACTGTTTGTGAGATGGAAATGCTGAAAATACTGTACGTTTATTTTTGATTATCTTTAGTAATACACGTGTCTCATCCAATTTTCCATGTTCTCATACATCTGAAAGAGCCCACACGCTGACAATTCCGAAAAGTACCCTTAGCTGGAATGAGAGAACTCTCAATCAAGACCTCAGAAACTGCAGCTAAGACTGATCTCCCGCGGTGACTAAGAGAGCTTTCAAGGACCAATTTTGCAGCACGTGTGATTTTGCTGAGAAGATTCCATTCTCGTTCTGGAATTGAAACACGAGGGAAAACTCGCAGTCTTGTTCAACACCTCTATCAGTTGACAAGAATTCATTCTAGAATTGGTTTTCATGGCTTCCCATACTAGTTCAAATGTTCAGATAAGATGCTTTGGTTCAGATTTGTTTTTCAGATAGTTTCTAATTCACTAAAGATTTGAGAGCAATGTTGCAATGAACGAGATGAATACTATCATAAAATAATTTGAGGTAGTGTTATATTCGAGTTTATATTATATCGAAAATAGTTCCTGTCTATTCAAATTCAATCAACTAATTAAATCTTGGGCTCGGCGTACACCGGTTAGTCAAGGAATGATAAGACGAGATTAGTCACGTTAAGTCACAGTACTTCACATAGATGCTTATGAATCAACACACATCGATTAGTCATTGCATCGGTGCAATAATTTATTCTGAGGAAACCCAAAACTCAAATTCCAAAGAATGTGAGCAATATTCAAATCAATACTACCATTATTGATCTCATTCCATCACTACTACTGTATAACAAATCCAATTCACGAGAAATACCCTTGATATTTTTATAGGTATGAGAATAGATTTCGTTACCCTTCCAGATATCAAATACTCATGGGCAGCACTTGTAATGTAAATTTTTAATCACAAATTTTTTGTTTGCATAGAGAGCTACCACAGACTAACCCCTGAAATATTCATCTACTCTCTTGCTGGATGTCAGTCACAATTACCATTTAACTAGAGGACATTCTTGGCTTAGTGTACGAACCATACATGCTGATAAATTTGTTGCTCCACATTTGAATAAACTTCTTCCTTTTATCTTATGAAGTCTCCCATCAATAGAATGAATTCCCATACAATTTTTAGTATTTTGAACCTTATATCTTTGTAATCAATTAAGTTGTTAAAGTATTATGCTTTTATCAATCAATCAAATACATAAATTTCCATAATTTTTAACTGTCATCACATAGGATTTAAGTCAATATACTGTAATTATTTTGTAATCTACCCGAGTTAATAGTTAATAATCTAATCTAATCGATAAAGCCACTTCTATATTTATAATCAGATCAACGAATGAAATGATTGAGAGATATTACCTCTAGGTAATAACTCTGTAGCAGAAAGTCCACAAATGAGAATGAATTTTTATTAAATTATTGTCGTTCACGTATTTTCGTCTCAACCTTATCAGTAGCTCCAAGACACTTTCAATACAAATGCCCAGTTTTTCAGTCGTTCAATAAACTTATTGAATAAATTTTTTTTGCATTTGAAAACACATGGTTATTGATTGAATAGTGCTATTGGATCTATAAACTATCTATTGAGCGACTGAAAAACCGGGCAAAAGTATATTATCACTTTATAATGTGAAGCCTATGAAAAAATGCTTTATCCATTTGTTGAATAATTAGTAATAGCTTTTTCCGGCATGAAGTCGGTCAAGTAAAACAATTGGAACTACACACAGGATTTATTCGCTGATGGACGGGGCAGTGAACACCGTTTGCAGGTTGGGTTGTACGTTTGTCGATCTTAATCAGGCTTTCGATCGGAGTCTCGGAGCTGAATTTATTGACGCGGCGGCTTGAGGCTTGAGTGGGTGGCCGGCGCGTTATCTGATCGCAAGTCCAGCCACGAATCCTCCTCGCTTGCAGCCATTGTGCCCGGCTAATTTATATCCCATATTTTCATTACGATTTGCGCTAAGTTTCACCTCCCCACAGATCTTATCTGCAAAGAGGAGAAAAAATTCAAAAATTAAATGATTATACCGACGGCTCACCTTTAAACTCAGGCTCAGTTACTCACTTGTACTATCTCATACATTTCTACACATCTCTGCATTATACTCTCTATACATTCTTCTCTTCATATTATCTTCGAATACTTCACTGAAAGAATGTCATTTGCTAATGTCGGGTTGCACCAACCGGGATCAACTTTTTGAATCAGCTAATCCCATTTAATTAGCATTGTACTGATCCTGGATCAAAATTGATCTTGCTTGTTGCAACCCAACATAAGAAGAATGTTCTCAAAGATTAAATTCCTATTATGAAGCTTCATTTATAATTTTATTTCATTTTCAAAACCATATTATGTCTTCATGGACCTTCCTGTGAACTCTAAAGTATAATGAAAAATATGAATATCACAGATATATGTTATTTTTACATACTACTCGTACTATTGCACCACGTACATGAACAATTTATATAAATAATAAAAATACTAAAAGAACAAAAAGAACACTTCAAAGTCCCATAAATGAATCATTTTCACTCAGCGTCTTCCAATTAGGGAGCTCTACGACAAATAATAATAATAATAAAAATACTAATATGAAATCAAATATAAAATATGAATCAAGTATGAATTTCAAATACTAAAAATATCAATACACCAATACTGAAAACACTGTTGAATAAGTGCTGAATAATGTTCAGATATGATGCTGGAATTCTGAAAATAATGCTAATGTTATGACAGTAATATAAGTACCTTTTAGCAGTAAAGCTGGAAGCTTCTTGCGATATCAATCAATAATATCAGCAAACTCGAAATTTGCTTCTATGAACAAATAATAATATTCTAGCTTTCCCAATCGAATTGACACGGATGCACTTCTTTCAAAAAAATGCATTTAAATTAGTTCTATTCAGACGCTATGACGATGTGTCAATCTTAGATTCAAACAAGGTCGATATTTGATTATTTCCGTATTTAAGAATCATAAAAAGTATAATTTACTCATAGTATACTGAACTCCAAGTTGTAATGTTAATTTTGTTTCTTAAAAAATAGTGATGTAACCTGTTTCGTACATGTACCATGCAACGTAATTCAAACATACATAATTGGTGAAGTACAGGACTCTCTATTATGGGGTACCGATATTGATTGATGGGATTTGATAATCAAGCCCGTGGTGCGCATGGTGCATGATAGGAGTCTACATAATGATTGTGTACATGATTATCGGTTGTTGAGCATTCAGCCAACATAAACCAGGTACTGGAGCATGTAATCCGAGCCAGGGTTGATGAAATATGCAAATATGTGATTGATAAATTGTAATATTGATAAACTGCATCAACATTATTTCCAACTGTATCACATTGATAAGAAAATAATCTCAATATAATTATTTGAACCTCGGAAATTTGCAACAATCTTCCGTCCACACGACGCAAACCTTGCTCAAATCAGATTTGCGCAATATCTTTGTCGGGTAGACCGGGAATTAGATCTCATGAAATCATTTCAGTAATCAAACACTAGTTCATCTACATCCAGATTCATATTCATATCGAATTTAAATAACTGAGCAGATATAATGAAGAAAAATTATTTTTATAATGATTGTTTGATGAAACAAACATGATTGCTCAATATGATCTTAGGATGACTTAAATTTTGTCTATTGATATGTGGGGTGACTCAACAATAGTAATAATATGCGTAGTCCTTAATTAGGCGAACTACACATATCTAGCAGCAGAAGCTCCTTCCACATAATTATTATGAAAAATATTACAAATATTGTTTTGCTGACTTAATCACTCAAAATATGGTTACTTTCAAATAATCATGTCTCAGAATTCAGAACAAATGAAGTTCTTAAAATTATGGAAAGACCCATGAGATGAGATAAGAGTGGTGCTGTTAAATGAAATGAACAGTAAAAATTAAACTAGTCCTGAGAATGAGAAATTAAAAATGAGAAGAATTACAACACTAACTGAACTAACTAAACGTGGCTCAAGTTCTTACAATTCACTCACCAGTTGTATGGTCAGTTGTTCTGTGGTAAAGAAAATAGAAAGAAACTAGTAAGAAATGTACTCTTGCTAGATGAGGATAGTGTATGGGAGAAAGAGCTTATAATCATAGAATGGATTGAGTTATCGGGAATTAGGGAGGACCGGTGAAGATAATGAAAATGCTGGCTTGAGGACAGACGGCAGAAAGAGAGAAGTTCGAGTGATGAAAAATATAGGACATCGATGGAGAAAGGAGGAGGAGGAAGAATAGGGGAGGAGGGAGGAGGAGGAGGAGGAGGAGGAGTTGGAGGAGGAGAAAGAGGAGGAAGAGCAGGAGGAGGAAGCGGCAGGAGGATGAGGAGCAGGAAAAAAACGAGAAGGAGAGGGAAAATGTGAAAGAGGAAGAAGGAATTTTTAAGAGGAGAAGAAGAAAGGAGAAAGAGGTAAGGGAGGGAAAAAGAAAATGATGAAATAAGGGAAAGAAGATTAGGAAATAGGAGAAAAAGACAAAAAGAAAGAAGGAAAAGATCAAGAGAAGAAACGAAGAATAACGAGGAGAAGAAAAGTAAGAAGAAGTGGAAGAAGAAAATTGAAGAAGATGCAAAATACAACTAATAGAAGAAGACGAAGAGAGAGAGAAGGAGAAAACGGAAAAGAGGAAGAAGAATGAAAGAGGAGGGAGAAGAATAAAGTGGAGGAAGAAGAAGAAGAAGAAAGATGAGGAAGGAAAAGGGAGGGAGAAATAGAAGGAGAATAAGATGTGGTAGTAGAAAAGAAAGAAGAAAATTGACAAGGAATAGGAGAAATGAAGAAGAGAAGAAAAGGAAGAAGAAAAAGAACAAAAAGAAGGAAGAGAAGAAGAAGAAGAAGAAGAAGAAGAAGAAGAAGAAGAAGAAGTAGAAGAAGAAGGGAGAAAGGAGAAGGAGGAGGGAGAAGAAGAAGGAGAAGAGGAAAAAAGAAGAAATGAGGGGAGAAGTAAACGACGAAGATGATGATGATGATGATGATGGAAAAGGAAAGAATAAGAAAATCATGAAGAAGACGAAGAGTATGAAGAAGATTAAGAAACTGTATCAAGGAGAAGCACAATTAATTAGTGAGCAAGTAGCGAGTAGGTAGTAGGTTGACAGAGGGGTGAGGTGGGGTGGGGTGAGGTCGGTTGTAGGGGTGGACGCATCTGACTGATCAAGGGAAGTGGACACAACACTGCAACTCAGTCGATGTCTTTAGAGCCCTTAGCCACTCGAGCCAGCCCTTGGCCCTTATCAGAGCACTGCTCCTCTAGATCACCGGCCCTTCTGGATAACCCCTTCACAACGACTTCATCGTCTTCTTGATATCACTATCCCCTTGATGAGATTTTCTCGTTATAATCAGCTGCTCCCAACACATCCTCCTCTCTGTAAACCAGAAAAATAGGAACTGATTGCTGCGTCCCTTTTATTGGATTATTTGAAGAGTCCCCTATACAAAGTTCTTGGAATCAGTAACAGTAACCAAAAGTTTTCTTGATTTGGGTATCAAATGGAACAAGAAATAATAATCTTTGTTTCATTTTTTTTTTCAATTGAATGATCAATGACCAATCTTGAAAATATACATCCAACAATAGACCTTGAAAATAAATCTTTTAATCAATCAATTTATTCAACCAAGAAAAAACAATATAAAACTATATAATCTTGTGGAAAATATCTATAGATTTACAGATTTCTACGGGTTTTCTAACTGCAAGTACTTCACGTTCCAAGTCCTAGTAAGAGATTCCTGTACAAAAATGTGTTTTTTTTTTAGATATTATGTTTTCTTTCTCCATTAAGGCATGAGCCGCTTTCGAAATACTCATAGAAAGTCGAAATCTGTAATTCATATATAGTTCCAGAATAATAACCACGAGTTTGAAGGCGGTATTCAAAAATGAGTGTTTTTCTTCTTGAAATGTCATGCATAATTATTAAGCTTATGGCTTTTTTTTGGTGGAGAGACCCAAATATTCATGGATGTATTATAAATATTCTAATTGAGGATTCTTCGAACATATTTTCAATAGAAAATTATGGAAGCGGGCATAATATAGAGAAATTAAAGTGTTGTTTCTTATAAATCCACATCATTCGCAACGCTGGAGCACTCAATCAATATATTACGTCACATGAGAGTTCAAATTATTTTAGAGACATCTCTACATGATGAAGAACAATGGCTGCTTGCTCTCGCCTTGTAATACGTGCAATCTTAAGGTGAAACAAGGTGTTGTCACAACACCTTGCATCAGTAGAAGCCGGCTGCGTCATGTCGCGTGTATTGAGAGGCGAACGACGCGAATGAATAAACGATCATCTGAATAATCCACGAGTGCGAAACAGATTCAATAATCGCGGCTGAGAGCAGAACGACGAGAAGAGACGACACTGAGATAACATGTTTCCGTTCGCGTATGAAATAATCATTGTACAATGCAGGGATCGTGCGCGCCCCAGAACGTCGCATTGTAGGCGCTCGCTTGAATCTTGTATAACCAAGAGTTTGTTAGTTAATTATGGCGATATTAATAGGTGTTATCCTTCCATTCCATCTATCCTTCCTACCTGATCTTCAACGCGGGTAACATATCTTCATAAATTACTTCCTTCTCTGTCACACCATCACCAATTCCCCCTTTCGCTGTCAATTTCAGTGCATTATCTCTCACACCCTTCTTCTCAAGCTAGCTGGAGACACAGGTCAAATTCCATTCAAAACTTGGCGGATTATTGAATTTTCAATAATTAATTCCCGCGCTCAGTTTGAAACCTAATAAAGACTTATAGTTGACGATGTTTCGCTCTCTCTCTCGCTCTCTCCTCAATCCTTCCATCTTTTCCCTTCACTCACTCGTTATCTCTCTCTCCAATTCTCTCTCCTACTCCCTTATCTAACCGTATTTCTTCTCTCTCTCATTCTCTCTCCTCAATCCTTCCATCTTTTTCCTTCATTCCCTCGTTATCTCTCTCTCCAATTCTCTCCTCTGCTCCCTTATCTAACCGTATTTCCTCTCTCTCTTTCTCTCTCCTCAATCCTTCCATCTTTTCCCTCCACTCACTCGTTATCTCTCTCTCCAATTCTCTCTCCTACTCCCTTATCTAACCGTATTTCCTCTCTCTCTCTTTCTCTCTCCTCAATCCTTCCATCTTTTCCCTTCACTCACTCGTTATCTCTCTCTCCAATTCTCTCCCCTACTCCCTTATCTAACCGAATTTCCTGCCGTCGTCACACGTGTGACGCCTAGGTCATTATTTGCATTATGCAGATTCGGATTAAGAGATTATCATTAATGTAATCAATCATCAGAATCGTCAATGTCTCAAGAATCATCATAATCAACATGCCGTTATTCTGTGTACAGGTGTGAACTTTTGTATAAAGTATTTTGCAGTAAGTTGAATGTCACTCAATGTATGCAATTTATTCAAATTTATACAGTCGAGTGTAGAACTTATTTGGGGGTTGTGTGGCCGAAGCCTCCATTATTAAGTTTGATTTGTCAATTCGTCATTTGTTAAATAAAGCCAAATACTTTCGTTTTTCGTTTCACCTTCTGAATGGATTTCACCTATAAATTTCTCATGTGAGGAAGAATCATGTGCGTTGAGTTTCACTTCTCCAATGCGAGAAGAAAGTTATTTCAACCTTTTAGTATCATCTTAACGAGCAAACTCTCAATTATTATTATAAAAAAAGATGAAAAATTAACATTGAGATACGATTAATGATTAATTATACAGACAATACTGCCTCTAGTCTAGTAGGTTCCTGGCTCAACTATACACATAAATGAAGTTCCGGATTTATTTGTATACCAAGAATAATAAGGTGCTCCATTTTAAATTCTGTTTCATGGACATCTAGTTATTGCCATGAACTACAGCTGTGATCCTTCATACTAAGAAAAATATTTAATTGAAAATGTATGTCATCTGAACCATTGAATTCCACAGAGCAAATGTGAAGGACAATGTTTTCCTCGCAGAATATAGATGAAGAAGAAGAAGAAGATTGTTTCTGTGTTTTCACTACACTCTCGATATGGAAATTGTGAGGACAATTGTGTTACTCGAAATTTCTACTTTTAGTAACTTAGTATAAGATTCATATTATTCTACTTGAGTTTTATATACGATGTTCGTTGTTTCTATTGTTGGAGCATAATTCGTAGGGCGATCATAGGCTGCGGCAAACTAAAAAGTAATACTTTTCGCCGGTAAAGATCGTTTGTAGAAGATAATTTCGTTTCGATTAATAACAATTTGCGGCCGGACTGAAGAGGCAGAAGGGATAACAACACAATCGGAAGCACACATGTTCCGCCCCGGGCTATAGAAGTCTCTTGATAACTTTATTCCGTCGGACAGAGAGGCGTGTCCTCTATGCTCGAACTTGCCAATGCCTCTTCTCTCTCACTCACACTTTCTATTACACTCTTTTTCTCTTCTCTTACTTACTCTCAAAGTCGCATGCTCGTTCTGTCTTTCTCTCTCAAACTAATTCTCTCTCACACACTCTTCTTCTCTCACTTACCCACGGTCAACCCATGCTTTCTCTCCTTATCTTACTCTTTCTTTCTCAAACCTTCTCACTCCCACCGACACTATCATCTCTCCAAAGACCAAGACCGTTGAACTTGCAGATTGTAGATGTTGATGCCCCATAGGCAAGCCTATGAAATAAATCAAATGCGTCTCTAAGCAACTGTGAGCAAAATATTAGAAATTCATAGATGTGATTGCACGTTTCATATCTTCAACAAAAACAAAAAATTGAATCCTGAATATTTGAATCGATAATTTCAGAGGTGAATGAATGAAGAATACCTAAAGATATGAGTATGAGTAGCCTAATTGAAAAGCGATAAATGTATGAGTAGTTTTATGTTGTTTTTGACGTTTATTCAATCATCTAATAAGTAAATCATAACAATAAAGAGTGGTCCAAAAAAATGTATCCACTGTTAAAAAGTTCATAACTTGCAAACTATTTGATGGAGTTTTCTTATCTTTGGTGAAAGTGTAGCGTCCAACTTAAAAATATCAATTCAGGTGTTCAAAATGGCCACCATTGACATCCACACACAAACGATGCCACCGAGCTGCAGCACGAACTACGATGGATAGGCCGTGGAGGTGCTGTAGAATATCCACCATGTTCCCCAGACTTGACTCCTCTGGACTTTTAGCTGAAGAAGCTGAAAGTCCAGCTGAAGGAGATGGGAATATTATAATCAATTAACTTATTTGGAGATGAAAATTATTATCATTGAAAACTATTGCACCAAAGAGTTAATTTATGTAATTATATTATCATTAATTCATAGAATTACTGAAAAATGAGAGAAGAATAGTGAAAATTGACAATGGCAGTGATGGATATTTTTATTGCATTGATGGAGAACAAGAATTGATTTCTTAAAAGCTCTATTTTTTCTTTAAAGTCTGACTTACGAAAGTCATGTTTCGCGCCATATTCTTATGAGACTTCTGAAGAAATTTGATTCATGTCATTTCAGATAGTTCTTATTTCGTGACCTGGAAACTATAAAATAAGGCCGCAAGGTGAGATTCAACAAAATAATATAAAACTGCCCAAATACTTCTCCATTTCATATGAGTTTGATTGGCTCACTGGATTGAAACAATACTATATTTTGTGAAGTATCTCTCCCACTATTATCTCACAATTACACCTTCGAGTCTATTGTACGTTACTTCAATAATAAAAAACTCTCCTGAAAAAACTACTACTCAGCCAGAAAAAATATTGGTTCAAAGAATCAATAAATTGTTTTCTCCGAGTATCTTCAACACTAGTCTGCCATCTTCCATTGGTAAAGCAATCACATTCATCAATTATTGCCCAATTTTCTCCGAAACCGTGTTATTCTAAAGATAATAGACAAGATAATAAGTAGCGTGTCTGTCAATAGGAATTCTGCCGGAAAAATTGAGTTTATACGGTTATTATTTGAATACCTTGCGATAATGATTGGGGAGAAGGTGACCAGAGTCATTATGTTGAGACAATGAAGGAGTGGGGAGAAAAAAGTGTGAAGAGGGAAAGGAGGGGGAGACGCAGGATTACAAGTGTAAGGAGGTTGTTAAAAGACTCGTGAGGAAGGTTTTTCATAGCAATTTCAACGATTGGGTCGAGGATCTTTGATTGAGACGTTATTTAATGTGGTTTATAATGAGGGACCGTGTAGTGGTGGGTTGTTAGGCCGACCCAAGTCTATCAGGCTAGTGGAAGGCTCTTGTAGTTCTTGATTACGAATTATTGGCTCCATGTCGGCAGTTGGAAAGAATTGGATGGAGTAGTCACTCACTCACGCCAGCAGGTGCTAATTAAACCTTGCTCTTGAAATATAACCATGATTTTGAATGTTAATCGAGCTTCACCTCTATTATACTCCACAAATTTTTTTGATATTTTTTCATCTGGCAGAACAAGTTCAGCATTCAACGCAGTTCATTGTTCAGTACACTGCAAATATGATGGTAGCTGACGGTCATATTAACAATGGAAAGGAGATTTGGAATTATTCCAGCAATGAAGTCGTACAGGAAGAATGAAAACCATTTTCTGTTGCTTCATGATAAACCCCCAGCATGAGAAGAGATTTGTGAATTGAAAAAAAATTATGTTTTATATACTTGATAGAGCGTTCAATTCTCCCTTCAACTCCTAAGTTATTCTAAGTTTTATCGTCCGATTGCGCGAAAATCAATTTCACTCTAAACATTCAATGAATTCCATTGACGCCCAATTTGTTCATAAACTCTCATTGCATTGATTCCATGGGTTGATATTATTTTATGACGGTTGAATTCAATTGAACTTTCGTGCAACTGGTCGTAAAAGAAAAGCTAAAATCAAATCACATTACTTGTTACAGTTTCTTCTTTTATAGTTTGAAATTGGTGTTATATTCACCAGTAGAGAAAGTGGATCTACAACACATAGTAATAATCTCTATTTATTCAATACTTTCCTACTCTTCTTTATATAGAACAACCATTGTTCTATCCTATAATAGGTTTGATTTTTGCAATTGAAATAGAATTCATCAATCGATTTTATGATTATGCTTAATTTGGATGTCAATTGGTGATACAATCGTTATCTATCTATAATGTTTTAATGAATCGTATTCAATTTTTAAAGGCGTTTTATTTGGACTTCAATAGGTGATACAATCGTAATCTATCTATAATCTTTCAATAAAAAAAGATACAAAAAATTGTGCAATGAGGCGAGGTGGAACCTACCCGTAAGGGTCTCCCCACCATTAAAAGCCATACGATAAAAAAAATGTTTCAATGAATCGTATTGAGTTTTTAAAAGCGTTTTTCATCTTTTGAATGAAATTCAAGGATCATTTTAAACGGCATTAGATACAGCCATTATCTATCACTTATATCTACAAGCATCTTATGCAGTTGATGGACATCTTATACCGTTAAAATCGAATTCATCGATCAATTCAATTGTTATTTTTAATTTGGACGTCAGATAACATCAATTATTATCAGCATCTTGAAGGATCTTATATGCAGTTTTCAAGGATGGACACGATCAGTGAAACAGATTGTAACAATTTCAATAGTTTCCTATTAGTTTAACTAGAGCTTCCAATAGTTTCTCTTATTTGTTTAACTAGAGCTTCCAATAGTTTCCTCTTCCTCATTTCCTAGAGCCCAATAGCTTCCTTATTATCAATGCCAAATGGAAGCCAAACAAGTGTTTGGATGGCATCTCAGCTGGCTCTCGTTTGTGTTTATGAGGAAATCTGCTCAACTATCATGAATTTTGAACAAGCTCAACCCTAGTTTGTTAGAAGGCAGCCAGTTGTATAACAGGCCGGAACCCTTTCACGACTATGCAACTCTTGTCAAGAGAAGGCCCCCCTTACCCCCGAGTCCCTCATGTTTACCCCCCATATCAAACAGCGATGACAGCCCGCTTATTATGATTCAGATTTCCGTTACCAAATTTACATTCCACGTCTCTTCAGTGAATTGCGAAATGCGCGTGCGACTAAGCAGCCAACTCCTGCTTTGATGAGCGTCTGGCAGCTCTGAGTCCCCTCATCAAAGTCCTCCTCACTCGACTTCATTCGGTCGCCGTCTAACAAGGGCCGAAATTCATGAATTTTCTTACTGCTTGACCAATGGTGAAGTCTTGTTCTGAAAGGATTTCGTGTCAGAATGATTAAGTAGGAAATATTCATGGGTAAGGAATTGTTTGAATTGAGTTTTTTCTAGTATTTTTTCCATTGCATACCTCTGATCACTTGCTGTCAACGAGGGCTGTTCTATTTTGCATACTATTAAAGCTTGCCACACTCCTTTGTGACTCAAACATACCTCATTATTTACATACTTAAGTATTTGCGAAATCAAATTTCCCTCATTATCATTTCGCAAATCTCTATTTGTATCTCTATTATATATTCTCACAGAGAAATATTAATGAAATTATTGATCCAAATATAAACAGATAGAAGATCTATCAGGTCTCTAGTATTTCCAAATACGAAGACTCACTCAATCTTACAACAACTTCAACTATCTTCTAGTGCACATAGAGAAGATAGAAGATTGCATTATTCCAAAGTTTTGTATTGCTATTATTCCCTAATGTAAACAATTATCAAGCACAAACTTCCAGTGAAAGTTGAAGTATCTGCCTTTTAGCAAGTGATTATTCATGCTTGAAGCATCTGGTGCGATGCATAATTGCTTCAAAAGTGAAACTTTAAACAATGATATGTCAGCGTGGAGGAGTTGAACGGTTTTCATTCGTTTCCAAAACAACTTCTGAACTTGGAGTTTCCTCCCTTATTTAATTATTCATCGAGGATACCTCTCACATTTATCCATAATATGAATCGTAGATCTTATAGCTAGTCAATAGCATTGAAAGAAGCCTGTATCGCGGTAATCTTACTATTCAATTGTTTTCTTGTTTTCATTACAAATCAGCCTTCATACTTATACCACAGAGGAGGTATTATCTAAAATTTATTAAATTAAAATTATTATCTAAAAATACCAGAAGGGTGGATTAATTGCTTTCCTATGAGATTTTCTCAGAAATTATTCGACTTGAGAATGTTGAGACAGTGTGAAACTGAGGGATATGAATGAGTTGTCAAGTGTAAATAAAGATCGAATAAAGCTTTGGGGAATGACGCCTACAAGAAATAATAAGAATGATAGTTTTCGATAATTGGTAAGGACAGGCTTTCTAGAAATCACTCTACTGTAAAATGAGAGTGGTCAATTCTCTTTTATTTGATAATTTCGTAATGCCTTAGTTTGCTTGATGCCTTGTTGTTGCCTTAGATAGTTTTCAATGAATGGTAAGGACAGGTTTTCTAGAAATCACTCTACTATAAAATGAGAGTGGTAAATTCTCTTTTATTTGATAATTTCGTAATGCCTTACAATCACAAAAATGTAGCCAAGTTTTACTTCTGACTAGCTTGTACACAATAAAGCTCCTTCAAGACTAGGCTCTTTGTTATTGTACAGAAGACGAAAATTTGTCTGAAACTAGCAATTTTCGAAATTTGATTATCCAGTAAAAGGGGTCACAGTGTATAAATTAGTTTCCATTCAAAAACCTCAAGACTTTTTGTTGACATGAAACGGAAGTGGGAGTTGGATGAGTATAATCAGATGTATGAGAATGGGCACTCACAGGGACAAGAATTAGCTTCTATCTGTTTTGAGTTATGGACCGAAGTTGTATGGGGAGGAGAACAAGACACGAGTTACTGCCAAAGTAATAATTTATTCCACACAATGGAAAGGAAACGGCGAAAGAGAAAGAGACTGTTTCTTTGTATCGTAACAAATATTATAATATTTAAATTTCTGTGGAAGGGATCCCAATAAATATAGGTTATGGAGAGCGATAATGGCGGACGGGGAACCATTTTGCAGGAATGATGATGACATGCGTTGTGTGATCGCGGCTTGGAAAAAAGGCTAGTACACAATGGCCGGGGCCGACACTTGTTGGACGAATGCTCGCTTAATAATAATGCCCTGCCTTACTCGATTTCCTCTTTCCTCTTCAAGTGGGTGTACGGCGACTTCCTCTTCTCTCGGCTTCGCTCCACCTGTTCCCAAAATGGCCGGGCCACTTTTTTGTTATTAGTCGAACAATGATGCTCAAGGACTCTTCGGATTGCGATTTGCAACGCCCGCCGCTGGATGGCCAGCGCTGCTGCTTAGTCACCGAAACTGAAAAAGTGGAGTGTTTTTTCATACAACAGAAAACTGCTGTCACGAAATCCATGTCAATACAATTTCGATTTAGGTTGTAGAAACTGCAAACGATACCCATCCTACTTCCTCTAATGGATACCCTCCATTCCTACACTAGTATTATTTATATTATATATAATTATACTACACTTGAATTATATATATTACACTAGTATTATTATACGTATATTGGTAGATTCATATGATAGACTACATTTTTCTTAGACCCGTGTGCACCGTATTCGTTTGAACTGAATTTAACGACAAAATAGTTTAAACTTGAATCCAAGTAGATTAGCAGTTAAAATAAAGATAGGCCTACTATAGTCTGGCAACAGACAAAAGAACCTTCGCGCATCGTATCACTTAAGTGATACAGTATCACATAGTAACACTACTTTAGTGAGCGAGTGAGATAAACTGCTGCATTGCATAACATGCGCTCTCTCTGCGCAGTAGAGTTCTTATTTTGGAGGCTCTTTTGTCTGTTGCCAGACTATACAAGTGCAAAGCATTTTTAAAATTAGTTCAAGTGAACGATAGTTTATACCTAGATCAACAGTTCAAACGTTCAAACCAAGGATAATTAAGTTCAAAACGAAGTAAAACTATTGAATTGATTTATTTGTTCAATTGAATTTGAATTGGCCTTATTAATTGAACAAATATGGGCCTTGGTGAATACATTGTTCATTATTTCCTTGATCTGTGAGTTTTTTAAATAACTCTGGAAATAACAATTTCTGAAATGGAATGAAAATTCAATTCATGTTGAATCCAATGGTTCAAGTATCAAACATCAAAGTTATTCACGTAATCCACACCTCCAATCTCATAATAATCATAATAGGCCTATACAAAAGTAATTGAAATACTATGATTTTAATACCTCAATAAAGGTATAGTAGTTTAATAAAGGTAGTCATTCTATTTTATCGCAAAAAATGTTATATCTCATACTTTTTTCGTTTTTGTATCTAATGACATATGAAAGAAGAATAAATTTATTTATTTATTTATTATTATACCCGTATGGAAATCAGTTTGGAAGGTATTCTACGTCCCTTGTAATTTGAAGGGAATCTAAAACTTGTTCAAGAGTTGAAGAGGAAGAGTGGGTTAAAAAAATCTTCGGGTTTGTTTCAGTTATTTTGATGTTTTGAGTGGAAAAATCATTTTCAATGAATTTTTTCTAGTTGCAGTTTATTAGAAGCTCCACTTATAACTTGAAGAGTTTTTCTAAGAACTAACATACCGATGTTTGATGGAAATTTTGCATGCTTTTTTGTTGACAGGATATTATTAAAGTAAAAGTGTTATTGAATACAGTCAATTACATCTGCAAAGTATATCTACAATATCTCGTTATGTTGTGGACATAATTAAAAGGCTTCACAAGGAATAGCAATGGCTAGTGGATCAAAGGTGAATCTTGTGATGTTATGTTACTGAATGGACGCATTAGAGAAGAGCAGATTGTGAACGTTTTTCGTTTTGTTTTCTCTCTACATCACGACAACTATCTCCTGTGGAGAGATGAGCGGCGCATGTGTGAGAAAAGGTGTACTTCTCATTAATTGGAATAAAATATGTCAAAAGTCTTAGCTGTAAGCAAGCAATAATGACTTTCCGAGCTGGCAACTCACTAGTGAAGCAAGTTATAGGAGTCATGTGCAATAAGTCTATGATAGATAAATCAAGAGAAGCTACATGCGATAGCCGAACCTAATTATTTCTACCATCGATCCCAAGGTTCTCTCTCACTCTCTCTCACACACATACAGATCCTCTCCTTCAGGTGAGAGAGTAAACTACGCGAACTTCGGTTCATTATTACCAAGCATTATTATAATCATCGACAGGGAACATCCACCTTCCACTAATTATAAGCTGTCTGGCAATAAATAATGAGACGACTAGTACCAGAAACGGAAACTTGTGAATAAGTTACCGCACTTGCTGTCATGTGACGGTCCACTAGCTCATGTTCATTAAAGGCCTACATGATTCATGCACTTACTAATAAAGAATTACCGACCATCATTAACCTACAGAGGAAAGTACAGAGGGTAATATTGCATAGCGCCTTAAAACGTCTTAATCCAAGTAATTGAAATTCACATCAGGTTCACCATACATTGAAATAGTTACGAATAAGAGATTGAATATTGAATTTGAATAGGCTGATAAAGATAGTGATTTTTTATACCTGTATATTCCTTCCAATGTTTCAATTATTTCTTCACCACCACAATATTTAGTAAATCATTGAAGGTTTTCTAATAAAGATAAAGTCTGATAAAGATCTGATGTACAGTTTAGTTCATCCAAGGTTATTAGAGAGAAGGTTGAACCATCGCTGGTGTAAGGCGCAAAGTGGAGGGGGAAGTCTGATTTCTTGATTCATGTAACGTCACACTTGCGGTCCGCCAATTATTAGTCAATTATCAACAGCTGATATTATTTGAAAAAATGATCAAAATGACGTCAGCCGAATTAGTCCCGCACTTCAACAGTTTGTGGATTCAAAAAGCATTAGGAATGGTTCAACCTTCTTTCTAATAGCCTTGCAGTTCATCTTATAGAAGATTATACTTCTCATTATATAGCTTTGTTTATCTGCTATTTCAAAATCATTTCAGAAAATCTAATAATTTTTTCAACAGAATGGCCCACAATAGAATACAGTCCTTTCTCAAAAGAATTTGTTGTACGCGTTAGGACTAAAAGGCTGGGCGTACACAGGTTAGTCAAGACAAGACAAGATGCGATTAGTCACGTTTAGTCACAGTACTTCACATAGTTAATGAAGCAATACACACACCGATTAGTCATTGCATCAGTGTGTGCTGCTTCATAAGCAACTATGTGAATTACTGTGACTAAACGTGACTAATCTCGTCTTGTCTTTTCTTGACTAATCAGTGTACGCCTAGCCTAAGAGTGTAATAAGTTCCTTTTTTATGTTCTGAGGACATCTAAAATTCAAAAAAGACTCCAAAATTTGAAAAAAGCAGGATCTATCGTTTTTTCTCATTATCCTATTATATTAAGCGAGCAATTTCTGTATGTTTATATTTATGTATTTATGTATTTATGTATTTATGTATTTATGTATTTATGTATTTATGTATTTATGTATTTATGTATGTATGTCCAACGGATCTCGAAAACGGCTCTAACGATTTTGACGAAATTTGGAATATACGAGGTTTATGATACAAAAATTAGTTTGCGCCGGGTCTCATCCCTGGGATAACTCGCTAAAGGACCTAAAAAAGGAGAAATTGATCCTTCAAGAATCAGCTGACAGAAGAAAGAAATTTCCATCGGCTGTAAATGATGAAAAAGAGTGAGAGCGAGTGAGTGTGTGAGTGAGACAAGATTATTATTTCAGCTGCTGAGACAGTGACAGAGAATCAGCTGACAGAAGAAACAATTTTCCGTCGGTTCTTGATGTTGAGAAAGAGTGAGTGCGAGTGAGAGAAGATTATAATCATCAGCTGTTCCATTACTAGAATTGAGAAAAATATCGAAACACATAAGCTGCTCCTATTCCATTTTTTATTTCTGATTTAAATTCATCTATAGAAAATTAAAAGGAATTTGAAATTTTGAAAATATTCCATATTGTATCATTATTTTTAATTTTGACGAGCATGACAATATTTAACCTACAAATGCTGAATCTGTTATTGAAAAGGTCTTTTAAAAAGTTATTCTATGAAGGTCTTCTTCAAAAGGTCTTTTAAAGACTTTAAAACTCAAGACTTTCATAGTTATTGTTCGAAATCACTCCTTAATTATTACTGGATCAGCTGAGTTAATGATGATTCAGTGCATAAGACTGATGGCTGTACTTTAAAAAATTGTTTAATTTAATTCCTTTTTTCTTTAAAATTTCCATTCCTGTGCCTTTGTAGACCTACCCCCGAGCAGAGCTCGGTACCCCGATATTTGAAAAGAAAGTGATAACGAGCAACCTAGTGTTTTTCCACTCTAATACTTTTAAAACTGTATTTAATCTTGCAGCCTGCGACCAGGTTGGGGGCTGTCTTTTGAAATGAGGATAGAATCAGCACAACATGTGATCAAATCATTTCCACTTGATAGGAAGTACCTCTGTTGCGGTTTTGATAAGGTGTTGGCGATTGGCCAACAAAAGCAGCGGCAGAGGATTTGATGTCGGGTTTTCTATAGCGGCAGCGGCTCCCTTCCCGAAAGGAGACGTCTCTGTGATGAGTTTTTTATTCAGCAAGATGCTTCCAAGAAGAAACTTCCTGCCAACTCTCTCTTTTGTGCGCAACAGACGGACTGTTGCAAATCGGGGGTGCTGCTACTCTGGTGCGGAGAGAATTATCAGGGGGGTGGTGGTTGAGAAAAAAAAGAAGATGAAGGTGGAGGAGGAGGAGGAGAAGAAGGAGGAGGAGGAGAAGGAGGAGGAGGAGGAGGAGGAGGGAGGAAGAACGGAGAGAACAACAAGTAAAAGAAGAATAAATGGTGGAAGAGCGAAGCAGGAGAGAAAGAAAGATAAACTTGAGGATAAGGAGAGAAAATGAAGAGACATGTGATGGGGGATGAAGAGGAAGAAAGAGAAGGAGTAGCATGGAGAGGGGGGAGAATGATGAGGTAATGGAACAGAAATAATAATAGAAGTATGAGAAAAAAGAAGAAGGAGAAGGTGTAAAAGAAATAGTTGGAAAAGGAGAATAAAAGAAGGAGAGAATGATAAAGAAATTGAAGAACAACAATATAAAGGAGGAGGAGGAGGAGGAGTAGAAGACGCTGGAGGAGGAAGAGAAACATGGAAAAAAGGAAGAAGAAAAAAGGAGGAACAGAAGAAAACCCATGAGAAGAAGTACAAAAAAATATGGGAGAAAAAGAAGAAGTAGTAGAAGAATGAAGCTAGAGAAGAAGTAGAGGAAGGAAGAAGCAGGGGATAAAAAGTAAAGTAGAAGAATAAGAAGAAGAATGATGATCAAGTAGGGTAATGAAGAATAGGACAGATAGGATGAGAAGGAGGTAGAGGATGAGGAGGAGGAGAAGAAATGATAATAGGACTAGTCGGGAAAGGAGGAGGAGGGGGAGTGGTTATGAAGAGGGAGTAGAAGTAGGAGAAGGAAACTTAGAAAACGCAGTAGAATAATATTAAGGAATAAAAGAAGAAGAGGAAGGAGGAGAAGTATTTGAAAAATAAAGAATAAGAAGAAGAGAAAAAAAAGAAAAAAGGAGAAGAATAGATAGAAGGAAAGAAGAAGAAGTGGAAGCAGTATGAGAAAGAGAAGGAGGAAGAGGAAGAAGAAGAAAAAGGAGAAGTTGGAGAAGAAGAAGAAGAAGAAGAAGAAGAAGAAGAAGAAGAAGAAGAAGAAGAAAAATGAATAGTAGGTGAAACGAGAAGCAAAATGAGAAGATGCGAGAGTGGATAAGAGCTGGGGTACAGTGAGTCTAGTTTTCCACGGCTTGATGCGCTTGTATAGTTTGCTGCTTTGAATGCAATGCTTTTTCCGATGCATACAGATTTTTTCTCCGGTTTTTTACAAAGTATCTCAACGGATGACAGCTCCAACATCTGTCCGTCTGCTTTTCTATCCCGGATCAGTAGCTTTCTCGCTCAAATTCAGACTGATGGTTTTATGTAATCGCTGCTCTTTTCATTACTTTTGTATCAAATGAATAATTATTATATAAGCTATGATGGAGACTAATTAGAAGAAATGGAAAATGTCATTGAGATCTCAATAAAACATTCATCTTTCATGGAACGTGTATAATTTTAGGTGATAAAGATGTCATAAGATTTTCAAAGTGCTTTATTCTGAAAACTTTTCATTAACAGGATAACAAGAGAAAGTAACTGAATTATCTGGATTTAAATGCATTAGGGATTTCCAATATCATTAATGTTCATTGAATGTTATTGGAAATCCTTTTTACCAATGAAAGATTGCAAATTACATCATCTGCACTTTGCAATAATGCAATAATGCACTCTGCATTATTATGTTATTATCAAAACTTGCAATAAATTTCCATCACTCACTATTCGAGGGAATTCAACAGCGATTACTCAAAGATGCATCTATTGAAACTATGTATTCAAATATTGTGAACAAGACATATTAGACTATTGATAATAATCAATATTTCACTAAAAGAATTACACGTCCCACAGAACTATAAGCTGAATATTGAACAGAATAAGTTTGAAAATAACACTTAACATTTAACAAAATACTATACAGACAATCCCAGATTGTACATTGTGAGTGTACAATGTACAATCTGAGTGACTGTACAATCTGAGATTGTACAAACAATCTCATAATATATATTCTAAAATTTTGAACCCAAGAAACTTAAAGAACATGGAAAATTTTGAGAATACCTAAATGAGTCTAGAATAAACTCACCCCCAACTGGGAGATCTAAGATTGAGAGAAATACCTCCAGAATATGACTTGCAGTGAGTCCCAAGTATCTAAGATTAGAAAAAGCGCGGGAAACGGGCGCCAATTGCCCGTCTGTGACGTCACAGGAGTGAGCTATGAACGCGGGAAAGTGGAGGGAACAGAATTGGGAGTTGGCCGCGCGATCCCTCTCAGGGGAAAGGTTACGTTATAAAGGTGTTCGAATATAAGAGCTGTTATCTGTCACAAGGTGTGTTCGCTTATAAAGTACGGCGCATTATTGTGGTGGATGAGCCCAGTCAAGGTGATAAACTGGCGCGCCGCTCAAGAGTTATGGCATGCCGGTGCAGTGCAGCCGCTCAGGGGAAAAGCAACAACAGCATCGCTGGCTGACTGCTGGGCTAGACGAGCTGCAGCCAGTTTTGCAGCGTTTGATGAAAGTGAGATGAGATTAGTGATTCAAGTAGAAACTGCAAGTGTATTTTCCAGTTGATTCTGTGCTAGAGTTGTTGGGTTTCATTAGAAGTGAGAAGAACGATGCTAATGCTTCTTTTCAAATAGTGTATTGAATAAAAAGAATCAAAGTTGCAAAACCACAAATTTATTAATATATCCAGATCGATATCGAGTACCTGTATATTGTTCATCCAATTAACTATTAGAATAGTGGGATTCAATACTGCAGGGTTTCATAAAAAGTGCAATGAAATGAACGAGGCTTATTCACTAGATAGCATTTCGATTGAGTGCAATTGCTTACAAATTAACTTGCATGAAATGAAAGATTGCAGGACCAAGTTATCAATTCCAAACCTAATAAAGAATGAAAATTATACTTGAGGGATATTTTTGTCTTCATCATGGAATTCATTGTAAATGATATTTATTCACAGTCATGATATTAATTTTTTTGGTATGTGAGTTTTTCTAGTTATTTCAAGACAATACACTATACAATGTAAGTCATTACAGGTAATGTGATTATATTACCTGTGTGTATTTGGACGAGAATAAAAAATCATTTAAAAAGTCAGCATTCATAACATACGCAGTCAATTCAAGTCGTAATTTAGAGTAAAAGAAGAGTTTTTTTTAAAACTACATTTATGAGCTATAATTTACATGATCAGCTATGAAAGAAAGGAAAGCTTCCAACATTGCGTTGCTTCAAAGTGCCCGTGCACTTTGTAATAGGCTTCTCCTTATTACTCGTGATACTTGGTGATGCAATAATTTTAGATGTACTAAGCACGCAGACTAATTTCTACATCCTGTATTAATAAATATGAATAATACAGTAGTCGAACAGAAAAATTACTCACTCAACCACAATTTGAAGCAACTAACTGACAGCAGAGTGATTAGATGTCGGGAGTGATGAAGCTGTCTACTAACAGTAGCCCACTTGCAGTGGGAATCCTATCGCGTACAAGCTTCCCACCTTTCAAACTATGTTGGCCCATCACAATAATTCCCAACAATTATAATCTCGAAGATTTCTATCGGGCCTGAGCTCATTCGGCAACAAACGTTTTATTGCTTGACGGTCCAGCCTATGCAACGAGTCAACTGTAAAAACAGTCGTTCATTTCTCTCAACAGCGTATCATTTGGACCGATTACATGCACGTACCTCGTTAGACAAGCTTACGAATATAGTTATTAAAATTAATGAGCTTTGGAAACAGCCGTTTTAAAAAATCATTGTTTCAGAGCCGAGGTCCATTTCATCGACTCGCCGCGTTGCATTCAAACGGTTCAAACGAGTTTAGGGAAACGAACTTGTAATTATAAACTCGAAGGAGGCCTGGGTCGACCCCTGAGGGGTGGCTGATTGCTGGAAGCATTTGAACTGACGATAGGATAGCTGAACGCCTTCTAATAAAGTAATCAGACGGCAAAAATCCCACTTCTGTTTCAGAAATATACAAACCAAAAATTGAAGACAGCTATGAGTGTTCATCACAAAGATGAAAATGAATACTTTCATAACTTGAGCAACCTTGATGATGTTGATATCTGAGTGCTTTTTCATTTGGAAGATTAATACAACATATTTTGTAAAATTCTAATCGAACTCAAATTGCTTATTGAAATCTTCTATCCATTTTATAGTTTTCTTGAGGAAGAAAGTTTTTCTATTGCCAATCAAGAAAAGGTGAAGATAAGATAATGTTTCCTTGCTGCTGCGAACAGAAACTCTCATTCTCCAATAAATTTATAAATATAATCTACAAATATGATCATTATATTAAACATTCATCTTATATTCTTAATTAAGAGATATTATTTCATTGAAGATTCTACAAAACTATAATGATTTTCAATATCAATCAGGTAACATTGCTCAGAATGTTGAAATATGATTTCTTATCAATAAGTAGAACAAAAATCAATTAATAATTCAATCGATTCCTTTTATGAAGTCAAGATCTGAGAATGTTTTCTGACAAGAATTTTTTGATGAGATTTGTTAATGAGTGAGGAGACACCTCAAAATGAAGAGATACCTCAATCGAATCAATATGCATATACTGTTGCCTACCCTACAATCTGAAATTGAATTACAATTGTCCGAATATCTATGGATATATTCAACATGTGAATCAGACATTTATTGTAACTTGTAGGTAATGCAAATTTTTGTAATTCGTTGGAGTTCGTATCATTAATCAAAGTCGGATATGAACGACTGCTGCAATTTAAGAAGGGGAGATCCATAGGCCTATAACAGGGCCGTGCGCTGTAATTCATACTGTAATTAAATCTTCAGCAAACCAGCAATTCCAATGACACCATTTGTTTTATGACTTCCAACCGATAATTCCCAAACAACGTTGACGAGGCAAGGCGAACAAAAATGAGAAGCTATATCTACCATCTTTTGTGCACGTTGAAAATGAACAGCCATCCATGTTAATACTGACTGTAATTAACTTTCCAGGGTGCATTCCTGGATGAATTATTATTTCCTCTCGCTCTCCCCCCTCGCATTTTCTCCAAAAGATGAGAAATGTGACATCCTATGACGCTGCGGAGGATCTAATTGCGTTTTAATTAGCTTGGATAATTTAAAATTCCCGCAACTGTGTAATGATCCTGCTATCACTGCTGGTTATACCAATTTCAGTTCCATGCAGGTGGAATTACAACGATTGCTCTCCCATAACATTCGAGATAAAAATATCTTGTATCATTGTGAAAATGATACTGATTCTTATCTATTCTTGTTTTGATATTATCACATTATAAAAACTTGAACCAAGATGATAACATATAAATCATTTGGAAGATTCTAAATTGAAAAAATATCTCTGTCCAGGTTGAAATTTCAACCGAGAACTAGTTTTTGCTGTATTATGGACTCTCAATTGGATCAATAAAATTTATCGAAGTGGAATGATATCTATGAGAACTATCTTCTCTCACATTTTTCGCTAGTCTTGTATTTTTATCATGTATATCAGTATTTTTTTTTATATGCTAATCTGTGATCGAATGTGTGATCGGTGATAAGCAGTGTTCACTCTATTTAAAATAATTATTTTCCATGAAGTTCCCAGTCTGAAATCTGGGTCTCTTATGGAACTGGGTGTGATATAGAATATAGAATATTATATCATTTTTGTATTTGATTTCCTATATCCTATTTTATATTCATTTGAAAAAAAAACATAAATTCATAAATTAAACAATCTAGTTTCTTACAAACAACCCATCAATAAAAGCCATACTCGTTTTTAAGAATTAGTTCGTATATGTCTTCTCAATAGAATGATAGGCATTTGATGAGTAAATTTTATTTTTATGACACACTATTGTGAGGATAAAACGGCAGAGAAACATTCTTCACATAGTCTGACTTCTTCACTACGCAACAAGTTCTTATCCAAAATTCAAATGAAAAAAAATCAAATTGATTTCAAAAAACAAAAATACACACACACACAGGAGGCCCACTAACAAATAACATGAGAAATCGTAGAATACACTCCATTAACTCAAAAATAGGTTAATCACACATGCTTGCTTTATCACACATGTGTGCTTTGATGTTTATGATGCATACATGCTTCCTTAGACCATTTGAAATCTTCAATAAACTTGAACTATTAGTTTATTATCATTTCAGAAAGGGGAATGAGACTCACGTTGGAGTTGAATACTTTTCCTAGGTGGAAACGTTCCAGGAACCACTGTAACAATAAATGGGAACAGCTTCATGATCAGCCCCTCACCGTGGAATAAAATAGTTTTGGCAGCGGAAGCCGGGGGGAATAAATGGGGAAGAGAGACTGGCAGGCTGGACGTGACTGTTGCAAATGGGCTGGGACAAAGGTTGGACAGGACAGGGCGTCCCCAGGGACCCGGGCAGGACAAAGTCCCCAGGAGAGACTCTTCTTTCCCGGGCAAAGTCTTCTTCTCCGAAACAAACTGGTGAGTGCAAGTACAGTTGACGCCTCCGTAACAGCACAACACTGTTCTGTTTATAGCTGCTTATGTTAGCGCTGAAAACCAGACGACCATCTTGAATACCAAAGCCCTGGCTTTTCTGCAGAAGCTTTTATTCGCAATTGCTTGCACCCCGCGGCAACATGCAGCACGTGATGTGTCAACGGACAACAGGCAAGAAGCGTCTTGAATGGCACGTATCTTTTTCACCCTATCGCTTTCACACCACCACTGGAATGCTCTCATTTCTTCAAACTCACCTGTACCTTACGCGTGGATACCGAATCATCTTTTTATTTGATTAACATTACAATGCGGCTACCGTATCATTCCCCTACTAAATTATCAACGTAACTTGTACCAGTTATGAATATTTGAAAAAGAGTTCAAAGGAACTTGAAAGCGCTTCAGTCCAGTGAGTAACATTTATGTTATTTACAGTAAAATTTGACTGCATGACGTCAATTCTAGTGTGGAAACAATAGTGTTAACTTCGCAGTTCGTCATGGATCCAAAAATTCAGAACTATGAATATTTCTTTATGAATGCCTTATACTTTAACCTTGCAGTGCATACCGTTTTGAGAATTCGAACATAATGCTTATGAGCGCTTAAAAGAACCCTTATTCGAACTCTTATGAACAACAAAATTCAAGTTTGACCTAAATTATTGCTTGTATATTGTCCTCATCTGAAGGTCCTCAGTGGTCCAATCTGCTCTTTATCTGCTCTTTAACGAGCCTTTATCATACTGTATATGCAGTCATAGCTAAATTGAAATTGTTCAACTCTAATGGCTCAGAACCTCTATTCAAAACGCTTATATGAACGAGTATACGACAATGTCATGAACTGTCATTTGAGCTGTTCATTGTTCAAGCCTAAAAAATCGGTGCCTCATCTCATTGAATGATAAGGTATTTTGATATTGAAAAGATTTTTGCATTATCTGCAAGTTCCTATTATTATGCTTATGTTCATTTCCTCTGTTTAAACTTCTTAAATATCTTTCTACTCAAATAATTATCAATAATTATTGGCTCTGGGGTACCGTTATATGGGCAATCTTGGAAGCCGCGTAAATAAGTTACAGTGCACATAAAATTAATGAAACCTTGTTAATTTTCCATTGTGTAACTTAAAAGAAGGAGTGAAATTGAATATATAACGGTTTACAGAAATTAAAGTAGAAATACGTTTTGATAATGTTAACACTCACCTTAGCTGTGTTCACTGGGAAGTCTGCAAGATAATAAAACACGATCTGAGAACGTTGTTAATGTAAAAGCCATCAGATCCACTCAGCGATGAGAGCGTAATTTCTTTGTTTTGTTCTTTTAAAGATTCACCTCTTTATCTTCTACCTGTCAGCTGATTTGCATAAGTCATTCAAGAAGGCTTTGCACCTTTCCTCTCATCCTCCAAGATATATTCATTGGAGATAAGCAAAAAACTCAGCGCTATTAACCCTGTAAGAAATACCTTTAAATATTCATGACCTGCGCGGACTGCCATGGATAATCTCATTTCCAACGCTCTCCACTGATCAGTTCCTTTCTAGCCTCTTTCATCATTACAGTATTTCATTTAATTCACGAAAATATTTGCTAACAACCATTTTCTCAGCTCTCTGCAATAGTGCGCCCATCCCCATCATTCCTACAAAAAACATCGATCAGAATAGGTGAATCTATCACAGAATGTCAATTCTCTTTCTAAAACTGATATTGATTGAGGAGAGTCAGAATACAGTTTCTTACAGTATTTAATAATATTGATGATTCGGTGAGGAGGAACACCTAAGAGGGTTTCTCAGTATAGTATCAGTGAATCAGAATATTATCAATTACTATTATTTGCTCATTGGTTTTTTTCTGGCGGAGAAACCATCTCGGGTGTTCCGCCTCGCCGGATTATCAATTATTATATACTGTAAAAACTGATAACTGGATGATTTTTCATTGCTGATTCTTTCAACGCAACACTGTTTGACAACTATATAATGTGATACATCAATACAATATAACTTTACTTTCAATAACTTCTAATCTTTATAACAACTTTATACTTCATTATACTTTAAATTATTACTCAATGCGATATTTTCGAATGAATGAAATCAACCATGTGTGTACAGTGATCAAAGTGTGCAGCCTATCACCTTTCTCTTTGAACTCTGTGCTTCGTACTAGTTCTGCCTACTTTTCCACTATACTGATCTCAAAAGCGCACACCACATGGCTAGGAGCATTAAATGATTATATTTCCTATAGGAAATATACCCGGCGATGACCAAATAAGTACACCACGCTTCGCCACGGAAAATGATGATGATCGTGGGTCTTTATGCTCGAATTATAAACTGAAATCTTGATAGAAATATCTTCATCTTCATTAAATTATTTAATGTTTAACAAATACCGTATTCTTGGGGAGAGGATCAGTCAATCGCCCAAAACGTTTTCAAAATGCCTGGATTTTGTGGAAATTGGAATAGAAATTGAAATTTTTGTGTAATGTAGTCACATAAATGGTTCATGAATTATGTTAAACCATTTGTTCGTAGCAGAGATTCACACCCCAATAGAATAAACCACAAGTAAATTGCTGATTTTGAATTGAAAAAAATTAATCTTAATTTTTTTCAAGTTGAAACTCACAATGCTAATTTTCTATCCCTATTTTTCATTTTTTGAATTTTTAATGCTTATTCCTCATCCCTAGGCCGGCATTGAACTCTTGAAAATATTCAATTCTTCCAACAGAGAACCTTGTACTAGGTTGCTCTACCATTACCTTTACCGCAGCAACACACCGCATGGACTTGTGCACTTCTAAATCGATCCAGTTCCGTCAAACCGGATCTTTGCTCATCAAACCACCGTCCGGCTAAGGAATCAGCAGGCACTGAGTTATTTGACTGGTCAGATTGTCTCTGGTTATTAGTGTAACGATCAGTCAAGTGTCTGAAGAATGAAAAGCCAGCTCGCTAATCCTGGGCAAAGCTCTTCGTGGGCATTTATTGTGAAGCGACAGACCGGTTAACCTAAGCTCATATTTGATTATGATGATGTCGGCTGTGTTGATAATGATTTTGGAGCGTTGGAGTGAGTCGTAGCCGTGATTTCATCTTCACCTTTGCTAGTTGCTTGTTGATGATTATTCTCTTCCTCCCTCTCCTCACCTTTCAGCTCCTTTCTTTTTTCATCTTCTTTCCTCTTCTTCCCTCCTTCTCGTTCCTCTCCTCTCCTCTGTCCTCTCTACTCTTTCTTCTCCTCTTCACTCTCCTCCTCCTTCCCTCTCTCTCTCCTCTCTTCCTCTCTCCTCTCCTCTCTCCTCTCCTCTCCTCTCTCCTCTCTCCCTCTCTCCTCTCCTCTCCTCCTCTCTCTCTCTCTCTCTTTCTCTCTTCCTCTCTCTCTTCTTCTCCTCTCCTCTCCTCTCTTTCTTCTCCTCTCCTCCTCTCCTCTCCACTCCTCACCACACCTCCTCTTCTTCTTCCTCTTCCTTTCCTCTTCTCATCTTCTCTTCTTCTCTTCTTCTCTCCACTCCTCTTCTTGTCTCCTCTCCTCTTTTACTCCTCTTCTTCTCTTCTTCTTTTCTCCTTCCCTCCTCTTCTCCTCTTTTCTTTTTCCTCTCCTCTACTCTTCTTCCTTTCCTCTCCTCTTTTCTCCTTTTCTTACCTGTTTTATCCTCTCCTTTCTTTACCACTCCTCACCTTTCCTCTCCAGTCATCTCCTCACATTTCCTTCCCTCTCCTTTCCTCTCTATTCCTCTTCTCTCCTCTCTCCGCCATCAATCCTTTCCTCCCCTTTCCCCTCTCATCCTCACCTTACTAATCTACTCTACTCCTCTTCCCCTCTCTCACCACCTGCAACAAATAAGCTCCGACGCCGTGAAATTAGTTAGCTACGGGTGTCCGCCACAATACACAAACACTAAATAAGATCTCAAACTTCACCCATTGTTGTTGACGGCTAGGATCCTAGGCGGCGGCTCAGCTCTTTCACTGCCTCAATGTCAGCCAGCCAAGATCGCATTATTTCTATTTTTCCGTCAACAAATAGCCGTGATGTATTCGCGTGAAATTCGACGTCCGCATCGCCACTGTGATTAAGGAACATAAACTGAAGGCACGCCGAATTACGGCAGACGAACAATGCGGCCATCAACGGCCCAATAGCCGACGTGAAGCGTGAGAAAATCGTCACCTCCAACCACCAACATATTAGTTCTGTCACACAGGACTCATGATGTACAAAAGCTTTGATGGTCAGGAAGAAGGTATTGATTTGATAGGTGCTATAGATTGGAATGTTTTCTGGAGTACATTCCTGACTCATGTAAATTAGGATATGGTTTCGTTCCTCATGATGTCATGATGTTCCTAGATACTCCAATTTTCTTCTTTTGATGGACTCATGCCTTTACAATATGTTTCTAAGTTAACTCAATACAGTTGGGTTGAAAACAGATAATGAGAATAGAATTGATATTCCACATCACAATTGAACTGTATAATAATTGAACTACTTTCTTGGCTCTCCTGTAGAGCTTCTTGTCATGGAAATAGTTAAGTTGTGTTGTAAATTTAACACAAATAATATATTTAGAATTTTCTGGACTTTATTTTTCTGATCCATCGTGTTTACCTTTCCTGTGCTTAATTCTGAGAAACCTCTACTTAAACCTCTACTGTATCTATATTTCCTCTACTTAGGCTACTAATCTTCTTTATGTACAATATTGATTTGTCATTAAGTTTTAAATTGATTAGTAGTCTACGTTGTAAATGGGATTTAAGTTGACAGGTGTCCAGAATAATGCGGTAGAGATTGAATTGTTTTCAAGTGTGGAATGATTAGAATCATTTTATGGCAGTTCAGCGTCCTGAAATGTTGAAATTACGCCAAATAATAAACGGATTGTTATAATTTCGATAAAAGCCTCTTGATTAACTCTGTGAGTTATTGGACCATTTGAATCTGGAATTGGGCAACACTTTGCTTCAAAAACAATAATAGATTCCAATTACATGCCATTTTCGCAACTGAAATAGGCTTCATTGTCCATTCCGAAGACTAATGAACCTTTGGTGAAAATGAATGAATGTCTCGACAATAGATGAGCCAACTTGGATTTGGGAAGTGGGATGGGATAGCTTTCCTTTTCAATAACAAAGCTCCTCAGGCGGGAAATTCATCGCTTTCAAGAAGGCCCAAATGGTTTTAACGATCGCATCATTAGGTGTTTTTGATTATTTGCCAACTTTGGCCTCAAGAGCGGGTGACACGGAAAGCACCTCATTTCTCTGAATTGATCAGATGGGGAACTCTACATCGAGTTAGCTCTATCAGTTGAATAAGAGAAAATTCAACTGGATTTCAGTAATTAAATTTCAAATATATTTATTGATTTTTACAGTAACACCATCATGAACTCAAGTAATGTCTATATTTTTCATTGGGAATACGATTTTAGAAATAAGTCAATGGAATTGCCACTCCTTCGTATTTTTCGGAGAAACTAAAGCAAATAAAGATTTACTATTCAATACTTTCAATCGAATTGCAACTCAAGTAGATATTATTGATATATGGAATTCAGAGACTGTATAATCACAGTGTGAACATTGTATGTCACACTTTTGATTGGTTAGCTCGGACAAATCCACCATACTTTTGTCAATTCCCATAAGATTCGCATTTAAATCGTACGGAAATCATTATGTTATCTTGATTGATTCACTTCTTACCTACAATTTGCCTTTGCCAGAAGTAGATTTCATTATTTAAAGCAAAGATGAGCTATCTATATTTCTTTGTTGTTTCTCTTGAAGTTCGATAAATGAGTAGCCTAAATGGGTTCATGTTTTAAAAAATGATTTTTAAAATTCGGCATGGATCTTTTTACACCAATAACCACACTGTGATTATACAGTCTCTCTAATTGTAATATGGAATAGCAAAATTCAATACTCTCCATTTCTCACTCGTTCCATATTCATGAGGCAGTATTATAAAAATTAATATTAACACTGAAAAATATTAGTAGTCGAAGCATTGACCCATATCATGGATATTGTTCCATGATATTGATGAAACTAAGAAGCAATAGACTAACGTTATCATGGTGGTAACATTCATCTGCCATGCTCGTTTTCATTGGGGGAGTTGACAAGATAGTTAGTATTTGCCAACTAGGAGGTTGTCAAGCTTGACTTCTTTTTCATGGTTACCTTGCTGAAGTATTATTAGCTACTTAGATTTTGCAGTATTGTGCCACTGAACTCTACCATTAATTCTACTGATGAAAACCCAGCTTCAACATGATCAATATCCACTTGATAACAGTGAATCATAATATCTTATGTACTGCAATATGGACGAGTACTGCACAATGTATATTAGGCTACTACACGTAGTATAAGCGAAAAGCAATGTTTGAAAAATTCATTCAATACTGAATTCTTCATATGAGTGAACTTCTATGCATCAGAACTTTATATTTTGCTTTGCTTTTTGGCCATCAAATCGGCAATAATAGAGTTTCTATTGCATGCCATGTATCCATGAAACAGTTAATATTTGAAAAATGTAATTGATGAAGCGACCTTGTTTGAGCCGGTATAAATCTGACTATAAATAGTGCGAGCAAGACTGCCAACACAGCTAATTGGAGAGAGGTTTGGGGTGGGAATTGGCCATGTGGGACCTATCTGGATATGTTGTACCACAGACACGCTACAAACCCACATACGAGTCTCGTCAGTGCTGTAAACACAACACTGTCGACAAAGTTTAACAACTGATAGTAGCAGCTATGAGGATGAGCATTCACAGAAAGGAAAGGGTGAATGATTAACCATATGGGAACAGGGTACAAATATGCCAGTCATCACTCGCCTATTCCTCATCTAGTTCACTGCATCCAAATAAAACAATCGATTATTGTTTCTCACTGATTATATTCATACTAGAATTTTTAAACAGAATATTTAAACTAGAATACTTTACTGATTAGAATCTTTAAACTGACACACAGTGAAAAATATGAGCCTCACCTGAAATTTATCCATGAAAGTTGTATTTCCATTTTCATTTTCTTACAATATCATTGCCTTTTACGTCATACTTTTTCAATATTTCTCTATAAACTACATTTGATTGTGGAGTGAATAGAATATCTATCTATACTATCATAAAAATGAGATGGTCTCTGTCTATCTGACTGTCTGTCTGTTTGTAGGTCCATCGCGCCTACAATACATGACTGATAACTCTGAAATGTTTCTCAAAGATTGTCTGCATACCAAGGAGTGTCATAAGCCTATTCATGTATTATATTTCAAAGATTGTTTCAAGGATTCTAAAGGATTTGAAATTCAGCTCTAAGAATTGATGAGGTAATGTTGATATAAAAATGATATGTTTTTTCAAACTTATTAGAGTCTTTGTACAAACCAAAATGTGTTGGTTTCTTCTATATTTATATTGAGAGATAGAGGTGTGTGCTTTTTTAAGGTGAAATTTGATTGAGATTTTATCAATTCAATCTTAATTTTAATTAAATTTAGCTACATAATTTTCAAAATTATGAAGCTCAAGTACGGTGCTCGTTTCAACTCTCACATTATTTTGAAGAAGACAGTAAAGAACCAGGCTGTTTTTTGTAGTGTTGGTGTGGGAGTTACTGGTTTTAGTTAATATTTCAGTCGGATGGTGATATAGTTCAGGTTCACATAATATTTCTTGTGATCCTGAATCGATCTGGCTCCATTTGAAACTCAGCGATCATGGAGCAAACAAAATTTCAAATGGCCACAGCAAGTTAACGCGTACTTTATTGGAGCCAGTCGTTCATAAATTATATTTAATTGACTAGAAACACTATATTATTTCATCTTGTTGGAGAATGAATTTTGATTAGATGTCAATTATTACTTAGTGAACTGTATTCCAAGGTGAACGTGTGAGGAAAGGAAGGGAATTGATAGGAAAGCCAGCGGGATGTAGAGAAAAAGAAAAAAAGCGAAAATAATGTGTGTGAAAGTAAAGGTTGACTGAGAAAGACGATGGGCAGAGAGAGAATAAATGACTGGAAAGGATGTTCATGAATAACGTCACAAGATATTCAAATCACTAAATATAATTCGTGAACAAAGTATTCACTCACAATTATACTAACAAGGTGACCAATGTTCAATTATTTATAACTATGACTGGCTTATCATAAAGCTATCTTTGTTGGACATTCAAAATAAAATAGGAGATTATTATTTCAGTATCCAATTGCAGTATTGTTGCAATATTCTATTGCGATAAGCGTATTTGTCAAATCCATCATATTTTTCATATTTCTCGTTCAATTATTTATTGTTACTTCATAGCTAGATTACTAGACAGATTTATATTATAGTGATCTTGACTCCATAGAGACAATAATAATTATTATCATTTTAGACCACATTCTCATGAAGTATGGGACATGATGAAATACGAATATGAAAATCATAATCAAATAGTATCTTCTATCATGAAATAGATTGCACAATATGCTGGATATTTTAGCATTTGAACAAGAATCTTGATCAGAGCTTTTGAACAAAAAAGGGTGGAGGAGGGGATGAAGACGAAAATTGGATCTACGTATGCCAATAAAATGATATTAATATCATGACATTGCACTTATTCTTTCTGTATAGGATCTTTTGCAGTTTTTAATGTTAATTATAATAAATTCAAATGAAGACTTTTTCTAGCTGAATATTATCATTGAATAATATTGGCCCTTTCTGACCATTTATGGCCATAAGGTGTGTCCTTCTTGTAGGGTATATTATAGTTAATTATTTTAATAGTTCTACGAATAGTACCCAGCAATTGAACATAAAATTCTCTAATTTTTTCACCTGTTAATGTTAGTTGTGCCATCACGCTTGTGTTTTTAATTCCCGTAGGAAAGGAATTACTTTTTCGTTTAGAATAAGAAATAGTCTCTGTTGTTTTATAGCCTGATCTGAACTCTACTTTTAAAACAATGACAGAGAGATGTCTACCGAAGATAGAGAATAAAAAATGTGAACTGTTTACTTCCTTCTAATAATCTGATTCTGAAATTGAAAGGAAGAGAGTAGAGCATTCTAGAGGGAGGAGGAGTCTTGAATTTATGTTCGGACCTAGGAGCTCCAATTAAGCCGTGGTGGAAGCGGTGAGCTCCGGCCCTTCATAAATATTCATTCACCAAAAATAAATACGCCGTCCATAATGGTGCCTCCTAAGCAGGCGTATTATTTCTTCAGAATAAATATGAGCGTTATAATTGTTAGAATGTAATATATTGTTGGTCGTCGTGTATTGCAATGGCTGAGAAAAAAACGGCATGTGCTTCCTAGTTCAACTTCTATAGCGCAAATCGTGTTGGAGATTCTCACAAACTGATTTAGCTACCTCTGATCTCTGATGGATTTGATGAATGGATTGAGGAGATGTATTACGTAGTAATAGTAAACTGAGTTCCATGAGCTGTTTTCACGCAAATGCTGATGTTTAGTACAGGGTTCAAAAATTCAAAGATAATTTTAAATCTAAGTTATCACACATCATTATTCATCTCATTGCCAATTTCATCCTCTTGAATTGTTCACTTGAATCTTGAATAGTAACAAACAGGCTCAGATAATGTGGTAGATTATATTAATTTTCTGTTTATTCTTCGTTTTCGGTAATACAGTATGAACGTTCAAATAGAAGAGAGGGTTGACAATATCATTGAATCACGAAACATTAGACATTTACCCAGCCTGAACCAGTATGTATTATGTATAGAAAAATAAAGATGAATGATGAAAAGACATTAAAGATGATTGTAGCCTATCCTATCAGAAAATGAATTTTCCTAATTGTGGGTCCACAGACACTAATGGTGATTGACTCTTCATCAAAGAGTGATTATGGCTATAAAACATAGAAACTCGAAAATAATTGAATATTTCCAATGAATTATCTAAAGAGTGATTATTACTGGCAGACACAACATATTTCATTGTATTTTCTTAATATTATTATTGTATTTCATTGGTATTGGGAAGCGGTTGGATTCGTGGTCGTGCCAGCATATAATCGCTCAGATGAGAAGTGCACCTGATACTTCCGTTGTAAGGATCACCATTATCCAGGTCTTCTTTGCTGAATATGATAAATGAGAATCAAAATCGCACTCTGGTGGTTTGGAACCCACCCAAAGCTGTAGGTACATTCATCTCTCATCATAATCTATCCTTCTCATTACAAGCCAAGACCAATGTGAGGAAAAAATTGAAATAAATAACATTATTTTCGTTGAGAACCTTGATAATTAAAATTAAATGTTAAATTAAAATTGAAGAATTATGTAAAAAAAATTCCTCACTATCTTATATTCCCTTCAAGATTGCCTATTGAAGTGTATCTATAAAACACATTACTGGAGTATCTCAGTGAATTTTTCATGCTCAAAAGCTGACGAAGCTTCTCGATTTTATTTTGGTAGTGTTTTGAGCCGAGCGCACTTGGGTTGAGTAGTTAAATATCCGCTCTACCTTAAATAAGGTATTGAATGAAGTATGAGCATCCATGAATAATAAAATGTACCCATTACCGACAAAGTGCGTCAGAAAATTGTGGATTGCAAGTGAATGTGCCCGAGTCTGTTTTTAATTACTGGTTTGGTTGGAGGTGGAGTCAGGGGGGTTTATATTCGCTGCTTTTATAACCGGTGTTCACGTTTCTAGGCTATCTGATGGCAGCTCGTAGCTCTTTACGTGTAAATATAGATGTCTTCGGGGTAGAAAAGCCCGGGATGAATGTCAGGTCACCAGATACGCATCGCAACACGGCTCGTGTAATAGAAAAAGGAGGGGAAGCCGGAGGATGAAGGAGAACAAGGAAAAAAAGAAGAAGAAGGTACAGCGAAACTTCTATCCTGCTCCTCCTCTAAGCCCATCATCCTCCACCCACCTAACCCATATATCTAGCCAAGAGGTCTTTCGTTGCAAGGAATCAGTGTTAACTCCGCGCTGTCAGTCTAAACACTTGGCGCTTGGCAGGCTACTATAGGCCTAACCCTATCCCTTCTGGACCTGGGTCTACAATTTTCGGCCGCTTTTCTTGAAATCTTTGGCCCTAAATCATCGAAAAACCCAAGGTTGTTAAATTTATACCCACTTATTTGTGGATTGTATCTCAATGAACGGATACACTTTTTTCAATATTGCATATCTGTGCAATTTTAATAACAAGAGTTTCTCAAATGTCACTCAAATAGAAGATATATGAGTGGATTCCGGCTGAGAGGAGGAAACAAGGACGACCACGAACGATTTGGCAGCAAAACATAGAAGACGCCATGAAGAGCAGAGGCATCCAACAAGACGTATGGAGAGATATAGGCAGATGGCGTGTTGAATGCGGGAAACGGCCTGCGTATATGGTAAGATATGGTAAGGAGTCACTCAAATAATGAAAAAAAAGTTTTAAGCCTGTAATTACATATGAAGTTATGAATATCAATGGTCAGTTGAGCTCAATCTTCGAACAAAGATGTTAATTCTTTTGACTAATCGAAGATTAACTTGAATCTAGTTTTGTGTAAACTTAACTGTCCTACAGGATCGTTGGGGTAATTTATTATCATAAATGAATAATGAAGAGTGGAAAGAACTCCCACTGCATTCTTATAAAAACACTTTCAAAGTATTTTCACAACTGGAAGGATTTTTCAAAGTATCAATTTTGGACTGCAAACAATATCCTGCAGCTTATACTTTTTCAGAAAAAAGACACTCTTCAGTATTTCAAAAAAGAGATATATCGTGAATAGTCAAGTTGATTTAGGTTCCTGAAAAGTTATTAGATTTATTAGACTGCATTGTAATAACGAATTAAGTAATTAAAAGTGGTCTACACGCATAGGCCTGTTTAAAATTTTACTGCCCTTTCCTCTTATTTTTACAGTTCAAAAGAAGTGAGGAAAACAAAAACTGAGAAGTTTGTAGGAACAGTGGAGAGTTTGGAAGACACCATTTCTTTTTGGGACTGAGCTGGACGAGGGGAAATGAACATTCTTGGCAAGGGATGGGGAGTTCAACTTAACCATTCTACCTTGCAGCTGTAAATCTTCCCCCTCCATATTCTAAAAGACAGGACAACCCCTTCAGCCACCCGTATTCGGGGATGAATGAGTCTTGCAACTTTGAGGATTTGCTAGAAACTTTTTCTCCCCTTCTCGGGGAATGATTTTAATTTATTTACATAGCTTGGAAGTTGCCAATTAATTTCGTCCAATGAGATCCCAGCGGCTACTTTGTATTATTTTATCAATTTTCTCTTTTAGCTCTCTTCTTATTGACCAAAAATTATCTTCTGAACAAAAATGTTCTCGAAGATCAAGATAATATGTGGTAATCGGGTTTCAAAATTATATTTCTGAATTGATAAGTCTGAAAGAGACGCCCCTCAGAAGTCTCCTAGTCTCCAAGTGCTTTCTAGATGGTTGCTACTATCAATAAAAAATATTTTCTTTGTCTCTCATGTGCATAATTATTATAATCATCTTATTGTGGTACCGTGCTTCCTCAATATTTTATAGAAAGGAAGTAGTTTTATAGTTGATAAATTTCAACTATAAAAATTTATGTACTTATTCATAAGATAATAAAATAACCAAAGATCTAATAGACTAACTGAACAAGAGAATGAATTATATTTTGTAAAATAGTTTGTAGGTATTGGAAAAATAGAGAATTCAACAGATGTGAGAAATTCTACTACAATATCATGCTTAGTAATAATAATTTTCGAATAAAGTGAGGAGCTGACAAAAACTCATACACATTCTCTAATATAATATAACAAACTGGATTAGCTTATATTATGATAAATGGTGGAAGCTGCACATTGCACATCCAGCTGTCAGTAATTGATCGAAGAGTAATCAATTTGGAAACCGAAACGTACTTAGACTGGCCAACCATGACTGAGCTTAGCCACAACTAAATTGTAATGAATTCAATTATTTAGCTATTAGTAGGTCCCCTGAGAAAGGCCCGTGTTAGGCCATATGCCGGTGACCCTAACATTAGCGAACAGAAAAACAAGGAGAGGGCATCCAATGTGCGCACACTAGATCACACATATTAGCCCGGTAATTGCTTATAGCCACCTCCTTGTCCCACCCCTCTCCTCCGAAAATTTACCCCGCAACAAACTTACCCCTCTCCACCCTCGTGTATTAGCTACCCACTATCATGATACAAAAGAATCCTCCTCCGCATTCGGAATGAACAGACATTAGATTTAGTTTGGGCTCACTCAAAGGGGAGCAACTTCCTCGCAGTGGATGAAGGGCTTCTGGCGATGAGTCAGATTCAATCTTCGACTGACAATCCGTGGTGGAGGGGGCGAAATGTCAATCTTTCCCCATACAAAAACAACAAGATTTCCCTCTTCGAACGGAACATTCAGAAGTTGGAGTGGCGGAGTTCATTTTGGTGTGGCCGTAAAGTTTTACGATACTTTTCGCACATTCTGTAGGCATAAAGTGGAAAGCCAAAATCTGTCAGCGCTGGAAATCCATCTGTTATCAAATGTGGCAACCTTGAATCCAACATATCTTGAATGTTGGGTTTTCTGATGAAACACCTTAAATTCTAGCAGCCCCACTGGAAAAATAGCCAAAATCAAAAGATAAATAGGTGAAGATTCTTAAATATTAATTTAGTATTGGACCAATGGAATGTCATCATCTTGATGGAACCTATGGAGTTTCATCATTTATGGAAAATAGAGTCCAATGAAAATTGATAGATTATACAGAAAAATACTTTATTTAAGGAAAATTAAGGAATATATAAAATATATAAATTCTGGTCATTCTATAATACAAAATTCTATACTGGTATTCTTGTCTAAATAATAATCAGAGTTCTCACACTGTTTAATTTCGGTACACTCATTTGGCATTTAATGTTAATCATTTTTCATTTTCGAATAATTTCTTGAAAAATCTTCGTATCGACTACTACAGTACATATCTTGAGCGTTTGATTCTTGGCCTGATGATTAAATCAATGCAGAAGTTCCCTCCTTTCAAGGTAGCGGATCCAAAATTAAAAACTATCTTATCCTAAATCATTCGTACCTTCTCTCATGAATGGACATTTTAAGGAACTTATCCAATAACAATTCATGTAACAGTATATTGTTTCCAATGTCTAAAACTGCGTAGGGCGTACCCATATACAAACAAATTTTATCTTAACTTTTAACCTCCTTGAAACATCCTACTCCCAAACCTGACTCCCTAACCTAATCCCAACTCCCAACCTTGAAACATCCCTATCCATATTGCCTTATAGTTTGCCAATAGAATTCTCATTCTATTACACTAAACTCAATCTAATAAATTGCTTAAGCGGATTCTCCTTTTGTGATTTTCTGAAAGATCCTTGATTTTGGCAGGTACCTTATCTTGTGATCGAAGGGCTTTGCGATGGAGTATGACAAAGAGAGTTACAAAGAGATAAGTTTGAGAGCAATGTAGTAGAAGATGTGCGTAAGAGTGAGAATGAGTGTGAGAGGGAGACAGAATCAGTGGTAGAGCAAATGTGATTGTGAAGACTCAGGGTTCGTCAAACGTACAAGGTCTGACATTTATCCGGGATGAAGGGAGCCTTGTTTATTCGAATTAAATTTATCGGTGGCTGACTTGAAAAAGACGAGGGAGATATTGAGAGACGAACTTTGAAAGTGAAGAAGAAAGGCCGTCTCCCAAGGATGGATGGCAACAGGGAACAGAGAAGGAGAAGCAGGGAGGAAAGAGAGAAGAGAGGAAAGAGATAAGAGGGGGGAGAGAGAATAAGGGAGGCAAGAGAATCAAAATCCGATAATTTCTTGTTGGTGTTTTGTCGACGATGATCCTCCACCTGGAAGGATGAGTGGCTTCCTCTGTTCAGATTTACACACCAATGATCGCAGCCGGCACTTCAGTTAAGATCTTTGACATCCGATAGTGGAGCTACCTGTGGTTCAAGACTGCTGAATTTGCAAATTGATGTTCAACCGCTTTTAAAGATGCACACAATTTTCCTCCAGAATTTATATGGTATTATTCCCATTTGCAGTATTGTTTTAGAAGAACAAGTTTGTAAAATTCAGCTGATCTCATTATAATTCATTCATGTATTTCATAGGAAATATAAAATAACATAAATTGATAGACTGTAAAATTACTGTACATTCGAATGAACCAATATGGTTTCGAAGATACAGACTACTGCTCTTCACAATTTGACACAATATTACAGAACAAAATTAAGTACTCCAAATATAGTTTTGATGTTCTGTAGGTTGAGGCTTCTACATTTCAAGAGATGTATTTCTATTTATGAACATATTTCGAAGGCAATAAACTTAATTTAAATTATATCACCATTCATATTATTATTGCTTCAGTTAGCAGGATAAACAATCAATTCATATAATTCAACTGAAATATTATGATAAGAAAATGATAAAAAAAATACCTTCAGTGATTTAAACTCAGTTCAGTCAAAAGAAGAAGTCGAAGTCAAGCTCAAATTCATACTTTACCCGTTGATGATTTTCGTAACTCACTGAAAACGAGCTGAATAGGATTATCAAATTATTTTTTTCAGTATTATAGTTATAGATATCATCTCAAAATAAATGATATCATATCATGCTTTTTTGAGAGTTCATAATTCATAATTGAGTGGATAAGCATTACTAGAATTGAAAGATCAATTGAAACTGTGAAGAATTCTTCCCTAACTTTCATTTCTTATCAGAATTTGAGAGCAACTTTGGATTTTAAAGCAATTTGAAACACGGATTAAATGCTCAGACATTCCTGCTGATCAGAAGAGGATAAAGTTCAATAAATGAGAAAATAAGTAGAAGTAGTGATAGTTTAGTATGTTATTCTCATTGGAGTTTTTCCGAGATCAACTATTAAGTCATTAATAATTTGTCAGGACTATATTGAGGAAGATTAGCAAGAATATCTGAGAAAGGAAATGAGTCGAGTTAAACTCCGATACAAACTGAGACTCGAATCAACGAAGAGAAGTCATTCGAAAACTGTGAGTTGGAAGAAATATCTTGGATCTACTTGAGTCGTAGAAGTAGCGAAGATTTTTGAGAAGAAGACAGAGAAAGTGGAAGGAGTGAGTGACTTTGCCAGTTTTCGGTGGCAGTGGAAATCTTGGATAAAGTCCGTTCCTTTTCGGAGTCATTATGACATAATGGGAGAGTCTTTGTCTCCGGCTCAATTTAATTAAGCACTTAACGTCTACACTGATTGTTTTGAGAGATTCTGGCGCAGTGGCGTGGGGCGCCTCTATCGGAACAATTACGAAACTCATCCCCAGTTTCCGGGAAACTCCTCGGAGGAAAGCGATTGTCGCTGGAAAAACCGTCGCCAGAGAGCGCACACGAAGACAGCGACGAATTTCCAGCCATATCCCATAATTAACCGAAATTTCAATCCCCGGACCGGCTTTTAATTAAATTATACATGCAAACACTTCATCCACTGCTCTCCTCTTCAAACCCCTCCCCCCACCTCCACCACCCAACTATCGACCAAACTCACATCTCTCGGCTTACCAGTCATAAACTTTGATTTATTTCGAAACACAAACACTTCCTCAATCTTGTTTGTATCTTTGTCCAGAACCAGCAACCGTGAAAGGATAAACAAGTCGGTTTTTATATTATCAAGCGATGCTCTAACCCCAGTTATGATGTCAAGCAACTACCGTTTTTGGAATCAGCTCAAAAGTTTCCTCCAGCCGGAAATTCAAGCGGGACAAAATGTGTGACAGTAGAATGGACGGCTAGTTTGCATCCGAAACCTGAAAGTTATCTTTATGAATTCCTATTGGATATGGTAATTCCAGCATTAATTTGGACGAATTTCCTCTTCCAATAACCTAGCATAGAAGTATGCGAAATCGATAGAGAATAAAAATATATCAGCGCTGTTATAAAGTCATTCCTTAGTAGGTTACTTTGTATTCCTCTATCCTCTCGATGCATGTAAAAACAACTCGTAGATAGAGCTTTCCAACTATAGAGGGGTTCTACAGACAGGTTTGGGGGGAAATTAGAATATTTTTTCTGCTAGTTCCCAGTGGAAAATACTGAATGAGTTTTGTTTGAGTGTATTGTATTGTTTCTGTTAGTTCCTAGTGTAGAGTGTAAACGATAAGACAAGAATATTGCGAATGAGTTTGTGATTGAGTGCGTTGAATGTAAATGAATGTAACACTGCCGAGTATATAAAATAGTTGATTATGGAACATTATGTTACTATATCAACTTAAATATAGTAGGACCAGCGAACCTCTAAGAATAGAGATTATTATGGATTGTTCGATTTATTGAATTTATAAAGTTACTCTATCCAGAGCATATAATCATTCATGTTTCAAACATAATCATTCCAAACACTACTCTACGAGTATTCAAGACAGATAACGTTTCAAGATAAAAGACATTCATTATTTTAAGTACTGTTTGGAATGAATCACGCATGTGCAATACTTTTTTATTTTGTGCATTCTGAAAGTATACTATAAATAATTTTCATCAATATACATTTAATCATGTATCCTGCATACGATGAATGAAAGCAAGCAGTCTTCTATGAATTTATAGGACCATACATTCATATATGGAAATTTGTATACCGGAAACGTTGAATAGAAGCCAAATTGAAGTATTTTATTACACCAAAGATTTGTATTGTTAATGTGATTCATGGCCTTAAATTAATTATTGTTAGTTAATAGTTATTTGGACTCAGATTGAGTTTTAGAATCAATATAATCTGGACTATTGTGAATTATCTCTGGACTATTTATGTGAATAATTTTGGATTGAATCCGTTTTGGACGGATTCCAGTTGATTCTTTCCACATTGTAATAAGTATTTTCAATAAATGAGTAAATAAACCAATTAGAACTTCTCCATCATTTTCAAAATTTGCCACGAAAGATCACGTGACAAGCATTTGGAAAAGATTATCTTCATGCCAAGATGACCATCAAAGGGACACTGGATAGATTTTACAGCAGATCAGACGAGAGGAAGACACAGTGCACCTGGACTCAGCATGAATTTGATTGAGCCTCAAAGCACGCGAGTCTTCTCATCTCCGCAGCTGGCCTTTAAAATTCCCATCCCGTTGACAGCAACCACTCACCCTTAACCTAATCCAGCTTTTCAAGGTCATCCCAACCTTTTGCTGATATAATCGACAACGGTTGCTTGCGGTTAATGCCATTCTGAGGTCCCTATTGTTAAACATTTTGGACAGCATTGATCACCGGGCTCTTTGAAGGATGACAACATGTTTACAAAATACACGCTTCAGAACCCTTTTTTCAATGGCTTTGTATCCAATTCATTTGAAGTTCGAAAAACGCTCTGGATAATCTTGTTAGAAGGTCCAGTACTCAACATTGATTCATAATTAATTACGAATAGTATTCAAAATGCAGGAGCACTTAAGTATCATTTAATTGCGGTCGTCTGTATATAGAGATAAAACACATGCTGTTAGAAATATTTTGTGAAGACCCAATAATCTATTGCAGAAATGTTGATTTTCAATGCAACTGCATTGAATACATTATTGTAACTTCTCTTAATATTGTTGTACTCTTTTAATTTGACAAAAAATTCTCCCTTGTCTTCACGAGAATCAGAATTTTTTAAATGTGTAATGCTTCATTCCTATTCTATTTTGAAAATATATTTCTTCTTTTCATCGATTTGATTCTTGTCAGTATTGATAATCATTTCTTATAACTTTAGTTCCAGGTAATTCTCGCAGACGTTCGATCTACAATGCTTCACCATCTTGAATGGAATATCATCATCTTATCACCTCTTGCGACCATCTATTGTGACAAGCAGCAGCCGTCCGTGAAAGTGACGGAAAGCCTCGGATCTACTCCGCAAAACGGACGGTGGACTGGACGGTCAAGAGATGTAGTTAGAAGGAAGCAAGGCAATAGATTAGTGTGGCGGTGTGCCACCTAACCTCGATCTGATCCATCTACCCCCGTTTCTACGAAATTTGCCTCCTACTCCTTCTCTACCTCCTATTCCTCCACCTCTTCATTCACCTTTCTCCCTCCTCCTAATTCTCCTCCTATCATTCATCCTTCATTCCTTCATCCTCCTCTCACTCTTCCCTTTGATGGGACAAAGAGACAAAGCTTACAGTAAATTTAAAAGGACATTTGACGAAAATAGTTTAATTGAATATCGAAGTCTGAGAAATAAAGTAAAGCAGCAATTACGAAACTCAAAAATCAGGTACTTGAATTCATTCATGACAGAAAATAGACAAGATTCTCAATCATTGTGGCGTGGAATAAAAGAATTTGGCATTATAAACAAAATCTGAAACTCACATTGACTTACCATTAGACGATATTAATGACTACTTTGTCTCACACTCGACTCAACGTGACGAAACGACCATTAGTAATCATATCAACTTTCTCAGCCATCAAGTAAGAAACTCAAACATACCATTAGCTGATCAATTTAATTTTTGTCCAATTTCAGAACAAGACACTTTTAAAGCAATTCAACACTCGTAGTAATGCTACTGGCGCCGATAAAATTTCAATAAAATTTATCAAGAAAATGTTATTTGTAGTACTTCCAATCATTACATTAATCTTCAATAAATCTCTTGATGATGGTATATTTCCTGAAAATTGGAAGCTTGCTCTGGTTCGTCCATTGAACAAAGTTGCCTCTCCCACAAAAGTTGAAGAACTTAGACCAATCAGTATCTTACCCGCCCTTTCTAAAGTACTTGAAAGACTTGTTCATGCACAAGTTATAAAATTCATTGAGCATACTAGTAAACTTCATAATTTTCAATCCGGATTTCGAAAATCTCACTCAACTGAGACAGCTCTACTGCGTGTTACTGATGACATAAGGTTCGCTATGGACCATAGAAAATGCACTATTTTAAGCCTATTTGATTTTTCTAAAGCATTCGACACTGTTGACCATAAAGTTATCTTAAACAAATTAGCTATTCTCGGTTTTAATCAAAGAGTATTAACATGGTTCAATTCTTATCTAACAGGAAGAAAACAATGTGTATCTCTTGGTGGTAAGAGGTCAAATTGGATACATGTTATTCAAGGTGTCCCTCAGGGATCAATCCTAGGACCCCTACTGTTCACTCTGTATGCAAACGACCTCTCCTCTGTCATTAACTTTTGTAGCTTCCATACCTATGCAGATGACCTTCAAATCTATGCCAGCTGTTCAATGTCTAAAATCAATGAAACCGTAGACAAAATGCTGTACCCCAGAGGTCAACTATCGTAACTAACAATTCTATCATTTTTCAGGAGAGCCATTTGAAAGTTGCACTACTAAACTTTTCTGATTTACTAGATCATAAATTAATATAATTTATATTTCTTGCTGCAATTCATACATACATGAGTAGTACTAGGTACTTGAATTAAAAAATTATGTTAATCATGCCCTGACCAGTGGGGGGTGCACATACGATTGTTTACCTCAAACAACTTTCACTCATCAGAGACATAAGAAATATGCATAATTTAAGTTAATCCATTTATTTACACATTGTCATCATTACAATAAACGTTATTATGGCATTATTGTGATGAATTGAAAATAAATTGAATAGGTCCATCAACAGATGTTATTTATTCGGGAAAATCACTTGTACTCTCTGAATATTTGATATTTTTATAAAAATCATGAAAACATGAAGGCACCCACTTCATGGAAGTTTGTAAATCACGGTACTTTGCGGCATTTATCTGTCTGGGTGCACAGTTCACAGCTTCCAATTCCTCCGGCCAATTTGTTCCTCTTCTGGATAATCTTCTGAGACCGACAGTCTTGAAATTTTCGTTGTCAAACGTCGTTTTGTAGAAAAGAGTTCCAGACTCAGATGACCGCAGTTGCATATGGACATCTTCACTTATTAAGAATGATTCATTTCCTGTTGTTTTTTTCCTATTTATCAGTGGTGAAGTCGAAGAATCATACAGCTTTTTTAAATTTTACACATTTGAATTTTGTTGTTTCTTATCTCAAAGAAATAGTGAAATGTTGAGTTTCTTTGTGGTTCATCAAGTGTTGCAACGACTCTTCGAGCAACAGGCACACTACAAACATTATTGGCAACAAACTGTCTTCTGAAGTCGTTACTGTTTTCTTGTCGCCAATAATTTTTGTAAATGCAGTGTCTGTCTGCTTCTGAAATGTTTTCTGTGCATTTCTTTTTACATGAAGGAAGGCATGGTGGTTTCATCTTCTTAGCAGCAACTGTTTTTCCTCTCTTTGATGTGTATTCTTCTCCGCAGTTTTTCCTCTTCTTCCGTATATTGCACTTCCATTCATCTGGTTTTCTTACACGTTTGCGAGTTTTCTTCTTTTCGTTTTCAGTATTAGCATTTTCTTCTTCAGCTTCTTCTTCTTCTTCGGCAGCTGCTGTTTCACTTTGAAGGGATGAAATAGAAATTTGGTCATCACTCACTACATATTCTGGATCTTTGTCAGAGTCATATTCAATAGAAAGCTCATCATCACTTGCAACCTGAAAATTAAACAAAAACATGGGAGTTAGGCTACAAGAATTTATCTGTGAATTATCTATATTTATCGATGAATTATACAAATCATTACAATAGACTCTTAATCTTATTATAACACTTTGTTTACAAAACATAATTCATAGTGTAGTTGTAACAATCGGAGTGGTCCGCAGCCAAATGCAATAAGCACTGGTCTGATAATCAATAAATTCCCAGTTGACAGAGAGGATTTTGACCACAAAACGGCCACTCTCGACTGCCTGAAAAGTAGTTATCATATCTCATCATCACCCCTCTCATTACCTACACACAAGCCTAGAGCTCATGTGGGCATCACCCTCAGCAAAAAATATTGTTTTATTTGACAAATCAAGAATAATAAATACTTTCTTATTTTCCACTGGAAATTTATAAAGACTGCTACACGATTTTTTTGGAATTTGGAGTCCAGTTTAAATAAAAACATTGATTATTATCAATTTTGATAGAAACACCTTAGGTTCCAAACCGTATTTTAACACATGTAGCAAAGTAATTTCAGTGATACAAAAATAATAGTTTTTTATTGTTCTCTTACAAAGTAATCCTTTTTCTATAAATTCCAAAATTCAAGGAATAGTCAAGGAATCCCCTAGCCTTTCATGAAATCATATATATTACTGAAGCCCAATTAAACTTCAAAAGTACAAATAGTTACCTTTGTTGATTCATCTCCATAATGTCCTGTATCATTCGGAAGTCCATCATCAATGAATTGTTGTAGTTCTGCTGTGGTATTTGGAAACTCGTCATTATCAACTCGACCAACCTTACAGAGGTAAAGTATCGTATGTGAGCATACATACACACAAGCGTTTACAAACTGTGAGGTAGACTATCGTATGCTCACATACGATACACAAGCGTTTACAAACTGTGAGGTAGACTATAGTATCATCACCTACAACAGTTTACTTCTATGTTACTTTATCATATACGATAGTTTCACACTGCTTATCTCGGGAATAAGAACAGCTACAGATACGATACTTTACCACTGAAAAATACGCATTTTGATTAACCAGGAACACTCATAACCTGAAAATCACAAAATTTGCACTTACGATAGTTGACCTCTGGGGTACAGAATGAATGAAGATATAAAGTTAATAGTTGAATGGACTAGGAAAAATGGCCTCAAACTCAATCCTACCAAAACGCAGCCTATTATTATTGGATACTCACGCATAATTAACAACATTGACTTTAATTCAATCCACAAAATTACTGTAGATAGCAATGAAATACCATACTGTAGCTCAGTCAAAAACCTTGGAATTATCATGAACAAAACTCTGGATTGGTCAGAGCAAGTTAATAGCACATGTAAAAAAGTTTTCTCAGCTATGCACTCATTAAAAAAATTGCATGACATTCTTCCTAGGAACATTAGATTATTGCTAGTTAGATCTCTGATCTTCCCTCATTTCATTTATTGCAATTCTGTTCTCAACGACATGCAAGTCACTCTAAATGATAAACTGCAGCGATGTCAAAATTACTGTCTTCGTTTTGTTTACTCTCTTCAACGTCATGAACGGATTACTCAAGCTCACATTGCTAGTTCAACTCTAAAACTACCAGAACAGAGATTTTTCCGAATAGTAAAACTTGTTAGAGATATTTTGACTTATGGTAAACCGAATTATTTTAAAGATGATTTCAAATTCGTTTCTGAAGGCAGAAGGTTGGACGTTTCACGTACTAGAACCGGAGAAAATACTTTAAGAATTCCCAATCATCGAACCACCATTTACACTAAATCATTCTTAGTGAGTGCTTGTCGTGCTTGGAACATGCTCCCCAATACTATTAGATCCCACGAGAGCCGAGCGGGCTTCATCCTAAAACTGAGAAAACACCTTTTTGAGAAAATGACTGAGCCTGTCCAACCCTAGAGCAACTGCATGACAACTTCCACCCCCCCTATTTATAGTTGTATATATTATTTTATTCATATTTAGATTTTCATGTTCTAGCTTACTAAAACAAACAGACGAGGTATTAGTTCCAATATTACATCTAGCTTAATGTACATTAATTTTAATTCAAATTATCATTATTCTTCATTCTATTCATCATCTTTCAATTACTTCATCATTAGCGTTCATTACTTTTGTTTATCATTCATATCATAATTTTTAGACTCTATTGATCTTACTTCTATTGATCTCGCATCGTATTTTTACTTCCAATTCATACTTTAATTAAATATGAGGTAGGATTCCTTTTTTTTCTCTCATCTAAAGTATACAAATTATTGTTAATTAATTCCATTTTTAGTGTACATTACTCTTGTTTATCATTCATCTTATTTTATTCATATCACATAGTATATCTAACTTTCATTTCAGTTTTTAGTTACAGCTATCTGATTTTATTCATATCACATAGTATATCTAACTTTCATTTCAGTTTTAGTTACAGCTATCTGAATAATTTTACGGTTGAGTGTTGATGGGAAGGATGTCCTTGCATATCCTTCTCCAAGAATGGACATCTATATGTCCAAACTCCGCCATTTCTTGTAGATGCAAAACCATGTTGCGATTAGTTTTATTTTAAATAACGTTCATTTCAGCTTAAAATATAATTATTATTTATACTAGAACTCAAGTCGACTTCAACAATCTAGAATTAAACTCACTCCTATATATTTTCATTTAAAATCTCCCTTATCTCATGTTTTGTTCAGTGAATCCGAAACTGTAATTACTATTTTTTAAATGACGTTCATTGTAATAATTATCATGACCTAGAATTTAAGCGACATACTTTGTAATCTATAGGAATAAAGTAAATATTCTATTCTATTCTATTCTATTCTTCCAATTCCATCTCTTTATTCTTCTCCTCATACCCTTCCTCCTTCTTCCTCTCCTCCTCCACCACCTCCTCATCCTCCACTCCCTTTCTTTTCTCATCCTACTTCTCCTCCTCCTTCTTCAACTTCTTCTCCTCCACTCCTCTTCATCCTTCTCCCTTCTTCTCCTCCTTCCCCTCTTCATCTTCTCTCCTCACGTCATTCTCTCCATCCTCATTCCACTCCTCCTTCCACACCTTCTCTCATTCCTCCGTCTCCTCTTACTCCATCAACTCATAACACTCTCCCCTTTCAATTACCCTCCTCCTTCTTTTCCTCCTCACTCTCTCCGTCTCCTCTTCCTCCTTCTTCTCCTCCTCATCCTAATCCTTTACCTCCTCCTTCTCCACTTTATTATCTTCATTCTCCCGCTTCTTCCCGCCTTTTCCTCCTCTTCTTCTCCTTTTCTTCCTTCTCCTATTCTCCTCTTCTTCCTTCTTCTCTTCCTCCTCTTCTTTCTTATCCTCTTCTTCCTTATCCTCTTCTTCGTTCTCCTCCTCCTCCTCTTCTTCATCCTCATCCTCATCATCCTCTTCCCCTTATTCTTCTTCTTCTCTTTCTCCTTATTTATCACTTCCTTCCCCTCCTTCATAACCTTCTCCGCCTCTCCTCCTCCTTCATCCTTCTCCTCTATTTCCTCTTTCTACTCCTCCTCCTCCTCCTCCTCCTCCTCCTCCTCCTCCTCCTCCTCCTCCTCCTCCTCCTCCTCTTCCTCCTCCTCCTCCTCCTCTATTTTCTCTTCTCACTCCTCCTCCTCCTTCCACTACAACTCCTCCTCTTCCTCTCCCTCTTCCACCCACTCCTCCCCAGGCACCGCCTTATCACGGGGACGCAGCATGATTAATGCGTCGTTACCGAGATCATGACAAATCGCATGCAGCACAATGCGGCGGCTCTTGCCCCGCTCCTGTGTTCATGCAGCTGTGCCGGCGGGTAGCCACCGCGCGCTCCCTTGTAACCGACAATGACAGAACAATGCCCATTGAACTTACCCCCTCCTCCCCCCCCCCCCAACGTTCTGTCTGCTCTGGTTAACGTCGACCGGCCCCGGACACTGACGAGGGAGGCACACGCACATACCTGCTGCAACGCAACGCACCCAGCTACAAATCACGTGACGCGTTTTGCCCCTGTCACAGTCGCGAGCGACAATTTTGTGGCGACGGCCAAACTGCTCACTTGACTATCTAACTGATAATTGGATATCTGATTCCTTTTGCTGGTTAAAGTCCCATATTTATGCACTATTTTCGTTTACACTGAGTTTAACTAAATAGTATAAATTCACCGTAAAGTGTAGATCCACATACTGTAATACTACTTCAACTGTGGATCTGAATTTGAAACAAGTTCAATGAGTTCACCTATTAAAAACAAAGATGGTGCATAAAGGGCTAGTTGACTGACAATAATTATTAATTACTTCATCTTAACAATCATTAATGATTGTAGATACAGTATTCTATCTTCCAGTGAAAATTGCAACGGTCTCATTCGCCAATCGTCAGATCACACTTCCTCCATTAGTTAAATTTCATTTTCCAAATGATTTCTTCAGACAGCTACTTAAACAACCTGTTGAGAATAATTAAATGATATTATAATAAATCCGAAATGATTGCCAATATTCCAATTGCTAATGCATTGTATATTGCTAATATACGAGTAATATTGTGATATTGCTAATGTAATGGTTATACGAGTATTGCTCCCACCATTACAATATTACAAGAACATTCATTTGATTGGCGATGAGACAGCTAATAGTTCTAGCTACTCACACGCGTGATATTGAACCAATGTGGATAACAGAGGAGTTTGAAAGGGATCACAAGACGTTGTAATCCACAAAGAATGTTCCGACCGGTGAATTCGGGCGGTGGAAGTGTGAAGGGTCTATTTTGACGTTCGCAAATCTACAGCCATTATGCACAGCGAACTTTTCAATGGAACGCACACACGATATCGTTCAGATCTTTCGTCGGTGTTCACACCTATCTGGCACACCATAACAAAAAGAGATTGCCGTAGGAGTGGACGTTTGTCAAGAGCAAAGAAAGAGTGTGAGAGAGAGAAAGAGTGAAAAAGAAAGAAAGACAGCAGGAATGAGACGACTATTGTGAGACGACCTCAGTGGGCATAATAAACACCTGCATTTCTCTGCAAAACTTTCTCACCTACAAGTCCTTTGTATGTTCAATCTCGACATCATTGATCTTGTAAGCACTCAAGAGGTGTTATCAAGAGACAAGTGTCTCTTTTTTCTGGATTTCCGATTCTCAGCCTGCTCATTGACTACAACAATAGAAATTTCCAAAATCCACTTGTAAGCAGTCTATCTTCGAAAATTTCTCTCAACTCTCAATAATTCTGGCTTGTTGTTGACTCAAAAATATTTTTGTTCGAAAACAGGCTTGTCTCTCTTGTTTTCCTGATCAGACCCAAAATGTACAGCAATGTGGGGACTAGTCGGAAATAGACCACCATAGAACAAACAACACACCCTTATTCAGTCTATTTACACAGCCAAATGTAGTATTTCTACCACAAATGACAAACTCTGAATGTTCCTCCTATCTCTTATTTTCATAAGATAAACAATCTTGTTACATAGAACACTTGTTGAGAACCAGTTTAATACAATCAAAAGATTATTTAGACCATCAAGACTTGAAGAATGTGAAGACTTACGAAGACAGACCTCTTTTATCAAAAACGAGATCAATAACGATAAAAAGAATACAGTTTAATGTACATGTATGTCATCACATTTTCAAGTAACTACTATCAATTTTTCATACAATATTCCTAATATATCAGTTCTACTCAGATTAGCAAAAATGTTTCAGTATTCATGTGATTGAATTATTCTATTGAGGATGATGACTATTATTTCTTCTTCGAGATGATCGCTGAAGATGTGATGTTTGCATCACAATAATATGAACTGAGTGATTGTGAATTGGACTCGTGCATGTGAAAAAACTTTGAGGTGAATCCAAAAATACTTTCATTAAATTTTTTTTTTTGATAGGCTATTTTGTTTTTGAATCACATGAATCGTTGGAAAAGAAGTGGAGGAGTTTGGAGTTATGATCATAGAATTGGAATTCAACTTCATCAACTTCAACAACTTCAACTTCAACTTTAACAACATCTGATAGAAGATAGATTAATGGGCTGTAACCATTTCATTATGATAACAATATTCAAACATATTTCAGAAACGGTGATTCAATCATTTATTGTGTATTCCAAGACAAATTTTTTTCTATTTATTTATTCAGCAATGAAAATACTTGAACAATGCTTGACTGCGTCTAAAATTCTTCCATGAATCGTAGCCTAATCTGTAAATCATGTAGCCTCCAAACTCCGCCAGATAAGCCAGAAATGAATGACTCAGCTAGTTCTGAATTCGACCGGTAGATGGCTACAGTTACTGGGTGATTTACAGCTTCAATTTTTACAGACACGCCTCCAAGCTCCGCCTCTCTCCCCTGATTGGTCAGCAATGCACAACGCAGCTAGTTCTGAATTCTGTCGTAAGATGGCAGCAGTTACTGGGTCATTCAAGTTACAACTTCATTATTCAGCCGTCTAGATGTCAGAGGTGAAGATCTAGATGTCTACCCAAAGTGAAGCCGAAAGTAGATTAAATTACTTCATCCAAGCTACCATTTTCAAAATGTACTCATCCACAACTCATTGCTATAATTGGATTGATTCAACTTCTGTCAATGTTTATGAATTGGCATAAATTTCTATATGAAATTCAGCTTCTTCTGGATACAGTTTTATAGGGAGGAAAACTTGTAATTACATCCAAATAAATAGGCTTTGACTCCGAATCAGTGACTTTGATAGAAATAATTCGCATGAAGCAATACAAATAGCCAACTATTGCAGCTATAGAATCTGAAGAAGCACAATTTTAAAATTATTTTGATACTGATTATTTACAACAGTAATTAGCCAGTGATAGAAGGGTTTCTGAAGTCAGGTATAAGCCCCAAAAATCGGACGAAACGCTACTCGTTGGTAATACGCACAGGAGCGTGAAAACCAGTCGGACGAAACGCTACTAATTTCCAAGAATTTGGGTGTCGGACGAAACGCTACATATTCTAGAAAAACATCTCATTCATTATTTTTTTTATATTACTATTCCCTCCTAAAGCTCTCCTAATCTATACCTCTAGAATCGCATTGTCACGACCCTATTCAAAAGAGAGGTTTGAACTTTCAAAAGCCTCATCAATTGACGTATTTATACACTATCAGGAATAAAACCCTACAAATCTCTGAGCTGTCCAATCAATTCCTTAACCTGTTCAGAAAACTCACTTATTTGTTGGTTAGTGCGAGGATAGTTTGTTCTGGCAAGTCTGAACTGCGAAGCGTGTGCCTCTAGCGGTGTGAAGTACAACTCTCACTGGGTGGTTGCTGAGTTGGTATCCCGCTGCAAGGCAATTAAACATAAGTTCTCAGGTGATATTTTCCTATTTCATTCTCTTACAATTATATTCGCCCTTCTTCTCGCTCTATCCTCATCTCTTCCTCATTATGTCCTCTTTCCGCTTACTTTGTATCTCCTTTTCACCTTTCGTTCCTCCTAATCTCATCTTCGCTCTATCCTTATCTCTTTGCAATTCTCTTCTATTTTCGTTTCCTCTATATCTTCTTCTTACCGTTCGTTTCTCCTAATCTCATCTTCGCTCTATCCTCATCTCTTTCCAATCATCTTCTCTTTTCGTCTTTCTCCTCACCTCTCGTTCTTCCTTATCTCATCTTCCATCGTCAAAAGTATGTATGCTTTGTTTGAGCGTCTTCTAGCACCTTAACAGCGCATTGTCGCAATCCTTGCATTACAGATCTTTATCCTAGGCAAGAAATTATAGGCGAAAATACCACTTATTTCTATAATTGACAATAATCGTCAGTTTTGTGTGAAATCTTGTAACAACAATAGGTAATGTAGTATCTCTTGTCTTGAAATATTGGAACCGGAAACGTAGTATACAGCAGTAATATAGTAGATAATAGCAGGAATTTATCTGTTATTTTGTAGGAATGAAATGCTATGACTGAGGCGTATGAGAGGTATATGAATCTTCATGAAACATAATATCTTCATGGAACATAACAATGGAAACATTATTTTTCATAAGAAATTGCTTTACCAAAGGAAATAATATGTTGAAGAAATTAATAGAAGAATCTATTTCTACCAAAAATACGTTGATTGAGCAGCTATATTCTACAAAAGTTTTGAAACATCGAGTAGTTTATTTAAAAGAGTTTTATTTCAATATAGCCTGTACTATACACAATCATATTACCTCAATATCTTCATCTTTATATCCTTATTGGATCGATAAAACAAGTACGACGAAATTAATAGGAAATACAAATCCAAATTGAATGAGCCATCATGATCTATAAAAATGAGAACCAGTTATGAATGAACTTTCAGTTAAGTATAGCACGAGTTTCCTTGTCAATATGTCAGAAATAACAAGGATATTACCTCAATAATCTTTATACACAAAAATCTTAAATAAGACGAAGAAAGTCTTTTAAAAGACCTCGTGAATAACTTTTGAAAGACCTTTTCAATAATCTGCGAAAATCAGCATTTGTAGGTTAATTTTTGTGATATTCCTCATCAAAACATATGTTTTCTGACAAGTTAAAAGGATCCTGCTATAGCTTTGTGATATTTGCAGAAAGATTATGTAAGAATCCACTTTTTTCGAATTCCCACCACTGGCGAGTTTTTGTCTTCTTCAATGAACGGACATAGTGTAAATAATGGTAATACCTGTTGCATAATACCATAGAGAAACGATACTCTCTAGTCTGTTCTAATCTGTTCTCTGGGATAATACACAACTAACTTTTTCTCCCATTACCTGGGAATTTCAAATATTTATTGAGAAAATAATCAAAATAACAGCACCTATCTTTGATCTCAGTTTGTTAAACCAGGGCAATACCATTTTAAAAACAATACAGTAATGTATATTGTGCGATTAAACATAATAGGAATTAATACTACACTATATCTGGAGTATATATGGAGTAAAGTAACCTATACATACATGAATCTACCTACCACAACATTCATGCAAGTTGAAGAACATATTATACTAGAGCCAATCTCCCGCTGACTCACACACGAACGCACCAACGCACGCGTGCGCATCCCCATAGAACAGAGACCTCTGCTTGATTAAACCACGCTTCTGAGCGATCTCCCCTTTTTCAAAAACTTTTCCCGGGCATCAGTTTCTTTCTTGTGATTTCCTGTCTCATTCTCTTTGATCTCCGATCAACTAGAACATCTGCTAAGCTCTGCTCACTTCCTATTCACACCGCACCCTCAGAAGGAGGAGGAGGAGGAGGAGGATTATGATCTTCTCCACTTCTCCAATCAGTATAACGTACAGTTACACTTGACGTCGCTCCTTATTATAATCGGATTATTAACAGTTACTTTCGAAATCTTATGGGTTTCAAGGATGTTTCTCACATGACTGCACTATTGCGAGAAAAATGAGGTAGGATTTCAGGAAAAAACTATAAATCCATCTATATTTATTAGAAAAATACATCCAAACACCTATAGAACAATTGTGGTTTTCAAAGAGGGGACAAGGAACTAGGAAGAGAATGGAGAAATGCTGAGGGAAACTGAGCGATGAATTTGCAAAATTATTTAATGATTGTAGGTTTCTTAAAGTGGGTGATTTGAAGGGAATGGAGGAATTGCCACTGATTATAAGATTAAAAATTGAAATCAAATCAGAGACCGGAATAAAAATATTTCCATTCATTAATTTGATCATTATTTCTAATTCAGTCAGCGTTTGAACGCCGAACCGAGCGGACGTGTTTTCTTACATGCTATTGTTTCGGAAAGTGGGCTATATCGTATTGCTGAGTCAAGTGAATCGGTAGTGCCAAAACTGTGAGTGAGTGACCTCGTTGTCAGCTATGTGCGTTTTCGCGTTCAACTCCGTCCGGTTAGTGTTGAACAATCATTATTTGATTAGTGAATCGTAACTATGTCAGGTGACGGAACAATTATTACGCTGACTGATAAAAATGAATCGGTCAGCTACAAGCTAAACGAAGATCAGCTTTCTACGGAGGCCGAAAAAATTTTATTAAGAGCCTGGAAAGATGCGAATAATAAATTGAAACTGGCTGATAGAAACAATTCTGAGTTGAAAGATAAATTGGATTTACTCCAATCAAGACTATTGGCTTTAGAAAATAAATCTAAAAGTGAAAATAATGATGGTGAAAATTCGAGAGTGCTAAAAGATAGTGACAAATCGACCCCCGGTAAAGGAAATTCAACGAATAAAAATAATAATGAAGCAGGTTATTGCACGGATGATGATCTACTCGCAAAGGAGACAGAGTGGGTGAGAGCTAAGAGTAGGTACAAGAAAAGGAAGCTTAATATTTCATTATCCCCTCCGATGGAAGAAGTTTCAACGCACAAGAAAACCGATCCTACACCACAAAAAATAAAGAAGAATCCCCCATTACCGCCAATAATCGTGGATGGAATTAAATCATACAAGACATTTCATGAAAAGCTAGTAAAACTACTACCTAAACAGGAATACAAAGTGAAATTACTAGGAGAAGACAGTTTTAAAATCAATTTGATTAATGATGATGATTATAGATTGCTCACTAAGGAGTTGAACAAGGACAAATACACTTGGCACTCTTATGAGAACAAGCAATCACGGCCGATTAGAGTTATGGCTAAAAAACTACATAGATCATGTGATGCTGAAAGTGTGATAGAAGATCTTAAAGACAAAGGATTCAAAATTCTCAATGCAAGTATCAAGTTGAAATGGAAAACTAAGGAGCCACTAGATATGTTCATGCTTGAGTTTGACGCAGAAGAAGAGATTGACAAAATCTATAAAATCACAAATATAATGGGCTGTAAAGTTGAAATAGAGGCAATTAAGAAATCTAAACTAATTGCCCAATGTAAGAGATGTCAAGCTTATGGGCACACCCAAAAGTATTGCTACAAAGAATTTAGATGTGTCAAGTGTGCAGGAAACACAACTCTAAAGACTGTGTTAAGTCAGCCGATGAAAAGCCAAAATGTATTCACTGTGGCGAATCACATCCAGCCAGTTATCGTGGGTGCAGTGTTGCAGTTGAACTGCAGAGGATCAGAAGTAAGAGCATAAACCTTCTACAAGCACTTCTAAGAAATTACCGGAGCAATCAAACATGCATAATGAACCACTAACCGCCACATCCAGAGGTAATGGAAGTAAATATGTACCAGTAAACAAACATGTTACTTATGCAACTGCAACAAAAGGATTAAGTAGCACATTCAGAGGTGATGAACAAAAAGAAGATGGAGTGCTACAGATTCTACAGGTGATATTGGGCAAGCTGGATAGGCAAGAAACACTACTTTCATCGTTTGAAGGAAGGCTACAGAAACTAGAGAGCAGCACCATCCTGGCAGGGAGTAGAAGAATTCAATAATGGCGAGATCTCTGAGAATTATGGCATGGAATGCCAATGGAATACTTCAAAAGCAGCAGGAATTAGAACTTGTACTCCATAGTGAAAGAATAGATATTTGCCTTCTATCAGAAACACACATGACAAATCAATCTTTTCTTAGAATCAGAGGCTTCAGAACTTATCACACAATACATCCAAGTAATTCAGCAAAGGGAGGTAGTGCAGTGATTATTAGAGAATCTATTCAGCACAATGAGGGAATTGAATACAAAACAGAAGAAATACAAGCCACAATTATATCACTGAAATTAAGAGGATGTACTGTACCTATAGCAGCATTGTATAGTCCCCCAAGGCATGCTATCAAGTGCAACGACTACATGGAATTTTTCAAACATCTTGGAAAAGGTTTATAATAGGAGGAGACTTCAATGCTAAAAACACACTTTGGGGCTCCAGATTAACCACTACAAAAGGTCGAGAACTGTACAGTGCAATACAGGAATACAAATGTGAAACATTATCTAGTGGTAACCCAACTTACTGGCCCACTGACCTAGGAAAAATACCAGATCTGATAGACTTTTTTATCATCAAGGATATTTCCACAAACTACATAAAAATTGAAGATAGTTATGATTTGTCATCCGATCATTCACCAATTTTACTAACTTTAAGTGAAACTGTAATTGAACGAGAACCAACTCCATTTCTCAGCAATAAATATACAGACTGGGTACAATTCAGATTACTTCTAGAAGGAAAGATCAACTTGAGTGTACCACTCAGAAGTGGAGACCAGCTTGACAAAGAAATTGAGAAATTAGTAACTGATATCCAACAAGCAGCTTGGGCATGTACTCCAGACATAAGACGGAAGACTCAGGGCAGCAATTATCCAGCAGAAATCAGAAACCTACTGTTAGAAAAAAGGAGAGCTAGAAGGAAATGGCAGAGCACAAGAGACCCCAGACACAAGACTCAGATGAATAATCTATCTCAGCAACTTAGTAGGGAAATAAAAAAGCTCAAAAATGAATCATTCACGAGATATCTCAATGAATTAACCAATGATAAGAGTACTGAATATTCTCTCTGGAAAGCTACAAAGTGCATAAGAAGGCCTCAAAATCAGAATGCACCTATCAGAAACCTGGATGGGACATGGGCTAGAGACAACAACCAGAAATCAGTCACATTCGCAAATCATCTTGAAAACATCTTCAGGTCCAATGAAAGCTTAGATGAGGATAATCAACTACCACATACTGTGCAAGAATCGATGAGAATCCCACCTGTTACTGTACGTGAAGTGGAAAATACAATCAAGAACAGCATCAATACCAGAAAGGCACCAGGATTTGATCTCATTACTGGAGATATATTAAAACAGTTACCAAGGAAGGCTCTTGTGAAGATCACATTTCTAATAAATGCAGTGTTCAGACTGAAATACGTACCTGACTACTGGAAAATTGCCGAAGTCATCATGATCCCCAAACCAGGAAAACACCACATGAAGTCACATCCTATCGACCAATATCTCTTCTACCAGTAATATCAAAACTGTTTGAAAAACTTCTTGAAAAGGTTGAAACCAATTATAGAGTCGAAGGAACTGATCCCAAAACATCAATTTGGATTCAGAGAGAAACACACAACTATTGAACAAGTCCACCGGATCACTAATGTAATTGAAATGGCTCTTGAAGAGAAGAAAATCTGTAGTGCAGTCTTCCTAGATGTAGCACAAGCCTTTGACAAAGTGTGGCACAAAGGACTTCTAAGTAAATTAAGAACCATGCTTCCAGTTGAATATACACAAATTCTTGAGTCATACTTAATGGGTCGATATTTCAGAATCAAGCAAAATGATGCATACTCTGAACTCAAAGAGATTAAAGCAGGAGTTCCTCAAGGAAGTGTTCTTGGTCCAATTTTGTATTTGTTATTCACCAGTGACCTTCCCATGATGGAGAATCAAACTGTGGCTACTTTTGCAGATGACACAGCTGTATTAACTTTAGGCAATAACTGTCAGGAATCAATGAAGAAACTACAAGATGCTGCTGATGAAATTTCCAATTGGTCTAGGCTATGGAGGATCAAGATCAACGAGACAAAATCTGTACAAGTGAACTTCACCAACCGCAAATTTGACCAAATTCCCTTAATCATCAATGGAAAACCGGTCCCATATGCTAATGAGGCTAAATACCTGGGGATGACTCTGGATACAAGATTGCGCTGGAAGGCACATGTGAAGAAAAGAGAGAAGAACTAGGTATAAGATACAGCAAAATATACTGGTTGATAGGAAGAAATTCAACACTTTCCTTCTACAACAAGATTCTCATCTACAAGCAAATCCTGAAACCCATATGGATGTATGGAATCCAACTCTGGGGTTGTGCCAGCAAGAGCAATGTAGATACAATCCAACGCTTCCAGAACAAGGTCTTGAGGAACATCGTCAATGCACCAAGATACATCCGGAATGCAGATATCCACAGAGACTTGAAGGTTGAGTTTGTCACCAGTGAAATCGGGCGCTTTGCTCGCAAGCATGCTGAGAAGATCCAACAGCATGATAACGAAGAAGTTACCCAGCTACTCGACAACACCCAGCTGCGCAGGTTGAAGCGGACGAAACCCTTCGAATTGTGTGATGTTGTGGTGTGAGAGTGTCAAAAGCAGAGCAGTGTTTAAAGTGTGAATCCTAATGTGATCTTAGTGCACAAATAGTTTATTATTTATGTTATGTGATTATGATTATTAATCTTTATTATTATGACTATGTTATGTAATTATGATTATTAATCTATGTTATTTGTTAGTATTTAAAAGTAGTAGTCCTAGTGAGAGCTGCTAAACTTATCAATTTGAATAATAGTAGATTAGAAAAAAAAATTGCTTATTAGTCTTCTTAGACTAGATTGCAATATGAGGTGTAGAAAAAAAAAAAAAAAAAAATTATTTCTAATTAATGAAACATACCTATATATTCATATTGAAACCAATCATCCGACCAATATGTTCTAACTAATTCGTTCATATACAGAACATAACCAAATAGTCATAATTATGAAATATGTGTGGGTGTATTGTGGATTTTTCCCTTGATTGACACAAGGTTTGATTAAACCACTACGTACCTCTATAGGCTAGTTGCAAAAACTGTAGAGCCCACTCAGAGGAATGATGGCTGATGTTTTCAAACACAGATAATAGTGCTTTATAGTGCATTAAAATGATAAATGATAATTAACTATCTCTCTCTTGAGAGAGTTAATTTCTCAATATCCTGTTCTCTAGGTCAAGCAAAATACTATATACCTAAAAAGCTGGTCCATTGTTAATGGACCATTCTCATACGTTTATTAGCTAGTTTTAAAAAATGTTGAATCAAAACAAACCCTGATATTGTAGTTATAAAGTCATAAGTTTTTTTTTCACGAAAATCACAATGTAACCAATGTAACCGTGTAACTGACGAGATGGCTGATTTTTGAAAGAGAATAACAGCAGCAGCTAATGAAACAGCGTCTGGCGCACCTGGCATGCAACTTTGCATATGTTGGTCGGGCTGCATGTTTGCGCCTATAAACGTTTGTCGCAGCGCATTGGTTTTAATGACTTTGGACCTCAGCCAGCGCCCCAGTTTTCATTTTAATCACAGAAACTCAACTGCTGTAGCTGGAAAAGCAGCCGACTTAACCGACCGAAGGCTTTTCATGAAAAGAAACTCGCCAACAAAGTCGTTTCCATTCAGTGTTCGCTGCACTCGGCTGAATACGAAATTCGTACAGTTTGTAGCCTCTCTGCAGCACTCTCCTATACAACAGTGTCTACTGATATACTCCTCTGATATTGTACTACATTGCTCTCGACCATTAGCAGTAGACTATCGACTTATAAATCAAGTAACACCACAACTGAATAATGACGTCATAATTTTATGTGGACAAGCCATTATTAGGACTCTATAAGCACTCCTTTAAAGAGCCTTAGCCATTATTATGAAGCTGCTTTCTCTCTCTGTCTACAAACTCAATTGCGATGTGAAATTGTCGTCTATAACAGCTGCATGATAGAAGTTTTTGCAAAATGTCAATATCTACATGGAATGTCATCATTCCATATTGTTTTATTTTTATTTATTCACATACAATTACGACAAGACTAGCTTATGGTTGAGATGTCAATGTGCTAACCACACGTTACATATTTTCTGGTTGATGATCATTCACTGCTGCTGATTCAGTCAAGTGGATGTGAAACTGGCAACCAGCTGGTAGGCCTAAGCCCACATAGGGCTGTTGAGCCATTGACAAACAAAAAACAATTACGACAAACAAATTTCAAATCATTTATTCATCCTTGAAACAAATACATCAAACTTAAAAAGTACAAATGGAAAATAATAGAATTACTAATATAATATATATAAATTGAAATAGTATTAATATATTCATAACTTCAAACATACAAAAAATACAAAGAGAAAATTTTACATAATGCAACTTAAATAAAAACAAGAAGCTGAGAGGGAATAGTGGTGTGAAAGAAGGGGGAGAATGAAAAACTCTTCCAACTATGATTTTCCATGCATTATAAGGAAGGCGTTCAACAAAATAAAATCAGTAGGGTAAGAAGGGGAAGGATGTGTATTCAAATCCAGTTGGTGATTTTTGAAGAAGCAATATCTTCTTGGTGTATTAATAAGTTCTGCCATTAATAGATGTGCTCCAACCCCATAAAAAATTATAGATATCAGCCCCTGCTTTACATATGAAAAATATCTATAAAAATATCAAATAAGGTGAAAAATATGATATGAAAATATGAAATTGTATTTCAATAATAATTATTGATCAATTATTGATCATGGAAGAATAATTAAAATAAAATAAAATTAATATCATTGATTCGTCATGAATTTATCATGACAATACTTTGAAATGAGATTCAAATCTGTGTTATCTCTTGCCTAGTTAAATAAGGCTTCATAAGCTGAATTATTTAGATAGTGGTACATTTTTTCCAAACTTTTGTGAGCATTTTTTTAACAAATAGAGAATTTTGTAATAACTTGAGAAGGCTATTAAGAAAAGTGGTAGTTTCATTCAATTCGCATGAATCACGATCGAAATTGATAAGACTCATTGATGTGTTTCTGATATGTTAGTCAATAAGTTTCTGATTTATTAAGGTTGATAAAAACATGGTTTTGATCTTGAAAAGATTTTTGAAACCTGTTGACAGACTCTACATAATTCAATATTCAATTCAAGACTCCATCTGAATCGGATATACTACCTGCCACTGTCTCTGTAATAAATAATCAGTATTTTTTTGTAAATATCATGAACACAATTATGTTGAAGAAAAAGTATACTCTTGAACAAAGAAACAACATGACCAGCTGCTGTGGAAGTCGACGACGTTGAAAATTTCGCAAAGATTATTCGCTACTACCTCATGCATACTAAGCTTCCAAAATTGAATCTCCGGATTATCTGAGAGGGTGAAGTAAGGATCATAATGCACACTACATTACACGTCATAATCATGAAATTCAAAGTGTAAAATGATCCCTTAATAACGTTTAAGGTGGAAGGGGTTCAGCAGATCTATAAAATAAAACTCGGCGGTATTATTTAATAAAGCTGGCTTAAGAAAGAGAAGATTTCACACCGTTGGAGAGGGAGTGGGGGAGGTTTGAGAATGTCGCTACGCTAACGTCTTTACGTAACGAAGGGAGATTTTGCAGTACTAGAGTTACGAATAAAAAAGTTTCAGGGCGTAAATTCGAAGCCATGTCCTCTTATTTGAATACTTTATGTTCGGGGTTGACACGTCGATAGGCATCAGAGTGCTTATCTGCTTATATTATTCAACTTTGTTATAAGGGTGAGAATATTACGTGTTATAATCTTCGGTCGTTGCCATATGCAAATAAAATGCTTTCTTCTCCTGAAAATTCATTCTCAACTCGAGGAAACGTTTTATTTCCTCAGCATTCATAATTCTTTTTGATACTCTTAACTGACATCTAACCATCCACGACTTCCAAGCATTCATATACGTTCTATTCTATATTTGAATTATTGAATAGTTTTCAGCAGCTTTTAAATCAAAATGAATTTTAAACAAGTATTCATTAATAAACAACATAAAAAAAATGTTTTATGGGCAAAATAATCTGGAATAGACTGAATTTTCCTCTGATAAATGGAATAATAATTCCATTACTGCATCGTAGCTGTGCAGTAGATGTAACGGTTCGTAAAGAATTAAGAATTTGTGTGTTTTTATTTTGATAAAATCGTGAAATATGGTTCATCATTTAGCATTATTATAAAATAATTATGCGGCTAGCCCACTGATTTGTTGATGAACTGGAAAACTGTATTCTTCTTGATCTGTTTTGGATATGAACGGGAAATTGGTTATCCATTATTATTGAAGAAAAGTGATATAATATGAGAAATGATTTCATGCTTCGTAATTCATTTCCCATTTATTTTTTGTAATAGCCTTATTTTGTTTTAACTGGTATTATTATAATATTATAAAAAAACTTCTTATACAGTTCACTCTTAGAAAATTGAAACATCCACTTTACCTCTTCCATGTACTTCATATTTAATTTATTCCTCTTTGAATTAAATAAAATTAATCATATCTCCAAGTGTGTTTACCAGTTGATTCAGCTTATTTCAATTGTCAAGTTATAAAATGTATTGTGTTTCAAAAAGTTTCAATTCGAAAAACAATCCAGAGACTGACTTCCCTTCTCCTTATTTTCTTTTTCTTCTTCTTTTCTCAAGTACGGCAAAGCAGCTTCAATCATCATAATTACACTCTCAGGTTTGTGTGATTATTCAAGCACCAGTACGTCACTCCTCAGACATGGAGGGGGCGCGAATCTCAACTACAGATCTCTGTTCTCCAGCAAATGTCTGGAATACAATACCACTTTCGATGCAAATCGTAGGCAATCGAATGAGAGGTTTAATCAAACGCTTATCACTTTGATGAGACTCTCAGCTCAGGCCCGTACCAAAGGAAGTACGGAATATATGCTTAGCAACTGCTCTGAATATTCGTGCAAAGCAGCGATCCTGTTTCTCAAGCAGCAACAAACCAATGACACCTTTCCACTTCCTGTATGCTTCCTGCTACACAGGAGCAAGATTTTGAGCACACCCTTATAGGTGGTTCCTTCCCTCATTCATTGACTCGTCTGAGATTTCGTGTACGGGTTATTGACATGCTCCTCGCCGATGAAGCAAGTCAAGGATTAGGCTCTTGTAGGGAGAGGGAACGCACCTGATCTGCTCGGAAGCTATGTTTTTGTGATTCAAGCACCAATTCACCAGTTTAAGTATTCTTATGCGGTGAACTGGATTTTTATTTTAGAGTTTCATATTGTTTACTCATTTATATAGAAATGTGAAGATCGTACATAATGCAAGGTTCAACACAGGCTCACGTCTAAAACTCTCTCTCTCTTTTCCATAAAAAAAACCAGTTCAAATCTAGGTAATGTACTAGTAGCATATTTTAAAGTCTCCAATTTCCACTACAAAACCAAACACTAGACAAAATTCAAATATTGTTGAAGACAATATGAAAGTTTGAAACCGAAAATAGCCAAATTATCAATTAAATATTCTAGGCTTTTTATGCTTTTATGCTGTTAATGCATTCTTATCAATGTTTTTTCAACATAAACTTTTGTTTTATGCATAATACACTTCATACTTGAAATTCTAACATAATAGATGAAATTTTTCAAGTGAATGGTCTGCATAGAAACTATGAAGTCCATAAATAAGTACGATACATGAAGTTCACTAACTTGAAAGCATTAGGGAGGAGAATAGCCCGGTTCAGTCGTAGCCATTTGTAGTTTACCATCATTCAATTCAATTTATTTATTCAAAACACACAGAGAAGCATCAAGAGAACAATACAATAGCACAATTAATAACAATATACCAACTGACAAATACGAAAAACCAATCAGAAAGAAGGGAAGGCAAGAAAAGGCAAGTATGCAGACGAGCGAAGAACATAGTAAGCATTAGCAGACACATTAGCACTCCTCCAAAATTTCTCCACAGAGAGTATCCTTTATTATAATCAAAACAAAGCCGACCTCATTCACACTAAACCGCATTGGCATATGTCTGAAATGTACACTCTACAACCTGATAGAAACGTTAAGCACATAACAATAGGTCGTGACGCCAAAGCAAGCCCCGCATCCGAACAGCGCGCACCGGTTTGGGATCATGAAGACATTAAGATGAATTCGTTCTACCCTATCATTTGTTAACATGCGAGCCGCTCGGCATACATGCTGGATGGGCGTAAACGCATGTCAGGTTTCTGGCATGTTGTGACACGCGGAAGAGCCCTGAGAGAGAAAGAGAGGGTAGATCCATCCGTGTGTGTACGAGTGAAACAGAGCAACACTGACCGATAAATGGGAGGTTGTGAAACAGAAGATACCCTTGGGAAGAGGAAGGCGAGCGCAGATAAAGAGCAATCAAAAGCGAGAGGGTGTGTTGTATGAGAGTGATCCTCATCGAGCAATTTTCTCTGCGTCTTACATGTATTAGGAGATTGGTCTCAAGCGAGTCGGGCGTCTCCGAAAGCTATTACAGCAGAGCCCTGTGTTCCACCTGCTCTTCTCTCTAGTTTCATTTGAAAGAATACTGTATTGCACCGGCCTGAAATGGTGGCCTAAAGTGACATTGATCGCGTCTGTGAGAACAGAATGTTCTCATCCACTTTGATCCCAGTCATCAAAATCATTCAAATTGGTTATGTATGTTGTCAGAGAACTGGAATTGAAACTTCTCACACGTAGTGTATATACATGGAATGACTGATCAAGTAAAAATTTAACATTTGAACATCTTTAAACAAAAATAATTTTTAAATGTGATGAGTCACCGTAAGTGAAAATATAGTGTAATAATAATAATCAAATAATATGATTTTTACAAGCTATATTGCGATCCACGTCAAGAAGTCAGCATTGCTTAGATGGGAGTTTGCTATCCTTGTTCAGCACAAGGCAGTTGCTGATGTCTCTATGCTATTCGCACTGTGCATAGTTGCCGCACTGTGCATTGTTGTCGCACACAGTCCCAATAAACACGTTTGGTGCAGTTTTCTCTTTCTCTCTCAATGAAACTTGGCATCAATGCTCCTCATACAAACAATACTGAATCTTGAGGTGAATCGGACTATAGCAACCAGTAAAGCTTGAATTCATGACACATACTATGAATCCAATAGTTGAGGGCTTAATCCTCTTACAGAACTTCACTTTCCATATTCCTATCTACCGCCTTCCAACATAGATCAAATGTTAATTTTCATTATTTTATGTTGATGCATGCTCGAAATAGTCTCTAAAACTCATACTTCTCAACAGATACTAATCGAATTCATAGAAATTCAAGGTCTGAGAGAGCTATAATACTTATCCAAAGTATTTTGTCTTGTTTATTGAATGATTGAGACCAAATAATCACACTTCTCATAGTGAGAAATTGATTTAAAAAAAAAACAATAGTCTTGTTCAAGAGTCAGTAGATGCTCCAGATTTAGCTCCACATTCATTCCACACTTGCACCCATCCTCTCTGAGCGGGGGTGCCCAAACATCTATAATGAAATGAGACTTGAACACAGAAACATATCTCGCATGTTTTAAGCCACTACCCTGATCTATATTACTATTAAAATGGTCGTCTCTCAGCGAAGCAGGAACTGTGAATAGGTGTGACTCGTTGAGCGGGTTTTCCACTGCTTATAACTTCATAATCATTCTTCAGATAAAAGCAAGCGTGTTGAGGAGGAGGAAGCTACACCGTCTAGCAGGTTGGGCGCTTATTCTAATTACCAGTCAACTGAACTTGTAAACATGTGGGAATCGTGCTTTTATAGAACACGCTTCTCGCCGATCCGAGAAACACCTAAGAGGAAAACCAGACTTTGCTCGGATCTTTTCTACCGGCTAGCTAGCTATCTCTGCCGTGCAATACTTGCATATTCCGGTGGTGTTTGCTGCATAAATTATTGTCCCAAAACCTCTCTCTACACAACAACACTTGCGGATAAATTCCCCCACCAACTCAATAAGCAGCGCCCTGAAAGTACCATAACCCAGTTCCAAGACTCTTGCACTGATTAAATTTCTACAACAATTTGTACTCAATTATGATCAAGGTATTTAACTGGAAACTGATGTATTTAATACATTTTTAATAACTCAAAATCATGAATATTTCCAGAATGAATGAAATTGCTCTATTTCATACAATATTTACAAACACATAAAATACAATTCTGTAGTGGAAATAAGAGTGAAATATAATTCAATAAAAATTCAGGAGAACAAATATTGAATTTACAATATAATAATAATAAATTCCCATTCAAGGAGTTCTTTACATTCAAGTCACAGGATTACCTCAAGCAGACGAATCATCTCCAGTTCAAGTGGTTAACATTCTCTAATCATATCAATACTTTTAAATCAAGTTGCATATTATTTAAAAATAATTTATATATTATTCATTGAATTGTGATTTTTTTTATCAAAATCGACATAAATAATAATCATGCTGAATTCATATTATGGTGACAATGAGTAATTCATGAGTTGAGAAACTGTTATTCATTAATATTCTATGTGAAAAATTGAAAAAAACTACAATGATATCAATATAGGCTACATTTATCTTATTTATAGTCTATATAGAAATTTACAAATAAGAAAATACTTCATTTCTCTAGATAAGGTACATGCGACATTTCGATTGTAGATTATTTAATAATTTCTTAATTTTTCTAATAAATTCATATTGGAGTTTCAGACTTGATAACAGCTCCTTCAAAACCTAGATTTCCGCATTTCCTCGTGTTTTATAATCGAAATCCCATAACTTATCAATTACACAATGTCACCATACTATTAGTTAAGCAGGATTATGATGCGTGTTGATTTTGATAATAGTATTCACGGTTCAAGTTAATCTTGTCTGCAGTGGATGATATAGTAGAAAGATAGAGCATTATTTTATCAGAGGGGATATTCCAATTCGTTTTGGTGGATGTGGAGAAGTCGATGGAAAAGATAGACTGAGAATATAGATGGGACCAGGCAACGAAAAATAAATAGTCGAAAGCGTAGTGGAATTGTTTATGGTGCATGCTGCTCCGGTATTCATATTTTAGGGATACTTTGCTGTCCTAATAACTCATCATTTCCATGGTTTATTAAAGCAAACTGCCTTGAAACCAGATTACCTTGTAATTTTTCACCGAAAAATATTTCTATGAATGCTGCTGTGGCTTATGAATTATTATCAAGTAAGTAACGCCAGAAATATCTTCTAGACGCTAGGACTCTGAAGTCTGTCCAAGTTTCAGATATGTTCTATTATTGTGGCTTAAATTGGAATTCAATTTCTGTTGATGTGAGAATGCCTTCTCTCACTGTTGGTGTCTCTCCTACTCTTTCTCTGATAAACACTCTCTGCCTTCAACTCTCCCGGTTAACAACTTCTCTTTTGATGTTCAACACCTGTAACGATGCAAACCGTCATAGACAAACAACATAAGGTCTACTTTCTTCATCAATATTACTCGTGATAAGAAACAGTTTGAAACCTCTTTGAATAGACGGTATTATCCTTGCAAATAAATATTACTTGATATTTACTGAATTTTTTACTGAATATTTACCTGGATCACTGAATTTTTAAATAAATAATTATAACTCTTATAGAGCCATTCTACGGAGTTATTTGCGTTGGTTCAGTTCTATGACGTCATTTTACAACGGTTGAATTCAATTGACTGATGTGCTTCTGGCCATTATACATTAACTATCAAAAATGACCCGGAATAAGGAGTTCTCCAATAGGATATTTGTATGTGTGATGATAGAGGAGAAAAATTGGTGAAATAATAATTATATTGTAATTACAACAGACTGGAGTAACACGAGAAACGTCATGATTAGTAACTTGTATCATAAATGGAAAAACATCGATAACTGAAATAAATCACTGTTGACTAGAGTAAAAATATACATCACTTGTAATTTACTTCAGCGAGTTATCAATCCTGCAAAGCCGGCCATGAATAAATAGTGATATGATATCGATTTTATTGATATGATATTGTAAGATATTGATAGTGAAATAATAATATTGTGACTACAACTGACAAGAGCAACACTAGAAACGTGATTAATCTCTTGCATCATGAATGAAACTACAATCTACATTGATAGAAAAACACACAGGATCGAGATAGTGTGAGCAGCTGACAAGATCGCATTCGTTTTGTAGCCTTTTAGAGAGTGTTTTTTGATGGCTAGAATGCTATTGAAGGTGTTGGAGATCATCGATTCCTGCAAGAAATGAATGTAGCCTGGGAAAAGCTGCATGCCCAGTATGTAAGCAATCAAAGCGCTCATTAAAATTTAATTAAAGAGCTGGTGTCGTTGTTCGGCGGACATAGGTCTGGTATGATAGGCAACACCCGAGTAATTAAATAAAAAGAGAATCGCGGCTCAGTGTTCGAAGAAAAGCCTCGTTTGATTAACGAGAGGGAATCTTATCGAGATCGCATCGGGCAGACTTGACCATGCCATCTTTCTTTCTTCAGCATCGTCTGTCTCTTTTATTTATCTTTTGCGGCATTGAGCGTGACACTGTGCCATTAAAATAATATCTTATCTCGAAGGGTGGAGGCGTGTTCGGAGTGGAGACTCCCGGACCTGCTTGCAGAAAGACAACCAGCAGCAACTGATTTGCCCGTGCACAGATGTGTATTCAGATCTATCGATATTGAAATTAGGTGTTTTTGCTCAACCGAAAATTATATTTGAGTTATAAGTGCGCTTGAAGCGGTGTTTGATTGAAGATTTTCGTTGAGCCTAAAAAGAAACTTGGAGTGAAGAAAAAATTTATCCATTTTTCAGTACATGAAACAAGCAAGCTAGAACAAAACAAATGATATGTTCTAGGTCCACTTCATAATTTTTACTTTTTATAATCCTTTCCCTAGTAGTACCACAGGAATTTAAATGCAATACATAATAAACGTAATAATAACAGTATAACCTGCCGTTATACTCAAATACTTATATTCATTGAAATCTAAAGAGTATTTAGTTGATAGAATAGAATAGGATGAGTTTTATTATAGTCGTTCTTAAGGTTCACGAAAAAGATTATTTTCCTTCGTTCAAATGAATAAATGAACAAATGAATTACATCATACAATAATTGGGAATAATAATAGTAATAATACGAACAAATATTTTGGAATATTAGTTACAGTCACATACTAGCAAACATAGCTACGACATTGTGCAGGAAAAAGAACATTCAATGTCAAAAATGTAAAATTTCGAGAAAAAAAATTAAAACCGATAAGTCAAATGTGATACCATAGAGAAGCAGTACTGTCTAGTAATCTGTTCCCTGTGTAATCTGTGATAGGATATGATATACATACTGCGATAAAGTATGATCATAGATAAGAGATAGGAGTTCTAATCTGTTATCTATGGTATGATACAGCATCGAACTAATTGTACTCCTTTCCATCTTTGCTCTAAGAGAAAATGACACACATTAAGTACTTGGAATTTTGGATTTTGCTTTGCCGGTGCAAAGAAAAACTTGAAAAAGTAACAGAAGGGCAGAAAAAGAAAGTAATCTCCAGATTGGATCAATTACCAAATTGTTTTGGCTTTCAAGTACGGTTTCAACGTTGAGAATGCTCAACTTCTATCAGGATTGAGGCAGAATCAACTTATCTCAAGACGGGCAGCACACAACCAACTTCGTAAAACCAACAAAAGTTCAACAACAATGCTGTGTACCATCATCTCGCTCAACACAAGATTTGAACTTCTTTTCCAGAAGTGTTATGCTGGTTTGTGAGATTAACCAATTAGATGATTATTTCTGCTGAAACCTTTTAGGCTGTGTTTGCAACTAGCTTTTGCAAGTAAAGTGAAAGCTCGCTTATCAATATCATATTTGAAAGTTTCAGAAAGTAATACTATGAAAGTGTTTGAATTTCTCAACGGAGACATATTTTGCATCGGTGATTGATTTTGAAATAGTGGAGCTTTGATTTTTTCAATCATTCAAGCTTTCTGAGTTATGTAATAATGTTGATAAAGGTTCACGGAAAATAACACTTATTTATTAACAGCTATTCATCCTTACCAATGACAGGAATTAAACGCCGTAGCACAAAAATTGTTTAAATGATAAACATCATCCTGCTTATATTCAGTGGTGCTCATCTATACAATATAGCTCATTCCTCAAAAAGTCGATGATTTCTCATTCTCATGAGAATCTGGAATACGGGTTACTTGAATACATCCTCCAAGACCTAAAAAAAAGTTAACAGTTTTGGACAACAATATTGTTCTGGCCTCCAACAACTATTTTAACAGGAGGATTTACTAGATGAATTATTAGATTTATGAGTATATGAAAATTCGAGTCAGATTTACTTTCTCCAAATCATTCTCAGATTACTTTCTCAAAATAAATCAACTCATTAATTTATCACCAAAACATTCAGGATAAATTTGTTTTGATATTTGATTGAATGATAGTGATGATAATTGAACAATGAAGAGTAGAGATTACATTCATATAGATTACAAAAAATCGGCTCAAATTTTGGATTACCGTACTTGAAAACTATAGTTTTATAGTAAGTATTCTATATTTCTTATTTTTATACTATGATCTCAGTATCTGATCATAGTATGATCTAATTTTTTCGAATAAAATGAGAGTGATTTATATTTCAAAATAGTTTAATTTCACATTTTGAAATAACTGGTGAAAAGACAAGATCAGCCTCACATCTCTACAGCCCTACATTGTCTAACTTTTCTAATGCATTTTAGGTGACATACTTAACTGTTTTCCGAGCTTGAAGTTGCGGCAGTGGACTCTGGCCAAGGCTCAGCCAGCTCCCCAATGTTTATGCATCCGCTTCCTCTTCTCTTTTTCAGTCCCAAACTTGTATAATGGACCCTCTTCATAAAAGGACTCTCGCATCCAGAAAGTGAAGGGAGACTGACATTAAAATTTAATTACTTTATTGAAACTTTGCCAGAAATATACACTCAAGAAGGAAGTTGAAGACTCCTTTCTCGTTTCCTACTGACTCGTACTCTCTAACTATTTTTCCGAGAACCTTCTTGTATTAAATCACCTCTCATAAGGAGAATTAACACGCTGAACTTTTGTATTAGAGTGCTATGTAAGCAGTTCAAATAGAATCAGAATTGTAAAATTTAAAATAGAAGTTTAAATAAAAATCGAGAAGATAAAAGTTTGAATTAGAATTGTAATTCATCAAAGTTTCATATAAGAACTCTCAGACTGATTGAAATCCTCAAAAAGCATCTGAAGAGTGTTTTTGCAGTTCAAACTCAGGAGTCATTTTTTCATATTTTGAGTCATTTTTCATGAAAAGAGTTTCGTTTCCGACTTAGGAAAGTTCGTGGAGAAGATTGAGTGGACCGATTTTGATGCGGTTTGCTCCAAAAGATTGATAAAAATCTTATTTATATTCTATATAATTGAGCAGGCTCTATTTGTTTTTCAGAAATAATCATTTTGAATTATAGATACTTGAAAAACCTAAAATAGTTTCCTGTGGCACTATCTGATGGCATAAAATGTACTAAATTATTTAATTCCTTGATTGTTAGTTTGTGAAATGACACGTAGATAGAGCTTACAAAGGGTTTCCTGACAGTAGTACAGTGACTAGTAATCACTGTACAAGGTAGGATTTCATTGGTGAATCCTAAGCTGATGTCAGCTGAAGGTAATCAAAATAGCAACTATTTAAAACTAAAAATGTTAGAAAATTCAATTGAGGAACGCTTTGCGCTGCACTGGGTGAACTTCTGAATTTTGGTTTTTGTCTTTCTCGATTTCTGTTTTCCAGGAAAATCCTTTTCTATTTTCCTGCGTTTGTTATACTTCCTTGACAAACAAAATTGAAATAATTTTCACTTGAAGAATTAATAAATTACAAGAAATTTATTATGAAGAGAAGTTGCATTGAGTATAATTATGAACATTTCGATCCCTCAATGCTTCTGATCACATACTCATAGATTCTCGGAGCCTGTGCTCCGAAAATTTAGCAGAATCCATTATTTAAAGTACTCTTCTACAACAAAGGTTTCCGTAGCAGATGATACACATTCAAACCAATTCAAGAGAATTGTTCCTTATACTCCCAAATAAATATAAAAAATAAACTGAAAATAAGATCGGAAATAACAAGTCAGACGATTGTCGACAGAAATTTCCAATTACTTTCTTGCTCAGCGTTATTGGTTGCATTATTCAAACAATAACTATCAAGATCATTAGAATTGTAAATGAGCAACAATTCCAAACCAGCTGGCCAGTCTCATAATAATAATACAGCTCCAAACGTTCTCCTTTCAAAACTAGAGACATCAGTAAGAACATTACACAGTTTATTATGTCAACTGACTGATCACTTGTTTTTCCTACTTTCTCATAAAGAGTCTCTGTTGTTAGAGTATTTTATTTTATTTCGGGGTTATTCAGTTCTGTCTGCATCTGCTACCTGATGTCATAAATAGTCATTATTCATGACATATTCAATTGTCAGTGGTCGCCCTCATTTCCTATAATGGGGAACCAGAAAAAACTCTCTCAGCTCTTTGTCATCCTAAAAGCACTGAACTCTTGTTTCAATTTTTCCCGTCATATCTTTCTAATTTTGTTCTAAGAACAGGAAGGAATCGCCAGGGGGTATGAGCTCGAGCACCTGGTATACTCAAGACTCTGCAGAAAAACAATTTAGTTTAGAGAATGGCACAGAAATTGCTATTTTCTATGCAAATTAAACTTAGTGGAAGGGAACTACAGAAATTGTAATAGATGATAATTTATGTTAGTGACTTCTTACTCTGGCCCGAGACAAACTAGACAGCCCACGTGCTGATTTATAAGGCAGGGACTCGGTACGCTTGGTTGATTTATCCATTTGTTTCTCCGAACTTGATTGCAATTATCTTGCTTGATAGTTAGATTTCATCAGTGATAGATCAAGTTTTTGTTTCTCTCGTCTACCGTTGCGATTCAATTTGATTCTTTCTCAGATTTATTTTTTATTCTTTCTTTCTTATTTTTCAAGTTTAATAAAGTCTTGTGTGGCCTTGACACATCCTTAATTTCATTTTATAGCTGCTTGAAGATGGATAATCTACAATCACAGTGTATACTAGGATTATTTAGTGCATCATTTCTTGGTTTTGATTTTAAAGGCAAAACATATCTCGAAAGTCAGCCAATACTCTATCAGCTTGAAAAATGACAGCCTAAAATTAAACTAACGATTGAATTAAACTAAAGATTAGAAGTGTAATTGCTGCTATGTACAAAACAGTTATTACAAAGCTCACTGTCGATGATTGTGAGTGTGATAGAGCTTTACGAATACAAATAATTCTGAATGTAAGTGTAAATTCTCAATGTATTGTCAAGTCGATTCGAATGTTTTGCTATTCATTGTTACAAACAATACATAATATTGTTGTATGCATTGTTAACAATAATTTGCATTCAAAGAATCATAAAGGAAGTATAATATTGTTTCGTTTTGTCAAATTGATTGTTTTGTTGGTTGACTTTTCATCCCTTTGATCCCTCTGATTCTTTCAACGGGCAAAAATACTTCAGGTATGGTACTTAAGTGTACTTAAGTGATATGTATTTATAAGTGTAGTCCTTAAGTGGCCATTAATAGTCTTGTATAAAGTATTCTCTTACAAGTATTTCTCTTTTAAGTCCTCCTCACCTTCCTTTTTAAACACTCCATACAGATACTTTGAAAGAAGCAGAGGAACAATACTGGAATTGGCTGCTACCTTGCTTACTGTCACACACATACACACACCGGCACTCACCTAGATTGCTACAAATGAGATTAAAAGACAAATTAGGAATGGGAGTGAGAGAGACCGATCCGATGAGAGCGAATAAATAAGGAAGGTAGCGAATGGAAGGAAGAGACTGATGCCTTCACAACAGACAGTATTCTCTGGAGAGAAAATCTAATCAAAATAATATCCTAAGAGCAGGAATAAGCTAAATAGCTCGCTACCAGTTACCTGACGATTCCATTAATTCCGAGCGGAGCACGGCTCGCAAAACTCCAGAGAGGAGGGAGAGAGAGCGGAAGAGAGAGAGAGAGAGTCTTTGGCTCTGAGAAGACGAATTCCACCGGCAGAAGATGGACTTCACCTCGTTACCCTTCTTGACTCACCCCTGCCTTCAACCCCTATCATTCTTTACATCTAATTATTTGAAAAATCCACCACCCTTTCCTCTGCACATTTACTCTGTTACGACTCGCAACTCCTTGCCTCTATATTACACTAATGCTTCGAATTTTTCATTGATGCAATTTTCTCTAGAGTTATCTTTCAGTTATCTATCTGAATTTCCTCTCTTTGCTGATTCGAGTTTGATTAGATCAAGACGAAATTCGTGCCGAGTTTTTGAAGATTGGCAGATTCGCTTTACTTAGAAAATATTTTAAAGATAAACATAATCTACTTGTTCAAACCTTCTAGCTTTCTTAATGAATCCAATCGGTTAATTGAAACATCTAGGTCATTCAAGAAATTTTTTTCAAGTGACGTATTTTTGAAGTGAAAAACTATAACGTATTGGTTAACCATCTTTCCCAAGAAGATGTTGGGGTATACAGCGGGTTGGAAATGAGTCTCTCCAGCAATTGAAGCAGTTAGATAACGATATATATTATGATAATATTTTTTCAAAATTTCAGCCTATTCCGATGAAAGCTTCATACGTGATTTCAAATTGATCATGTAATCAATCTCATAAGGAATCTGTTTATATTCCCTTTTTAGTGGAGAATCTACCTAAATATTGTAACATCCTAAAACCTTCCACAAGCAAGACCTTCTAAATCTCAACATTTTCCCAGTTGCTCTCTTCCCACATCACTCAAGTCAGCCGTTATGTGTCCTTGTGCTCATTCCTGTCATACGTGCATAGCTTCATAATCCAACCCTTCAACAATACTCCCTTCCTCTCCCTCACAATCACCCAAGGTGACGTGAATAATTACGTAAATAGTTCATTACATACTACAGATTCAACTCCCCCCTCCCTGTTGTTATGCCTGCAAGCTGGAATGTATAACATTTACACCATGGTAATTAGAATAAATTCTAATGTATACTTTCACCCTTGATTTACATTCCACCCACCTCAACAAAAACAAATTATTATATAATATCAGATAGGAAATTCCTTTCCTCATTAGCAGAATACATCTACTTGTTACTTCAGAATACATGTTACTTGCATGATATTTTAGCAAAATAATACGAGATACATTTTTGTGATTATTCTCAGTCTTTCAATACATTGCGACTCGATTTCTCGATTTTCTCTATTAACTGCAGGACCGTGATTGAAGACTAGAATCATAGACTAACTATACAGTTACCAGTTAGGCTATGCTAAAACTAAGCAAGGTACTATCGTTATCAATAGAAGTTTTAATTTTATAATATGCAGTAATATTTTACAATACATAAGATAATCTCTCGTTCCTTAATGTGAGAGTATGATTCAATAAGTTAATAAAGAGTTATTGTAATTGGAGTTAGTTCGTAATGGGACTTGAAGTAGAGTAAAGTTGACTAAAATAGGCGTCTGCAAGCCATGGAATCGTCCACTTCAGCTAATACCGTTCGTTCCGCTTCAGCTAATACCGTTCGTTCCGCTACTAGTCAGAAATTAAGGAGTGGCCAAATATTTAGATAAGATTTTGACGTTAATCTGAATGAAATCCCCGGTTGGCGTGGTCTGTTTTGTCTAAGATCTTTTGCTGACTAAATTCTCCTCGAACCCAATTATAAAATCGTTATCTTATTTGACAAGAAATATTATTCAAATTTGAGGCCCTGGTTATCTTGTTTCCAAGCTCCTAAAGATCATCAAATCTGATCTTGATGGACATTTAAAAATAAGCTCTCATTCTTAAAAACTGATTTAGCATTGACTTTCTTACAACAAAAATATCAAGCGTAACTTTCTTAACAACAATTCATTATGTACTACTGGTCTATTCTATTACTTGTACAATGATAATTGTACTTTTTATGTTGCTTATACTTTTATTTTATAATAATATTATTAAGTACGTTATTGACAAGTACTGAATTACTCAAAAAAATAAATTCTGAATGTTTATTACGTATACTCTTCCTTTGCTTCTCAGTTCCATTCCTTTTCTTAAATATCATGGATATTCGCCACCACTTCGAAATCACACTTTTTTCTGTTTTCTCTCTCTTTTTAGTATCCACTGTACTCTACAACTGCACAGTACTTTAATTGGAAAAAATAATACATTTTCGAACCATATTTTATAACATCCCTTGAATGCAATTGAAATATACTGTTATTCGATACTCAAAACAACATGAGAGCAGTCTTAGAATGGTCAACTCTATTTATAATTCTTACCATCACCTACGCACAAGCCTATGACTTGTATATTCATCACCCTTATATTCAAAACAACATGAAAGCAGTCGTAGAATGGTTAACTCTATTACCTGATGTGAGGCTATGTAAATGTATCGTTTGTTTAGAAGGCGGGAGGCAGCTATTGGTGATTTATTCGTAGTCCTGGCTAAGGCAGTAGTTGGTGATATGCAGCTGTAGCTTTTGCAGTGGCAGTAGCATTTGCGATAGGAGATATCGGCATGAGAGCGAAACGACGACGATATTGAATCACACGGCCCACCAGCTTTTGAGAGGAAAAGGCTAGCAACTGGCGTTGACTATAAGAGGGAAAGGGAGGGGTGAGAAGGTGGGACGCGTCGGCAAGATTGAATTTGCTCGACTAGAATACCGCTTCGACGTTGAAAAGGCCTAATTTGGAATACTGATGCTTTGAAAAAGGCTTCTCTGCCGTGTAAAGGCCTCGCTACGCTCGCTCAGCACCAGCAAACGAAACTCGCTCGTTAGCTAGCTGCTTGTAAATGAGTAACGTGCGCTCGCTCTTCTTCAACGGGAAAAAAATTTCATTCATATTCGTAGCATTTCTCATCCACTCGTCATTCAGCAGCCTTTCAAATTACAACACTGTTGCAGACGTCACGCTTTACCTGGTTTCCTGTATTCTCTGGTTATTACCGTTCGCCTTCAGGACAGTAAACCCTCAAGAAATCAAATAAACACTAATTTATAGGCTGGAATTCCACGAGTTCCAAATTTGGACGTGATCATGATCCGAGTTCAATGAGGTAGTAAGTCCTATCTTCTTCCAAAAGTTTGTGAACAATCATGAATCTGATATGAAATAGGGTCCTCAAAAGCTTGTTCGAAATCATTCGTTATCGGGGGTTATTACTGTTAAGTTTGCGTTCAAAACACCCTCAAGAAATCAAAGAAATCAATAAACTCCAATCTCAGATGCACATTTCACGAATTCGAAATTTAAGGTAATCTTGATTTGAATTCAATGATCTAGTAATACTTCAATCTTTTTTTTAATAGTTTATGAATAAATAGAATAATTTCATTTGTTTCAATAAAATAGGAACCTTAATTTCATTCAAGGAGCTTGAACAGAATTATTCAGCTCAGTGATTAAGGAATTTTTATTTCGTTGCAGAAAATTGTCACAACTTAGCACGATTCACGGTTTTCCAGTTTACAGTTTTTAAAGATTTAAAAAATTAACCTTTTACAGTTAATTTTAAATACATATATGAGAATCAACTTACGTTAAATCCGATACATTATCAATCGATGCTGAACAAATTGTTATGAAGTTTCTAATTAATAAATATTATTATGAGAAAAATGTCAAGAAAGGAACTACATCAAAAACTAACGATAAAGGCAATCCTGATGTGAGTCTGTCTCAAAACTCAAAAGCCGACTGATTGGCCAATGGCTAGAACAGTCGCTATTTTACAAGCAGCTAGCTTCTGATTGGTTGAAATTGTAAAATGGCGTCTGTTCAGCTAAATGGCCAATCAGACGACTCTTTTTGAATTTCTGTGGCGTTCTGCGTCATCAGCGGGAGACTCGACTCAACTACAACTTACTGCACTAGTTTATGAATTTCGATATTCTAATTTTCAAAAAGATAAAAGATCTTTGAAACTACTGGTCTTTGAAGATCTTTGAATCTGTTTGGAAACTCATCTCCGTCAGGAATTAGTCCTATTTTCGGCTGTTCATTCTGCGTGGGGGCAGGAGGGAGCTGTAATTTGTAGATGTGGCACTGAATTGCAAAACTGCAATGAAGCATATTGTATAGTCTCTGTGCTCTTTAGTACTAAACATGCAAGCATGTACTATAATTATATTCACTGATTCCAGTCCAAATCACATACTGAACATAGTATAGACGACTGAAATGGATGCAATTTGATATTAGCATTATATTTTGTAATGGCAACCCAGCTAATTGGAAATGTAACATCGCTACTTGAATTACATTCAAACTGCATTTTCCAAGTGAAACACATCACATTATCGGTAATTGGAATCGATTTTGTTGGAAGCAATTACCTAAGGGCGCTTATCGATTTTCATACTGTGATTGTCTAAAGAGAATTGGATGCAATAGAAGCAATGCCAACGTTTCACTGCCAGATGTGACATCATTGTAATCATTGCTATACCTCACTAAAACAATATTCAAGTTTATATTTTTTTCCAGGATTAAAAAATTAAAGATAAAGCATAATAATCAAAATTATTACTCTAGATGAAGAAATTATTAGACATTGAAATTATCCAACTGCTAGAATACATCATTATTTCTAATTTATTCGGATTTATTCGGTAACAATTATTATTCTACTATCACTATGAATCGAATCCACTGAGTATCACAGAGGTTACAATGAAACATTCTTACTCCAATATCATAAGTAAATGTTTCTGTAGGAAACATCCACGAAATTAGCCCAGAGGTTTTATATTGGAATATCCCAATATATTACAAATTATTATTGGAATTTTTGGTATCCCAATTGATTGAATGGATTACTATATTCTTCAGTAGATACTTTAAATATTTCATTCATTCAATTAATTGGCACATAATTTCTAAAAATTCTAAAATACATAACATAGGTACAATGAAATGGGAAAAAGTTAGGTAACTTCATCATGGCTCATGCTCCTGAACAATTGTGAGCTTAACATTAGCATTTATTCCCAAAGGCTGAAAATGATTTGTTCGATAACTGGTATTATAGTTTTCTGTATTCTAAAATTATATGAACTCCTTCTATCAACGTTTTTGGATCATCATAGTAATTATAGTATTTGAGAGGTTTTTTCTAAAAAGAGGTTTTTTATTCGGGGATAATTTTATTTTAGAGAACCGTTTATTCAGCCGCCAAATTAAATAAATATTATTTGGTTTTACATCAGAGAGGAATCAATAAATAAAGTGATCCACCCACAGGGTTTCTAAGACAAGGTGAATGGCTTCTGGTATGGAATGGAACCAAGGATTTCTCTAATGGAAAATGGATATTTTTTGCGAAGTGAAAATCTACTGCAGATACTGTAATAAAAGAGATAAATAAAGAGTATACAGCCCACGTCAAGTCAAGCAAGCGCATGAATCGTAAACCTTTTATGAAATTCTAATATTTCACAGCTCCTGAATAATATCTTGAGACATTCCTTGGAATGCGTTGAAAGTATTGAGAAAAGAAAGGGTGAATCAACCCCATGTGATTCTCCACTATCGTTATATCGTATCCTGTGTGGGGGAGTGGATTCTACCCCTTCAAGACAGGGCCCTTCTTTCCGGTATTTCCTTATAGAAATTTCCACTTCATGAACTCAACACTGTACGAAATTCGCAAAATAGAAGGCGGTGATTCTTCGCATCATTCTGCGCTGGTTTCGGGGTATTATTCTCCTCCAATGAGTCAACTTCAACCTCTCCTCCTGAAATACTTTGGTGATTTTGAGAATTTTTACTGAATTGATGCAATATAATATGCAATCAAAGAGTGAGTCAATGATCACAATCAATAAACTAATATTATTATCAATAAATTTGTTCTTACAAAGATTGTGGTGATGCTACACACATGTTCATACAAAAATTAATTTTATCAGTTTCAGTAACACTTCTGTGAATGTTCTTATACCTAGAAACTATTCTCGCATCACTCAAAGTTTTCTCTAAATTTTTTCATTCGCCCAACACAGGTAACTCTTTTTACATTACCATCAGAGAGAGAGATTGAGCTAGAATAAGAAAAAAACAATCTATTAGATTGAAATAATAATAAATAAATAAAATTCATCATGTTGGATTGGGTATATGTCCAATACCTGACACAGTTGCATAATAATTTATAACAAAACCACATAAGTTATACACCCTTGTACAACAAAATGGTTTAATGGAAGATTTGAGATCTGTTACTCATAATTCCCAATTATTTGTTTCCTCAATAATTGGGAATTATAACTCTTAATCTATTGTCAATCTTACTCTTATCTAGAATTATCACTAGATTATTCAACTAGAATACAATGTTAGAAAGCAGTACAGAGGAGGATAATATTTTCTTTTTTGTATTGATAAAAATTATTATCTTCACGATGATGAATGAATGAAATGAAAAATTGATCCTAAAAGTAATCTCTGCTCTCTAATGGGGACCATTTATTTCAAAACCATTTATTAGGATAATAATCCCAATCAAACTTGATATGAACCATAAAAATGATAGAAATGCTATATTCTAGAAATAAAAAAATTGTAAAATTCTAAAGATTGTATACAAAATTAATATAAACTTTATTTGTGTTATAATAACAATTCAGTATGAGGAAAAGACTGAAAGTTTTCACTTGGTAATCAGGCAACGTACATGCTTTTCCATTTTCGACAAAGCTTGTTACATTGCAGAGCATGTATCCTACTAACGAAGTACACTTCGAGCATGAGTAGTTGAATAGGCTTGTCAACTCATTGACCCAATAGAGGCATATTGTGGCTGTATAATTACCTCACCCTCGTACCCCAGGGTAGTTATGGTGGTAGAACTAGTAGAAATCGGGTCACTCGACATCGAGTTTAATCCCGAGGTAGAAATGTCAAAATGGCGGACCCGGCAATCACGCACTTATGTGCCACTAATAGGGAGCAGTTACTTCAGCACTACACTTATCAAAATGCACTACAGGCCCACACCGCAGTGTGGCGCTGTCTCTTTTTGCTACGTGCATTCGAAACTATTATGCAAATCTTGGTACGCTCACAACACTCGAGCTCAAAACTCAGTGGTCGTACACCGAGCAACGGCTAATCCCGCTCTGTTCCATGTTATTTAGCTTGTACAGTAAGTAATACAGAGTTGAACTCCCTTGCCAAAAGAGAGCTAGCTGCCCTGCTGTGTAACCTAGTGGAATATACCCAAGAATACTTATATTTATATTTTCGATATTCCTTTATATATGATATTTTCACTTAAATGAAGAAAATGCCATAATGACATTTTCTTCATTTAATTTGGGAGAACATAACCACATAAAAAAGGAAAGCATAGCATAAGCGTTTTTCTATGTTATTACTATTCTCACCGAAATAGGATGATGTAATCAGTGCTTCATTTGAAATGAAAAATTATTATAAATTTTCAGCATAAAAGTAGATTTCAAGTGATTATTGGGAATAAATTGATGCTAAGGTGAATAAGAATGACTGTGGCAGATGTTGTAGGTTATACCCTAACATCATGGTACAGTACTGTAATAATATGTACAATGATGTTTTAGATGAATTGAGAAATATCGAAATCCTTATCATTCATTGAAGATGGTTTATATGGAATCTTTATTTTCTTTGATTCTCATAGATCATTACGTGTTATCGAAGATCACTTCTGTTTGGAGTATGACTTCGAATGAGAAAAGTAGCATTTTTTTTAAACCAAATTAACTCGAATTTATTCACTTGGATCATGAGCAAGAGCCGGCTCTATCGTTATAAGTGTTAAAACATGCATCTCTTACAAATATTAATGTCTACAATAATATTATCCTCATTATTATCCATGTCAACTTCATTTACTAGAGTTTATCATTTTGAGATTAGGTTTCCATATTTTCACTTCAATTATTGAATAATCACATTTTCCACAGTGTTTTCCTGAATTGGTTACTGTTTTTCTAAAAAAATAACCACTACGTCTTCATTACAGCAACTTAAACTTCACCAAAATTAATTCCTGTTTTTTCTCAAAAAATAACTACCGCATAAAGAATAATGAAAACACTTGGATGTTGTCAAATATCACATTCATTTGAGAAATTAGCAAACATGTTTCAGCATCTTCATTGTACTAAGAGACTCATAGTTAATAACTACCGCCTTTTCAGTTCAGCAAATTGGATAATGTTTTTGATGTTGACTATCTCTCCAATATAATAATTTGACAAGCAATCAGAATGTTCGTAAAAATCTTTAGCCAAAATACCACACTCTATATAGAAGTAAGAAGTTGACTGCCCACTTTTAGATTCATTCATTAGGGTCTATACTCAATATTGTCAAGACTCTTGCATTCGCTTGAAGATTAAATAGAATTGTGATACCGATATCATGGCTTTGATTCATATCATTGCAACTCAAAGTGAATGCGTACTGAGAGTACTGGAATAAAGCCGTATTAAATGACTTCCACAATGCAGCCTCGAAAATCTATTTGAAACGCAGTATTGAGAAACCAACTAGCGCAACCAGAGGCATTGGTTTCCTCTGGCACCTTTATCGCTGCGTATGCAAATTCGCAACGCAAGAAACGGATATTAAGAACGTAGCAATAGGCCCTAGCCGTTTTAGAACAGACAATGGCACCATTAGCTGAGCACTTGATTGAAGCAGTAAGTTTGTTAGCTTATTGCCTTAATCTCAATCACACCAGCTATTCACAACTGTTATTAGATGCCTATTGTATTCACGTTCACCCCTTGCTGAATGTTACAATAGGAATAGTAGTATGATGACTGATACAGTTCAATAATCGATTCCTACATTATTTTCTAGTTTCATTGTATAATATTACTTGGTTTGATATCACTATGGTTTGATAAGACCTCTTTGTTTAATACCAGATTCAAAGGGTTCAATCTTTCAAAGGCTAATCCAAAAAAAGTAAATTTGTGGTGAAGCAGGGTAGCGAAAGTTCTCCCAATTGTGGATATCCATGTCATGGCAAGGCTTTCAATTCATGAAAGTTGAGAAAGGATGCAAGGAGAAAGGTTCAGATTCAGATTAGATTTATTACTTTATTCATGTAGATAACAAATATGACGGCTCAAATTCAGATTATTATAGTAGATTATTGTTAGGATAACAATAAATTATAAACTAAATTATACAACTAATTTATTCGTCATAAATCAAGCAATGAGAGGATGTAAACCAAAAAGAAACTGATGTTATACTAATTGTGAGTTATATACATAAAAAGGCGAAGTTTGGACATATGAACACTTGACCTTGATACAGAGTGTGATACAGGAAGGTGTGATAGTCCAGTACAGATCAGAAAAACGTCTGCACTGAAACAACACTTCAACACTATAAACTTGAACAAGAACATGGTACTGTGTACGCTTTCACAACGAAAAGCTTGTTTCAAATTGGATGAGAACTATTTTATTTCTGAGTACCACATTTTATTACTTCAGCTCTCATTACTCTAATCTTTCAGTAGAGAGCGCTCCAAAATGGTACGTTCATCCAATACACAATAACCACCCATGTACTTGAAAAAGTTAACTTTCAAAGCCCTAGTTTGGAAGTGAGCTCGATCAAATTTTACGGCATAAAATAGATGACAGACTGTTGGGAAATATCGCAGTAATTTATTGGAGAGCCGCGAATAACTTGCCGCGGTTATATTGTAAGTCGGCTGTCAAAGGCGTCGAAAAGAGGGTCACGATTTGACCAGGGTCACAAATTGACCAGAGTCATGAGCAGGCAGGCGCCCATCGAACCCACGGCTAATAGCCCATAAACTTGTCATATTACGATGCATGCATTATTCGGCGAAGACCTAGAGCGGCACGTGGCCCTTCATCTTTGCTCGCTAATGACTACATTCTTGCGAATAATTAACTTATCGTTGTAGCGTACACGTTCCCGCAATGGAAGCACTCATAATAATTGACGGATTTCTGGCGAACACCTACCTACCTCATGGGGTCCCTCTTGACACGACTTTCAAAAGTTGGTATGAGGCTTCATTGTGAATTATTATCGCTTTATTGTAATAAGAGTTTGCCTCAAACTCTGGACAACTCTATGATCGATCTAAAATTGGTCCAACTACGAATATTACTGATTCTGTGTTACGCGAGAATATTACCACAAGTTGAGTCACAACGTTCTCCATACTTATAAGTTTGCTCTATAAAACAGTACTCTACACAATCAAAATGCTGAGCAAAATCGATTCAATATCAATCAACCAAGTTTCAGTGTTCACATCAGTTTAACATAAATTCACATTACATTTTACCAAGAATCATAATATCAGTAAAAGGAAAACATTTTTTTATAGATACAATTTCAATAATGATGTACTGTCAATAATTAATAATGTTCTTCGATAAAAAATTACTTTCAAATTCCAATTAATTTTCGTTAACATAGTAACACAGTTTTTTTGATGGAATTAATAAATTAAATGCAAATGTAATGTGTACGTGCTATAATATCGAAATGATGAAAGATGGCCATCAACATGAATAACTAATAATGTAACCAAAATACTACTCACAAAAGGACTTCCACAAATAAAATAATAACCTTCAATGGAGCAGCTGATTAGGTCCACACAGTAGACATCCATGTCATAGTTTGCACATCCATGTCTGTTAAAACTATTTTAAAGGTGAATCAAGATGAATATTGCACATTGATTTTTGTGTGTATCATTATTTTATTAAGTCCATGTCTAGTGTATTTTAACATGACATGTAACATACATTGTAGAGTCGACCTGATTTAAAGCTGATTTTACCTAGTCAACGTCAACTTAATAAAATGTTATTTGTGGATGGAATTTGATGAAAAATTCGATTTGATTAATAACAAGTTTCTGGTATCGACATTCATCCCTTTCTCACCATGAATATAATATTAACTTCTCTCAACCTTATCATTGTTAGATCAACAGACGCCCACGTTTCAAATCCAGCTTGTCCTTTCATCCATTGCAGTCCTCATCTCTTTAAAATGGTGTTCTCCGTAGTTTAATAAATCCCAATTTTGTAGTGTGTAATTCGCTATCTAAACGAGGCGAGATGTCAATGGCTTTAAGTGTCCAACACAATCTACTCGATGGTTACAAATAAAATGAAGATGAAGTGCACTGAGTGTCGTCTAATGATGCAGAAGCACCAAACTAAATGCCAGTTGCCTCCTTGAACAGTCAACTCCTTGAAAGGACTAGCACTGCCTATTACCCTACGCACCCATTGCTCACTTAAGGTGAATACACACTGGAAGAGAGGTTGAATTGTGCAGCAGCCGAGATAAATGTGGAAGGCTGTGATTGAATGGCTGTGGGTAGTTGCATAGGGAAGTGCAGTTGCAGATTCTCCGGTTGAGACAGATTATCTCTCCCCAGGTAAGGAGATACAGCACTGTCGCAAGTTACGAGTCTCAAGAAATGGAGGAGATTGCTTGCACACTTATCCTTCACCATTCAACTCCTGCATGAACACCTATTCAGTACATGTAATAAAATACTAAACCTTGTTCTCTCAACAGGCCGGTTATCTCAATTTTTTCCTTCCCTTTTCAAGGCACACGCGCTGATTTTAGACATGATCAAGATAGAGTTCATTGAATATTGTTGCCGTCGGCAGAAGATCAAACAAGAGCCCTTTAACTTGAAATGATTCAATGTGCATGCCATTTTCGGAAAATGTCTGCTACTCCACTAACTATTGCTGTTCGATTCATATGTCAGTTTCAATTCATTGCAAAATGCTATCTGAACTCTTTTTCAATTGCTATGAATTAATAGGCCTTCTTCCTGCATTCCAATTGTTTCAAAAGATATTCGATGTTCTCCACCATACAGTAAAAACTTATTTGGGACATTGCGACTCGTTAGTCCGATGAGGCTAAACCCCGAGAACGAAAACATTAAAAGATTTTTCATTATTATTCTATTCTTCGATTATTTTATAAAAAGAATATATTATAAGGAAACCGAGAACGAGAACGTCAAAAGAATAGATGATATTTTTTTATAGATTATTTTTCTTTGATAACTCTATGGGATAGATTATTCCAGCTATCATCACATTCATCACAAACAATGCTTTAGGGTGTCTATGAAAGCGGTAACTTTTCCCATTGAATTTGAAATTAACCCTTCGGTTGAGTCCTACCATAAAATATGAGTTGCAAATTTTAATTTATATATCATAATGTTCTTGAATGGAATCAACTTTGTTATAATATTGAGTGAATTGTTAGAGTATGATTGATTAATTAAGTTGAAGAGTTTTATTTTAAGCTTCCTGCCTTAAAACCAGACCCCAGCTTCAAAATATACTATCTATATAATTTTCAACTCTTAGACACTATTTCAACAAAATGGAGGCCTCCGTATTGACCTATTAAAACGAATTATTATATTGTCATTATTTACTTATTTATGCTGTCTGGAACGGGGCCAGAATAGAATAAATCGGAAATTGACTTAATAATTTATTAATGAGTTGGTTACTGTGAGAGTAATTCCTGGTTTGACATCATAAATCATGTTACATCCCTGATCACGACTCTGGAACATCGTGTTTTCAAGACTGTTACATTATCATGGCTGAATAATCTCCAGCGCGTAATAGCATCAATCTTGGAGTGTAACTAGAGATATCTTCAAGTGGTAACTGGCATCCCCTGTTTTGTCAAAGATGACGTTTGCTGGTAAATCATTTGCGCTTTCTTCCGTGTAATTAATTAGCATGATCTCACACTATCAGGCAGATAAACCGGGAAGGGAGTGTTTTATAGTGGGTTAGAATGTGGGGCTGGGGCTAGAGTGGGTTGATCTCGAAGCGTCCTCAGTGGAGCGCTCGCAGGGACGTGCCAAGAAACTTCATCTGAACATATAGGGATCCCAGCCGGAAGAGGAGGACCCCCGTAAGACATTACAATAATAAATCAAACGTCGGGAAGTCACCCCCAGCAAACCATGTGTGTAGACTACCGCATCAGCACAAATCATACAGCCAGAGCCAGAGCCTTTCAGGGCCAAGTGAACCTCCACCCTTTTCGCTGTGCGCTCTACATTAATTTATCATTCAATATTTCTCGCATGACTGGCGTATATCTTGATATTCGACGCGGATAAGTGGACCTATATTCTGATCAGCCAATATGCGTTTCAGCAACAAATGGAAAAATATCTCCAAGCTGATGAAGAGTCATGGAATGCATTGCATAGGCCTACAACCGTGGCGAAGCGTGGTATGCTTATTTGGTCATCGCCGGGTATATTTCCTATTGGAAATATAATAGGAAATAGGAATATACCCGGCGATGACCAAATAAGCATACCACGCTTCGCCACTAGCCTACAACAGTGAGACAGATAGGAAACATGGAAGAGACTAATAAACCAACAAAATTATTTGCTATGCTAGTAGATAACTTATAAGCTAATTTAATCTTTATGTATACTAATTAAAAAACATAATCGAAGAAAGTTTTACATTATTTTATAATATACATAAAAACTTCAGTAACTAGTGCTAAAGCCATTAAAACACTCATTATCAAATCAGAATATTATATGTTTTCTTATTTCAATTAAATTATTTTATGATATAATTGTAATTAATGATTTTTTGTAAACTATTGATTTAATGCTAAAAAGTATAGCTGCTGATTATAATGAGGCTTTTGCTAGAATGCTCATTCAAAAACTAGATCTAGTACAAGAACTAAAACAAGAAATAGAACATTATAAGTAGATAAAAATATATTCACCGAGAAAGAGATCTGTTCGTTTGGCCAACTTTGAACGACTCCAATTAATTAACTGGTATAAAACTTCAGCGAAATTGTTCCCTCTGGAATCGGTACCGGTGGATTCAAATTATGACTTATCATCATCATTCACTGAAAGTTTACAAACTTGGCGCGGCTTTTAGATGCTATCAGCGGTGGAGCCAAGATGAACAGGTTCGTCCACGCCGAGGGCGGGCGGGGACTATTTAATTCTTGCGTTTTCTCAAGGGTGTCATTTCTGGAAGATTCATTAAAAATGCATGAAATGTAGGGCTAACGATGACCTGGGGAGAGGGTAGGGCCGTAACGGGGTAGAGCAGGAAGTCCAGTGACTGAATACAGGGTGAGGAGATTTAATTCAAAACTCCCCTACAGGGACTTGATTATGGTGAGAGTTCAAGATAGACTTCTACACCTTTCAGGGTCATCTCTGCCGTAAGAAAAAGCGAAACTCGAGAAAGATAAAGTACTAATAAATTCAAATCTCCCAGTGCCCAACTACAGCATAGATTACTTTTCCTCAAAGTACCTACAAAGAGTGTTCGGCTATTGTAGATATTAGCTACACAATGACGGGACTTCTCCAGGGAGACCCTTCTCTCACCCCATTGACTTACACTCCTCCAATCACCCTCTTCACTCCACCACATAAAAAATACAAATCCTCTCCTTTGGGATATAGTAACCATTAAGAATTTCCTATTGGTCACATAATAATATATCACTATACTGAAATTGATTTTTCTCAAGTCAATGGTAATTCTGGATCTATCTTGTGATTCTCATTCCTATTATTACTCTTATTTGAGGTTATTGGGGTATGGCGATTTGTTTTGAATAAAAAGGAATGAAGTTTGGATGAAACGATCACTTTTGCTCTCTTCGAAGTAATCGGAAAAGGTATTTTCTTGAGAAAATTTACAGGGTCAAATCATGTTATCTAATTCTCATCCTAGAATCCACTTATATTTCAGAAAAATATTTCTCTCCTGATATTTATTAAGAAAAAGATTGAATATTGTTAATCCTCCTCTAAACACATCATTAATTTGTGAGTTGTGAGGTATCGATTCATGCAGAGTATCGGTGTTATGATTTACATTTTTACACTCAATCTATAATTTGCTATTTCAATATTGAAATTATATTATGTAGTCTAATTTTCGATAAAAGTAGCATTCCAATGTGAGTGATTGTTCTCAACATTTCTGTTGTTATGAGTTGTTGTAACTAAATCTGACACTTACAAAGTAACAGTTAAAATTTATAAAGTTATAGTTATGTTGAATACATTACATTATAAAAATAGATATTATAGTTATAACCATTCGTAGTTGAATTGGAACAAATAGAGACTTCCATTGTACAGCGAACTACTCAAACTTCCAAGTGCATTTGACCAAAAAAGTTACCAACTGAAAGTTTGATTGAAAAGGTCAACGGTTTGAAATAGGGAGTCAACGGTAGTTGTGGAAAGCGGATAGTTAGTATTGCATGTGACAGAAGAGATTAGCCGTATGGGTTACAGTAGCAAGCAGTGGAGAGGAACCAAATGCAAGAGAGAGAGTGAGTGAGTAAGTGAGTGAGAGAGGTTGGCGCGTAGGCTGCCTTGGTGGATAGTAAAACTAGTCGGATAACTCTGCGGTCGACAGACCAGACTCGTAACTCAGCGGATAATACAGTTCGCAAAGTCGGTCTGGGTTTGCTTTGGGTTTACACCCTCAATTTGCAAGTTAATGAAAATCTCTGGTTATGAGAGCGCAGAGAAGTCGCTATAAGTAACGGTTTAGTCGATCCTTGCCTCAGCCGCTTTGAGCCGCCTGCGACCTGGTGCAGAAATTCACCCTTTCCCTGCTACGCGGACTCTCACAAAACATATTAGAAGCGGGCGACTCTCTCTCAAAGCCAATGAACGTGGACCGTATTCAAAAGCAGGAACAAGTATTACCTGGACTGACTGACTGACTTTCCCTCGACTTAATCACCCTTCATGGGGTCAATGGGTTGATAAACTTTTCCCTATTTGCATAGCGAAAATCTATTCCATCTGCATAAACACAATAATGCTATTTCGAGTCTTGACCTGAGTATTTTTAATCCAGCATTGTCTTTTTTCATTCAGCTCACTGCAAAAACGCATCATTCAATAATAAAGAGCGTATTATTCATTCATATAATTATTAAGCATCTAAATTTAATTTTCTTTTTTCCATCCTTTCAATCGCATCATGTTCTCATTATTTATTTATATTAATGTTTTTCTTTTTCAATTTCTGGATCCCCATCACATAGCCTACTAAACATAACACACGTTAAACATGTATATCTTTTATATCATTGCTGCGCAACTCATTTCCCATGAGTCTAGATTCATAGCAGATTGAAAATAACACACAATATTATTACAATATATTATTGCACTTGACGTTTCAATGATGTTTCCTTTTCCCGTTTCCTGGATTCATAGCACAGACTAGAAATAACACACAATAAACATTAATATCTTTGCTGCACAACTTATTTCCCATGAGTGAGGATGACCAACGAGCAAGGTAGGTAACCTTTGGAAAATCTTATCTTTCCACCCCAACGATAAAGTGACTGACCCCAGCAAATTCTTCTGGGAATTAAAATAACAAAACATAGAAAGTTGAAAGAGGGCTCGAGACGTCCGGACGTCTTTCAGTCGACCCTCTTGTTCGTGATTCCTCGAAGGCATTGTGGAGAGCAACTTTCGTCTGCCGCATAAAGGTTAAATGGGAAGGGTGGAGGGTACTGACTACTCTGTTTGGTACTGGCTAATGTCGGATTCTTGTCAGCTCATTCATGGGAATCCCCCATGCAGCTCTTGGGGGTTGAGGCAGCAACTGCCCCCAGCTTGAATGCTACAAATCGAGAGCTTTTCCTTTTTTCTTCTCCCCAACAGTTGCGTATCGACATTCTCAAAGGTCGGCTTTAAGTGTCATTCGAAATCGGTTTAGTAACGCAATATGGCCAATGGCCGCTCACTACCCGATAAGTGAGTTTGCCTCCTTTAGAATTAAGTCGATAACATGAAGTCAATATGTCGTCAACGTCACTGTTGATTGAATTTGCTAATTTATAAAGGTAAAAAATACAGAAAAGTTAATCAGTGGTAAATGAGTATAATCACATAAGAAAGATTCTCCTTGAACAGATTTTAGAAGCTTGTTCTTGGTTGAAATTTTAATGAACAAGATTAGTGAAGCATCATATCATGAATTATGATACTCCATTATATATGTATTCTTATGGTACTTATTTATGGTTACATATATAGATGGGATTTTTACTAAGATAGAAAGTTAATACGGATGAACTCTATCTTGTAGCTTGCTTAAAGATTACAGACCAATTCATTCCCGACCGGATAAGTTTCTGATATTCAGGAAGTGATGGAGAATTATGCATAAAAAATCGGTCATGTCGTTAATAAAGATTATTCTGTGAGGTGATGTAATACTACCTGTTATAATCTCGGTGTTATGTGACCATAAGCTCTTTCGAGGAATGTTTATGCATTATGGGTGCAAGAAGTGGATACAATGAGACACGATAAGAATTATTCATGTATAAGTCGTAACTATTGACTCAAACTAACCTTATTGAAGTATACCACTACTAAGCAAAAACTCATTCAAATACACAGTACCCTGGTAGCGAGGTAGTGGCTAGTATGCTATAAAACTTCACATCGACGTAATTTTATGTGTTCCAAACTGCAGTTTTCCCTCCTGAATTTGAAAAAGATCTTTCTAGCTTGCCATAAAAATTTGTCAAAGCTATAAAAGTTCTTCCTGTTATAAACCGGCTTCAATGATCTGATCGATCGACTGCGAAGGAGTTGGTTACTATGTCAGTTTGCATACGATGTCAATGAAATACATCGGCATATGAAATGCTTATTTTCAGCAATATCATTCAGCTGGATAGAACTCAACTAACCTTTGAAGGCTAAAATTGAGCTTCGAATATGTTTTTTAAGGATAAAATTAAGATATTGCTTCAAACTATTGCAATAATTAGGTTCTAATAAATAGTTCATTCATCTAAAGATAAGGTAAAAATCTACTAACAACGCTTCATGAATTTCTATCATGCATCATAGAATCTCTCTTAAAAAGGAACAATTACTTTTAAAAAGATCAAATTTCATGCAATGATAATTCGTTATATTTACAATAATAGTATAATCACTCGATTAAATACATTCACAATTGTAAAAATTGAACATTATTTGATGTCTTATATATTTGATGTGAGTTATTCTATTTACTAGAAGTAAATTGCAGTACTAGAAGTATGGGTAACAGCACAAATTCAAAATGAAGTTCTATTCACTGAACCAAGATTCTACTATTCTGCAATTTTACCATACGTTAATGCATATATTTTTTATTTTACATTCTATCATACATTACATACATTTTACTACTTCATCATTCTTTTTCACAGGAGTATAAGAATTTTTCCAAACAATTTTCATACCATGTGTATAGGCGAATACTATGTTGAGAAATATCCAGTTCTCAATCATTTTCCTTGATCCAAATACACCAGAGAGAATTGTTTGTAATTGAGGAAAATTCTCATTCAATATGTGAGATGTTTGTCCAAACTTCCCAGTAACGACATTCACGGTTGAGCTGAACAAGACAAAGAAAGGGTTTCCATCTTGGAAGAGACAAAGACTACCCTATTAGAACATGGCTCCGTATGTATGCATCCAATATTTCGAAAACGTCGTTACTTTTATTCGTCCGTGCGTGAATCAGAGCCTGACAAAGAGAGCTGAGCATGTCAGATAATATAAATTTAGAAAAGATCAAAGATTGTCTTTGCAATGGGACTGTCAGACACAGCTTTCAAGAAAGGCTTAGCGGGCTACTGCTCACTGGCTCCTGGAAAGAATCCCTTTTTGCGTCATTCTCTGGCGCTTTCCGACTTCTTTATACTTTTCGAAATTTTCTCAACCTCCCATAAGCAAACAAGATAGGAAAAGTGTGCCTGTGGCTGAGAAGTATGATGGAAACCATCGCAACATTGAATTCACTTCAACTATCCTTTGATGTGTTACCGTTACTCGTTCTGAAGTTTGAACTCTTCACAGGTTCATGGAGAGTTTAGTACTGGGTAAAGACTTTCCTCGAGAACGAGATTCAATATTTTTGCTTCTCCGCTAAAATACAAGACTTCTGTTTCCAGGTTATCCTGTGTTCGTTAATTTTTGACAATCTTGAAACGACTAAGGAAAACAAGACTTCACTATTCCGAGCTGCAGTCTCCATTAATCTATCACAAAAATCACAATAAGAATAATTAATAAGGAATATTTTTGTTGTTTCTGTAGACAGAATCATGTTTTTTTACTATACAAATAAGATCTTCACTTACATTATGAAATTACCATTTATTTATCACATTATGTGATTTTTAATTACAGATAAATTTATCTGTGAAGATTTTGAATAATAATTGCTTCTCCCAATAACGTTTGGGAGGTTGAAGAATATTTAGGCTAGACGTACACCGGTTAGTCAAGACAAGACAAGACAAGATTAGTCACGTTCAGTCACAGTAATTCACATAGTTGCTTATGAAGCAGCACACACCGATGCAATGACAGTACTGTGACTAAATGTGACTAATCTCGTCTTGTCTTGTCTTGACTAACCGGTGTACGCCCAGCTTAGTATACCTCTCAAGATGTTAGATCTTGTTGATATTTTTATTTCATCTCCATTGCCGAATTATAAAAAAACTTGATCAATTTTTTGTTCTTTCCTATCCTAAATATTTGCTGGATCCAAGATTTTTTTTCTCTCTTTTAATTGGCACTATATATAAACCTCAAACACCTATTGACCAGCCTCTCTGTTTTTGAATGTGATAGACCAAGATAACCTAGATATTTCGACTTTTTTTAAATTGAAAGCGAATCAGATCTGCGCCTGTTGTGCCTTTTCGATTGTAGAATAATTGCAGAATAAATGAATAATCAAAACGAATAAACTCATCGTTTCTGTCTGAAACTACTCTCATTACACGAGAGTGGGTGCATTCCGACTCCTAAAGAGATTATTCAAATTCTGGTCCCCATCAATTGCTACTCTCGCAACCATAACTAAATTAATAACATAGTTCAATGGGCAGGAAAGCAAAAGGATCACAATGATGATACGTCATTGTTCGACAGTGTTGTGTCACCATGTGTTCCTATTTGGATCAGTAGTTCTCGTTTGTTACTTCAAGATAGAAAGCTTAGAAAGCAATCCTCAGCACACCATCTGCTATTGCTTTTGGTTGGTTTTTATAAAACATTATAGTATTATTGCTGACATTTGAAAATGTTTTATACCTCCAATTTTGAACCTAAAAATGAAACCGCACCAACTTACTTATCCATTCATCACCAGGTGGAGGGGGCGTTTGAAAAATTATATGAAACTAGAATATGGTTTACAAACAATAGACTTTCCACTAGCAAAATATGTATTGAAATTTTTAAAGTTTCTATCTTATTTAGTCTGTCAATTTTTATTGTTATTTCAGGGAAAATAAATTTCATTTCATTTGCTCTACTTGAAGTCTCACAGGTAAAATGGTTTACTTCGTCATAGTAGGTCATTGTGTGCCCAGTGATTTATATAAATTTCAATGGGTCAATTGTTTAGGTCAACAGGCCTTTTTCCTGTTTAGAAGGTCAAAAATTCCATGAACAAGCCCTGATCTAAAAATTTACGTAACCAAAAATGTTGAAAGTTGGCAGAAGTTTTTATTTCGATCTTTGGATTGAGTAAGCATCAAGAGAAAATTTGTAATTTTTTCATCAACATACCCTCAAAGTCGAGGTTTTTTCCAGATTCCACATGAACGACTTCACCGAAAAGTTTTAATTTAGTTCAAACTATTGGAGTAGATGGAAAGCAGGTTTCACGAGACCTCAAGGTGACGTCACAGGGCAGTGGGTGAGGGATTACGTCATTGATGGGGGGGGGGTGACCTTGAGGTGTCCTGAAACATATTTTTCCAATCTACTCATTAGTTTAACTAACCTTAAAGTAACCTTAGTTTAGGTAAGGGCTTGGGAGTGTCTGTTTTGAAGGCGTTCAAGAATGTACGGGAATATTGCGGTGTTTTTCCAGTTTTTCTTTGCGTTTTCCCAGCTTTGATATGAACAACTCGACCAAAAATTCAAATTTGGTCCACAGGTTCAGCTAAGTACCTCGTTGTAACTTGAAAACAAACATATTTACTAGAGATGTAATGATGTAAACAAAATGTTATTACTTTGAACACAAATAGTCAACATGTTAAATAGGTTTAACTTATCTCTTCTCCAGGAATTACCAAGATTAATGTCAACTGGAAGCAACTACGCTAATTATTATTATATCACAAAACTCTACATTATGTACAGGTGAGGGTGTGTAATGAGCCTAGAGCCCAATAACCGAACAGTGAAGTTATTCTCATTAACGCTATTAGCCATTCTAGAGTGGCTTTCATTCCTGTGGAATTGTTGACAACTTTGATGTGAACAATGTCAAATACCGTATACTAGTTTGAGAACAAAGTTCTGATATGCGTGCGCGTTACATTATCGTCAGGCCAATTTCCTATCTCATCGAATATTGAATGGATTTTATGTGGCTTTGGAATTTAAACTTTCCACTTTTCTCTGAATATGTAATTGTTTAGTTCAGTGAATAGTGAGACTCAACGTAATACAAAATTGTAAACAGTATTGAGGAACGGTCTCAGAGTGAAACATTTCCTATGAACAGTTCAATCAGTCAATCTTTGAGTTGTTAATTTTTTCAACTACTGAATAACAATAATAGATAAATAGATCATGATCATTCAAGATTATCCCAATTTATCTTTCCAACAAATATTCTTAGAAAGAATGATATTCCCAATTACGGAATATTCTATTTGTAGGTCTCAAAGGCCCATATCCCACTTCGTAGATCTACAGTTAAAACCAAGTTCAACTATGTTTTTTTCCGAAATTAGTTTCAATAAATTTGTGCATACTGGCCTGAATTTGCTAGGATGAATATTCTCTTCTCGGTAAGAATAGTTTCCCATTTTGTTATAGCTCTGAATCCCTACATGATTTAGGCTAAATCGCTACCGTACTTGGATAGTAGGTTGAACTTCTCTGGTTCAATACTCAATTAGGTGAAGGTTTTGCGTGTTGGAAACTCATATAAAATACAAACTGATGTAAATCTCTTTTATTCTCTTTTTTTGTGAACCCATTGTTCCTCAATTAACTTCTGATTGATATCATACCAGTGTTTCTAGTTATCTCATTTATAAGAACAAGATACAGTACTTCATTAGAAAATTAAGTAAAACAACTGATTTCAAATTGTTAGTTGGATTAGTATGCAAATTTTTTCCATTTATTTCACTCTAAAGTATTCGTAGTTGTCTCAACAATCAATGAGAGTGCAGTTATTCAAGTATTTCAGGAAATTACGTAAAATTAATGTTCTCAATTTGTCAGTTGGTTAAGCAAGCAGTGTTTTCCAGATTGGTTCACTCCAAAGCAGCAATACCAATGATAATGATAATATTTGTGAGAGGAGGATTACAAAGGATTAGAGGGGATGAAAGAGCGTCATGTTGACCACATGTGGCGATAAAAAATTATACCACCCCTAGTTGGCCAAACCTCCCTCTCGTGGTCATCCTGGCCGTTTCCTCTGCACTTACACAGAATTACTGTAAAAACTCTGGAAACACGTTAAAGGCGGGGTTTATTCAGTAAACCGATTACACCACAGTTGCAATCAACGTACTGCGTGGTGTGTTAACGGCCCCCGACTACTGGCGCTTTCACTCTAAATGTTCCGCTTTAACAAGAGGGGTGGCCCGCTAACAAGGCAGTCACATATTCAGAATTACAAACTCCCAATAATTGCTACAAATTTCCACGAATGTCGCAGGCTGCATTCATCAACTAATTAGCATTATGTATGTTTAGATGCTTTGGAAATTGTGTGATACTTCTCTATCCTGTGTTAACATTCATTGATCTCTTATTGCGTAATTGATTCAGAGTAGTGGGAAATTGGAAGATATTGAGGTTATTCAATCTAATGTGATTTGAAATATTCCTGATTGAATGTTTGGGAATTTCTTGATGTGATTTATGTTAGTATTACAAGCTGAATTCAATTACCTATAACATTCATAATTATGCACTTTTGACGACTGAATGTGGTGAAAGTGTGAGTAGGACTAGTAATTCGTCAGCGAATGTTGATTCATGTGGGATAATCAATCTGATGTTCAAGAAAGTTTTTTTTTTAGAATACGTTTCAATGTTACTCCTTTTCAAGCTAGTTTATTATAGGAACTACACTAACGGACGGTTAATTGAGATTCGAATTCAACCACCTCTAAATGATAATTTCATACCTTAAAATGATGACATCCTAACGAAACCAATTCAATGAGAGTCAATGAACGAATCTAAAGTCAAAGCAATGAAGTCATTCTATGGTGATAAAATTCACTTGGATATTCCAGCAAATGACGTAACTCCTATAACAAACTACCCGAAAAAAGGAGTACCATAACAAACCTTTTTGAAAAAAGCTCCCTTGAATATCTGATTGATATATCAAAGTATAAACCCTTGATGGATAATTGAATAACATTGATTTATATTCGCTAACCAATTTCTAGTCCTACATCTTCATCATATTCAACTGTTCACAATGAATATTATAAATAATAATGCCTATGAATATTATTCAGTTATTGATCTTGTGTATTATAGCATTGCAACTTGGTTTTTGAAGTGAAAAACGTCACTTCAAGGAAGCAATGAGAAAAGAATTTCTATCATTGCGTTGAGTGATAGCCACATAATGAAAACAATTACGCACAAAACAAATTTGTAGAAGTGCGTTGTAGATTCGTCTTTTGCCAAGCAAAAATCATTTCCTTTCTTCTGGCAGTAGTGGGGAGAAGCGCAAGACAGCCATTAATTAAGAGAGGCATAGATTCTCTCGGCACTTTAAATTACAAAACAGTCGCTTCCCTTATAGCTGTGGAAATTTTGCCAGGCGCGAAAAACATAGAGATGAAATGGCAACAAGATGAAGAAGTAGTGGGAGGGTGAAGATGTCTATGCATTCTTCTTTATTGCTCACTATGTTATTTACGTTCTCTCTCCTTTTCCAAGTATCTGCTCTTTGCTTGTCTTTCTTTTCTTGTCTGCTCTCTCGGCTTTCCCAAATGCATGAAAAATGGTTTTCTGGCTGAGAGATTTAATTATTTGTTTGCGAAGTTGTTTGTTGAGTTGCTGCTGTTTCTTCTCAAGAATCGAAACGAACTTCTAAATTTGTAACGAAAAATCTCGTCGCAAGTTAATTGGTGTTCTTCTATCAACACGCCCTTCAAGCAAGATTCAAATCTTTCAAAGAGTTGAATGCTTCAAAACTTTCCCAGAAATAAATGTGTCTCAAAGCAGGAGCTGCTCCTGTGATCATGAGTACTCATAAATAGACTCCCACGCGAGCTTCTTATACTAAAAAGTCAGTAAAATTTTATTCCATACGAACATCAACTCTAACTGATGCAAATATTATAAAATAAGAATGATAGAATATGGTTAAAGAGGGTTGATAGGGATCATACAATATCACAAGATTCATATAAGATACTAAACTTCTTGATCGGTTTACGAATTTGATGAGATGTATACTCGTACTAGTACTTGTATGATGGCCAAAGGAAATATTCCATCAACTCATGTTGTTTAAATGAATCATAAAATTTTTCATGAACTGATTATTAATCTTTTTTTCATTGCCAATATTCCGAGAATCAAATAAAATTTTGCAAAATAAGACAATAATAGCTTTCTCGTACAAAACTTTAGCGTAACATCTATGAAGTCTTGAAATGATGAATGGAGATTCTATTATCCAAAATATTTGTATACTTGTATCCTATTATCCCTCAGGCGGATTTAATCCAAGGTGAGCGAAAAGCCGACAGTATAATTATTATCTATTTTAATTTTTATGAGTAATTCATTCAACATAAATAGAGGCATTTATTTATTTTCTGTTTGTTCCAATTATCTTGCTAGTACTGTATATTTGATTTTGAAAGTCTTTTTCTCCTTTTTTTACTAGTGGAAATATTTAAATAAGGGAATTCGAATGGAAGAGTTCACAAGGATTAATTTGGAAGATGTGGCAGCTGCGAGCCACATTTGGCAATTAATGGATTGTTTTGACAGATCAAAACCTGATCAGAGAGGATTTGTCCTGTGTCCAGTTCTGATAATTATCTTGCTATTCAAAAGGATTAATGCCCTTCGTCTTCCGTTCACTTCTTATACTTTTCAGGGACCGCTCGAATTTGTCTCTAACCAGAACTTGTTCAAAATATTCTCATATTACCTTGTTTATATAAAAAAAAACGAATTGGAGTTGTATATTTTATGTTAATGTAATGAAGACTCCCTTCGTGACAAAAAATGAAAGTATTATTTATTATTCGATGAGATACCTTAACAAGATCTATCAAGTTTCCACTTAATATCATCTCAGAGAAAGGATTACTATTAAGTTTTAGAGTAAAAATATTCAGTTTAAAGTAGTATTTCAGTGGTCAGTATTTAGTTTCAAGTATCAGTCATCTAAAAGCGTAATCAATCATAAATTATCGATGATATCTGAACCTACAGCTAAAGTACAGGTATCTATACACTGATTGAAGTAATATGTCTACCAATAGGAGTCATATCATTTATGACACTTTACCTCTCACAATATCGACATTTGTAAAACAAAATGTACACCCTTACCTCTACTATCTAATTAAAGTATTGAGGAAATATTTTATCTAAGAAAGTAGAAGGCTTTCTCACTCTTGACAAAAATTCATAATAATTGAAAAGCACATATTTTCTTCCAGGAAATTGTAAAGATACTTGTAAATTGTATGCTAATGGAAAATAACTATGAATTTTCACTCATCATCACACTTCAACTCCATAAATCCTTACTTGATACTTCATTAATAGAATTTTCTGGAAGTCTATTGTCTATCAGATATGAGAAATAAGTGAATTCTTCAAAAACAGAAATAATTGATATCGTGGTAAACTTTCCTACTTGCCAAATAGTGGCGAAGCGTGGTATACTTATTTGGTCATCGCCGGGTATATTTCCAAATGAGTATACCACGCTTCGCCACGGTTGCCAAACGAGATTTTATTCCTGAATACCTAACAATTTCAGGAAAATACCAGAGAAAACGCGTTAAAAACACAAAGGACTTTTGGAAAACATCAACTTCTATTTGTTAATTTGAAGGTTAGTCTTCATTAGTTATACAGCCATATGCAAAACAATATCAAAACTGTTTTCCCAAATATCGCGTTCTTTAACTTTCTGTGTAGTAGAGTTTACCAGAGATTAATAATGGTGTAACAACCGAAACAGGTATCCCGTTTTTTATTAAATACGTGGTTTCGACAACTTCAAATGTTTTCATTCAGTTCTGTGTTCTTTCTTTAAGAAGGTTCAAATAAACAGGCAACTGGTGAACATGATGTCTTCAATACAATACAATTAGAACAGTCTCCTAATGTTGTGTCCATCCCTCCTCTCTAGGAAAGTTGAAATAGGCAACTGGTCCACTCCCATGCATTCTGTCCTCCACCTGCTCTATACAATAATAATGATGGGTTATAACACGAAGTGTGTGACTCTTTCTCAGGTAATAAACACTTGTGCCTTGATGAAGACGTCAATGTCCGTCCATCCAGCTGCGTCACGAATATGGAACGATCACGCAGTCGATAAAACGAAATCGTTGACGATAATGGCTGTCTCGAACAACTAGTCGACTTCTACAACCATTAACGGTCGAATAAAAAAGTGTATCTGTAGAACCGTCACTGATACGTTCATCCGCTGTCTCGATCCAAAAACCATGTACACACCGATCGTAATCATTTATTTGGTATTGACACCGGTCATTAGATACGTTGATGACTCGAGACACCGCGTTGCAGACACAAGGCCACAAGATGGCGTCGATGAGCTTCGGTGATCATTCTAACTCGCTTCAGGGTTCGATAATTACCGCCCCACCATACCCCCCCTTCACCCCAAATCATACATCTGCCCCCCTGATGACAGTCGGTCCGCTTTTGAATTTGTTTTCAAGCACTGAACTACCTGTCCCAAATAGAATCCTACTGTGCACCCCTCCAGCAATAAGGCGGCTCTTAATATTCATGCCCATATGACACCGTGCAATTAAATGTGTCTGTAATTATTGTACCCTGCCCTAAAACCAACAGGAGTGAGTCGTAATTTGTTCTAATTGCTAGTTCCGTTCTGACAGTAGCTGACAGCCGAATTTTGTTTTTGGGGATGATTGTTACTATTGGTTTCTCCACCCCCTTTAATATGAATACTACGATCAATGTTTAAGATTTGGAATATGCAAGGATACTTTCTATTCCTGTCCTAGAATTGATATAATTGCTGCAACTATTGGTTAAGTCTTTTGCAAGCCCGTGAAAATGAAAAAATATTCATTAATATCTCAAGAAATATTGAATTCAACTTCAACATTCTAGCATCATTGGTAATAAAAGTTTTGAGTTAATTGAGTACGCTTATCGTATTATGACTGTATTATGAGTAAGCTTAGTCATTACATTTCATTGACGGAAGAGGATATGCATCTTGCAGAACACAGAATGAATCAATACCCCTGTTAGTTGTACCTTCATTAGCCAACTTGTCTATTCCTCCACTAAGATGCTGTTCGTGTCCTTTGATAGATAAGTCCAGAGATATTTGGTTAATCCATGATAAGACATAATAAAAAATATATTTTAGAAAAAAAGAGTATGTTGGACCTACAGTTTAGAAATAATGTATTTAAATAGAACATTTACAAGTGAAACATTTAAAGTGAACTTCAAAACAAACTCCAACACAACGAATTTTTTTAATCACAAACATGAAATTCCCCATTACAAAGAATTTTTTATATCTTAATCTATCTTCAGGGTTGCAAATATCATGAAAAATTCAATGTTTATTAGTTCAGCCGAATACATAAATTCTCAATAATATATGCGATTGAATAGTCTTCATACTACATTTTCAGTTTGTAGCTTAACATTCACAGAACATACTATACTTTTACTTACTGATAACCATGAACTCTTATCCGATTTATGAACCTGCATTGAGTTGATAAAAAGTAGTGGATCAACCAGCTCTTCACTAAACAGTGAAGCCCCAAATTTATTCCCTAAGATTTACCATGCAATTAAATCAATTCTTCTGCATAATATGCATATATTATACTTCATTATTCCACTTCCCAAACGACATAGCAGTTTGAATTTATCGTTCAAAAATCGTATTTAGAGTGAATTATCAACTCGCAGTTCGAAAAGTTGCGAAGTAGAAGACTAATATTATCATATTTTAATCGCTTGATAGAAATTCGTGTAACATACAGTAATTCAATTCTCAGAACAGAGTGTGCGATCTGATCTAATCATATCATTCATTCCCACTTTCCCACATTTCAGTGGTATTCCACAGACTGTATTTGTAAGTCTTTCCAAATTGAATTAATTATTTCCTCGGCAAATAGCACTACTAATTAGTTGAAAGTTTGATAGATTCTAGTCACAGAGTGAACTTATAGGCGTAGTTGTTCGCACGTGTAAGCATCCAAGCAAAAGCAAGCCAAGGGTAGCGAACAGGCGAGAACTAGAGTCGCTTGTTATTACTGCGTGAGGAGCTGAGGGGCCTGAGTCATAAAGCCAGCCATAGATCACCACACAAACCGGGGGAAGCGCATCTGTCCTACACCTGGACCATTGCTACCCCTTTCCACAATTAACTGCACTAGGATATATATTGCAGCGAAATTTCTCTCCACATTCGAATGTCTACGTCGCATACAATCTGCAGTCCCTCCGGCTGCGATCTTGCTGCTACGGCCCAAATTACACTCTTGTGATGCTCTCAGTAGCCACAGGAATCTAGTGGTGTTTGTCGTGGTTTTCCTCAAGGAAAAATGAAAATGTTTTGAAAAATTTGCTCGATTTACACTTTTGATCCTCCTTACACTTACACTTTAAAACCCTCTCCATTACACTGTATTACACTTTATATCCATCTTACAGTTTGGACCAGCTTTGGTCCTCGTGGAACGTAGAAGTAGTAGGAATCAAGAATCCAGAAATTTTTAATACAGAATCTAGAAATAATATTTCAGCTTTTCAGGACTCTGGGATTCTAGAATTTGAGCTCCATCGTCTTCTAAAATCAACCGGAAGTTAATGTAGTGTTGACCAACACTATCTGAAATCTATAATCCAGGAATCTAAAATCTACGATTCTAGTATTTGAGTGTAATCTTCTTCTAAAACAGATCCTAAGTTAATGCAAAACCAACACTACTGTAGTAAACTTTTTTCTAAATTGGTCTTGAATTCTTTCATTTCCCTTGATGTTTCAAGTCTTCTCAACTATTATCATCATTCAGCTATTATTTCAATTCACTTCAAACACAAATGAATTTCATGATTAATGCTTCATAAATTTTAGATACGAGGTTTAAACGTTTTTCAGTATCAATTTATTTCAATGGAATCGAAACCCGTTTTTGGCCATGGATGATGCGACAGCTACATATCCTATCAAAATATCTGACGAATGAATCTATGGAATTGGATCCATAAGAAAGTGGTTGCCATGGATAATGCGACAGGTAATCATGTACTTATCCTATCAAGATACAGTCCTGACGAATGAATCTATGGAAGTGGATGCATATAAAAATTGTTGACATGTAGTTGTCATGAATGAGCTGTCATATCAGCCGAGTTTGGTGTCTTCCGGTAGAGATAATTACTTTCAGCATTTACAGCTGACAGACCTGACATCCTGCATCCTCTGTCTCCTTTTGACAGCTCCCGGCGATGATGGACTAGCTGACTGCAAGCGTCAAACGAGCTGCTTCTCGTAAAAAAGGATGGGAACCGCTGTGACAACGCGGGGACAACCAACATGCTCCTGTCTTCAGGACTCAGCCATTCTCCTAATCTTTCATTTTTATCATGCCGCACTGTCTGTCTAACATTTAAACCCACTTAGAATGCAAGACGCTCTGAATTTGTCAGCTCCGTCACTTCCTTTCTTCATTATTCAACACAAAATTCCTGCAGTTCTACTTTTTTAAATAGCAACCGCTCAATTCATATTTATCATCTTTATTGTACCACTCCATTATAAACTTTGTTTTTCCAATACTATAATATTGTTACAGTAATAAACGAGTCTACATAGCGTCTACGAGTCTACAGAGTCTACATAGCGTCTGCTCAAGGTAAATCGATCTACAATATTTTTCCACTTCAAACTTTATTATAAATAGTATTGTTCGTTCGGTAATATTCATTCAATTTGACGCTTGGCATTAGATAGATATCATTTCATGACGTCGCTGATGATCTTAGAGTACGATGGCAAAGAAATAATATATCTCTATCTATCTATCTATCTAATGCAAAGCATCAAATTGAATGAATATCACTATATATAAACATGAACATGATGTATCATAGCATCTGTCATATCCATCATCCATAGACCTATTGTTCAACTTTGTTATAAATCATTGTCAATTAAATTAATAAATTATTAAATAATTGAGTCTTGTTGCTACAATACTATCTTGATATAAATATTGACACAGTAATAAACATTGTTAAAATGATATAAATTTTGTCGTAGTATGAAATTACTTCATCATTATACTGTAGTACACTTATACCAGAAAATTCTATTCAAAAGGAATAGGAAAATGTATTACTTTGAACAGTTTAAGCATAACAATATTCCATTCCCATTCTCGAGTTATATTTAACCAGTAGAAATGAGAAGGATCTTCGTTAGCATTCTATGACAATAAAGTAGGTAATCAATTAAAAAATTAGGAGTTCTTGTGTTTGGTTATTAAATTTATTTTCTATTCTCAACACAAATATGGAAAGCCTATGAGAACAAAATAATGCTTCTCATGACGGTCAATTAACAACAAAAGAACGTCTATCACAGTATATCATTCAATATTTTACAGTTTCAGTGAAAATTATTCAGAAATATTATTATAGAATAGTCCTCTTGAAAAATCCGCACTTTAAAACACCTTACATTGGAAAGCTTCTATTTTGAATGTCAGAACAGCGTGCCACCAAGTTTTTACACAACATAACTGCCCCAAACAACCGTATTTAAGCTCAGTTAATGCCAACACAGCATATCAAGTGGTTTTTTGTACTGGATTACACGATGATTTTGCCAAGTAAGCACGAGGATTGTACACGAAACTTGGCTATCGTCACGTGTTTGGAATGACACAGCAGTCACTCAATTCAGCAAACCGACCACGCATATTACTGACAATAAATTCGGATCTATTTGCAGTGGCGATGACACGGAAACATCGATCGACGCGAAATTACTCCGTCGACAAAATTTATCCAATCGATTGCTGACAACATCGATTGCAACCTACAACTCGTCCGCTCGTGATTTATTCGCGAAACATTTTGCAAAATGTGTGTGCTCGCCTCATTTCATTTGCCTGTTTGCAAATTTCGCAACGAAAAACTCTTCATTTATTGTCAATTGACTGGCCAACAGTTTCCCATTCGTTCCGGCCGGCCGAGTTCATTTGCCACGCAGAGTTTTATCATCCAAATAGGAAATAATTATTATTCATAGTCTGTGAAAACTATGAATCTTCTACTCTCGGCTCTACATTCATGATTGAATTCGAAAAAAGGTTAATTAATGGATTTTCTAGCTGCCAATTTTTTTGGAATGAACCATATTTATTTTTGAAACTTGAATGAAGTTTATGGAGAATGGTTTACGCGCTGTGAAATGATATTATTCAAAGCAACAACTGCAACAAAAACCAATGAAGTGATCCGACTTATAGTTATTGTGCATTTTTTAAATTGGAATCCATATTGTAATTCTATTATAAATTATATGAGTTATGATAAACTATATAGGTACGTTATTATGAATATAAAACGATATACTGTTCCATGATTGTTATCTTAGAATCAATTGAAATCACTCCGCACTAGTTTATTATTGGAATGAATAAGATCAAATTTAATGAATATTACCGCTGCTATGTTGCATAGATTATGTTGATAACTGGGTTTGTTCCGAAGTGATACCTGCATTTTGCGAAGATTCTCTCACATAGATTGAGGCACATTTTTCCAGGTTATCAAAAGTTATAGCAGCAATAGTAATCTTTTGGTCTTCTCCATTTCTAAATCTCTCTGCCTTGAAGTAGCACTTGTTCTTAACTATCTGATGTTTTCCGGCATCAATACACTTTGTTTTAATAATGAATAAACAGTTTACAGAATCTTCGCAAAACGCAGGTATTACTTCAAAACGAACTCACTTACGTGTCATAGCGGTAATATGCAGATTAAAGTGGGCAGTGGCGTAGCCAGGGGAGGGCCTAGGGGGCCCAGGCTGCTCCCCCAAAGTCAATTTCTGGTTACGTCAATGAAAGTGGGTTGAAATTTAGACGTTGACTCATTTCTCTAACTACTGGAGTTTTTAGTGGAGTAATTATGAACTGACGCTGTTTTTGTTCTGGAGACAGACCCTCAGGCATTGGTTTTGTATTCAATTTGATCATATTCATTGCAATAATTAATTTTTCTTCTTGCGTTAATAGCGAAGATTCCGCTACTCTTGACACAAACTGTTCTCCGCTCATTGCCAGGAAACGAATGTGTTTTTTAAGAGTTTCAAAGCTTGACGCCATTAGTTCAACAGCGATTGCGTTGCGAGTGGCTTCAGCCAAAGCCCATCGTTCAAAAATATCGAAAACCTCAAGTTCAGACTTCAATTTCAGTGAAGAAGAACTCAAAATCAATTCGATTGTTTCGAGTTTGGCTGTCGTAAAGTAGTCACTAACAACTACCTCATCGGTTTTTTTTCGAATAATTTTACTGCATAATTCTTCGAACTTAGATACGTTGAAACCTTTGCAACACTCGCAGAACTCCAACACTTCCGAAGGATGAGTTTTTTCTTCTATGTACTTACAGCATACCTTTTCCAGTAAGGGTATAAGATACTTGCCTGCTGCAATGTATGTCAACAACGCCTGTATTGCAGATGAGAATTTTATCTTACCAGTGTAAATGAACTGTTTCATACATTCGAATCCTTCCGGGTCCAAATCTTCAACAATGACAGTTTTGTATTCTCTCAACTCTCCGTAGAACATAGCTCGAAAAACATCACTTGTTACAGCAAAAACAAGTTTGTGTCCTCTGACAACAACTTGCTGAGAACCAACTAAAAATTCACAATCATAATCGATTCCGTTATTCGATGAATTGAGAAACCGTTTCGCGAATTTCTCAAGTAAATAAGAATCGTCAGAAGTGTTTGAACACATTTTGAACTCCTGACTAAACTGCCTAACTGACAAAAATCTAACTGACAACACGAATGACTTGAAATTTCACTTGAATATCACAATTGAACTTTGAAGATTCAAGTCTTGAACAAGATAAATATATTGAAAGAATAATACTTTTTAGTAGAGATAGATTGTTTTAGTTGTTGAGATCAAAATAAATAAAATGGAACCATCTCATTCATAATCAACCTGTAAATCAATCATGATAATCTAGGTTCTGGTTAAGCCATATATTATTCTACAGCTGAGCTTCTATTCTTTTATTCTATTCTTCTATTCTTGAAAACCAGTTGAGCGCTTGGCACGGCCGACTGAATACCTTCACAATATTATTGAAGTGTTAAATGCCTGGTTGTTCGTATCACTGAGCTCAATATTATCTAATAATATTTAGATAATATTTAGCTCAGTGGTTTGTATGTCTATCAAATTCAACCGGGCGATAAATCAAGGACAGCAACATAGTGGGATCGACGACAAACTAAACTAATTTGAAATAAAAATTCAAGTGAAATAGTGTTACCAGAACAATCTATTTTAGCTAAATAACTAGTAAAATCAACTGCATTAACATTCTCTAATAAATCACATGTTCATTCGAAACGAACTATAAGGAGTAGCTGCTAGACCTGATCAGCGCGCTCTAGGTGAGAGAGAGTGAACAACCTGTTGGGATTTTAACCATTGTGAGATAGGGACAAAACACGATTTTAGGATAGAATTCAATAAAATCATTAATGTATCATCAATACGTTATTGCTATCTATTATTTAGTGGTTTCAAGGTGTTTTAATGAATGTATTAATTGGATTAAGGCTGTGCATCAGCTTAAAAACTTAGTTATTGAGATATTTTTCAAAGTTTCACGATTTGGATACTATCAAACTATCATGAAATACTTTTAGAGGAAAAATTTTTCTTGTTCATTAGTTTTTGAGATATGGGCGTCTAAAGTACAAATTGGGAAATTAATCTCAAAATTGGCTGCAAATACAATCATGAAATTTGAGCATACGTGCTTGAAGGTATTGTCTATCACTTGACATAATTAGTTTCTCGAAATATCAACTTTTGAGAAAAATAACAAATTCTCAATTTAATTGAAAATTGAGTTATTTTTTTAAAGAAATTATTTTCGAAAATATTTTTTTTCAAATTGGTTATTTTGAGAAACTAATTATGTCAAGTGATAGACAATACCTTCAAGCACATATTCTCAAAATTTCATAATTGTATTTGCAACCAATTTTGAGATTAATTTCCCCGAAAATTTCTACTTTAGACGCCCATATCTCAAAAACTAATGAACAAGAAAAAAAATTTTTCCTCTAAAAAGTATTTCATTTTGATAGTTTGATAGTATCCAAGTCGTAAAACTTGGAAAAATATCACAATAAAAAGTTTTTTTTTAAGCTGATGCACAGCCTAAAAGTACTTTTATCAGAATTTTCGTCATCTTGTTGCTAGACTCTTCTTGCTAGGTTAGGTTTTTGCAGTTTGAACTTCCCGCTATGTGTAACCATCGGTATTGTATGTATCATATAATAGTAAACTTACAAATTTCTTCTATGTACTTACAGCATACCTTTTCCAGTAAGGGTATAAGATACTTGCCTGCTGCAATGTATGTCAACAACGCCTGTATTGCAGATGAGAATTTTATCTTACCAGTGTAAATGAACTGTTTCATACATTCGAATCCTTCCGGGTCCAAATCTTCAACAATGACAGTTTTGTATTCTCTCAACTCTCCGTAGAACATAGCTCGAAAAACATCACTTGTTACAGCAAAAACAAGTTTGTGTCCTCTGACAACAACTTGCTGAGAACCAACTAAAAATTCACAATCATAATCGATTCCGTTATTCGATGAATTGAGAAACCGTTCCATGAATTTCTCAAGTAAATAAGAATCGTCAGAAGTGTTTGAACACATTTGAACTCTGACTAAACTGCCTAACTGACAAAATCTAACTGACAACACGAATGACTTGAAATTTCACTTGAATATCACAATTGAACTTTGAAGATTCAAGTCTTGAACAAGATAAATATATTGAAAGAATAATACTTTTTAGTAGAGATAGATTGTTTTAGTTGTTGAGATCAAAATAAATAAAATGGAACCATCTCATTCATAATCAACCTGTAAATCAATCATGATAATCTAGGTTCTGGTTAAGCCATATATTATTCTACAGCTGAGCTTCTATTCTTTTATTCTATTCTTCTATTCTTGAAAACCAGCTGAGCGCTTCGGCACGGCCGACTGAATACCTTCACAATATTATTGAAGTGTTAAATGCCTGGTTGTTCGTATCACTGAGCTCAATATTATCTAATAATATTTAGATAATATTTAGCTCAGTGGTTTGTATGTCTATCAAATTCAACCGGGCGATAAATCAAGGACAGCAACATAGTGGGATCGACGACAAACTAAACTAATTTGAAATAAAAAATTCAAGTGAAATAGTGTTACCAGAACAATCTATTTTAGCTAAATAACTAGTAAAATCAACTGCATTAACATTCTCTAATAAATCACATGTTCATTCGAAACGAACTATAAGGAGTAGCTGCTAGACCTGATCAGCGCGCTCTAGGTGAGAGAGAGTGAACAACCTGTTGGGATTTTAACCATTGTGAGATAGGGACAAAACACGATTTTAGGATAGAATTCAATAAAATCATTAATGTATCATCAATACGTTATTGCTATCTATTATTTAGTGGTTTCAAGGTGTTTTAATGAATGTATTAATTGGATTAAGGCTGTGCATCAGCTTAAAAAAAACTTTTTTATGGTGATATTTTTCCAAGTTTCACGATTTGGATACTATCAAACTATCAAAATGAAATACTTTTTAGAGGAAAAAATTTTTTTCTTGTTCATTAGTTTTTGAGATATGGGCGTCTAAAGTAGAAATTTTCGGGGAAATTAATCTCAAAATTGGTTGCAAATACAATTATGAAATTTTGAGCATACGTGCTTGAAGGTATTGTCTATCACTTGACATAATTAGTTTCTCGAAATATCAACTTTTGAGAAAAATAACAAATTCTCAATTTAATTGAAAATTGAGTTATTTTTTTAAAGAAATTATTTTCGAAAATATTTTTTTTTTCAAATTGGTTATTTTGAGAAACTAATTATGTCAAGTGATAGACAATGCCTTCAAGCACATATTCTCAAATTTCATAATTGTATTTGCAACCAATTTGAGATTAATTTGAAAATTTCTACTTTAGACGCCCATATCTCAAAACTAATGAACAAGAAAAAATTTTCCTCTAAAAAGTATTTCATTTGATAGTTTGATAGTATCCAAGTCGTAAAACTTGGAAAAATATCGCAATAAAAGTTTTTTAAACTGATGCAACTAATACTTTCATCTGAATTTTCGTCATCTTGTTGCTAGACTCTTCTTGCTAAGTTAGGTTTTTGCAGTTTGAACTTCCCGCTATGTGTAACCATCGGTATTGTATGTATCATATAATAGTAAACTTATAGATTCTAGTGACACACTCACTCACTCACTCACTGACTGACTGACAAAAACTCACAGCCAAAACTGCTGATCGGAGAGAAAAACTGAGCTCGCCATTAGATAGGGGACTAAGAGTAGGTACAGGGAAAACTCCAAAACCTTGGAAAAGTCCCCCCCTTAGGGGGGTTCAGGGCCCCCAAAGATTTTCTGCAAAGCTAACCACTCATCGCACAGCAAAGTCATGAGGAACTTTTTTGTTCAGCACCCGGAGATACCCTGATTTCAATAATAAAATTTCAACCGGGTTCACAAGGGGGCCCAAGGGGGGCATTTGAAAAAACATTTTCTCAATTTTTTCATCAAAAAATTCACAGCCAAAACCGCTGATTGCAGAGAAAAACTGGGGTCACCATCAGATAGAGGGCCGAGAGTAGGTACAGGGAAAACTCCAAAACCCTTGAAAAGTCCCCCCTCAGGGTGATGTGGCCCCAAAGTTTTTCTGCCAATCCAAATACACATTTTACAGCAAAATGGTAGAGGAAAAACTTGTTCGGATTGTGAAAAAACATCGAAATATGTGATAAAATTCGAACCGGGTCGGCAAGGGGGACCAGGGGGGGCAATTCCCATTTTTGGCCATTTTTGCGGGTTTGGCCAGATTTTGATGGGTCAATTTTCAATGGTTGTAGATTTTTTAGCGCGGTTTTCGGGCTTAGAATGTTGTTTCTTGGACCCAAAGACCTCATAAAAATGTCATCTGCCCAAAAAAAATATTCAGGGGGGCACCGGGGGACATATGTCAAATTTGGCAAATTTTGGGACGGCTGTATTTCTCTTATTTGGATACCGGGTATTATTGTGCCATACATCATTGAACTCAGCTCATCAAGGCGATTAAGAAACATATGCTATATGCCCAGATAAAAAAATTTTTTTGGAACTCAAATTTGAAAATTTTCAAATTCCCCCACTTTATGAAGATCACAGTGGAGAGGTACCCACTGAAGTACATTCTAAGCCACTCCCAGCATAGGTGGAACAATTATTTTGTTCTCTGAGTACCCGAAATCATTGAGAAAACTCCAAAACTATGACATTTTTTGGTCAGGGGGGCCACAAGCCCCCCTCAATTTTTTCAACTTTTCCATTTCACTATTTAGAGCAAAAGTGAAGAGGACCTTTTTTGTTCAGCACCTCGATATGCTTCGATTCCAATAATGAAATTTGTACCAGGTCAGCAAGGGGGATCAGGGGGCGCAATTATATTTTTGGTAATTTTGCCAATTTTCAAAAACATTTGGGGTACATTTTCTATGGTTCCTGACATAGAAGTGAAGTTTTCAATGTCTGAATAATGCTCCATGGGCCTGAAAAGCTGATAAAAATAACACCTTCACCCAAAAAAATATTCAGAGGTGGAAGTGGGGGGACATGCCAAATTTGGCTAATTATCAGACTCCTGTATTTCTCATATTTGCATACCAGGTATTATGCTACATGCCCAAATCAAATAACTTCTTTGGAATAACTTTTTGGAACCCAATTTCAAAATCATGGAGATCATGGAGTGGCAATTTCAAAATCATAGGAGATAGGGTGAATTACTTACCCATTGGTGCCCACACTGAATTCTTCTAACCCAGAAAATCTATAACCAGAAAAATAACTAAACCAAAAGTTTCCCAACACAAGAAAATTTACATTCACAAGTCGATAATTGGGGTGGAGCCCCAGAAACTCAGTACCCACTGACATAAATTCTAAGCCACTCCCAGCTCCAGGTGGAACAGTGGAAACGATTATTTTGTTCTCATAGGTACCCAAAAACATTGAGAAAACTCAAAACTATTAATATTTCTCATCAGGGGCAACAGGTCCCCTCAATTTTCAACTTTTCTATTTGACTATTTAGAGCAAAAGTTAAAAGGACCTTTTGTTCAGCACCTCGATATGCTCCGATTTCAATAATAAAATTTGTACCGGGTCAGCGAGGGGACTAAGGGGCAATTTTCATTTTGACCATTTTACCAATTTTTCAAAAATGTTTGGGGTACATTTCTATGGTCCCTGACATAGAAGTGAAGTTTTCGATGTCTAAATAATATTCCTTATACCTGAAAAGCTGATAAAAATAACACCTACACCCAAAAAATATTCAGAGGTGGTCAGCAAGGGGGGTCAGGGGGCATTGAAGAACTTAACATTAAAGAATAAAGTTCCAAAGTTCTAACACATCATATCTTATTATAGTAAACTTATAGATTCTAGTGACACACTCACTCACTCACTGACAAAAACTCACAGCCAAAACTGCTGATCGGAGAGAAAAACTGAGCTCGCCATTAGATAGGGGACTAAGAGTAGGTACAGGGAAAACTCCAAAACCTTGGAAAAGTGCCCCCCTTAGAGGGGATAAGGGCCCCCAAAGATTTTCTGCAAAGCTAACCACTCATCGCACAGCAAAGTCATGAGGAACTTTTTTGTTCAGCACCCGGAGATACCCCGATTTCAATAATAAAATTCCAACCGGGTTCACAAGGGGGCCCAAGGGGGGCATTTGAAAAAACATTTTCTCAATTTTTTCATCAAAAAATTCACAGCCAAAACCGCTGATTGCAGAGAAAAACTGGGGTCACCCTCAGATGAGGCCGAGAGTAGGTACAGGGAAAACTCCAAAACCCTTGAAAAGTCCCCCCCTCAGGAGTGATGTGGCCCCCCAAAGTTTTTCTGCCAATCCAAATACACATTTTACAGCAAAATGGTAGAGGAAAAACTTGTTCGGATTGTGAAAAAACATCGAAATATGTGATAAAATTCGAACCGGGTCGGCAAGGGGGACCAGGGGGGGCAATTCCCATTTTTGGCCATTTTTGCGGGTTTGGCCAGATTTTGATGGGTCAATTTTCAATGGTTGTAGATTTTTTAGCGCGGTTTTCGGGCTTAGAATGTTGTTTCTTGGACCCAAAGACCTCATAAAAATGTCATCTGCCCAAAAAAAATATTCAGGGGGGCACCGGGGGACATATGTCAAATTTGGCAAATTTTGGGACGGCTGTATTTCTCTTATTTGGATACCGGGTATTATTGTGCCATACATCATTGAACTCAGCTCATCAAGGCGATTAAGAAACATATGCTATATGCCCAGATAAAAAAATTTTTTTGGAACTCAAATTTGAAAATTTTCAAATTCCCCCACTTTATGAAGATCACAGTGGAGAGGTACCCACTGAAGTACATTCTAAGCCACTCCCAGCATAGGTGGAACAATTATTTTGTTCTCTGAGTACCAGAAATCATTGAGAAAACTCCAAAACTACGACATTTTTTGGTCAGGGGGCCATGCCCCCTCAATTTTCAACTTTTCCATTTCACTATTTAGAGCAAAAGTGAAGAGGACCTTTTTTGTTCAGCACCTCGATATGCTTCGATTCCAATAATGAAATTTGTACCAGGTCAGCAAGGGGGATCAGGGGGCGCAATTATATTTTTTGGTAATTTTTGCCAATTTTTCAAAAAACATTTGGGGTACATTTTCTATGGTTCCTGACATAGAAGTGAAGTTTTCAATGTCTGAATAATGCTCCATGGGCCTGAAAAGCTGATAAAAATAACACCTTCACCCAAAAAAATATTCAGAGGTGGAAGTGGGGGGACATGTCAAATTTGGCTAATTATCATACTCCTGTATTTCTCATATTTGCATACCAGGTATTATGCTACATGCCCAAATCAAATAACTTCTTTGGAATAACTTTTTTGGAACCCAATTTCAAAATCATGGAGATCATGGAGTGGCAATTTCAAAATCATAGGAGATACGGGGTGAATTACTTACCCATTGAATTACTTACACTGAATTCTTCTAACCCAGAAAATCTCTAACCAGAAAAATTACTAACCCAAAAAATTTCCAACACAAGAAAATTTACATTCACAAGTCGATAATTGGGGGGGTGGAGCCCCCAGGGGGGGGCTCAGTACCCACTGACATAAATTCTAAGCCACTCCCAGCTCAGGTGGAACAGTGGAAACGATTATTTTGTTCTCATGAGTACCCAAAAACATTGAGAAAACTCCAAAACTATTAATATTTCTCATCAGGGGGGCACCAGGTCCCCCTCAATTTTTTCAACTTTTCTATTTGACTATTTAGAGCAAAAGTTAAAAGGACCTTTTTTGTTCAGCACCTCGATATGCTCCGATTTCAATAATAAAATTTGTACCGGGTCAGCGAGGGGGACTAAGGGGGGCAATTTTCATTTTTGACCATTTTTACCAATTTTTCAAAAAATGTTTGGGGTACATTTTCTATGGTCCCTGACATAGAAGTGAAGTTTTCGATGTCTAAATAATATTCCTTATGCCTGAAAAGCTGATAAAAATAACACCTACACCCAAAAAAATATTCAGAGGTGGTCAGCAAGGGGGGTCAGGGGGCATTAAAGAATTTAACATCAAAGAATAAAGTTCCAAAGTTCTAACACATCATATCATATAATAGTAAACTTACGAAAGAGAGTGACACACTCACTCACTCACTGACTGACTGACAAAAACTCACAGCCAAAACTGCTGATTGGAGAGAAAAACTGAGCTCGCCATTAGATAGGGGACTAAGAGTAGGTACAGGGAAAACTCCAAAACCTTGGAAAAGTCCCCCCCTCAGGGGGGTTCAGGCCCCCCAAAGATTTTCTGCAAAGCTAACCACTTATCGCACAGCAAAGTCATGAGGAACTTTTTTGTTCAGCACCTGGAGATACTCCGATTTCAATAATGAAATTTCAACCGGGTTCACAAGGGGGCCCAGAGGGGGCATTTGAAAAAGTTTTTTCCCATGTTTTTCTTCAAAAAATTCACAGCCAAAACCGCTGATCGCAGAGAAAAACTGGGGTCACCATCAGATAGAGGGACAAGAGTAGGTACAGGGAAAACTCCAAAACCTTCAAAAAGTCCCCCCCTCAGGGGGCAAATCCAAATACACATTTTACAGCAAAATGGTAGAGAAAAAATTGTTCAGATTGTGGAAAAACATCGAAATATGTGATAAAATTCAAACCGGGTCGGCAAGGGGGACCAGGGGGGGCAATTTTCATTTTTGGCCATTTTTGCCGGTTTGGCCAGATTTTGATGGGTCAATTTTCAATGGTTCTAGATTTTTTAGCGCAGTTTCTGGGCTCAGAATGTTGTTTCTTGGACCCAAAGACCTCATAAAAACGTCATCTGCCCAAAAAAAAATATTCAGGGGGGCACCAAGGGACATATGCCAAATTTGGAAAATTTTGGGACGGCTGTATTTCTCTTATTTGGATACCGGGTATTATTGTGCCATACATCATTGAACTCAGCTCATCAAGGCCATTCAGAAACATATGCTATATGCCCAAATCTAATAAATTTTTTGGATTTCAAATTTGAAAATATTCAAATTCCCCCACTTTATGAAGATCACAGTGGAGAGGTACCCACTGAAGTACATTCTAAGCCACTCCCAGCATAGGTGGAACAATTATTTCGTTCTCATGAGTACCCAAAATCATTGAGAAAACTCCAAAACTATGAAATTTTTTTGTCAGGGGGGCACCAGGTCCCCCTCAATTTTTTCAACTTTTCCATTTCACTATTTAGAGCAAAAGTGTAAAGGACCTTTTTTGTTTAGCACCTCGATATGCTTCGATTTCAATATTAAAATTTATACCAGGTCAGCAAGGGGGATCAGGGGGCGCAATTGTATTTTTTGGTCATTTTTGCCAATTTTTGGAAATTTATTTAGGGTCTATTTCCAATGGTTGAAAAATGGTTGATGTGGCCCCCCAAAGTTTTTCTGCAAATCCAAATACACATTTTACAGCAAAATGGTAGAGAAAAAATTGTTCAGATTGTGGAAAAACATCGAAATATGTGATAAAATTCGAACCGGGTCAGCAAGGGGGACCAGGGGGGGCAATTTTCATTTTTGGCCATTTTTGCCGCCTTGGCCAGATTTTGATGGGTCAATTTTCAATGGTTCTAGATTTTTTAGCGCAGGTTTTGGGCTCAGAATGTTGTTTCTTGGACCCAAAGACATCATAAAAATGTCATCTGCCCAAAAAAAATATTCAGGGGGGCACCAAGGGACATATGCCAAATTTGGTAAATTTCGGGACGGCTGTATTTCTCTTATTTGGATACCGGGTATTATTGTGTCATACATCATTGAACTCAGCTCATCAAGGCGATTCAGAAACATATGCTATATGCCCAAATCAAATAAATTTTTTGGATTTCAAATTTGAAAATATTCAAATTCCCCCACTTTATGAAGATCACAGTGGAGAGGTACCCACTGAAGTACATTCTAAGCCACTCCCAGCATAGGTGGAACAATTATTTTGTTCTCATGAGTACCCAAAATCATTGAGAAAACTCCAAAACTATGAAATTTTTTTGTCAGGGGGGCACCAGGTCCCCCTCAATTTTTTCAACTTTTCTATTTGACTATTTAGAGCAAAAGTTAAAAGGACCTTTTTTGTTCAGCACCTCGATATGCTCCGATTTCAATAATAAAATTTGTACCGGGTCAGCGAGGGGGACTAAGGGGGGCAATTTTCATTTTTGACCATTTTTACCAATTTTTCAAAAAATGTTTGGGGTACATTTTCTATGGTCCCTGACATAGAAGTGAAGTTTTCGATGTCTAAATAATATTCCTTATGCCTGAAAAGCTGATAAAAATAACACCTACACCCAAAAAAATATTCAGAGGTGGTCAGCAAGGGGGGTCAGGGGGCATTAAAGAATTTAACATCAAAGCATAAAGTTCCAAAGTTCTAACACATCATATCTTTATATAGTAAACTTACAAAAGAGAGTGACACACTGACTGACTGACTGACTGACAAAAACTCACAGCCAAAACCGCTGATCGGAGAGAAAAACTGAGGTCACCATGAGATAGGGGGCCAAGAGTAGGTACAGGGAAAACTCCAAAACTTTAAAAAAGTCCCCCCCTCAGGGGGGTTCAGGCCCCCACAAGATTTTATGCGAAGCTAACCGCTCATCGCACAGCAAAGTCATGAGGAACTTTTTTGTTCAGCACCTGGAGATACCCCGATTTCAATAATAAAATTTTAACCGGGTTCACAAGGGGGCCCAAGGGGGGCATTCAAAAAAAAAATTTCAATTTTTTTCTACAAAAAATTCACAGCCAAAACCGCTGATTGCAGAGAAAAACTGGGGTCACCATCAGATAGAGGGCCGAGAGTAGGTACAGGGAAAACTCCAAAACCTTCGAAAAGTCCCCCCCTCAGGGGGGATGTGGCCCCCCAAAGTTTTTCTGCCAATTAAAATACACATTTTGCAGCAAAATGGTAGAGGTAAAACTTGTTCAGATTGTGGAAAAACATCGAAATATGTGATAAAATTCGAACCGGGTTGGCAAGGGGGACCAGGGGGGGCAATTTTCATTTTTGGCCATTTTTGCCGGTTTGGCCAGATTTTGATGGGTCAATTTTCAATGGTTCTAGATTTTCTAGCGCAGTTTTCGGGCTCAGAATGTGGTTCCTTGGACCCAAAGACCTCATAAAAATGTCATCTGCCCCAAAAAAATATTCAGGGGGCACCGGGGGACATATGTCAAATTTGGCAAATTTTGGGACGGCTGTATTTCTCTTATTTGGATACCGGGTATTATTGTGCCATACATCATTGAACTCAGCTCATCAAGGCCATTCAGAAACATATGCTATATGCCCAAATCAAATAAATTTTTTGGACCTCAAATTTGAAAATTTTCAAATTCCCCCACTTTATGAAGATCACAGTGGAGAGGTACCCACTGAAATACATTCTAAGCCACTCCCAGCATAGGTGGAACAATTATTTTGTTCTCATGAGTACCCAAAATCATTGAGAAAACTCCAAAACTATGACATTTTTTTGTCAGGGGGGCAACAAGCCCCCCTCAATTTTTTCAACTTTTCCATTTCACTATTTAGAGCAAAAGTGTATTGGACCTTTTTTGTCAAGCACCTCGATATGCTTCGATTTATATGATAAAATTTTTACCGGGTCAGCAAGGGGGATCAGGGGGCGCAATTGTATTTTTTGGTCATTTTTGCCAATTTTTGGAAATTTATTTAGGGTCTATTTTCAATGGTTCTTGATATTGTAGTGCAGCTTTCAAGGTTGGAATGTTGGTTTTATAACCTGAGACCTCATGCAATTGTCATCTGCCAAAAAGAAATATTCAGGGGGGCAGTGGGGGACATAATGTCAAATTTGGCAAATTGTGGGACTGCTGTATTTCTCTTATTTGGATACCGGATATCATTGTGCCATACACCATTGAAATCAGCTCATCAAGGCGATTCAGAAACATATGCTATATGCCCAAATCAAATAAAGTTTTTGGAATTCAAATTTGGAAATTTTCAGTCCCCCACCTAACAAAGATTGCAGTGGTGAGGTACCCACTGACATAAATTCTAAACCACTTCCAGCTTGGGTGGAACAGTGGAAACAATTATTATGTTCTCATGAGTATCCAAAACCATTGAGAAAACTCCAAGACCATGAAATTTTCCCATCAGGGGGGCACCAGGTCCCCCTCAATTTCTTCAACTTTTCTATTTGACTATTTAGAGCAAAAGTGAAGAGGACATTTTTTGTTCAGCACCTCAATATGCTTTGATTTCAATAATGAAATTTCTACCCGGTTAGCAAGGGGGTCAGGGGGAGCAATTGTATTTTTTGGTCACTTTTTGCCAATTTTTCAATAAATGATTAGTGTTTATTTTTAATGGTTCCTGATATGGAAGTGCAGTTTTCGAGGTCTGAATAATGTTCTATGGACCTGAAGAGCTAATAAAAATAGCACCTATCCCCCAAAAAATTATTCAGTGGTGGAACTGGGGGACATGTCAAATTTGGCTAATTTTTAGACTCCTGTACCTCTCTTATTTGGATACCAGGTATTATTCTACATGCCCAAATCAAATAACGTTTTTGGAACCCAAATTTCTAACGTCCCCCCAGGAGATCATGGGGGGGCGAAGCCCCCAGGGGGGTGCAGGGGGGCGAAGCCCCCTGCCGAGCACGAAGTGCGAGTCATATAATAGTAAACTTACAAAAGAGAGTGACACACTCACTCACTCACTGACAAAAACTCACAGCCAAAACCGCTGATCTGAGAGAAAAACTGTGGTCACTATTAGGAACGGGGCCCAGAGTAGGTACAGGGAAAACTCCAAAACTTTGGAAAAGTCCCCCCCTCAGGGGGGTTCAGGCCCCCCGAAGATTTTCTGCAAAGCTAACCGCTCATCGCACAGCAAAGTCATGACGAACTTTTGTTCAGCTTTTGGAGATACCCTGATTTCAATAATAAAATTTCAACCGGGTTCACAGGGGGCCCAAGGGACATTTGAAATTTTGAATTTTTTTCTTCAAAAAATTCACAGCCAAAACCGCTGATCGCAGAGAAAAACTGGCGTCATCATCAGATAGAGGGCCAAGAGTAGGTACAGGGAAAACTCCAAAACCTTCGAAAAGTCCCCCCCCTCAGGGGGATGTGGCCCCCCAAAGTTTTTCTGCCAATTCAAATACACATTTTACAGCAAAATGGTAGAGGTAAAACTTGTTCAGATTGTGGAAAAACATCGAAATATGTGATAAAATTCGAACCGTCTTGGCAAGGGTGACCAGGGGGGGCTATTTTCATTTTTGGCCATTTTTGCCGGTTTGGCCAGATTTTGATGGGTCTATTTTCAATGGTTCTAGATTTTTTAGCGCAGTTTCTGGGCTCAGAATGTTGTTCCTTGGACCCAAAGACCTCGAAAAAGTGTCATCTGCCCAAAAAAAAATATTCAGGGGGGCACGGGGGGACATATGTCATATTTTGCAAATTTTGGGACGGCTGTATTTCTTTTATTTGAATACCGGGTATTATTGTGCTATACATCATGGAACTCAGCTCATCAAGGCGATTCAGAAACATATGCTACATGCCTAAATCGAAAAACCTTTTTGGAACCCAAATTTGAAATTTTTCAAAGTCCCCCACTTTATGAAGATTACAGTGGAGAGTTACCCACTAACATGAATTCTATGCCACTTCCAGCTTAGGTGGAACAGTGGAAACGATTATTTTGTTCTCATGAGTACCTAAAACCATCGAGAAAACTCCAAAACTATGACATTTTTCCATTAAGGGGGCACCAGGTCCCCCTCAATTTTTTCAACTTTTCTATTTGACTATTTAGAGCAAAAGTGAAAAGGACCTTTTTTGTTCAGCACCTCGATATGCTTTGATTTCGATGATGAAATTTGTACCAGGTCAGCAAGGGGGATCAGGGGGCGCAATTGCATTTTTTGGTCATATTTGCCAATTTTTCAAAAAATGTTTGGGGTCTATTTTCTATGGTTCCTGACATGGAAGTGCAGTTTTCGAGGTCTAAATAATGTTCCTTGTGCCTGAAAAGCTGATTAAAATAACACCTACCCCCAAAAAAAAGAGGTGGAAGTGGGGGGACATGTCAAATTTGGCTAATTATCAGACTCCTGTATTTCTCATATTTGTATACTGGGTATTATGCTACATGCCCAAATCAAATAACTTCTTTCGAATAACTTTTTTGGAACCCAAATTCGAAAATTTGAAAAGTTCCCCAGAGAGATCATGGGGGGGCGAAGCCCCCAGGGGGGTGCAGGGGGGCGAAGCCCCCTGCCGAGCACGAAGTGCGAGTTATAAACATTATTATTCCAGAGACATAAATTATTCCACACAAATAATAATCAATTCAATTACAACATTATATTTACATATTATATTTTCCATACTTCATCTATTTACGTTCAATATTATATTTGCAACAATCAATGTCGTGAGTAAAAAAGACATTATTATTTCAGAGACATCAACTATTTTACACAAATAATATTTAATTCAATTACAACATTATATTTACATCTTATATTTTCCATATTTCATCTATTCACGTTCAATATTATATTTTATATCACTACATAAATTATCTCACTCTCTTTTGGAAAGGAATGCTTTTGGAAAGAGGATCAAATTGAAATTATCTTTGTTTCTTCTCTCTTAAAGAGGCAACTGAAGTGTTCTTGAACATACTAGCTTTGATTTTACAAGTTACTGGAATATTTTGGCTGAATATTCATCAAATACGATGGTTTTGAAAACAGACATTTTTACATTTGATTCAATGTTAACCTATCTCCAATCCCGCCAAGTTGTTCCTCTGTCTCTCACTTGAGCGCTGATGTTTGGCAGCTACTCGTCTATAGCTCTGAAAATTGCATTAAGCCACAATATTACAGACTTTTGGTTGGTACAACTGAAACTTGTACTCTCCCATATGATAAAATTTTAACATGTTAAAATATTTATCTGATGTCTATGTGAAAAAAATTTAACCGCTAGAAAAACTTAATCCTTCAATCAGCACCGATTAATTTAAAACTGTTTTTAACGGAGTAAAACGTTTCAACAATTTGAAATGTGCGCACAACCAGCTGATATTTTAGAAAATTATGCCATTAATATTTTTCACTACCAGATACCATCTGCCTCATTGATAAAAACTCGGAGTGCAATTCATAAATTTTGTCTAAAGATTATCAGTTTGTCGTCGATCCCATTATGTTGCGTCCCCGATTCATCACCCGGTTAAATTTAATAGACGTAACAACCAGGCATGAGACTGTCAAAAGGGAGAATTCGCTCATTCAACAATTTGGATAGTCATGGAATGTAGCATACTGATTGGATTTTGATGACCAAAAAAAGATTTTCAATGATTAAAAAAGTAAATAAATAAATTTCCAAATGTTTTCATAAATTAAGTAGACCTTGAAAATTATAAATAAACATATCTCTTGTCCAGCCTCATAATTGAAAAAACCTATTGAGATCTTGACAACATAATTATCTCCAGTTTGTCTATGGTGATGAATGCAATAATTAATTTTCAATTAAATGTTATGGAGTGAGAACTGAAATTTGAAGGTGAAACCATTTCTGAAGATAATGCCTCACATACTGCAGCTTTCTATCTGAGTCTCAAAAAAAAATCATTCAATTTGAAGGTGACATTGATGAAGATAATAGCTGTACAGTGTACATAGCTCTCTATCTGAGCCTCCAGAAAAAACCTCGCCCGAGATCCGCATTGAATGAGCTGTTGTGACAGTCGGTGCGTCAGTGGTGGACTGTTGGAGATGGGCTGAAATGAGCGGAGCGTAAGTATTTGTCGTAAATGTTGTGATTTACTCACATCATAAACTGTAGACGGTGTTTCCAACTCAAACAAACATTATAGGGTATTGTCTGCGAAGAAAGACTGGTAGCTTGCCGCAACAAAATCCCTGGTATTAGCTGCAGTGTAATGGCCTTCTGCTTCTGAAAGGGGGATTGGCTGTACAGTCTTTCAGTGATTTACACTGATAATTTCGCTACTAGCTGACTCTATTGATGACTATATGGGGTCGAAAGCTATGATACTTTGGCTGGTTTTTTGAAGTTAACATTCTCCAGTCAAACAATAACAATGCAGTCATAATTATAAGTATTATTTTTTAGGTGGGTCTCCCCACCGATACAAAGCCATACGAAAAAAAAAATAATTATAAGTATAAAATGGAAATTATTTTGAAAGTCTACCACTTCCAGAAGAATGAAAAATATTTTTTTCAAGGTATTACTTTTACAAGTAATAATCAACTTTTCAGTTCTATTGAAGCACCTATCTGTTCCAACACTTAGCATAATTATACAAAATGGTCACCTAGTGGATGGTATTAGTCACCTGTGGTACATAACCCATTGTGTTATGACAGTGTGTCATAGTCCTACATAGCCCATTTGTAGCTATAAGCCTACAGTATTTACATAATTATATTGAAGGAAAGTTTTTCAGCACCAAAATGTTTCAAATATTTTGCAATCTTGGTACACTAGTTTGATAACAAATTTTTAGTAGCCTAACGAGCGGACTCCAGTCATCATTTTCTCAATTCTACAACAATAAATTATTTCATTTATTTCCATTTAGATTTGGAAATAGCGTAACATAATTATGATATTCCAACAATACCGGAGAAAAGAAAGTGATCAAAGTAATGTAAGAGAAAGAGAGCACTAATGTAAGTAGTAGTATCAATCAGTTTCATTCAATTTGACGCTTGACATTAGATAGAGAGAGAGAGAGAAAGAGAGATAGATAGATATTATTTCTTTGCCATCGTACAGTCATCAGCTATGTCAAGAAATAATATCTTTTTATCTATCTATCCAAAGCCAAGCGTCAAATTAAATGAATCTGATTATAGTTTTCCATATTAGTAGTTGATTTATTAATCAAATTTCTCTGATAATCCATGAGCAAATTCAAATTTTCTGAATTATGTTGGACGAATTTGTTTCTTCCTTTCCCTTAAAGGGTAGAGACAGAATGAATACAGAAAAATATTGATAGTCTATCTAACAAGTTGGAGTGTTTGGGGGCTGATGTGTTTTATAAATGAATTACAAGTGTGAAAAGGCTTGTTAAGGGAATCAATCTTTCAAACTGTAGGCTGTGAGCAGTGGAGCACCGGGTGTGATGGGTTTTCGGCTGACCGACCCACCACCACAGACCTTTCAATTCCGACACAAGTTCACAGACGTGATTTACTGCAGTCTCGACGCTTTTAATAGGATTTTAAAATAGTTTGTTTTTGGAAAACTATTAGGACAAATGTAGCTGTGGTGAGTGTTGAGGCCCGCTTATCTCCGTCACACGTCACAATGTGTGACAAGACTAGGAAGAAATCTCACCCTCCGCAATCTCTACCACCGAAAAATTCGTGCCATACATCATCGATGTCAGGAGAGCCGACTCGTAAATAAGATGGCTACGTCACTCCAAATAGAAGAATCCGCCTCCACTATTAATTTCCCTGGCCTGTCAGACTCTACTTACAAGCGCACACAGGAAGGCTAAAGAAGAATAAAGAAGGTGGTGAGGAGGGATGAGAGGCTATTACCCTTCCTTCCTTCCAAAACCTATTTACATGTTAACACTAAATTCTCGCGTCACCAAATCTTCGTTGGAAGCCTGAAAGAGGAAAGTAGTTACTTTGAAACAACGACACCGTATCGGCAACACGGAGATGCAGCTCCCGAAAAGGTCAACATCGAATAACAACCGGTTGTCGTTTTTCATTTGAGTTTTTCGGTAGTGAATGCGACATCTTTTTTATTCACGGACAGTTGACTCGATGCCAATTAATAAAGGCTCCATTACAAAAATTAGAAGTCTTCGACAATATCGCAAATTAAAGAACGGAGCTTGATAGCTGGATGCCTGGTTTGGCTTGTCGGTTGTCGTTTCAAAAGATCTCTTCCGCACGCTTGAAATGGTCTTCAATATTCATTAGTTCTGTATTCGATTCTTGTAAGCGATATTGGGCTGGTTCAAAGGAATTCACCAGTATCGTCGCAAAAATACATGTTCTCCATTCCCTTTTTCAAAGTAAAGTATGCGTTCAATTTCGTTAATTATTGTCAAAGGAAGGTCACATAATTTATGCCAAGAATGCCAAAGTAACGTTTGGGATTTGAGATTGATTTTTGGATACTAGAATCCATAGATTAATATTATCTACTAAATTTGAATTCTATCATAACTTTTGAGCGGTAGATGAATCAATGTGAGAGAGACTGAACGATATTATTTGTTAAACTGATACTCTACATCTCTGCAGTAATATTTTCACTTGTATCATATTTGGAGTTGATTACTTTATTGAACATTTTTCTACAGAGACGTGTAATCGTACATGCTTGATTGTACTGTCTCCAATGGGTAATTGATGTGTTAAAAGTTTCGTGCTCTAAATTTTTATCAAAATTCCATATTTTTCGATCATTAATGAGTGTTCTGTGCTGTGTTTTAGTGTTATATATTTTTCGGACTTTATAAAATCAAAAAATACTTTTTTTAATGCTGATGTCTGTTTCTAAGTGACAACAAACATTCACCATGTTTCCAATCAAGGGATAATTGGTTATGTTAGTTAAGTGGAACAACCCTACTCGGGTCTCCCCACTATTTAAATCCATACGCTAAATAAATAAATAAATTGGGTGAAGCCTGGTGCTTAATTAGTGTAGTGTAATCATCGAAATAGAGGAATGAATGTTGTTTCTCCATATTTTTTGCATTTAGTATTGACAGATTCATACACTTGAAAAGAAACTATTCGAATGGAATGGATTTATTGAATAAATCTGTAGCACTGTTATTATTATCCATTTTAATTTTCATGCAACACTGTTTGAACTGTAAGGGAATATAAGTAGTAAATATACTGAGCTACAGTATCAGTAATTATTTTCTGACTGAGAAGTAAATCATAGCGTATAATTGGCTCCTGTGTAACTTAGGACAACTTCAGCTCACAGTAGCATTCCATAAGCTTATATTAGGCGAATTTCTATCAACAGCAGCATAAAATACCTTAATAGTCAATTAGATTCAGTCTATCTCTAAATATATCTCACTAAATTATTCTTTCACACTTGATATATTCGTTATATCTCAATTAATGCGCACGAAATAATTGCTTTAATATTTCGTAATTATAGTTTACGGCTGAGAGTACGTTTTTTGAGGAGGGGAATAAAAAATGTTGATGGTTACGATAAAAAGAGACAAGAGTGAACTTGGGACGGAGTGGAAGAGAGATGGAATGATACGCAATAATAGGTTTAAAGACAGGCAGCATGATACATAAAGTGGACAACTTTATTAGTGGGTCCTGTACAGGATAAAGAAATTAAAAACAACTCTCGCACGACCACACACGCACCTTCGCTCAATGATAGGGGGAGTGAATCAGTGATGCGCTTATTTATTGGCACCGGTCAAATGTTCATTCAGCCAATTAAATTGGCTTATAACGGTATAAAGTTTAGACTTGCGATAAGCACCAAAATTTTAATTGAGAAATTATGAACCTGTTTAAATTAATACCTTTCCAAAACTAAACGCTACAGATCATCCCGATAGAAGATTAGCTCCATCACGTTCCTAATTAAAGTACTCAGTTTTTTTGAGAGCGATACAAATTGAAAACCGATCCACCCGCGAAATGCAGATGATTTGTGATGAGCATTTGGAGCGGTTTCATTTCTTATCTTCGGGCTGCTTGCAAATGAATTATACTTTAAATTATGGTACTAAAACACATTTGAGAGACCATGAGAGACGATATTGATACTTAAAAGATGCTAGATATTGAAAGATACTACATCTTACCTCTGAACTCTGAATTGGTAGACATTCAAGACTGTTACTTAGAATAGGACACTGATAACTATGATCATGATTGGTTGATAAATGGCAAGATACTCACAAACATCACGTAAGCAAACCATCTACTCAGTACTTTAAATGACCCACAAATATTGATTTATTATGATAAGGAGAAACACCAAAAATCAAGTCAGTCAGATCAGATCATATATGGTTCTAAATTTTATTCGAACATACTTCAATATTGTGATATAAACTGTATGTACTGTTTAATATGATGATAAATGTATCTGAAAGATAGAATCCATGATGCAGAGGGTAGATCGTACTATAATATACCTAGATTTGAAAATTGAGTCAGGGAACTGCGCGTTACGCCACCATCAAACTACGAAACTCTTTTAAAAACTGAAATCATGAGTCAAAGAGCACAGTAACTGGACACTGTACCAATGTTGTTCCAATAATGGAACTGTTCCATTGTTAAGAATGAATGCAGGGTGAGTTTTGATAATCAGTAATAATAATTGAAGCCTTGTCACAAAAAAACGACTCGAGTAAAATAATTTATACTCGAAGTTTGTTGTTCTTCCACCACCTAATTTCTGGTTATTTACTGGTGATGGCGTATCATCACAAAATAAGGCTGGTTTTAATGCTGTTTTAAGAGCCGAGAAGCTTATATAGAAATGATTCTAGTCAGTTTATTCTTGGTTAATATATGATGATTCAAAACTGAAAGAATCCCTGGTTTATGAGGGTTGTAAATAATGAACACGAAGGCAGACGGTTTCAGGCGGAATAAAGCTAATAAGATGTTATAATGTAAGTTTACGAGGTGTCTTGTTAGTGTAGCCTACGTCGACGAACATATCGCTCCATCTCTCTCGATCGAGTGGCTTGGCCAGTCGTGCTCTCTGTTGCCCGAAATCTTACGACTCTGTAGCTCCACCTAACTCCTGCGAGACGTTTCTGACTTACCTGGCTGGCAACTGCAACGTCTTTCCCAGACATGTCGTTTTCATTAAACATATTGCCGGTGAAATGGTCTGAAGCCCCGGGGGAAATCGGACTAACTATGACTATGGCGATGTCGAGAGCTTTTCAATTTAAAACCCGGGAGAGCGCTCAATAATTTCGAGCTCTGTGCAATTTATTGTGCACGTATATTATTAGAGAAACATAATATACTGTATCGTACTTCAATTCGCCGTATCACGTTTGAGTAGCTGGCTGTTCAACGAGCTTTAGTCACTGTTGTACGGTAGGTAGTAAAAATAATTCTAGCTTTGTTCATACTTCAACAGATTCTTCATTCATCAACAAATGTGTACTTCCTAACATTTCTAAAAACTTTTAGTCTTTCACAGTTTGCGAATATTCTGATTTCAACTTGAAACCACTTTCGGTTTTCGTAGTTTTACTAGATGTTGATAGCTAGATCTTTATACTCAGGAATCCAGACGTAGACTGAATGGATACATGCTGCAGATGAAGGTGAATGTTAAAATGTATTGCTGTTGAAGTTTGGCAGTCTAGTCTAGACGACAAAATAAGTAGCAGACGCCATTTGCTTTGGTCATAATTAACCATTATAATGAATTTTACCTTCAACTGTGATGAATAGTTGATAATTGACTCAATTTCTTGTAGGTCGTAATACAATGTTGTCATATTAATTCAGTAGCTAATAATTTCACCATAAATATTGAACTATTGTACCTCAAAAACCAACACTCTGAGATGAAGAGTATATCCCCTTTAAAATGACTATTCCCTTCTAAATATAGAAATTAAATAATTTTAAGACTGCATAAGAAAACATAATTAACTCGAATGGGACTCGGTAAGTTCATTGAGATCATATTCAATTGATTTCCAATTACTGATCTACTGTAAGTGAAAGTTCATTCCGACTGCAATTCATCTTGAATCTATTCAATGACGGTATAGGTTCATACTGTAGATGAAGGTGAATATCAAAATGTATTGCTGTTGAAGTTTGGCACAGTCGAGAGGACAACATTGAAAAAAGCCAGAGCCGATAGAACAGCAAAGGAGTTGGAAGCCTCAGACGCCATATGCTTTGGTCGCCACTAGAAAAAGAAGACCGCAATAAAAGAGAAATTAGAAATTCTAATTGGAAATCGCGGTGCTCGAGACTTCGAGTGGGAGAGAATATAAAACGAAAGCAGCAAAGGAAAGAAAGGGTTGGCCTGTGTGCCCCTCCCCAACCTTTCTCAGTGTTTTGAAAATAAAATCTATCTCAGGTTATTCGATTTTGTATTCTCGTTGTTTGTTGAAGATCGAGTCGCTAAAATGCATTTTGTCTTATCAAAGCGATAGCTGGATTTTTGCAATAAATCTCAACGAGAGTTGAAAATAATGAAAAAAGATTGCCGAGGAACGGGAAAGCGATTGATATTGAGACACTTCACTTGGATATTCTCTTCCTCTTAAGAAATTGGCATAGTCTATTGTCATTCAGGTTGAGTTTGCTGATGGATTTTCAATCATAATTGATTCTAGTTTAAGAACACTCTTGATTCCGGAATCAAATGCATTTTCCTAAGTTAGTTTTACAGGATATTGATAGCTAGATCAATATAATCACTCAGGAAAACAGTACCTATCCAACCCTTGAACTATTCTCAACGAATCTGTGAGCAAATAAAAATCTCACCACTCCTCTGAGTTCAAATTTATTTCATCAAAGTGATAAAATATACTAATATAAATTCACGGTCTATTTCTTCCCTGATGAAGTTTTGATCTTAATAATAAATAAATTTCTGATCTGAAATAAATAAAATAAATATGATTGAATTTCGGATCTGATATGATTAAATTCCTGACCTGATATATTTTTTCTTCTCTGAAGTGTTTTAAACTAATTTTTGATTGTTTCACTACCACACAAAGTAATGTTTCTGGTTGTCCTTTAGCATAATTTTATTTTTTCCACCAAAACCTATACTGTGTTGTGATTTCTTTCATTCTTGGGTCTTGGGTATATTATGACAAGACAATGCAGAATTAATAAAACGTAAATAGGATAAGATTGATTCACAAGAATCGTAATAATTTATAATTAATTTTATTTGCAAATTAACTCATAATATTGGCACATCTATCTCACATGAGAGGAAATTGTGTGCTTGCTGCAAATTCTTTGAAAATTATTGTAATATTAATAAAATAATTGAAATGATGTAGAAAATATTCTGGCTATTTTAATGAACTCATGATACCTCTAATACAACTTTATTGAAATTGAGAGGTATCTATCAGGGTTCCCTAACGATTTGTGATAGAATATCAAAATATCGTGAATCTGAAATGAATTAGATGCAACTGATTCAACATCTATCAGGAAAGTGTGAATTTTATTATAAACCTTTTTAATAATAATGAAATTCATGTAGAAGATAATGAAAATTGAAGCATTGTTCATCATAGATGTCAATTATCCCGAAGACGCAGGAGCAAATAATTTCCACCTCATGTCGCCTACTGCGTTGAAAAGCAATGTTTTTCCAGCAATCCCAATTATTCCCAGCAGCCCTTCAAGTAGTGTTCAAGCTGAGCCTGCAGAACAGTGAATGTCTTGAGTAGGATAGGGTCAGACTTCGACTCCATATGCACGGTTCATATGCGTAGTGCTATTTAGGAGGCTGAGGGCGAAATGTGAAGTTAATGGATGACTATGCAGTGCATGGGGGAGTGTCGCATTTAAATAAACCTGTCACAACGAATTGTTATGCTGGGGACAGGTTAGGTGCGCCAGGATGAGGGCGAAAAGGATGTGAAAGAGGAGGGGATGGTGACAGAATGAGGGAGGGAGGAAATGCAACTAGAGAAAACGTTAATAGGCTGCATAGTGAAGGGAGAAAGAAGAGGAGAAAGGGAAAGAAAGTGGTGCTTAGAGTGGTAGTCTGGCGAAAGATTTTGCTTGACTTTCCGGCGCTTCGAGGGTGGGATGTGAAGGATGTGGGTGAAAAGGAAGACAAAAAAGAGGAAAGAAAGAGAAGGAGGATGAGAAGGGGAAGAGTTGGAGGAAAGGAGGAGGAGGAGGAGGAGGAGGAGGAAGAGGGTGAAGAAGAAGAAGAAGAAGAAGATGGAGATGACGAAGAAGATGTGAAGATGAAGAAGAAGAGGAAGAGAATTACAAAGAATAGACGAAATAGGAGAGAAAGATAGAAGAAGGAAAGGAAAAGAAGAACAAAAGTAGAATACGAGAGATAAGGAGGAGGAGAAGAGGAGAGGAAGGAGAGAGAAGAGGAGAAGAGAAGAAGAAGAAGAAGAAGAAGAAGAAGAAGAAGAAGAAGAAGAAGAAGAAGAAGAAGAAGAAGAAGAAGAAGAAGAAGAAGAAGAAGAAGAAGAAGAAGAAGAAGAAGAAGAAGAAGAAGAAGAAGAAGAAGGAGAACGAGGAGATCGAGGAGAGAGAGGAGAAGTGGAGAATGAGGAGAATGAGGAGAAGGAGGAGAAGAAAAGTAGTAGGAGAAGGAGGAGAAAGAGAATGATGATTGAGTGAGATAGAAAAGGAGAATTGGGGAAAGATGAAAAAACATGGGCGAAGAAGAAGATAAAGAAGAGAAGAAGGAAAGGAAGAAGAAAAGAAGAAGAAGAAGAAGAAGAAGAAGAAGAAGAAGAGAATGAACAAGGAGAAAAAGAAGAAGTAGAAAAATGTGGAGAGAGAAAAAAGTAGAAAGATAGGCAGGCTTGAGCCGGACTTAGGCTCGACCGGTGACATGTGAATATAAACACGCTGAGATCGGATTTCAGAGTTCCATTCGTTGGGGAAGAATCCGTCACCTTTGCAAAGCCCCTTCTCACAAGCTTTTTGCGCCTGAAAGTGGTCAAAAAAAGTGAATCAAGAGCAAACGATATTACCGGAAATCATTTTTTTTGTCTTTGTTTTATCATTATGGGAAGAATGACATCGTCGTCATAACTGGAGGGATGTGTGAAGGGCTTCTTCACCCGTCGGAGACCTGATGTTATGCTACTAAGGAAATACCAAGGAAATACTAAGGAGCATCCTTGTTTTGACATTGAGGGACATTCAAGAGAACAGCATATCTCGTCTTCTGGTTTTCTAAACGCCAAATTTGCACTATATTGAGTTTTATTGATTGAAACGTCTCTTATAGCCTGAAGATGAATATTAGTGGAAGAGAAAGTAAATCATGGAAAAATGACATCATCCTTATAACACTGTGATAGTTACATTATTTATTCGTAACTATACATATAAATACGAACTTGTTCTCAAGTCTACAAAGAATAATAGTTCACAAATAATACAAAATCTAAATATAGTTGGGCTGGAAACTCGAAATAGTAGTTCGCGTTTTTAAAGTGTTGACGATGAAAAATTAATTGTGTTGTTCAATAGAAATCCTTGATTCTAAGCACATCAATGAATCAAACACAAACTTGAATAGTCATGTAACGCCTACACCTGTCCAACAGCATAAGTGAATCAGAATTATCACTCAACTTATCCTTGGAATGTGAATGCGGAGCCTTGGTTTCTATTTAAAAAAGCTTCAAAGATTTAGAAGCCACGCCTCTCAGGGGGATACCAACAGCTGGAGTCATTCTGGATATCATTTTAGAACGCCATAGAAGGATATAAAATAATATGGTCCACAGTACTACGCCAGATATTTATTACAATTTCGAATTATGTTACATAAGGCACGGCGACGAGAGATAATCTTGATCAAACCTCGGGCCAGAACAGACAAACAGAAAAAGGAGGGTAAACTCTGTCAAGTTCAAGAGTGAGATTTATCAAAGTATAAACGGAAGAGATTCTAGCTCGAGATACGCTTACAGCATTATTAAAACTATAAATATTGTGGAGTAACGACCATGTTAAAATGCTCAGAGCCGTACATGGTCCTTCATAATAAAGATAAGTTATGAGCACATTTGTGATGCTACAGTTCTTCATCAGAGTCCTATACACTGCATGGGTAGTTCAACGTCATACTTTGAGGTAGCTTCATAATAAGGAAAGCTTAATACAAACAACTTTTTTGTCTTAGCAACCTTAGCTCGGATAACTCAATCAATAACTATTTATGAAAACTTGATATTTTCTAGTAATTAATACAGATTTATCACCATGAAATCATTTCTTCTCTTCTCAATAAATCTTACAGTGGAAAAAATCATTATTTGGATACTCTTATAAGGTTATTCTGGGGGACAATGGAATCTTCCATCAATAATCCTATTGTTGGGTTGATCTGATCCAATCGGATTGAAATTTGAATTCTATTGATTGCCAAAAGTTACTAACATAATTTTTAAAAAGAAGTATGTTGATATCAAGTAAATATTCCCATTTTTTTCAACATAACGTTAATCATTCTTGACTTGAATTGATTCGTTCAAACTGACTTAATAAATTTTCTCTGAGAAGAGTAGATTTCTAGTATAAAATAGTACATATTATTCTGGTGACATTAGACAGGGAAGCTGTGGAACACTCAAGTTAATTTAGAAGATGCAACAATAGAAATAGTTCAAGCAGGAAAATTCACGTTTTTCTCTCGCAGCTCAACAAAATCCAATACGAAAGAACTTTTGAGAGCATTCTTTACAGTTTTTCCCGACTACGTAGTAATTTTATTCGAAACCTCAGTGAATTAAAAAGTTTTCCACGCAAACTTTTCTCGTTCCATATCTTCTTTTTGTCGCTACGGTTTTCCTGGTCAGGTGTGTGGATCTAGATTAGAATGTAAGATAACTGGGTTGTAGGAATTTGTAGGAAAACATTGTTGGGAATGCTGTATTCCAAATAAATACTACTTGCTCCTCTACTAAGCTTATGTCACATAAAATGATAGCGAGGGAAATATTCTTCTTAAAACTGAAAGTGTACTCCACATTCACTGAGTTTGTAAATATAGCATTCCAGAATGAGAATTTATAAATAATGGATATTATTTCTAGTTAAATTTACTCATAATAAGATTTTTTGAAAATAATAGAGACGGATTTCAATATTTGTACAAAGGATTGTCATTTTCTATAGTTATTAGGACGTCATTGTATTTTTTATTAAAAAATTGTATAATTATTTCAAATGAATTGTAATGATTGAAGATAGGCATATAATGAAAAATGAAACATTACTACAAAAACTATAGGTTCATACAAAACGAATTAGGGATGTGGGCATCATCTCTAGCAAAAAAAAATCTTTCATTGCCGAAGTATTCGCCATAATCCTCCAAAGTATCACTTAATTGATGGTTAATATTATAATATTTATAATAAAATAATAGCAAGAGTAGAAAGACAATTTTTAATGTTAAAAAGTTATTTTTTATGTTCTTTCTCTCGAAATAAGTTCGAAAAATGGATGAATGGGTTAATGTTCCCTTGTAATCTCACATCAAATTCAAAAACTTGACAAAAGTATGGACAAAAATATCTAATACAATGTTACGGACCCATTCACACCAATGATCACACTGTTATTGTATCTGTAGTCTTAAAATTCTTGTGTTATTTTCATCTCCTATGTTTCAGTCCGGTTAATTGGACTTTGGCCTCTATTGTCGCGGAATGCGAATAAAACTGCGAATAATCATACAAATCTAGTGAAAAACGGTTCCACCAGCCCAATAATAGCGACCAGTTCAAATTTGCCGCCAGAATGGGCATTATTGTTGATATATTTATACGGAGGCAAGTAGGAAGTTGGTCCATTATGGAGGTCTGTGGAAGCGCAATAACGTGTAAATGTTAAAAGACACGTGACAAAGAAGAAAGTAACCGCAGTGGAGAGCATTACGTTGCGGAAGGGGGTCTTTCTAATAACAGTATAAATCTTGCCCGGTGGTTAATAGGCAAACTTGGCCGAAGGCTTTGGGGGAAGAAGTCCACGGGGTACAAGTACAAGGGGGGTCCTTGCGAGGGGTGCCTTGTGCTCAGGGTACACTGCAGCAGGAAAAGGATGGCAGTAAGCCAAAGGCGTGTTGGACACGCTTCAGAGTCGCAAAATCGACTGCGGCCAGCGCAAGATGCTTCCTGAAAACTCACTACAAACTTAGATTTTCGACTCTCGACATTTTTCTCTCCCTTCAAGTTATTATTTATCATCCATCTACCAGTCACTTACTATTTGAGTTGAAACAAGAACGAAAATTGCTTACCACCCTTGCGAAATTCTTCCCCTGTTTGGAGACGCCACGCCACCCGCCCCGCGGTTATGAGAGAAGGGCGCAGGGAGGCTTTTTGTCTCGCCTTTAAACTTAGTTTGTTGTTAATGGAATTTCGCTTTAGCTGATATATGAGACTAGCTGAGCCGTGGGGCGGCTGATATCGAGACTGGAGCAACAGAGACGAGTGCGAGGAAGAAGGATAGAGTCACGAGATTAAGACTTGTCTGTCGCTGTCATTCTATCAGCTAACCTTCCTTCTCTTTCCCTCAGATGAGAAAAAAGCGAGACCAAAGTTGGCGGTGAGGGGCGATGAGAAAAATATGAGAAAAGGCGAGTGCTGGCAATGTCAAGGAAATTGACATCCATGTCGCTTTTGTCGTTTCTTTCAAAAGTTCTCTCTTTTCCCGAGGTTTCCCGCCGTGTCACCTTCTGACTCAACCTCCGATCTTATCAACCCTTATTATAAAACAATCGCTTACAACTCTCCAAATGCAACTTGCCAGCGCTCTCGTCGTTATTTTCCTCGCAATACCAACTGACAGGACGTACAAATAACAATAAAATTTCTTTCTCCAAATTCTTCTCATGCCTTGCGTTTACTTCACGATTTGGAATGGAACCAGAATTTCATAATCATCTATTTTTTGTATTGACATTCCAGAACATTGGAAATTGTGTGGAGTTGGGGAGCAAAGAAGCATACTAGCAAACATGATAACTGACTAACTATCTCTGATTGCCAATAATAGTCCAGTAAAATGGTATTTTTGCCAGAAAGTAGATGCTAGAGTTTCTTTCTCGATGGTTTCATATATATTTTAGGGCGCTGAATCTAAATCTAGGTGTGACCAAAATTAGGAAAAAAAAATTCAGGACTTATCTTAGTTTTGGAGTTTTATTGAGAGCCACATTCATACTATTTTAATCACAGTTGGCCATTGGTGTGGAAGGGTGTAAAACAGTGTTTGGAACCATACTTTCCAAATTACCTCCATACCTTCGTTAAAATTTTAAATTATGATGGAAAATCACAGAAATACGGAAAAACGCTGACGAAAAATTACACCAAGCAAAGAAAAAATGATAACGGAAAGTCACCAGATCACTGAAGAATACTCATGGAAAATTACAAGCAGCCATTGAAAAAATAACAACGGAAAATTATTGAATTATGAAAAAATACTGATCAAAAATTGTACAGCCATAGAAAAAATTACAATGGAAAATTACAGAGCTATGGAAAAATACTGATCGAAAATTGTACAGCCATAAAAAAAATCACAATGAAAAATTACAGAGCTATGGAAAAATACTGACGGAAAATTACACAGAGCAGAGGTAAAACAACGGAAAACTACAGAAGTACGGAAAATTACACAATATTACGAAAAAAATACCAATAGTGCGTGTGGAGGAAAAGGATGATTAGATGAAGAGTAAGAGCTAGTTGAATGGAGATCCAATATTGAATTTCATCTAATGCAACGGTAATCAGAAGTTAATGCAGTGTTTCATGGTGGTTGAAATCAATATTGAATTTTTGTGCAACTAGCCAAGAGAGTTGTAGATGAGATGCGGGAGAGTGAGGAAGAAGATATAGATGAGAAAATAAGTGTCTTCACATCAGGTAAGAGTAGGATAAATGGAGGAAGGGGGATAATTGAGTGTAAAGAGAAATGAATTAAGAGAAAGTCATAGAAACTATCATAAAAGGTGTGAGGAGTAACGGCAAAGGTGAAAGAGATTAAGAAAATTAGATTCAGAAACACCACTATCAGAAATGGATTAAAAGATAGAGAGAAAAGAAAAGAGATGACAGCAATAACGGAGGAAGACAAGGAGGAGAATAGAGATTGGAAAATAATGTAAGAAAATGGAAGGCGGGTATAGAAAAGATGTCGAAGAGAAGGAAAGTACTATGAGAATAATTATAATTTATAATTTTTGGCCAAAAATAACGACTCGTTTAATAATATTATTTCATCTACGTTTACTAAAAGTGAGAATTGTAATCATTGTTATTTTGCACGTTGCACCTGACTACATATCTATGACTTGATTCATGATACTACATGATTGTCTTGACTCAACAATATATTTTCGTTAATGATCGTTAATGCGCTGTGGTGCCTTGGCGTGACTTGGCGTGAGTTGTCTCGTGCTAAAAAGCAACGCCGAAGCTGCACCGACAAAAAGGCACGTGCTCTCAGCGTCATTCGTCTTGTATCGGAGTGGATAGGACTCGTTATGAAAAATCATCCTTTGCCAGTGTTCGCTACAAGATGACGCGCCGCGCTGATGATTAGTTTAGCGTTAACACGCCATATTGTCTTCTGCTATTAATGATTGAGAAGTAAGCTTGTGTTGAGTGCACGATCATCTTTGATTCACTCTTGACTGTGGATCATGGAACAGGGAACATGATCATGGATCAAAGACATGAATCATTAAAGACGTAAATCATTGAAAGACATGAAAATAAGATCAACCGATCAAACATTTCTTCCAATTTAGAACCTTTTACTGCGCGAATATTCGATGCAATTCTACATCTAGAAATCCGATAAAATTCCACAACTACACAAGAATATCTACTTAACTTTGGAGCCAGTGAATTTACTAGTAATTACTGTATCATTGTTTATAGTTGTATTTGGTTTGTATTATAAGTAACTTTAAAGTGAATAAATGAAATAAAGTAATTTTCAAAAAAACATGACTGTGGATTATGGATCAGGGAAAGAGAAGATGGTCACTGATCAAGGATATAAATCATAGACGTAAATCATTAAAAGACATGAAAATAAGATCAATCCATCACACATTTTTCAATCTAGAACCTTCTCCAGCACGAACATTCTATGGAAATCTGACGAAACGGCACAACACAAAATATCTACTTAGTTCGGAGCAAGAGAATTCACTAGCAATTTAATAATAATACTGTCTTATAGTCTTATGTTTAAAGAATCTGATTTGAATAAAAAGTGAATAAATGAATTGAAGTAATTTTTAAAGCTGAAACACCTTTGACTTATTGTCATAATCTCATTTTAATATAAATTCAACTGACCAACTGATAATTTAACCACCAAAAATTCAGCAATGATACAAAATTGAGTCATCAGTGTTGAAATTCAATTCCAGTAACCCACAATTAGATTGATACAAGAGCAATTTTCAACTTGTGCGATTAATTCACCTTATTTTAATTCGAATATTTCAGACCAACTGGTCATTCAACTGATACGATACAAAATTAAGTTTTAAATGGTGAAGTTTACAATTCCAGTAGATGACTGAAAGAGAAACTTGTGCGATGTATTTCTACTTCTACCTTCGCCCAATTCTCCCACGTCTCTCCTAAAATTCAGACCTTGCAACCACTTTGTAGAATACTACCCCCTCTTCATCTGTTGCAACCACTTACACACAGGTATCACTCTCCCTTCATCTATCAGATGTCCAACCACCGCAACTGATGAGCACAACTTGGTGCGGAAGCAGACAGTGAAACTGGACCAGCTGGAGCCTAAAGCCTGATACCTACCCTGGTGCCTACTTCAGGCACAACATTCATATGTGGTCAGCCACCAGAGTTCTACTTGTAGAATTTCTACTATACACATACTCTATACACATGTTCGGTCCACCCTTAGGTGGGTTTGGGTGAGGTGAGGGTATGGTTGACTCGCTCCTATTCATTCTGCCACGCATCTAGGTGAATCTCCAAACCTATCTCATCTCAATATCCTCTCCATTCAAGTGTTTGGCATGGACCAAACACCCTTATTGTTCAAATGTTTGCTCTTATCATACTACAAGTGCAAACCTCGTTCAGTGAGTGTGTAGGAAATCCAAGCGTATTAATCCTCATGGAATAATAATCATGAGAACACTAATAGAGCGTGATTATTAATGAGAAATGAATGAATGATATATTACCCAAAAACAGATCAAGATTATACTGTATAAATATAGTTATGGGGGAAACCTTTGTAACAAACTACAGTATTCAAATACAATTTATTTGAATTGGTATGGAAGAAATCATTATGAGTGGAGCTAGTTCAAATAATAATAATAAATAAATAGGTAATCTTACAAAAAATGTTTTTTATTTCTAAAATTTATTTATAGTTTGTTTCTGAAGATACGAATTAAGCTAACGGTGGAGACGTTTCAAGCCGACGGTTCCGTCTGTCTAGAAAGCAGTCGTCATCTCCCATCATGACCTCTCCCATTGTCCACGCACAAGCCTAGAGCTGATGTGAGCATCACCCTCGTAAAAAATCATCAATCATTTTAAGAAATTTCCTTTGCCTTCATTTCAAATCAATTAAAATACAATTTCACTCATACGCATTTACAATACCCGAAAAAATAGGTCAGAAACAATACTCCACATGAATGTTAACTAAAAGAAAAAACTTGTTCATCAGTTTATATCAATCATATCATTGCCAGCAAATAAAATCTAATTTTTGCGAGCTAACAACGAGTAAACTATCAGACTCTAAATAGAGCTCACTGATAGTATTCGCCCTGAAGTATTCTATCTTATATAATATATATTTTTTTTTTAACTTAAAAATGAATTCTCATCACTTGATGGGAGTTGAAAGAAAAGTAAACAACATTATAGTGTTTGCATTCATTCTCAACTATTGAATTGGAGATGAAAGACTCAATCAATTAAAAAAATAATTTGATATAAATAGTATTGGAATTTACATTCAATATTTGTATTAGGAAATTAGTAGATAATTCCAAAGAAAAATTGTCTTCTATAAAAGAAAATATGAACTGCTCATATTTTTGGTCTGTAGTCTTAATGCTTTGTAGAATATAAAGCTTTGAAATCTAGCACGAAAGAAAATATAACTTTTCATTATGACTGTTCATGAACAAGTATCTTATATAACAGAGCTACCTGTTATGGTTCCTCCACATTATCTCCATAATCCAAACTCGATGGAGAAAAATTACAAGACAAATAATATTTTAATGAGGGATTATCATTTCGGAATAATACCAGACTGCTTGCTACTGACTGAGGTTCGTGTTTCCCTTTTTTTCTGTTGATCCTATCAATTCAAATCTGTCCAGGAATGATCGGTCTTTAGGTCTCGTGTAAAAGATTATTTTCATATTGTCATAATGTTGAAATTATTTGAAGCATGGTATCGGATTCAAGACAAGAAAGACTGGAGATATTCTGAAAGCGATAGTATTAGCGATAGCGAAGGCCTACTAGGAAAGATTAGGATCGAAGGTACCGCCGAAACATGATACAAGTTATTACCATCAAACTTGTTCTTTCTCATACTAATTAGTTCACTTGTAAATGAGCTTGATCGGCTTTCAGAGTTGTTTTGGGCTTTTCCGTTGATTTTAAAAAAGTATAACAGAGGCTCTGAAGCCTCTTCCTTAAAAAATGTGTCTTTTATGCAGGCAAAAGACAACTGAATACTAGACGTATAATTGCATGGTTCGCCGTTATATTCGTATCTAGTGATTTTCCAGCCTTTTCCTGTATCACAGTACTTCAAATTTCTCATAAAAAAACACAGCCTTTTCATAAATTTTTAGAAGTCCAGTGAAACAGGGAAAAGGTTTCACATACTATGTATTGATAGATAGCATGACGTCTTTAAAATAAACTGAAATGTATATTTGTAAGCCTTTTTACTGTTTAGAAGAAAACACTAGATATCAAAGAAAGTTAATAATTATTGTCAATTTCACTATTTTATCCCACTATAAAATAGTAGAATTGCCAATTTCTTTTAGTGTTTTATTTTATCATGGAGTTCCACAACATGAAAAAGATTTCTATAAATATGTTTTAGAATCCTGGAACAGGCTCCTGGTGAGAGAACTAACTTATTCACATTCCGAAAATAATTTACTAAAATTGAGCGTAGTATTACAACAAAATAGGCTGCTTGGATAGAAAATGTGTTTTTGGATCTTCAATGGCAATACCATTGCAGATTGCAATACCGAACTTTCAAATAAAAGTTTCTTTTTAGGTCCATTTTAATACTGTATGTTTGATGTGTGGATGAATATTACTTTTTTTTATTCAATATTTGTAAATCTTGAAACCACATTATTTCACATATTTTTCATCTCACATAGATCTATTTCTTGTAGATGGTTACGAGATAAGGAATGAAATATGAATGCAGCATTTATATTCATATCTTGATATTCATGAATGCTGGATACAATAGGAAGCGAATTAATGACCAAAAATGTCTACACACTTTATTTCACTATTTTAAACATTGGGCCGTTAAAAAATGTTTTTCACAATGCGATACGGTATTATGTTTCTTCAAGTTAGGCTTGCTTATGTAACGAGCCATAACGTTTCAGCATTGAAAAAAATGATCTCAATACCTCATGAAACATAAAACTATATGGTTATGCTTGTATTTTTATGTCAGCTTAGTACCCATTACCAAGATGCAGTAGGATAGGGAATAAATTCTGCTCTACAGTGAAGAATATTCTCCCAAACATTGTATAAACAGCTTGAAATATTTCCATGTGGTAGGATATCTGTAAGAAGCCAGGGGAGACTAAGACAGTCCCTAGCTGAGGAAGGCAACCAGACAGCCCCATCCGCAGAGGGCAGTAAAGTCACGGATATTTGCTCGGCCGGGTAAGAAGCCAGAAAGAGATATTTTTTCCGGGAATGGAAAAGGGTGGATTCATCCCCCTGTGGTTAAACAATGATAAGTTGAATTTTTAAAGCTTTGATAATGGAACTTGTGAGCAAAAAGCAGCTTAAACATACACTGGAGTACTGCTTGCTTTTGCCTAAAACTACTGCTTTTTTGTTGGAATACTAACAATAAGCTCTGGAAGAGTCAACAAAACTGTTTTACAGAAATAATTGTATTGATGGAAAATGCAATCCACTCTACGATTACTGTTCTCGTAGACTCATTTCATTTTTTTAACAAATAAGCAATGTCATCCTAGATATTTTTATATTTTGAATTGTGCACTTTGTCAAATTTCAAATACAAATAAATCGAGTAACTCAAAGAGAGAATGATCATTAGTGTGATAATATTTAATTTATTTATGTCTACCCAAATAAATTATTTGGCTACAATTGAAAATGAGATAAAAGTTGACGAGATCAAAGTTGGTTATAATTGGCAAGATCAAAACTGAAACAATGAAGATTCTATTCAGTTTTGAAACTAATTAATTAATTACTTAATTAATCAATTACTCTGAATTAAACTCTGGGTTATTAATTGATTGTTTATTCATTTATATGAAAGAACTTGGTATTTGAATTATAATTGGATAAATATTATATTGTCGAATTCATTATATTGTAAAGAAAACATGTTTTCCTCATTAATTGCCTCACCTTATCAATATTACCTTATTTTGTTTATTTTTTTCGATTTGATTCCTTAATTGGACAGTAGAACATACGTCCATTCAATACAGATGTAAGATTAAATTTATTTATGTCTACATCAGATCTGTAGACGTCTACAGAGACTGAATTAGTTGTTTCCCTTGTTTTCTTTATCATTATAACTTCTGTTTCTTGTTCGTTATAGTTGGGATTCTGGACACTTGGAGTGTTATCCGATATTAAGATGGTATCACTGTCCTATCCTTATTAGTTTCGTTTCTAGGTCTCTTGTACGGGCTCTGAATATCTTTATATTTTGATAACAATCAGATCAAAGTCATAAATGTCCTTCCACAATTTACAATCGATGATCCGATCGAATGGAAGTTGAAGTTTACGATTCCTACAAATTGAAAAACTGATCTCGAGTCGGACAGAACGTAAATTTCCCTATCAACCTGCCGACTATAAAAATAGACAGCTGACGCTGAAGAAACAAATCGGAATCATTTTGGTACCGCATTCCTTGGAATGTAGATTGCATCCTGATGAAATTGGTATGGATATTTTCTGTTCATCGATTTAAAAATCTTATGTTGTCCATGTTTACAAGAATAAACCTATTTATAAACATACCTTTACCATTGTGGAAGAATCTGAAAAACGAATAATTTTACAAATAAATTTATAAATTTCTATACCATAATCAAATATTCATTGGTATCCTAAGAAACTATCCTTCATCATTTGTTTATATTTTTTTTAGTTTCAGAAATCTGAAAACTGAAGGGTGATTGAAATTACAGAAATACTTTTTCTAATATTTTTGTTATAGCTTAGCTTATCCTCTTATAAATCATTATCTTATGTCCCCCTGGGGATCATTCAGGCATTGTCGAACCAAGCTCAAATATCGAAAGGTTCTTCAAAATAAATTCTTATTCCATATAAGTAAGTATTTAAAAAGTAATAAACTCTAATTTTGGTTAGGGTTTCGACAGAGTATTAACAAAATTGAATAAATTTTAATTTCAATTTCAATTTCAATTTCAAAAATAACTGTTAGTGTTCTTTATTTTTTATTGAAAAAGTCAATAAAATTTTGGCACAATAATAATAATCCAACAAGATAATTGTAGATATTTTCAATGATAGACTTCTGAAGCATCAGTTCCATCTCAGTTATTACAATCTTGAAACTCACTTATTTCAAATAGCATGCATGTTAATAATATACTAGATTAGTAATAATCATAGAGGTTACCTTTCCTAAGCCTTGTACAGCATACACTCACACTACCTTAATCTTCTCCAAAAGCAGGTAGACTTTTTCCCATCCATCTCAGCAACCCATCAAATGCATGTTGGTCGATTTCCGCATGACTAATCTACACCAAACGCCTTCCCCGCAGAAATTCGATCACCAGTAATGCGTTAAGGAGTTTGGCGGCACCCTTGCAGCATGCACGCATCAGAAAATTAATAAAGTGAGAGGGGCAGATTAAATACGCCCACCAGACGCAGACCGCACGCGACTGACCAGTGTCCTTGGTCCTGCTTTGCTCAGTCTAATCCTCAAATGCCATTTGAAACTGCTTGCCAGTGTGTAATGAGGGCGGGCATTAATATTAAGCGTTCAGACGCAACAAGATTGACCCTCAATAATATTCACACCCTCGCGGTTTTGTATTTCTTCCGCAACAATAGCCACGGGAAACAACGGACTATTGCCGCAGCCCCCGTCTAATAACCCTGCGTTTCTTTTTCCCTTTCAACACACACTGAAATTCGAGATATAACAACGAAAATGAACGTTCCCTCCGACTGTAATTGTTGCATGTAATCCTATTACCGTGAGTGCACGTTCTGGTCCCGCCTGTCAGGGGAATAAACGAGTGAGAGCAGTTCACGGCGCGGAGTTTTTTGCTGCAGACTCCAACTTGCTCTGCCGTCGACAAATCATGCAAATCCAATGTAACAGCCAGTGTACTCGTCATCGACCGACGTGTCAAGATGCATAATTCCGAAATTGACACTTGCTCCCTAAAATTTTGGTTCATTCTGCACACAACATGATGACATAATGTCCCTGTTTAAAGCTCCCCAAATGTAATCCAGAATTTGATCGTAATTTTATTTCAAAAATTGACACTTTCACCCCAAAGTTTGCTTGATTCTACACGCAAAATGTCGGTTTCCTGTTACCAAACGTAATCCAGGATAAAACCGTCCTTGGTGGAACTATTATTTTAATAGCGTATGTAGGTCAACCAAATGTTCCATTGAGTATAATTATTATTATTGTGCGATTCAGGATTAGAATCTATAAACTATGCAGGTCCGAAATCCTTACAAAAATATCATTAGGATATCTACAACCGAAATTATTCCATTCTCACCACACATTATCTCCTTTCAAATATCAATTCATACCAAAAAGAAGGAAATTAGCTTAATTTTACAATAAAAATGTTGTGTAGAGCAGTATTTCAAGAGCAACAAGTAACAAGAGCAAGGACTTTTATCATCATAAATGTCAATAGAAAATCTGAACTAGATATCAAAGTCGCGATCTTTGAAGATACAAGTCATCTTACCATCATAATTTTCAAGAAAATCGTGGAAGTCGAACATTCTCCGTGTACTGTCTAAATTATCAATCTTATGATTATGTTCAATTGAATCTTCATTCCATTTTTGTTAGTACGAGAAAACGCTACTTCAATAGCCAAAAATATTCATCTTTCTAGTGATACAACTTTTATTATTATTAAAATGAGGTGTGCGACTGTGCGTATCTAAAGGAAATATCACAAAGCTCCAAACCCTTAAGCTGGTTAGTCAAGAAGAAGCCAGGTTCTCCATTCATCTAAGTAACCTGACGCTATTGGCTGTTGAGTGTTGAGGGCTATTCTGTAGCACTGTTTGTAGGCACTGTTTGAGCATCGATCGAGGCGCCAATAAAGCGCCGTTCGAGGCTGAGTTGAGTCTGAACGGATGATCCGCACCAACGCTCCACCAACAAATCATTCCGAATTTATGACGGCCTCCTTCTACTGCTACACGATCCCACGATAATACGGTGCGTTAATTCCCGCAGCCTCCCAACTCAAACATTGCAAATGCTAACAATGGCAATCGTCATTGTGGGCTCGAATTAAGCAGCCTGCGCCCTGTCGTTCTGTTTCCGCACAGTTATTTATCGTGTCTGCATTTCGCCTGTGTAGGCTACCTTCCAAGATGTATTGAGTCTGTGGCTTGTCTTGGCCAAGCTGGTGCTGCATTAGCCACAGCCAGAGGAGAATGTTTGTTGGAAGATATTATATTGGCTGTGATTGTCGCCTTTACGTAAAGACAAACACTATATTATTAATATACTACGATATTACACGGGAAATTCAACCACTGTTAGATAACTTCACTATACGAGCCTCGTACTCAATAGTAGTTTGTAAATTAAACTAGTGGTAGTTTGAAAATCTTAGCTCAAAAATAGTTTCGCATTGACTCCGTTTGATCACGTCATTTTACGGCGCTTGAATTCAATTGTCTTTTCGTAATAGTATATTCATATTCAAGCTCAAATTCCAATTTGAATTTCAAATCAAAGTTATAGTCATTCTTTTTTTTACAAACAATTGAAACACAAACATTCTTATAAACTAATTTTATCTTAATGTAGTATTGGAAAACATTTATTTATTCATTCATTTATTGGCAAGATACATTACAATGAGGGAAGAATCAATGTGAGAAACATAGTCAAAAAAAGTTGTATACTATTTTAATATTAACGTAATGAGCTTTCCCAGAAAAGCTAATGCTTGACCTCTGAAAGAGAGCTCAAAATAATGTGGTAATCTGAATGGATGTATAATTGGACAATTTACTCAGTACTACAAGAAACAATGTGCAATATAAACACTAGAATAATAATACATACATTTATAAAGATTTATAAAATCCAGGCTTCATCGTACCTTGTATCTAATTTGCTGTTTTTATTGAATACATCCTTGTTATTCTCTATTGATATTCAAAATTGAACGAGAGGGTGGAGAAACTGAGTATGAAAACACATTTTTCAATACAAAAAATCAATTGTAAGTTAACCTTAATTATTTTTTATCCTTCTCCATGTTATTCGATAAAACTTCGTGAGGAACTTGATTCACACGATCCAATTTATCATTTTCTAATTAATGCGTCTTACAAACGTTCGATACATAAGGTGATATTACTGTATATCGTCTGAGACTGGAATAGAAAAAATATTTCAGTCACCAGAGTGAAATAAGTCCAGCATTTCAGCCTAACAAAATATTTAATCAGCCTGTTATTCAAACGTTCAGAAAAACAACCGGTCTTCTAAAAGGCCCCTACAAAAGCTCAGTCCTGAATAAACATTTTTATTTTGGCACCAACGCATGGGACGAAAATGCTTTTAGAAATGGATGTACATTAAATGATCAAATTACCAACACTATAGCGAGAGAGTCAATTAACACAGTTCTTGCTGAGGCTATCCTATCATATTCAGAGATGAATCTATCAATCTCATATTAACGATCTATTTGTAAATAAATACTATACAAGAAATTTGAGGTTCACTCGAATCGCTTTCATTTCCAAACAATTGAGATTGATCAGATTGCCAATTTTCTCTCTCACTTCTACAAAATATGATAGAGAATGACAGGAAGATATTCAATTCACTATTTACGTTTCACATTTACATTTTTCTTGGAATATACATTACTTCACAACCTGTCTCCTTACTAAGACAACTTACTACTTACTATAAAACAGCGTCTTATTCAATGTACTTACAAGACTACTTATTACCTAACATCATTCTACTTAGGACTGCCGTAGACTAATCAAATATGGAAGAGTTAACTCTGACTAAAAGGGCTGTTTGACTAAATGTTCAGATAAAGAATGTCCCTGGCGGAATGATTATGCTCGACTGGCTATTGCTCCAGTTCGCTACGGACTTTCTCTCACTGGTCAAACAGTAGTACAGTAGTACAGTAGTAGTATTATAGTTGGATTACAAATCCTGTAATTTAACTTTGTACTCCTACATAGTAGGCATAGTTGGACAGGCCAACTCACGCTTCTACCACGTCCAAAACGTTCCGATTTTCAGTCATGGGTGGATCAACAGTCAAGACAAGACAACTCACGCTTCTACCACATCAACAGATTAGTCATTGCCGATTTTCAGTCAAATAAAAAAATCGAATGGTCTTGTCATCCTACGTTGAATCGGAATGAGAGTGACCTCTTTCGGTATCTGGTAATATTTAGAGTGGATTTCATTGCATTCTCCACTTCCTTGGTGTCTATTAGTCTGTTATCCATCATAATTTCGGAATTATGAGGCTCTCACGAAATTGAGAGCCTCCACCCCACCTCGTTACAAAATAATTTCCGTTTTGAGGTATTAGATTTCCTTACGTTGCGTGACTTCACGTCGATTTTTCAAGCGATGTCCGTCTAAAATAATCATCGCCGTATCCAAAATGATCTCCACCTTCCTTTGCGTAATACGGCCACACCATGATGGTTCATTACTATGGAGTGTCTACAAAAGAGCAGTCCACCAACTGCCACCTAACAAAGCTTGAACTCTTCTAGTAAGATGGGACTATTATGTAGGAAAAGTTGAAGTATTCAATAGAAAATAGAAGTTGTCAGCAAATTCTTGCATACATGAGATTTCATACATGAATTTTTTGCATTTGTATTAAAAATTTGTGGGCGAACTTTCGCAAACATCAGGTGCTTTTATATAAGATTTATAATATTGTTTTTAAACGTCAGATAAGCTATATTAGAGATCATTCTCCTTCTTTACAATCAAGTAGGATACAGTTTTAGCTATTTTACAATTTTACAGCTATTCAAAGCTAATGAAATGCAACGAAATGACAACGTAAACAGGACGGATGTCCTGCTAGATTATCTCTTTAAACCACAAAAGCTTTTATTGATAGGGTGTTGAATGTTGAATCAACTTTTGGACATACATCCATAGACAATAGATTTTGTAGATAATTCAGCTTTGAACTCTAATTTCTAGATTGTACCAAGCGATATCAATTTTAATTTAAGATCAGCCTAATGCTGAGTTATGCTTGTCCAAGTAATGCTAAGTGTAAGTAATGCTAAGTCGTTGATCTAAGTTGGTGCAACCCAGCATGGCTGTTATTATCTTTGAAACTATACATAGTCTCGCTTTATAGAGTTGATACTCATCCTTCTAAAATTATCACTTCTCAATGAATTTGAGTAGTTGTCTAGTTGAGTAGTAACAGTTAACATTACTAGTTTTCACTGCGACATGAGTAGAAATTAATCTGAGAACAAACTATTTCAGAAACAGAATTTAACCAGTTATTTGATGATAATACTAATCTTAGTGTTATTCTACTCAGTGCTGATAGCAACATTTTTCTTGCGGGTGAACAAATCCACAACGATCATTCTCTGTGTTCTTGAATGTAATGTGGTTATAGCAAATTTAATGTGTATCCCTCTCGGCAGAAAAAGCAGATGTAGCAGTCTGAATCAAAAGAGTCGGTCTCGCTCGATTTTCCTGATAAGCGGAAGGCGAATTCCATCTCCGCAATCGCGTTTCGGTTCCGGTAAGAATAAGAAGGGGAAGTTAACCGCAAGGGAGATCAGAGAGGAAACGTAATCACAATTGATATCTGTAGAATGCGAGCGAGGACCTTGAAGGGGAAGAATCGAATCACCTCTATGATGAAGAGTGTGTTTTGGAGGGAAAATGAGGAAGCGGGAAAGCACGGTACCGTGTACTATCGATTGCTAGTTCCATTTATTTAGTTGTTGACTTCTCAATATTGCTGGTTTTCCTTCAGCGATCAAGTGGAAGCACTTCAAGAGTGTTCTTCTTAGTGGATAGATGGAACTTGTTCATAGTATAGATAGATAGGGATTTAAAGAGAGTTCTTTTTCTTTGTGGATAGATAGATACAGTAGTATACTTCTTCATAGTATAGATAGATGAAAAGTACTTCTTCATATTATAGATCTTCTGCGAGCTTAGCCTTCTCCATTTCATTTTTCTTCTATGAAAGAATTCTTCCCATCTATTTCCATGAATAAACTAGATTATCTTCATTGGAGACAACTTGATTAAATGTGTATACTAGTAATGACTGTACTGCAATTATGGAGATGGAGATGATGGGGATATGATCTTCAAAATAAAATCATACTCCATCACATCTTCAGAGATTCTCAAAAGAAACACAAGGTTATTTTCATACAAAAATTAATATAAAATAGTTCCAATGGAATAAAATGATTTCATTTATATACAGAAACAGCTCTATTTGAATAGGAAAAATACGTATTCCTGTTAACTAAATCTAATGAACTCTGAATTTTATTATTGATGAGATTCTCTGATGCATTTTCAAGATTACATGCGGTTTCTCATGTATATTTGAAAATTCTCTCAGTCCTGAGTTCCTACTCGTTTGTAGCAAAGTTAAATTTGTTCGAACTCTTTGTAATTCTCCACTGTCACTTTAGCAATTTGTCACTTCAGACTTTTTCACTTTAGCATTATTATAATAACCTACTGGTGATTGTTTTCAGAGCAAAATAGAACTGAAATTACTAGAATTCACACTATAAGTCAAATTTCACCATCAGTTACTACAGTATTAATCACAAAACTAATGACAATAATGACACAATAACAATAATAGTCACTGTGAACTGTCTGAAAAAAACTCTGTGTAAGATTTCAACTCTTTTACAGCAATTCTTTGGGTCTGTAAAGAGCTCCACTCTGACGCGGTCCAGCCTGAGCTGACACAGATTGTGACGACTTTTCAGGCGATTTGCTTCCAAGTGGATTGCTTCCGAACCATCGAACGCCGGGGCAAGTGCGAACGGACAATAGAGAAGGCGGTGGCCGCCTAAACTATTAACCCGAGATCAATTATTAAGGGCGGAAAGAGGAAAGTTGATGTGCGCTTTCCTAACAGGCCATTAGAAGTGAACGGTGAGTGCGTGTGTTCAAGGTGGACATCGGAGGTCGGAGGAGGTCGCGGAGGAGGTTGGAGGAGGATCGTAAAGGACGAAACTCAATTTGTGCGTTGTCGCCCGGCCAAGGAGTTACCAGTCCTCAGTTCGCCACTCTCCTGAGGCTAACTCGGTAATGGCCGACAAATTTCTGGCTTCATACTGTTCACTTTCAACCACTTTTTCCCACTTTCTCCCCCTTTCCACCCACCCTCCCTCTTCCTTCGTCCTTGCTTTTTATCAACTTTGAGCACCACTCAAACTCTTATCTGTAATGTTACTTCACAGAGATCTCTCTCTGTAAATCATTTCCCGATATTTGACAAGTACTCCTCGTCTGGATGGTATTCAATCAAAGATAGGATAATGTTTAGTTTCTTAGTATTTTTAATAAGAAAATACAGAGTTCAAAATTACAATGTCTCTCTAATGTAGTCTCGAATTAAGACTTCAATGGGATATGTTTCCTTGAGATATCCTCTATTCCATTGTCTTTGTACTAATAAAATCAATTGATTCTCACTAAATGTATTTATTTTGACTTTAGTGCAAGTAGGAAAAAGATTCGGCTGTTCTGAATTTCTTTGATGATCATCTAGAGCCTGGAAAATCATATGCACAACACCACCAAAGCCTCACATATATGCTCCCCATAGATTTGTGGAGCTTCGTTGGCCCAAAAAGGCATATTGTGAAGGATGTGCACGCATCTGATATGCCATAGCCGTGCGTACGGTACAGCATCTCTAGTCTATTGGATATTATGTTCATGTAGTTCATGACTGGAATGTTGGCTGAGAAGCATGCTTGGGTTGGGCAATACAGTGAATTTTTGTATGTGGAAAAAACGACAAGGGATTTATAAGTAAGGTTTGAAGCAGTAGCAATCGACGAGATGATTCAGACTGGTGCTACCAGCCATATCTTTGGAGCGAGGCTACTATACTGCGTACCGCTCATAAAACTTTAATGACAGAAATCACTACTGCCATGCTTTCAGTTTATTCCCAAGCTCCCCCAATACTGGGTTCAGGGCTCACTACCCCCGCTTGAATTCCAGCACATAAGTCACGTAACCTATTGGGGTTCTAAATTTATCTTTATGGATTTTCATGACCCTTGTGTATTTCATTCCGCCATCAAGACTTATGTTCATAGAGGACTCTGCGAGCTTTTGGTTGCGCAGTGGATTGAAATGTACGGCCATTTATCATCACGCATTGAATTCACCTATTTTTTCGGCAATACCACTGTTCACCAGTGAATATCTGAAAAATTGATGGTATTCGAATGTGTGGATTCCAAACCTACAGGTCCACCACATATTTATTAGTTCCTCTTCTCTATTTTGTATATTGTCCTATTTCTTCTTGGTTAATTCGAATGGAGAATTTCATAGAAAACTCAGATCTGAGTTTTTATTCAGCAAACTTAAAATTAAAATAGCTTGTAAATGAATGGTAGACTTGAATATTGTAATGCTGAATTATAATATTCAAATGTGTGGGTGGGTTACAAACCTACAAGTCCACAATTTAGTAACAAGTTATTTTATAATTTGTTCACAAGTTATTATAATTTTTTCCGTCTTAGTTTTTCGCGGAAGTACAGAAGACTGAGTTTCTCAATAGCATTCTATGAAAATTTCATTGCTCATGGGAACACAAAACTAGAAGCCATTATTCAAAATTACTTTTGTACATCATTACATTTCCATTGAATAGAAACTAATCAAACCCTCATTTAACCTGTTGACATTACTGCTGTACCTATGTTTCATGTCAATTCAATCAATCGATTCAGGCAAAAACATCGATTCAGCCCAATAAGGTTTGTCGCAATCTCCACTAGGATCATGATTGCCAAAAATCATGGGACAAGTTAAAAATTACTGATTAGCTATTCGTATAGAATTAGCTTATAAAAACAGGTACAGCCACATGTTTTGATACACATTTGTAAGGAAGTAAACTAACGGGGTCCATGCTGAGTACTCTCCAAGAGTTCTTCAATGGATGCCTGCCCGGAAATGTAGAGCAGAATATTGGCTCGAAATTGACTACTACTTCTTCATGATTATATTTCAGCTTGTTTTTCAAGTCCCGTTTCACGTACTTCCAATTATTTCACTAACTTTCCACCTTCAAATAAATCACCGCAGACGATAAAACTCCATTATTACTGGTTTCTAAAATGATAAATGTACTAGATAAGTCAATCACGTGCCTTATCATTGCTGTATTCTCGGCAATGTCCAATTCCCCAATGGCAATAAGTATTGGCTGTTCTTCACTCTTCTGACTTCTTAGATATTGACGCAGTAGTAGCATAATGGGAGGAATAAATTCATATCAAATTAAATGAAATGTAGGTCATTGAGATCAGAATGGACTATCCATAGATAAAACTGAACTTCAACTCAAACTGGAAGTTCACTGTGAATAAATTATTCCCTTGATAGTTTTTGATTTGTTCCAAACTCGACTTGCATAACGCAACACTCTTCCGTTCATTATTCATTCTTTAAAGAGAAGCATGTAATTAACAGTTTGTTTCCTAAATTCGATATTTAAATTGGGGAGAATCATGCTTCAGGTAACAGATGATTTTTTTTAGTTAGACTATCCTGTTGGAAATGTAGTGGAATCCAAGTTGAAAAATATATATAAACATTAAAATTCTAAAATTCACCTGAAACTGGCATGGCTCTCCTCTGCAAAGTAGGAAAAACAGTACAATGATGCTGGAAAAAATAACACTATCAAATTGAAAATCCTTGGAACTACTATAAAACTAGGAAAACTATGAATAAGCCTTGGAAAATCTTCTATGTTGGACTTAACGCCGTCAAATGATATAATCTAAAAAACAGTGAGTCTATATTAGCAGCATAAAAATGGAAAAAAATGGTCTCCACATACTGTTATGGAGTGCTTCACACAAATGGCCACATTGTTACTATACATTCTCTTTAATCCAACGTTACCAATGCAACGAGATCCAATGAATGAATTGGATGTCTATTGGAAGACGCCATTTTATGGTGGAATAGAATTGAATTTTTGTGCAACTGGCCGGCTTTCATAGTTACATCGATACATCCGTGTTTGAATGATAAATTGGTTTCAGTTAACAAGAACCGGAAAATACAAACGTTCATGGAAAACAATTTTTAGAATATGACTGTTAGGTATCCAAAATTATTGGTATTCATACAAAAATATGAATTGGAAATTGGATGAAAGCAAATATTTCCTTGAAAATTCTCAATGGCCCTTGCAATGTAATTGATTCTTTTTTAAGGTACCTGAAAGTATTCCAGGAATGGAAGACTAGTGAACGTTGAATGCAATGGATAGCACTCCAATTTAATTGATTTCCTATGAGAGATAACGTAATGACTTTCTGACTCGTCAGATTTGAGCAAACAAAATATCCGAAGTGGAACCGAATTCCCAGTTTGGAACCCAGCAGCTGGAACGCTTCGCTTCACAGTTTTCAACGCTGTCTTTTTATCGTTTTTGGGAAATTCTTTCACTTTTTCCTGGCCGGGATTGCGATCGGTAGATAGCAGTCGAACACACATAACGAACATTGGTAGCAACGGTGAAAATGAAAGAAACAGTGTATGGAAGCTCCTAGTTCATGTGAAGCATCCTAATTGCTTTTTTGCTCCCAACTCAGTTTTCTTTTTGGAAGTCTGTTCTTGATCAATGACTGACATGAATGCTTGTCAATACTCACTCTTTTCTCTGGAGTTTAATTGACTTTGTTGCCGGGCGAATAGCTTGACACTGCTTAAAAGGTATTAACCCTACGACGCAATCTCTCCTATTCCATAGAACTCTTCACTGTTACAGCCTCACCACTCTCCCCCACCCCCACAATACCCGAACTTATCAGCAACCCGACTCTCATTCAGAGACAATAAGCTCAGCTGGAACTTTTGTCGTTCGTTTACTGACTTGAAAAAAGATTCAATTCTCTGAAAGCGTTACTGCTAGTGCTAGAGAATCCCTGATGATCCAATCCCCCTCACATCGAAGATTATTATTATTCAATTTCGCTCAACTCGATTTCGCCTAGTAGGTAAAAATCGGGATGGCGCTTTGTTTAATGGATTATTGATCGGGGACAGATGCCTGTGTGTCTGTCTGCAGCCCATTATTCCGACCCATTTGAGCCAAAGCAAAGTAGGACTTTGATGGTGGTTGGTTGTCTTAGCTCCCTCCTTCCTCACCTCCTCCTCCACCTCCGACTCCTACTCCTCCTCCTCCTCCACCTCCTCCTCCTCCATCTCCTCCACCTCCTCCTTCATTGCTACCACTTGCAACATGAAATCAAGCTGAGTCCCTATTACCTCCTAGGGATTATTGAAAACTACTTCCATCTAGATTAACTTGCCACTTGCACTTCGTAGAACAAGTGCAAAAGTCATACTTTTCTCTTTCTTTTCTCAAACTGTCAGGAATCAAGTTTGCAAACATGCAACGGGGATTATTATTTCGTGATCTGATAGGTTGGATTTCCATTGTTCAGAAAATTTCACTCTTTATGATTTAGTGGGTAGTGATAATTTTCCTCTTTCACCCGAATTGAAAATTCATTTCAAATCTATCTTTATAATTACCGTGTGCTCTTATGATATTGAATAGAGAACTTCAGTATTAGTGAAAATTTTTAAGTTATATTTTGTTCAATTTATATCAATAATATAATGAATGTAATTGATATAATTATAATGAATGATAAAAATTGATCGACTTTGAAAATTCCCATTCAGGCCAGCCTTTTACTAAATCACTTATACTATCTAATTATTTCGCACTTACACTAAGATTGAGTGCTATCACAAAACATCATAATTGTATTTCGGAAAAAAACTTGAATAGAGAAATGCAATAGAATCAGGCGAACTCTGTGTTGCTCCTAACTTAATTAAGATTGGGCTTAATCGATAGGAGGTGGGCTGGTCACAAAATTAATATTCACAATCATTAATTATTTCAGGTATCAACAAATCAAAGAAAGTATTTGAAATCTTTCCCAAAATTTTCTATCGCTAAGAGATTTGTTAAGTTTTATCACTGAATACAATCATGTATAAAACATGGATCAAAGTGAAACTAACAATCTACTATTATCATTTCTATTATATTGATGTATTTTGTTACAGTACTCAATTCCAATAATAAGATTGAGTTAATAATTTAATTAAGATACAGAGATAAAAACAACAAACTGTAAGATGATATTGATCAGTATTAATACCGGTTATTGTCAGGTGATCACATTTTAATTCACCCAAGATAGCGACATTTTGATCTCATGTTTTATTACTGCGACAAAAACCCTAATAAAAAAGTGGGAGAAGAGAATAGAAGAGTGACGATCGGGATATGCTGGTTTATGTCAGTTTTACGTTTCGCGCATCCGTCTTCAAAGTATCAGCTATAAAATTCTTTTAAATTTTTATGGCTAGTCGGCCTCATATCAGACGCTAGTAGCGTTTCGGTGCTTGGCATGTCGTTATTTACAATACACCTTGCTGAAAAGGATGTTGGCTACATAATGAGCATCAATAATTAATTACTTCCTCCGTTGATAGATGGATTAATGTTAGAGTTAAATGGAGCAAGGTAGTATAACGCGAGATAAAATGTTATGACAGATAGTTTCACAGGGAAAGAGCTCATTCAGTAACGACAGTCATGCAATGAGAAAACCAAAATAGAGCAAAGCTTTTGTCTTTAAAACCTGAAACCAAAGTTTGAAAACCGCTTATATTTAGAAGGTTGCACTCGTTATATCAGTGAAAAAGGTATTAAAAATTTTCATGTCGAAGCATCTTCATTTTCTGTGTCTTCAGATGAAGAGAAATAACAAATAACTTTTAAGATTACGTATAGCTAATTACTTTATGATTCTGGTCATACAAAGACACCAATGGATATTGTGTCCATACATCACAGAAATAAAGCTCCAACAATATTCAAGTATCTTGCCTGGAATATTAACTGATTAAATTTATTGTAAATCATTTATTTGTATAATTTCATTCATATCCATTCTTGATTCTTGGTATTCTGTAGGTAAGGATTTTTATGTAGGCTACCGTGAGTTTATATTTATTTCTACCTTGTGAATATCCACAATATTATCCATAAGGAGTATAGATCTATGTGAGTATTATATTTATTTCTACCTTGTGAATATATAATCCACAATATTATCCATGAATTTAGAGCTTAAATATGAGGATCCTTTCATTTATGGCTTGACCTACCTATGTTAAATTAATAATAGGGATATAATTTCTAGGTATTTTAAGAATATCTTGGTAAGAATACGAGTATGAGATTCATCTAGAGTAAGTTACAACGTTTTTAGAAAAATTCTGAATAAGTCAGATATTGCAAGTTTGTGTGATATTGAAATCTATTTTTTATGTAGTACGAAGATAACAAAAAGAGGTGGAATGTGATGACGTTTTCGGATTTTCCTATTTAGCGTGGAAGAAGTTTTAGGAGGTAAGCAGCTTTCCGAGATGGAAAAGCAAAGATGGTGTTCGTTCTCACCAAGAGAAGTCTGTCTATATTGAATAGACGAGAAATATCTCTTGCAAAAGTTACTAAAATTTTCCACACCTGTAAGGTAGAAATAATCGAATAGTGTTAATGATAATGATTTGGGGACCAGGAAGTGGAAGAGAAAATTATTTATTCAGAAAAAATAGAATTTGCAGTAAAGAACAAATTAATAACTTCTTGATAATGTATCTTCACTGTGTCAATCACTTGTTACTGTCCTATTCAAGGAACTTTAGACTCCAAAATTTTCTCTAAAATCTCCCGAATTTTCTCTAAAAATTCCAAAATTTCTCTTACTTTTCTCTTTAAAATTTCTTCACAAAATTCTTCCCTACCAATAAATTCCCGACCATCAATCACCCGACCACTACCCAACATTTGTGTATCGGTAATTCCGATTTGATTACCAAATTTTCAACATAGCCTACTTATCGCAGCCACCAGTCACAATAATTACGAATGGGAGTCGGGCTGTCGTTGTAGTAATAATTAATCGCTGTTGACAAATGCTAGGTTTCCATAATACGCGAGCTATTGGCTGGCTGTGAATAGGCCGATTGTATGTAAATGTCGTGATTCGGATCGTATATTTCTCTCGTTTTGGCAGCGCTGATTGGTGGGGAGGGGTGGAGGCATGGAACTACATAAACATATTTCATACATGGATATATTTCTACGGGTGAAGGTTGTAATGAAAAGGTTGAGCAGTCGACCGCTGCGTTTCCCGCCAGCGCGGTCATCAATGGTAGCTGTTGCCAACCCATAAATAATCGCTCTATTTATTCGTTTGCTGGGCAGGCGTGCCAACCGAAGAATATTGCTAATTGAATATGTGCAGCTGGCATACTGCCGGTGCTTTGTCTGAGAAGGCTGATGCAGCGCCTCCTTGCAGCTTAGGCCTCACTTCATGCATGCACCCTTGGCAGCCACCCAGCACCCTTTTCAATAACGATGTTAATAAAAGCCCGGCGCAGTACTTCTTCTGACAAGACGGCCAACATCTCGAAAGAATCTGCACACTTGTCTCTGCTACCACCCTTCACAGCGCATGGCAATATCAACGGCAAACTGCCTGGAATAAAAGACTCGACTGCTGTTGACGTGCTAATGTCCCAAACGATAACATCCTTGCCAAGTGTCGGTTGTAACTCATGAACGGTTTTACTCATGCTGCCACGAGCTGAGTTTGAAAACTTTGTGAGAAAACCCATTCTCAAGAATATCATGTTCTTTGAACACTGAAATTATTGCAGTAAGACTCGACGGATCTTGATAAGGTTTCTTATATAGCTTAGTTAGCTGAGGTTGCTTACTGAGTTTTAACTAGGTTGAATCAGTTTAAGCTAAGGTTGCTTATTAAGTTTTAACTAGGTTAGATCAGTTTAAGCTAAGGTTGCTTATTAAAATTTAACTAAGTTAGATCAGTTTTAGCTAAGGCTGCTTATCATATTTTAAGCTCTAGATTTTTATTTTAAGTGTGATAGTTATCAATGTACAGTATAAGAAATAGGAAAGCTGATGAGTTGAAAAGTAGAATCACACAAATTGTCAATAATAAAAATCAACCAAGATAATTAATTATTCACGAGGAAGGAGTTCACATTCTCAATCTTGAAAGAATCAATAATAAAAGAAAATTATTGATTTGAATTTGGAAAGTACATAGTATGAAAATTCAGCTATATTATCTTATAATTCATCCTGCAGCGTAAGAAATTGGTGCTAGGGTACTGCAGTCTGCAAAATTCTATTTTCATTATGAATAATCGCGAATTCGAGTTGCATTTGCAACGTTTTTGATGAATTTGTATAATAATCATCTCTCAAACAAACCAGCCGTGTTGAAGTCGTCTAGCAGCGTTCTTCTTATGAGAGGTACGCCAGAACAAATCACCTTGCTTTCCCAGGAGAAGACAGGGAAAGCCAGCTTGGGGGAAGATGCAATTTTGCTGCTAAATGGAGTAAGTTATTCTCCCTCTTCAGCGAGCAGTCGTAACGTAATAAAGGCCGACTGTGCTGCGCTCTATGGCCGGGGAAATGAAGGATCAGAAGAACAATCATAATAAATTCCAATAAAGCCCTCCGTAGTCTACTAAGGTTGCAATATTATTCATTTATGGATGCTGATTTCCACATCATTTATTGAAAATTAGACAGCTCTAATAGCGTGAATGTTCTAATCAAATCTCTCATTTAAAATTCAACACAATTTCATTACAAACTAACTGAGTGGGGTGGACAAATTTATGCATATTCGCTCTTAACAGTGATATTGTCTGCGGAGTTGTAGGGGGTTTTCATTGCCTTTCTCAAGCACCAGTACAAGACTCGTCAAAATCTTTCCTGCTCCTACTTCTGTCAATTATCAAATCTGGAATTAAACTGGTAAAGTTGAAACAACAAAGTATTGAATTTGAATTTGGAGTTGATTTTCATTTACGGTTATCAATCCTAAAGAGTTATGAAATAATCTGAATCTGTAAAACCAGCTTACGGATTTGAACAAAAATAACATTGATCACATAGAATATCATTCCGGTGCGTAGTTGCATAAAAATCGAGTGACTGATGACACTGGATGAATGTTGATTCATTATTTCTCACCACTGCTGCTCTGTTTCACCTGAGTTTTTTAATTCCCCAAGTTCCCAATGGTGAATAAATAACGGTTGATGGTATTGGAGTGGGAATTAAAAGCTGGAATAAGTTGTCGCTTTGCTGAACTCCTATTTATTGCAAAACTATAAATTGGTTCGAGAGAGGTGCTTCGTTGTGGTCGTCACTTGGGATGTGGAAAGGCTTGGGATTCGGGAGGTTAGTGGATTATTAATGGCCGAGGCTGTAAGACTAGGTATAAATGGGAACGGATATAATTCCACAGCACCATTCCCACATAGGTGTGCATTTTCTCAGAGTTATAATATTGGAAAATCGCATATAGTAGTGGAGCTATTGACCGTACGATACGAATGAGTTTTGCATCTCTCGGTCATAATCGTTCACTCGTTTTGATAAACCTCCGATGCCGACCCAAATCCGACACAGTATATTAACAGACGGCTCTTATAATGGACTCGCAAACCTGCGGGATTATATCTTCTCCATTAGGAATTATCGAGAGAATTCTGATTATTCTCGGCAAAGGTGCAGTGAGGTGATGACAGTCTCTGGTTTCCTGCATTCGCATTTTATTCCTTCCTCTCGATAGCTATTATCATAGCAGGGCGAATAGAACATTATTCCAATAGCATTCCCTCTATCCATTAATGCACGAATAAAGGACTTGAAATGGGGTTTAGCTTGTTAAAAACTTTACTTTCACATTACAAATATGTTACGTACAACAGTAATTATAATATGTTGTATTGAATTCATTTCTACTGCTTAAATTACATATTTTAAAACTTTTGAAGCAGAAAAACATCAAGTTCATGTTATTGTGACGACCTGATGACCTTTTCATAACATATAAATGTTTGATGACATCCAACAAGGCGAAACGTCAGAACAAGTCAAAACAATGTGAGTATTTTAAATAATGGGTTCTATTATTCCACCCTTCACAATGATAATCTTATTCAGTTGAAAGTTATTATTGTTCATTATTAGTTTATAGTGTGCTATATTAGTGAAATATTCCTGAGGTTCGTTTGAAAATGATAACTTGTAGATCACCAAATAATGATGATGAACAATTGAATATTCTATTTTCAAAAGGAATTCATCCCAATTCACAGAATATATTGATTGAATTCATGAATGGAATCCCAACAAAAATTAACAGCTTTAATGAATTTTCCCTGTTTAACTGAAGCTATGGCATGAGACTTCGTTTCCTCACCAAACTAGTTTCACTCCCATGGCTAGAATCATTATTATTTATCCATTAAAATTTTGTTCTGTTTCATTTGGCAGTGAATATCTCACATGATCGAATCACTAAAACTATTTACAACTTCACAAGTACAATCTTTTCTATTTTATATTCCAATGTTTATATTAATATTCTTTATTTCATATCTACCAGATGAATTTCTGATGATTTTATTATATGCCAACTTTATGAAATTTATTGCTTTGTTCTCACAAATTCCCGTACTGATAAGATAACAATCACCTTGGTGATGAATAGGAGGAGTCTACACCAACTACGTGAGAGCTTCCAAATATAAATCATGGTCTCTGAGCTGATAACTTGTTGAGAGATTGTATCAAATATCTTAACTTACACTTTGATCACATTCATCAAGTGAGCTACAACCATTGCAGGTCGCAGCATTCAAGTTGAACCACAACCACAACTAACTTCAAGCGCACCACATATATATGCACAGAGAACAATTAACAAGAGCGGAGAAAGTTTGTGACAAGTCTATTAGAGCGGCAGCAATACTTCAGCAGCATTTGTTCGCGTGTTATGCAACATATGCACGTGATAGAGCAAAGGTTGGCACCGGGAAGGGACATAACCGGAACTGCAAAATAGAGTTGCAACAGATATGAGAAACAGGGCGACCCGAAGGAATTTCTAGTGCATTCGAATACTTTACATAAGCCTTTGACGACAAACACAAAAAGGAATGGACTGAGGCATGTTCCCTGTGGAACCCCTCAATGCAATGACCATGCAGTAGGTCTACGAATGGGTTCTATGACATAAGCACGCAATAAGTAACAATATATACACACGTTACGTTATATAGTACGTTAATATAGCGTGTTTGGAAAAGTCGCCTCCGCTAATCCGGCAGGCCTACGTTATCGCAAGGCAGATACACACACACACAAAATGGACGGGCACGCAAAGCCACGGCGCATTCAGGCTTTGTAAGCCGACGGAAACATTATAATGACTTATTGTTGATTCGGAAACACACCACATAAGCTGCCGATTCCTCAAGCTCCCAATCGAATTCCCCCGACACAAAAATACTGTACCGCTTTCTCATGCAAATTTGATCAGAATGTGGAACGATAGTTCCTTGTGCAATACTGTGTCCGACAGGATTTGGTCGAAGTTTCAATGCAACATTGGAGTCCGGTTGCTTCATGTCGATACAGTTTTGATGATAACTTACATAGATATACTTATTTTAAATAATAATTTACTAAGATACTAATAAGAAAATGAACCAACTGATAAATAATAAGATACTAAGTTACCATCTCCACGACACTGTGAATGTCACTACTATAGTGTGGTACATTGATGTAGGGACATTGAAGACTGCATAATTGCATATATTTATATTCAGCCACAATTTCCCAATTTCGATGAATCCTTAGTCTCATTCCTCAAGAGACTTCGACTTAATTTAAAAATTTCAAGTCTCAAGGAAGAATCACATTCTATCATAATAAGGTTATGTAATTATTTTATTTATTTACTTAGTAATGTTCAGTAATTTATACTTGATTGAAGGTCCAACTTGCTGATTCTTGCTTGTTTGAAACTTTCTTTTTTCCAATTTATGAAAACAGTCACATAAGAATATTGTATGTATATTTAAATGCAATAGGTTTATCAGGACCTGGCATATTAATGAGATCAATCAATCTCATAATCTAGGTTATGTGATATTTTTCAAAAATTAAAAAATTTGGTTCCGAAATCAAACACAAAACAAATGTCGAATGTTTTTGAACATAATATGAAACCTCTGAAACCAGAAATAGCCTAATATCAGTAATCCAAATTCTTAAAAAAGTTTTATTCGACCATTGAACAATATTGGTGTGTATCATGTAGCTTCACATATTCCATTCGTTTTATCTTCGAAAAACGTACAAATTGTTGATTCCACAGGTCAATGGCCGCCCTTCTATAACTCAATCATGTTTCCGTGAAATCTGCTTTAGTCTACAGAACGAGTAAATCAATGATCACAGAGATTTATTTGTTCGCGAATTGTGAATTTCCAATCTTGTGGGATGCAGCAGGACAGGGGGAGGGGATAAATTTGAAGAGGACATCTTGCTGACAGGAGCAGAACGATGCTGGCTGAAAATTAAGTTCTATCAGTTGGATGAATGAACGCAAACACCTGTCGTGCATGACATAATAGGAATTAAATGGGCAGACCTTTTTTCAGCACGCTCTTTTTATTGATCATCAATGGACGGTCCGATTTTTTTTACAAATTCCCTTCCAGCAGTTGGATCAGTTTTATCAACCTGGGAGGGTTGAGGGATTAGCTGTGCTAGGGTGGCAATGACCCGATCCATCAATTAAAGGACGAATGTGCCGTTCCCCCTCGCCGATTCTATTGATTTCAGGTTTCCGCAGTTGTACGAGAATTCATATCACTTGTCAGGAGTACCGGAAATGTGCATTTGGTAGCGCTGCTCTTAATTACAGCATGCTTTCTACAGGTAGAGAATTCCACACCCACTAGATACTAGAGAAACAAATTGCTTTGATAAGCAATTTCAAAATCAACAATCGAGGAATTTAATTTCCACCACTTTTTCATGTAAGTAGAGATATTCAAATTTTCTGAATGACTTGAATGTTTTGGTATTAGTATCCTATAGTTCAAATAAGAAAAATTATCATAAATTCTAGACAATATTCTCCTTAAATGATTTGTATGAGAAACCTAAAACAGAATCATGTTATGATGAAATGAAAAAAATTGGCTTTTAAATATTTACAATAGGGAAAAAAGATAATCGATAACTCGTAACTGGAGATACAATGGCGATCAAAACCAATAGATTATCAAAACCATATGGTTATCAAAACCATATGGTTATCAAATAATCATAGATATCATTTGTGAATGAATTGGCGAGTATCTGCTGTATTCTGTATAGTAATGGAAGCGATTCTATTCGAATTTGTTTCCTATCCTCTCCAACAACGCAGAGGCCAGGAAATATTCAATCACACTTCACAATCGTATATAACCAACATCGTATACAACCGAAATATAACCAACATCGTATATACCAGTAACCAGTAACCAAAATATTCAGTCTAATAGAAAAATTACAATATACTGATTGATGTAATAATAATTTTAGGGATATTGTTGGACAGATTTAATATGAGATTCCACGTGGGCTGTGAGGAATGAAGTGAATTAAGGTATTAAGGTATCCTCAAGATTAAGGTATGAAAGATTATTGATAACTTGATTGTCCTGTTCGTAACGGATCCTATTCTTGATGATGTTTTTTGAATAACTTGTTACTTGAAACAAATTCATAATTGTCTGATTCGGGAGTATTTATATAGATTCTTCACACGGTTTCCTTACAAGTGTAGAGAATCGATCATAAACAAAAACAGGATGGAGATGATCTCCAGGAGTCGAGCGAGATTAACATGATTTGTTGCCTGTCCGTGGTTGAACTGGAATGCAGCCATGAAAAATGGAAGACAGGTGCCTTGCCGACGCGTTCATAATCCACCCAACACAGAATGACGGAAGTGGGTGTGAAATAATGTATTAAAATCGAACGAGAAGAGAATATAGAAGATTCAAAGCTAGTCGAACAGAAACTTTGTTTCAGTTCGAATATAACTTCTTGATAGTTGAAATCCGTAGGAGTATCGCACTTTAAAGCGTGTGTTCCTATCTGGGATGAACATAAACTCACTACACATGTATTCAAATGCTTTAGATTTGCATGAGAGTCAACATGGTTGTCGTGAAGAAAGAACTCAAGTGCAAACCGTAAACACGAAGCATGCATAAACAAGCGAACTAGAAAAGCTGGAGTTCAGACCATACATCACTACTTCACAACGAAAAAGTGATAACTTGAAGCAGTGAATCATTCTCTTGAACGAGTAATTTGAGTGAGAATTTCTCAACTCAGAATGATAGAAAATTATGTGTTGCGGTTTAGACTAATGCAGTCTATCACAAGTGTTTATTGGCGATAGTGAGCTACCAGTAGGATGAACATGTGTCAGAAGCCATAACAAGGAATAATTTATTTCACACTGTGTTGACAGCTAAGTTCTTGTAGCTCCCCTTTCTAGTTCACAATATTATAAAGCTGTCACTTGTTCGAAATTTACAATCTCTCCGAGTTGGAGCCGTGTTTCAAACCAATAGCTAGTTTGACAAGTGGTTCGAAAATAGATTGTAATATACTCATTAGAATATGGCTGCAGTTATTCACTTTAAATACTTTAATGGCCGAAGAATCAATGTTGAGTAGTAGAACTCAAAAACGTTTGTTACCTAGATAATTAAGTCATACGTAAATCATCAACAGACATACGAGTACTTATACCAAATACCACTCAATTAAAGATATATTTTTACAGTACAGTATGAGAAATAACCTTCAACAAATAATAGTTTAAAAATGTGAAACCTATTATTCAAAAGTAGCAGTAGCTTACTGTAGTGTTATTCTTATCAACAAACAATGAGGAGAACTTTGATATTTGAATAATCCAAATTGATTCAATTGCCTATTCTCCAATCTTTAATCAAACAAGGAACTACATAGTTGAACAAATTGCTTTATCTGTTGTTATGCGTTGGAATAAATCTTATCATTGGTATAATAAAAATCTATAAAAATAGATTTATATATAAATAGATCTATATATAAAAATTCTCATAACTTATATAAATAAACATAAAGATCTATTCAATTTGCGTGAATCTACTTATAATCTTCGTCCCTCAACCATAACTTTTCAGGTTGCTGACACTAATTTGTCCATTTGCAGAAAACAATTTTCATACATTGCATCTAAACTCATTAATAAAATCCCTCATCATTTCATCACCAATAAATTGAGTAAAAAGCTGGTAAGAGATATAAATGAATGGTTATCTTCGAATGACATTAATTTTTAAATATCTGCTACAAAAACTAAGCCAATTTTATCCATTTTTTTCTCTTGAGAAATAGAACAATTTAATTCTATTAGGTATCCCTCTTCTTTCTTTCCTGTCCTTTCTGTTCTCTCTTTTCCTTCTTCCTTTTCCCTCTTTTTCTTTTTCTTTTAAGTTAAGTAACTTTGATTTTCTAAGTTTAAGAAGTTTAATATTTTTATCAGTTATATTTTTCCTTTCACTGTAATTAGTGTAATATGTTATTAATTAGTTTATCTTTTATCCTGAAATTTAAAATATCTAGATTTTTGAACACTCGGCCCCTGCGCACAGGTTCTTTAACCCTTGGGGACCTTCCTTATATTCATTGTATAATTTAATTTTATACTGTAATACATCATTCTAATGTAATTCTATTTCTATGTTTCTAATTTTCTGTTGATGTTATTATTATTATTAAGGATAAATAAACGATTTTGATTTTGATTTGATTTTGATTTGAATAATGCACAGACCAGAGTTTAAAACATGAGAGATGATTGAATAATTGTTTAAACATGTACTCTTTTCTTTCGAACATGTACATTTGGGGTGCGTATATTTGAAGAGAACTGTTGATTCCACATCTTCCCTTTATCTTCAACACATATCCAAGTTATTCTATCACCATAGAGAAACTATACTTTCTAGCTCACTAATCAGTTCTCTGTGTTATCACTCATACACATTCTCTCTCACTCACACTCTATCTATCCCTTTCTCCCTTATCAGTATTTTCATCACCCACTTCTATAATTTGATTTAAATTGCTTTAGGACCGTCCTAGAGTGGTACACCACTCAGGCCAAGCAGGTCTCAATCCTAAAGCAGTTTTATTCAGAGTATAGCTTATATTCTGTATTGTTTGACGGAGATAATCGTATTCTTTTGGATCGTGTAAAATCTAGTGGCTCTCCCAAGTTGTAGAAGAATGCTTGTGCATAGAGCATACAGGTCCAGAGATGATGTTCTCTGAATATTAGAAGGCTGCTCCAGCGGTTTCACTCAACCACGCTCTCAGCTCATAACTATCTCCAGAGAATCTATTATAATTCAGATCTAACTTTGAGCAAACACTCTGCCATAGAGACGCGCTGAGAGACTTCCAAATAAAGAAGGACTCCCACTTGGTTTTTCAGTTGGTACTTGGAATATGGATTATACGCTCTATTCAGCGTATTCAAATTGAATCTGGAGAGGGAATAAGATGTGTCAACAGACTAAGCTGGCAACTGTGAGAGAATCGTGATTCAAATTGCTCGTTTAAAAATCGTTTTTATAATTTCATGATGGGTGTTTGACCTCTGTAAATATTGGAATAGGTACTGGGAACTGAAGTTACTTTTCATGAATCTGTTTACGTATTTCTTTTAATTCATTGGTCCTTACTTGAACCGATACATGGTTACAAATGCATGGAGATCAAATAATATAGTTTCAAATATGCTTGAAGAAGGAATTATTTTCAGTTTTCACAGATAATTCTCTTCCATTCACACAATTAGTGAATATTATATTAATAGTAAATTATAATAAAATACTGATATTTCATAATAATATTATCATAAAAATAAGTCAAGTGAATATTATTATTGAACAATGTATACACTACTTCCCTAGATTACTTTGCTAAACTTAAAGTATTGTACTCTCTCACAACCTACTTAACGATCCAATGAATAACATCATGAAAGTCAGTGTGATCAAAGTATTTTGCTTGTAACTATTTTAACCCTATGTCGTTACATTTTATACTATTAAAGTTATTCTATAAGAAAAATACTGCTCATATTCATGTTAGCATCCCGGTCAGTAAGCCACATTGTGACTTTTTAAACTCTTTCACAGATTTAAAGCTATCTGGACAAGAGCATAGACTCTGACCGTACATACTGGCAAGTTTTCGAAGTATTTAAATATCGTATTATAATAATTATTTTAACTAACACCTATTTGAAATATTATGGAAATGCAGTAATGCTATCATATTTGAATTCAGAAATCTGCCTCTATTTTTTCCATGCTCTTTCACAGATCTCGAGCTCTCAGGACCAAGGTATAGTCTTCACACTGTACATTCTTTGATATAAAAGAATATACAAGAAGAAAGAATAAACAAGAAAGTTTTTGATCATGCAACAAGGTTTCCAATAAATACCTTTTCACAGGACTTGGGGGTGGGGGAGGCAGTAATACTATCTACTTTGAAATCTGAAACTAATTAGACAATCACGATCAAATTAGCTGAGTGCTTGCGGAAATAAGCTGGATTGATTCAGAAAACGGTTAATTACAATTGATAGTGTTGCTACTAAGTGTATGCGGAAATGACATTGACAAGAGTTGTTGACAACAAAGAGATCGCATTTCGGCGGGAAATGTAGCCGCTTCCGGCGCCAATCTTGGCACGTCGTCTTCGTCTGGGAAGGTGTTCAAATCAAGACCATCAAAGGCATTTCTGTTTGGCCCATAATCATTGTTCAGTTTTCCAGTCACTCCCGTTCCGTGCCACGCCGAATTCTGGATTCCGTGAATAATTGTCTCGGCATAATCAAACAACCCCGAGGCACGCCACCCCTAATCAAGGGTCTTATGTAAATATTCACAGTAGTGACGCCCGCACGCACTGTTACGTGTGCGGCCCGAAATTTTCTTGAAAGAAAGCGAAGCTGCAATCGATATTGCCAGCTAGACGGAATTGCGCGGCGCGGCGCGGCGCGTAAGGAGTGCCGCCTCTCGGCTGACGGAAGTATCCAGCCCCGGATGCGTCGCCTGCAACACCTCGTAAAACCGGTGCACGCACTTACTGCCAATTTACGCTCGACTGAAAAACGCCGATGCTCGAAAAACGGCTCCAAACATTTGACTGTAATCTTGCATTTGCAATGGCAATCGGAAAAAGGTGGCTGAAGTATGTATGAGTAGACAATTTACGATTGAAGGATGCATCTTATAACACTGATGAGCATATTATATGGTTCAACACTATGCTTGTCGGACTGCTGACAAGCAAGTGTTTTTGCTGTTGACAGCTCCAGGATTCAATGATTCTTGGATTCGTTTTTAACAATTTTTGTACGACTATTTTTTTTTATGTTTGTGAGATTTTCCAGCCGTAAATATTTTTCTTCTATATATTTTCTCTTCTCTTTCCGTCTTTCCTCTTATCTTCTCTTCTGTTTTCTCCTCTCTCCTCCTCTTCACTCCTCTCCTCTTTTTTCTTCTCTTTTTTTTATCTTTTATCTTCTCTGTCTAATAAACTATCTAGTTCTATTTTAAATTTATAGCCAAGTGAATTAATAACAATTTTGAGTAATGAAATTCAAAACTAAAATAAGTTGATTTTTTATAAGTTATGTAGGTATAATTATTTTTTTTTTCCTGAGGATAATGCCCACATGAGCTCTAGGCTTGTGCGTGGGTAATGAGTGGGGTGATGATGAGATATGACGACTACTTTTTAGGCAGTCGGGACCGACGGCTTAACGTCTCCTCCGAAAGACGGGGTTTATGAAAAAAAAAGTTATGAAATAAAGTTATTCATTAATTTATCATTAACCTCCATTTAGAGGTTTTCTGTTATTGGTCTACGATATATTCTCAACAATGTTGAAATTAAGAAAATCATTAATTGATAAGTCATTATAAAACTTTCCCTCCCTTTCCCTTGTATGATTTCTATTCGGTTTTCATAGCATTCAACAAATCTGCTAATTGAAGACAAATATACTTTACCGTTTATTCACTATTTTACTGATGTTGCAACTCTACTCTCGTATCATATTTCTTATACTATTATCATTATTTCTAGTCGTAACTTAATTGAACAGTTATCATGAATATAACTGTGATTTACTGCTATTTTACTCTACTCTCGTATTATATTTCTTATATTATCATTATTTCTAGTCGTAACTCAATTGAACGGTTATCATGAATATAACTGTTATTTAATAGTAACTTTCATGAATATGTTATTTAATAGTAAGTTCAGTAGACAATCTCAACTCTATTGCATTCTCAGTTCCAACTTCCACAGAGTTTGCAAATCATTTCGCACTTTGCTTGTGAACTTGCGAGTCCAAAGGGAAACGTGTTGTGGTGCGAAGGAGCAGGAATTGAATAGAGTTGTCTCCCACGACTCTCCATTAACAAATTGAACAAACTTATGATGGCGATCTGTGGAGACCTCAAAAGAAGTTTGTTTACAAGTTGCTGACAAGTGGTTGCTGTGTGGTGTAAACCGAACATATTGGAGCTTGAGAATAAACAGCTGACTGAACAAACAAGAAACAGCTCCTTTGTTCTTGGAACATTTGTTTACTAGTGATTACAAAGTTCTAAACTTGTATTGCGTTGTTCAGAATCGATCGTCCAAACCAATCTTGTAAACAGGAGTCTGAGCAATACGAGCGGAACTTTGAGTCGCAACAATCTTGAAACTGCTGCGAAGTAGGGTTTATTGAAATCCCATTATTTTTCAACAGTATACAATATTATGTGATTAGGAAAATTTTATAAAATTGATCACAAAATATTTAGTTTCTCTTCACAATAATTATTCTCCAATAATATTTTTCACAAAACAAATATTCTGTTGAAGTTCAGGATATTTCGTTAATGATTGAAATCATTAATGATTGAATGTTGATAAGGGGCTTGCTTCATAGAAATTCAGGAGTATTAACTCTTTAATGGGATTGAATGCACTTCCCTTAGGGATAGAGTCAGGAGTTGAAGCATTTTTTTTTACCAATTGTCCTGGCAGTTTTCATTTCCTTTGTTACTGAGCCTTCTGATCTGTTAGTACTCAAGTGATAAAATTCATCTCTGAAATTTGATTGGGTTGTGGGGCTTGAGATTCCTGTCTTTTCATTCTGAATGGACTCTGATATTTCTGTTTCTGATAAAATTTGTAGAACAAGTATTAATGTAGAGTCTTTCCATAATAGGAAACACTTTTTGAAATTTTTGAAATTTTTTCGATTGTCTCTGTTTTTGATACTTCATTATTGATCACACCTTGTGATAAAAGTTCATCTTCTCTGGAAATGGATGAGTCCTTTGAAATTGACTCCTTGTTTACACTTTGATGACCTTCGTTAGTTGAATCTGTTTTAAGCTCCATAACCCCTTCATCCTTAGCTGTGTTGCTTGTTGCTGTAGCATCTTGTAATCCATATGTAAGACGAATAAAATTTAGAAGTGTATTGTATTAGTACACTGAGCTATTCAGTCTGATGTGTGAAAGATATTCCCTGTTTCAAATGATTTTTGAATTTCTATGAAATTGGTCCCAGTACTAAATATCAATCTTTTATAATTGAATTTCATTATTAGTAATATCATAACTATCTTAATATTCAATATGGCAATAATATTACTTAATTTGTTGAAAATTAACAACAAATTCATGGACAATAATATTCTAATTATTTATGTTTTGAATTTTGTAATTATCAACCACACAAAAGGAAGATCAATCAAGCTGGAGCATTTAATCAGTAGGCTGCTAAATTAAACAAATTGGATGGGATGCTTTAGTTCGTTCAGTGAATTACTGGGATGACTCGGAGAGGAATTTGGTTTTAAATTGAAAAACTGTTATAAATTAAACCGACTAAAGTAACTCCGCACAGAACAACACCAGGCCATGAAGTGAATTGCTACTCTCTCAAGTTGACAGTGAGAATTATTATGATCCGAAATTCTCGAAATAGTTTAGGCTTTTTTCCGAAATTCTCGCTTTATTGCTCCAAAAACAGTAATTATAGATAGACTTAATTTGGAAAATGCATCATTGTCAATTAAGAATTTTCAGGCTGTGATCAATTAATCAGTCCTCAGTCGCATAAATGGTTCTCAGTGAGTTATAGAAATAGACAAAAGTATTTTATTAGTTTTGATCACTTGTCTCTCGTGAAGATATTTTTCAAAAGGAGTGAACGTTATTGATGACACAATTATTAGCGGAATACTCCAACGTTCATGATCGGTATTTTTAGAAGATTTATCTGGGCACCGAGCTCGGTGGCTTTGAAAAGTATGTGCGCTTGTTATGGAGGTGTGTGGCAGGGTGTGGGTTGGGGGTGGAGGGGGGTTCTGCCAGAATGGTAACAGCTTTAATGGACTAAAACGGTCTTAACAGCCGACGCAATATCGGCTGACTGCGGCAGCGTTCAAATATCAAGCAGTAAAATTCAAATGGGAAATACTGGCGAAAGACCCATGGTGGGGGGGGGGTGCCAAGGTGCCGGTGGGAGGAGGTGTTGAGGAAGAACAAAGCTGTGTAACGGTCGTTTTGAGTTAAGGTTGCAGGAGGATGAGGGTTTAACGCGTACGGTGATTTTGCCTCGGGTTTTTGGTTTTGCAACGTTGTCTGGATAAGAAAGGGATTTTCGGATTTGAGGTGAAAATGTTCGACCACCTAATCCAAGACAGCCTTTCTGTTACTGCTACATACCAGCTATTCACATCTATTGGTGAATACTTCAATGTTCCAATTTCTAATTGTAATTAACAATAGTTCTTAGGTGAACCAGCTCATCAGATGATATCCTCAGTTTAAGGTAAGATTCTACAGCACAATTAATATGATAGAAGCAAGCGTTTGCGGTGTTTTTGAATTCAGTATATCAAGTAATTTCAAGTGAAAACTCTTGAAGTTCTTCAAAAGCTCTCTATCTTGACAATTATGTTCCCTGAATCAACCAAAAATCTTAAAACGAAAGAAACATAATCTCATGAGTCCCAGGATTAGACTATTATCGCTTGTGCTGATATTCGGATGTGAAGAACACACAATTTGTTTGGAGTTCCACTATCAAAAGGAATCCATGCTGAGCAGAATATTGTGAAAATGGTGACTTCTATTCATCTTTTCAATTTCAACATTGTAGAATTCGTTCGATCCGCAGCCATTATTTGATTCAAAGACACATATAACAATAATGGAATAAATCTGTGTCAAACATTTTGTTCTACAAGAATACAATCTTTTATAATATTGACTTCCCTCATCATCCTTCTGTATTCATATACTTCCTAAATTCATCATTGTCCTATTCTATCTTTTCATATGACTTATGCCCGGTTTTTCAGTCGTTCAATAAACTATTGAATCAATAACTTTTTTTGCATTTGGAAACACATGGTTATTCATTCAATAATGCTATTGAATCCATAAACTGGCTATTGAGCGACTGAAAACCGGGCATTAATCAGAATAGCTTTATCACAATTCCTTTAAAAAAGAGCTTGCAATAAATTTTCCTAAATCAGCTCCTTTATCACGATCGTATTCCTTCTTATTATTAATTCTACGGGAAAATTTGTCTTCAAACAGGAAAAATTGAAAGAGTTATTTGAAAACAGCATACTTAAAAGTAGTGGAAAGCCCTATCAGAAGCGCTTTCGAAATAAACTTTCAACTTCCAATATGAATATGGATTGAAATTTCTCGGTTAACAATGTTTGACCTTGATTAGAGAAGGGCAAATATGAGTTGGCAGCGGTGGGCGACGAACTTAATCGATTTTGGCGAAACGCGGGAAAGTAGGCCCAAGTTAGCGCTGGGGACGTGAGTGCTGAGGATAGCAAAGTTTGGCCTCGCATCGGAAAGACGCCCAACGCTTCAGACGCTTTCTAAATTCTAGACGGCAGTTGTCGACTTTATTATTACGTTCCCAATTAATGCACTTGTAAGGCTTTGGTGATTTACATAGTACATGTTGCCGGGACGCGAGCTCTAAATTATCGAGAGTAATAGAGTTGTGAGAACATATCACAACTGCGAGCTTATTCTCGCATAAGACTTGCAAATTGATTTAAATAAAGACTCACTCCGCTTGCACGCTTTTCACTGGTGTGGTACCATAAACCTTCCCGCTGGATATTCCAGTGATCTTCATCTTTCTACTCGCAGACTATCCTCAGATAAAGTAGGTTTATTTTTCAAGCATAATGAAGTAACTTCATGCAGGACGTATCAATCAGGAAACAGTCCTACGCAGATCAATTGCAAATATACGAGGCTTCTGATTAACCCGGTCGATGTCTCACAAGCACTAAAGTTTTGAAAAATTAACTATAGATTGAGAACAAAAGTCCTGTACGTTCCCTCCATTCTTTCCTACCAAAATGTATTTTTATGCAATCGCATTTTTGTATTTTATGGTATCGTATTTTCATACAATCTTATTTTTATACGTTCTTATACAATCCTTCCTTTTTATCTTCCATTTGATTTTCTTCTTCTTACATCCCACCATGCCTCTTCCCCTTTTTCTGCTTCTATTTTCTGGTGTTCATTATAGATCCTCAATTCTATTTTCTTTCAATAATAATTTCCATTTCCGTCCTCAATAGTATCCTATGAAGAGACTGGTGCTACTGTCAAATTTCCTAATTTCTTTCAAGTTAGATGATCCCTTCAAAGAGAGGGACCTTCATTGATCCCTTCAATGATCGGCTCTCTTAAAAGTTTTTTTTTAATTTTTCCTGTTATCATCATTTACCTTTTTGTTTGGGAGGGTATTATCATAGAGAAAGCATAGCGCAAGATAATAATACAATAGAGACAGCAAAGCGCAAGATATGCTTGCGCTATGCTTTCTCTATTGTATTATTATCTTCTTAAAGGTTTCTTCCTCAATATTGTCTACGTTGTAAGTAATTATGATTTTTATGATTCATCTCTTGCAGTCGGAGAATTTTCAGTAATGAATCGATAGGCATGCGATGTGCTCTTTTTCTAATATTTTTTCACTTAAATCTTATATCTTTAATGTGCATAGTACACTTCACATGTATGTTTGTTTGAAATTTATTCTCATCATATTTGCAATTTTTTTATAATTTCATCCGCATCCTGTATTCTACTGTCTATGAAAACTCTCCACAAACAGTACAAAGTGAATAAGAAAAGTTTTTCAAGGCCAATTCTGTACACGTGGACAAGAAAAAAACTAATTTACGGCTGAACGCATTGACAGATTTCAGCTAGCATGGCTTTTTCGCGAGGTCTACTGTTCACAGAACTACTAGTAATACTATTTTTGAATGATGATAAACAATATTCCTTGATGGAGCATCAATAGATAGGTTGAGGAAAGTGATAATGAATAATGCGAGACAGCGTTCTCCACTGAGTACACATCAGAGTCAAGAAGGGGTTTCTTGAGACGAGAGACAGGTTGTCTTGGTTGGCAGCTTTTCCTCACTGATAAATTTAAGATGAAGCTCACGTGAATCCGGCGCTAAGCATCAGACATCAACGATCAACGCTAATCTTGCCTCAAGTAGGCTACATCGACTAGCTCTATGTAGACTCTAGACTCCATCTAAGTAGAAAAATTAAGCTCATTCATGAGCGATCCTTATTTTTGAGACTATATTATCAATTTGGAATCTGTCTCCTTGTTTATGAAACAATAATGTAGTAATAATAAGTAGGAATATTAATTGCAAATAATAAGTACCACTTATGATAAGTATATAGGAATATAAGTAGGAATACGTTGTAATCGAGTGTATTTTGTAAAAAGTGTAATCCTTGACACTCATCTAAATTAAGTCTAATTCTCCAGTTGATGAGGCTTCCCCAGTATAGTAGGCCTATGTAGTAATATGGAAAATGACCTACCATGGAAGGTAGGCCTCACAGATCTTGTATAGTTTGAGATAATTTTTTATTCCTTTTCTGAAGTTTGAAACCAATAATGATCCAAAACTAGAATTAGTTACCTATCCTATCTAATAATCCAGTTTACAGTTAAATAATCCAAATATTCAGGTTACTTAGTCTATGCAGAGACAATTGGAATACTTATAGTCTTCCATTAATAATAATAGTTCCAATTGTCTCTGTTCTTCCATTAATAATAGTTCCAATTGTCTCTGTTGCATTATTCGACTGGAGGATTACACGGAGAAATCAGTGTGGGTGGCGTTTGCATAAATGACATTGTTCTTCTTGCTCCGAATAGGGTGTCAATGAGAAAGATCGAACCTACTATAATAGATATCAGTTCTTAGGGGAATAGATTTATTGAAATAAATCTAATAGTATTGTATTTCATTGCGATGATCTTTAATAGTAACTTTTCCCCAATGATCTTATTTTTCCAGTAATCTTCAGTTTTTTAGTTTTGGTTTAGTTTGGTATTTTTTGTGTTACCTTACTCTTGTTGTGTTTTCAAAAACACTCTAGTCCCTCCATTAACCTGTTTGTTTTTGAGGAATTTCAAACAGCCGAGAACTCTATACAAATAAGGTCGATATTTTCTTAAGGGACTCTCCACCTGTTCTGAGGCCTTATGAGTTCCAATCTTAGCTTATGTTTACCTTCCTCTTGGGTCTTTGTGGTTTGAAAAGCGGCAATGGAAAAGTTGATAAACAACAGGAAATCTAAAAAATGAATTTTGTTTACTTATTGACAAAGACAAGTGTATTGAAACAAAGGGGCTATCCTTTGTATGTTCTTTTTTATTTTTGAGAGAGAGAAATCAGAGGATGATGAACTTTGAATAACATGTAGGATTTTTGACTTTTTTATCGAAGATCGAACCTGTACATTGAAGATTCGTTATTTAAGGATTTATTATTTGTTAAATTTAATCAGTTCCATAAGCATCCTCTTCAATATAATTTATTGAAGTACATGTGTCTATAAGTTGTTTCAAACTGAATATTTGAAACTAAATCTTAAATAATGAATGAAATACTCGATATTATGATCTACGAAAATATGATCTTTCGATAGTTAATACAGTAGTACTAACAGTAATTTTTCCTGATGATGATAAGAGAGAATTACATTCTCAATATCATGCACATAAAATTATACCAGAACTACAGAGATTTGAAATTATAATTTTATAAAGACTTGACGATTCATGAAGACTCTACATTGACTCAAGAGGTTTCATTATTGGTATTCTGATAATATGAATGGATAAGGATTTCAAAACATCCAATAGTTCTAATTTTGTCAAACCTGAGAGTATCTTCAAGTATTCTATTTCAACTAAACTTAGTTTCCAGCTCTACAAATTCTATTGAAACCCTTTATTTTGTTGAATTTCCCTTATTTTGGAGAAAGGAGTATCTTGAAATGAGATCGGTTTTCATATAATTCTACATTTCAAGAGATATCACTGTTAAAATTCTACTCAATGTTCTTTGTCATTAGCCTGATGATGCTTTTCACGTACAACATACACCCTGTTTATAAATTTTGGACCAGGTATAAAATGCCTATAATCGGCCCAATTGTAAAAATGAAAAGTGCAAGTCTGCTTTTAAGTGAAGCTTCACCTGTTTAAAAGGTTTTCAGGCCGTAAGTAGGCTATGGTCATAACTACTGTAGCTCTGTTTCTCCAGGCGCGATAAATTTCTAACCACTGGTATAAAACATTGAGCTCTAATGTTTGAAACGAAAACATGCACTTCATGCTCATTAAAAAATGACGAGGCCTTTCTGTGTTTGCGGTAATATTGTTTTGTTTTTATTCTGCGCCTCCCCACGCATGCGTTGTGGAGTTTGGTGCGAAGAGAGGTGTTAGTTCGATGTGAGTCCGTTCCATCCTGAGCGCTAGTGTCCTTAGTTGTCGGCTGTTGGCGGACTGAACAACAGTCTGTCGCAAGTCGCTCTGCGGGAAGGAGTCGTGTTATCAAACGTCCAAAGGACAGTACTGTGCGATCGCCTGACGAGTATTATTTAATTATTTTGAGTGATTGTGTTACTATTTTCAACCATGTGAAGTGCAATACAATACAGGCAACGTTATGCTGTACACCGCCAAATGTGATGAGAAATTTTCAAATTGAAATATTATTCCAAGTATGAATCATAAGTTTTCCTGTAAATTTATTAGTATCAAATTAATAAACTCGGTACTGGCTGCTTGTTTGGATAGTGTTTTGTGCAATTATCGGATGTGTGAATTTGTTCGGTAGCCTTGACGGTACAGTTACGATCGCCTTGGCTTGAGAAATTTCATTTTAATTTGGACCTCGTCAAGTGATGCTTGGATTGCTGATCAAAGGACACCGCTTTCAGATATGTTTTGGATTGTTTCTCAGCTTCTGAATACAGGTAAATATTCCAAAAAGTCATTAATAGTTATTTGTGAACCTAGTGCGCAAAGTGGCATTTTGCTGCTTCGAAATTTACCATTTACCCGAATGGTTTCTTGATTGCAGCAAAGATACTTCGAGCACATGTTACACAATAGATTTTTCCGCTACTTTTCCGCACTAGTACATAGTATTTTCCTGAGGATTTCCCCGGAGATCTCCGGATTTTGGACGAAAATTATTCAGTTCCTGGGGATTTCAGCAAAAGCCGATAAATCTCCTCTTTTTCAACTTTTCTGAATTTTCTGAGAATTTTTGGAGAAAATCTGAATTTTCTATTTAGATCATTAAAATGTTGCATACATTTTAAATGCTATACTCATACATTAATTGCTCAAACTCTCTCTCTCCTTCAAACTCTAGCCAATAATTGTTTAGTGAGGAGTATAGTTTTTTCCATTTGAATTAATTGACATTTAATTCAGCCTATGACCTATGTAATTACTTATTATATTTTCTCTGATAGGTTTTTATTTCAAAATAAATTCATTTTACATTGGAGTTTATTATTGCTTAATTCCTTTATTATAAATCTCTCCATATTTGAAGATAATTTATAGTAACAATACTATTAATCGCTATAAAGCAAATATTATTTTAATGATTGTTATGGTTAAAACGTAATTCATTGACAATTAATTATAAACAATTCCCGGAGGGCCGCCCCTGGACCCCCATTTCCTGAAGGGTATTCCAAATCAAATGTCTCTATCTAATCTATCTAATCTAGTCTCTATCTAAAGAATATTCGAATCTTGAGAGAATTGGGTCTTATCAATGTATACTTATATCAAAAATAAATGAAATTCGTACAGTTTTAAAAAATGTAGCACAATTGCATAAATAAATGAAGTTCTCACTGTCACTCAAATCAGGGAAACGTAGAACCTGAATTTCGCCCTGCATTTGAATGGAGTTAACATTATCATTTCCATGACCGGCTCAATACCAGAACTCGATAAACAGATTTCCCTGTAGGCTTCATTACAGAATCGCTGCCAAATGTTGTCTATAACCTACCCTTTACAGATTCTTGATTGCAAATTAGATTTTCACGTTGACTTCCTTGCCAAGTTCAAAATTCACAGCCTAATGAATTACATTCAGATCAGAGCTCTGAGCCATTAATTACGACTAATAGAAACGCTTTCGCTCTCTGGCTCCAATGTCGCGCTCACAACTTCGATGATTTCAAATTACAATTCTGTAAAACACGTTATTCCAAATCTGACTGAAAACTGGAAACGAGTTCGATTCTGAAGTACGGTACGTGTGTTTGGTAAACCATTGGAAGTTGGAACTCCATACTGGGAAAAAACAAAACTGGGAAAGTGGGTCGATGAAAAAAATACACTAATTCCATCATTAATTAGTTTTCGATAGGGAGCCTGCTCCACACACACTTCTCCTTCCTTTTTTTTGATCATCGATTACAAGTGACCCCCTGGCAAAATGAGGATTTTTTTTTAAATTGAAAGTTGATGGTACAATGAAAAGCGATTTAATAAAATGCTCTCCGTTTTTATTGCACCTTTAGCGGTTGACGCTTGAAGCTCTCTCCAGTAATTCATGTTTCCAATATTCAATATTTCACTCCAATACTCTTTCAAAAATCTGCACCTGTTTGTGATCATAACTTAATCTGAATATTCATAATTCATTGGATATTACTTTGTCACTTATAATAATCTACCCATAGCCCACTTTTTTCTACTTTTGCTGTCACACAACTACCATTACAGTAAACTGGAATACCTGTTTTGAAAAGAAAGTATGATAAAATTTATTATTGGCAAATGGATTAAACAGTGAGCGATCAATTTAGGTGATACTCACACTTGTGATACTCAAATCGCGAAGCGACTCTGATAACAAACATGTGTTTTCAAATGGTGACGCTTAGACGATCCTGTATTGTCTGAACGTCATTATTTGAAGACAAATTAATGTTTGTTATTCGAGTTGCTTCGCGATTTGAGTATCGCAAGTGTGAGTAGAGCCATAGGCCTACTCTTGATGTAGGGGTTGAGGTTATTGGACTGAGACTGAACTAGACTCATGTTCAATATTCAGACTTAAGTAAAATTATAAGAGAATCCTACCTTAAGCTAGCCATAAAATGATAATTATAGGATAAATAATCAATATTTATCTTCCTGTTTTTCAATATGTTATCTTTCATGTGCTCTGCTTTATTTCTTAAAACAACCTATTTTAATCAAAATACAAAGTCCTTTTTGGGTCGAAGGCATCTTGAATCTCCAAACAAATTCATTCAGCAGTACCATGCAGATTCTGCAATGTTTTCCAAGACATGAAAATGATTTATGCAGGGACAACAATCAAGGCGCGAAGTGTAATAGCTTAACAGTTTGCTTGAGTGGTTTGCAGAAATGCCTCAGCCTCAGCTACTCAAGCAATCAGATGAGTCTAGGAAGCATTTGATCTCTCATTTGCCAGCTTACGTTGTGAGCAGCAGAGGTATTAATTTCAATTGGAAACTTCTGCACACGCGTTCAAGACGGAGCTCGTGCGCCCTTTAAGATGATCGTATTGAATTAATGGTTGGGTCTCAGCCGCTTCCAAATCCCAGCTCCAATATCACCGCTGCTGCTGAAGCTTTACTCCTTCAAAACGTTAATTATTATTTCCTCATATCGTTGTACGTATCTCAGACTGAATGTAATTCAATGTGGGGCCTACTAGGAGCGATCAAAGCCAACTTGAAGGCACCTAGTTTAATTTTATTCGAGGCCAACTCAAGAGTGGAGCTCCGAAAGCCCTTAGGCTCATCAAGTCAAGGGAACAAGGCGCATGAAATCGTCTCTTTCCACATGCTGGAGAATTGAATCTTATTTAGACTTCACACTGATGAGGGGTATTCCTAATTGTTAGCTCCATGTTTCTGGCTTTAATTGATTACACCTTAGTATAACGAGAATAAAATATAAAATGAGAATATCTGTTTATAATGTTTTTTCCACAATAAACCATGTGCAGCAATTTGAAGAAAGCAAAACCAACTAGCTTTTCAATAAAACAAAACCATGACCAAGGAAGTAGGCTACAACTACAGCTCATTAAAGTACTCATATACTTCAACAGCTCAGCCTAATTTATTTAAACCGTAATTGAAAACGCTCTCAAGAGTACTAACGTTTCAAAAAAAGTTCGTTATGCCTAACCGCAGTCGGTAATTTATGAGAACTGTGATATCGACCGTCATGCAGACCATTAATCAGGATAGTGAAGTTGGCGCGCTTCTATGCGTGTTTGCCGCGTTTTCCCCGGTTTTCCCGCTCTTTCTTCACTTTTCCGAGTGCTTTACGACGCTGTAAACTCAGCGGAAAGCGTAGCCGGCCGGCCACTTGTGCGCTTTTCCATCGTTAAACTTTTCACAAGATGTCACGCACGCAGAAACCCCCCTCCCCCCGCCCCGACCCTACAGACCAAAATAACCTTGGGGAGAAGCGACATCTCGCGACCTCCTGTCAACACTGCAAGACAGGCCATCCATAAACATTAGCTATTAATACATTTAGGCTTGCATTGTATGGGGGAACATTTTAAACGTTTCGAAAAATCGAAAACATGGGTCCCCCGATCGGGGAGACATGCGTATGGTTGCTACGATGCATGCAAAATGAGAGACTTCGTTGTTCTTGACTTACTTTTTACCCTGCTTCCATTTTTTGGTGTTGTTCGCACTTATTTTCCAATGTATATAAATCATGTTTGCTACTCTTCAATAGATTTATTTGCAAAACTTTTACAATTAAGTATTGATCGATGTGCTTAAATTTTAATTTAATTTGAGATAAATGACATGGCTGAAAGATGAGTTTTGAAATTATGGCGAAAATTGAATTTTCCTGGCGGTAAAGATAAGACAAAGGATTTATTTTACAGTACCAACAATAAGAGCAAAGAGTTTGGTACATAATTTTTATTAGTTGGTAATTAGGCTTTCTTCAAAACTAATATTATGCCAATAATACACAATAAAAATCCTTGTCTATTAATTTAGGATACTTCTGGCGTAGAAATGAGGAACTTCATCTTATTGGGCATGAATAAATTAATACGTTTCTAATCAGTTTCATGATTTCGCAAAAATCTATTTCTTCGAGGGTAATGCCCACAGCTACAGGATAGTGCCGGGGTAATGGAAGGTAAGGTGTTCCTCTTCATAGAAATTTGCTATTCTTCTGAAAATCTGAAAAATATACTTTTATTTCCAACAATACAAATCTCCAGATCCTTATTGGTAGACGACTTGTGTCGTATAGAAAGTATTTCTTTTTTCTTCTTGTAACGGGCTACAGTGGTCTTATGAAAAAGCCTTCTCGTAGACCTTTCTTGGTGCGAACGTTGGGATGGTGAGAGTTCCGTAATATTATTTATTATAAGTAACAGAAAGTTCGATGCTAGAAGAAAAGAGGGACATATCACGAGAATTTCATACTTCTTCTCCAATAAGTTCCGTGGGCAACTTTCTAAGTCTTTCTTGGAACTTGTTGAAAAGGATCGGTGGAAAGTTGGAGTAAGAAAGGAAGACTTTGGATAAGAAAGAGTGAGAAAACTTACTTGTGATCTGATATTAACTATGAATTTCTCGTTCTGTTCAGTTCTACAAGCGCAAAGTATGTCTTGAGTCAGCGAGAGCTAATTTGGTTTACCGAATCCGTCTTCTTCTTACAGTTGGAGCTTATAATTTGTCGGTCTCTCTTCTACTTATCTGTTCCTTTACCTCTCTTTCTTATCTATGGGTGAACATCTCCTTCAATTTATAAAGCTTCTTATTCCCCAATACCACGATGCGTTACCAAGGAGCCGATTTCTGCTCTCTTCCTTTATGCCACCAAATTACATCTCTTTCTTGGTCTGAGGTGTAATCTTATTGTAGGCAGATCTTGAATCGAGATCTCCCACTTGAAAAAGTGTAATCAGACTACCTCAAAATTCACTTATCGTGGAATCGTCAACGACAACACAACATTATAATAATTTTTTCATGTTACGAATATTTAAATTATTTATTAGGTTTGTTATTCTATATTGTGTATTTCTATGATTATGCGTCTTTTATACGAAACTTCTAAAGTTTCATGAAAGAGGCCTATGCAGTTAATTTTGAATTATAGTTTCCTGTCTGTAATGAAACTGTAACAACTCGACATGTTACAGGAATAAATTTGTCGGTAAAGTGATGCATTGATAATCATGCACCATGTAAACTTGTTAGCTTACTGCATCTCTTGAATTATATAACAGCATGGTGGACGGGAGCTGTAGAAATCTACTAAGCTGTATGCGCTCGACGTTCACCTACAACAAAATCTGAGAAGCTTATATCCGTTCATGCATGTACAAATTACCATTAGGCCCAACTAGAACAATTTCCAGTTCACTAGAACAGTTTCCAATGTGCTGGCTCAATCTGTACCACACAATCCCTTATTTAAATAACAGTAGATTTCAGCTTTGAGTTTGTTCAAACCAGTGGAGTATGGAGTATGAGAGCAAATATATTATACATAGACATTTATTACAATCATTAATTTATTTATCCATTTGAATTATCGTACAGTTAAACAACAGGCATTATCCCAAAAAAGTTTCAATCATATTCAGTTTTCATTTAGAAAAATGAAAATTAGTCTTTTTAAATCAATTAAATAAATCAATTTATTAATTAAATCAATTAAAAAATGTTAATTATAATAATATACATAATCAACATCATCATCATAATAATATGTCCATTATATTATAAATAATGAGTTCTGAAAGTGGGGGAATGAGTTTGCGTAAGTACATGTTTTGAATATTTCAGGACCAAAATTTGTGGATAAAGGTGGAGGCTGTCAGGCTGACATGGTTATAAGGTGGTAGGCTCGAAATTGACTTCCATCTTGGCTGGTGAGTCGACCAGGGCCAGACAGCGAATAATACCTGATCACTCGCACCGGGACTTCTTGCGTAATGACCGATATAATGAGAGGCCTCAGCCGTACCTCCACATCAGGAGGCGCATCTGCTCTCCTCCTCCCCCCCCCCCCAACCAGCGCACTCTACAACTCACACCTTCCATCGCTATTTTCCCCCTTCCATGCCTTCCAACACCAATTTTATTCCCCCCTCTCCGACGTCTTCACCAACCGAATCGAAACGACCCACCGTCGAAATAACCGTTGAAACCTGATGGAGACCGTCATTTTGGATCGCCTACTGCTTCCCCAGCACTGCGAATTCCACTATCAAATTATGATTTCTATCGTGTGAATAATTTCGATTTGTAGTTTGAGTTATTGGTGAAAGGATGTTAGAGATTGAGTGACATTAATCAATAATATTATAGACACAAGATTGCTGAAAGGAATGATAACGAAATTAGAATAGGATAACAGAATAGAATGAAATGACTGCCTTTATTTTTGCCTATATGAGAGTGAAGTTAGGGCGCAGTCAGCCCTCTCTACCCTCTTGTGTGACAGAAATGAGTGAGAGATGTACGGTAGGATTGTTGAAAAATTGAAAAAAGGTTTATAACTTGACTTTACTTCAACCATTATCAATGTACGATCAAGTAGTGACAGTCATTTTTACAGAAAACCCACAGAAATATGACCCAATACTTTCACACGCGAAAGAATGAACCCCTTTACAAACTTTTCTCTGTGTCATGGAAGCAGAGAAAAGGGTTTTTTCGCTAAAAAAATCAGGCTGAGGCTCAGCTGTACTCAGAGAGAATGGAAGTAAAATTCTTCTTCTATATAGTCTATGGCTGTACTTCACTGTAGTATTCTCGCAGGAGTAGCCTACAGTACGGAGAGGCTTGAACTTCTACTTTATTACTCGTAAAATTTGCGCTCTTGTATTATACTGTTATGATTCTCCGAATTCTCCGAAGGTTCATCAACTCGTTTCTTATTGATTAGATTCAAACTGTAGCATATTTCAAAATTAAAATCTTTATACAGTAGGTAGATTTTTATTCATATGTTTGTTATTACTGTAGGCTACCTTATATTTGTAGATTGTAGGCTTATGTTGATTAATGCTCCTACCAATTAAAGCTGGAATATACCTTCAAAAATCTATAATAGAGAAATTAAATTGTGTTAGATTCTTCTGTTAAACAGCTTCTCCATTAGGTTTTCAAGGTTTCACTCTATTTTACAGCTTGTTAGTTTCTAAACTTTTTTTTGGAAATTATGGTGTTGATTTTTAACACATTCAATCAAATCGCCAGTTTAGTAGATGGGAATGAATATTATACCTTCAAAGAAAGGAAATTAATCCCATTGGAGTGAGTTGTTGAAAGATATTCAAAATCCATTTATTGGATTACTCTAAATTGCTAAGTAATGTAGGGATTATTTCTATTATTGATATCCAATCATCACAAATTATTAAGTCGTAATAATAATTAAAATTTATTCTCTGAATCTACTGTTGACTAGCATTTTTAATAGATTTTTCCTATGAGATTAGTGTAGTAAACACCATATGGTAGAGGAGATGGTGATAGTAGAATTAATATTCATTGCTTGTAAGAAACTAATCCTGTTATTAAGTTTGGAATCATAAATTAGGAGCTGAGTATCTGTTGGATGACAGTGACCAGGGGAAATGCATTAGTTGAAATGAATTATAGTTTGACTGCAGGTTGTGGAGAGTAGTTCATCAAGAAGGCGGATGGAGGTATGATGGATGTTTATAGATAGCAAGACGAAACTGAGGGTCGACTGAGATGTCAGATAGTAGTGATTTTATTTTCGGTTGGTCTTTCAGTGGGTTGAACTCTCATCTGAGCATCTAATCCATTAGTTTTCTAGGATGCTAGAGTCCGATCTCTGCTCCATTTTGCAAACAGAAATTCTTCTTTCTTTGATGATTGCTAGGTCGACATTCCATCAAGTTATTTAATTAATTTTAAAACCATTGAAACTCTATAATTATTTTTCGTTTGAAGTTCTACTGATAATTTACCTGATTTAAACAGTGTATGAATTTGTATAATTGATACAGTATATTCATATACAGTATCAGTAGCCTAGTTGGAATAAATACACGACGGTACATCAATACACGTATGAATATTACATAGAATTTTTCAATCATGATTCATACACAATTTTCTAGAGGATATTCCCCACTATATAAATTCCTCCCTACAGCTCTTCTCTCAACACTTTTATGAATTTTTATATAAGACAAAGTAAATCAATATCTTTCTTTTGAATTTCTTCTTATAATTTAACTGACTGAAACAGTAGATAAATTTGTATCACTGTGAATGATTCATATCAGTCGCAGTAGTTCCAAATACTCTACTGTACCCTAATACCATAATGAATACCCTACTATGAACTGTCAATTATAATATGACAAGTAGACTGTCCACAGACTGCCATAGACATGTCATTTATAATTTTCTTTTTACAATATTCTATGATTTCTCTTTACAGTTCTATGATCCATTTCTTCTGTTTCAACATAAGGCCACAGAATAACGTTGGATATAGTTATATAGTATATTCTATAGTTCCTCTATGATAAGACACACTAACTCTGAAACATTGAATATTGAACAGTGTTATAGCTCACTGAGTACAGCCAACAGGGAATATGGAATTTATTCTTGAGCGAGCATGGTTGATGATAATGTTCCACGTTTCGTATGTAATGGAGGCCAATTAGTTGGTGTGGGTCCTCAGCGGCAGTCTACAGAAGACGGGTTTTGTTTTTCAAAGGCCTTGTTGTTATCAGAGTTTTTCGGGTGAGTGAAAGGCATGCTGCAGACGATTTTTCTGCGCCAGAGCACACTGCGTGCTGCTTGAACTGCAACGTGCAGCAAACAGCGAGTTTGCATGTGACAAGAGACAGCGTATTTTTCGCGTTATTCTGTGATGCAGCAAGCAGCAGTCAGACTGTCACTTCATGCTATACAAAAGCGTTTCACGCGAACGAAATCGCGACAGCGAAAAATTGAAGAATTTTCTTTCGGTTGCTTTGATTGTGCACTTCTTCTTTGCTACCGGTTTTTCAACATTCAGCTTCCAAATTCAAGATCTTAGCTTTTCACACGCTCTCTGAAATGTATAGAAGTGTAATTCCGGAGTTCCATTGAAATGACTCAGTGTTCGTTACATGGTTCCACCAATTTGAATACATTGCATGCATCGCTGACTGTTTAGTTGTGGAATTGACAGTTGAGACGATGTGGAAAATTTTCTATTGGGAGATTGTGTTCTTGGTATGGGAAGGTTGCAATTCGTTTGAGTTCTAAATTTTATTTTCTGCTTCTACGAATTGGGTTTATGCCCATCCATGTTTGAAATGCATATTGAAACTTCAAGTGAAAACACTTGACTAAACTTGCTGATTTGAAAAAATACAGACACATATTGTATATTTCCCAATTCATTTTCTCAAACATTTCCCAAAATAAATTTAAAATCAATATTTTCTTATGGTGATGTTGCTTGTTCAAAAATTGTAAGCAAGTATTGAGATGTAGTTTGATACGGGTATACTGGAAATGACATGGGACTGGATGGAAAATGTTAATTAATTTTAATGACCCAAATGGTGATGGAAAAGATCATTCCTAATAATATTGTTGTATCCTGAAGTTTCACGAATGATAACATAACATGTGAATAATCATCATTCAGTACATCTTTTCTTCAAATTTTTTTTTCTTATTCCCTGAACCTTTGAACTCAATTCTATTCTTGCTGTGTTATTTGTAGATACAACTTCACCCAAAAAATCCATAACGAAAAAATAATAATGTAAGATCGGTAAGAAAGAACAAGGCTTTGAGATCAATCACATTTAATTAGATCATTGAACAGATACAAAACTTTTTCTCAACTGATTAAACTTTTATGGATTTCCTAATCCTAATAGCATTTTCGCGTGTCTAAGACGATCTTTTGTCACCATTGGCTGTTCAAGTGTCAATATTGTTCTTGGAGAGTTTGCAAATGCTTAGACACTTGTGAAGTTTATTGAGCCTCTTGTAGTCTCCTCATCGACTGGTGGCCCACTATGAGTGAGTCAACCTCACTCGTGGGTGAGGTTAATGAGGTGGTTGACTGAGTGAGTCGCGTGCCTCCTCACCTGTCTGTCATGAGAGCGCGTAGCTTATTATTTATGCCTCTTCAATGCACTGCCGTCGGCAGACTTGGTGAATTATAAATCATAATAGCGCTATCTTCAGACATGCGATTTCGTGTCCCCACAATAAAGTTGCCGGCTTAATTAATATTTCAGCCAGCTCGGTAATCTGTGTATTGAACGTAACCTGTGTGCTAGCTGAAGCAAATCTATCACCGAGGTTTTTGTTATTGACATGTGGCCTGTGAGCTTCGAAACTCGGTTAGCTGGACAGAACAACTCTAGAATTATGACTTCGCCAACACAAGTCGGGATTCAAAAATGTCTGCTCTCCTGATGACTGACGTCGTTTGAATGATCATCTTCAATTCAAATAGAGGGAATACCTCATTGACTAAACTGTACGCTGTGTACCTCTTGGCTTAAATTCAATTTATCTATCACTTCCTACTGTACTAGTATAGATTTTTCATATCATAGATAGTGGTTTTTCATATCTAGGGTTTTTAGACACTAATGTAGTGTAGCTTTTTGTTTGAAGTGATAAAGTTCAGCTGAAATAATAGTGAAGTTTAGCTTTAATGAAAATGGTGTCTTAGTGAAAAATCGTCGCAATCCTTTGCCAGTGACAATAATTATAGTTTTCAGTGAATATTTTTTTATTGATCCAATTCTCAAACAAAATTAATATAAGTAATTCACTTCATCACAAGGCTTGTTGCGTTTTATGAAACGAATTCGATTGTTCAGGCAAAAAAATAAATTCATATTTCCTTCGAGACAGAGAGTCAGGGGGGGAAAGAGTGAGAGAGGGAGCATTCAGTTTCTCCCATCGTTGTATAAAATATAATTATTGTTAGAATAAAAAAACCACCCATATTTCACCCTTGAATCCCCTGATTTAGATTTCTTTTTTGGTTCAATTTAATCCAACACAACCAAAAAATCATCAATCAAGCCAATTCACACGTTAATGGATAATCCTTCACAGGCCTAACATGGGCTAGATCCTGCGGTTCTTCAGCTGTCGCTTCAACTGTATATACAGTACTTTGTTTATCCCATAGCACCACGTGTGTGTTCAATATCAGAGTTTATTATGGACCCGAGTTCAGAAACGAATGAAAAAGTAATTCGGATTCGGTTATCGGGAGTGTTCACAGAGCTCAGCTTATTAAAAGAGGGGTAAATATTGACTCAGTTTGCAGCTGGCACCGCCTTTGAATTTAACCCTCTTTTTCATAAAAAAAGTTGACGATAATTTAAAAAAGTGCGGTCTCACGCAAGGTCTTCTTCGTATTGGGTACGATTTCGGAGTTATCTATGGGGACGCAGTGAGAAGGGGAGGGGAAATTGAAATTTATTCTGGAACTGTAAATAGTGGAAATTGAAATGTTTTAAATTAAAATTGATATTGAAATTTAAATTTACTATCATCAACCTACCCAATACCCATCAACACAATTTACGAATATACGAAAAAGATGATAAATTAAATACGTACTACTGCAGAATTGAAAATGTTGAAGTCATTCATTCATGTTTTGCGGACACATTTTGTGTATCCCCTACAAAACTACAAATGCAGTAAACAATTGAGCATGTTGAGTTTGTAAATAATAGTGTTGTTCTATTTCGAAATTAATCATTCTATTCCATTATTTTTTATTCTAATTCAATAGATGTTGTTTCCATGAATTAACATTGTTTATGGCTCTTGGTCACTACCACATACAAATCAATACTACTCACTCTATCCTGCATAATTATAATGATGACTACCAAACACTACAGAAAAGACTTTGGAGAGAGAACTATCAAAAGCGAGGGAGAGAGAACGAGAAAGAGTGATTATGAACTTAACGAAACAGGTTTCCGCTGCCGCGATCCTCGAGGCATATTTTTGAGGGGGCCATACCTATCATCATCAACATCATCATCATCAGCATCAACAAAATCATCATCATCTTAATCATCGTACGGACAGAGACCTGTCGGTGATGCCGACGTGTAATAAAGTTATAAGAGTGGAAAACAAACTTCTGACATTTCTATTTATTCGTTTTTTCTCTCTTTCCTATCAAAGAAGCTCGTCTGATCTGCCAAAAAACTTTGATGGGAGGAAAACCTGATGCAAATGCGAGTATCAAACTTACTTAATTTATGTATTACATACTTGATTCATGTCTCCCTTATGTGGAGTTGCCTTAATGAACTGTTATTATTGTGTGTTCAATTCAATGTTCTCGTCAACTCGTTATCATACCCAATTTTAGAGACATTTAATTTACAATATTTTATCATTGAGTTCCATTTAGTCTTGAAACAAATAGAGGACAAAATTCTGTTTTTATTTTTGGTCTTGGAGAGAATCCTCCAATCATTCTTAAATTAGACACCACTTTAATGTCTATAACTATAGTTATGTTATACATTTCATGTTGCACTAGTTTTATACATACATGACATTATAATATTTTTCTATGCTATACTAGTCCCATCTATTTTACTTCAAAGTTAGAAGCTAGGCTGGTTCATTTTACTAAGAAACCCGGATTTGAAATGAATTTTTGTCTTTACAACTCATCACAAATTTTTCACAATGTTCAAAGGGTATGCAAATTTATTCACTATACAATATTCACATGACTGTATCGTAGTGGATGGAGTCTTATACTAAAATTGTGTAGCTAATAAAAACCTTAATTAACAAAAGGTCTAATAATTCTTCACTGCATACCCCTCGAACATTGTAAAAATCTGTGATAAGGTAATCAATTGTCAGTCAAGGTGCCTAAGCAAAATGAACCAAAAAATTCTCTCTACCTAAAGTATTCATGACTTGCCAAAAACATTACCTTGACTGAATAGCCCATATTATACCAATAGACTTCACAAACTCGGGAGATGTTCTACTTTATTTTTGAGTAGTGGAACTCTCTTTCACAAGAACTACACTAATTAATTCGCCATTTCTTCTGCTGGATTTCAGCCTCGTCTCATTCTATGAGTCAATCCCATTCAGCCTCGCTGTTTTAACATCTCTATGCCTGGTTGGTAACTTGGGAACATGCCCCCTCTGTGCATATATCTGTGATTTAGTGCTTTGCACACCTGCCTACTTATAGTGGGGTCCTGAGCTTCATTCCCTGTTCAGTATGGCTGCTTTCCCTCCTTCAAATCCCTCTATGCACTGAGCACAAATTTCTTACTCAAGGGAAATCTTTTCATAATATGGCTCATAGCCACTTTATTACTCAGCTCCCATTCTGGTAATACCTTGAACATAGTTTCAACATGATTAATGATTCCCAAAAATAAATAATTGAAAAACAATAAGAAGTCTGGAGTTGTAATGGGAGCTTTATGATAATCACCAGTTTTTATTATTCTTATGTTCTGTATGAATTCACTGGGGAGGGCAAAGTAGCCTTATTATGAATCTCTATTTCTGTAATCTTTTTACCTTATCTGCTCTCTAATCTATTAATTACTGTATTCTATTACTCTTATCTATTATTCTGAAAAGTAGATTATTCTGAATCTCTTTTTAACAATCATAAAAATATCAGTTGAGCAATACGGTACCATAAAAACCGATCTCCACTGTCAAACAGATGATTGAGTTTTCAATTCATTCAGTTGGTGATTGCAAGTTGTATTTAGAGTGTGTTCAAAATGCTATAGTCCGAACCACGTCAAGAAGTCAGCATTGTTTATATGAGGAGCATTGATGCCAAGTTTCACTGAGAGAGAAAGAGAAAACTGCACCAAACCTGTTTGTTGGGCACTCTGCGACAACAATGCACAGTGCGGCAACTATGCACAGTGCGGCAACTACGCACAGTTCGACATCAGCAACTGCCTTGTGCTATATCTAATCTTGTGCTAAATCGCACTATATTTCTAAATTAGAAAATCAATTGCAAGATTGTGAGAATTATATAAGACTTCTTCTTGAGAAAAATCTACTGGAATTCATAAAACATCATCTTTCGCTTAAAATTCAAATGAAGTCCTACAGACTATGTAATTCATAATGAATCCTTGGCGAGCTTATGTGAATCCATGCTCTTTTAACATGTACCTAACATGTTATTTACTGTACTTTCTAACATGAAAATCTGCATTACCGAGGTACTTGTTGGGCGACAGTTTGGAGTTTGAAAAAAGCAGTAGGTGTGGTAGTTTTCGCGCAATCAACTTTCTGACTAGCCAGGTCGTTCTTCAACCACTTTTATTTACTGCTTTGCTTAATGACGTACTCTAAGACGAAGCCCGTTGGGATAAGAAAAACTCCGCTTTCATACTTCCTTCCTTAAAATTCATGAAAAATTGCTGCCGAATTTTTTTCCATTTTCTTCCAACCGGTGTAGGCAAGTTGGAATAATTTATGTTCGTTTATAACTTTTCTGTCAAGCTTTATGCCCACAGCTACCGTCAAAAGTCGACCGGTGAAATAGCGCCGTTAAAACGTTTCTCCATGGTAATTATAATATGGTGACGGTAATATGAACGTCTCTGTAACAGTAAATTTGGTCATATTTCTCAATAATCTGGACAGAAAGTTGTTTCGCAATTTAGATGCTCATCGTCTTCTAAAGAAAAACTTTTCAGGAGAACGTTGTATGCCTTACACACAATGAAGTGTTACACCTGAAGCTGCTACCATGTCCAGTAAAACCTTTCTTTTTCTTAGGGTTATGGCCACATTTAGTCCAGGCTTATGCGTGGGTAATGTTTATTTTAATTTTTTTTAGGACTGCTTTCAAGGACTACTTTTGTCCATACTACATAATTCACTTTAAAATTCGATGTCATCTTCAAATAGTTTAAAAAATTTTTTAAGAAGATAAGATGTAATAAACAAAAAAATTTTTATTTTTCTCGAGATTGCTTTCAGTTCAGTATTTGAGAATTTTACTTTACCATCAAAACCTGAATATTCATTCTGAAAAATAAGAATAAAATTGAATTTGTAACATTCAATGTTACGTGGACAGTGTGCGTCCAGGTTAGTGGAAAGACTATTTCTTTTTCAAGGTTTTCTCAAGTTATGTACTTCAAAGTTCAGGTTCAGCGATATGAATTTCTGTGCAAATTCATGAACATGTTTTGTGAGTTAGAACCTTCAGATTCAGCTTTCGATATCTCTCATCCCTTCTGAAACACATCCATTGAAGCCAAGAATGAATCTATACGTACTTGTTATTTATTGGGCTTTCATGTGAATATTGCCTGCTCGCAACCTCGAACCCAATATGAGCTGTTATTTCAGTCCCAATCATCAATTCATTCTACCTTCAATTTTGAAACTTGCATTCTCGCAATATCGACGTTTCATGAATTGAATTGTCAAAATTTTAGCCACAAACGAATGACCAATACTGTGTAGTGGAGTAGAACATGTGATGCCTCTATTCACTGGAGAGGATATCACGTGCAATAGAGTGGGCTTATTTCGAGCGGAATCTCTGCTGATTAATATTGCGATACAGCCACTCGTGCCCTGAACCTGGTCCAATATTTGGCTGTGATTTTCATTCATAATGTCGCAGCGATTTTTCGCGATACTCGCCTATCTGAGAAACCAATTTACCATTTTAATAGAAATGCGTTGTTGAGTGTACCCCCTCCCCTCCTGTGAAACAGAGCTACCGTTGTTTCGGCATGTTGAATTCGAACAATAGGCCCCTAGTAAACAGAACAATATTGTGAAAAGGGTATGACCACCCACCCACTATAACTCAAAACGAGCTCGCATGAAATACACTCGGGGCTTCAAGTCAACGCACCATTTATACAATGGCATCCTTGTTTTCAAGTCGATTCGACTAAATGTAACGTTCGTACAACTATCTACTATCTCATTCAAAACTAGCTAACTTAATAATTATTCTCCGCCGAGTTTCTTAGTCCACTATCCAATGATATGCACCCGCTATTCCATACCTAACGTGGAAATTTTCAAGAAAAGTATTCTAGAGTTGTACTTCCCAGAAAACACCTAGTTTGAAATATATTTCCAGATTCAAGTTACACTGGATTATGAATTCCTGAAAATTGCAGACTTGCTCAAATAATAAAATCTGAGGTTATCTCAAATATTAGTTGATGTGATAATAATTTAATTAATGAGTGTTTATTTCATCTGATTAACTTAATAATTTTTTTTTGCTTTGCAGGTGAGGGAATACTACGACTTACATGTCGCACATTCAAAACTATCTATTCTTCTGAATAAACTGGTATCTATATCAAAGGTGAGTAAAATTAGAATGTCCTAATCGATCTGAGGATCAGAAGTCCAATTGCCTCATTAATTGTCATGAAAAGTATTGTCATAAAAGAATTGTCATCATCATGAAATATATGCTACTGAAACTATCTATATAAAGTTTACTATAGGTAAAAGGATGCTTCTGAATCAGAATATAACATCATTTTTTCGTTGGAAATCAGCTAAATAACTTGAAAATGATGAAATTGGTATCGGTCTTTGGAGTTAATGAAATTTGATGGATGACTTCTCAAATCTAGTATTACTGCAGCATAGAAATCGATTATACCTAGATGAATTGACTGCTTTTTAGAAAATAATTCACTGTTTTCTCCATTATTTGGTTGCTATTGTGAGCAATAAAAAGCGTGAGCCTTTTTTTCGGTGAAATTGTCTCGAACGAACGGTACGGACGTTATCTTCCCTCACGGCAGACACATAGCCACCCCAGTCAAACTTTTCGAGTTTTTCCAATTGTTGATAATCACAGTTCATTTTTACGGGAGGCCACAATAGATATAACGCGCCAGTAGCTGTTATTAACAGTGACAAGAAATAAAGTAGTAGCAGCCGCTGTGTCATATGTTGTGAGGTTGAGAAGAGCGGGGAGGGGGGATTAAATGTTGGTGGGGGGGGAGGGGTAAATAAAGCAGTGTACACCTGGCCAGGTTTATAGAATAGGATTGGGGTGACCAAAGTGCGGTAGCCACCCCTCCTTTATTACATCCATCGATCGTTGCTCCCTAACATCTTTGTTACGCTATTAGTTACACTGGCGTGATGAGAATAGAACTTGTCTTCGTTGACTGCAAACGCACATGGGTATGACACATCAACGAAAAATGTTTGCGACAATAACGTAGCTGCTGTATGTGACTATTGGTCCATATTTGACACACAACAAGGAAAGTAACACAGCTACCAACCCTCTCATCCACTGTCATATTCTGGAAACTTGTTTCATCTCTCGCTACATACATGTTCACATGTTATTCACTCTGTGAATTTATTTCTCACTGGACAGCTTCTGGTTGGATAACATACTGTTATGTATAACTGCCTGTTTTGTAACGAATGAGTACAAAAATGTACTGAAATGTTCTTCCAAAAAATATTTTTCCAAAAATATACATAGAAAATTAATAAATCTCAAAATTCAAAATATACAGAAGTTATATACATGTATATAAGTGCCTGGACAATGTGCAAGAGATACAAGAGTTTCAAACATTCCTGTACGATGTATAAGAATTATTGGATATAACAGTAAGATGAAATGAAAGGCTGAAATCCTCAGACTTTATATCAGAGTGAGCGTGAAATTTTTGTTCTCCTTGGATGTGGATTTTTATGTTCATAACATCAATACTCATGGAAATAGATTGAGTTGTAGAGAGGTAAAGTAATTTTTCATTCCATTTCAAATAATTAAAATCATAGCAATCATAATCCATGTAATTCACAGTTTTTTTTGAGCCATCAACTAAGTGAGGAGTGGAGGGGAAAAGGAAAAAGACCAAGAAAGAAAGAAGTAGAACGAAAAAGCAAGAAGGAAGTGTCACAATGCAATAAAACCGCCAAGACGGCTCGTTAACTGTGAAGGGGGGAACGAACGAATAAGCCAAGAAATATGAAAGCGAAAAAATACACGAGAGAAGCCAGAGTTGAGACAACGCAAAAAGCTTCTTGATATGTGCAGAACAAGATATCGTAATGCTGGATGTGTTTCGAGATAAAAACAAACAGAAAGAATTTCAACATTATCGCTCTTCACTTGATTTGGAGATGCGGTCATAGTCGCATCTCGAACAACACAGAATGTGCATGATATGAAGAAGAACAGCATAGCAGACAAGAAAGCTGCTCAGAGAGAACCTCCCTGCACGACACGTTGTTCAGTTGAAGGATCATTAACCTCGACCTGGAGTTCGTACTTGTCAAGTCGGCAGATTTTCTTTCAGCAGTGCGATACTTTTTCTCACATTCACCAGAAAGCAGACGTTCTCATGCCGCATTTTTCCGGTTTCCCGATCATCAATCGATGTTGTCCTCCTGCTTCCTTGATTTGGGGTCGGCGAAAAATAATATTCTCGCTGCGTGTCAACAGTGGCACATTTCTCAAACCTAAATAGTGAAACTTGGGTTTTCCGGATAGGGAAAGTATTTGATGTATTCGTTGTAACAATACAGTTATGATGAGTATTCGTTTTCAAAGCATGAGATAATCATGAATTTTGGAACTTGCTGTGAAAGCAGTTCCAGTCGCAGGAAACAATAGCAAATTATGAACTTGTGTTTACTAGTGATGGAATAGTATTGAGTTAGAATTCACACGCATTATTTTGTCCAACATATCGTTGTAGATTCACTATTTCATAATTAACTGAAACTTATTCACTGAAAATATGTGATATTTGTTGTTGGGAGGAATGAGAACTTTTATAACTGACTTATATTTCACTTAAATCATTATCAAGATTGTCTACTATAGTGCGATTCACGTCAAGAAGTCAGCATTGCTTATATGGGAGTTTGCTATCCTTGTTCAGCACAATGCAGTTGCTGATGTCTCTATCCTATTCGCACTGTGCATAGTTGCCGCACTGTGCATTGTTGTTGCACACAGTCCCAACAAACACGTTTGGTGCAGTTTTCTCTTTCTCTCTCAATGAAACTTGGCATCAATGCTCCTCGTATAAACAATGCTGACTTCTTGACGTGAATCGGACTATAGGCCTACTTCTTCAATGAAATTGGTGAATATTCGTTTTCAACTCATCTTATTACAGGTTTTACATTGTTGAGAGATTTAGGAAAGATTGTGTTGTTTGCTGCTTAAGTTGTGAGTTTCAATTCTCAAAACTTATTGTTTAGTGCATTATATTTCAGGTATTTGTGGAAATAACTTTCGTTTTTATTGTTATACTATCAATTGTACTGTACAGAACTGCTAATACAGTGTTGAGGATTAAAATAGTAGTGAAGGTACGTTTTTCAGTAGGCCTACTACCATCCAATAATACAAATCCCTGATTGAAACTGCTTGAGATTGAACCTGATTGAGACCCGCTTGGCCTAGTGGTAGATCGCTCCAGGCCGGTCCTAAAGCAGTTTAATTCAAAGTTATAAATATCTGAAGTTTCCTGTAAACGCGTATTCGAGTATCCGTAACGCTCACCATAGATGAAATTGAATTCTTTGATTGATTCTTTTCAAAAGTTTCTGAAGAAAATAATGAAGGAACCATTTCAAATTCTCGAGTGTTGAATAAAGTCCTGTTATAGCTGAAGTATGCAAAGGAGCTTGCTTAATGGGAATGGGGCCAAAGTTGCTGGATCTTAGTGTTAATATACGAAAAGTTGAAGTCCAAACAATGTAGACCCGTATTCGGAGGCGGTAGCATACTTGCAACATTGTTTCAGGGAGACATGGCTTAATCCGGCGTTGACTCAGTAACCCCCTCTAATCCGGACTTAATCAGGTGCTAACGGAACAGTACGCTAACGCCCGAAACTTGAACGTTTTATGGAAGTTTAGGCGCTGACAGATTAAGATTTTTCGACAAACATCTGGTAATAATGAGAACAATGGTTCACATGAGTGGCGTAAGTTTGTATTTTCTTGTATTCAACTTGGCATTATGCACGATTTACAAAGAGTAAACGCACCACAAGCTTAAAATTACAGACTAAATTATTAAATTTTTTAGCCTTTGGTTTGTAAGTCAATTTTTTGAAGTAATTACATGTTTTGATAATAATCACTAACTTCTGATTATGGAAGTTTTTAAGTATCCATGATCAGTGCTCAAACACAACTGAATAATTATTCCTTTTTTTCCAATTGATTCAAATTTGCTTCATGAACTCTCATTTTCGACTCCATTTCCACCTGAAAAATAAGGTGAAAAATGCTTTTACCTCTCTAAATTTTTCAAGATCCTTAATAATTGCAATCGTTTCACGATTGAGAGCCGCTTCTTCACAATCCACTTATTTCAGCTTTCAGACGAAGTTGTTGATGACTTGTAAATGAACATAAATATTTCACTGCCTCAAAAAAGGGAGGCATGTTGTTGTATCGTTTTCTCTTTGCGAAAAATGCGTTCAGGAGGTAGCATCTCATCCAAGTGGAATAATTATTATGATAATCTTAATCACTGGGATTTGGCATTCAAACGATGGGAATAAAAGCCTCCACTCACTTTAGCTACTCATAATCTCATTTCTTTTTAATTTATACTGTTCACGGTCTCATTACAAACTGCTATTCATCTATTTACCTCATTCGAATCTTATTTATTTGTCTTTCAAAATAATTTTCAATTAACGTGAACCTGTTTAATCCCTTGTTCATGAAGATTATTGTCAGGTGTGTTACATTTTATCACAATTTTTAATGTACTGTCGTTATAATAGGTAAAAATTTGGATATACTATTTAAAAATTTAAGAGTCCTGTATTAATTGAGTTCATGTATCATTGTATTAATAAAATCCTGTTGAACGTTTCGCTTGTATTTTTCTCCCGTTGCAACTGTGATTCTACATCTCACTCTCTTCATTACTTTTGACAATGAATTCTTCTCCAATTCTGATCCTTTTTTTTTGTGTTATTGTTCTACGTGCAATGGGCTTGCCCATTATAAATCCATCAATTTTATATCGCCCTCCACACCTTTTATTACAATTAAGATAAGAATAGCAATTTTATAACCTGGATAAGGTGAAAGTGAAGGGGAACTAGATTAATCAGTTCATGTCACTTAGGGTGTAGGCGGTAAGCTACTGATACAACGTTTACGAAATCAACTTCCAGTGAAACGTATCTGCAATTGACCACTAATAAATTACATTTATATTGGCTGATGGAAAACAGACAAAAGGGCTTGCTCCATTCATAGTTACTTTCACAGAGACTCTTAACTGCTGCTTGTCACGTCCAAGTAAACCTTTCGAAATATCGAAATAATCGATATCGACTCGATGATTGTCCTACATCACATGAGTCAGAGCTCGTTAAAAGCAATAAATACTTTATTCAGCCTGCGCCATAACCTTCCTCTTATGCAACCTTCATTGCTTGTCTTGTTGTCCAGTAATGTGTGATACTACGTCTATATTAGTTTGAACGCTTTTATGCCCCATTAGAGACCTAATTGCTGTCGCTTTATTTCAAACTCCGTTCGGGTAAGTTGGGATTTGGGTTGTAAAGAGCGAAACAATCAATATTAGACGAAGACTTTACGGACAAGGAAAAGGGAGGAGCGTTAATGAAATTTCCAAGTTGTTTGGAATAGAATGATTTAATTATTTCATTACTAGCAGTGTTTTTTCAGCTATTGACTACTTTTTATTGTGGATTATTATTGTAGACTGTGCTTGAACTACGTCAAAAGCACAAGTTAAAGAAAGGAAAGTAGTCAATTTATCTATCGATCTATCCGTTTCTCACTCCCTCCCTCTCACACACACACTCACTCGCTTTCTTTCCTCCACCTCCCTCCCATACTCTCTCACTATCTATCGATCTATCTTAAGAAATTTTAACTGTTAAACTAATATTTAGTTTCTTAATCAAAATCTTCAACAATACGAGGTTTTACATGACATAGTAGTTGAGGATCTGAGTTTACGAAGACTATAGATTGAATATTACAACCCTCGTAGAATCTTCAAAATTAACTTACGCAGTTATACTTACATTTGTGTCGCCGAAAGAAATTAGGCATCCATTGTAGGAGAATTATGAAAAAACTCCAGGTTTCAACTTCAGGGTTTTATTCTCATGTAGCATGATTCTAGAACGTTTTATCTTTCCAAGTTAACCATTTCACAAGAATGAATGAGGAGACCCCTTACTTGGATAATTGATACATGAAAATTGATACAATTACACAGGATGACGAAAGAAAAATTTTAATAAAATGAAGACTAGAAAAATATGTTTGGGTTGGGTGTTATACAGTGGTATGATACACTAGCAATGACAAATTATGTTAGAATTAACAATGGATTACCTCATTACAACATTTTACCAAGTCCATTATTATACATTACACGAGCTATTTTCCTTGTACTGTACAATGTTGCAAAGCTACAAAGCTACAAGTTACATGTTATCAATAAAAATGATACAATTCGAGTATGGTACGGTGGAAAACTTTCTATTTTTGTTTTAGTGATCTTGTGTGCGTGTCTACATGGTATTATGTTAGTGAAGAAATAAAGTTCACTTCGATTGGATGGAGAACTTTCGATTTTTTGTTTTCAGATCTTGGTTTTGTACATTGGACATTAATGTAGACATGAGCGTTAATCGACGGTGATTATGTAAGTGCGACAAGCATTGCTGTGTGATAATCGATAGTTAACAACATTAGTCGGTGAGGTCCTTGTAAACGGCTGTGTTCAGATAGGAACGCGACCCAAGTATTTCAATTGGCAAGAGGTCTCGTATTAATTTGTAATAAAAAGGCCGGAGCAATTATTTGACAAGGCGACGGGGCAGAACAAGATATTTATTTAACGATGCATTCCGAAATCGACAGGCGTTTGCACGCTATGTGGGTGCCCCCCAGGGGGGTCAGGGGGGCACAGTGGGGTGCCTGCCCGTGGACTGGTCTCGCGCCTCTGCTCGATTAATTATCACGACCTCGCGCTAATAACGCTGGCGACATGCACGATTACACGTTCCACACGCAAACCTCGTCTTGCCTCGCCTCGCCTCGCCTCGCCACAAGTTCACTCGCCCTCCTACCTGGCAGAGCCCACCCGAGCACTGGACAGATCAACGATTGCTCTCCACTCCAGCTTGGTCACTTCATCTTGGAGGCACACCTTGCGCAATCTGATTAACTAATAGAAGATGCCAGCAAACTAATGGAATAGGTTTGCAGTCTTATTAATGTGAATCTGTCTGTATCGGTCAACTTCATTTGCTTGTAGAGTACTATCATTATCTTGTGTTGCCATGTTTGAATTTGGAAACAATAGTTTTGTAGCAATAATGAAATGAAATGGAAATACTGTATTTTTTATTAGATGATGTTAAGAAAGTTCACTAAGTAAGTTCACTAAGGGCCAAAAATAGAAATGGAAATAATGTATTTTTTATTAGACGATGTTAGGAAAGTTCACTAAGGGCAAAAATAAGGCCAAAAGAAAGTTCACTAAGCATTAAATCAAATTTATCAAAACAATAACAATGGGAAGTTTGATATCTTGCTCATCAAAGGATCTTTTGACATGGGATTGTCGTTAGAAAAAAAAACAACAATTTCAAATCAAATGACGTTTTTTGTTGAAGGTGATGCCCGCTATTCTTTTCGCTTCTTCACAGGTAATGGAAGGGTGGTAATGGATGTAATGTATGATGAAATCTTCAATTGACTCTTGAATTGAGTCATTCTGAAACAAAATTTGAGAAGTTATGTCTCGAAATGTATAAAAAACACTAGTTATGGAAAACCAGCAATGATATTCAAATTCAATTAATTTCAAAAGTATATATAAAAAACATGCAATTCCAAATAGACTCAGGTAGAAAGGTTGTGTACAACTATTATTGCTCGCCCCGAAGTATTCAATCCAATTTGTTACAAATGCATGAAATAAATCATTAACGTACTGTAATAGCCTAATAAACACTAAATTTGAAGAGGGAAGAAATTATTAAGATGTTGCAGTCTCTATTGCTACAGCGTTATTTGTATTTAAAAAAAGCTCTATTGAATGAAATAAATCGAGAATATTTCTTGCTAAAGACGATCTATCAGACTTTGAGACAAAAAAGTTCATTGTAATTTCCTGCTATCAAATACCACTTCCTGCATAAGTCGACCACATCACTTGATTAAATCATGTGGTTGTTCCATGTAGCCCACGCGTTATGATTTTTATTGTTGCTGTTGCATCTAATTGAGTGGACTCGGGAAAAAACTCAGCTCATTTTCAAAGCTCAATAAATTTCTACTGCTTCTAAAATATTCCTTGGATTTTGATTGCAATCAATTCCGACCACACGCTTTTTGTTTCACAAAGTCAATTGATATTTTTTTAGTATTTTTCGAAGGTAGAACCCATTGACTGATGAATGAGGTGGAAGTATAGTACAATTAATTGTGACTGATAGTGAATAGTTTGTTGCCTCTTGTTGTTGGAGCAGGTATTTGAAGTTAGATCTCAGCCTCAGTTCGCGCTGTGCGAATTTCACATCGTCGTCAGAAACTTGGATAGCTTTCCATGGAAATTAATTAGTTTGCGTCAAGTTGCTGCTCGAAACTAACTTGTTCATTGACACTCCACCTGAACTAATGATTTCGTTTGTAGATTCAATTTAATTATTGTAATTGAAGGATTTATTTGTGAATGCTCATTGAATAGTAAATTGATCAGATCAGTTGGTATCAGTGAATAAACAATTAGGGAGGATTAACCGATTATACTTTTGTGTATACAGTGTAGAAATAGAATCCAATTCCACTTCAATTCTGTGTTTTAGTATGTCACCTAACTTATTTCATGATCACTCATGAATATATTCATTGTTATTGAATAATATTACAATATTATTTGACCTCTATTGTTCTACCTCTTAAAGGATGTTGGAATTCTCAAAATATTATTCATATTGAGCAGTATTGATAGTTGGTTCATACTGTTATGGTTTCTAACGTCTCAAATTACTGATAAACACTTGGTCTATTCACTCTTTAACTTCAATAAACACTATAAACTTTATTCCCGTAACAATACCTTCCAGGTTTGAATCGACAAACTCAATAGAAGTTCAATTAAAAAGCATAAAAGTTTTTAATTTGGTAATCATTCAAATGACACTGGCTATAACAGTTCAATAATTTCAAATAATTATGTATCGATTTGTTTTGCTGTATTTGGGTATTATTCATAGGTGATTGAAAAGGAGAATTAAACGTATATAAGAATGATGTATCCGGAATAAAGCAAGGTGAAACTACCTAAGGGTCTCTCCACTGAAGCAAGCCAAGAAATATAACTCGAAATTTTTAATCAATCTATCGAAACAAATTCTGAGAGAGTACGGTATAGAAGAAGAAATATTTCACTTCTATTCTCTCTGTAGATTCTAATCCAAAACATTATTGACTAGCTGCCTCTTAATCCAATATAGCAGTGCATCTTAATTCTAAAATGAATCTTATTCAGAGCAGCTGCACTTACTAGCTATGTAGCTAGAAATATGTCTAATAATGGATACATGTTGAATGGATTTGGATATCGGATTATTCCGGCTGGTATGCTTGAAATGATCGACTCCAATGCAGATTGCGATCAATAATGTAATGCTCAGTGAAATGAGACTATAATCGCTCATATCACCTATCAAAATTCAATCAAATCATAGCATACTGATTGCCAATAGTCGAAATTTCCGTTGGGGATTATCCGATCTCTACTTAATGGAATGAGTTCTAAACTGGGATTACTACACATCGCCATACCTTCGTCCAATAGCTCAGATAGCATTGGCATAAATAACGTCAATCAAATTTATTCTTCACGTATTTTGCATTAGTCTCGTCACTTTTTCATAGCAAGTTATCGAAATCATCAAATCTCATTATCCTCTTCAATTACTCCAATTAGTGGAGTAATGATTGATAAAGGGTATCCCATACAGAATAGCATCGATCATAAGTGTGGATCAAAATTTTTATTCTTCTCAAGTGATATACAATTGCATTACAATTTCGCAAAATTTTATTCTTTAAAACTCAATCGAATCAAATTCAAAGAATATTGAGCCCAGGTTCAAAAAGGCCACTTTCGTCTTTCGGAGGAGACGAAAAGCCGTCTTTCCCGACTGCCTAAACAGTCGTCATCTCTCAGAATCACCCCCCCCCTCCCTCCCTCATTACCCACGTACAAGCGTAGAGCACATGTGGGCATCATTCTCAGAAAAACAGTTATTGGTGTGAATTTGATCATTTTGATTTTTGTTGGTAATTAGTTGTATCGTGTCAAGTTACACCCGTATGCACCACTTCATTTAAACTTAATTTAACAAAACAATAGTTCAAATTTAGTTCATCCTGTAAATCCAGGGTTGAAACTGTAAAACCACAGTTTAAACAAACTTCAAACTCAGTTTTATTCAGCTTGGTCTAAACGAAGATTATGCCTACAGGTCTTAATTAGTTAGTAAAATCAAAGTTGAATTGACTTCATTTTTTATGAGTTCGTTTTCCCGAAAAATAAAAATATCTCTGTGACTTTGGAAGTATAGTATATTCCACTGCAAGAGCCGATAGCTCTAGAACAGCAAAAGCATTAAAATATAGAAAGAAGACTGCTCTAAATGTGAGGGGAAAATAAATAAGGTGGAGATAGTCTTGGTGAAGGGAGTTGCTACTGGCCTGGCTTTGCAGGGAAGGTAATTTTTATGACTGGAAAGTTTCCAAAAAGAGGGAAGTCTGGCTTCATATATCTTTAAAGTTGGATGTTATGTTCCCCTTCAACGTCTTGTCCTATTAAAACATTAATTTCCCCAAACCACTTCAGCAGCAACGGACACACGAAGTGCTGAAAAATTACTTTTCAAGACTTGCAATTGAAATTAGTGAGATGTCTCATTTTTAAAAGCACCTGTTCAAGTTTGTCAGTGTGTTTGAGAATTTGACAAGATGCCCACTTAACTTTTGCTTATTATAATATGTTTGTCGGTACATTCTTATTAGTCGCCTGCAAACTGGAAGTTAGTTATTTGATTTGTAATAATTGATTGTCAGATGATTGTTGAAAACTTCCCTGTATCTAAATATTGATAATATCACTTGGTGTGTCTGTGTATACTCCACTGTATACTTCAAGTATTTCCATTTGGTAATAATAACAAGTGAATATACATTTGAACAGTTGCTGAATCTGAGTGGTCAGAGACCGAAGAAGTTCTAGTCTTAAATCGATTTGATACCCTGAACCAATATGTACAATACTGTTTAGCCTCTTATTCTTGTGAGAAACTAATTGGGGCTGAGCAAATTTCAAACAACTTTGTACCGAACTGTTTAACTAAGCTTGCTGCTTGCTAAGTAGAGATTATGTTTGTGGTAAAGTTCCATGTTCCCTGGAAATGATTCTCAACATCCACTCTACTATTAATATAACACATCCCGAATTCCACTCACCTTCAACTAATTATATTGAATGATTGATTGGAATTTTTTCATGAAAATATTTTTCAATGAAAAAATATCAAAAGCCTTTGCTTTCCACATACCGTATTCAAGCTACCAATATTCCCTTATGACATAATACAAGCTTTAGTTCGAATTACATTACATTACAGTACCTATATCAATTCTTCTTCAATATCATATTCTTGATAACTTCTAGAATTATATTATTTTCTTGATCTAATTCGGGGTCAAAAAACTAAGACATTCACAGGTAATTTTTCTATTGAAAGGTAGTTATTTTCAAATACAATAATTCAATTTATTATCAATATGAAGCTCTGGTCCTTTGGTGCTGTTCACTTGCTACGGTTGATGCCCACATAAGTTTATGACATGTGCGGAGTAATGAGGTAAAGTATAAAAAAAGAGAAAAAATAAAAGATGGAAAAGGGAATCGAACCCGTGCCACTAAACTCGTAGAAAAGGAAGTCGTATTCATGAATCTTATTCATGTCAAATAATATTCTAAAAACTATTCAGATGTTATACGCTGAGCTCTGATGTATGAATTCAGATAAAATGAATATATTCGTGTGCATTTCATCTGAGGGCACGCTTACACGTGTCGTGTATTGGAAATAAATAATTTAGCATCAGGCAGACGCTCCATTACAAGTAACAGGATAATATATCATAGCTCGATTCGAATTTAAGACTATATTATCGAGTATTGAGTGGCTCATAAATCAATGGCCTGTTCATTTGTTTTTCTCCACAGTGCTTTGGAATAGTTGAAAAATTGAGGATTATGAAGATAAGAATGTTTTTGTTTGCTTTGGGGTTTGAAAGTACTAAATCATCTTTCGACGAAATCGATCGTTGTTAACTGCCAGAGTACATTCGGTTATAAATGATTCAAAGATCGATCGCATCGAGATATCGATCCGGGTTGCGCGCCCACGTTCTAATTCCAGTCTCGTCATGTTAGGGCTACATCATAATTATAAGGTTCCCGAATGCGATCTGCCTACATGTCAGACTCGTCACGTTCGGAAGATCTCCACCAGTCTGTAACAAGTCACTGCCCGGGGCCCCCCGTTTAGAATGGGGGGGAGGGGGTTTACTGAAGGGGGACGCCGGCGACCTTAACCTGTGAACTGGTTTGATGCTGTGAAACCAATACCATTGGCGCTAGCGAAAATGTTTCGTTTTTGTTGATCACGATACAATGAATAGTTGAATTATTGCTGTTGGTGTTGGGGAATCAAGTCACTCATGCTGTAAGAATATTATCCTGAGGCAAGAGTACTGCATGTCAAGTATTATTTCTGGGACCAGAAAGACAGTGAGGTATTGCAGTTTTGGTATGAACAATAAAGTAAAATCCCTATGAATATGTGTCTTTTTCATCAATAAAAATCCATTGAACTTGTTCTATCTCTCAAATAAATGTTGTGTGGAGCCGTGGAGAGGAGGAGAATCTAGTGTTTTTAATATAGGCACATCATACAAATATTCCCCATTTACAGATTCAATTACTGAAGAGTACAATATTCATAGATTTTTTCACCTCATAAATTGGAGTGAAACTCATCAACATTTTTATATAGTCCCAGATTGAGAACCTATGGTATTCGATGGTGGATGCTGCAGAATCATCAGGCTTATTAATTTATACTGAGTCTCGAAATGAAAAAGTTAGCTTCTATTTTGATGGTCACATGAGTTGCCGTGTTGTTTGAGCTACAGCTGAGTCCTTCATGATTAGTTCATGTCTATTCGTCGATTGATAAGTTTTCCATTTTGGTACATGTACACCTAAAGTGAGGGAGAATATGAGTAATGGAACAAATGAACTAAAACTGATCTGAGAGTTGATTTTTTTCTTCAATCCCCATGCTATTCAGTCTATTCTCTGCTCTAACATGGTACTAATACAAGAATGTGGGATCATAAAAGATCACGAAGGATTACACACAAGGGTAGTGTATTTGGAATGATGCATCACATGACAAAGCCTTACAATTACTAGAAGAAGATAACTTCTCGAAAATGTCAAATCCAGGAGACGCGTACGCCCCTCCATCAGAACAGCAAGAGGGTAGTGATGGTAAAATGCCAGGCAGGCATCCGCAGTTTATAATGCTGGTCATGAAACAAGCGGAAAATAGTCCGATGTCGCTCTCTTTTTCTCCATTGATTGAATGTTTGTCCCCTAGCTGGGGCAAACTGCACCAGCTCGGGCTTTATTATTTTCTTTAACTTGATTTAATACATTTGATTGATCGATCCACATTTCCCCTCTCATGGTGCTGTCATGGACCGCTGCCTGGGCCATGAGTAGGGGGCACATGGGCCGGAAATTGTCTGTCGATTTTGCTACCCCCACCCTTCCACACCACCATCCATACGACGCAACTGACGTACATTATGTGACGCGAAGCAAGGTATATAAGGCTAAGGGAAATAATATTTTGACAGGCTCAAACCCTCCCAACAAAGTGGCAAAGGCTACAATCTGGAAAGGTTTTGTCGGAAGGTTTTTTTTTCGTTCACGGTCGCGACCTGTATGCTTGATATCTCTATTGCAACCGAGATTCGCTGAAAGAGTCTTCCAATCAGGATTCAGCTACCTTAATAAAATTCAATTATCAACATCTTACTTCCGGCGATACTTGAATTTTTTCATTGAATCTCAATTTTGATAAACAGTCTATTCAGTTTTATTCTTTACGTTCCAGTGGGCTGATGTTATTTTGATCTGATATTGAATTCATTTGCAGGAAATTTTCATGATGTAATGCATTGAACACCTTATCAATCTGCTTATTATAGGTTTTTATTTCACGCCCAACATCCTTCATATCGTATAATCAGAGATTAATTAAACTCTCTCCTATAGAAATTGTTTATACGAATTAGATATCAGAATATTGTAATTTGGAGAAAAAAACCTTCAGACTTCATGATTATAATTATAAATGCTTTTAGAAATGTTTCAGAGATTTTAATTTGCAATGCTATCAGATAAGGATGAAAGATGTATTATTATAATGAAATTGAACTCTTTGATCGATAAATAGAATTACTATTACATGAGATTGTTATCATCATCATTTCTCCAACCTGAAAACCACTCAATATTTTAAAATATTTAATTATTGTTATATGAGATTTTTATCATCATCATTTCTTCAACCTAAAAATCACTCTATTCTTTTTTTTCATAATCGTGTTCATATACTGTACATGGGAATGGAATGGGAATCTTGGAGTACGGGAATCAGTAATGAGTGCCACGTTGAGGGATGATCTTGACAGTGGTGAAGTCACACTCATACTATACACAGTACTGTGACCGTCTAATTGGTGGCAGCACAACAGGAAACAGGAACAATAAAAGTGCTAGAAGCAGTATGAGAATGTGGAAAGAGCGATCGCTGTTCGTTGCATAATGTAAATGGGCGAGAAGTCGAGCCCCCGCCACCACCATCCATGTTACGTTGTGAATGCGATGCGCATGTTTTATGGTGTCATTGTTCGGAGGTATCTCGAAATCTATTATAAAACAGGAGAGCACCTCTGTCAGTGAGACAACGGCGGTGACAATGGTACGTATCTGATGGCTTATTGAAAACAGTAAGCCGCTTATCTTAGGAGCCACGTATTCGAGGAGAGTCGCGGTGGTGGCGGCGCGATCTGAACAGTCACCTCCTACCAAACGAAAGCGCTTCCTTATCAGATTCCTCAAGTATCTTATTCCACTTCCTTTTCTTGCGGCCACAGACAGACAGTCGACGCTCAAACTCGTAACTTATACTAAACCATGTTACCTAAACCCCTCTCTATATTCGTCTTATTTCATCCATAGTATTCTATTTGAACCTGCTCTTTCTTTGTATGAATAAGAACGATCTGACTCACAACAGCCTCAAGTTAGTGAACTTTACTTTATCATCTTTCTCATCCATTTGCTTTTATCTCTTTTTATCTTATCTACCTTCTCCTCCTCTCTTCCTCCTCCTCTCTCCTCCTCCTCCATCTCCTCTCACCTCCTCCATCTCCTCCACCTCCTACTCGTCCTCAACCCCCCACCTCCTCCTCCTCCTCCCTCCTCCACCTCTTTCTCTTTCTTCTTTCCACCTCTCACTGTAATCCTCCTCTCTCAATCATTGTATTCTCTTCTCTATACTGTTTTTCCGCCTCTTATACTCTCCATATTTCCTCCTTATTCTTCATTCTCATCCCTCTCCGTCAATCCTTCCTCCTCACTCATCGTCTCCTTCTCTCAACTCCATCTGTTTCTTCTTCTTCCTTCTCGTGTCATTATCATCACAATATTATCTTCATCTTTTCAATGAACATCAAATTTCCTTCTTCATCTCCCACCAATCTTCATTCTTTATCATAATTTCTCATCATTATCTTCTTTCTTCTTCCTTTTCTACTTCTTCTTCTCCTACTTCTTTCCTTCTTGATCTTGTTCTCCTTTCCAACTTCTTCCTCTCTTCCTCACCAGATTGATATCTCACGATGATATATTTACCTCTTTTGTTTTTCCATCTATCAATCGAATGTAATAACTACCCACCAGCATCTGAATACTATTTCTCTCGTCTTTTTCGCCTTCTTCTTCTTACCATTTTTTTTTTTCATCTTTGTTTCCTCAATCCATCATTCTGTATCTTCTTGTTGCCATCTACATCAACACCGCCTCCTCCAGCCGTTGAGTTCTATTTCCAGCCTAGATTAGGCGCAACGTCTCTATTCAGACACTAAACTGGCTGGAATCAAGAAGCTGATGCCGACAGTTCTTTTATCTTCGATCGCACAAACTGACAGCGTCTCAGCGACCAGAACAGAGCGTCTAGCACTGTTCAACAGATGCGCTATTTACAGAGTGACAACGGCTGCTAAACACTCACGTTTCACTTGCAAGAGCTAGTTATAGTGGAGGTATCAGGATCAGCAACTAATTTTCAGATACAAATATTTCGAGGGTTCTTCGTCATCTCCAGTTAACTTAGAAAATTATATTCATTCAATTACTCAAAATACAATACTCTCCTTGTGATTGGGAAAATGATTCACGTAATTACGAGTAATAGGCTATGCATACATGATACATATTATAGTGCTCGTGATATTGATATTGAGAATTCTTCGTAATGGATTGAGAATTAATTTGAAATACTAACAATTAATAAAGTCCTTATTCTCCTGTTATGATTATTGTAGTCTCTAAAAATGCATTATTCTATAAAAAATCTAGTTGAAAAAAATTCAAACCGTAATGAATTGTTGGTACAATGAAAGATTATCCACTATAAATGGCATGTATCATATTTCATTATTTATTCCATTGTTTTTGCCAATTCTCTTCAATCCAAAGCGATGGGAACCGCCGTAATATGATACGAAGGAAAACTTATGATGAGATTTTCAAATTAGACTGAGGCTACTGTTCAATAATTCAGAACATGATACACTTCACTCTTATCATACTATCTTACAATAATCTTTCAAACATTGTAGCAAAACCTAGTGTTCTCTAATGTTTTATTTCTTATTTAAATTTATGTTTATATTCTTTATAACATTACAAAGATTCTTTCAGACTGCTTTTCAATTGATCAGGCTTATATCCTCAGTATTATTGGAAATTCTCATTTGTCTAGAAAAAAATATTTTCTTCGGTCTCTCTACTATTATTTTCTTTTTTCATTGATTGTTACCAATTTGTGGGCACGTCACTTATCAAGGCGTATAATAGCATTTCACTTAACAAGAGTGGAGGAGCCCGTAAAAATTACAATTCAAGAAGAGCTTCAGCTATAAAACGTGGATATAAAAGTAGTTGAGATGGCTGGAGCAAAATGATAACAGCTGCCCATGTAACTAGACTCTCAATACAGGTTATCTGAAGATAGAATTTCGTATTTTTACATGTTTCTATATTTCTTAGTCATGAAAGAAGCACGCATAATAAAAGTTTATTTTCTGGAATTCAATGTTTTGTATTTTTATATTGGTCGTTGAGTGCTACTCCTCATAAGCTAGTCCACTGCTTCACAACTTGCTTCATTAGGCAAAAAGCAGGTTGGTTTCTTCAGCACTAATCAAATTCTATCCTGGATATGCTCTAAACTTACTGTTACATAAAATTCTACATAACATAGACATAAGAAAATTGGATGAGAAAAATTGCAGCTTTCCACATGGAGCCCTAAGGAATGTAATGTAGATGAAATTTTGAAGTACGATGTAAAAGATATCATGTATGATATTTTTATATGAATTTTTTTCAAGAATACAATATTCCAAGATTGAGATCCACAGTTTCTCGGAAGGAATAATTTATTATTTATCAATTTATCAATTCATTAATTATCAATTCATCAATTATCAAATCATCAATTCATTTATTATCAATTTATAATTTATTTATTGTTTTGGTCTAGGTCTAAATAGTACAATCTCCAACTCTAGTCGCTGATATTTCATTCCTGTTTTTCCATCACTCAATATCGTATTCTTGATCAAATAAATGAATCTGAATCTAATTATTGGAGATAAATTAACAAGGAAAAAATATAATAATATAACCACATCGTAGGAATAAGCATTGATTACGTATATGACCATAATTTTCTAAAAGTTGCTTGAGATTCAAAGAACGTAGTCACACAATTCCCCTAATGTTGAATATGATTTATTGTGTATTATTAGTTTTTATACAGTTTCAGAGTTTAACACTTCCAAAGTTGAGTTTCTCATATCAGTTCTCCTTGTAATTGCATAGCCTAAGTCACTTTAAATGGAGGAATTCATGGGTCAAATAGGGAAAATATGAGTATATTCCCATTTCCATCTAACCATACTTAATAAAATTTAGAAATTCCAACTAGACTTTCCAACTCATTCCGCTCATATGATGCGTTTAGCTGGCGATTGAATCATTTTGCCTTTGAGAGTTTCAAGTACTCTAGGCTTTGACGGCTGATGCAAGCATTAGCGGTTGAATTTGACAATTAACAAAGAATGAGCGGAGAGAATTGAATCTAAACTGGGTCGTTGGAGGCCTGGAAGTTTGTCTTTTTGGCATTTACATTGCGCCAGCGTGGGTTAGCGCGTTTGTCAAGGGTGTCGGTGTGTGAGCAGGGAGGGGCTGCTTGATGAGCCTTTACTTCTCCAGAGAGAAGCAAAAGGGAAGTTGAGAAATGACCTTTGGAGGAGTTTTTTCCCTCGCTAGCAACCCTAGAAAGTGCAACTCTCGCCATCCACTGAAAAGCCTTGCTGCCGCCACTGTGTGTAAACTCTGAATCACCACATCATAGGACTCGTTCCACTACATGCACGCGCTAAACCCACACACGCACACTCGCTCAAATTACTTGTATTGCCCACAAACTACGAATGTGTTTACAGCTCTGTCCTCTGTTGTGACCACACAATAATTATTTTGACTTTTGAAGCTCAACAAAACCGTACATGTGGTCACACAAGACCATAAATTTGTAGTATAGCATCTATCCAATTCATTATAATATTTCATGTCAACATGACACATTTATGTTAATTAATATTATCTTACAACCTAATGTTGATATCTTATTTTATTATCCTCTTATCATTATGTTCAAGTACGTGATGATGCCTCCTCGGTGTTCTGAAACCTTATGCTCTTAATTTTGGCAAATAATTTTTCTAAGAAATATTAATCTTAATTTTTAAGAAATTTGACAAATCCTTCTTCAACAGGGACTTAATATCTATAATATGACTCCATCACTTCAAAGATTCATTCTACATGAATATTATCAATGAATTTTTTTTATCGTATGGCTTTTTGTCGGTGAAGAGACCCTTACGAGTAGGTTCCACCTCGCCCAATTACCTTATTAGCTTTTAGATTTCAGTTGTTTAGAATGTGACATAAATGCCGGAGTTCTACTACTTATTCAATCTCATACTAAAATTGACCACAAACTGGTCTTCATACTTTTCCAAATATTATAAATACTTCTCTTTGTCCTTTTGTGATACGGTTGACCTCATGCAATTACTTACTCAAGGAATCTCTCAAGTCTAGTCATGTTCGTGTATGATGCAGAACAAGGGAGACTGCATCAGTGCAACACGGCAACGGCGTTGATGACCCCTTTTTGAGACGCCACTGAATGACAGGGAACTGCACGGAAGTTGGCTCTGTCTCTTTCTAATTAAAACGAGGAGTAATAATTATTGCGGGAAGGTGTCGTTGTTGCCAGCGTGACAAAGCGCTTCTCTCCTCTTCACCACTCTACCTTCACTCCTCTCTACCCTCCTTCCCTTTCTTTTCTCTCCTCCCCTTCCTCACTTTCCCCTTTGTTTCACCGTTCGTCACCTCTTCTTAGTACTAAGCGTCACAATAAATCCCCCAAGTCAAGGGTTGATGCGGGATAAAGAGATGCGTCAATCGTGATGGTTACAAGAGGAAGAGAGGGGAATAAGGATGTAAGAGAGATAGAGTGGTAGATAGAGAGAGAAAGATAAGGAGAGAGTAGGATAAAGAATAGGGTTGTGTTGTGTGCATTGTGAACTCCAGTGGAACTCAACTCTATCCTGGAGGGCTTAACTTGGAAAATGGTGGTCTTCCATGGCGCGTTGCACCCACCTGACCTGGTCATTATTATCAACAGGTGCTGAATTCTAACAAGCTCATCACAATTTTGGCATTCCTCTATAATTATTGCTTGTAGGCTTTACTACGTTTCAACGATCATGATTGACCATTACTTACCAAACATAGAAATTTGTTTGAAGGTGGATACTGTATAAGCTGGATTTAAGCAGGTTTTTTCGTTATTTTTACAATTATTGCTAGTCTAGTGAAGAGATATCAGACATTAAAGCTGAGAGTTTTTTCTGAAGAATGTTAAGCAGCTTAGTAATCTAGCCCATTCAATGGGGCACAGAAATCAATTTGAAAAAACTAACTTATGTTTATTACTTACGCCTATTAGCTACAAGGCTGCTTGACGTATAGAACAATCTATAATTACAACTTTGATTAAAATCTACCGTGTGACTCATTGTTTTGGAGATCTTCCAGAATTAGTTCATAGTAATGGTGAGAGAGGTCAAATCAAATAGAAAAAATATTTTTTTATTTGGAAAACATTCAAAGAAATTATTGGAAAGTCTTAATTATTATTATTCCAATGGGAAGACTTTTGTATTGTAGAGGATGCATATAAAGCTTTATTATTAATGTTAAGGTAGCGATGAGCTTGTGATGATGATAGCCAAGCTTAGGTTACAGTACATTATGTGGACTCGAAAGAGCCAGAGAAATTGTAGAGCTGAGGAATATGTCGAGCCCATGTTTGGCTGTGAGAGAGAAAGAGGTAATTCACCCAGGTTCACAAAAAGTCTATCAACAACAAGAATTTGTTGTTATATTTGGTCTCGAGTGTTGTTGGAGATTGAAAAACTATAGAAGACGGGAACAGTTTCAAAATAGATACCCAACTGCAGTGTGAAACCATAAAACAAGATTAGACTCATTAAATACTAGCACGATACCCATCGAAATGGATCTTTAAACACCCGGTCTACTTGTTCAACCACCAATTATCATTAAGAAAACATTGCGAAGGTCGGGATCTATTATCTACGTCCTGTTGAAAAAGTTTACACTCTACGTTGGTTTAACGAGTTCAGCTAGGAAGAAATTTAATAGTCTTAGGACGTTCGACAGCTTTGTTCGATCTCTCAATCGAGAAGTGACGTCACAAGATGGCTGAACGATTGTGGAGATCCACTCTTCTTCGACCATCGAGGTTCGGCCTTCCTTTACAGCTTAATTTCACGTGGATTCATGCTTCTTTGATTACTGTTATTATAGACCGGTGAATAGGAAAGGAAGAGCATGAGTGCTTTGAGAAGGATGCGGTGGGTGGTGCCCTCGGCTCTAAAAATAAAACAAAAAAGGATACAATTTTCTCGGAAGAAGACATCGACGTTTGGGTAGAGGCGACTACTATCCAATCTGAAAACATCGTCTCACCTCTGTTTGCCTGTGTGGGTAATTGTCCCTGGTAATGACTTTACGTTGCCAAGTGGGGTCGGTTCCTCACTCCCCAACTCCTCACTCTCTTTCATTCAACCATCTTCATCACACTTGCACTCTTATTCACCCACCATTACTTCCACTATCCTTCTCTAATCCGGTAAAACTCCCTAATTCATCCTTCTCATTTACTCTCTCACTTTCATTATTCATTCTTTTTCATTTTCTCACTAATTTTCTCCTCTTTCAATCCCTCATACTTACTCATACATACAATCACACGTCTCTATTCTTCTCTCTCTTCCTATTTTTCATTTTTTTCTCTCAAGTCCTCTTTCATTCCCTCATACTCACACTTTCACTCCCAATCGCTCTTTCTTTATTCCATTGCTTTCTCTCTTTTCTCTTTCATTCCCTCATACTCACTCTCCCACTTCCTCTCTCACTCTCTTTTAGTATTTTTCATTTCTTTCTCTCTCGCGTTCTCTCCTATGCGTGCGGGAGTTATCCACCACACTTTCAGCCAACCTGTGTTTGTAGTACTACAACAGCAGTGTAGTAACAGTTGTACAAAAAAGGGGGAAAACAGTGTAGTAATACTTTCCATATCAACGTTATAAACGTAATAATCATCATGATCGTCGTCATCTCACTCCGGAGACCAGTTTCCTCCCAATTCTGTTGCTTCAGCAGGTTTCCTGTCTTATAAATATCTCGTAAAATAGCCCGTATAATGACTACCCTGGGAATGGTAGGCCTTTCCTATATTCCACTTCCATCACTTGTGTAGCATTCTCTCTATTCTCGATATTCTAGTTCATTCACATTGATCATTTCATAGTATTCTTTTCAAACCTAGATTCGAGTTAAGAATAACAGTCGTTTTAATTAACAAAATAGCAGTATTGTTTGAGTATATAATTTGAGTAGAAATTTGTGAATGTAAACATAACCGTCATTTGAAATCATTACCAAAATTAGGAAAAAAGACGTTTTGGACTTTGTATCTGTGTTTTCATCCTAGGAGTTGACTTTGTACTTTGTGGAATGAATAAATAAATTTATCGTTCAATATTATTCCAGTGATAATGACAATAATAGTCATTACAATTGCAATTATTTTTGAATATTTCAATTATTCAAATTGTAGTATTGATTTTCTTTTTGAAGAAGCGTGAGAATTTCAATAAAACTACTGTATTAAATAATTTCGATTAATTTTTAAATATTCTCCATCTACATAACAATCTCTGTATTGACTCACGGAATTCCGAAAATTATATTAGATCTTGGAAATCTACTGCATTTTCATTGATCAATGAAGCAGAATTCAATTAAGATGTCAAGATACAAATAACTCTATAGAGGTTATAGGTATGCATTACAATTCAAGAACAGGAATTATTATTCCAACAGAACTCATTTTATTAGAACTATTATTAGGACAGGACCCATAATTTTCATGGTATTATTGGTTTTGTGGATAATTGTATAGCCTAGTTGATAATTGGGGTCAATTTGTTCGACTTCTAGGAAACCACATATTATGAACTTCTTATCTTTAATGCCTAATTGTTCCTTGTTTGTATTGTAGCTTCAATGTCATTAACAACTTCTGATAACTTATCTTACCACAATATTTATTCATTACAAGATTTTGTTTGCATTCATGATAGTACAATTCTTCAGCTTTTGAAAAAGAGTTTAGAAAAACTATTGATAATTTTGTGTGTTATGCCAAGAATCTACTACAAATCCTCAATGCTCGATTGTCTAATATGACCAAAATTGTATCTACTGTTCTACTCATAACTGTATGAATCGTTATCATTATCAAAGTGTATTTTCTTCACATTCATATTTAGAAGAATTTGTTATTTCTTCAAAATTTGTTAACTCTCTTGAAAGATTGGGTTACCTTCTTGAAGGGTTGGCTATACCTTCTTATCTTTTGTCATATACAAAACTGCTTAGACATACTGCAAAAAAATTACATTATCTAGTCACTATATAGAACAATTTAGATGTATCCAAGTCATATTTATCATTAGGGATGTTTATAGAGGTTGTTTGTATGCTTTAATAAACGAGGATTGATATTTAAATGATTGAATTCAAATCCAGGAAGCTCTAATCAAACAGTGATTAGTGATTATTAGTTACAGAATCCGTGATTGCACATATCATGGAAATGGAATTCCTAGAACAGGTATTTCGCGCATAATTACAGCATAATAATATAGTGAAGATTCCGATTGATCAGATGAAATTTGGTGAATTGTAAATTTCCCTATTATGTTTCTAGGAGCATAATTTGAATGTTTGAAACTTGCGGTCCGATGAAACTAATTTTCCTGTTCCAAATGTTTAGAAATTATTTCATTAGAAATTTTCTAATCTGTATTCACATTTTTCAAATGAAATTTTCTTTGTTTCAGGTGAGTGTTCATTAAAATTGGAACAAATCACATTTTGGAATGATTATTCTAATTGAAGCTTCATTATCAAGTGAGTAAATTTTACCTTTTACAGTGAGTAAACATTTATCAGTACAATTTACAGTACCGTATTCATTCTACTTAACATGAATGACTATTTTATGTTTTTGAATACTTTTTTGGCACTTGAATACGTGTGAGAGATTGAAACAAAATATTCTTCGTTCCTCATCAATTCATATTTTCTTTCCCTGTGAAGTTAAGGAAATGGATCATTGTTTTGAATTCTGTAAAGATTAAATAATATTCCACATAAAATCTCAACAACATATCACATACAACTTCTTCAATTTTGTGTCAAATCACTTCTCAATTTGAATTAGTTTCTGTTAGAGACTGTTAGTTACTAATTAGAAACGGTTTATACTTCAAAATCTTAATTTAATTTTTGTATACAGTATACTTGAGGATATTCAAGGATATATTTGAGGAATATGAGGATATTCGCATTCTGAAAGGTTCAACCGAACACACATAATTAAAAAAAGGTTTCATCTCTATCTTACTTTAAGATTGTATTGTCCTTGATTAATATTCTAAATTTATCTAAATCAGGTTTGCTTGTACCTTGTACCTGCTAATTTCTAAATTCGAATGACATGTGAATAACATTGAACTGAATCCTATGAATTTATGAAAAAATTATATCTTTTATGTCATCAAAGTTATCTTGGTCATCAAGATCTTGTATGTGTAATCAAGATCAGATTAATCAATACTAGACCAAAGGAGTGCGGTGAGCAAGTTGTAGGAAACTGTATAAATTTACCTGTTATGTGGAATGCTATCATTATATTTGCTTGAAATGTATAGAATGCTGAAAAGAAGCTTTATTTCGCTCAAAATCTGCATTCTGGAATGCAGAAGCTTCCAGAAAGCTGCTGCTACTAATCCAGTGTCAAGTAGTGATCGAATTATATCGACAGCCTCCCGTTTCCGAGAATGGCGGACAGACCGGTAGTCCTGACGGACGTCTTCGGATGTCTTTGTTCTGTGGCAATAATTAAAAGTGAAGAACAGAGGAAGGCTGTCCGGCTAATTAATTAGATTAGCTCAGCGGAGCGGGTGAGCTCGTTAGTAGTGATTCGCGGAGGGGTTTGCGAAGGGGGGGGGCGATCGAGTTTTTGCTGTCGGAGCCAGTTTTGTCAACCGATGACATCCTCCGTTCGGGGAGACGTTTGCCAGCTGGTTTGGTCCTATGGCCACCTATGCTCTGCGATAAGGTGACTGCCTGAGACTGTTCAAGTGTAGTAGCGAAGCCTGGTATACTTATTTGGTCATCGCTGAGTATATTTCCTGGTCATCGCTGGGTATATTTGCTGGGCGATGACCAAATAAGCATACTACGCTTTGCCACGGTTCAAGTGGTTGCAGTATTCGAATTTTGTTGGAGTTATTTGCTCATTCTCTTCATTTTGGTTCAGTTCTATCACTTTTCATCTATTTATTGGTTTATTTTCTCAATCATTCGTCTATTCATTTATCTTTTGTTTTTTATTCATTTTTATTTTATTTTTTATTTTTATTTTATTTTTATTTTATTTTATTTTATTGGTTTATTTATTTCATTTTTATTTATTTTATTTTTATTTTATTTTATTTTTATGTATTTATTTGGACAAAGCAAAATTTGTTGGCGGAAGATTTTTTCAATGAAATAGGAGGATTAGTGATGTCAAAGCTTGATTGGAAAATATTAGAGCGATCGGAAAGTTACATATCGATCAAAAAATTACTTTATTGAAAAAGTTGGCGAGGGTAAAGGTGGTGGAGAGAAGTTGATTGTCATATTTATTAAACTTTTTGAATTTATCTGCCAGATAATTTGATACCTTGAGATTATACGCTCTCGTGGAGGTGAGGAATACAATTGAGATTCATTTTATTTTATTCTCCAATTTGAATCCAATTTAATTCTTCATCTACCGTGTGAAAAAAAATAATTTTAAGAAGGCTCCTCACTTGGGCAAACTGATGTGAATGTGCATAGGTGAGGAGCGAGTTCTCAATATCAACTACAGTCAAATGTAAATCGTAAATGCATACCATGGATGATAAATGAAGTAGATTAATTTTGTAGAAAACTCAGGGATTTAGTGTATCATGACTACAATATAAAATGTGTGGTCTGTGGAGAAACCTGCTTTCAGCTGTATCATGACTGCAATATAAAATGTGTGGACTGTAGTGGAGTAACTACTTGAAATGTAATTGGAGAAATGTAAGAAGGAATTTTCTAATTGCTTGATACAAGTCACCATCCTCTGATTTGAATACAATTAACATCGATTGATAATAACTTTCAAGCTATTCGCCTAGGAGAATTCTTTTGTAGAATTTTTTACCGAGTTTGAAACAATGGATTGTCACCAAAGAAGGTGTGGGAGAAGAAGAGGAAGCTGTTGAAAGGCAGGCAGCAGTAGATTGGTATAAGGAGAACAAAGTTTACGATCTATTTGTTGTGAGCAGGACTGAGATTGACTGTGTCGTTGGTCGGTTGTCGTCCCGCAGTCAATATTGCCCCAAGATGTGACCGGTCAGAAATTCTATACCCGACTGGGGAGCAATGGAGTAGAACTAAACGGCAAGAGTCGAAACCAGAGACGAACGAAAAAACTGGGATGAACTTTGAGAGGAAACTGTGGAGAACCGGTACGACCACTGGAGAGAAGGACGACGCGACCGAGTTGCTCTTGACAGGCGCTGTCTCCAATTAAGTCCCTTAATTAGCGTATTGAAAGTGAACTAATTAAATAATTGAGTCTCCGCATTTTTTACTTTATAACGAGCCGCTGTCGGTGAATGCCATCGATTTGCATTTGACAATGATCGGGATGTGAACTGAATTCAAGATTTGTGCTACTTCTCCTGTGAACTTCTGCTAGTCTTTTGTTTCTATTGTCCCCATAGATTTGGTGCACTCATTCACAGCTAAAATTACTTTTTAAAACGAACTGGAATTCCAATTTTTTATGGGTCCTGAATCTTTTGTGGTTTTTGATTGCACTGAGTTGTTAAGAATTTGGATGTCCAAGGTTTTTGTAAATAATATAATCATTGAATGAAATGGTTTCTTCATATGTGAGGAATAAGACAACTATCCATCTTTTTCCATCACCTTTATCACCTTCATTACATGATTGTTGTCTCCATCGGATCGTCTCAGTATAATCGTATAGTTCTACAATACTATAATAGTATGATAATTCAATAGTATAATACTATAATATTATGATTCCTGTACAGCAGCGGTTCTCTCTTGAGAGTTACGGAAAGAATATTGGGGGATCCCAAATCTATTGAGAGAGTGGATCGTAGCGGAGAGTAGTCCTGAGAAGGAGGTTATTGGGGGGTTGGGGTTCATGGTGAAGAGGGGTGGGTTGGGGGGTTTTTGGATGAGGTGTGCATGCGCCTGTTTGTTTCGAGTTCATTGTTGAAGCGACGCTGAAACTTAGTCAGCACTTTACAAGTTCTTCTACAAATCGATTGAGCCGTGCCAGCTTTGCAACGCCAACGACCAGATTAATGATTTCCCCCAGCATCAGCGCGATGCGAAATGATCGAACTTCACTTGTAAATTTCAACTTGTGATCTTGTGTTTGTATCACATTCAATATCAATTCCTTTCAACAAGGACTGGCAACCGGAATAATTGCTAGACTGTCATTTCACTCATTGCTTTTTTACTTGTTGGATATAAATGTCTTGTCTTGATTATGTGCCACTAGAAAATGATTTACTTAGATATTTGTACGTCTTATATAACATGGCTATTTAAGATACTGTTCTTAGTTGAGGATTTCCAATCTCTCCCACATTCCGTAAGGATTTTTGAGGTTAACATACGTTATCTCATATCTCATTTCATTTATGTTGAATAAATACAGTAATAATAAATCTGTAGAAGAAATCTGTAAAGAGTAATCTTATGATTCTTCATATCTAATTATATTAATGCTGGATAGCCTATATACTGCATTGAAGAATGTATTGCATTTGATCTAGTTTGGAAATGAATAATAATTCTAAACATTGTTCAATCTTATAATGAAATTATCATCAATTTAGAGATGAGGGAGGAACAGTTTTATCATATTAGTGGTAATGTGGTTATTATTTTAATCTAAAAAGTAGTTTGCTCAAGAATATGCCAAGGTTGAAGTAGAAAGGACCTATAACTCCGCCTGATAAAGAGTATATTTATTTAATATCATTTTCATTTCGAAATTCTCTCATCTCTTGATGCTCATTTTATTCCAAACTCGATGCTAATTCAAGTCAAGTACAGTCATTCCAAGATGAAACTTTCACGAAATTTTTGTTGAGCTCCTCCATTCAGTGAAGCACAGTAATTCAGTTTCGGCAATGTTTTTCTCTTTTTTCGGTGAAACTAGCTTTATATGCAAATCTAGTTAGAGATAAGCCCGGTGTTAGCGCTGGAGCTCACTATAGAGATTTGTGATAGCTGAATTAGCAGTTTCAAATTCAAAGAGTTAGCCGCCTAATAGCTTTGATCTGGGAGCTTGTTCTTGTTGGAACGAGCCGTCCTCAGAACTTGTAAGCTATAGCACTTTTGTTGATAAGCCAACAGGAAAAACTTTGGTATCTGAGGGAGTTCGGCTCCCCTGTTGTCTGTATGATACTCGTTTTTGAACAACACCCGAGCAGGCAAGCAAACCATCTCCATCTCTTTCTTTGCCTTCACTTTCGATAACGTTTGGTAATTTCGAGAGAAAGTTCTCTTTTCTCCACAGCTTTTTCTTTTTCTTTTCACAAAGTATGGCGACTAATATCGGTAATTGGGAGCTATGCTTCCCAAAAACACCGTATAGAAAACTTATCGTCCAAAAGCACTTTTAAAAGTTATATCGTTCAAAGGACATACACTGAAATAACTTCTTGTAGAGTTCGCTGAGAACGTTCAAGAGTTGACTTGTTTGTAAAGCTTATAATTGACTTACGAATTTGAATTGGAAAGGGGTTACTCCAATCAGTTAATGGAATGAGTGACCATTGCGATTTTTTTTAACCATTGCGATGTCCACCGATGAAGAATTAATTATTCACTTTCTGTTTACTGGAACAGGCATCAGACCTTCCAGATAATTTCCATTAATAGTAATTAAATAGTAATTATATTTCATTATTAGTGCACTCAGACTCTTCAGGCTTGGATGTTATTATTTTTATTAGTCATTCATCTCTCAGTTTTTAAGCAAATTTTTAATCAGATACTACATATCAAATTTCTATTTTATATTTCTTATATTATATTTATTTTAATTTCTATCAAATCGGGTCAAAAATTCTAGAAAATGATCTTTGTTGGTGTGAAAATGATAAAATCTTGCAAAATGGTTCGCATTAAAAAGCTTTATTCTGTTTAAATTTCATTTTCTCTTCGTGAAATACGATTACCGGAAATCTTGTGACTTTAAACTATCTGATGAGTAAAATTATGTCTTTTTTAGTTTAAAACAAAAGACGTTGTGCATCTAGACAACAGTTACGCAGACATCATTCAGAATCAAATTACATGGAACATTAGCTGAAAAGTCAACATGGGGTACTGATGCTGAGAATGCGCGAATATGATGCATCCTTATTGGATTTGGAATATAACTTCATTCCAGTTCCTCTCATTGTATAAGACTCTCCAACTTTTCACAAATATTGAACGAGGAAGAATCAAAAAATATTTCCAGCCGAGCTACGTGGCCGTAATGCGTTTAGCTTTTGTATGAAATGTAATTATGGTCTCCAGCTGGTTTTGTCAGAAAATTATGGAGGAACTTTTTTTAAACTTGGAATCAGAACTTTTCTCTCAGCGCTTTTGCACTGTGCATAAATTTACTTTTTCCAAATCATGCGGCCGATAGCCGCGTTTTCATATAATCTGAGGCATGACACGTCCCTCGCTCATGTTTCTCCACTGAAATATTCGCAGGTGCACAACCACCGTGTTCGATTCGAGAGTAAGAAACTTTTTCAGTTCGTTTCTTATGCGAAAAACTATCCACAATCCAATAATCTGAATTTAAAAGCCTAATAAATAACGGAATCCAACGAAGGTTATAAGTTTGCGCTCTACGTTCTTCCAAGGCCTGGAGAAAGTTTCGTAATAAATTACCATGGAGCGAGAGGGAGAGCGGGGTTAGAGGCGTGTGAGAAAAAAAGCTGGAATGAGATTAATCCAAAAACAAGCGAATGAGATTACCTTCTTTCTAGAGAGCACAAAAATGCAATAAACACGTAATTGGCAATGCTGTTTGTCTTGGAGCATGGTTCGAAAATACCTGCTTACCAATAACATTACTGAACAATATTGCCGTTGATAAACATTACATAAAACAAAATGATGAGTTGCTTGTAAAATACATTACTGAATATCGAAACTTAGGCCTCAATTTGATAAAATTTATTATTCATGGTATTCCCAACAATATTCCGTATTATAATGTAGGCCTTAATACCAATTTTTAATTCTACTTTCATGAATGTAGCCATTTTCGATTAAAGTTTAAACTTGTTTTTCATGATCAGAAACATTAAAGTTTATGTAGATGTTCCAATATACGTGATACAAAATTTTCACAGTCCATTCTAATGTATGTAGCCTATTTTTAGTTATCAGGATGTTGTTCTACAAGAAAAAGTTGATAATATATGAATTAGTTTAATATATACGTAAGACCTGTCTGGTAAGCTCGAACCGTCCAGTTTACTGAAATTCCATCCTGCGAGTATGAATTTGAGCATGTTCAACCACGAAGAATGACATCTGCGTAGAAGTCAGCTTCAAATTCTGGTTGTTCACCTAGTTAACACAAGAAATTTATTATTAAGGCTGCTGTGTTGCCGAGAAAATTGAACAACAAAATGGAAGAAGAGCTCCAACAGAACAAGTCGTACTAAAATGAGCAAGAAGACGCTAGCCAACTTGCCATGAATATGAAGAACTAAACAAGAACACGCGCAAGTTGATGGTGATAGAGGAAGATGTGTTGGGAGATGTTGTTGATTTGGGGTGGGAATTTGGTGAAAAAGAAGAAAAAGGAGGAGGAGGACGAAAAGGAAGATATGGAAAAAAGAAGAAAAAGAAGAAAGAGGAGGAGAAGAAGAAGAGTAGGAGAAGGTGAAGAAGAAGAAGGAGGAGAAGGAGGAAAAAAGAAATAGGTGGAGGATGAAAAGGAAAAGGAGCAGGAGGAGAAGAGGAGGAGAAGAAGAAGAAAGAGATCGAAAAGAAGAAGAAGAAGAAGAAGAAGAAGAAGAAGAAGAAGCAGAACAGGAAGAAGAAGAAGAAAGGAGGAGGAGGAGGAAGAAGAAGAAAGAAGGAAGAAAAGGACGAGGAAGAGAAGAAGAAGAAGAAGAAGAAGAAGAAGAAGAAGAAGAAGAAGAAGAAGGAGAAGAAGAAGAAGAAGAAGAAGAAGAAGAAGAAGAAGAAGAAGAAGAAGAAGCGTCAAGAGGAGGTAAGGAGAAGATGAGTAAGAATGCCAATTTTCTTCAGGTCGCGGTTCAAGTTGCATATCATACAACCTTCACTATTCCCCTCTCACTACAACTGTTTTTCTGCGCGTTGTTCTCATTCCACAAATATGGAAATTTTACGAGCAAGAAGTCCGGAACACAGCTCACTTACTTCCGTTTATTAAATTATATAAACATTACTGGAAATTATTCAGGGCGTCGGTGGAACCCGATCTGGACCGACGGCTTCTTAGTAAGAGGACGCCCGAAAATGTGAAAATCCTTCCAGAACGGGTTAGTTTAGCACTTTCTAGTCTATCGTTTTCAACCGCTTTTATAGTCAGACCACCCACATCATGCATGATACTGAATTCAAATTTTGCTCCCCCTCTGAATTCAAAGAACCTGATGCTAAGTGAAGATGGTATCAAGTTGATCGTGAAGCTAGAGTTGTTTTCATCTATGGACCTTCTTCACCTGAGCTTTGCATGGGGTGATAGCTAAGCTAGATGTTCTTATCCAGATGTGATAGATTCTTTTCAATTGATTTTTATCTAGATTAAATTCTATCACTAAACTGATTAGATTCAATAAAATCACTAAATTCTTATCTAGTGATAGACTTTTGTACATCTTTTTTTCAAGTAGTGCAGCAAGTGATACTCATACATTATTTTAAGTTAATTTAATATTCAATTCAATATGGATGCTCATTGCTCAATGATAGGCTAATATTGATATAAATTACAGTTGTTGGTTATAGTAAGGCAGAATAACAGTAAAGTAGAAGTCGACTAAAATGAAAGCGAAAAAATTGAATTTAAAATGATAATTATTCTTGAGCTCAAATTATATGGCTGGTCGAACTACTACTATATTTAGGAATTTAATTGTTATTATTATCAATTTAACTGGAATATTTTATCCTTCACGTCATAGTCATGGCTTAAGTTGATAACTTTCTTCAACTTTTCTCTTATCACTCTGGAAATTTCAAGTGGCCTACTTGAAAAATCAATCAAGGCATGTGCGATTATTTTGGAATATCTTACTCAGCAACAGTAAATAATATGTCTTTTATTTTCGGCTTCAAATTTCAAGTGAAATTTGATATTTTCGAAATAATTTTACTCCTCTTTTTGGCGCTTTTTTGACTTTTATATCGACCTTTTTAAATTCGAAATTCATAACTCATAGTTTTTAGCTTCAGAGAAGGAAAATTTTGAATAATAATGAATGTGATCATCATCTTCATTTGAAATAATTATCAAAATATATGGAAAAGAAAACGTTCTGGACTCGTGTCTGTGTTTTTATGCTATGAGTTAGTTAATGGTACTTTCTTGAGTAAATAAATAAATACTACATTTCAATAACCAAGAAATGGTCACTTGAATTAGCTGTAATCCATTGCATTATAAAACAGTCGAATTCGAGAACAATTGTGTCAACTTGACAATTTTATATCGTTCTCACGTTCTTAGCATATTTCTCAATTGTTTCATTGATCAGAAACTATTTTCTTCATTGTTTCCTGCTTTTGAATTCCCATGAATATGGCTTAAATTAAACTCATCAATGACGTATTTGAAAATTGATTTTCGAGTGATTTATAAGTAATTTACATCAGGAAATAGTTGTCAATAATTGATTTTAATGCTCTCATCTATATTTTCAACCTTTTAAATTGATTTTATGTTGTCTTCAAATATTCACACTACAATCCGAAGAGAAAGACAGGTGAAACCGATGAGATTGATTTAACATATTTAGGCCTACTTGGTAGTAGGCGTAAAGACAAGACGAGGTAAGTCACGTTTAGTGACAGTACTCCACATAGTTGCTTATGAAGCAACACACACCGATTAGTCATTGCATCGGTGTGTGCTGCTTCATAAGCAACTATGTGAATTACTGTGACTACTCGTGACTAACCTCGTCTTGTCTTGTCTTGACTAACCGGTGTGAGCCTAGCCTTAGATTATCTTCTAAATTAAATTAGTATTGAATTAGAACCTTGAAATTGGAAAATTGCTTCATGAAAGTTCTAATTCTCTGCTACCGTATAATTCATGTAAAGGGAATGAAACATTCATGTAATGATTCTACAATCCTACCAATGATTATAATCAATGTTACATAATTATTTTCTATGGAGAAATATTTCAGTCCTCTATCCATGAACTTAATCAGTAAAAAATAATAAATCCACGTTGAAGGTGAGGATTGTTATGTAATATGGGTTCATTTCAATAAAAATCACATCAAGTTCAACTCTGGTTCGAATGGAAATCGTATGAGAACGAAATGATAACTAGAATCAGAAGGAAGGAAGCTCGTTAATCATCGTCCGTATCATCCGGCGGAAGCTAGCATTGGATGAAACAAGCAAGAGAGAGAGGGAACGAGATCAATGCACTATTAGAAGGAAGTTGACAAAGATGGAATGATCGTGAGGTCTAATGGAATCACTGAGTGCAGTAAGTTGTCAGTCAGAAAGACAATTAGAAATGAATGGAGTTTGAAGAAGTTGGAGAAGTCCTTAAGTATGAGGTAATTTCCAAGGTCAACATCTACTGTCCATGGATAACTTGAAGCAAAATATTTATTCGTCAAATTTATCATGAATACAAATTCATAAAATACTATTTTAAAAGAAGAGTAAACTCTCACCCCTAAATTTCTCAACTCTATATGGATTTAATATTACCTGCATGTTACAGAAAAAACACATATGAGAATGATGTGATGGAATTTTAACTTAATTGAAACAGTTAGATTGGAAAAAGTAATAACGGAATAATATTTATCATACAGTAATTTCTAATTTCCCATCATGTTGACATCATTCCATGATACTATAATATTACATGATCAGTTATCATACCTAATTACTTATTAACCAAGAAAATAAACTACAGTAGGTAGTGCAATAATCTTGGGTGAAATATAAGTCATCGAATAATCTTCTATCCTGCTTAAAAACACTATCAACTTAATAGTTCTGAATAATTCACTGTAAAATACAAAATAGATTGAGATAAATGAGTAATCATTCATATTTCTTCTTTTCAATATTTATAATAATTATTTATGATTATCTCATTTTTCTAGGTTTTTTCAAGTTCATAAGCATTGAGCTCTGTTTTTAGCAAATAGTATACTCTGACTAGGATAGTGGGTAACATCAATTTGGGAGATCCACTAGCTGTTCCAATTGAGAAAGATATGTAGGATTGGAACGAACGAGGGTAAGCGGGCGGGTGAGAAGAGACCAATACTGTAGAAGAGATCTGAATCAGATACAGAAGAACTGGAAGATAGAGGATGTGACCAGGGGGGAGGAGTAGATGCTTTCTCGGTCGATGTTTAATTAAAGCAATCTGTAATTAGCCGACCGTACTGACGAAGGACTCCTAAACAGAAAGAGGGGGAATGGGAAAGATTGGGTGAGAAGTAATAAGAGAGAAATAAGTTAGAAGAAGAGAGGAGTGAGAATGAGAGAAGAGGAGTGATATTTTGTAAGGATCGGAAGTCGGTTCAACTTGACGGAGCTGTTTCCGAAAAACACAAGCGGAGACGAAAATGAAAAGAGGAAAGGGTGAGAGAAACAGAGTGAAGAATCAAATGTTTTCTGTTTTCTGTTTTCTTCCTCTGTGCCACCAAACAGACGCGGAGCTAAGAGGCCGAGTATTTTAATTTAGATATTTTCCCACTTTCTGCGAGAAAGTTGGCGAAATGTGTCCCGAGATATTGTAAAGTGGACACAAACCGGATCCTTGCGCAAATAATGTACAGATCAAGGCTTGTAACATTCTGGTTTTTTATCATATCCAGAGAAATAAGGACATGGCGTTTAATAAAAGTTGTTTAATTTTATTTAGTAGTGTAAAGCCACTGCTTCCATTAATTTTTGATAATATCGACTATTTCAATTTCAACCTCTGGTCATTAAACATGTACATTATGTCCTTTTGTTGATAACCCCACCAATTTCAACTTTAACCTCTATCCATTCAACATCTACAGTATTCTCATAAATGAAATACCAACTAATTATAAGCTCTGCAAACTAAAGATTTTTTTGACAAGGTTGAATTGAATGACGGGGGTTTTATCACTCTTCTTGGATTCTAATTCAGAAATCAGAAATTTTATCGATAAAATTACACAGTTCAAAAATTATAATACAGTACAATATTTCAAAGGAACTTGTAAGCGCTTCAGTCCAGTGAGTAACATTTATGTTATTTACAGTAAAATTTGACTGCATGTCGTCAATTCTAGTGTTGAAACAAGAGTACAATAAATTTGGTGTCACATGGGTTTAATAGAAGTTGACTCTTCATTTTACTCTCCTAAAAGAACCTGTATTATAGATGCGTTAACTAACATTCGTTGAAAATCAGAAGATCTCACATGTATTTCTGACATGATCATATTATATTATTACGAATTTTGAAAGAATGCAAAACATAGAATGCAGCAATGCGACGCTTGCAAACCCGGCCGCATACAAATGTAGAAATGCCACATTTTTCCCCATGTGTTCAAGTGCCCAATTATTTTAATATTTTTGATCTCCATCCTTATTCATTGTATGATTCTGGATCTTGATGAGGTCTATAATCTTCTTCCTTTTGCCTAATTTGGATTTTGATGTTACAGTAATACTATTTTGAGATTGTTGTAGTTCCTGATTGATTATGATGAGCTCTAATACCTCAATTCCCTTTAATTTGGATCTGATTATGATAATATCATTTCAGAATGACAATCGTTCGCGAATGATTTTGCTGAGTTCTAATACCTCGATTTCCTCGCTAAATGTTTGGAAATGGATGATAATAAATAATTTGTGTGTAGTGCCGTCTGTTTTAGTGTACTTTATTCGCCCACCCATTATTGATGACAGTATAAATGTGGCTGGTGACACCGTGTGGGTAGCTGAAAGCTGTAGAAGATAGCCATATCAAAGTGATATCATCTAACCTGACTCCTCTTTCCCCCATCCACTTGTTCCACCACTCCCCTCCCCACCCTTTTATTCCACGTAAGTGCTAAGTTCACCTTTGCAGCTCCTAATGCACCTATCAAATGGCAAAGGCTCAGTTATCAAATAATTACTGTTTAAGACATCCACTTTCAATTATACTAGACTTTGTATTTTACTACGCATGTCTCTACTCTCATACGGTTCCCTCTGGAGATAATAGTTTTATCTTGAGCTGCGGCGAATCGAGCTGGATCATTACCGTAGGCTCGTGTAGTATGAAGTTGATATTGAGATGTCCACTAAAGTTGATAGGATGTATCAAGAGTTTACCAGCAGAGTAGATAGCATTGCGATACAATGACTAATGTAAAGTTCTGAAATTTATAAAATTTATATTGAGTAATTTCAATAAATATTATAATTCAATGATACAAATTACAATTACAGTATCAGTAACAAATTATTATTTGTATCTCTTACAGAGAAAATTATAATGTTTAAATCATTGGAGTAAAATCAATAGAGGAGATGTGAAAATAAAATAATAGGTCTCATAGATGATATTACAGTATTATGATGATAGTGGTCAAGATAATGAGTGTAATAGTATTCACCATGAATTGAAAAATATTTCAATTTCACACAAGAAAAAATTCTAATTAGTAATACTACATCTCAAAACGAATCCTTCAATTTTTTATCCACACATGAGAGTTCTTGAATCATTATTTCAAGAACTATTGCGATTTAATTTGAAAACTAGTGGAATTGGCTTCATCAAAGTGAATAGAATGCTTCAATCTCCAATTTTCTAAATAGATTGAAGGATCACTCATTTAAATCTTGACTAACAATCGTCAGCCGAAAAACCTAATGACAATCAAAATAACAAAAATGTCAACCAAGGAAGAACGAAAGTGATTCCAAGACAAGAACATATTTGTACTTTCAAGTAAACTTCAAGTTAACATTGTAGTAATTTATCCAATATATTCAGATTATGTTAACTAATTCGGTTTCTCAAATCTGTTGAATAATTTGAAAGAGCAGACAGGACACAACTAATAGACTGCAGACAGTGAGTTTGGGAAGTGGTGGACAGCAGGAGTATAGCAGGATTCTTTTAAATTGTCACAAAACAGCTGATTGATGTACGCTCGTTTACTAACGTTAAATCAGCTATTTTCTGACAAGTTAAAATAATCCCGCTATACACATCGTAAAGGACCGTAGTCATGTAAGGTTGCCCATCACATTTCGAGCCGAAGATATTCAAATGCGATACGTATAGTGAAGGCGAGCAGAGGCACTCGATGAAAGGCGAAACACTACTTGATCTTGCCTGTACATTGAACTGGAGGGCTTATTTAATTGAAAAGAGGTGAAGCCATGTACCGGTAGAGACTGAGCTCATAAAGAAGACTCTGTTTACAAATGTGAGCAGTCTTGCATGGGATGTAGGTTTTACTTCTAGTGGGGGCACTCTTGCATGGGTTTAACGTATAGTCGGGGCATGTGTAATTAATGACTCCGGTTTCATCAGGAGTGTTGTCATCCGGGCTTGATTAGCAGTCCGTCAATAGTGGAATCCGGAAGCAATAGTAGAGGAGCACCCCGAGATACACCAACACAGAAGGGGACGGACGGTCCGAGCCAGATCAAAGCGGCTCGATTTCAATCTTAGCGCCGTCATTTGCATTCGAAAACGAACGCGAAAATCGTCACAGTTGGCTCCCAAATTCTCGTCGACTTCTTCCCTCCTCAAACAAACATTCTCGTTGCCACTTGTTGCCAGCTGGTAGGAGCCTTAGGTGGTCCTCTGTCATATTGTTTGTGCATGACAGTCGCCAGATTAGTTTGTTTCATTTCTAAACTGTGTGCTCTGTGCGAAGCCACCACAATGGATGCTGTTTCATTCCGGCTGAGATTGGTTCAGTGAAGTGGAGCATCTGAAGAGAGCAAATCTGCAAGCAATTAAGTACTGTACGCCGGATTGACAAATTTCAGAATAATGTTTATGTATTCTTGATTACAAATTTTGATTTCAACGTTTATAGTTGATAGGTTAGAATGCTCCTGATTGAAAATATTCATAACAATACCACATGTACATGTGCACACAATACCGCATGTTTATTCTTGATTACAGATTCTAATTTCACCGATTATAGTGGATAGGGTAAAATGCTCCTGATTAGAAAAATTCATAATACCGTATGTTGATTGTCAATTGCAAATTTTGAACTCACCTATTATATTGGATGGGGTATTCGAATACATTTGAGTGAATGTAGAATCTGCAATTTTAAGGTTTTTGAATTTATTAATTTATACTTGGATACAAGCTTTGAATGTTCTGATATAAGTTGAGTGTATAGGTATCCTTAAACCTTATCCTTCCTTTCATCCCTAAGATATTTAGGTCGTAATCGCATATATAATATAAATATTCTATTATTTTTAGGATTATACATTATTATAGAAAATAGATAGTATTGATACAGTGATCTTATTTCTTATCTCAATAGAATGCGTGTATAAATGAAAAATAATTTGTGATTCAGGCTAGTGTTCTAAATTCTGAATGTATGTTTCAAATTAATGTATAAGCATGAAATATGATGTTTTGTTGATATTTGAGTGTGCTTTTGTGTTGCAGGTGAGCCTTCATTGCTCGATTTGGTGAAACTGAAATTGGACATACTGCATCCGTGAGTACGAGTTTAATGCCTTTCTGAAGTGATTTGGGAGAAAGTATCATTAATTCAAACGCTTTATCCAACTACTGTTACTGATGATTATAACATGGTTCACAGATTTCAGTGATAAAATTGTGTGATGTAGAATGAGTCCCTTCAAATACGTAGGCTATAGAAGTAATGACTGGATAAGAAATCTGGTTTCGAAACAAAAATATTCAATTTAATAATAATTTATTCAGATTGTGAATTATCACAAATCGTTTATGATGCAAAATCGCATTTCTATTAGAAATAATTTACCCATTCACAAGTGTATGAATGTGATAATAACCATACATTGAATAATACGGTAATAATAATACAGTTAATTACCCTAACATTTCTTCAAATTATATACTTCTTCAAAGTACAGAACAAAAGCAAAACTCATTAGTTGCTGTCAATGTCTTAATTTATTACTTCGTATAATTCCCTTCCGAAGTATGAGATTCACTCTCAAAAGAACTGCTTGATTACCTGGTCACCGTTGGTACTAATGCTGTATTGGTTAGACTATAGGTATATTGCGTATTGCTGGATGCATATCTTTAATTCCATCTATCCACATGCGGTCACCGGCCTTGCGCCATTATAATATTTATTAACGAACATTTCAAACCGGCCATATATATGCAACCCCCTAGCGATAGGCGGTAAAAGCACTAGCAATCGAACTTGTATGCATAAATAAACAATATCATTCACTTCTTGCCAGTCTTTTGCATTATCTGATTATCTAGAAATTATACAATATCATTTTTTGCCACTCGAATCAAGATTGCATTAATATCTGAGAGATACATTCGGTATCATTTGACCTATAAAAAATACAATTCATGTGGAGCATTTTGTTTTTACTCAGAGGCCCTAGAATCGATTGAAAACTGACCATTATGAGAAATCTCTAACAATGGTAGAATCAGCATTATTTAACATGTACTGATTTATTCGAGTAATGATTCAAGTATGCTATTTTACTATAAATTCACACCATAGAGAAAATATTAGAATGGTATTATGGGCAGGGAAGAAAAACTGCTAAACTATATTCCGATTCACGTCAAGAAGTCATCATTGTTTATATGAGGAGCATTGATGCCAAGTTTCATTGAGAGAGAAAGAGAAAACTGTACTAAACGTGGACTGTGTGCAACAACAATGCACAGTGCGGCAACTATGCACAGTGCGAATTAGAGACATACAACTGCCTTGTGAACAAGGATAGCAAACTCCAATCCAGCAATGCTGATGGGATTATTGAGGTAGGAATCGCACTATATACATGCTACAATGAAAATTCATATTATCACAATCTTGAAAGAAACTGAGATTAGAGAATTTATTATGAGAAATAATATACATCCAGATCAGAGAATTATGGGAATGAAATAGGAACAGTTATACTAGATTATACAGTTTATATTACTATATTCATGGTGCAATAAAAACTCATACAATTCCAATTCCGATTGGGATTATGGGTAGAGAAGAGGATTGATGCACTAGATTTAGGTCGCAATAAAACAGACAATCTGTTGTAATTAGTCATGCTTAGTGATCTTTGATGGCAGTAATAAGTTGGCAGAATATGCTTCTAAGTAGACAGATAATAATTGATGGATGTTTGAGATGGAAGGGTAAGGACCTTGTCACGAGGATGACGGGGGTGGGTTGAAATTGCTACTGTTCGTTGTCGATGCAGCTTAGGTTTCAAGGGTTATTGGCTTACTGGGGCAGGATTAATGTTGTCAGGACGAATGTTATCATCCCTAAACGGGATTTGGAATCAACAGCTGTTTGCCTTGAGGGGAAAAAAGAGAGGGGCAGCGTCACTGGCGGCTATTGCTTCGTCCCGTTGGGACCGTATAAAAAGACGGCTGCATTTCTAGTCTATTTGCCCTTAATACTGGATGGAATCCTGAGGGCCCGGAACTGTCGCCGTTCCCTGTCATGACGTCACTGCTCTAAATGCTAATATATTCTCTTTCTCTGTTGACTTATCCATCTCGATTGTATGTAATTATAAATGTCATCGTCTGGATATGTCAGTGCGAGCCGTTGCAAATGACAACTACTAGATTCTTGATTCTCCTCACTCACACTATGCTCCCAGAAACACAATTGCGTTCACCCTTGCTGGCTTCCTGTATGCAGGCAGGCCTTTATTATTATCGCTGTCATTGTGCACTGCAATCTGTGGCCCGAACGCCCCACTATTTCTGCAACCTGATGCCTATCTGCATTTGATTACGTATTCACAGCAGTGGCCCACTGCAACTGGAATATTCTATTGAAGGTCAATAGTGCACTCATCAATGATATTTGACATTTGGTGGCCAGGATTCAATGCACGCGTAATGAACGTCAATTCAGGAAAATTGTTGGGTTCAAGTTATTGCATGTTGTCAGTATGTTTTTTCACAAATCACTGTTTTCGTTCAATATACAATGCATGTTATGATTGGTCGAAGAGTATTCGACACTTGACGAGGATTCATATTTCCATTCGAAAGGATTGGTTTTCTAGAATATTAGAAATATTTTATATTGAATATTAGAATATTTTCAACTTCAAGAACAATATTGGGGTTTCTGTTCGGTTTGGTATTGTTCACTTATGTAATAATAATAAAATATTGTAATAATTATGTAGGTTTAATTATGTAATTTTTGAGAGCTTGTGTGATTGAATCGCACATACTGAAGCTTGGGTAATGATAGGTTGAAGGCAGTATATATGATAATATTGACAATGCAATGTTCATTTTAGAAACTCACTTCTGGTCCTAGCATTAATGATTAATTCATACTGATTTCAAACCATGTCCTGTAATAAACTATGTTGCTCAATAACTCTTATCATCATTTTAATGAAAACTATTGACTTCCAAGGAATTTAATGATTTAAAACACCAATGATAGAAACTAAAGAAATTATAATTATTCGATCATTACTCCTATCATTAGAATCAAATGTGTAATCAAAGCAAAAAAATAAAAGATTTCATAGAATTTTCAGTCAGTCCGCCTGTAACATTGAACTATTCTATTTTGTAACAGAATGAATGGCAAATAAGAAAAATTTGAACAATTAGATGACAAATTTTGCCAACCCCTTCGGAAAAAATATGATTACATCCCTCCAATGCTTTTATATTCGTGCATGAAAACTTTGGGAGCTGATAAAGCTTCATCTTAGAACTTTTAACGCCTCTCTTCGGCTCTAGCGGTGCGCGTTGTATAGGAAGTAGATCCTTCCCTTGAATATAGCAGGACCTCTTGCGCTAATACATCCGCCATATTGGCGTCAAATTGAATTAGAAGTCTGCGCGGCACCCTGTATCACCCTACTAGCGATTTGTAAGTGCCAACATCCTTTTTACCCGTCTATCATCTAATCAGTCCTTCTTTGTGAAAGCTTCCAACCAGTGTCTTTCATTTCAATGTAATTTTTTATTTCCAATTATTTTTTCTCATATTGGGTCTTGTGATCAGAAATTTGATAAAGCTAGAAGTCGATGAGTCATTGTGCTTTATGAGTTGACATTTGAAGGCAGGGTTTATCTTCCTGTAATGCTGTTACTGTATAGTTCAGTCAGCTAATCAAGTTCGTTTGTGGCGATTGTCTTCTGATGTTGGAACATCAACAACTGTCAGGAAAATAGTTACGCCTATGTATGCGCTTCCAGTTTGGATCCTTATCGATGTGTCGATTGATATGAATTTGTATATCGATTCAAATCGATAGTTATTTTTATCAATTCATATGCTATATTAGATTTTTGTACAAGTATCGAAATCAACTTACTCGAAAATGTTGTTGAAGAAATTATCGATTCAAATCGAAAGTTATTTTTATCAATTCAGATGCTATATTAGATGTTTGTACAATAAACAAAGTAATTAAGAATTAAGAAACTTTTGAGTTATCAATAATTCAAAAGCCTGCCTGCTCCAACATAAACAATTATACTTGAGAAACTTTTGAGTTATCAATTCATTAGGTACTGAACTTGAAAATATGAATAACAATACTTTTATTATTTCTGGCATCATTACCGCACGTTACTCTTACGAGAGCTTCATAACATCCAATTTAAGTATCTATCAATTTCGATGAATTGAGGGAATTCATATTACATTCAAATCTGATATTTTCTTTTAATCTGTACTTCAATAATTTCTATGCAGCCTATTTGAACTCTCCTATCTTTTTAGCTGCCAAAACCCTCATGTAACTGACTTGTTGCAGAATACTCTGCACAATTGAACTCATCAGTGAATACGAAGGATGTTTCAACTTGATTACTTATGCGTTGCTGTTCTCGACACTCGGACTGATGTGTTGGGCGGTTGGCAATCACTGTTTAATCCCTTAAGTACTGATTATTGTGATTGACAGCTCTAGGACCTGGACTGTTGATGACAGCTATAATGGTGTTATAATCTTTTGAGCCGATCTTTTGATAGGCCGCATCCGCCCTATAATTCTGCTGATTTTGTCGTCCAGCAAATATTGTACTCCTCTTGTCCACCATCGAACCTCCCCTCTCCTATTCCACTCTTCCCTTTACTCTCTCTCTCACACACACTCACTCTCCTGATTTCTTCTCTCCCTTTCCCCATCCAAAAACCCATTTTCTCTCTCCTTTTTCCTCTCACACTCTCCTCATTTACTTCTCTCTTTTCCATTCAACTTCCAACTCTTCCAAAGTGGACCCCTGCTCTTGAAAATCGCCACGCCTCTCTCACCCCTAAACCGAGTATCGCCTATTGTAATGTCGAATCACCATCAGCTTCATTGTTCTACCTAATGAGAATGGCGCTGGTACTGATTGTCATTGCTGATTAGTACCATTTTCCAATGGATTCATTTTTTAATTTTCCAACAGTAAAATTTTTAGATAATATCAATTAATTGAACGAAATTCCTAATCAATAATGCTATAAACTACTCTGGAGACTTCCACTACTGCGAATATTGATGACAGGATAATAGCTTGTAAGGAGATTCGATGAAAATTAGTAAAATTTGGTTTTTACTAATGGAATTACTCGATATTAATCTCTTTTGAATTCTATCGCTTTACTTGTATAGTAAATATTTTTTATTTTGTGTCATTGTTACATGTCATTGTTTCAATTTTCATGAAAGGATTGGTGCTCTTATTTTATCTTGCTAATTAATATCTAATTATAAATTTATTCTTCATCTTATTCATGACCACATTAATTTTATCTATTGCTTCCATTTTTTTCCTGTTTTTTTATTTGAAGAACAGCGTGCGATGAAATCACATAAGATATAATCTATTTGCGATCATATTCATTTCAAAAACTATGATAAAACAGATATGAGCGTAAATATATTGGCCCATTCTCATTTTTATCATCAAATCTTCGTAGACAGAATTGTAAGTAGATTCATTTTATTGGATAAATTTTCTGGCGCATTTCGCAAATTCAGTAAATCGTTTGACAATGTCGTATTTTCACTCTATTTTTGTTCTCGACTGGAAAGGACACATTGTTTACGATTGTCACTGGGAATAAGTAACAAAGCCATTACCCACCTTGAAAGAAAATCTGGCCTGATGCCCAACTCTACTATTTGGAAAATTCTGAAGAGTTATCCAAGTATCCACTGCTATTCTATTTATTATTAGTATATTTCTGGACCTCAACCACTGACTTGTTTCAATTTATCCAGTATTATTTTCTTGGATGTTTCAAGTGAATCTTTGTCTCCACATTTGGCTTCCACGGGTTGGCAAAAATTCAACATATTCATCAATATGATGTTGTTTGCAAATTCTTTCTATTCTTTTTGAGGTGAATAATTTTCATGCAACTATTGTTTAGGTATAGCAAGAAACAAGCTCAACTTTTCCTTTTATGCTGCACATTTTCTCAGCAATAACAGGTTCACCCCGGACTAATTAAGATGAAGTTTATAAGTTTCCCTTAGAAATAATGTATAGCAGAATTCCCTCCTATTTTCATCGAGTGTCATTGAGTTGCTAAATTGCCTCCTAGTTTCTGTTTAGTATTGACATTTCTAACATATTCCAATAAACGCACCCCCTCCCCTGGTCTCTTCTCGCAAATTGAATGATTTTTCCAATTTATTTCCTTGTTAATCTAATTTGGAGAACTCCACAAATGACTTATTAGGGGTTGTTAGTATAGTGAGAGAATCCCATGCAGTTTCCAGTGCAAGCATGTTGATGTAATTATTCATGTTTTCCATGGACACTTGAGCTTTAGGGTAATCTTGAGATGTTAAGACTTGAAGATTATAAGCTCACCAACTGAGAAACCCAGTCGATGCTTAGTCAACTGGGGTGTTATTAGTTATAAAGTTATTGGGACAGGGTGAAACTGCAACAATTCGAGACTCAGGGGTCGCCAGCGTATAGGTTGAGAGTGTTCATGCTGTGAGGGGTTAACTTACGACTAGCACAGTGAACTGGTTAAATCAAATTCGATCCGTTGAGCATTCTAATATACTGGCCTTTAATTTCAAAGCCCCCACCACACTCACACCCCCCCCCACCCTGATGTCAGCTCGTCCCTTAAACACGATTTTTTTTCTCGAGGTGGGTACTTTGGGAAGGGTGGTGATTAATTGTAGAAAGGGACACACTTGTCTCTGGCTGATTGTTAGACAGAGAAAATCAAACTGTCGCCTAGTTAGCGTTAAGCAGAGGTTACATCTCTCCTTTCCCCTGGGATTGCTGTAGTCTGATAGTTTTTCCAGGGGATTTTGTCTTCACAAGACAGTCTACCCCTTTCTTTGGAAAGCTCTCATAAAAAACCAATCTTGAAGACATTAATCTTGACTTTCTAGTATGAAACTTATCATTGGCTTCACTTCACAGCTTGGAAAAACTTTGTGGAACTGCGATTAATTTTTGTAATCATTCCGTGACAAAGGGGCTGGTAGTCTCTACTGACAATGAATGATTCTAAGAGGGACTACCCTTTGCGCATGATCGAAAATTCTGGTGCTGTCTTTTTTGAGGGGCTATATCCAGCAAATAAGTGAACAAAGAGATCATAATTTGATAAACTACTGACTTGATATTTAGAGAAAAACATTATTACAGGAGAAATTCCAATAGACTTCAGACATTTCGACCATTTTTTCATTTTTGATACTGTACAGCCTATGCAAAGTATGTTTTTTGAACGTGTCTCCAGAACATTGAAATTGACATGATAACTTTATCCCATCGTACTTTATATTAATGTCTTTCCCACGAATGTCCCGATGAAATTCACTGCTCAACGACAAGAGAATTATTGAATTGGATTGAGACCGCAAACTGTTTTTTTTGAAAATTCAGCAAACCTGTTTGGAAGTAGCTATAGGTTCAAGTATTACCACAATATGAATACTTTGTGTTCAACCATCATTCAAAATTCAATGTTATCCATTAACCCTATAACTGTCAATTTTTATTACGAGTACAATATTGAATAATTGAATAAATAATTCGGAAGCTCCCATCTTCATACTCATTCCGCTCCAAAGTTTCTACGAGTATGTCTCACGACCTCTGACTTGACATCCGCTCTATTATATCATAAGCCTACTGTTTAAAATTTATAGAATAATGAATATGGTTCACATACCGCATTTATATTCATAACATTTCTTTCGCTTGATGTTAACACGGGTTACACGCAGCTGCTATTGCAACATGAATGGTAGCATGCGTGAAACCTGTAAAGTACGAATGATGATGAAGAGGAAGAAGTAGAAGAAGAAGAAGAAGAAGAAGAAGAAGAAGAAGAAGAAGAAGAAGAAGAAGAAGAAGAAGAAGAAGAAGAAGAAGAAGAAGAAGAAGAAGAAGAAGAAGAAGAAGAAGAAGAAGAAAGGAAGAAGAAGAAGAAGAAGAAGAAGAAGAAGAAGAAGAAGAAGAAGAAGAAGAAGAAGAAGAAGAAGAAGAAGAAGAAGAAGAAGAAGAAGAAGAAGAAGAAGAAGAAGAAAGAAGAAGAAGAAGAAGAAGAGTGGAAGAAGAATATGAAGTGAAGAAGAAGAATAAAATACAGAGGAGGTCGAACGTCTAGCGGTGCGTGTACATTTTTTTATATCCTGACCTCTATACTCTTCTCCAACTTTTTACCCTTCAACTCTCTTCAAGCCTCTCACCCTCTCTCCGTCGACCTCGGCAGGAAGAGCCTAAAGAAGGTGGCCGCCAACCCCTGCAGAATAACTGATGAACGTAACGCGGGTGCGAGAAGGGTATAAATTGAACAGACGCCGACGCCTTACGTCGGGCAATCGGCAAGCGTCCTTTCCTCTACCCCACTCCAAAATAGTTCTCTTTTTTCTTCTCTCTCGTTGCAAACTTTGCAGACACTTGGTCTGTTGCTCGGGGTCCCAGGGGTCAGACCCCACCGGCCGCCCCTGGGGTGTGCGAACAAAGCTCAGGCCAGGCGTCACATCCCGTTGCTTATTAACAGATATTGTTGTCTAGACAAACATCACCATGTTTTCGTACCATTGCTGAGATGGGTGGCCGAGGAGATAATTCATCGGACTGATTTGGTGAGTGATAGTGAGTAAGAGCAGAGAGAGAGAGTGGTGACAAGGAGGGTGAAAATTATGTGAAGAGAGAGAAAGATAGAGTGATTGAGTAAGAGAGGGAGGGGGTGACCAGGAAGGAGAAAATTACTTAGAGAGAGTTAGTAAGTAAGAGAGCGAGAGAGTCACAAGGAGGGTGGAAATTACTAAGACAGATAGTGAGTAACAGAAGGACAGAGTAACAAAGAGAGTGAAATTTACTTACAGAAAGAGAGAGAGAGTGAGTGAAAGAGGAATTGGCTGGAGGAGAAAGTGATAGAGAGGGTGAAAATTACTAAAGGAGCAAAAGAGTGTTAGAGAGAATCTGAGAGAGATTGGGGATGTGTCTATGAAAATGAGAGAGTGAGAAGAGGAGTTGAGGGAAAAGGAGAAAGTGAAGAAGACAGTTTGAACTACAGAGAGAGCAACGAACAAGTATTTGGGATAAGAATTGTGCAAATAGAAAGACAGCAGAACAGAAGGAATGAGAGAGACATGAGGGGTAAAAGACGAAGAAAACGAGCAATCGACAAAGATGATGCAGAAGAGTGAGTGAAAAAGGAAACAGAGACAAAAATGTTACAAAATTTATAGAAAATGGAGATGTAGGGAGTAGGTAACGGAGAGAGAATGTTTGATGTATGAAGGATGTGTAGAGGAGGATGAGAGAAAGTGAGAGAAAGGAATTAGTAAGCGATTGTGATAGAGAGAGAAAAACTATGAAACATGGACTAGTAGTAGATTTAGGAAGAATGATAGGAAGAAAGATAGTGATGAATTTGAAAGAAAAATGGGCTGAATGAGAGAATAAGAAAGTGAAATTTTGATAAAAAGGGAGTGAAGGTGATAGTGGTAGAGAAGGGTATTGTGAAAGAGAAAGAGTGAGAGAGTGTTATAGATTGAGAGAGATTGTGAATGAGATGAGAAGATTGATAATCCCTTGCTGTGATCCCTCCCACTTCACAGTAGGCACAAACTTCCCATCAACAGTTTAGGCCCGCTAGTTTTATATCTCCTCCGAACTGATCACTGAGCTCGATGCAGCCTAACTCCAACAATTTAGACTAATGCCAACCGAGTACTGTACGAATTTATTGCTGGCGTTACGACACTACTAACGTCAATTCATTGCTGGGTTTAGGATCGTTTGTAAGCGCTCTCTGAAACTGAGATAGGACGCCAAATTGGTGGGATAGGAGTTGATGTTGACCCATTGTCGAATGAAACATCGCGTTAAAAAGGTCCCATCAAAAGGTTAGTGGATGAGAACCACTAAATGTCTTCTATATCACATCAATATAATCTTGCTATCAATCACACTACAACTTTATTATATGAGAACAATTTCCTTCATTGCATATTTTTTTATTCAACTGAATATTGAATTTTAGGTGGAAATGAAATTTTTATTGCTAAACGATCAATGCATGCTCAACTTTATAATTTATATTATTATTTCACGCATCTTATTTTCTCATAATTGAAATGTTTTCTTGAACTCGAGAATTACTTGTCAGAAAAGTCACGTCCTATCCTTCTACATTTTGTTCTATTTATTAGAAATCAATAGAGCAGTTCAAGAAGTAGTTGTCCAAATATATATATCCATATTCAAGAGAAGGGACTTTGTTTTCCAGCTTCTGTAACCAAATCAAGAATTGAATGAATCAACAATAATTATTCTAATGTACTGAATACTTCCATTCTACCATACTTAATAGAAATCCTACTATCTACTATCTACAATTATTATTCTAAATCTACTATTATTGATACAAATTTCTCAGCGACTGTAGATGGATTTCAAATGTACGACTTGTTTTTAATATTTCAAAATTAAATGTTATTTTTATAAATAACATAGTGCTATTTATTTTTTATAGAATACCAAGAGCTGATTTTTGAAATGTTTATCATGATGGAAGCCCATGATAAAACTATAATTCTCCATGTTTGGTGAATTTTTCTTCAAAGAAGAAGAGGAATATTCCAGGTAACCGGTCTTTCCACCCTTCGTTTTTCCTATTGTTCATCCACTTCTCCACGACACTGCTTCTGAAAAAAGTCCTCTCACTTTCAGCATTCGTTGTCCCTGTATCTTTTCTCTCAGGTGAGAGTAAAGAGCGCTAGTGGGGTGGAGGGGGGGTGCACTTGTGTACCACGTGGGGTGTTGCCTGGATACCCCTGCAACGTAACCATCAGTGCATTCATGTGTAAACTATTGAATAACCCTCACTGTAAACGGAATTGCGTCATTATTTACCTGCATTGAGACTCAGATATAGCAATTTTAACGTACCCGTATTTCATTAAACCGTCTTCCAAAGCATGAAGCGTTCAGTGCGTATCGTATTACGATCATTTGTGGAAATCGACTCATTAAATTTTATAGTTGTATTTTTCAGTTCAGCCGTGCTATTTTTCTGATGCGGGAAAAATGGGATATGTTTAATTTATGATGATCTCTTTTGATAGCAATTGAATATTCCATCGATAAATCCTAAACCCATGTCTTTTTTCTGAAAAATTGCAAACATGAGATTCGATATAATCAGCTCATCGTCCATTGTTTATTGTCTCTTGTGCAATGCTCAACATCGGTTATTATCCAACGTTATTTTGATATTACAATATTATTTCGATATTACAACATTATCGTTCATTGTTCTTTGCTACTGCTTGAAAAAAGGTTTCTCTAAAAAATATTTTGCAGTGAAATCTAGTTCAATGATCACTTTTTGTTGAAATTACATGAAATCAATAATTGATAATTATTCATAGATACAAGGAAAATTCCTAGAACCAGGATTGATTGACAGATAATGTTTTTTCTATCAGACCAAGAATTTCAAAGTCTCCAAGCTCAATGAACTTCAACCAAACAGTGTCGAGTACTGTACATTCATCCTTTTACATATTATTATGTTTGTTTCCTCGATACATGTGAGTATAATAGAAAATTAATAATACTAGTAATGAAATAGGCTCATTTTATGTATTGAATTTAGAGTTTGAATTCTTGAAATACAATTCACAATTTCTTCAGTTGATTCCTAATCTATTACATTTAAATTTATAGTAAAATATATTTTTTATTGAACAAATATACTTATTATATTACCAATAGAGTCGAATTCGAAGCTCATTCATATAAAACTATAGCGTACTTGAAGGATCAATGTAGCTGTGAATACGAATTTGAGCAAATAATACCGTTCCACGTATTTCTGCCATGTACCGGAATTGCACCCATGCATGATGATAAAGTGATTGGTAGGCAGCCCACCAAACTTACAAATGGGATGCCGTGCGCATGGTTATACTTGACTGCTCAATAAAAACAGATCTTTTGTAAATTCTCCCCTTCTGCATCCAAGGAACATGCATCAGTCTCTTTATTGCCCCAGCAATAAATCGGTTTCCACCAGTGATTGATTGATGAATATTCTGGAGAGCACATCAATCATGTGATTATTCTATGTCGTCGAAACAGTATGAAGTCGCTTCTACCCCTCAGCTATATTTACCTCAGATTCTTTTATTGTTTCAGTATCAGGGAATACGATTTTGAGTATTTTTAAGCAGTAGAGCCAGCTACCCTCCCAATTATTTTGGTTATTGCACCTGTTCTTTGAATACACCTAATTCTTGTTATTCAATTTTGGGAACTAGATTTTACACCCAATCACCATTATTTTCTATTCTACCTCCTCTACTGAATTTGCCTCTAGACATCTAATATTCTACATTCTAACCACGTGTGTAAACCACTTGAAGTGTCACTGTTTAATTTTCTTCTCCCCATATTCACTTCCAAGTTCTGCAATCTATCCTCGGGTCTTGTTGTCGTACTGCGATGTCTCACGAGGGTTGCTTTCTCCTCTATGTAGAGTTGGGGAGGAGACAAGGATGTATAGCCTATTATTATTCATCTTCCATAGATAAATCACTCTTCTTTTCCATTTCATTTTAATGCGTACATTGAAACATAGACGACGGGCTTTCTCAACTTGTTTCATTCTCTCAATATTAGGAGAGTGTTGATGATTATTTTGTTTTACTGTTATTCTCACAGAAATGAACTCCAAGAACACAAATAAGGTATTTCAGTTTGAACAATTCATTCCTTTCTGAGATAAAATATATATTATCTTAACTGATTCTCTCCCTCCATGCATTGTAAATCTATGGATTTTTGAATCCTGAAAATATAATCATCTCAAAATTCAACAACCTCAGCACTATTCCAACTGATATCATACTTGACTATATATTTCTTTACAGTGGCCAATCATTCATATTTTGCTAAAATATCATTACAACCCAGTTATCTGACATGCAGATAATTGAAGGATCAAGTTTCCCTCATTCTAAAACGTATGTCATTTTTTTAAAGTGACATAGTGGATTACCAATATTACTGGTGATTCTTCGATTAGCTGTTTTCGAATACCGAAGATTTCCTACATAATAATTCTGTAAACTATCACTCTTGAAAGTGAAGACAATTTAATTCCTGCATTTGCTATATGCTTCTCAAAAAGCAAGTTTCCTCTATTTGAATGATTCCTACTTTGTATTTTTGTTATTCATTATTATTGAAGCTCCAAGATATGGTACAATATTCTGTAAACTCGCACTCTTGAAAGTGGAGACAACAATTCGCTGCATAAATCTGTGTTGAGGTTCAGAGATCAATCGATAGACAATAAGCTGCCCTTGACTCACGCACTCATCCGCCGGCGCACGTGCACGCGCGGCCACCCTATTCGATCCGGATTTGTTGAGAGACAGTTTTCTTTCTGTTTGCGTAAGGGATTTTCATATTTGATGACGCGAAACCGCGCGCTGAGATCTTCAGTGGTGGAGGAGGCGCGCTGTCACTCTGTACTGAGAGCAGAGCAGCGAGTGGGCGGGCGTAATCAGCTCTTTTGTCAGTGAAAATCGTATAAAAATGCAATCGGGGGAGTTGACAGGGTGTGAAATGACGTGATGGCCGCCTTCGTCCCATGATAAATGCACGACATCGCTGTGATATTGTTATAACTTTCGGTCGCGACTCACTGTCCTTGTATGAGTGAGACTATATATGTCACAGGACCCACACACATCTGTTCCATCACTACCCTGTCTCATATGAATCCGCCCCTCATCATCTTGCCTTGAGGGAGCGACGACTTTTTTCAACAAGACTCCGCCAATTTTTGGCGGAGTAAAATTGCAATAAGCCCTTAATATCTTTGAAAGCAACCCCCTATGGCTTTCGATTTTTCTTCTCGACTACCCCTCGCCTTATCTCAGCTGCGTAATATATTCGAGGGTTGCGTTCCGGGATACGTTCTCAAGCAAGCAGCATGCAGCCAGATCTATACGTAACTTATCACTAATCACATGAGTGGAGACGTTCAACGTCTAATAGATTTCATTTAGCAGATTGGTTATGTGAGTTATTGGAACTAATTTCCTTGAGACTGCATTAAATTTGTGATTGGAATAATAAGTGCATACTTATAAAATCATTATTTTTACTTTCGCCTTGAAAGTTGCTGTATTGGAGCTACTATTAGTGCTATTCGATACATAACTTATCACTAATCACATGAGTGGAGACGTTCAACGTGTAATAGATTCCATTGAGCAGATTGGTTATGTGAGTTATTGGAACTAATTTCCTTGAGACTACATCAAATTTGTGATTGGAATAATAAGTGCATAGTCATAAAATCATTGCTTCTACTTTCATCTTCACAGTTGATTTGCTGTATTGGAGCTACTATTAGTGCTATTCGATTTGGAAGATACATTCAATTATTTCACGGTTGATAAGCGAACACTCATAAACTCTTTGCTTTAGTAGCTCATTTAATTTCTTATTACAATCAATCAATTTCAATAATCGTTCGGCTAGATTCGATTTGGTGCATTGAAAATAAGAATATTTAATGGTAATCTTTAATCTTATATTTTTATTTTAGTATTCCACCAACACGTAAGCTGTGATACTAGTAAACAATACCAGTTTTGCATAGAATGGAAATCACGTGCAGCGACTGAATAGTGATCAGATTTCTGCATCGATTAGATTCCCCACGTTTCAAGTACGTGATTGGGAAGTATTTGACCACCTCAGTGCTTGCTGGTAGCCTCAGCTAATGTAGATTTTATGACATGAGACCAACTGAATGAGAATCGTCATCAATATTCATGATGTAACATCCAAAGATGGATGAAGATTCTATTCGGAAATCAATGAACTGCCAGAACTAACATTTTGCGAGAAGCCTAGGATTTCAACTGTTATGAGACTACCATCAAAGACAATACTACTACTTAAAGTTACTACTACCTATAGTTAAGTTGTCTTTGCTATTATGAACGAACACAGCTCTTTTGATTCTCTTTGAATGTTCATCAGGAATATTTTGTATACAGCAATGAATTCATATTTCTTTAGTACTTTCTCAATTCCATTCATCGATAAAATAATAATCTCTTAATCTTGTTTCAGGTAAACTTGAAGACCATGAATTTCAAGAGAGTTACTAAATGAGTAAGTTGTCTTTTGTGAGTTGAAAAAACACTATAAATCTCAATAATTATTGTCCAGGCATGAAAACTTTTCACCATCCAGAGGTACCCCTTCAGCTCACCCGAGGTTAGAATAAATGTAGGCTTCAATTTTTGTCTTGTACGGATTTACTTATTAATATTTTGTATAATGAGTTTTCTCTGTAAGCTACCACCCTCCACACAAACTCTCGGATTAGTTGAAACAGAGTAATATATCTCATTAATCATCAACTGTTATTGTTTCACTCCCAATAACAACAAATTTCATTCTACAAAGAAAAATATAATGTACGGTAAACTCTATCGAATGGAATTATCAAGATGGTACAACCCTTGTATTGCACATAGGTTTCTTTTCTACCTATTCACTAACTGGTTTCTCATCGCATAATCAACTTTTGAAATGTACATCTCATACTCTATTTGATAGATATTTTGTAGATAACCTCTACCTATCACTGTAACTATTGTGGAATACTAGGAAACGTTTTTTTAAAAATGTAGTTTTTACACGTTATGAAAGTCCACCTCGGCTGCTCCTAGTTAGATGGCAATATTACGTTGATGAGGGGTGGTGACCCTTGCCATCATAGCATGCTAACAAGCAATCTGATAAGCGGTTTTGCATCTCCCAGCAGTAGCATCAAAATTTAGAATGAGTTATTAGTGCTATATAATACAGTACTCACCTACCGTCCAAGGCTCTTGTCTACTTTAATCCATACATCCGGCTTTCCACCTCTCTGTCCTCTCCTCTCACTGTCTCTCCTCTCTCCACTCCACTCCTTTTCTCATTATTTCGCGTCGTTTTGACGGACGGCTCACCTAACCCTCGTTTTTATCATCACCACCTCTTTTAGCACGAACACGTGCCACTCTGAAAATTGGTAACAGCGCGCAATCATACGCAATAATTAATAGGCCGGTCAGTGGTTGAGCGGCGTCATCAAGCCGAGTCCTTTCAATAAGCCCGAATATACCGTCCGCAGCATTTTTACTCCCGGAACTGCAGCGAGAGGGTTGATGGTGCGAGGGTTGGTCAGACCAGCCCTTCCGGTCTCTTAGTCACTCATGTGTGATTTGAGTTGACTGCAGGGTTAGCAGAGGGGTGTCGGGGAGGGTTTAGGTCGGCTGTAGGATGTCTGTCAGTCACAGAAATGTCATGTTATCTCAAATCCCTCACCCTGGCTCTCTCTTGCCCTGTCAGTGCAGAATGCCTGTTTCCCCCCAAAATCCCCACAACTGGACACATCTAATAGCCATTGCAATAAACATTAGCGCTGTTTGAGAATGGGACAGGTTCTGATCTCCCTGTAATCACAATCCAGGGGTCTCTTCGTATTGTGGAGGTTATATTTTGAAGTGTGATACCGATTATTGAGTTGTGGAACCTGTTTTAATGACGCCAAAATTCAATTTTCGACTCCAATATAGGAATCAATTTAGTTGGTAGGATGAAGTTACATCACCAATTAGTGATCATCAATAGCCTATCATGAGGTGATGATGACTTCTATTGAATCTGTTTTATTCAGATGGTCTGTCTATGTAGATTGTAGATGGTCTCAAGACTATCATAGAAAACACCGGCAATGAGGATAATGTTTTATCGGAGGTAAAATAATTATTAATTGCAAACATTAGACAACTTATATTTTTTTTAGATGAAGGCTTATTTGACTATTGTAAAGGAAGCCCTCTTTTATGGCAACTCATTCCAGGATCAATATTGAGAATTGTACCTTGTATACTTCCTCTCTAAAATAGCAAATTCATAGAAAATAGTATACAATTAGTTGAGTGAAGCAATTCTCTACATGAGTCCCGATTAATGGCTGAAAGCGATGAAGAACAATTCTTCAAGGGGGCTAGTCCATCAGGATGCAGAATATATGAATTAGAATAAATAATTAAAAATTACTACCAAATAACTATATGTTGGACTTAGATCATAATTTGTCTTGAGAGTGCTATATATTATGTATAGGACTATATTGCAGATTCTATTTCGTGAGAAAATTCTCAAGTTATAGCTGAATGTTTTTGAATATGTGTGTTAGTTCCCTCCTTCCCCATGAAACTACTCTTTCCCCATAAAATGGATTGCACGTGCAATGGACTATACACAAATAATCTACTACAGTATTTCGGAACAAACTCTACGAAACTGTGAGTGTTACAAGTAAGTTGCGACTGTCACTGCACAGACAATCATTTTGGTTGTGCAAAGAGGAAAGTGTAAATAATGACGGCTTTTCAGTGGAAACGTTCCGTTCCACTCGTGGCGTGATTGGCCGAGCCGGCTCGTATTGTGAACGATCGCTCTCTTGTATCGAGAAAAGGCGATTTTCAGTTTGGAACCCACCACCGCCAATCCATTCTTTTCCGTGTTTTGTTCTTCGCTTGTGACATCGGTATTCTCTCCTCTTCCTCCTTTCCCTCTTTCTTGTCTCCTCTTCCTTCTTCGCCTCTTCCTCCTTCTCCTCTTCCTCCTTATCCTCTTCCTTCTTCTCCTCTTCCTCCCCTTCTCTTCCTCCCCTTCTCTTTCTCTTTCCCTCCCCACTTCTTCTCCTCCTCTTCCTCTTCATCCTTCTCTCCCTCTACCTCCTTCTCATCCTTCAAGTCATCCTCATTCTGCTTTTTCTCCTCTCCTCTTCTCTTTCGCCCTTCTCCTCTTCCTCCCCCTCATCTTCCACCTCCTCTTTCTCTTTCTTCTTCTCTTCATTCTTCTACTCATCCTCCAACTCCTCTCCCTCCTTTTCTCCCTCCTTCTCATCCTCCTTCTCCTCCTTACCCACCTTCTCCGCCTTCCAATCATCCTCCTTCTTCTCTTCCTTTTTCTTTCCACCTCCTTCTATTCCTCCTTCTCCTCTCCCTCCTTCACCCCTCCCTCCTTCTCTTCATCCTCCTTCTCTTGTTCTTCCTCCTCCTCCTCCTCCTCCTCCTCCTCCTCCTCCTCCTCCTCCTCCTCCCTCCTCCCCTTCCCCTTTTCCTTTTCCTCTTCCTTCTTCTCCTCCTCTACCTCCTTCTCCTGCTCATTGTCCTTCTCCTCCTCCACATCCTTCTTCCCCACCTCTCCTTCCCCTCTTCCTAACTCTCATCACCATTCTTCCCCCTCTCATCCTCTTCTTACTCGTGCCTTTCAAACAGTAACAAAAGAGGAAACAAAGAGGGAAAACAAGAACAGATGATAGGGAGTTAGTGAACCGGAAAGTAAATCGGTTATAGGCTACCGAACGGTTAGTCACTCCATCAATAATCCCGATCGCAACCTCTCCCAGTTTTGCCGAGACAAGTACCAGCATTTTGTTTTTCGTCTCCAACTCTATACACAGAGCCACAGTACATTAGAGTGGGCACACAGAACTCCCCGAGAGGAAGACACAGACACGCGCTGCATCCATCATTCATCCATTCTCAATCATGATTGATTGTCATCGTTTCGGCTGGAAAGCATTTTTCCAGCAGTCTCCAATCAAACTCTAACTTGATAGCTAATGAATTCGAGCGGCAGTCTGCTTTCATGAATTGCAACCAATGGATAAAGGTCGGTTTTTATGATCGAGGGGTGAGCGCTTAAACTGTAATATTCTACCCTCAAACCTAGGAAGAGATAATAAAGCCACAAGTGCTTTCAAAATATGGTTTAATGCTGATGTGGAGGGATGAGTGATGATAAACTTGTCCTGTGTCATCCTGGGAAGTACAAAATGAACGTCTATTAAGTTGATGGGGAAATAGTGTACAGTTTGGATGCTAATTTTGAGGATTATGTTATTGTATCAATTTATATTTGATTTTCTCATTGCAAAATAAAAATGAGCTTATCTGATTTTGGGCTCTATTAATGTACCTATTTAAACTCTCTCAAATATTCAATGATATGAGTGACAATTCAACTGATCAGATGATACTACTCGTATTTTTTAAATCTCTCCAGTGACTTATGATTCCAGAATCTGGAATAACTTGAAACATTTTTTTGTTTTAGTTACTCCAGTGAGGTGCAATTTCATTTGCATGGATATATGTATTTTAATCATTATTACAAAATCTCATTGAATTATTGCCGAAGATAACTATGTACTACTCAGAAAATAACAACAAATATTTGTGAAATCATTACAAAATCATGTTCTTCAATCGTCTGATAGTGAATAAATGTATTTTCAGAGGAAAATGCTTGTTGAACATAATCAAGCATAACAGCTATCATTCACAGGTGGAACGTGTTTCTTTGTTAGCATTTACAGAAATGTCACTCTCATCGCCATTGCAGGCGGAAAAATATGGAGCAGCCCCGATCGTTGCGTGAATAAATTTCAGCAGCATCCATTGTTGAACGCGTTGACAGATAAACGCTTTATGATGGCAGATCGTTTTATTTGCAAAGCTATTTGTTTTATGAGCGAAGTTTTTCCCCAACACTGAGAACGCACTCTATCATCAAAAAACTATTGTTCCAAGTACAAAGAGCTTGTTGTGTTTGGTTGTTTTCAGAAAAACCTCGCCGGGGGTAGAGTTATTTAATTAGGAACCTTTGTTGCTCTCAACCTTCATGGTCGAAACCGTATCCACTTGACAAAATATGCAAAGTCTGTTGCACCCATTTTCAGAAATTCTACTGGAAAACTATTTGATTAAAAAACAAAGAAAATAAACTACATTTTGTACAGATACACAGAAACCTGAGTAAAAGAAGATACTGTGATACTTAATTGGATTCTATGATTGAAGAAAACTCCTCTCAGGCTTCCGTAGAAATTCGAGTTGTTCCAGAAGTTTCATCAAGGAGAGTTTCAAACATAGAGGCTGGAATAGCAATTGTAATGAATCATAGATGTGCGAATTTTATCATGAATTATCATGACTATTCAAGAATTTCTCATCCCTTCTATTAACCGTGATAGGCACTAGTTTGTAGTGAAGTGTGTATGATTTTTAGTAAAGGTAAATTTACCTTTTATATTCTTGTAGTTTGAAGTTAACGGTATAAGAGTATTATATCCGTATAAATCCGTTTATAACGGACCAATATCTTTCTATTAACCATGATAGGCACTAGTTTGTAGCGAAGTGTGTATGATTTTTAGTGCAGGTAGATTTAACTTTCATATTCTTGTATTTTGAAGTTAACGGTATTATAGATTCTTGAGTAACAAATATTTTCTCTATTATTTTTAGAATACTCAACCACAAACAGACGTTTTTACAAGCTAATACACTCTGTCAATATGTTAATTAACATGTTTTCACCCGGTTGTATGTTTGCAGTTCGATCAGCGTACTAAAATACACAATTTTAGATACACATTGAAGTTTCTGCACTTGTTCGGTTCACGTCGATGAACATCAAGGAATCGAAACCGATAAAACGGTTTGATGCCCCGGTAATTATTGAGGATGGGACGCTTGGACTCCACTTGTTTGGTTCACGTCGATAGGCCGATAAAACAGTTTGATGCTGGGGTAATTATTGAGGTAAGGTAGGGAGCAGGTAGCATTGAGAATGGTTGTTTATGTTGGGAGGCGGTCATATATAAATAGTAGGTCTGGCTAGGCACGACTGCGGCCTGTGTATTATATTGCCATAGCAGCGAAGAGTGGACAGAAGGCTGCGGTTGCAATCGATTGTTCCCGGAGTGGAACACAGTCGTATAGATGACATGATACGGCGAGATGGCGCAAGATGAGACCTTGCCGAGATAGTAGCATGTGGGCAGAGTGTGGACATGTAGCGTTGGACATCAGTGGACAGTTTTCAGCCGACTTCAGTAGCCGTTTATGGTTGGCGAAAACTATTAATGAGGCAATAAAAAGGCGGTAAGGTGTGGGCACTGTGACTTCTCTACGACGTCGCTTATCACGACGGGCGAATCGACTCGAAACAATGCCGACAACCCTTCAACTTGTCAACCGCTCTTGGCAACCTCTAGCCACTGCTCCAATCGAACACTTGGAATATCTCGAATTTCTGCATTTGCCGAGAAATGCAATGCCTGAAAGTTGAGGAACGCAAAAGTATCGTTAAAGAATCCAAGCAAATGTAGATTGATAAAAAGTATTGCTTGAGAATCCTGGCAAATGTACTTTGATTGCAAGTATCGCTGAAGAATTCTAGCAAATGTAAATTGATAACAAGTATCGGAAAGGAATTCGTATTGCTTGAGAATTTTGCAAGAGATTGAAATGTGCGCAAACAGATGAATTTGATAGGTATCCATTACTGGATAGGATTCTTCTATGTACTGTATTCAGCCAGAAAAATAAAACAAAATTGCACAATGATTATAAAGACTTGAAATATTTTCTCTCAACAAAACTGGAGCCGATTGTATGCAATCTCATCTACAAAATAGATTCTTTGGCTTGGTTGCCAATAATTATCAGTTTGAATACTGGTTGTTGTTGTTCAGTTCTCACCTTGAAGTCGTAACATTGCCTTATAACTAAGCTTTGTAAAAGATCCAGATTGCCCCAGTATGTCTCTCTGCATTCTTTCATAGTGAAGCCTCTCACCTCGTAACTGTTGAGCGTTCGTAAGCTTCTCCTGTACTACTTCAGAGTTCAGATGTGATTTTTTCTTCTAATTCTGTTAGAGGATTTCTTGAATTGTTCTTTGAAAGAACAATATTCCAAATAAAATATTTAAAAATTCTAATTGAGTATTTTTGTTTGTTAGGATTTAGAGCCTGTGGTTGACAGAATTTTGCTGTGATCTAAAAATTTCTCAATTTGGTCCATGAACTTTTGCCATGCTACGAAAATTAGCCCGAAAAGTAAACCCATCGACTTGAAAGAAAAATCAAACTTAAAAATCACCTTTATTCCACAAATTATAAAATAGTACACACAGAATAATTATTAATCTGATAATAACACAAAACAGATTTGTAGCCTACCTGTGAATAGAATAATTTTTACTCATAAATGGTTTAGTTTAGAGATAGAGGAATGTGCGTACATGATGAGCACCTGCGGCTTTTGCGTTGTCTGGAATAAATATGATCCTAATCATTATTATTTCATAATAATTATTATAACATCCTATTCACAAAATAGATTATTACACATTGACAAAAAAATCATGAAAGTTTATAATGAAAACTATTAATGATAAAGTTGAAAATCATGAATCTCTCTTATTATATTTACATAAAATAGAAAAATAACAAAAATTTAATAAAAATTAATCTGTAATGAATCACAATTATTGTGCAAAAACGTTTTATAGATTTCGATTGGATTTGAAAGAGATTGTGGAATACTTCAATGAATGAAACTCACATATTTCCAAGATAATAATATTATATGAAGAATGAGTAATTTGAGAACAAGAAATACTTTCTGTTTTCTAAATAGATTAATATGAGTAGCCACAGAGAAGGAAGAAATCTTCCTTGTCTGTGGAGCAGCCTATATTTCACCTCTATAAGCTTGTTCTAGTTTCAAATCGTTGTTTCACTCTAATATTTCTTAATCATTCCGCCCACATGAATGATTAGCCGTGATCTATTTTGAATGTCTAGAAACCAGCACCGACTGAGATGTCACAGTAAATTGTTCGTTTATCTAAATAGAAAAAAAAAAAATAAAAAGATCTTGCATCGCGTCCAACTTACTGTTGACCGCAGTAAATGTGTCTCAAATATTCGGCTCGTTTTTCTAGCCGTTTCCTAGACTTAACTACGCGGAATCCAACAGGGAAAATAATTGGAGATGTCACTCGTAAAGATCAAGAGTTGAGGCTGGCGATTTTGAAGAGGGCGAAACGTTTATTTCTCATTCTCGTCTGTCTCGTATATCTTGTTCACTGTCGACAACTTTCTCCCACTTATTTTTCTTTTCCTTCATGCGTATCTTCCATTTCTTCCTTCGTTCTATTTCTATTTTCGAGCCACTACAATTTCAGGAGCGTGGTGTTGATGTCTTAGCATGTTCAGTTTACTTGAATACTGAAGTATCATATTCTGTTTTGTGTAGTACATCATGTACGCGGTCCACACAACTTTTTTCTTCATTTTGTAGCTGTTGAAGGGACTGAAACAACTTGAACAACATAATATGTTATATCTTCTTGTTGACGACTGTTCGACTGACAGTTTTTGACAAGGAACTATTTTTCCTCACTTTACTCCTCATATTTTGTCAAATATATTTCTACTCTGTGTCCTTTCTCTTTCGTCCTTGTTTATTATCTCAGTGTTGAATTCTCTATACAATTCAACATTAACGGTTCCCATTACTGTTTAACTCATTAGTGAATATCTATTTGAAAATATGATTATAATATTGTATACTTATTTTCAATTTTCTAATCTCTTTCGAGTTCTGTTGATAGTGAAAGTTCTGTTCTCTATGAAAGTGATCATTGTGATGATCATCCCTGATAAGTGCTTTGATATCCCTGATAAATTGTAATTTATCTAAAATTTTTTCAATCCATCAGGTTTTCCTATCCTGAACCTCTATTTTGCTATGTACTGGATCGTCCAAGCCAGATAATCTAGTTTTCAATATTTTGAGATTCAACTTGCATTATAGTTCCGATACACATCAGCTTCAATACTGTATCCTGTCCCAACCTGAAACTGTCCTTCCCATTTTCTTCGCACAAGCCCAGGGTTTATGTAGGCGTAAAAATATCACAATAAATAAATACATTATCAAATAATAATGAAGCAAAGTATGCTTCTCCCTACAATCTTGACAATTAATAATTGATATCCTTCAGAAAAAAAAGTTAAAATGAAATGTATTATATATAAATAAATATATTCTTCTTTCTCAAATCGTGACGATAAATAATTTATTCTCCGACAATACTAGCCCAAGAAATCAGACCAAGTTTATTAAACTTCATGGCTACCAGTGAAAACATTAGGCCTATATAAAATAGAAATATTCTTCCATCAATCCTGACAATATTAATAATTGATATCTCGACAACAGTTGCTTGAGATATCGCACTAAGTTTACCAAACTTCATTTGAAATGGTGGCTAGTTGCCAGAACCTGTGAACCGAACGGTAATAGCAGCGCGTTCGGCACAATTTGGTGAGCCGACATCGCGCGTCCTAATTAACAAAGATTTAAACCTTTGTAATGGACCTTCAGACAAGCAGCCCAGCTGGTTGCAGTTTGGGAACGGAAATATTCAGTTAGTGCCTCGGCCGCCGGTTTAATGAGTTTATTTCTGTAAAAATAACCGGACTGGCGCTTGTGGGTGGAGTGTGTGAGTGTTGTGGTGTTGGGGATGGGGGGGTTTGGTTAAACGACCATGGCTCATATCTTCTGTTTCCGGAGTTCATTTGTTACTGGCTGGATACAGTATTCGGGTAATGAACCACATTTAGAATTGTTGCACAAACCAATATGAGAATGAGTGGATCTATGGATTTTGAGAGACACCTTCCCTGCTTCACAGTTCGTTTCAAAGGTGCTATTGATTAGAGAAACGTAGGCTCCAGCCAAGTGATAGGGAAATTGTGAACAATTACTATAGATACTGGGTTTACTAGCCCACCGTGTTGCGAGTATATGAGAAGCATCAGGTGGTTCAGTTTTTCAAGAAAATATTAACAATAATTGAAATATTAACAATTTTCACCTTCCACTCTCAAATGTCACTTTCATTATGGAAAAATATATCATTATAAAACAATGCAAATAATGCATCATTATGAAATTAATATCAATATATTTTATGCCTTTATTATCTCCTTTAATTTACAAGCATCTTCCTGAAATATGGCAGATAATGAAGTCTTACATTGCCAAATTTTTTTTCAATTTTACAGAATTTTATAATTTTGTTATAAATTTATTTTTGTACTAGGTTACTACTTTGCTTTTTCTGTATTCTTGAAAAATGAAATTTATTGAGTAGACTTGGAAAGTTGAAAAGTCTCAGAATAACTTCCAACTTTCTGTTGGTTTTGCTCCATATTCCTTCTCACTATTTCACTTGTTATTCATAGAAATTCCGAAATATCCACCTTACAACCACCATTTCACCTTATATCACCTTGATAACATGAAATAAAAACTACAGAAATGAATCTATTTTATCATATTAGCCTTATCTTTGGGTGTATTTTAAGGAAAGTATTGAATGCTATGATTTATCAAATTCCTTTCAATGTCTCTTCAAGAACAAATATTGTTTATTAATCAGTATCGTGGGAAAATATTTTCGAGAAAGTGCAATATTTTCTCATTAGGCTATGAATATCAAGTGAAAATTGTTTCCAGTTTCATTTCCAATTACGGATCGCAGATACTAATCTATCGTTGATCAGCATCAGGTTGGTTATCCTCATTATTATCAAGTGATAAATCGTGTCTGGCTGTGTTTGGTTTTGTTACGCTGCTTATCTTGATTACGGAAACTGCCTTGTACGGTAAAATAATCTGATGCGTTAATTAACCAGAGCTCGGCGTACCCGAGATTAATTAATGAGGCGTAAGAATTCAGCTTGAGCGTAAGTTTTTTCGGGTTGTTTTTGATACGCGCGCACGCCTAAGCAGCTTGCTATCTTGACGCTACATGGGAAAGCGTTTAGCGAATCTACAGTGTTGACTTGTTTTTGTGTCGTGGATGACTTGTCGCCAGTGTACAAGCACAGGAAGACTCGTCGTGCATACCAGAGTGAGTACCTTAGTAGCGGGTGATGATCCCTTGCCCCGTCCGCTATCGTTGTCTATTTTCAATTAAAACAAACACGTTTTCCAGCAGACGGTGGCTAGATAAGCAGCCGTGTGACAGTTTTATTGAAAGTATAAATTCAACGTCGCTGCGATACCATACACATATTTCATTCGAAATTTGAATTAACATCAGCCGTGTGATGACCGGGGTTCCAGTGGAAGAAGAAATGCTAGTTTATCTTTTGACTCTTTTCTTCAAGATTAGATATCTTATCTAAGAGAATCAATTTGAATACATTAAAAGTGGGGTGCTTGTTCTTTTGTTTTTATTCTCTCTCTTTCTCGCTCTGTGTCTGAAAACTAAAATGTGATCTAAATTATGGTTTGGAAGTAGACTAGTATTTTGGATTATTTTTCATTATCATTGGAAATATTCTAGACTGATTATTCGTATACAGTGCTTACATTATTCAATTCCATAGTTGTGAAGCACATATAATTATGTTTGTGTAGATAATTCAAATGACACATATTCATGTATGATTCTGTATCAGAATATTGTGTGATTATGATTTGATAACTCAATATTATATATTTATGAATGTTTTAGTTCTCCTAACTCACTCAATAGTCTCAAGATCTGGAATTGATGATCCCTGAATCCACAAAATTCTAATTCAGTCTTCATTTTATTGTATAATAGTTCTAAATTAAAAAAAAAATACTTTTCTGAATATAAATAACTTCGATTTAAGTCCATTTTTCAATGATTTATGCCACTGATTCACTAATTCTGTGATGGACATTTCTAAACATGATATATGAGCAAGAACAAACTATTGAACTGAAATACTTCATAACTGGAGTCATAACTAGAATAATGAATGTCTGAATCACTGGCTGTACTCAATATCTGAATCACTGTAATACTGAATATCTGAATCACTGCAATACTCAATATTGTTTGATAATCAATTTTCATATTGCTTTCATATTGGTTTCATATTTGTATTTTAAGGAATTACAATCGCTCAATAGAAGACTAGCGTTGAAAAAAGTACATTATACTCAATCTTGTTGAAAAATTCATCCCCAATGATGCTCTCAACTCCACAAGAAGTTTCCTGGTATTCCATCAAGTACCATGGGTCTCTCAAGTATTTCCTCGCCTTCACCATGTGAGTGAGTTGAGAAATTGGGAGGTAGAAACTGGGCAAAGGAAATAATGGTTGTCGTAGTCCCTTGACAGAACGGGCAATCGCTAGTAATTATGTATTAGAAGGCATTCACGATTCACGTGAGGGAATAATTAACCAATGGAACAACGGGCGTTGGCGAGTCGCCTAGAGCAAATTAAAGGCAGCCCAAGAACGACGACGGTCTTTTGGATTGACGTAACGATTCGAATGTGTCAAAGTGGTTGTGGGGGTGTGAGGGGTGGGAGATGAGGGTGTGTGAGTAAGAACAGGGAGAGCAGATAGGAAATGTGAGCGTGTGAGTACTTTTCCTGCTCTCTCTTTGACAGAAATCATGGAAAGGGCCGATAATTAACGGGCAAGCTTACTTAGCGTTTGCAGTTTTTCAATTGAACGCAGCAAAGTATCAGCAAAGGCTCTACAGATGCCAGAGCCCTCCTCTCTCTTGGTCCATCGCATTTCCCCCCCCCTCCCATCCTCTCATTGCTAATTCACAAGGCCCTTATTTCGCTACTTCAGACCTTACTTCCATCCTAAATATTTTATTAGGTGCTAAACGGAAAACGGGCCCCTCTTTTTTTAAACACGCGTACAGCAAAACTTTACGTTCAGCAGAAAAGTGTAATTACTAAACTTCCCCCACGGGCGCGTGTTCTTTTCCTATATAAAATAAAGTGAAGGCGTATCGATTGAGGCTCACTTATTACGGAGGCAGCCGACTTTTGATTGGTCAATGACCATTGGATCGTGCGATCACTGCTCAACCCGGAAATATTCAGAAAGTTGATCAAAATTTCATCTCTCACATTCAATCCCGATCTGAATTAAAAATATTTTCTCCACTGATGTTTTCCGAAGTCACTCTGATAAACTTCCAATCAAAGTCAACATTATTTCTGGCTGCTGTTTGAAAAAACTCTTTACATGCTCGTCGACAACTCGAAACGTCAGGAATCCCCTTCATTTTATTCACGCTGGACTAAATTTCCCCTGAATATCTCAAATTAACGAAGAGATGAACACATGTACTCAGTTTGGCCGTCGTTCTATAGCCTAACATCAAACAGTGTCCATTTTAGTAATTATTGATGGACAGTACTGCGAATTCGAAGCCCAACTTTACAGAGTAATTTAGAGCAGATAGAACTGTCACTAACCGCCTCTTTCCGTCACTGTATGTCAATTGATATGGCAGTCGTGTAACTTAGTATCGTGGTGGTATGATTACCAATTTCATTCACCAACCTATTCTAATTAATCCAAAATAAACTTCTTTTATTTGCTACCTTCTATCCTAGTCCTGGTTTTATCTAAACTTTTTATTATATTATTTCAAATTTCTTTACGCATAATGTAGTGACAATAATTGGTTTTGAATTTTTTAATTATATTTTTTTAGAAAAAATATTATTTCATTTCTCTGTTGGGGTAAGCAGATCTCCCTATTCGCAAAATTATCGCGAATAATTCAAATTCCCCAATTCTTTGATTGGATATTTTTCTGATTGACAAAATTGACTTCAACTTGTTTCAGAGTCATTGCAGAGCAAATACGCGTAATTAGGACTGGGGTTGATATCAGAGTATTATGATCGAATTACTATCAGCAAGTGGGGTTCTCTCTGGCTGGGGTCTGATCATCAAACCAAGGACATTATTAAAACAAGACTACTAAGCAGGCATGAGAATGGTGACTGCTAAGAGGAAGTGCGGTACAAGCGTTAGGCCATTAAAATGGCATTAAACAGTCATTACTTCTGAGTACACCATCTACAAACAGAACACCACGTTCCACCACGAAAATACTGCTATTTGGACGAAATTGTTGTCTACTCTTACTACTGGCTTGTTGTTTCCTTGATTTGGTGATTGTACTGCCATCTGGGGCTAGTCATTCTTGAGACACATTTCAAATTTGCAACTTCAGGGGCCCGTTTCACGAAAGTCACAAGTTACATGAACGTTACATGAATAAACTGAGCTGTTAGAATTGTAACTTGTTAATTGTGATTTTCGTGAAACGGGCCCCTGATGTAGAGAGGCGCGATTGATTGTGATGTGCGATTTCATCCACATCTAGAGAATCTATCCATCAACATTCTTGGTAACATTAACCAATGTCATACAAGAGAGAATTTCGAAGAAAGAATAAACAAAATCTGATATAAGAGATGCCTATTGTGATTTACCGAGAAATGCTGTATTATTCCACTCTTAGGCTAGGCGTACACCGGTTAGTCAAGACAAGACAAGACGAAATTAGTCACGTTTAGTCACAGTAATTCTTATAGCTGCTTATGAAGCAGCACACACCGATGCAATGACTAATCGGTGTGTGTTGCTTCATAAGCAACTATGTGAAACATCAATCATCATAGTATCTGATGAAATGGGAGAAAGTATAGATGATCAGAACAGAAACCATGAGTATTACAACACGTAGCTTTCTGCAACAAGTATTGAAAGCTTCATTGAAATAACAAAGGCATGCTGCTTGCATAATGAATGCAGCATGCTTTGTTTCGATTTCTCATTCCGTCTATTTTTATATTTGATTTTATGTTGTTTGAGTAACATGACATTGTTATGAATCTTGTAAATTGTGACAACAAATAAATAATCTGCATCTAGAAAGTTGGATGCATGTTGTGGGGAATGATAAGACAAAACATGTGTTATTTGAATTTGAAATATTGAATAAATTTTGTCAAGCATGATACGTGTTCAAGCTAAAAAGAGACAAGGGGGATTACATCTAGCAACAAGTCAGTGTTCTTTCACAAGAACATTGGAAGAGAATCCAATGTAATACAGTAAACGCTTCGCATCGTGTATGAAGTTCAAAGCAAACTGTTCATTTTCACCAGCTTTGTAGATATCATGAAACTTTTAATTAGCAACTAGTAAACAAAGCAATTTTGCAAAACAATGAGTGGTGTTCCGGAGAGAACAGTAAAAAAGTTGTTAGCCTGAGAGGCTTTCAAGATTTGTGCTAAGATACAATGGTTTGCAATAAAGCAACACCAGGAGACAAATTCGTTCAAACTTTATTAATTAGCAAAGCTAATTACAATGATCATATTCGCCGGGAATCTTTGTTTGGTCTGTTGCGTTCCAAGGGTTCCAGGGCTGGGAAAGTTTATTCCGCTACCATGAAATACAGCAACACGCGACAAAACTGAATTTAGCCGAGCTTAAGCTGAACTGCGGCTGCATGTAATAGTGTCTAGTAGCTGGATAATAGGATCGTATAACCCACTACCATTTTGTGTTCATTACTGAGAGGACTCACACACTGGTTTACAACCTGAAAACCGCCAGGTCAGGTGTGAAACCAGGTTTATGTTTCAAGCATGTGAATAGCGAATAAACTCAGCTATCTATTCCATACATTTGATACTCTTCAGACTGCAACATAATATCAAATAATGACTATAACGTTCAATCCATATTCATAGAGATTCTGATATCTCAATAAAAGCATTAGTGGGTAATTGGAGCCGTTAAATCTAACAGTTGGATATCCAAAGTTTCATAATGACTCTATTACTGTTTTCACATGCGCTGGGAATATGAGCAGTATAGTTTTCATTGAGTACCCTGGCTAATATTGCAATTACAAGATTTATTTCATACAAAATACGTGGTTTCTCTTCTGAGTTTAGTACATTGTACTAATAGGATTCATGTTTGCCTATTGCAGAGCGTAGCATAATAGTAGGGACTTCAAAGATGTAAAGTATTAGAACATGTGAAATAATAAGAACTTACAGCTCTATTGTGATATTAGACTTACTTAATTTCCTAGAAACGTGCACATATCCTAGAAACGTGCCCTATAAAATTCTCATAGACTCTCAAATATTTATGCCCAGAGTTTCCTTAAAACTATTCCGAGTAGTAGATAATTCTTGAAAAATATTATTATTAAAGGAAAATATCAGTAGGAAAGCTCAGTATTATTTGTTTTATAAAGAATAAATTGTTGGGTAAAAGCGATATTTCCTTGGAGCTAAGTAACCAGAAAGACTAATAGAATAAAATAAAAAAGGCCTCCACCCCCTCAAAAAAATTCTACACACATTTATCCAAATTATCTTTAGATAACGATCAATCAAGAAGAAAATGTGTTTTGATCAGCAAATCTATTCAACAATGATTCTCACCCACAATGTGCTGTATGTATCCTGTTCATGCTAAACTACTATTGATATCGAATCATTAAATTACAGATTTAACATACTATAATATACATAATACAATACTTGCAATTCTAATATAACATATTTATATTGTTTTTGATCGGCGATACAATATTTCATTTTTTTATGAGTTTTTGAATGAGGTGAAACAGTTTGCATGAGTTAATTGTCTAATTCCCATTGATGAGTTGTTTTCCCAACGAGTTTCGAAGATCTTTTATGCACTGTCAAAGTTGTAAATGAGTAGGATCAGAGGAAGAGATTTAAACACTGTTTATCACTTGCAAGCTCTAATCTTGAACACAACCTGTCCTGCATGCTCATACCAGCACTACCCCACCCGGCACACTCTCCAATGAGGGGAATGACAGATAAATCGAAATTGGAAATTTATTGCGGGAAAGCAATGTGATATGACGGTCGAATTCATTCGAGAATTGTTGCATGGCAAGGTAGCCATTGCTGCCTGCCTCCAGCTTACATAATAAACCAATTTACTGCTACCATCCCTTGGCATCCGAGGCGATTGCTTTCGAACTCGGCTAATAATGGACGGATACGATTCACAGCCTCAGGCAAATATGCTGCTCAATCTGACGATTTTATCATTCTACATGATAAAGCAGAAGGGTCGAACTGTGCAGTAGATATTATTATACAGAATGCTGCCAACAACGCCAGGGGACACTCAAGTCATCATATAGATGTATAAAAACTATGTGATGAAAGGAATATTAGTCATTCAGGTTATCTGTTATAACAGCTATGTTGTGCTAGTTTTAACCATTATATTGAAGAAAAACAATGATTTAGTTCAAGAAAAATTCCAGGTAGAATATTAAATTCTAATACTAGCTTAGGTTAATAGGTTTAATAGGTAATAGGTTTTAATACTTAACAGGTTAATACTAACTTTCACATCCGAATACTGCATATGGAAAGTGACTATGAACAACTTTTTATTTGTTTAGGATACTTCATTTATATATTTATAATACAAATGAATTGATAAATCATGCTTATAAACAAATAAAAAATAAATAAACATGGTTTTTTCATCTTGAACTTGAATCCGTTCTTTCTTCATTCAAGAAGCAAATAACAATCAATCAATCCACAAGATAATCAGAAATCAATTCCAGCTTCAAAGTTCATCCACGACTTCCCAAAATCAACAGTCGCTTTGGAAATATGTTCGCCATTTATCGTCTCAAACAGTGTGCACTGAAGTATGAGACGTGTAAACATGCTTTAGCTTACATAGAAATCTTGTATCGTATTTATTTTCTTGAGCAGTGAAACATTCTCTCAACAGTCAGGTCTGAGTGGCCTGCGGCTAAATAATCGTTCTTGCTTTCCGTCAAGGAATTCTGTCTGATGATGAAGTGCACGGATCAGTTCCAGCACTCTGATTGAATCAACAAAACATGAACTTGCGCTTTAAACTTCTTCTCCTGCTCGGCGTCTGTCCTAATTGTTCCATCCATCAGTTGTGACTTTATTCATCTTCGTTTTGTAAGTTGGTGTTCTGTTTGTGTAGTTACTTGACAGTAATAGGCCTACTGCCAAAGTCCTATCAATTGAAAAAATGTGCAATTCGGTAACAGAAACTTGGAATTGCAGAAAAAACAATTTAAAGCTCTAATTAGAATTGAGCACTTCCCATCTAAATATTAGATAATTAATTACAAAATTTAAAACGTGTTTTTATTTACAGAATTACTGGTAGAGGTAGAGTAGCTTCCATACTGAAAAGTAGTAGAGTAATTTTTCTACGGTGCTCATAAGTACTCTACTCAACCAAGTACATTTTCATTGTGAGAGTTAACAAGATATAAGTTAATATTTGTCCAGTAAATTTGACTTTCAAAAACCTGGCTTTACTGAGTTCAACCAATGCAAGAGAATCATATGAATGAATTCTTCGTCCTGTAACATACAGCAATATTTAAAACTGAAACACCCATGGAATAAGTTATGATTTTACATTATTATATATGTATGATTGTATGACAGCAGTTCCTTAGATGTGTGATTCCGATTTTGTCGTAGAGTTAGTTGAGAAAAGAATCTGTAGAATATTAATCATTCCACAATATAAGCAAACACAGTATTTTAAGCCAAAAAATAGTAGACTACAAGTTCAATAATGATGTTTTCCTAGTGGGAACATACTTTGATTCCTGGGTAAGTAGAATACAATATTATACATCTTGAAAAATTTTGGTGCGATCAATTTGAAAAATTTGAAGAAAAACCAGTCCTAGATTTATTTATTATTTATTTCAGTCTTCCTAATGTGATCTTAGTGCACAAATAGTTTATTATTTATGTTATGTGATTATGATTATTAATCTTTATTATTATGACTATGTTATGTAATTATGATTATTAATCTGTTATTTGTTAGTATTTAAAAGTAGTAGTCCTAGTGAGAGCTGCTAAACTTATCAATTCGAAATAATAGTAGATTAGAAAAAAATTGCTCATTAGTCTTCTTAGACTAGATTGCAATATGAGGTGTGGAAAAAAAAAATTTCAGTCTTCAATTCCATTACAGAAAAATTGAATTTCCGAATATATTCTGATGAAATTTTTTATGAGATTGAACAGTATTTTTATTTAATTAAGTTTTTCATCTGGATATGCAATTCTCAATACATTATTATTTATATAAAATTGCCATATTATAATTATTTACTTATATTTGTTGAACAGTTTATTCAATATCTATCGGTACCAGCTATTAATGAATTTCCGAGAAATAAGTTGAAAATCATTCGTTCCCACAGTACTTACCAATTATCGTCATACTCGATGCCTTTATGAATGCGGGCGTGTGTGCCTGCGTGTGGCTGTACACAAAGAAGCCATCATCAGTGTTTTTACGTAGCGTGTTTTAAAAATAAATACGTTGGAACCACTCCCACGTTGTTAGTGAGGTCCAATCATTAACGCATATTCTGATATCCAGCGACAGCTGTTGCGTTTTCAACTTCCCTCATTTACGTTCTGAATAAACATAGCTGCGGAGGACATCAGAATTAATTGGATGAAATTGTGTGGAATTAAAGAGCACTGAGTTAGATTTGTGTGATAATCGACTCTCCCTCTATGATTACCAATGGAATCAGTATCAGTTGCTGAAAATTGCAACCCGAGCACCAGGATATTAGTAAAATTTGAATAATATTTAAGGGTTCATCCATTGTTCCGCATAATTAATTCGTTTTAATCTTATTCAAATTGAAATCAATTAAAGCAAAACTATTATGATGACCCACTGTGAAAACAACCACCATGTCATCAAATTCAAGACTTTTCCAATACTAGAAACTGGAATACTTTTACGGAGTATGATATTTCACCTATGAAATCTCTATTACTAAATATTTGCTATGATGCTATTTCCAGTAGACATATACCTACTCTTTGATCACACCCTACAAGAGTTGATATCCCTATATTTTCGGGCTAACAATTTATAGAGAGTGAGAGAAAAAGTGATTCTATAAATGAAGCTGTGATGATTTTTTTTCGTTCCTCGTTCCCTCTTCTTCAAATAATAAAGGAGGAATAACTAAGTGAAAATTGAAATATAGAGAGACAAATTAATAACAAGTTGACAGATATTTTAAAAAGTTCAAAGAGAAATGAATAAGTCGAACATGAAACTACCAAAACAAATAATAGAGCTATTTCAAAACAAAATATTATAGAGAAAGAAGACATTTTTTAAGTAAATAGATATATTGATGGAATACTCTCTCTGCTGATTTTTTCCTTCTGCTATAATCATTAATATATCATAAGAATATTAGTAAGTAGAACTTACTAAGTGTTTCAGAACGCACTATTACGTACAAAAAATGCAATTTATTTTTTAATGATCTTCGTAATAATTAGATATTCAGATAGAGGTAAAAACTCATCACAGCAGTTGGTTCCTAAGCTACTGCAGTAAATAGCTTTATTAATTTAAGCGCCGTGTCAGATAAGCTCTGACCCAGGCCTGGAGACTTATTGCGAGGGGAAACTTTATTTCGATAGGACTTATCTGCGACGCAGTTTGTTTCCTGTTCCTCTTTTCTCGCAGTTTAGGCCTAGGCTGACTTGATCGGTGAATGGTAGCGCTTGGGGACCAACCGGTAAGGATAAAATATTTCCCGAGACTCGGGAAAACGTCCAATACAATAACTCTGTGTCGTGTTATCACGTGTTCGACTGACTTTGCCGCGCGCGCGAAAAATGCTTCTAGTCACGTGGTACTATCAACTTGATGGCTACCCATTGATATTGGACGTTTGTGATTTTTCTCACGTAGTATATAGAATGAAATCGGGAATTTTGAACTGAACAAATGTCATGGAAGACATGTGACTCATCTGATTACTGAACTATTGTTGAATAATCGCAATGTTTTTGGAATTTAATCCTACTTTCGTATAATAATGTTTTGTTTCAATCAATGAGTAGATTATTTTTCAAATACTTCTACTCATCTACATTTATGACATTAATCTACATGATTCTGTGGCCTGAATATAATACTAGAACTAAAATTTGACTAGAAAATCTAAAACATGAACTAATGAACATGTATCTACGTATTTGCAATAATTACTCTTTAATTTTTTCTACATTAATCTTCATTAATTCAGACTCCTAACGTGTATACTGTTATAATTTCAAAAATATTGTTAAAACGCACGTAATTATCCTGAGAGGTAGTTATCCTGTTATTATATTACAGTGGTCAATATCCCCAATGACCACAGGCTCAGAACCTCCAGGCCCGAGAGCCACATAGATGACAATAAGAGTTATTACCTGGCAGGTACAATACATAACTAGAGCAAGGGAGTACTCTTTGTTCTTCCTTCCCGATAAACAAGTAATTATTTTTCAGCCGCTCTGGTCAATGTTTCAAGTTGTCAGTGGGATAGAATGTGGTATAATTAGGAAAAAGGGAAGAAATGAGATGGGAAGGAAGCTGGGTGAATAGAGGGATAAATAATTGATTGAATAGGAGTTCCATAGGATGGATGGAAAGAGGTGAAGACGAGAAAATAAAAGGAGAAAAGGAAAAAGGATGTGGAGGAGGAGAAGAAGAGGAACAAGAAGAAGAAGAAGAAGAAGAAGAAGAAGAAGAAGAAGAAGAAGAAGAAGAAGAAGAAGAAGAAGAAGAAGAAGAAGAAGAAGAAGAAGAACAAGAAGAAGGAGAAGAAGAAGAAGAAGAAGAAGAAGAAGAAGAAGAAGAAGAAGAAGAAGAAGAAGAAGAAGAAGAACAAGAAGAAGAAGAACAAGAAGAAGAAGAAGAAGAAGAAGAAGAAGAAGAAGAAGAAGGAGAAGATGAAGAAGAAGAAGGAGAAGAAGAAGGAGGAGAAGGAGGAGGAGGAGGAGGAGGAGGAGGAGGAGGAGGAAGGAAGATGATAAGTGGTAGGAAGTAAGAGGAGGACTAGGGATAGGAGGAGATGGAGAAGAAGAAGGTGGAGGAGAACTTGAAGAATACAAAATAGATTCAGAATAAGATAGAAGACTAAGAAGAAGACAAATAATATGAAGAAGGGAGAAAGAAGCAGAAGAAAAAGAAAAAGAAACGGATAAGTGGTAGGAAGGGGTTGTTTGCGCAGCCTCCCAGAATTCGTACAAGATAAGTTGACTACGTGGGCTAGCAACATCTATAGAGAATTCAATGTCTCTTATATCTATGTATGAGTGAACTAGCACAGAGGTGATCGACAATCGAGATAGTGAGCTTACTCAGGAGCTAAGAAAACGCTTTGGGCGAGTGGAGTACTCTTCACTTGACTATGAAACCCGCGCTTCTCGGCAACTAAACATCCGCCACTTGTAACTGGAGAAACGTCTACGATCAGATAGGGCTCATGATTTATAATTGAGTTCTTTGGACGTCTAACCAGATATAAGCATTTCGCTCTTGACATGATAGTGGCGTCAATGTTTAAACTAAGCTTAATGCTTGTGGCAAGTTGCGTGGAATATTGTTTACAGTGAAGTTGGTTGGTTGGAGGAGGCAACAAATTGAAGGAGATGAGATGCAAGACAAGGGGGATGAGAGGGGCAGAATGATCGTAGTTCAAGTGTTCTTCAACTGTGCAAGCTTTATTTTAATATGTGTGTAGCCTAGCTGAATGCTGTTCACACGATCAGTAATTTCATCTTGTACAATAGTTGATATGGAAATGTCTTTGAATCACCAAAGTTCTATTGTTGAAGACATCATTGGAATTAAAACCCATCATTCTTGAGACCCTTTTAAACGCTATTCTATTCAGTACTTGTATGATACAAGACATGTATTTCACATGTTTTCTCTACATATTTTTTCTTATTTCATTATCTTCAGAGAAAAATGATGAGGTGGAGTGATTTCAGTTATAAAAAAATGCAGTTCACAATATTTGTAACAATAACTCTCCTTCTTCGATTTTCTGTAATGAAATTTATTAGGTACAAATCATTGTATTCTATATAGAAGATAAGAAGTTAGTATATAAAAATACAACACATTTCTCATGTATCTCATACAAAGAAAGAGAATAAGTTTTTCAGCTACATTTCAGATTTGTAATACTGTACAATGGTTAAAGAAAAATTCCTTGTTAATTCATGATTAATTAGTTGGGAGGAATAAAGAATCTATTTAATCCACTTTTAGAAGAAGGTTCCACTTTCAAGGATATCCTTCACTTCATTGTACCGTATATTTATTATCAGTATTTCAAAAATGTTTTCATTCCATATAACGTGTTACAGCCTCATAATGATTTACAAAATAATTATCTTTCATTAAAATTCCCATGGATTTTCGTAGAAAATGTATAACTGCTCAAATTTATGACTCAACTTGAAGCATTTAAAGAGCTGACTGATTTATGACATAGTATGTAAAACAAAGTAATGTTTGAGGAAACAGGATTAAAAAAAAGGAATTATGCAGACAACAACATAGACTCACGTTAACAAAGCCCAATTCCAACTAATAACACAAAGTGGCATTATTTGAATACAAATTACATCTTTCTATTGCCTCTCTAAGCATGGTTATAATACGTTTACTGCTTTTAGATTGATCTTATTACGTTTTGAAAAGTGATGGCTTCCGGATATGGCCTAGACTAGACTACCCTGACCGGGTCATAAATTTTAAAGGTAATATCCTGTTGCACTAAAAATGTAATAGAGAGAAAGCGCATCTTCCTTCTTCTCATAACATCCGTCCATAGTGAGTGACCTGCGGATTGCATAATCTATGCCAATGTCATAATGTTTGTAAATAGTGTGACTCCCCAATGTTTTGTAATATACATTATTTATGTTGAAAGTTTGAAAGAGTAAAATTATTTTCATGCAAACTTCCTATGAAGTGGAGTTATTACTTGACGAACATTTTCATTTTCATGGAAAAGTTAATATGTGAGACTTCATTCCTCATTCTTTGTTTCAACTACGATGAAGTAATGGTTCAGATGGTGATTAAGATTTTACTCTTCATATTTTCAGTTGAAAATACGATTTTCGGTGGGGCATGGCGTTTTTATATTATCATCTCACCTCATCACAACCATGTACAACCTGAGGGGTCAGTGCGATCATCATCTACAATGTATACTGCTCATGCACAACAAGAAGACTAAATTAATGTGCCATTATCTCACACTTATATCGCGTCCATGATCTGCGGCGTATAGTTATTGTAGGTCGCGCTATTATGATATTAAGATTGATGGCTGGAGTGATGATAGCGTGCGATGTGAGCTGATTAGAAGTTGAAAAAGCTGGTGCCGAGGGGAATGTTCTTCTATCGTGCAAAGATCGGGCCGCGCCAAGATCGAAGAGCCGTTTCGTCGTATTATATCTCGCCGATAATGGAGGATTGGTATTGCTGGAGATGGAATGTGGTGAGAGTACAATATCGGGGGGGGGGGGAGGTGAGGGGGAACCGTGGTTTAGGCTCCTAAAGAGGCATGTAATGACCTATGGGAAGGAGCCGGATGGGATCCGGTCACGGAGATCGGCAACGGTAATAGAGCTGTTCTGTTCTGCAGCAGACTGGCTGTGGCTCTCGATGATAATAAAGACATTAGGAGACCGACACCCGTAGCCCCGATGCATGACGGACAAGAGAAAGAAATACTCAGTCAGACACGAGTAAGAGAGAAGGCAGGACGATGATAAGCGCGGTGCCACTCTGTAATGCCACCCAAAAGAAGCAAGCCGAGAGAGCAGGTCGATCGTGTCTTAGCCGGTCGTGTCTCCTCTCTGGCCGTCGGAGCCTTTGTACTCGATCGGTTCACAGAACAACCGACTTCGCCACGCAATTGTTTCCGTGGAAATCGAATTATCATCGAACAATTCTATATTTCCTCTCTTGGATCCTCCGCCGGTCCGCCATGGGACACAGACTGTCATGCTTGTCTGCACTGGTTGAAGGGCTGCTTCCTTCTACTGGTGGCTACAGAGGACAGCTATTATTATTTTTCCGTATCACTTTCATTATATAATACTAATTAATTAAGTATGTATACTATTATTAAATAACCCTTTTATGTTATATATAATTTCGTATTATTATTTCTATTTCATTTGTATTACTAACAATTTCTTTGACGTACGAAAATCTTATTATGTGTGATTTTCTTTATCTCTCAGTGTGACTCGTCAATGTGATTGAACTTCGTCTCAATTCATTTTAGTAGATATCTCCTATCATTTTTTATGATATGCTGTATCACGTATTTTATGACTCGACAATGTAATTGAAAATTATCTCAATTTATTTTAGAAGATTCCTTCTTTTTCACTTTCTTTAGAAATAAATTTTAGTTTTACCAAAATATTGTGAATTTCGTAGTCTTACGAAATATTGTGTATTTCATTGTATGTTGTTCTCTTTTTTCTACTGCTTTAAAATTGTATTATTTTGTTCGGTTGAATATCAACTCTGTTCTGTAACTCTTGTATATAAAAATGTGGTAATGGGTAAATTCTTGTAGAACTGAGGACTCTTGTCCCCAGCTCTTGGTTCACAGTAATAACTAAAAGTAACTTACTTTATTGAAAAATAACTTATAGCATTTATTCCTATCTTTAATAAAAATTTCTACTCTTGAATTTTTTCCAGTGACACTCAGAATACTTACTCTGAAGAAGAATTCTGAACTAGCTGAAGAATTATCATAATATGAGTAATAAGCTTTATTAGAACACGAAGAACCATTAGAACATGTAGCATAGATTGGAACGTGTTCGAAAGGTCATGTGTCTTTCATCATAAATTGGTACTGTAGTCGAATATTGAGTTCATTTGGTTAGAGTTATTTTGAGAATAACTCATAAAAGAAATGTGGTTTAGGAAGAGGAGTGGGCGGAAAATCCCATTCTCCAATAGAAACTACATAGTCTGTTCAGCTATCTGTAGAAGTTTTTTTTATAGTTTGGACTGGAATATTATTTCCATGCTATTGAACGCCCTGGATTCCATTATAGAGTAGTGGACATGAATAGATCATGTTTCGGGATTGAATGAGAGCAAACCTCTTTTTCATTTTATATCTGACGGTCAGCTCCACACAATAGAATGCCCTGGTCATCCTATTTATTCCGCTCTTTTCATTACGACTCATAAAAGTACTGTTGGAAAAGATTTCCTTCCCAATGCATGGTGAGGTTATATAATAATTCATTAAACCAAAAAATGGAATGAGTTGGAAAACGTCTCTTTGTCCCTGATTTTCTTCATGGCTGTGCGTAGGCGAGAAAGGGCTTTGACTTATGAAAGTTTTGGGAAAGCTAGGTATTGGGAAAGGTTGAGTGTTGGAAAATTCAGTAGTGTGAAGTATAAAGTATTGAATTTTTGTTTCTCTATTTAGTGCATAATCCCAGTCTCTTATTAATTACCTGGTTTTAGTGATTCTATATTATTCTGTAATAAAATTCGTTGAAATTTTACAAACACCATGAAATAGTTCTCATTGAAGTAGAGCTTAATAGAAGCAACATCCATTTGTTCATATTTCAATAAATACTTATTTTCCAAAAATAGATGGAATGAAAAGATTTGATGTTTCATGTATTCAGTTTTCAGGTATAATATTTAAGTCGAATCAATGAATAACTTGCTTTTGAGTGATTAAGTGTTTCATAATTTCATTGTATATAAGGTATTACACTGCAGGAACTTCTTCATCACCCTTCATTTCGAGTAGTGATAGTATAGCAACAGTACAGCTGACACTACAATTATAATATTATTATTCGTTCAACAAATCAATTATATTTATATTGCAATTGGATGAATCCATGTTGGAAATATTTTGTTTTCCTCTCGTTTTATAAGCTTATGCCAGTGAATATGATACATTACATCCAACTTTCATCCCCACTTGTTGAAAATTTCAAGTACTAACCCATCATCAACATCATTCTATGAATAATATTATTATTTGTTAGGGAACTCGATTGAAAACGCTTTTGTGTCGGATGGTTGGCAGTAGTGGAGCAGGAGAAGTGTTGCCAAGGACGTGTATTTAGTGCCTGTCCAAATCCTCGTTGGAAACTGCCTTACACGGCAGTTTGTTGTGAACTAAGTTCACTCTCACTTGGCGTGGCGTAGCGTAGTGTGGCAGCTGTATCTTTTCTCCTCTGTGCCTTTACAATGGGCTTCCGCAGGATCTCATTTGTTTCTGCCTTGAGAGAGACAGGGAGAGACGGTTCGGAAGCTTCCTTTCTCCCTTAAACCCCTTACCCCCTCGAAATACCCCCTCGCGAACATTCTGCTATCCATCAAGCTCGGGCCCGGCACACATTTGTCTCAAAACAAAATTGTGTAGACAATAATTCAACCTTCAAACGTAATGGAGACTTACAGCAGTCGAATAACGCTTCATAAAGTACTTTGCAAAATTGATTCCGCCATGAATTTGTTTCCCGGGATCGATTTTGAATAATGCTTTCCCCGCTGTCAGCGTGTCTGACGTTTCCGATAATAAGTTTCTGCTGGCTTCACTTCAAACAGAATTGATTTCATTCGAACAGAACCGGTTTCCTGATCTCTGCTTACTTTTTGTCTTTGCTGTTTGTCGTAATTTCTAACAGCAGAGCGTTTCTTGAACGAAAATCTACTGCATCATAGGAATCACATTTGTCATCCTTGTTGCAAATTGGACTAGAAGTAACGGAGTTGGTGATAAATCGCGCTGTAAACAAAATTAGAAAATTGAAATTTCATTATTAGTTTTCGTCTTCCACTTCAAGAATCGATTTTCTTGAGCTCCTAATAATAATATTTTTCTTGATGTAATATAAATTCACATAATGAAATCATTTTCTACCGTTGTAACGGTGACTGGCTCCTCTAAATACAAAAATTTATGATCTTCAAAATCGCTTCCCGGTGGTTCGGAACACATCTAAAGCTGTAGGTCCATTCATCTCTCATCATCATCCTCCCCACGCACAAGCCTAGAGCTTATGTGGGCATCATCCCTAGCAAAAAAAGTCTCTTGGAATTTCATCAAATCATAATTAAGTTGATCAATGTAGACTCAATCAATTCTGTTTTATACAAGAAAATTTAATTTATGGATCTAAGAAATGTTTTGTCCTATTCTTGTCTTGTTGACGATCTGACTGATGTCATCAAGATGATTCAAAATTTAGTAATATAATCAGATTTCCTTCAAAGCTTTCATTTGCCCTTATTCAAAACATCAAGTGGCATTATAATAAAGAGAAATAAAGATTTTTCGCGTATAGACCACTGCGACTATCAAGTAACTTATCAGATAGCCTACTTAATTCTTTTGAAAGATATCTGAGTATTTATAATGACTTTCATAGTTTTTTATACTGAAGCTCTGTGTACTGAATCAAAATTCAAATTTATTTTCCGCAAATAACATTAAATTCAAATTTAATTTCATTAAATAGATGAGACAATTTCATGAATGAATTATTGCAGTTATAGTTGCAGCCAAAACCTCCTGTTCTTCTTTCTTTAACAACTCTTGGTATCAATTTTGATATCAGCGATGGGTAAAGAAATGCATGAGATGTGGTCGGAGAGACGTGGTGAGCGAGAAGCTGAATTTAACAACTGGCGAGTCGTAACCGCGGGCTTTCTGGTTGTGGCTTATGTCACGCCTTCACATTTACAGTGACATACAAGCGAGCCAAGCCAGATGCAAATTGGTGTTTTATTATTTACAGGAGAGCTGTCAGGCACTCTCCCCCCCCCCTTCTCCTTACCCCCTCACTGTCCAACCCAATGAATAATCCACCGTGTGTGTTTACTATTTTAACCTCACCAAGAATTCTTCAACCACTCTGAAGGTGTTCATTATTTTCTTACCGTGCACTTTTCTTTCCTTACGGCTTTTCTTTGGACACGCGATTTGACTCGATAACTTGATATACTCTTATTTTATTCAAAGTCTTGACTTGTCTTACACCGTCAATGAAACGTGTAGTTGAAGAAGGAATGGATACTTGTTAGGAACGTATCTCCTTTTGTTTGTGAATAATTCATGTACAGAGTAGATAAGGTTCTGTTACTTTGTTTGATGAAGACAATATAGACGTTTGATTAACTAGGAATGAACATTGATACAACTGGGCAGTTATTATTCATTCATGCTCAAGCTCTTTCAGGTACAATCTATTGAGATAATTATGAACTGATTGAGATTATAAAAGAACTGTTAAGAGCCTTAGAAACCCTTTTATTATAAGTGATGATTGATGTTAATTAATAATAACAGCTAATTTGTAAATCATTGGCTACCATTAAAAAAATCCCGAAGTGTAAAGTATTCATTTTCTTGTTCAATAATGTTGTAAGATATTTCTTCGATTTAGATAATTTCTCGGTCATGTTCTTCGAATAAAATTAAATAGAAAAGTATTTTTCATGAAATTGAATATAATTTTGTGAACAATATCATATTCCATGTTGAGTATTATCAATAACGACCTATTTTTTGTTTACAGGTATGTGGAGCTGGAATTCTCCAAAAAATGATGTCAGGTTCTTGGTTATAAGATGGTGAGTTTTTCATTATGTATCACAATCTCACGAAAATGAGGCCTTGAATATCATTTAATGAAGTAAAATGTGTATCAAAGTATGCAATGTGCCTAGTACAATGTACACAAAGTAATGTACTATTGTACATTATACAATAGTACTGTAAGTAAAATAGTTCTGTACTACTTTCGCAAAGTAGCGTATTGTACAAGTAAGTTGTGTCAAAACTCTACAAACATTTTTTTCGATCAAATTCAGATGAATGAGGCACCAGTAGACTAGATTAACTGCAATTCATGCATTGTTTTCAAAAGATTATCTACGTATTGCAGGATATTCTCTGTTTGTTTTCGACACAAATGATTGACCAACATGTTCCTTTTTTTCTAAATGAGAACATGATGTTCCTTCTCATTCAGTATTCCACATATATGCCGCATTCATCACTGCATGCCATCATGACAAATAACACATAACTACACAGATTACCAGCTGTTATTCAATAGCGGAAAGGAGTGAGAGACCGACCAGTGTATACGAATAATATGATAATTGAGAGAGCAGACGTGGCGAGAGTGCATTGCGACGCTCGAATAGTTGGGTCAGGTTAGGTGTGGGCGTGAACAGTCACTCGCAGAATGCGACAATGACGATGAGTGATTGTGCCTGGAGGGCCTCGAGGAATGTGAGACGTGTGCGCGGGTGTGGCATAGCACACAGGAGCGAGGCGAGGCGAGGCATCCCTTACGCATTCCCCAGATTCGCACCTGAGTGTAGCGTCCGGGTTAAGGGCCGATCACGATGCGAAATTTCCGAGAGCAGCAACCCAACTTACGAAATTCCCAACGTGATATTAGCACCGACAATAGCTAGCTCCCACCTCTCTCTGTCACTGTCCCTAGTGCAAATTCGTGTTAGCCGATCGTATTTCATTGCAGGAACTGCCTTCTATTGTATCAATCTGCATTGTGAGGATCATTTTGTTGCAGCTAAGTAGGTGTGAATTGAGAGGGATTGTGGTGAATTTGGCCGGGTTTTCATTAGTCGAATTAGAGGTTGAGTAGCTGGCATACATAAAATTAGTAGTGCAATTTCACCGTGGTGATGCCATTCACGTTTTCTTTGTGTAAATTAACAAAACGGCATTTGTCCAGTAACTTCCACCACTCATTTTGGGAATGAGAAGCCAGCATTACTCATTTTACTAATTTCTAATCGAAATTCGGAAGAGAAATAGTACAGGCCTATTTTTTCTTTCCAGAATATAATATTATACCATTTTATAATTTTTGTGATAGTATCAATGAATATATTAATGATTGAATTTGAACCAAGGCGAGAGAATATACAAAATTATTTTTTCTGCTTTCTGTATTATACAGGCCTATAAAATAGAACATCCATGAAGAACGTTACGCCTTCACTTAGTTGTATATGCATGATTGTATGACAGCAGACGAGATAGTTGGTACTTACCAAGTGGACTCTACCAATAATTCTACAAAAAATTACAACCCGGCCTTGGATCAATATAATTATGCTACTTTCATTGGGTAAATAACAGTAACATTGAAAAAAAAAGATTGGAGTAGGAGCAAAAAGTACCTAGGAAATATGATAGGGAAAAGAAATCAGGAAAAAGTTTTCTTGTTGATGATACCAAAATTTTGATACTAAATTTTGGGACTAAGTCCCAAGAATTAGACATTCAATTGGGATTCTTTGGTCTTCAAGTCTTCAAGTTGAGTTACAGATACGCCCCTCTAGGTTGATAAGAAGTGGGAGAATTTAAATGTTTGAAATTATTTTGGCGATAAAGATGGGATTCTTGCAAAAATAATCAATTACTCAATTCATAACGTTGTTCATGATTGTGTGCATGCAAGAGTGCTAATACAGCTCTGTTATTGGTTAGATTCCAGCTTGCCCAATTTGGTCCATCTCATAAGCTAAGTCAACTTTGAGACCCAGTGAGTAACATAAAAATATCATTGTAATTGTCATTATATTATTGGAATTATTCATTAATCTTTTTGAATTATCACAATCAAGTGATTAAACACTCATTCATCCAGGACAGGAAAACATTATTTGGGAGTGTTATCAATGAACTTAGAACATACCTCCTCATTGAATTTGTGATGTCCTTTAACATGTTCTCCTTACAAGATTCATGACCATTCTCGGCGGTATGCAGCCTTCGTAGCTGGTTCAATGTTGCTTGTTAGAGCAAGATCAGAGATCTAACCCCAAAATATTGTTGTGCAGAGGGGGGTGGGGGTACAGCGGTCAATGTTTCTTGAACTACTAGGGACTGCTAGAAGTTTTGGTCAGAGTGAGGCACCCTGCCAACCTCCCCACCCCCCCCACACCACACGTTTCTCTCCTATCTTGTCTGTCCAGTTTGTCCCTATCTTATCCTATCCCTAACTGACCGACTCGTTGTCCCTTTTGCTAGGGAAAAGGGAACAACTCTCACTTTGTGCCCATGCTTGCCTCATCCACTCCATCGCCTTCCGTTTCAATAGAATTTCATGAGTGGCCGCAACTTCCATGCAATAAACCACAACCAGGAGCTGAGTGGATCTCTTCCCTCTCCCCCTCCCTACCCTCCTACTCATTCCCCTCCCATTCATTCGCTCCCCCCACCAACAGAACTGACAACTACTAACCCGTTGCCTTGTAGTGTTGCCTGCCTGCCTTCTTCGAAACAATGTCCCCTGACTTCCTTCCACTGCCTTCCTTTTGCTGACAGTGCTGAATCTCGAAATGGACACGATAATCTAAAACCAATTAATCTCGGTTGATGGGCGCCACTATGAACCACTAATCGACTTGCAATCCCATCACCCCACCCTCTGCACCACTGTCCACCTCTTGAACAACGACATCGAACTGATTCTGTTGACTATAAAGCAATCGTCTTTCCTATTAGCTATTAACAAAATGTTATTTATCTTCAATCTGAAGACATCATCACAATTTACTCTGATGATATTGTGTGATTTGAATGAGTAAGATTTAATTTCTCAAAACAAATTGAATAAATTAAATTGATGAATTGAAACACATTAAAGAAGGAACTATTGAGATATCTACTCAATATTCTCAATTCATTTTGCCAACAGAAGAACAATGTGTAGAATGTCAACTGAAAATCCAACAACTATCATAATAATAAATTGGAGGTGGTTGGTCAAAGACACATTTCATGGAATCATAATCATAGCAGATTGTTGAACCATTTGATATCAAATCAAAATTGTTTATTTTTCAATAAAACACAGCACATTGTTATTAATAGCATAATAATAAAAATTATATGTATTATACACTACTAGAAATAATTTTTTTTCTTATATACTATACTAGAGGAATGAGCCTACATGGGCAACTGTGGCCTTTGCTTAGACTCGAGATATATAACAATAATATTGATTCACTGCATTTGATATTTTTATTCACTGTTTTATGAAATAATAGGCTATAATGGTTACAAGGGTAGGGAATATCATACGTTTGAAGGACATCAAAGCCTGAAATATGAGGAGTTGTGGGAAGCCGTGAATTTCTCGTTAATAATCACGAGATTAATATTGAACTGCCACGCGAAATAGTGATCAATCATAGATGTTCCTCTTACAAATCAGCCGCTGATTCCATCGTCATTGTCAGGGATTAATTGGCATTGCCATCATCTATCTCTGTCTTATCACTAATATATTACTAGTGCAATGTAATTTTCCGCACAAGCCCTGAGGAATTGTTTTTGAAAACTCTAAAATAATTATTTCATTCATGAGATCACGATATTTTATTCTGCTTTGGTGATGCCCAGATGGACCCCATTGATCACCTACAGTGACCTAAGCAGAATTGTGGTCTATTTAGTAGATGCAAGCGGGAGTGTCCTGAAAAACCTGTGATAATACCACCTAATGAATAATCAATACCACCCATTTTAATTATTCTTGCATTGATTAAAGTCAAGAATCAGGTTTTAGAAATTCGAAGGACGCTCAAAATTCAATTCAATTCTATTGCTCATTAAATTGCATCAAGTTAATCTTATTAAATCTACAAAAAAACAAGTCAAGAATCAGACTATAACACTCTCAGCACTCATCAAGAAATGCAATATTTGTTTTAAAAATTCAAAAGAAGCAAAAAATTCATTCAATTCTATTCCTCATTAGATTTCATCAAGATAATCTTATACAAAAAATCAAATATGATTTTATAAGACTCTAATATGTTTGGGGTAAGGATTATACTCCTGATTAGCTTCTACGGGAGGAAGTATTGATTCCTCCTGACAATATTAATTAATTCTTTTTTGAGTATTAAAAAATCATGATTGAGTATTAAATCTCAAGTAGTTTAAGTAACTTTTAAGTAGTTAAGTAGTACAACTATCGATTCAGTAATATTTAATGTGGCTTGATGATGAAATATGTACATGTAGGCTTATGTCATTTTAATCATGGCAGTTTATTACATCTCTCCAGATAGACTTCAGATACGTGCCACATCAGGCTCAAGTAGGTAATTGTAATCTAGTATTGAGAGTGTCAATTAATATTATTCCAACTATATTTTTTGTTTCTGAAAAAAGCTAATCATAAATATTATTGTTAATTATTGGGAAATTATTGTTAATATTTATGATTAGCTCTTTCCAGAAACAAAAAATATAGTTGAATAATATTAATTGACACTCTCAATACTAGATTACAATTACCTACTTGAGCCTGATGTGGCTTAATGAAGAAAATTGTAAGCTGATGTAGTAAGAGATACATGGAGTATGTACGTGATATAAATATATATGATACAGTATGTTATTTAATACTGTAACTGTTTGTTACTTGAGTTTCAATTAGCACAGTTAGCAAGTGCTTGATTACAAGGCAGTTGATAGCTCTGTTATCAGCCGTTTGTTGACTCGGCTCCTTGACTTGAACTCCTGAGAAAGGTAAGATCCACCTCTGCAGTGGTCCGTAACTACCCTCCCGGGAGTGATCCAAAGTAGGCGCGACACTTAATTATATGTCGCTGGCTGTTTATTACACGTGAAATTAGCTTCATAAATTGCAGTGCCCTAGTTGAGAAGTAATGCAGTTATGAAGGTAAGAAACGAGATAGAATACTGTAGTTGATTACAAAGTTCAAAGATGATCATGTTATTTCAATTGAATCAGTAATTCAATAATATTATTTTTAACAAGAAACTTATTAGTGGAAAAGATTTACATTATTTGAAATATTTATCGAAATTATTAAGAAAAGACGTAGTGAACTACAATGAGTCTGTGTTTGTTTTCATTACTACAAGTCATATTTGTACTTGAAAAAATGAATATGAGCTTAAACTTAAGACGTTTGTAATTTAAATTTGAAATTGAATCAGTTTTGAACAGTGTACGACGTTGTATCTTCTTTCATTAAGATGTATACTGCCAACAATCGATATAAATTCATTGACGGTAGAAGGAAATGGGATGTTGAAACTATCCAATTGCTTTTCAAATCATAATAATTTATTGAACCAAAATCCTAAATAATAATATAGTTTCACAATTATTATAATTCACGACATGCAGTCAAATTTCACTGGAAATTACATAATTATTACACACTGTAGGGATCCCAAAATTCAGAACTTCAATAATGCTATAGAATAATTTGAATTCTATAATGAATTCAATTTCGCTGAAGCGGAAGTCTTCAAAGTATTCTACAGCATTATTAATTAGGATTTTCGTTCAATGAATTGTTAAAATTCAATTACATCAAGTCAAGAAAACCCTTTATTTTATGAATTTAGGTTTCATATTACAAAAATCTTGGGGGGAAATTATTTCAAAATATCCATGTCAATTTTCCTCACATCAAATCTGATTGTGCAGGATAATAACATAATGGTGGTTTTTTAGTACGAGTACATCACTGAAATACATATTTTTGTAACCCTTTCAGTTCAAAACAAGATTGATTTAATCAAACCTGATTGTGCAGGATAATAATATTATAATGAGGGTTTTTTAGTAAGAGTACATCACTGTACTACAAATTTTGTAACCTTCTGAGTTCAAACTTGGAAAAATAGAACACAATCTGATTTCTCCCCATTCATCTCTTCTTTTTCCACACCCTACTATCTCTCCATATTGTCAATTTAGTTCATCAACGTTAGTCTCTCCAGAGAGCATCGCAGTCTATCAATCTTATTGAATGTGCTCTCGATTCGTATCATTGTATGAGCTTGAGCATCATCCGTCGAAAGTTGAATTCAGTTTTCCATCATTCTTAGTTCGGCTGAAATTTGATATTGCAAGTCAGCTTTATTGAGTTTTCCGGCACGGGCTGTGATGATGAAAGAAGCGGTGATCACGAGCGTAGTAATGTCCTTCTCCGGCGCAGACGACAACTCACTATGCTCAGTATTCCTAGCTTAGAGGCTCTATTCTTTGTATATAAAGAGTGGAGATTCCATCACGCTTGAAGAGGCTACAGCGCATCGCCAGAATGAATACAAGAGTCAGCCTTTGTAGCCGAGTACACTTTTCCGCTTTTTTATTCCCATTCTCCGCCATCTTATTCCTTATCACACTATTCCACTTCCGATTAACGTGTGCGTGAGAAGCTACCAACGAAGAATGCAATTACATTTTCATAATGGTAATGAAATTCGAGAATTCCTCATTACTGAATCAATTCTGTAAATTTTCTACTGCTTCTGTACTTTCTATCTGTACCTAATTTTTATTGTGGAATGTGGAGAATCTCAAGCTACAGTTCCACATATCAAAGACTCTAGATTCTTGACTCACCGTCACTCACAACCAAGGTGTTTTTTTTTGTGATAGTGATTATAGTAGTGAGGTGCCTATGCAGTGATCTCATATAGAAGCATAGGCGTAGCGTGGGACATGTTTTTTTTGGGAAGGGGGGCACAAATCAAAATTAGGATGATATTTTGAGCCAGTAAGCATACTACCATGGCCTACTATATAGATACACGGCCGCTATATAGATACACGGCCGTGTTAATACAAGAGGATATTTTTATATGCTAGTCTACCTAATAAAATGCTCAGAAATAATTTAGTGTAGGCCTTCACAGAAACAATTGAGTATCAATAGATATCTATTCTATTTACAGATCTCATACTTTTTTCACAAAATGTTGGGGTGGGAGCACGTGCCCCCCGGCGCGGTGCCTATGCGTAGAAATAAAAAAGCAAACAATTTTGTGATTATGTTTCTGTAACTCATGTTGTGATTACGTTAAAAACAAGCAATTTTGATAGACAGAGCGTAAATATCTAATTTTCCGTTCGTAAACAATGGAAATGTCATTTTCAGAAAGTTTTTAAAGAATTGTCGGAATTTCACTAGAAGATTGAAATTTGGTGGTGTTTTAATGGTACAATGGAAATGTTCTCGAAATTGGAGTATTAAAGGTTGAAATTCTCTCAATTTTTTTAATATGAGGGTTGAAATTTCCTTTCTGTTGATGAGCTTTAAAATACGCTACACCTGTATGGAACTTAATATCTCGAAGGATTTGGGAAATAGTCCTCAAAAACATGCAGTGAAACTTGATTGAGGAATGTACAGAATTATGACCTCAGTACTCAACTACTGACAATGTGAGCGGAGTGGATTTAAGAGAAAATTTGACCTGCAATACATGAAGTATTGAGTTGAGAGTTTTTGAGATGATGAATGTGAATTCAGTGCTCTGCCAAATTATCGAGTTTCGGATTCAGCTTCAATATGAAGTGAGTGGATGTTTTGAATTTTATTGAAAAGGGTGATACAAAACATATGAAATAGAATGAATGATCACTAATGAAGTCATTAGTGAGTTGCTGTATTCATTAGTTCAATGAGTAGCAAGCGAAAATATCATGTAAGAATATGTTGAATCACTTTCGTAGTTTGCAGTCCAAACCAAGGGCTAGATTCCACCATCTCACCAATTTTAAGTCCCTATCCAATTAATATAAGAGGAGCTCGATTTTTGTAACAGTTTAAATAAAAGCTCCGAACAAGAAATAACAAAATTATTGATTAATAATAATTATCAATGATATACAATATAAGAAGTCATAAATCTAACTAGACAAGCTTTACTAACTATCTATAACTATATAGCTGTACCGGTGTACTAACTACTTGAATTTAACTGTATTTCATTATTGCACTGAATCTTGTGAGACATAATACTCTTCTTAGTGATTCAAATCAATAGGACAAACGGATTTAAAATTTTGGTTTCCATCACTAAATGCTATTTTAAATCACCCATGAAATATAATGAATCTATAATAAAGACTGATAGTGTATATTCTTCTCATGTGATACAATAACGAAGCTGATTCCATTATTATGTGGAGACGAATTATTGGATTCTTTATTTTTAGTTTCCTCAATAAACTGCTCATATTAAATCATACATTGATATAAAATTATAATAGAGGCTGGTAATGGTTATTCATCTCAGTTTAAAAGTGTTACAATAACGTTTCAACAAATTTTATACAATAAAGTTGTTTCCATATTTGCGGACGAACTTTCCGCTGAAATTGATCCATCAATAAAAAGGTGGCCAGGTACACTCACACTGACACCGGAGGCCCAAGCAGAGACAGGAAAACTGTTGGTGAAGATGACTGCAATGGCCGGGGCTGGCCCCAGGTCCCCTGTCCGCCATAATTCATGGCGCGCGATAAAGATCGCATCGTCCATCATCCTGATGGCTTCTTTCAGATTGCAGCGATCCATTGATAATCCCCCGATCTCGGCTCGGACATCGCCGAAAACCAAACATTAAAAACGATAACTCATCTCTCTGCCTCCGTAACCTTTGCTGGGTTCTTGCCCGCTAAGAATTCGACAGCGCCGGCCCGAGAAAAAAGACCAAAGACATTAAAAAAGGCCACTTTCGGAATGATATAGGTTGCTCTTGCAGCCTTTCAGCGGTGCAAAAGTCATTGGAATAATTTATTGGTCCGAATCCGTTGTGGATACCACTTCTTATGCATCAATGAAATTTTGTACTTGCGAATCAAAATTTTTGTTAGAGCAATATTGAAAAGAAGTCTTTCCTCTTATAGAATCATTCAAATGAGGAAGGAAACATAATTTAAAATTTACATTGAAAATAATTGTACATCACTGGCGGCTCGTGAGGTGAAGTGCCCGTATCTTACTGTACAAAAACTTCACCTGTTTCGTCGGCACGAGCCGTCAGGGTTGTACATGAATATACATTGAAAAATAAAATGAGAGATTAAATCAGATATACACAGGAATGATAATGTATTTTCTTAAAAAATAAAGGTAAGGAAATGGACCGATATTAAACAATGATTCATTACAAACAAAAGTATCCTTTTATATTGTATTATAATGTTCAAGAGAAGAAAGGAATAGTGGAATCTATTTGAGAAACAGGAAATTGAATGAAATCTTTTCTTTCAAAAAATGGAGATATGCGAAGATTTTTTTAGTGTAAATGGTTTGTTTGATCAATAATCTCACCTCAGCAATAAAATAATCTCAGCAAGCCCTGTTTTTTTATATCAGGAATGATACCTATTGTGTCTAGAGTTATTTAGCTACTTCCCAGTATTTCATTCCTTCTTTTATTTTCTTTGAAGGAGCAGTAATGGAATTGAATAGCATCTCTTTGAATCATGGAGCAGGACACATCTCGAACAATGAAAACAGCATTGTTGCTTTTAGAATCTGAAGTTACCTGATAATTTGAAAACGATATCTCGTGAAACTTTGTACAAGAAATAAATTTCTTGTTTAGAAACAGGAACTGACTAAGTCGATAGTTATTTGAGTCGACAGTCGCAGTTCGAGATCGTCTCTATTGTCTCGTTTTCTTTCACAATATTCTCTTCACTTCTGGAACCTTTAGGAGGGAACTACAGAGGCGAGATAAGAAGTCTGTAAAGTAGAAGGCAGAAATGTTGAGCGAACAAAGGTGTGCCGGCTTGTATTGGAAAATAGAAAAGTGGGCGACTGATAAGGAGGTGTTGATAAGGAAGAGTGGGGAAATTAATTTTTGAAGCAGTAGAGCTTCAGTCTTATTGGAACTTTTATGAGATGAAAGACGTTTGTGAGAAAGGTTATTGTTTGAGCTCGTCTGTTACGGCAATCAAATACACTCAGTCATTAACGGTTGAGGCAGCTGAATATTTGACGACTGTTAATAACTTTATCCTCTAGTTTATTACACGGCTTCAACGTCTACCGTATTCTGGCAAATGAATTTCACATCGTGAAAACAGATTGGTAAGATCGATAATTTTGAAATGATATTTTTGTGATGATAAAATGATGAAACTCATTGTCTCTTAGGCTAGGCGTACACCGGTTAGTCAAGACAAGACAAGATTAGTCACGTTTAGTCACAGTAATTCACATAGTTGCTTATGAAGCAGCACACACCGATGCAATGACTAATTGGTGTGTGTTGCTTCATAAGGAACTATGTGAAGTACTGTGACTAATCTCGTCTTGTCTTGTCTTGACTAACCGGTGTACGCCTAGCCTTACTACAACTTTTATTTATGTTTCATTTTCATTTTCATTTTGGCTTAAGATGATCTGTGAAGGATATATACATTGCCTTGCTGAGTGCGTTCGAGCTTGGGCACAGAGAGTATAGAAGAAGAATTACTTTTACTTTTATTCTCTCTGGGCATTGTTCCACCCTATTCGGGGAATGGAGCTTTTAAAACATTGGCTCGGCCAAGTGTGTGAAAACAACTTCACGAGATGAGCAGTGAGGGTAATTTTTGTGATGACATTTTATCGATAACAACACATGTTTACTTTGTGGGTGTGCTTCATGTGTCAACTTCAATGTTGCGAAATATGATAGCATATTGCTTGTATCGTCTTTCATTCAATGAAAGTAACTCACTTCTGGTCAAACTAAGGACACTTCTGGTTATTTCCTCCATTACTATCATCTTTATTTACATTGAGTAGATGAATAAAGACATCTATCTTTTTTAAACACTGAATGAAATTAACCAAGGAAAGTAAGTAAAGATCTGTATTGCTGTGTCATATGATGGGAGTCGAAACAACGTACTGGAAATGGATCTTCATTATTCTCAAGTTCTCAAGTTAATGAACATAGTGAATGATTATACTTTATATATGAGAATAATTATTATAAGGAGCTCTTTGGTTGTATAAGGAGAGACTAAAATTTATTATCTATCAACTCATTAGGCTTTGGAAGAGATTTCTCAAAATATAATCCACTATAATTCTTCCACATTAATTTCTTCTGCTTTTTCAATATTTATTTAAAAGGTTCTCCATTCATTTGAACTAATTTATTTTCATCCATTTATTTATTCATTTATTCATTGATACGATTACATAAGTCAAAATATTAGTCTCTGGGAGAGAAAAAACTAGGCTGAGAAATCAAATCAGCTTGTCATTTGAGGATTAATAGTTTATTAACTATATTCAACTCGTAAACTTTAGGCCCTGAATTTTTAAACTCTGCCCTTGAATTTTTGGATATTAGATTCATGTGAATAATGCATTCTGTACAAATCATAAAACTCATGAGAGTTACAACTCACTAGTTAACTAGTACCATAGACTAACTATAACTGTGTTGTCTATGCTAACACTCATACAGTACGATGATGATAATAAAGGACTTTCTAAATTCAAAGTCAATCTCACAATCCAGTCCGATGAAAGTTCTATTCCATCACGACCGACCATAGTTGACTAGCCAATTCCATTGACGAAACTGTAGGTTGTTTATTGGAGTTGGTTCTAGTAGGATGATGTCCAAATTAGCTGAGAAAACTGTGTGACTAACGTATCCGATCTGGAGAGATCAGTTACGAACGATTGCAATGGAAGATAGACAGGAAATCGATATGTACATGGACATGCATTATCCAATGTTTGTAAGGTTGACAGGACAGTCGTCGTCGGGCCCAAGAACGCAAATAGAGACGCATTTACGTTATCTGGAAGCAAACAGAGTCGAATCCGAGGAGTCACAATAGTTGTGAGCTGACGCCCTGACTCACACCACACACTCACACCAACTCACACACACTCAAAGCACTCAGCTGCAGACCCACTGCCTGAGGCATCCATGTTTACTGAGTATCCACAACCTTGGAGGGACGGACATTGCCTTCCTGAGAGTTAGCTCTCAGTATGGTGTTTGCACAGCGAGATATCGGCTATCACCATAACAGGGAAAAAATTATGAAAGAAAGTACCCAGCTTTACACTAGGTTTGGTGTTATCTAGTGGCATTGGAAAATAAATATTGATTGATATAGATTGAGTGAAACATTTATGGTTACAATAGCTTGTGTACAACTAAATCTCATTCAAATGGGAAATATACTGTTGAATATACGTAAGGGTCTCCCCACCAATAAAAGCCATACGATAAAAAAAAAACTTAAAAATACTAATAGGTTTTTGTGTAAAATATTCTGAGAATATTCGAATCTATATAAGCTCGTAATTATGTTTTACACTAGGCTTGACTTTGTATAACGTGGGTTATTCCAAGGGAAGAAGACAACTTCTAAGTAATAATAAGTAGGCTACAACAAACTCATGACTTTGACCATTTGTACTATATTATATACTTTGTGATAGCGAATTTATCCAGTAATTTTCTGATTTTAAATATAAATTACTTGTAAAACTTGATTGATATTCTTTTATTTTCCTTCTATTTTTATGTAGAGGACGTCCGCTCTTCTTATTTTCAATTTTTAAATATGCAGTTTGGGTTGATAGCAACGATTTGATAGCTTGTGTTGACTGAGTGTTTCACTGGAGTCCTATGGCATTCACACTGAAAATTAAATATTTAATATGACCTGAAAGAACAGTTATGTACAGTATCAATAGTGAATCCATATTGTATTGATACAATATGCGGATCCTTTTCATTTGGTAGCCTATAGGTGAAAAGTTACTAAATATTTCTCAATTATTCTTCGTGGGAAAACGTTTCACACAACTAATATTACATAAGGAAGTACTCATTACATAATGTGGTTGATATGGACCTACGGTACTTTATGCGATGTTCATGATCAGACTGTGGCCGAAACGTAGGCAGTGAACCTTAAAAACTATTTATCAGATTCTGGTAAGTGGGCAACTCAACACTTTTGAAAGTAAAATAATATTAGCACGAAATTATTGCGTGAGTCTCGTTCTTGTACTCACTGACCCAAAATTCTAGACGAAAATCTCGCTCAGCTCATCTTTAATAAATTACTGGTAACGAGGTGTTACTTCGTTCAACTTCACTTTTACTTGCGTTTATTGTTTCTCATAGCTATTAAAAACACATATCCACTAGTGAAAATCGTGACATGAAGCTCCATTAAATTCACACTTGATCAAATTGAAAGATTTTACCTCGAGCGTGCAATATTGTTGAAATCAAACTGTTACTTGAAAATTCATTTTCTTCTATCTAATAGAGAATTTATGAGGTGTATTTGGAGAAAGTTAATAACATCATCTATCATTTTGAATTTCCAATCAGTCTTAATCTTTCTCTTAATTTTGCTGTAACTATCATGTTGCAAAAACATTTTGAGAATCATAATATTCCTATAATGTTGAAAATCATTTAATAATTCAGTACAGTATATTGAATTGATAAATCATAATAATATTCCTATTATGTTGAAAATCATTTAATAATTCAATACATTATATCGAATTGATTAATCCATTTCCTATCCCTGATTTTAAAATCCGTCTCAATATCCGTTAGAATCATCAAACTATTAAAACCTCAATCCAAAGTTTCGAAATCCAGCTCAGGAAATATCGAGATGACAATCAAAATACAGTTTTTTTAGAAAACAATCTGTCAAGAAAATTTAGGCTATTGAGTGATTGAAGTTCAGAATATTTATGATGCACCGTCAATGTTAAAGAATAATGTGTGATATTTCATTATCGGGTTCTCTCTTTCTTACAGCCTACAACTAGACAATTATTTTATTGTAAGAATTTTATCAATTATTAATAATCCTTATTGATAAATTAAAAATGTAATACTATTTATAAGAATAATTATCAGTCTCTTGCAGTAAGATAAAAATCAATTCATGATCTATCTTTTTCAAAGAGCACAACCACTCGTTCCCATGCAAATTTCTGCTAATGAGCTTTTGCGTTGCTTTCCTGCCTATACGTTTACTAACTATATTATAAAAATCAGAAAGTTGGGTCTTTTATGGAATATGAACATGTTAATCTACCATCTAGTGCATCAACATCACTTCAAATTTGAATCGTGTTGAAGAGAGTTGCTTGGTGAGTCTTGTCAAGCCATGCATTTTCATAAATCACGATTTCTGTTATCAAACTCAACGGCTAATGCTGACAGGTTTATTAAGAATCGTAACAGTCTGGAGCCGCTAGGTTAATTTTCTAGAGCTGAACAGTTGATTTTTCAACGGTTTTCGCTCTCTCCTATTTGGAACCTAGGACAATTAACCTCATTCAAAGATCCTAAATCTACTCAGATCAACTTCTCTGTAGTGAGGCTTGGATAATTTTATATGATTCATCTCACTTCCCCTTCAGACCAACTCAAAGCAGAGATGAGGTTTCTATTGGCGAGAACATTCGACTCACGACATAATTTTGTGACTTGATTTATCTTTCATGCTCGATAATTGCGTGCAATTTTTGTAATGGGAGCAACGGGATCAGACCCATTGCTAGATGGAGTTGGAGAGTGCAGTTATTGAACCATAACGTGAGTATTCTGTAATTTTATCACGTCATTAAAAGTGCTCAGAAAAATCGAGTTACATATTGCACGTTGAATGAGCTTGAGCTGACTTTCTGTGTAACTCGCTTTTTCATGAGATGATAAAGGTTGTTAATGAATCAGATGTCAGGTCTATAATGAGTGAGGTTTCAAGTGAAAAAATGAAGGACTATTGATTTTTCAATAATATGAGTTTTTAACGTAGATTATATCCAGTCTCAACGGAAACGTTAGGGACCATATTCAATCTCAATGTCTACTATTTGAATATGGAACTCAATAGTCAACTTGTTAACTTACAATATTGTTAACTGATGGTTTGAATTTTATATGGGTTATCATTATCCACACATGTAATGATAAATCCACTAAATGAATGAATTATCTTCAACAAAAAAAGCGTTTCAAGGATATCCAGGATAGGGGTGATTGTGATCAATAATAAAGTTATCATACATTTTTGTGGTCGTTGAGTTCATTTTTATTGTGGGCTGTTCTAATCAGCAGCTTTTTATCTGTGCACAGCAGGCGATAGTTTTACACCCATGCTGCAGACCCTGTAGACACGGTCTGGTGATATTTCTGAACACCAGCAACTAATAAAAATGTCCGCATTTCAGGCACCCTGTCACAGGTCCTCCTTTTTGACTGATTCCTGCCAGCTGAAGTCGACTACACACATCGCTAGATCAACGAGGTTCCTCGATTTTTTCTCGTGACGAAGCAAAAACTTGGGACCCTGATTAGTCTGGTGTTTGCCCTACCAATTTGGGAACCCACCCTTAGCAACACACACACACGGGGTTATTTTACTCCCTAGTCACCACAGAACAACAAGCTAAACTGTCTCATCTTTAGCTACATATATCTCTTTCAACGAAAACATCTTTTGACGTCGCACTTTTTCAGCTTCCCTTTAACTGCTGGCTCATTAAAAACCGATCCAGATACGGCCATAAAAAAGGCGGGAAACTTTCATCGCTTCATCATTCTAAATATACGTTGTCGCTTAATCCTTCCCAGCAGTCGCTTATTTCTTATTTCTATATTCTTGTTCTTTCACCCCGCAGCATTAACGGATCTGTGTAGTTGTAGAGGAAGATGTTGTACTTCCTTTGAACAAGTCACACGCGTTCTCTTGTCTACTCTGTATTCTTCTTTCTTTCTCCTCATAATCTTTTTTAATCGTTTTTATTCGACAACCTTTCGTTTTTCCAATCCTCTTAATTATTCTCCTTTCCTCACCCTTTCCTTATTCCTTCATTCCTTATCTGTCCTCCACTTTACCCACAACATTTCTTCCTCTTACCTCCTTTCTCTCTCTTCTTTTGAGTGCCGTTGGTCGCAAGCCACCAACCAATCTCCCAATGCAATGCGGTCGTTATTGGACGTGTAGAAAGCACCACTCGATAATAAACTTCATTTTACTGCTATAATGTCTTTTGATTCTTGATTTATATTTGTTTGAAACACCGAAACTCGATGCGTTTAAATCGTTCAGACAGTAATAAACTCTTTTATTTCCAGACGACGAACGTTTAAAATCATTATCACAGCCTCGCTTGATGTTTGATGATTTTTAAACAATAATAACTACATATATTTACGCTTAAATACCATCCTAATAATTATTTTACAATAAAATTCCTCTCTATTTCAATTCACCGTAATTTTGATAAATGTTAACGTACTCATTTCATGTTTGTTGAATTCTTTATTACAGATTGAAAATAGTTGAAAAAATTTATGGTTTACAAAATTTGTATCCCTTGTTGAAACTACATTATCAATTAATTCAACTGTTTTTGATAATAAGAATAAATTCAACATTATATCCATTATGTCTAATTCCCTCTAATGTTTTCGCTATGATTAGTAAAGCAGCTCAGTTTTGATGTAAACATTCTCATGGTAATTATTATTAATACACTTACTTTGATCTTACTATGTTTGAAACAAATTTTATTCATCGTCGAAACGACTTTATCAGTCATTTCAACTGTTATTGATTAAGCAATCGAGTTAATTTAATCCTCAATATTTTTTCACTATAATTAGTAAAGCTGTAAACTATTAATGTAAACATTCTTAAAGTAATTATTAATACATTTTCACTGTATTATAGAAAGGCTACTTACTTTAATCATCCTCACTACTGGGAGCTAACTTCTTGATGTTACATTCATGCGATGTTCCAGATAATGTTTGATGGATTGTCTTAACTTTCTCTTATTTCATTCTAACTTCGCTCTCCCAGGTTAAAAATAAAGGCAGTCATTCAATTCAATCCAATTCTACTTGCATCGGACATGCGATCTATCGATTAGAGATTATCGACATCGAACTAAGAGCCCTTCACTTCCGAAATCGGATGAATCGATGAAACAGGTATTCTACATGTATATTGCTGATCCAGATAATTTGTAGAACAGTTCAATTGCAGAGCTTACGGTTGCAGTGATCCGATCAGGATTAGCTGCTATTACAGTGCACAGTAAACATCTCGAGTAGTCCCAGTTAACCAGTGAAGCTGGAGCTAGTTCTGAATCCAAACCCGATTTGAACGTATGATTGAAGCAGCCAAACAATCGCCTTAACTATCTGTCAGTCTGTAATCGAATTGTGGAAACATTGGTTTGCGGTTGGCATTTCCTTGTCGTAGTTCAATTTGCTCTTTAAATGTTGAACCCCGTTCAATTGATATGGAGTGCATGTGGTATGCATGCTGTTTGCTGTCGTTTTGCATGTAGAGAGATGTGGTGAATCTTGAATGAGCACCGTGAGTTAATCACAAACCATCAATAGTGCGTAGGGAGCGTAGATACTGTATAAATAGGTGTTTGACAATTCTGTTTCCATGCATTTATTAATGAGTAGGGATGTTCATAAATTTGGAGTGTTTCGTATATAATAGGACATTTTGCATGAATCGACCTTACAAATTTCCAAAAATTCTCGTTTAATGGGCTTGATGAATATAAAAAATATTGATTGTAAAAAAAATAGAAAAACTTTAGAAAACTTAAATAAAACCTAGTTGGGTACAGTAGAGCACCAAATCAGAATAGCTGTAGTTTGGATTGGATTAAGGTTTCATTGTAGAAGACTTGTGATCTTTTGAATAATTCTAAAATTATTATCTAACATGTTCAAATGATTTTTAAATTATTATCAAAATGTTTGATTGATTATCAAGTTATACAAACATTTTGATGAACATTATCAAAATGTTCGAATGATTTTTAAGTTATACAAACATTTTGATAATAATTTCTTTCATTGGATGAATATTTGATTCTGCATTGCACTCTACTGAATTCTTAAACTCTATTTTTAAAATTCCTTTTAAACAGCGGCCACTGTCGCTGTGTGCTGTTTGATATTTTGATGGATGTGTGTGTTTTGATTGATGATTCTTTTTCAACTTTATGACTGGAATCGTGATTGCTCGTCGATGCTTCATTTCATTTTTCAAATTCGTGGAGTATTTATCGTACAATTCTAATATTTTGTCTCTTTCCGATATCAACCGGCCCCAAAAATTTGCCTCCTAGGTGACCCTCTAGTTCACCTACCCCTAGAGCAGGTTCTATTTAAATTAAATTCATTTATTTTTTCAATTCAATTCACTTCATTACCAAAAAAGGGAAAGAAACAATTCATTTAATAATGAAGAAAAGATATGAGCTCTAAAGGGAACAATAAATAAGTTTCAACTACATTTTTTTCTGTAGAATGTAGTACAGTAGCATAATTATTAAATTCGACCAGGCTATCTGGTGCCTGATAGAAGTGTTATCACCTAGAATTGGTGAGAACAAGTTTTAGAATGAGTTTCAATCTAATTATTTTCTGTAAAATTTAGTGCAGTAGCTTGAATTCAACCAGGCTATCTACTGTCTGATAGAAGCGTTATCACCTAGAATTGGGGCTTATGAACCTTCTGACTCCCTCTAATTACGCAATTCAAACGTGTATTATGACAGTGTTTGATTGGTCAAGATCTGTATCGTGAATCACTTCACTGGATGGTTCGGATAGGGAAAACAGTCGGGCAGTCAGTAGCATGCTGCGAGTTTATCTAGTGGCAAAGGCATGGATTGCACGGCCAGAGATGCACGTGATTAGATCAGAGGCTTAATTGATGTCACACCGGATTCAAACTATCATCAACAGTCGAAGCGGCAGTGGCCATTACCTGTCCTACTGTCAGCCTCATATCTCGATCGACTACTCGCAATAATCCCCTCTCCACTATTCCCCCAAACAACACCCCCCCCCCATACAACACCACTCGTTATCTGGACACCATGCGTCACCATTACAACCGAACTCAGTTATCTATCTATCACAGTCCTGGATTCATTCCATGTGTTTACATTTTCAAACATGCCTCCCCATACCATTTCATTCTAATCTTCTGTGATTCAGCTTTAAAACCAATTTCTCGCCCAAGATTTCATCGACATTAGCCAATACTCCTGCCTAATACGGCGTGTACCGGATTGTGCCCTGTTATTGTACCAGTTATCCTAATAATCTGTAAACAGCAGATGTGCAGCAGCGCCACCTTTCCTGACAGCGGTAATACATTGTATCATCATGAGCTCTAACACCAAAAATGATAGCCGACATTGTTGTTATGACAGCAGTAATGCTGAGCTGACATCAGATTGTATCTATTAATGAGCAGATATCAGTTTCACATTGTTAGATTCTCTCTATCTGATAGAACGTGGCTCAAATGATGGGCAAAGCAGGTGAAATGATCATGTTATCGCGATCCCAGTTTGACTGGCAACCTGAAAATGAGTTTCAATGGATTCACTTTTATTAAAATCTATATAAATATATTAAAATCCATCCTAGTGACAATTGAATTCATTAATATTCTGTTGTTTAAATATTATAAATACAAAATTATCAATTTTTTTTAAATCTCTCTGAAACAGTCTATTTTACAACTTGTTCTGCATACACTAGGCTCAAAAGATTGAATTCATTTTTCTATTTAAATTTCAAAACAAAACCCTTTTCATTACACAGGATTTATATCCATGACTCCACTCGAGATGTACTTCATTGAAACACTCGCTTGAAGAAGTGAACTTGAAACTTGTAAGATTAACAAGCTTTTTTCTATTTAATAAGGTTTGAAGTGATTTTTTTTATAATAATTTATTATATCAAATTGAAAAGAGTTTTCTGTTGTAGTCAGGAAAGTACTTCCTTATATAGTCTTTGAAATGCCAGCAAAAAAGTAATTAGATTATATGATGTTAACATTTTTTTTTCTTGTTAGAATTTTGAATTCTACAAACATCAATTGTTTCTTAGAATTTTTCTGTAAATAAGGTGCGTCTCGCTCGATGACTAGTGAAGCTGGGAACTCAGTTGCCGATGACAATTACAACGTTGGTGATGATGCTTGAGTTTGTTTGACAAAAGAAAATTTTCCAGAAAATAACATTTCAAAAAGTTTAAGCTACTTGGCTGGTGACGGAACAAGTTTTTGAAAAGTTGAATCAGCGCGTGGAATGGGATAGAAGCCGGGGGAAAGCAAAAGTAAGATTAGCTCTGCGAAGGAAGCTTTGATAAAGCGTTGAAGGGTGGAGCGCGTTGAAGAAGGAGCGGTTATTGAAACAACAGTCAATTTCCTGTTTACAAACAAAAAGTTGCCGGAATGCTTTTGAAGCATCTAATTACATTGTTTGAGCACTTGGAGCTGCTCAAATGAATCTCCAAGTTCAAAGCGGTCAGATGAATTCTCCACCTGACGTCTCGATTCGCTGGAAAAAGTCGAGAGCGCCTTTATGGATCTAATTCGAATTTCCTTAATGCTTTCAATGCCTGCAGCTCTTCAGGATGGTGATAGAATAAGTTATTCTTATAAATAATTACAACTTATTCTAACTTATTTATTCAACTTGTGACTAATTTATAGATAATCACTTCTGGCTGGTTGAAAACTTGTGATAATATAGAACACAATAGAATATAATAGACTGAAATCAATAAATTTTAATCTAATCTGAATGATATTGAAGTACTCACTGATCAACCCATGTGATGGGAGATGAAAAAACATTGAGATGAATTATACTTTGTTTGAAACTGCTTTAAACTGTTTTAATCGGCCTAGAGCGGTCCAACACTAAGGCCAAGCGGGTCTCAATCCTAAAGCAGTTTTAATCAGAGTACAGAGGAAATGTGCCAAGAGCTATTGTATTAAATTTCTCCTGAAGAGCTGGTAAGTGTTCTTCAACACTCGCCCAATCTGTTTCAGTCAGCGAAATGATCATCAACGAGAACGCTGATTATGATTGGTGGAGCCGTTCTATTTCAGTGGGCTCTCAACGATGTTTGGAAACAGATCATGAATCAAACTAAAGAGAACTGACGATGGGTTCAATGTATCTTAATTTTTCCCCGCTCTGTAAACATCGGTTATCTCTCAAGTCGCACTTGAGAAATATTCTCACAAATTGGACTCTTTTCATGGCGTCTTTTGAAATGAACAACTTACATGGCTCTCATCTGAGACTGCCTTCGTCGTGCAGTTATAGAATAATTAATTGCGCAACATTTCATCTTGACTTCATTCAGCGTTTCCTTCTCTGTGTGATCTTCTACTTTCTTTGGAAGACTGGCTGCTACTAAACGAAGCGTTTGCTTTCCTTTCAAAAGAGGCCGTTTCATCCCTCCAAGAAAAACAGGTTTCTGAATATGCAATAAAGCTATTAGGATGAGAGTGGCGGAGAAGTGAAGGCGGTGCTGTCGCAAGAATGAAGCTCGCTTTTCTGATGCAATCAGTAACTTATCATTTTGAAACTCTTTCACGACCTTTCCAACGACTAGACTTTGAAAATAGTTGCTCAGGTTAACTCGCTAAAGTACATAGTGCTTGTCAATTCAGGCAAGTTCATCTTTTGCAAACTTTCTAAAGTAACCGCCCTTGTTTGATGACTGCAACTTTATGCAAAGTTTTACATCATTCTTCTTCAAGGCGGAGCATTTCCCATGAATTATGATCACATCTACTTTGTTGCTATCATCAACTACGAAACTTTTACAAGCTATCCTCATCCATAGTCTATTAGTAATCTCTCAAAAGATTAGTTTATATTTTTATATAATGACTTAATCATGAACTCAATCATTTGCTTTCCTCAATTCCTTTAGGTGGCAACATTCTCTTGTTCGCGATATTTTTTAGATAAAGTGATACCCACATTAGTTATTGGCTTACACGTGAGATGTGACATGTGAACATGTGACACGTGACATGTGAAGGAGATGAATGAATCAACAGCTTCACGTGGCTTGTTATGATCATTCAATCATGAAACTATTTGCATTCCTTCATAGTTCAATCTACGTCATCTTTATTTACAATATTTTTTCAGTGGTGATACTGAAATGAGTTCGAGGCTTATGCGTGGGTAATGGAAAGAAGATCTTCTTCTTCATGTGCCTTCTCCATGGCGGAGGTTGGCTATCATGATGGCGATTTTTATTTTATTAGCAGCTGCTCTGAATAGGTCGTTAGAGGTACACTGGAACCAATCCCTCAAGTTGCGCAACCAAGATATTCGTCTTCTGCCCACTGATCTCTTGCCAGTTATTTTTCCTTGCATAATGAGGTGCAATATTTCATATTTCTGTCCCCTCATTATGTGACCTAGGTACTTTAATTTTCGTTCCTTAATTTCACCTATGAGCTCTGGCCTTTTCTCCATTCTTCTCAGAACCTCTTCATTTGTTATATGGTCTGTATATGAGATTCTTAGCATTCTGCGGTAGGTCCAAAACTCAAAGGCTTGTATTCTCTTTTCACACAATTTATTCAAGGTCCATGCTTCCGCACCATATAATAGAACTGGAAACACGAAACACTTAAGGAGACGAATTCGAAGATCCAGTTTTATATCTCTTGATGCCAGTAAACTCTTCAATTTGATAAATGCAGCACGTGCCTTCTCTATCCTGATTTTAATTTCTGTGTAATGATCAGCGTTGGAAGTCACCCGAGCCCCAAGATATGTGTATGCATCCACCCGCTCCAATCTCTCATCTCCAGCAAAAAGAGCATCCAAAGGAGGTGCATCTTTAGTGAATACCATGTACTTGGTCTTCTTGGCATTGAGACTTAGACCACCTTCCTCACTTGCAATGATGACATTATTCAACATTCTCTGGAGATCCTCTATGTTCTCAGCCAGCAGGACAGTATCATCAGCATACCTCAGGTTGTTGATGGGTATGCCATTGATTTTTATTCCTCCTGTCTCTTCTTCCAGGGCCTTGCTGATTATTTTCTCCGAGTAGATGTTGAAGAGAAGCGGTGACAGCACACACCCCTGACGAACCCCTCTCCTGATTTCCAGCTCCTCACTACACTCTGATTGCACCCGTACTGTAGCCTTCTGGTGAAAATACAAGTTTCGTATCAGGCGAAGGTCACATGCATCTATTTGAGACTCTTTTAGGATTTCAAGTAACTTATTATGTTGTACCTTGTCAAAAGCCTTCTGGTAATCTATAAAACAGGCAAATATTGGTTGGTTCACATCTAGGCAACGCTGCACAATGACATTAAAAGCAAATAGAGCCTCCCGTGTACCTAAACCATTCCTGAAGCCAAATTGGGTTTTTGATAAATTCTCTTCCAGCCTGTTGTAGATTCTCCTATGAATTATTTTGAGAAATCCCTTCATTGTATGACTCATCAGGCTTATCATTCGAAAATCTTCACACTTCTTTGCATTGGACTTTTTTGGAAGAGTTATAAAGATTGACTTTAACCATTCAGTGGGAATTACACCAGTCCTATAGATTTTATTGTATAAGTGTGTAAGAATTCCCACATACTCTTCATCAATAAGTTTGAGGATGTCTCCAGGAAGTTCGTCTGGACCTACGGCTTTTCCACCTTTGATATTCTTGATGGCAAATTTGACCTCACTCTTCAATATATCCAGACCAGAGTCTTCATCAATATCAAAACAAGGAAACTCCCTATCATCCTCAAAAAGTCTTTGAATGTATTCTTCCCATGACTTCAGCTGCTCCTTCACATCCAAAATTATCCTTCCATTATCGTCAGTCATCAAGTATCCACTCTTACTTTGCATTCCAGTGAACTGTTTTATTTTCTTATGCATGTTATATGTGTCATTAAGGGCTTTCAGCTGTTCCATTTCCTCACATTTCTGCTTCAACCAAGCCTCCCTTTCCTTTCTACATTTGTATCGGATTTGGTTGTTTACTTCCTTGTACTTCTGTTTATTAGTACTTTTGAATTGACGACGTTCCTCCATGAGATTGAGTATTTCTTCAGTCATCCATTGTTTGCTCCTATCTGACCTTTCACGCTTGAGATACTTCCTGCTTGGCTGTAATAGTGCAGTCTTGAACTCCTCCCATATCATTTCAGGCTCATCCATTTCACAGACTTGATCATTTATAGATTCTAGCTTATCATTGATTTCCCGAGAAACTCTTTCTTTGATGGTGACATTCTTGAGCTTCTTGGCATCTATAAGTGTATATACACTTGCCGGCTTTGTTCTTTTCAGTCTTACTCCGATCTCTGCTACCAGAAGATTGTGATCAGAGTTAACATCAGCACCCGGAAATGTTTTAGCACTTTTGACAGCATTTCTATACCTCTGGTTGATCATAATGTAATCAATCTGATTTCGAATGATTCTGTCTTTGGAGTCCTGTGGTGATCTCCAAGTATACAGCCTCCTTTTAGGTAACTCAAATAGGGTGTTAGTAATAACCATATTATTCTCCTGGCAAAACTGAAGGAGGCGGTCTCCTCTCTCATTCCGTTCTCCCAATCCAAAACGACCCATCCATTTGTTGCTTTGACATTGTCCCATCTTTGCATTCAAGTCACCCATGATTAAAGTAACATCTTGATGTCTGGTTACTTCCATCACTCTGCTGACATCTTCATAAAATTTCTCTATAATTTCATCTTCTTTCTCCGCAGTTGGAGCATAGACTTGAATCAGGTTGAGTGTGCCAATGTCTAAATTCAATTGAAGAAGCATTACTCTATCTGACAAAGGTAAAAAGTTCTTTACTGCTTTCTTAATGGATTGATCTATCATCACAGCCACACCATTGAGGTTTGAGCCATCGGTACTACCTGAGTAATAAACAGTTTTGTCAAGAATATCTCTTTGTCCCTTATCCTTCCATCTACACTCGCTGACACCCATTACTTGAATACTTAAACGGTTCATCTCCTGGATAACATTGTGCACCTTACCAATTTCAAGCATACTTCTTACATTCCAGGTACCTATTCTCAATTTACTTCTAAGAGCTTTAATCTTGGAAGCATTCATCAAAACTGTCCCCCCCGGAGATCCGATTGGGGGACTAACTCCGGATAATTTGATTTTGATGCCTGCCATCATGATTTTACTAGGGCAAATCACATTGATCTTTAATGTAGCGGTCTCCCGTTGCCATCTACATCCTTATGCCGTTTACCATCTAAACTGGTTTATCCGCCTTTGGGGCCGATTTCTCAACCCCAGGACAAAAGGGTGCCCTTCCTCTGCTGGTACGTCCACCCGAAGCTGTTCTCCAGCAGAGGTCGCTTTAGCCGGCGATTACTCGAAAGAAGATAAATAAACGTAATGCTTTAGGTGGTTGCCGAACCACCTAATCTATCTATGATAGGTTCTCATGAATTGGAGAGAATTCTCAAAAGTCTTCGATGTGCCGTGACGAAACGTGGTATACTTAACCGGTCTTCGCCGGGTATATTTCCTATAGGACATATACCCGGACATATACCCGGCTATGACCGGTCAAGTATACCATGCTTCGCCACGGGATGTGAATTATAATTGACATTCTACTTGAAAGATAATGATATAGATAATAATAATATTTTAAATAAGCTATGTAACATTATGCTACGAAACCGCAATGAACCCATCGCAAAGTATGCATCGGCTAACAGATTATGAATAAATTATTTACATTGTTTTATCCACGTTTAATACGTTGATGTGATGGTTCACCGCTGTATAAATTATTGATTAGAAAAAGCCATCTCGAGGCTTTCAAGAGAGCCACGCCTTGTTCTGACAGTTTCTGATAAAGCACTCTTATCACATCCTCTTCTGAACACTGAATCTCAATTTACTAAATTTTCTCAGGTTTCCAAGTGGAGAGAGCGAAATAGACTATATTTCAAACAATATGTGTCAATGAACTCTTGATAACTTAATATTTTATAACAGACAAATGAAAGAAAGCAGTTTTAGGCCCTTATGCACCATCTTCCTTTTAACTTTGATTCAATAGAACATTATTTTAACTTGTCATTAAATGTAAATAAGTAGTTTACACTGTGAATTCGAAGTTCTGTTGAACTCAGTTTGAATAAGGATGGTGCATACGGGCACTAGTGGGTAGCAGGTAAGAAGATTTCCGGTATATTCAGTATGGGATATCGCCGCTTTGGCTTTTATGTGATCGTTGTAAATGAAAGAAGAGTAACCGAGATGTAGGAAGAGTGCGTGTGTGTTGCGTGGAAATTCGGAAAACGCACAAGAAACCGAAGGCAATGATGAGATCAGTAATTGAGGGCATCAGTGTGTGATGGTATCGGCGGCAATGTGCGTGAGCGTGTGTGGTGAGGGTGCGTGCGTGTATTGAGGTCGATCTTTTCTGTTGCGTTGCATGCAGTTGCTCGGGTCGTAATTTGGGGCTTACTGGTGAATAAGTCCGAAAGTTGGAATCTCCCTCGTCTATAAGTTGCCCCCACTAAAAACTTTTCCCATCTTCAACTTTTTTCTCTTCCTTTTTCCGTTTATTTCTCTCCTTCGCATCGTGTTGGTGGGATCGCTCAAATCTCCCGTTGCTTTTTCTGATGCTTTCACAGCTTTCAACAATTTGGAATGGTCATTATAACTTCTATGAGTGCCAGGGACGTTGCTCTGAGTACATTTATGAAAATATTATGGCCATTTAAATCATAACGTTAGATGACATTTCAGTTGAAGCGATGTTAATAATTATATCCATAGTAGCCAAAACCATTGGGAGGGGTCGAATGAAGGAAATAAGTTAGTTAACATTTCTTTTCGAAAACAAATCAATCGATCCAATTGAATATAAAATTGAAATTGCAATTAAAAGGTACAAATTTGTTTCTCTTATTATAGTGAAGATGTTATGAATAACCTATATTTTATAAAAATGTATGAAAGTTTATTTATATAGGAATTCTATTAATGATCTAAACAGTATCATCAAATGAATTGCTATATATTATGTACAATTAAATATTCAACTTTTCTCGTGATCTTGATTTAAATTGATTCAATACTCTTGTTTATCTCGTCCGATTTTAATCAGTTTTCTTTTATTTCAGGTATAATGAGCTCTATGCTGTTTTCGATATGAGTTGCCTCAAATTCCAAATCAGGTATTTTAAATTTTCTAGATTCGCTCTTTAGTGTGATAAGTACAATATTTTATACAGAGAAAATGAGAATATCTGTATGGAAATTACAACTAGTTTGTTCGATAAGCTTGTATCATCTGAGTGAATTCAATTTCAATATAATAATATATTTCTGTATATAATTTCTCTAGTTGATACTGTTCTATTTCATTCCAGCATGTTCAATGTGTATGCCTCATGCCCGATTTTAATAACTTTAATCACGAACCAGTGCTCTAATTTCGTCTTACCTCATTAGTAACTCAATAATGCCATTACTTTCACAATAATAAATTTCCAAGATGCTCTACATATAATTATTTATTCATTATAGCTAGTATCCATCGCACTTAATTCAAGTGGGCTTGGTAAAAATCTGTGTTCATTTTCTCTATTCCTAGAATAACATAATTTTCGTAACTGATTCAAATTTTCAACAGGTGTTTCATTGATTAATGTATTCAGTTGATGATTAGTCTTTTTACTAATATTATTAGTTCAGTCACTCTTATTAATCATACAATTAACTAGTAGAAGATGCCGGCAATACTTTGAAGACCCACTTTGCTATCAAAAATCATTCATAGTGGATCTGCCATTATGAAAATTGCGAGAGAACTCGACCATCCAATCAGTTGAAAGGCGAATTATTTAGTCGTATGGACGTTTCGCTACTCTGTCGAGTGAAAGCGCTTTCATAAGCTTTTTCGAAGAGGGTTTTCCGATGAATGGCTTCACTTACGGCTCTCCCGATTGTTTCAAAGGAATGCCTGCCTGGAACACGTAATGACGTCATCCCGAAAAGAAGGGTTGTGAGTGATTTGAGCGCGACAAAAGATAAGGGGATAAAATTTTAGCTATTTGAAAATCGCTGGATCAGAAGCGACGTTCATTATCTGCGACGCCTCGATTGAGGGGTGCTATCGACTTGGAGAGAGGCGAGTGGAGAGAGAAAAAATGTAGAGAATTGATCAATTACCATTTGAAACTGCGAAAATCAATGAGCCCATTCTCCTCACCCAACCCACCGTTCAAAGCGGGGACAATTTCTCATCAGGAGAGCTGTCTTTGCTTTTAATCAAAGATGGATTCATCAATGCAAGTGCCCTGAATATTCAAAAATCAAAAAGGGTCTGAATTTTCACGACTGACTTAAGATATGATCCACGGTTGACGTCTGTTAATACAGTTGAATTGACTGTTAACTTGAATTGGCTGTTGCCTGTTAACAACAGTGTCTGTAAAAACCGTCATAGTGAACATACACAGTTGAGTCCAACTAACATCATTAGCAATTTTTTATATTCACAATCAAGTCCAGTACGGAAACGACGCTAGTTATTGAATAAAGTGTGAAGACGAATACAGAACAGGTATTATATTAATTTACAGTAAATATTTACAGTATACAGGTAAATATTTTTCTAAAGATGATCAATATTCCATTTACAATATTGTAATTTATTAAAATTACAATAATTTATGTATTACAATTATTACAATAATTTTAATATTGAAGATATAATATAAAGATGATTAAAGTCTTCATCATTATTTTCCAGTGTGTTACCAATTTCGTCATAAGTCGTCATTCCAATCATTCGAATTGTTGAAATCTTTCTTACTTGGTAGCAATTTCTGTTTTGATTCGAACATTCAAGTTCATGAAGCTAACGAATAGCATAGCACACTTACAGACACTGATACAGATGTTGTTAGTACTGCACCGAGTATTACAAGCTGAAACGATCATTATTCAGCAAAGGAATGCAAACCAAAGGACCAATTTGACAGCAGAAAAAAGGTTCCTATTGAATTCGAATTGAATAGCACGTGATAAAACTGTTGAGAATGAATGGGAAGCCGTTCGGTTTTTTAAAGGACGTAGCGTAATGATAACATGGAGCGGTGCAACCGCCGCTATAGCGCTTTTCCTCTTATCTCGGCCAGGGAAAGCATAATACAACCCTTATTCTGTATACAATAGAATACTGCTTGTATAGGAGAGCCGCTTATATTCATTACAGAATTATAGGTTTATCACTTTCTTTTAGGTCGCGTTTTTCCTGAACACGAATACAGCATGTTCAATAACACGAGGAACAATGATAACGTTGCTAATTACTTTTCACGCCTATTCTCCTCGCAACAAACGATTCTTTCGCGCACAAAGTTCCACTCCTTTTTTCGAGAGAGCTCAGACTAATTATCCGGTTCAACTTTTCCGAGCTAACCGGGATTTTGTACAGGCAAAAGAAAATGACTTTGCTGTTGATGATGATTCTTTGCTCACGAGACATTGAAAGGTGGAACTGTTTTCATAATTAATACAATCTCAAACGTTTTTCCATGGTTCACGCTATATTCAATAAATAAACTGTAGGTTTCGTATCGCAGTCGCTGCTGATGAATATTCCTTTGTAAGGTTCATCTCGGTGATGGAGAAAATGAACTGAACGCTCCCATGGTTTTAGAAGCAGAAGGGTTCTGCGAATCTGTGAATAAAATTATTGTTTTGTTGGATATCAAAGTTGAGTTATACCTAGTCGAGTATTACAATACTTCTGATTGCTTTAGTTGCTTTGCAAAATCTCAAAATTTGATTCATTTGAAATGGTTAGCATTTCAGCCTTTCAAACACACAGTTATGATTCCTCTATATAGATGAGCGCCAGAATCTATTCTTCTACTCATTTGTTCCATCATAATCAGTTGTATTTATATCCTCCATGCTCGTTACTTCCATCATTCACAAACTTTATGATAGAAAACTCATTGAATCATGAGGCTGATCACTATCACAATTGAAATTAGTGAGCTTGAAAAACATATGTTCGAAAATGTATGTTTTTTTGATATGTAATGTACTCTGTTTCTGTTTCTCAATAAATTTGAAAATTTTTTCTCAATTTGAAAGTTGAGCCCAAATATGATATACGAATCTGACAAAGTAATGGAGGAGGTTAGACAAAAATTAAAAAATGTATACAAAACATAGGATTTTCTTTACAGAGCAGTTAAATTAATCGATCTTTAAAAGCCTAAAAACAATGAGGAAGTGTGTTGGAAGTGAGTTTGTAGAATAGTCACTTTTATCGTATTTGATAACAGTAGTTCGAGTAAATTTCCTTCATTGTAAAAGTATCACAAATCCACTCCAAAAGGTTCTTGAACTTCCAAGTAAGCTTATTAAAATAACAATATTCTCGGATCACGAGTTACACGCAACGCGTAGATGAAAACCAGATCTCTGCTGCATTTTTACCCAACTTCGTGATTGTTTTACAACGGCCCAAGTATTACGTTTGCTATTTTGTTCTGTTTTAAATGGTTACCGAATTACATCGTGGATCTGTGAAAGTGCTTTGTTTTTATGCTCACGAAACTCATTCATGAGGACACCTCGCGAATAGCGGCAGTCACTGGCGTTCACGTTGGATTTGAGCAAAGCGTGATCGTGAGCGTGACTTGACGTGAGCAAGAAGATGCAATGAAGCAGACGGAAGCTCACGCCCACCTTACCTGCGGAAGAGATCACGTATTCAATAGTTTCCTCTCCTCCACTTCCTCCTACTCCTCCTACTCCCCCCCCTCCTACTCCTCCACCTCCTCCACCGTTTCCTACTCCTCCTCCTCCACCTCCTTCTCAGCCTTCTTCTTCTTTTCCTCCTCCTCCTCTCCTCCTCCTCCTCCTCCTCCTCCTCCTCCTCCTCCTCCTCCTCCTCCTCCACCTCCTCCTCCTCCTCCTCCTCTTCTTCCTCCTCATCCTCCACCTCCTCTTACTCCTCATTCTTCCCCTCCTCCTTGTCCTCCTCCTACTCCTCCTCCTCCTTCACCTCCTCCTACTCCTCCTTCTTCCCCTCCTCCTACTCCTACTCCTCCTCATACCCCCATCATCCAAATAACTCCATTGCGACGCATTAAATCTATTTTCCAAACGATTACCTTCTGCGATTTAGTATCAGAATGGAGTTTGTAACAACAACGGCTGTACTGTATACGATCTTTGTTTATTGAAACTGTTTTGTTCGATTGAATGTGGTGGGTGTTACCGGAACTGCTCTCAGAATAGGCTGGCTTTACTATCATTGTAGTTGGACTTTTTGCCAATCACATTTCTCACACGTGAGCACTTATCTGGCCATGTTTTTTCTAACGCTCACTGACAGAGGCGGCCCTATATGAAGGCGAAAAAGGCGGCGCGTTTTTGGGGGGCCCCGCACCGTCGTGAACCATGGCTTGCGAAATGAAATGGATAAATGTATATAATATCATAAATAATTGGATAAACTACGATCCTAGAACCTAGATTCTAGTTTAGGTTTATTTCAGGTATCAAGAGAGCCCCGCTATTGAACTTTGCCTTGGGCCCCGCAATTTCTAGGGCCGCCACTGGAATTGTGGACTTTGGACTCGTAGCTGACCGAGATCTATAAGAATTCATTCGACTTTGCCCTTGAAATTGGTAGTTTTGTGTGTTTTTGGGGTCAATGACCTCTGAAAAACACAGTCAAGTACTAAATTGTGGACTTTGGACTTGTGGCTGACCAAGATCTATAAGAATTCATTCGAATTTGCCCTTGAAATTGGTAGTTTTGGGTGTTTTTGGGGTCAATGACCTCTGAAAAACACTGTCAACTACTGAATTGTGGACTTTGGACTTGTAACTGACCAAGATCTATAAGAATTAATTCGAATTTGCCCTTGAAATTGAGTGTATGGCCTTGAAATTGGTAGTTTTGTGTGTTTTTGGGGTCAATGACCTCTAATAAACACTGTCAACTACTGAATTGTGGACTTTGGACTCGTAGCTGACCGAGATCTATAAGAATTCATTTGAATTTGCCCTTGAAATTGAGTGTATGACCTTGAAATGAGTAGTTTGTGTGTTTTTGGGGTCAATGACCTCTAATAAACACTGTCAACTACTGAATTTTGTACTTTGGACTCGTTCCTGACCGTGATCTATAAGAATTCATTCGAATTTGCCCTTGAAATTGAGTGTATGGCCTTGAAATTGGTAGTTTTGTGTGTTTTTGGGGTCAATGACCTCTAATAAACAGTGACAACTACTGAATTGTGGACTTTGGACTTGTAGCTGACCGAGATCTATAAGAATTCATTCGAATTTGCCCTTGAAATTGAGTAAATGGCCTTGAAATTGGTTGTTTTGTGTGTTTTTGGGGTCAATGAACTCAGAAAAACACTGTCAACTACTAAATTGTGGACTTTGGACTCGTAGCTGACTGAGATCTATAAGAATTCATTCGAATTTGCCCATGAAATAGAGTGTTTGGCCTTGAAATTGATAGTTTTGTGATTTTTTGTGGTCAATGACCTCTGAAGTAGAGTGGTGACTAACAATCTGAATGTGGGAGGAACCAATTGAAACGCTGCCTTTACATAACTTTACAATAAAGCAGGAGAGTAATTACCAACTAAGTAAATATCTAAGGAACCAATCAAAGTGCTCAATGTTTATCAATTTTCTCTTCCATTCTCGTGAAAAATTGTTGATAATTTTTTCTCTTGAATATGAAAAAGAACTCGAATAATGTACTTTATCAGCATGAAACATTTTTTAAATACTAAATACTTAATAAATACTCATTATATTCATAACTTACTATCAATTATAACTTTCATTATAACTTGGTGGTCCAGTTTCGAATTTCGTTGTCAACCATAAACAATACTCAGCATTCCTGAATCAGGGAATGGCCGAAGTTCGTGCTATATTGCTGCTGTAGAATTCAACTAACAGGGTCGTAGGTTAATGCATACCATAACTTTGCCGATCTTCCCGAAGTTGGTCGAAGCCAAGTTGTAACAATCCGGACAAGCTCTAAGTAGGCTTGGTGGTGAGATTTAACGATTACATCAAGCTTAGGAGATTGTTGGTTGTTAAGTTCTGTTCAATTAATCGCTGGTTTTTTTGACACCAGTGAAATCATATTGTTTCCACCCAAGTTGTTACTTGGATGGCAGTTGTTACTCATGTAAGTGTATTGTAGGCCTACTAGTAGGTAGAAAACGATAGTTCAAAATTGAAAATGTTTCCACGAGAAATACTGGTTGATTTCTCTTGTGGCTAGTTCAATAATAAATAAGCTCCTATGTTCCTATGCCTACCTGTATTAATGTTCCTATTAATTAATTATTGGTATTGATCGAAATATCAAAGTTTATTAATTTCTTGTAAGTATCAAGGAGATCTAGGTTTTGCCTAGGATTTTCTTTCGTCTGTCTGTCTCTCTTAATGTCTGTCAGTAACGCATCTCGGCCAAACGCGTCTATTTTAATAGATATTTATTGCAATAAAAGGGAAAATATTCTTGATCAGAATATTTATGAATACGTTTCATCCTGTTGGAAGATTGCTTATATGATAAGTATGATGGGTAATACAGTACCTCAAACAAGTTTTTGATCATATCCATCATTCTGTCCAGTCTTCCCTTCTCATTAGTGCCATGTCATCCATCTTTCTAGGTGCTCAGAGTCGTACACAAAATGAACGCCTCGTTTGACATCAAAATAGCTGAAGAAGATCAATAATTAATGATCAAACTACCCCCCTCCCCTCTCCCACTGCATACCCTCAGAAAGGATATTCCTACAAAGTAAATATTTGACTTCGCCGGCAGCTATTAGTATAGATGAGTTTAATTGAAATGATGAGAGAGCGGCTGAGGGGTCGCTCGGGACAAGATTGTTAGCATGTAATGAGACGTTGCAAAAAAATTGAGAGAAAATGAAACGTGGCTGCAAGAAGTGGTTCAGAAACCAACGAGGAGGAGAAAGAGAAGCAGAAGCAGGAGGATGAGAAGAAAAAGAGAAGAATAGGTGGAAGAAGAAGAGGAAGGAGGGGGAGGATGACAAGGAGGGAGAGGAGGGAAGAAGGAGGAAAAGGAGGATGAAGAGGAGGAGGTGCAGGAGAAGGAGGATGAGGAAGAAGAAGAAGAAAAGAAAATGATGAAGATGAGGAAGGAGGTGAAGGAGAAGAAAAAGAACAGGAAGGAAAAGGAAGAGAAAGAAGGAGAAGCAGGCGGAGGATGAGAAGAGGGAGAAGAAGGATAATAGGTGGAGGAAGAAGAATAAGAAGGAGAAGGATGAGGAGAAGGAAGAGGAGGAGGAGAAGGAAAAGGAGAAGAAGAAAAAAAATGAAGAAGAAGAAGAAGAAGAAGGAGGAGATGGAGAAGGAGGAGCAGTAGCAGGAGGATGAAAAGAAGAATAAGAATAAGAAGAAGAAGAAGAAGAAGAAGAAGAAAGAGAGGGAGAAGAAGAAGAAGAAGAAGAAGAAGAAGAAGTAAAAGAAGAAGAAGAAGAAAGAGAGGGAGGAAGAAGAAGAAGAAGAGACGAGAGCAGAAGGGTGGCACGTTTATTAATTTCTAACAAGCCCGATGAATAACCGAGGTAGATGACTGGAAATAGGTCGAGTAGCCTTTTCCTTGTCGCAGCCACCTTCCACCAAGGTACTCCACATCTCTTTTGCCTCCTGTATTAAAATATGAAGAACGATACTCATCCCTTTCATGCCTTTCTTGTCTCCCGCAAAAAATATCTCCTCCAATCGTCCGTCTTCTTACTTCATCTTCTTGAATAACACCTACACTCTCAGATTGTAATTAATGGCTGAAAAGAAACTCAAGAAAATCTCAAGATTAAACTTGATGAGCGTAGATTTGTGATGAATATGTCCGTTGTTTGTATGCCTATCTATAAGAAGTGGAACTCTAAATTCAATTCTTAGCCCATCAGATTTTTAAGATCAAGATCAAAGTTCACTTTGAGATAATCAAATTATTAGAAAAAATTAATGATCTTTGTATAAACCTCTCTAATTAATGGGTTTTTAGATGCCAGACATACAGCTACATATTAAGTGAAGACATTATTCCATTACTGTACGGGATTTCACAAAAAACGACAATTTTCAAATCACAGCACCTCAATGGGGTAAATTATGTAAATTCGTTTGTGAACTCATTGTTTAACTTACTTGTGAAAATTCATTTGTAAACTCATTGTTCAACTCATTTGCGAAAATTCCTTGTAAATTCATCTCTGAACTAGATATCACAAACTATGTATGTTGCATTATTTTTCTCATCTAGTTCTTTCTCCTGTTTTTTTTTCTCTGCATCAAATACTCCCTAATTTTATTGTTTATGTCATGTATTCTCCTTGAATGGCAGCTTTTAAACTTTACTATTCACAACCGCAATCATCTTGAATCAAGAAAATGTTTTTTAACCCCCCCAAAGTCCAGCCAGAATGCTTCCTGATAGGAATCACATCGATCGAGGAAAACCCCGTCCAGAAAAACAACAAAGGTACAACGTTCAAGTACAATTTTCCAACACTGTTTTCGCTTTCTAATCACTACTTGAGTGTGCGTCATTCGGGGTGCAAAGTTAATGCAAATTGAAAGTGTGAAAGTGTTCGTCTAATTGACCTCTTCACGTGACAATTACCGGAAAAGTGAATTGAAATGAGGGCCGCAACAAAAGAAGGGTGCGAGTGTGAGGGGGTCGCAAAGTGAGAAGGTCAGAAACGAAGTCGCGCGCGTTTTTAATCTACGTAGGAAAGGTTGAGTGTGTGTGAGTGTGGGTTTGTGCAAGCGTGTGAGAGATACTTGGCACGTTGAGAGGACAGAGACAGAGTCGTTGGTTGTTTTCTGGTCTGGTGTGTATTTGCATAGTCTACGTACGCGTCGTCGCGCCACAGCTCGCACCTAAGGAGAGACCCTTTCACACGAACGAAGCAGCGCTGAAAGGCCTTTCCTTTGCATTCCCCTGCTTCTCAGCTGAGGCAGGCTCTTCACCTGGACAAAGGCTCACGTCAAAACAGCATTTTGCCCGAACAATCACCCCCACCCCTCGCCATTGTTAGCGTACCCTTCTCTCACAGACATTACTCCAGACGACGCGTGGTTTTCGGGCCTCTGAACAGCATCCTTCATCAGAGAGCAGATCCTGGCTTAGTTTGGCGAAGGCTGGGCCCACCACTTCTTAAAGTGACAGCTCCATTCTAGCGCGCTTCTCGCTATAAACTATCTCTTCGACTAAGTCTCTTGATTCATTAATTTGGCAAACCCAATTTCGGTGGTCTTACAATGTAATCGCACCCTCTTTCATGGCCTACTAGATAATGGAAATCAATCAATTAGACAAAAAGGACAAGTTGTTATTCGCTGAGTAATCAGTGACAACTCAATGTCACTAAGCACACTAGGGCCCTTATGCACCTTCTTCGTGTAAACTAAGTTTAACAAAACACTATTTCAAACTTGGTTTAAATTAGTATGTTAGTTCGAATAGAGATCCACAGTCAAAATCCAGTTAGAACTATTATTCCGTTGAACGAAGATTGTTTATTTGAAGTAATATTGTTGGAGTCAGCACTATAAACATACATTTTTTTCTTTAATTTCCTCTGAAAAATTAGAACCAATTGTATGGTTTTCCACTCCTATGCAATATTACTTGACCTACTCCTATCTACTCCTATTAGTTCTACTCCTATCGAACAGGGTAGTAACTTTTTTTGCAAATATATTAATCTCAATATTTTGGAGCACTTCAGAAAATCACTTCTTTAATGTTTTTAAACAGCGAACACAGCACAATATTCCAGTGCGCATTCTACATTACACCATTAATAATAGCAGGTTAAATTGATTGTGATAAAATAGATAGAATTGTCATTTTCTGGAGTAATTTGTGGAAAGCACTCTAATTGCTTTCCAATGCAGAATGGACATGATATAGAGTAGTTTATCATTCAATGGTCTGAATCACATTATTTTCTGTGTTGCCAAATGCGAGTAAAAAACTGAGGGACGATTTCATTTATTCTAGTAATGAGCTAGGCTGCGACCCCTATTTCTCCCACTGGTCTCACTCCAATGGATTGACGCATGAACGAAATTATTCTTTCATTATTGTTAGGCACGCGATATTCATGACCATTTCATGTCATTGCTGACAGTTTTTATTCACCTTTCTATTTATTAAATCATTTAAAAAACGCTTGTAGCAAACATGAAAGCAGCTTGGAACACAGTAACGATAAGATAACGCGTTCAGTTGAGAGTGTGTTGGTGAGTTCATTGGACAGATGTTCAATTTATTCATGAATGATGAATTTATAATATAGTTTCCTTCGCCAACAAGCATAGCGACTCTATAATGAAGTTATCAGATGATGATTGGGTTTGGGAAAGAATGCTGTTGAATATGTGGAATTTGCAATTGAATAATCATCTACACGATTCACTTATGGTTTCTCTACTAAAGTGCAACGTTATCCACATGGAAAATGAAAGACAATGATTATCATTTGAAATCCCTATGTTAGTTGTGGTTACAGAAAACTCACCATGTTACCAATCCTATCCTAATCCTATAGTGTTATTATTTTGAGCAATAATGTTTTCCAAGTTTCAACCCCATTAAAAATCTAGAGGGCTCATTTCTCTAATATGAATAATTGAATATACATTGGAACCTCGATTTTAAGAACCTATCCCGATTTAAAAGTTCCTTTCCCGATTTAAAATTCCCTTTCCCGATTTAAAATTCCCTTTCACGATTTCAAAGTCCATTTCCCGATTTCAAAGAACGGTACTAAACACTCAATGTAGTTTATATATTGCAAAGCAGTCCCATTTTTACGAATACCTCGATACAAAAATGTTTTTCTTGGTCCCTTGACCTACGCAGAATTGGGGCTCCTCTGTTTTTCTACGTTGTAAACGTAACAAACTATTGAGAACCTTTTTAAATGATTTCTAATCTGTGATTGAGAAATGAACGCAATCATAGCCTCCTCTAATACATGGCCGCGGCCTTCAATGTGACAACGTCGCAATCCCCACTGCTCACCGTCCGACCGATAGACTCAACCAGATAACTCTGTCATAGAGTTCTTGGTTTTGTTATTCTAATTAGATTGCCTATCAATCTGATCGGAGCAAACAATACTGTGACGGGAAGAAAAATACATAATACATTCTTTAAAGTTTCCAAAACATGAACTGATTAAGAATGTAAGTATAGTTTTGGCAGGTTGAGAAATATCATTATTAGCAACACCAAAAAAACAGCCAGTTTTGTAATCAAGAGTTTCCTTTACATGAATCTGATCAATTTGAAGAGCTTTTTTATCACCTTCGAGATCTTTCACAATGTCTTTTAAAAAATTACTTTTCTCATTATTGTTATTTGGTGAAATATGAAACGAAGCACATAGTTTTTGCAAGTATCTAGAATGAGGTATAAGTAATATGCCATTTAGTCTTATAGCATTTAACTGATTGCATGTATGTAAAAAAAGCTGTCAAAACTGTCATCATTGTATTTTGGCTTTTTTAGAAGAAGAAGACTGATTTGGTCACGTAAATGTTTCACTGTTTTGGTGGTTGTTGCCGGTACAAGTTCATTATTACCTTCTTCCAAATGTTTTCAAGAATGATGCCAGGAAGACTGTCTTTGTCTTTGCTTGATTTTCTATAATCTCTACAGAAATTAATTAAATTAAATAACTGACTCCAGTGGCTTAATTAAAAATCACAAAGTATCGATGAATTATTTTCCTTATATGCACAAGAGTTTTGTTTGGAATTAATCCTCCATTAATATGGGTCTCCACACTTGAATCATTATTAATATTCTAATGCTGAAACTAACTATAGGAATATTACTTGGATCTAATGAATAAACAATGCAGCTGGTTTCAGTTTTGAATGAGGAAAACTTAATAACAGTACTTTTAATTTTAGCTGATAGAACTTCTGAAAAAGAAGTACAGTCACAGATCTTATCCTCTTCTTCCTTCATCAGTTTTCTTTCATAATTAAGTCTTCTTTCTTCAGGATCCGATCGTTTTTGGGCTGGACAGTTATTACTAAGATATGCTGGCAAATTGGGAAACAATTTTGGGACGGTGCAAGAGGTTTATCTCTTTTAAATTCGCACCATTCACCATCACTGTTTTTAAATTTTTCACTCCAGACTAAATTCGTCTCATGAAAATGTTTAATACAAACATAAGCTCTTTGAAGAGGAACCAATTTGAGCGAGAAATGGCCCGTATCCACTCACTACGAAGTTTTTCATCTTTGGGAAATCTAAATATCTGCTCATAACCCTCCTTTTTTCACGGCATTTTCGTAATTGTTGGTACATCCCGGTACAACACACTTGTCAGGCATTTCACTTATTTATAACATTTCACACTTCAAAACAATGACGTCAAAACCGCTGTCAAAACTGACAAAACGACCGATTTGCATGAACGCACAATGCAAACTGTATGCTGAAGTGTTGGCTCAGTAAGACGATGCTGCGACGTTGCCATTTACCTCTCGCCGCGGCCATGTATTAGAGGTGGCTATGACGCAATACATGTAAGAGTTCCTGGAGTTAATGTAACATGTAAGAGTTCCCATGTAAGAGCTCCTAAATGTAATATTCAGGCCAAAAGTCTCTCTCCTAGTAATTTGAGTATCTATCAACTATCTTTTCTCTCTCTCTATCTCTCTCTCTCTTTCTACTATCAACGACAGAACGTGACAATCCACTAATTCCCCACAGTAAGCTCTTCACGTCTTTCTAATAGAGATGTTTTCCAATAGCTCTCCATGCACCTCGCCAGGATATCCTCTTAAGTAATATGGAGCACAAATTGCTACTCAAGGTTCAACGAATTGGAACTGTACTCCGAACTTGTATCAAGTATTGTTTATCGTTCTCGGGTACAGGCTTACCAGCGCTTGATTGATCGGCAACCAGCCGGTATCAATTTATCGTAAGCTCCTGAATTCATCGTGAATTGCGTTTGGAGGTTTCTCAGAACAGTACTAAGTCGGATTCATTCCTACCGTTTAGTGATCATGAATTAAACTGTAGTATTCCTAACATATCATAAATTATACGTACATAACATAATTATTACATAAATTATTCTTGATATCGAACTAATTTTAACTTAATAAATTATTTATTGTTCAACTCTTAGGATCAACGAAAATGATTTATACTTGATATACTCGTATATTTGTGGAATATTCTTTATTACCATATCATTGATTGGAATAATAGCCTACTATCATTCAGATATGATTCAAAGGGTGTAACATTAAGCAATTATTTTCACAATTCCATTTCAATTTCTCCTTGTCATAGAGGATGGAATTGTCGTTTTTTATGAAACTCTTTTCCAGAACTCTTGGTATGAATTGTTTTGTAGTTTCCAATAGTGTTTTACTCATTTAATCTCAGTTTGTATCAAATTAATGAGGTTCCCATTTGTTCTTTAAAATTGAACTGTTGAAGTAAATTTTCAGGGAAGATTTTAATGTTTAGCTACTGCGTTCTGCTAGTATGTGGGTTAATTTTTTTCTTTTCATTGTTACTATAGCACCTAGTCAAGGACTAATAAGCTATTCTATTTTAACTTGAAATGATAACTGTGGGTTAACAATAATGATAATAATTCCTTACAACCTGGCTGACTCAGGTCTGGTGTCAGAGTTTTCAGGTCACTCTTGATCAGTTTAGGGTCTCTGACGCGATACTATGTGGGTTATCCTAGATTGAGTGAAAAGTTACTAACCCTGAAATGAAAATAAAGTTAGATTTTCCTGAAGAGATTTCCAACGAAACAGTTCCTCTTCAAGTTGTTTTTGACAATCGAACTCTTCTCAATAATTATTTTTTGATTGATTCGCTTGCAAAAAAAACATATAATATTTATTCTGATTCAATATTTTTTTCTAAGCAGTCTACGAGTATGTACTGGAATCTTTTTCAGTACGTTTCTATTCAATGTCTGCTTGTTTCAAAACACAGAGCGTCATCACCAAGTTTTTACGGTAATAAATTCGTCAATTTCGGCTTGCCTGGGTTGGTGAAGAGTCCTGGAATTCTTTTCATCTTGCAAATATTCCTTAATTGAAACAAAGCCGGCAAAAGAGTGGCTCGTTGTTGTTTGGTTCTTAGTTAGCATGTATCGTTCTTGTACGGTATATAAACAATTTATAAGATATATAAAGCATTGTATGGCAGACCATGTGGGAACCGGTGTCTTCCTTTTGAGAAAACCGAAGGACGGCTATTAATTAAAGGCACCCGGCTACCATGGGGAGAGCAAGGCCTGTCCGTCTTGTTTGAGATCGTCCGAAGTCCGAGTCCTAATTAACGGGCTTTAAGCGCGTTCTTCGAATCGCGAATCATTTCTTATGTCGCCGACGAACCCGACTCACGATTGAGCTTGACATTCTTCTGCTCGAAACACTTCCATGGTTTGGTGCGGCAATATAGTTGGGAGGATATATTGCAGGAAAGGTCCAAGGATTTCAAACAGGAACAAAACGATAGCTTGAACAGAAATATTCGATTAGAATTAGCTTGAAAACATGTTATGAGAGAACAAAAAATTCATTCACTCTCCTTTGTAATTGATTGAATAAATTATTAAATTGGAAGGCATTGAAAAAATGGCATGAAAAAAAACAACTGGCATGAGAAAATACGCAGAAGAATGAGTTCTGCTTTTCATTTTTCACTAGTAAACAAATGATTCTTCACCTCAGTACAGTGACATTACTTAGAGTACTGGTATGCTGGTATTGGTAACCATCTAGTGAGTTTCAAAGTTATGTCAGCCTACATGTTGGTGTTGCGTTTATTAGGACTGCATTGGACGTGCTTTACTCACAGCTCTGAGTGTAACCTGCCGCAGGGCAAATAGACACGATTGCAAAGGCTCCACACCATGCGTCCATATTAGTGCGATTCCATTTGTACATGGGACCTGAATGAACAGAACAGCTCAGACCAACACACTGCACTATACACCGGCGGGCTTAGTGCGTTCAATTTATTCCCAGATCTGTTAATTAGCTGGCGGCGTCATAAATAGTGCTGCAGGTCAGAAGCTGGCCGATCCAATTTCCTGGTAATTTCAAATTCTCCCGCCAAACCCACCTTTTGTTCGGCCAATCAACGAGCAAATTTCATATTTTACATGTCGCCTACTGTTTCCCATGTTTAATTGAATTTTCTTCGTATAATTTATGTGCAGCTGAATAGTGTCTTTCAGCCAGGTGTCTGTCGATAATGAGTTTAAAATCAATTCAACCTCCATTTATCTTCCCCGAAGAATTTGTGTACAGGATTTATCAGCGTGTAGGATGTTGTGATGTTGCTGCCCAATATAGGATTATAAATTAGCTACGCTGCTGCACAGAATTCTGTGATGAATTTAGAATTTTGTCTTCTCATTGTGTTAGTGGGAATAATTGGACATTCAAATTCAAAATTCAAATTCAAATTGTTTTATTCTGATTCAAAAATCAAACAAATACAAAATTTCAAATACATCAAACATCAAAAATGGAAATAAAATACAAAGTGCACTGAAGAAATTGTATAAAATATAATTTATGTGATAAGGCTTTCTACGTGTATGATGTATTATGAAAAAAAAACCAAAGCTTTTTGAAACAACAGAATATTTCTAGCTTGCTGTAAGCATATAATGTAACGCGTGCAAGCAGGAGTGCTTGTACTATAAATTGAATAAAATCAGAAAGAAAAAAAATAATTTTTTTGGGCAAGAAAAATGAAAACACACACTCACACATTCACTCACCTCTCATACATTTCCAGTTTGGGCTTAACTACTTTTTAATATGATTTTCAACAACTATAATAATTATTATGTTGAAAACTAAGAAAGAATAAAAAACATGTGTTCCAAACAATCAGGCAAGATATTTCTAAGCCATTTAAGAATGTAATATTTGAACATTTTCCTATTATCAATTCTCTTTGCCTCAAAAGGTAAATTATTGAAAATTTCGGACCTAGAAATACAAACGATTTCTGAAACAAGTGGTATATGACCTGGGAAGCCTTAGCAGATCAAAGTGACTCTCCTAGTTTGATAATTTGTTCTCTCCTGAAAAGTGCCTGACCACCGTTTCCAGACATTACAAAGAATAGGTATAAAACTTTGAAAACATATATGTATCTTAGAGGCAAACATTTTATATCTTGAAAAAGGGGAAAGGCATGTTCATATCTTCCTGATTTTTTAACAGCTCTGACAATAGATTTTTGTAAGGTTATAAGTGGTCTCAAGTGGGTAATGTAAGTAGAGCCCCAACAACCTATTCCATAATTCAGTTTAGAGTCAACAAGAGCAAAGTATAACTGTCTAAGAATGGTGGTTGGAAGAATCTTATTTAGAAAATAGAATTTTCTCAGGATATGTAAAAGATAATTTTTAATATAACGTATGTGTAGAGACCAGGTAAGCTTCTCATCTACTGTAACACCTAAATATTTGATGGAGTCAATTTGCGTGACAACATGGTGGAGCAATTTCCATCATTTCCAATCAATCAATCATTCGTGTATTTCCTTAAAAAAAAACATATCATACAAAATTGTAAAAAAAAATCAAATATACAGAATGAATAATTATAAATAATTATAATAATTATTTATCTCTTCAATATTATATATAGAGAAAATATTCTTAGACCTGCGATTCAATCAATACTGTAACACTTGTTGGAGAAATATTATCTCTAATGTATTTCTAATATACATTTTTATCACCATATTGATAGCAGAGGCCTGTTTCATGAAATTGAAGTTCTTTGAAACAGGAAAGATGCGGAAATACACAAGCATCAATAGTACGGCTTACTAATCAATATGCCGATTTCATAAGTCTAGTTCGTGATAGCATTTCCCCGGTTTTGAATTATTTCTAAGATTTATGGAATTCATGGGTTGAAACGTCGTTTCAAAAAAATTCAATGAGCATCTATTTGTGAAATGGTGTTAATATCAGGAGGTTAAGAAATGAAAAATCAAAACTGATTATTCTGATTATTCTTCTAGGTTGAATTGCTTTCATTAAAAGTTTCTTATGAGAATTTTTTACTTTCAAAGCCTCAAATTTCTCCACCTTTCAGAACAGCCAATGCCACCAACGACCAAGATCAAGCATCTCTTGAATTTCTCATTCTGTACAATCCTCCATGAATAACTCATACCGCCTCATTCCTATTCACAATAAATTAGGATATTACGGTTCATTTCATTCAGCTCGTGGTATTTTCATATCGGAATTATTGAAACAATGAGTGCAAAAGAACATTCGCTTGCTGATTGTATCTCGTTCGGGCAAATTATTATCACGCTCTATTTATCCAATTTAATTCAGCATTATTGGATAAACGATCAAATCCAGCTGCTTGTGGAATGGATGTTATTGTTGCAAAAAAAGCATGCTGCTCTGGAAGTTCAACAGACCATGTATTTCTACATAGGGGTATCATATGGATTGCTAGCGTTGTAGGCAACCTTGCATTTTATATGATGTGGGATTCTGTTGTACTGCATATACCCCGTTATACAAGATCGCTAATTTTTCTCATTTGATCACTAAAATATTCAATTCATGAGCATTTAGTCCAATGCGACTGGAAACCATCAAGCCTCCATGTATGAGAGGATCTGAATAATTTAATATCTGCTGTTAGTAATTATTGAGGGCATTGATAAATTGAAACAGAAATGGAATTCAATTGAAGCGCTGCTCGGCATGTACATTGTTTTTGACGTGTAAGTTGCTTGGTTTGAAATTTTGATGAGCCTATCAGTAGGTTATGAAAAATTCATACTATGCTCTTTTGATACACGCCATTTCCAGAGCGAGTTATATTTCAATCATTGAACAATGAATTTTACCAATTCAACTTTAATGCTTCGTTGATGGTCTCAATAAATTGCTTCAATTGGATAGAGAATAACGGCAACTATCATCCTTGAAAATATTCAATATAGGCTATACTTCATTTATATGTCATAATAGTTTATGGAAAAAATACCAAATTCACACAATTGATAAGAGTACTTGAATCTAGTATTTGGCTGGGCCAATTTCGTATCAATTTATCATGTTTATACATTTCGCTTATAGCAATGAACTTATAGGTTCATAATCTGATCATTCACCTCTTACGAGTTCAGAAATTTGAACTTTTAGTGGATTTAGAAGCCCTCTGAGTCACATTCACAATAATTATTTATTCATATTTGTATGTGCCTCAATCGAATCACTGTATAAGAATTAAATAGTAGTGTTATATAGTGAGTAAATACAAGGTGGGGCAGAGCCGACTGACGAGTTTGGAGGGGGCACTGCTCAGCCTGTGGTGGGAGTAGGCAGGCTCGGTGGGCGTCATTGTACAGTCCCGGGAGAATAGTTTTTAGTGTGCATCATGAATTGGACGGGAGAGCATCGCGGTTATGTTGTTCGCGCTTTTTACGGAAATCAACATTCGATTATCGCAGTTCAACGGGCGTTTCGACGACATTTGAACATTCCTGTCCACAAACCCGTCCCATCTGTGAACTCTATCAGAGCGTGGGTTCGTCAACTCGAGAAAACTGGTAGTACACGACAAGAAAGAAGACATGGCGCACCAAGAACAGTGAGAACTCCCGAAAATATTGAAATTGTGAGAGCAGCAGTCGAGCAATCAATGAGTGTTCTGCACGCAGGCATGCAATAGCTTTGGGGATGTCCAGCCGTTCAATTAGGAGGATTCTTCATGAACATTTGTTTTTCATCCATATAAAATCATGATTGTGCAAAAATTAAATGCCGCTGATTTTTTGAACTGTAAAAATTGTTGCAAGGAAATGCTTTCAACGCATCCCAGCAATGGCGACTCTTTCTGCAGTGACGAGGCTCATTTTCATCTGTGTGGAGCTGTCAACAAACAAAACTTCCGGTACTGGGCAGCAACAACCTCGACAACTTCTATGAAAGACCACTTAATTCACCAAAAGTGACAGTTTGGTGTGACGTTTCTCAATTTAGAGTGATAGGGCCATACTTCTTCGAAGATGACAAATATCACTGTCACTGTCACCTCCGAGCGTTATGTCACAATGTTACAAACGTTTCTGCAACCCAAATTGGAAGAACTTGCTGAGGAACAAGACTTGGGGGAAATATGGTTTCAGCAGGATGGGGCTACAGCCCACACAGCGCGCATTTCAATGGATTTGTTGAGAGAAATGTTCCCAGGGCGACTTATCTCTGAGGGGGGACGTGAAGTGGCCGGCACGCTCACCCGATTTGAGTGTTCAGACTTTTTTCCTGTGGGCTACCTCAAAGAAAGGTTTTCAAACATCGCCCACACAATTTGGAAGAGCTTAAGGAGAAAATCAGGAGTGAGATTCAGGCCTTACCAGTGGCAATATGTTAAAATGCGTTTGAAAATTTCAAAAATAGGCTACATCAGTGTATAGCTGCTGATGGCCGCCATTTAACCGATATAATTTTCAAAAACTAACACTAAAAACTATTTTTCGAGCTGAATTCAATAAACCAAACCATTTTTTTCTAAGTTTCTCCGTTCATTATTTATAACCCTTTCAAACTCGTCAGTCGGCTCTGCCCCACCCTGTATTTGCCCTAAATTGTAGATCATTTACCTAGAAAAAAATTAGACTAAACTAATACCCAAGAAATCAAAATTCTTCATGCTAAACAACACTTTATGAGCTTAGAAATTTGGACAATCTACTTGAGATCTAGTAGCTATCTTGGCTACTTTCCCAACTCAACAAACTCGTTTATAGTTTGCTCATTTTCGCTTGTAGATTTTTTTATTTTTTGTAGACTTGTTTATTCAGCTGCTTATTATTTCCTACATTGAGATATTGGAAGAATTGTCCCAAACATATCATGCCCTTTATATGTTACACACGTCGACATGTTAAGAATAACATGTCCTACTTTATCAAGTAGCTCATTTTCGCTTGTAGATTTTTTTTATTTTTCGTGGACTTGTTTATTCAGCTGCTTACTATGTCCTACATTGAGATATTGGAAGATTTGTCCCAAACATATAATGCCCTATATATGTTAAACACGTCGACATGTTAAGAAATACATGTCCTACTCAACTTGTACTTGTACTCGATATTGAAAAGCCCTAAAATGAAATATTGTAAAACGATTAGGGCAGTGTTGAATACATACACCAGTGTTTTTAAAAGAGCAGGAGAAGGTGTGATTCCCACTGGAAATATGGAAAATGTTGGTGCTCTTTCTCTGGTGTTGCTGTGGGGGGGGGGAGGAGGTTCTTGTGAGGGGGGATGATGATTACTTGCGGTGAACTGGTCGGGTCGTCGTGTCTGCCATTGTCTTGACGTGGCCTGCAATTAGAGCGAAGACTGCTGCCAGCCCGGGCCGGGCCCACAACAATCATTACCGAACGCGCACTATGGGTGACGGCGGCCGGGGCAGGCAGGAAGGGTACAACACTGTCCCCAGTTCCATTCTTTTTACTCGGCCGGTTTTTTTTTATTTCTCTTGTATTCCAAGCAAGAGCTGACGAATTCGGAGAAATAGAAGAATAATAAGAAGCTGGAGTAGGAGGTGGGGAGGGTGGAGGAGGAGGAAGAGGGAAGAGGAAGAGGAAGAGAAATAAGAGGAAGTAGAAAGAGGAAGAGGAAGGAAAAAGAAGAAGAAAAAGAAAAAGAAAAGAAAAAGAAAAAGAAAAGAAAAGAAAAAGAAAAGAAAAAGAAAAAGAAGAAAAAGAAAAAGAAAAGAAAAGAGAAAAAAAGAGGAAATAAGAGGAAAGGAGAATTTGAATAAGATGATTGTGAAGGAGAAGATTGATGAGGCAGAAAAGGAGAGAGAAGGAAGAAGGAATACGAAGGAGAAGAAAATAAAGAAGAAGAAGAAGAAGAAGAAGAAGAAGAAGAAGAAGAAGAAGAAGAAGAAGAAGAAGAAGAAGAAGAAGAAGAAGAAAGAAGAAGAAGAAGAAGAAGAAGAAGAAGAAGAAGAAGAGAAGATGATGAAGAAGAAGAAGAAGAAGAAGGAGAAGAAGAAAAAAAAGAAGATGAAGAAGAAGGAGGAGAGAAAGATGAAGATGAAGTGGAATAAAAAGAAAAAGAAAATATGAGGAAAAAGATTGAAGTAAAATAATATTAATAAGAGGAGGTGGAAGAATTGAAGGAAGCAAGAAAATAAAATGAGGAATAAGAGAAAGAGGACGAAGAAGAGAAAAAACAGAAGAATAAAGAGAAGGAGAAGAATAAGAAAAACAAGAAAATTTATAAAAAAATAAGTAGAAGAAGAGTGAACGAACACACTACTCACACAATGACACTCGTGCTTTGTTCCTAATACAGGTTATGTGTAATACGATTCGGAATGGTTTTTGAGAACCTAGGTTGTTTGCCTCTCATAACTTTTAATTGCTATCACTTTTAATTCATTCATCCTCGTGACATGTGCTTTGATTGTTATTGTGATGTGCTTCTTATTCATATTTATGTCAGTAGTTTTTATTGTTTAAAGTTTATGTAAGGCTTCTTTCACACCAGTGCGGACCAGGCCCGAATCTGACAGGATCAAAATGTTTTGACTAATGATGGGTTTGAATTGACGGGTGATGATCTGTTGAATTTTTTTCACATAAATACTGTATATAACAAGTAAAAACATATTTAAAAATAAATTAAAAGAGCATCATCCTCTACCATGGAAATGTTTAATGAAAGTTATTCGGCATCCAAATTGAATTAATATTATTGAATTTAAGATTGATCATTATAAACGAGATAACAATAATTATTATTGTTCTAAATCATGTATTACGAGTGTCCTTGATAGAGTTATTTGTTTTGTTGTTTTATTTCAACAGAAAAACAAATAATCTTCATCTTCATTCCATAACGGAATCAAATCTCTCTATTTTAGCGGGAGAATAAATGACCTTCATATCATGAAATTATGAAATCCTGACTGTAAAGAAGAAAAAACGCGAGGGAAAAGATTCTAGTATATCCCAATGTTGAGAAGGGAACATGAGAAGACATGAAATCCGTCTGGCATCACTATTTTCCCATTACTCTTCCACTCCTTCCACATTCTTGCCCTGAACATTGTTAGAGAAGAGAGCACTGTATATGTAGGGCAATGTCCTTCTACATGAGGCAACATAGAAGTGCGACAGTACTCGAATGTAGGTGCTGTGTACATAGGGAAAACAAAGAACACCTCGTTTCCGAGATTCGGAGGATGAGTGTGTCTGGAATAGCACTCCTACAAAGATACCGTGTATTCTCTTTTTCTCATACTCTGTACAACATGAATGAAACGGATCAATCTCTATTTTTGAGAATTTATCGTATCAACTACTTGAATACTGTTTCATTTTGTAATTTTTTTTAAATTCAAGAAATATTCTACTTTTTTATTTTTCTGCACTTCTCTTTTACTTTTCTTCACTTCTTTTTTTACTTTTCTCCACTTTACTTCATTCTCTTGATATTATTTCACTTTTCTTTACTTCTCTTTCACGTTTCTTCACTTCTTCCTCACTTCTCTGTATCCTCTTTACTTCACTTTCTTCTCTCTATATTATTTCTTGTTTCTGCTGGAATAATATTGGGGGAACGTTGCATGTCCGGGAGCATCACTCTCTGCACACTTGTAATATTTTACCACCATATTAGGTATCCTGCATTATGACTGTACAGTATATATTTTATTCCAAGAAAACTGGAAATTTTAATGTACAATTCAAGCAATCGTTCAATAATTCACTCTTATCATCACCCTTCCCATTACCCATGTACGAGCCAAGAGAACATGAGGACACTATCATTGGAAAAACATTGTCTCAACTGAATATTCCCACCCCTTTTCCTAATATCACATCAGAAATATGTTTTTGTTTTACAAGAGTTATCTCGCACCTCACGTGTACCATTTTTCAGATTATTATCACGTAAAATTCTCGTCCATCACCTATTTGAATGTCTCCATTAGTTGAATACCAATGATTCTTAAAGTCCACAAGTCTCAGCTTTGAACGTGGCCCTATTTATCTATGCATCCTGACGCGTCTCTACGTTTATTTTCTCTTCTCACATTAGATCAAAGAGAAATAAACGATCAAGGCGCAAAGTACCTACCCGGTTATTCATTGCATTCCGTCCGTTCGGGTGCTGAACAGCTGAAAGTCTTTGCAGGCATTTGAATGGACGATAAATCTGTCGATGTCGGTTTGGCCTGTCTGGTCCGCCTGATTGAAATAACACGGCCGCCATCGTCCAAAGGCGCCTACCGTCTCCTGTGTAGCTGGTAGCCTAACTGAACGCCTAGTCAGGCGCAAATTTATTCACGTTTTGTATGCCTAACCTTGAGTGACAGTGATTACAGTTGAGTGATTGAACTTACATTCGAATGATTGAAATTGCAGGATTTTCTTCTTGGCGATCAAAGTGTGGAAGAGTCTTTGACTGATGAGCTGATATTGAGTTAACACCATGTTAAGCAAAATGTATATTGTTATGGAGTATCTTTTACATGGAAAAGTTTTGAAACTCAATGAAACATTCATTCATTCATCTTTCATTCGTTTCTCATTATATTCATATTCAATCATTCATTCATTTCATATTCAATATTCATACATTCATTCATTCATCTTTCATTCGTTTCTTATTAAATTCATATTTAATCAAGAACAAAAGCTGAGACTATCATTATTACATGTTGAAAGCTAGATTGACAAGAAAAATAGGAAATATAGCTTTCCTCTTTGTTCTTATTCTCCCTTCTGTTAGAGTAAGTCTTCAGCTTATTATTTCTGAAAATAAATTATAACATATTATACACTACATCCCCATGTGAACAGAAGGCTGTTTTATTCCTCACTTCTGTTAGATTTAGTCTTCAGCTAATTATTTCTGAAAATAAATTATATCATATTTTACACTACATCCCCATGTGCGCAGAAGGCTGTTATATTCCTCAAACATGTCTTCAAAGCCAAAAAATCATGACTGTCATTCATGGATAGATGATTCCTAGTAATACTGTAGCTGGTAAGTTGGCGTTCGAAATAAACAGAAGTCTAGGTTATCCATTATAACTCAACTAAACCCGTTGTTTATTTTCATTTTCGAATTTCTCATGTTTAGATTTAAATTTTTTCCTCGCTCAAGATCGACATCAATTAGGATAATGTTGGCTGGCAGTTTATCTGTGAAACTGAATAACAGCGTTGTTTATTTACGTGTTTGAATTTGACAAGTGCACACACAAACCGAGCGCTGGTTTTTTGTGGGGATCGACTTCAATTAGCTTCTGTTTATGTCGAGGCGGCACAAAGGAACGGTGGCAGTAGAGACAAAACACGTGTCCGCCAACTAAACGTGTAAAGTTCCCACCCGAGCCAGCCGCCTGGAATAAACACAAAAGTAAACAGACCGTCAGCGGCAGACCACAGATATTTAACAGAATTAAGATTTTTGTCGAGCGTAGAGAAATTTTAAAAGCGAAAACAGAGAGAAAAAAGCCGTTTGCCGAAAAGAGAGGCTCCTTCGTCGAAGATCGTGCAAGCTATGCCCATGCTGTGCCAAGTCGTAAATACGGCTTACAACTGTTTCCCCGGCTCGACTTGATCTATAGCTGCTTGCCCCCTCGTCTGTGGTTCAGAAAAAATGTAAGAAAAAAGAAAAGAAGATGCCTAGGGGCGTCCTCACGTCGTCAAACCCACCCCCCCCCCACTATTTCCGAATCTACTTCCACCCTCCATCTTCTAAATCTTCTCCCCAAATCCATTTCACCAACAAATTCCCCCTCCCACTCTCTTCCCACCTCTTATCTCCCCCCCCCCTTCTTCACAAAGTCCAAGACCAAACAACATCCTGTCTGATATTAAGCCTATATTTATTCTATTGGCCACATAAAACCGAAATTCATAGGTTTCCCCGGCCAACATAGTGTGTCACCAAAACGAAGATTTTTATTGTGTTATTTAGTATACTCGTAGCAATCATGGTTATGACGGAACTTTCCACAAACTAGTGTCTGATTCGGACACTTTAGTCGGCAAGATTTTGCCAGGATAGGGAGAATTTATGTCCGCTACTAAAACAAATGACACCATTAAATGTGAAGCTCGAGGCGGGTAAATCATTTGCCAAATTATTTATTCAATGATTTTTCTTGTGGGGAAAATACTAGCAATCTGTAAAACACTAGCAATTTGCTCCTGAATTTCTTGAACTTTCAATTGTCACATAATCCATAAATCCGATTATTTGATTGACATCCAATAATATCTTGATGAACTGAAATGGGGGTTCCAATCTCATCTCTCTTCTTATGAAAAAATATATAATAGCTTAGCTATTGATATCAATGAAATAATTCGTTTAAGGAGGGTGTTAGAAACCTCCCTGCTCTATTTGTGGATTGAAAACTTCTTGCACTTCCAGCTGAAAAGACTTCCTTTTCCCCAAATTAGCCAATTTTCAGCTTGTGATAATCATCTTTTAATATAACGAAAAATCGTAGAAATGACGACATATGTCAGGATAGGCTCGGAGTTATCTTGATAAGTAATTAAACCTCCTATAAAAACAAATATTGAACATGACGGTTTAAAAGTAGTAACTAGCTGGCAACATATGTCGAGAGATAGTGTAGCCGTGGAATACAGCAAACAAGCGATATAATCAAGATAATTGGACTCTTAATTATTGTTCAATGCAGCCAATAGCAGTTGAGAGTCCCAATTCCTTCCAATAACGGAGGCCAATCAGAAGCGGTCCTCCAAATTGTTGAGTATGTTCCGTGACTGTTCTCATTGTGAGCTGGAAGCTCGTTGGCCCTATTAATTTATGTGTCAGGCTAGTTGCTACTGAGCCGGCAGATTAATTAATTGAACCTTGTTAAAAGAATAAATAAACTCGTGTAGATTGTTACGGGTCAACTGGTGACTGACCCTGTGACATCTTAATTTGTTACGGCTTTTCTTTGTAGTTCTCTAGCTTTTGTCTCATGGTATAACGAGTTGAGAATAATTTTTTTGGAATTTTCAGCAATTGAATGTCTTTGGGGTGGAATTGGTTTCAATTGTGGGCTAGGTTCACTGTCATTAAATGAATACAAGTTCTTTCCGATCCAACTTATCCTAACATTTTTGTTTTTGATGTTTCTAGGTGAGTCACTTACATCCTCTTAGACCACTTACATCTCTGGTGACTGATACACATGGTGAGTTTTGCTTATTTCCAAATTGAAAGCACTGTCAAAGCACTGTCACTGTAGAGATATTTTATTACGAATTCTCGCTCTAAAAGAGATTTTGCGTTAATGGGATTGAGGATAACTTTCAAAATAGACAAATCATTGAACAATCATACATATAAAAAAATGTAAATAAATAGTGCTAAATTATTTTGATGGAAGCAGCTTATGAAACGTAATTCAATAAAAGTACACTCCATTGAATCTAGATCTAGTATATACAAATATGATCATAATTATATTATAGAATATTTATAAATTTAAAAATATTTTCATATTTACATATATTTGGAGAATATTATTAAATATTCTTCCAAACCACACAGCAGTTGATAAAAAAAGAACGGATGGAAATATTATTTTCATTTGTATATTTATATTTATAAATATTATGGTTCTAAAAAAGTATATTGTATATATCAACAACTTAGTCATTCAAATTTGAGTCGAACGAAATCAAATATCATTTTTGAACGAATAATTATCAAATTATCATTTTTAAATATCATCCTTGGGAAAAATGAAATTTCCAAAATTATGTAATCGTGATCATTTTGAAATTGTTGTAAGTTGATCAAGGGTGTTGCTTCAAGATTAATCTCAACACTTCTTAGGCCGTACCGTTACAGATACAGAAGGCTTAGTACCTGATCATGATCACGTTTACCATGGTAGCAAAAAGCATTCTCGATCTCTATGCGCGTGCCCAATTCTCTGGCGGGGAGCTTAAATTATTTGATTTGTATTGAAACGGGATTAAGAGAGGGTCAGCCGTTGCGCAAGAAATACTTTGAAGAGGAGCCTAGGAACGTCTGAAATGTCAGAGAAGATGGAGAGGCTGATAAACGAGACAACATTGATATATACAGATATATATGTGGCTATAACACCAAATGCCGAGGCGTCCTAGGAATTTGGCATGGCAATAAATAGTGGGCTCACTTTTAGCGTTACTCAACACGTAATACACTTGGCTATGCGCGCATGTGGATTGTTCGTTCACACACGGTCCCGACTACAGTGTAGTTGAGTACTGCTAGCTATTTGGCCATCTGTCTTCAGCGCAACTTCTTACATAACTCATTTCTCTGGGAAGATTGCCGACGTATCTTTGCAGGAACCCTCTTGGTCATCGCTGCCAATCTATCATGGGCTATCAATTTTCTTGTCGTCTTTTCCTGTGTATCTTTAACAAATTTATTTCTAAAAGTCCTTTTCTCTCACATTACAATAGGCCTTTCTAACTCATACGTATTTGTAGTGTTTTTAGTCAGTGGCGCCATGTAAGGGGGGCAGGATAAATAATTTGAAATATCAAAATCAAATAATTCTTCATTTTGGAAAAGCAATATTACAAGTAATAGAAATATACATTGAAGACATATTATAGAAACCTTACAAATATACAAAACAATTGAGCAAAATAATGCACTTCCTTCTATAAGATAGCTAATATATTCCAAAATAAGTTACTGCTTGCTAAAGTACATTCGAACTTGTTTGCAAGCAGGAGAAATAGCGCAGGAAAGGAATGAGCCCATCAATAATATTATTGTATTAAGAATGAAGAATAAGCAAATGAATGTCTTCGTATTGGTTAAAAACAGTAGTAAATTTGGACATCGTTTATAATAGGTAGGTAGTTTTGCTATTGGAGAAGTACCCATTTGACATTCAAAGGCGTGTAATGGAAGTCAACGGGAGAAATAGTGATGAGCAGAATGAGCGTACCTAGTTTTTGTTCTCGTTTTACGTCTAGCCCGTTTCACTGAGCTGGAATCTCGACTACGAATAAACGACAGATAGGTCTGTCCTTTCAAACAGTTACACAGAAGCAATAACGGCCTCACTCGGAATAAATCAATTCACTAAAAGCATTCCTTCCGCATTCAAGTGCTGGCGAATCGGTTATACGACTCACCAAACTGGACACTTTGGACAAATCGAGATTTTGATTACATTTCTCGATATAATATCAATCGATTGTATGGATTTATCGGTGTTATTGTTACGGAAGCATTCGAATAATGCGACTTTGAGAAGTGTATTTCTACGATTTTGAGCGTTTGAAAACGTGAAATTACTTTGTCTTGAACTGCAATTGTTGCATGATACTGTTATGATGTAATAAATAACTTCAAGATAATTTACATTGTTATTGTATGTGATAAAATTTCATTTATTCATTGTCAGTAGTGTGATATACCTATTCAAGTATAATATTAATTATGACCTACTGCCCAACTTAGGCTAGGCGTACACCGGTTAGTCAAGACAAGACAAGACGAGATTAGTCACGTTTAGTCACAATACTTTACATAGTTGCTCATGAAGCAACACACATCGATTAGTCATTGCATCAGTGTGTGCTGCTTCATAAGCAACTATGTAAATTACTGTGACTAAACGTGACTAATCTCGTCTTGTCTTGTCTTGACTAACCGGTAGTACGCCTAGCCTAATACTGTTTTGTCATCTCGAATGAAAAGTTTTATTTGTAAATTTTTAACTCACAGCAGGCGCTCAGGGATTCCCTTGCAGGCTGTGCCAGGATGTACTATTATTTCATATTGTTAAGTGGAAACATTCATTGATTTTCGTATTTGTATTCAACTTCGTTCGTTTTGTAATTGTTCTGGCAAATAAATCATATTATATTATATTAATGAGTTATAGCTGTGTTATGAATAAGTAGCTATCATGAAATTTGAGTGCATGAGTCACCAAGTTTCTATTGTTCCAGCTGTTCATGAATATTACTGGAAAGGATTTGTAACGTGTAATTGAAGGATCAATTATATGATTATTAGTAGAGGTGTGACACTGTAATGGAACCCCGAGAAGACCAGATGGTGAAGATGACTCACTAGAAGCTAAAAGAAGATTTGAAGAATGAGTCAAGAAAATTACTAGAATTTGATTTCAACTAGGATTTAATTAAAGAGCATTTCCACACTTATAATACACAATAAGGCATGTGTTCAGAGGATAACTGAAAAATAATTTGATAAAATTATGAAGTGCATACTTTCTGGTGTCTTTAGCATGTGTTATATTAATAAATTTAATCATTAGTCATTTTCAATATGGTTTACAGGAATTATTATTATAAAGAGTAGATAATAGCACTGGAAGATTCACATAAATGGTTTACAGGTTTATTATTATGAAGAATAGAAATTAATATTATAAATAATAGCATTAGAACAAGTATGATTTAATGAATTGGTACATATTTTTCGGAAGCGATTGGCTTCGAGGTCGTGCCGGTGTCTAATCGCAAGATTAGATAAGAGACTTGCACCTGTCACTCTCATTGTATGGGTGACCACTTCAGTTTAAGGCCTTTTTCCGCTAAATGTCATTCATTCTTGAGAACCCAGTGGTTCGGAACCCACCTAAAGCTGTGGGTCCACTTATCTCTCATCGTCATGCTTCCCATTACCTATTCACAAGCTGAGAGCTTATGTGGGCATCACCACAGCAAAAAAAGTATATGGTCTTACTTGATCCCCAGTTCTTTATAATCATTCAGCATTTATGAGTTCATGAGAATTCTATATTGTATACAATACTATATTATTTCATTATGGGAAAATTGAGTATATTCCACTTGAAAACCCGATAAATACGAGAAATATGCAGTCAGATTATTCCAAGAACAGAATTTATGCTTCTCGAAATCACTCGCAGCCTGTGCATGTCTGGCTCATCCTTTTAAAATATCTTGTTTCAACGTAGTGGTGGAATCGTCGTCCTTCATTACAGTTTGAAAAACGAGCGGATGTTAATTTTTAACGTTGTTCACTGGCAGAGTAAGAGTGACATTTTGAAAAACTCTTGGGAAATCTAAACCGTTGCCGGAGAAAGGAAGCCTGCCAAAATCATTCTTCCTCTCCCTCCCTTCCACCCACTCTTTTCTCATCGTCTCTTCTCTGTCTTCCTCTTATCATCCTTTTCCATCAGATGCTCTTAGAATCTGATTCTCGACGGCTCATCTCTCTACTTTTTGAATAAAATTTGTCTTCTCTCAGTCAAATCAAATACTAATGCAGTGTATTTATTTAATTAAATCAAAATGAGGTCTTTCAATGTTTTCTATTGTTTCTTTGTAGCAGTGGAAAATCTCATTAATTTACGGTTTCAATCTCTTTGTTTAGCTGTCTCTTGCTGAGGAGAGAGGATAATTGCATCAAAATTGGGATTCCTCCGTCTTGTGAAACATTGTTTACTATCAATTGATCATTTTTCACTGATTGGGGGAGAAACATATTGCATTTCAAAGAAGAAAAATACTAATGTTGGGTTGCACTAACCTGGATCAACTATTATATCAGCTATCATATCATTAGAACTGATCCTGAATTAAAATTATTGATCTTGCTCATGCAACCCATGTGTTAATTGCAACCACATGTTAGTTTAATTGAAAATTAGTTTGCTTATTGCTCAATTATCCCTATATAAATATAAAGAGTCCAGGATTAATCATATGTGGCTTGAAATCTCCAAGGAATTCATGGTGAAATTCTACTCTCCTACCATCAGTTAAAAATCTACCCAGAATGTAAAAGTGTACAAACAATTTTGAATGAAGAATTTCTCCCACCACAATGGGGAACTGTAAAAATGGACATTTTCAACTTCTAGTGAGTTAAAAGTCATAAATGTACAGTATTCCCTAATTCGTTCATTAAGTTGAGATTGGAGAACTGTAACTAAAAACTTGTTGTGAAACCAACAACTCAAACATCGATGGTGAGAAATTCCATAATATTTTTTCCTCATACATATAACCTCAGCACAATGTGTGGAATGCATATAACAATAGTTACCGAATAGTGAACGAATTCGAAGAATTCCCATGAAGCTGGAATCAGTGAAATGGAAATTGAAGTCCGGTGAAAAATGAAATTCCTATCTTTGTAGCCGCGGTTTTGCGCCGGAAATGCACTGCTACTATCTGTACGCATACCTGAATTCTCAGTCGATCCAATTTATTTGATTAATAGATATTCGATTATCAATCATTTGAATCGATTGCAAGTATATTCGGTCGCGCCAACTCCCTATGGCTCACCCTTCCGGTGAACGGCGGCTTTTTTTCGAATGGCTCTCTCCTCATTTCCCATGCGCTTTGCAGTGCGTTACGTCCTACAAAACTCGTTATTTATTTTCCACTTGTTTGGTTTCCGTTACCCATGATTGTTAAACTGGCCGGCCAAGGCTGCCGCTTCTCATGGATTTTCAAATAATAAGATCCCCATGGACGTGGCCTCGTTCTATTCTGGTCCTGACTAAATTTTACGGTGCCACTCCAAAAGTCTCACAGTTCCATTCATTCTGATTCAACACTTTTACTCAATTTTGTAACTGATGTGAGAAATTGGATACTCGCAATAACAAATTTCGATGGACTGATTGATGGTGAGTTACACAAATCGAGATCAATTTTGATCCTGGATCATTGCTAAGTACATGATCTAGGATCACTGGATAGCAAAGATCCTGGATCATTAATATTGGGTTGCACCAAGCAAGATCAATTATGATCCAAGATCAGTGAAATGCTAATCAAATAGGATCAGCTGATTCAAAGTAGTTGATCCCGGTTGGTGCAACCCAACATAAATTCATGAATGAGATCAGCTGATTCAAAATAGTTGATTTGAGAATGATCGCATTCATTTCTTCCTATTATATTCTTCATATAAAATAATCTAGTTATTGATATTTCTGATATTCAATTATATTCTTCCAATGATGCGTATCCCTCAAGTGTGGAAGTTATAACTTTTGAAAAGTAGCGGATCATAAAGTGTAAAAATAAACAATGAAATCGTAAAACTAATACTTTCACAATATAACTTCGTCATGTTTCAGTTCCTGACTGATAAATTCTGAGAAATTGTGACAAGGCATGGTCTCCTGTGAATTCAAATATTACGGGCAATGGATGGGTTTAACCTCCAATAAATGAATATCATGTGGTCGATAAATGTTCATACCCTCATTCAGAGTAAATATGAACACTTGCTATTGGGAATTCTCATGTAAAAGTCCCATTCAAAGTCATCCAAATACTTTATTTTTCTTTCCGATATTGGCTGTGTGTTATCACATAACTGACTTTCGCACGCGTATGTTCGCGAGTGTGACTTGGGCAAACATGTGCAGCTAGAGTTTCCCTCCTTCACATTCCAGAGAGAGTTTCTCTCTTATTTTTCATCTTCTACCTCTTCTCCTTATTCCTCTTCCTCTTCTCCTGGTCTATCTTCTCCCTTTTCTCTCCTACATTTTCCTCTTCCTCCTTCTCTCCCTTCTACCATCTTCCGTCCAAATCGTCCCCCTCCAATCGATACATACCGCTTCAATAAGTCGCTAGCATCAAAAAAATGTTATTCAGATATAATGGGAAATTCCTATAGGCCCACGGGACATGCTACAAAGTAAAAATGTGTATATTCCCCCGAAAAATACCGTATGAAATCTATTCCCGCGCAATTTTACCCTTCGCAATTCTCAACATTTTGCTGTGAAGGTATGCATGCAACTTGATATTCATTGTCAGCTATGTTAGAAATGTAGACGATGACTGTAACCGATTGGTAATATATACGGATACTAATGCTATAGTATAATGTATAATGTATATGTATAGCAGCTATACATATACATTATACTTTGTACCATTCGTCCCAGCATGCAATGTGTGATGTTTCAACTCCTAGTACCGCTCTACTTGCTAAGAATTATTCAGAATATCGGAAACATATACGACGTTTTGTACAATACTTACTGGGGTACAGTTGTAGTACGTCTATTGAATATATTAGTGGTTTATGAAGTGAATTCTCATAGATTTTCAAATTCGAAATATGTTCTACTCACAATCCTACTACTCCTATCCTACACTACTCACCTTGATACTATTTTATCTTAGCTAAAGATTTAAACAGATAGGATACGATACTTACGGGTTTACGAAATTGAAATGCCACTCTTCGTCTTTGCCACCTTCAACCAGGTCAATCAGGAATCTTAAACCAATTCGAAATTGTAAATTTCTTATGTATTTTAACTTTGTTTTGCTAGGGATGATGCCTACATAAGCTCTTAGCTTGTGCGTGGGTAATGGAGGGATGATGACTGAAACGTTCGTTTCATTTGGACTACTCTATTTTGATGGATACTGTATTTTCCTATTCATTTTCCACGCTGAGAAGATTCAAATTTACAAATAAATTGTACATTAACGATAGATCCCTTCACTGTAATTCTAGGAACAAAAATATTAGCGTCCCTAAGAAAAGCTTTTAATCCTCACAAATGAAGTACCCATAATACAATGGGACGTCACACACCGGCAACTGTTTTCTCGCCTCCCTTCACTTCTCACTCACTCCTGTTCCTATTATTCTTTATCACTCTCGCTGTTGGCATCAATAAGACTACGTAGACACGGTTGTAATTAAAAGGCATTCACAACAAGTGTGGAAGGGAGGGAAACTCGTCTCATTCTATTTGTGCTACGTCAAAACACTGGCTGAAATTGAAATTGGTTCAATGCCTTTCTATTCCATTTCCATTGCCATTGCCGCGTCCTGGTCCTAATGAAACTTCGACACACTAATGAAATCAAGCTTCCTGAGTTGGTGTGCCAAGCCTTCTCTGCCTCATGTCTTGGTACTTTCGCATTCAATTGAAATATCGCTGTAACTTCTGTTTAGCTTCAAACTGTATTTGAAATTTGTTAGCATTGAGTGGTTGAAGTCTGATAGATTTGGCTCATTTATCAATACAACAACAAACTATTAATATATTTATTCAAATGGTCCATATTGGGGCGATCAAGTTGCTTACACTATTCAAACAGTATCTTTGAAGATAGTCGAGTTATGTTGTGAATAAATAATTGAGGAGCTAAATGATCAAAGGCATTTGTAAAGTTTTAAGATGAATGGCTGAGGTAATAGCTGATTCCATTTTGAACTACATTACAACGAATTCCAGTCCACAACGAATAAAATTATGAATAATTTGTTAATCTGTGTTGATGAGATCGAGTTGGTTTTAGTATTCAAACAGTATATTATACTCGATCGTGTTAGTTTTGTTAACAATAAACTATAACACTTATATTAATTCATCCCAATGTTTTAATTTTCGTTGATGGACAATAATACTTGTGAATGACTTAAATTTATTAATTATTAATTATTGATAATGAAAATTAATGAAGTGTTGCTGGAGTAGGCTACTAATGATTATGTTATTCCAAAGTCCCCATTTATTACATAGCCCCCCCCTCACCATTCAATTCTATCTCTTATCTATTAATAATTCATTATAGTTAGATCCTCTATGATACTTTTTCGTCAGTTATCATGCGAATTTAAGTTGACTGCTGTATCAATTTCCAAATTTCAGGTTTTGTTCACGCTCAAGTCCATGCAATGACCGTGTTGAAAGGAAAGGTTTCTGGAGTGGGTGTTTAGATGTAGAAGTTTTAATTACTGAGTTGTGAAAGAGAGAAGCAAGAGTTTTCTAATTTCTTTGCCAACTTAAGCCGCTTTATCCAGCATTTTGCACTTTCATAAAGATCTTACTGTTTTTACATTTGTTCACTCCGAAGAACTTGGGTTTTTCATGTGAAACTAGGTCATACCACTTCAAGAGTGGTCCTAAACTCACGAGTAGATGGATTTTAAAAGACGGGTTTACTACTTTTTCCCTCAAAAGAACATTCAACGTATACTGAATTATGTCTGAATTTTATGGGAAAGATAATAATTTTGCTAGGGCTCCACAGAAGTCTACAAAGTGGGCATGAGCATAATGTTTTATTCCACTCATAATATGTTAAATAACTTGGTTATTCCATACTCTTAATACAACTGAAGCTGATTTTTTAAGTTTTTTTTTCAAATCAAGAAGTGGTAGGAACAAAGGAACATGCTCATTTGTTATTTTTACTTCAATTCCTAAATTGTGATGAATATGATTGTTCAGACAACCCCAATGGTCATCCTTGGAATATTTCCACAATTAAACGAACCAATACTATTCAGCAATAGAAACATGAATCATTATCGAATTTCGCTCCCTTTTGATAAATCTTGGTTCTAATCTTGGAATCATCCTAGCATTATAACATGAGAAAATTTATGTACTCATTCAACAAGTTTGAATTGAAGTGCATAAAATTATTTTGGGCTTTTTATGTAGTAGGCCTACTTTATTTAGGACCTCTTTGGACCTTTTAAATAATTCATCGTTATTTATTGGAAAAATAAAACATTCAGCATTGTAATGCCTTCGTAAATTGTATTGCTTTACCATTCATTATTAATGTTTAGATGTGATTTGTTTATAATTCTTTCATTAGAAACTCTCAACTCATTGGGTACAATGTATGTTCTGCTTATTCCACAATCAATTCTTCCATTTCTTATGTATTTTTTACATTTATTATTTATTCATCGTATGGCTTTTTATTGGTGGGGAGACCCTTACGGGTAGGTTCCACCTCGCCTCATTGCACAATTTTTTGTGTCTTTTTTGTATCGGTCACCCATCCGAGAGCGGTCTCGGATTTTTTACATTTTTATTAGTTTATTTAAAACCAATGACAACACCTATGATTCAGTTCTCGTATTCTGCCTCACACAACTTAAACAACTCAACAACTATTAAACTTAACTCAGTTCGTTTTTTATGTATTCTGTATACCTCCTCATTTTCAAGGGATACAAAATAATAGCAACTCTCTCAGTTGGGTCTGTTTGTTTTCCGGTGTTGATACCTGATCGTAATTTATCGACGATAATATTTTTATAACAAGGCTTTACTAGAACAAGATGGAACGTAGGGTCGTTTTACAGCCGATTCTGTGTCCCATATACGTGCGGGGATTATGGGCTGCGTCCATTGTATCAGAATTACGGGCCTAATAAATTGTCAAGATGACCTATTTGGTGGGATGGGTTGACGAGGAGGTTGGGGGGGGGGAGGATGAGAAATTGAGAATTGCCTTCACACCGTATGGAATTTTTCACCTGCTGCGCCCACTATATATTTTTTTCTGTAGTGAAGTTGTTGTCTTCTATTCGCTTCTGCCCTATGATGTGCGTTGCCTGTTTACGAATCTACTCCGGTGGTCTCGCGCGGCCCAAACCTCTCATTAGAGTAAGAAGACATTAATATTCTCTAATATGAGGGCCCGTGGTCCGGCCCGCCATTGTGAAAAGAAACACAGGTGCTCGTGTTTAATAGTACCCGCTGACTCAGTCCAGCACACATCAAACGTCAAACAGCTCACTCTTGATTATTATTACTTAAACTATATTGTCTCATATCCAGATGTATACAGGTTTCGATTCTCCTTCAACACCTTCAGATAAGAGATCTCAATAGAAATTTGAAGATCATAATATTGTTATGTTAGCCCCTATCTTCTTAATATGTTTACTTGTCCTATTCATGGTATTATTAGGTTATAATATATATTATGATCTTAATCTTGCTCAATCTGCCACTCCGTCCATTCTTTCCTTTCAGAATACTGTGAGAAATAATGAGAATACTTATATAATAATGGTATAGTGTTTTTCTTTTTCTACACTTTGTAAAAATAGAGGAAAAAGATACTGTTTTCTTTCTTATTCCTTTAAACAGTAAGTATCCTCCTCACATATTCTGTCTGTAACTTTTTCTCTTGTCTCCTTTTCCATTTATTCATCCTTCTCTTTTATTCCTACCTCTTCTACACCTTAGTTGTTACCTATTTCAACCTCTTATACACTTCCTCCTTTTAGTTTTTCTCTTCCTTTCTTCTTTTTCTCGCTTCTGCTAATCTCTACTACAACTTTCCTTCTCTTTTTTTTCTTGTTTTTATCCTTTGTCTCAACAATCTTCTATAATATGTTCATCATCATCATAAAAATAATAAGTGTCTCTCTATATTCATCATAGCTTATCATTCTATTCTCTAACTGAAATTATATCCTATGAAATTTATTCATCGGGTTTTCAAACATACTTTCCTAGAGAATTATATAATTTATGATTATGCACCTTTTTATTTTATCCATACTTTTTGTTGAAGATTTCAGCTTTAACAAAATTTTTAATAAAGAGAACGCGTAACACATATTGTGGCTTCCTTCAAGGTTATCCACTATCCAGCTACAGCTCCCACATGACTGTTCGTTTTGAAGATGTTTATCTCAAATCTTATTACCAGATTGTTCTTCAGCAGTTGATGAATATAATGACGTTGTTACTTTTAATGAACGGTAGCTTTTATACTTATTAATAGAGTATTTCTTCCCAGGCTCTTCAAAGTAAATAGCGTGATAGATGCTAACGAAACGGTAGCTGTTAGTTTCTCGACTATTACGGGGCTCTGTAGACCTTGATAATTTCTTCCATCAGTGCGTGAGGGCCAGATAGCTCTAGTTTGGTGATAAATTGGGTGCAATTACAAGTTAGTTCTACAAACATTTGATTAATTCAGTAGCTGCGGGATGTTTTCAATGTAAATTGAGCTGATGGTGGTATTGCATAATCAGAGGGGAATTTGTTCACATATTATCTGGAGATAAATTGTCTAATGTTCATTATAATTATGATGATACAAAAAGAGATGATGGAAGTGAGTGAATTTCGAAATCACCGTGAGAACTTGAAATGAAATTTTCACTTCCTTGCCACCCAAGAAACAAATTAAATCTTCAGTAATTTTCCGTCAAGTTGAATTATATCTGGAATATGTTTTTTTTCAAGAACAATGCCCGGTTTTTCAGTCGCTCAATAGACAGTTTATGGATCCAATAGCACTAATGAATCAATAACCATGTGTTTTCAAATGCAAAAAAAAGTTATTGATTCAATAAGTTTATTGAAAAACTGAAAAACCGGGCACTAGAGTGTTAACAATTTTTTTCAAAGTAAGATTACGTTTACAAATCAATTATATCCTGGCTTATCCATTGAAACTATCGTGTAATAATCAGTAATATCGGGGTACCGAGCTCTGCTCGGGGGTAGGCCTACAAAGGCGCAGGAATAGAAATTTTAAAGGAAAGAAGGAATGAAATTAAACAATTTTTTAAGTGAAGCCATCAGTCTTATGCACTGAATCATCATTGCACTATAAAAAAATCAATCCCAGCTTTCGAAATATTATGAATAATCGAGTTTGAATGCATATCATTTGAAAAATCGCACTTATAAAATTTTGCTTCATAGAAATAATAATATGGGTTGTTATAGAAGGATCATTTTAACTTGTCAGGAAACAGCTGATTTAACGTCAGTAAACGAGCGAACATCAATCAGCTGTTTTCTGACAATTTAAAATATTCCTGCTACAACAATTTTTAGCTCAGCTGTTTTGATGAACTCTTGACGATTTTTCTCAAAGAAATAAAAACAGATCACATGGCCAACTCCATGCCTCAAATTTAAAAATAACAATACAGTACAGATGGAATATTTTCAAAATTTCTAATTCCTTTTAATTTTCTATAGATAAATAAAAATCAGAAATAAAAAGGGGAATAGGAGCAGCTCATGTGTTTCGATATTTTTCTCAATTCTAGTAATGGAACCGCTGTTTTTACCAAAAGTAGTTTTTACCGTTAGTGTAGTTGTGTATTTCACGATTGATCATGTGATTGAAATGCATGTCTCAGCAGCTGAAATAATCTTGTCTCACTCCCACAATCACCGCTCTCACTCTTTCTCATCATTTACAGCCGACAGAAATTTGTTTTTGCTGTCAGCTGATTCCTAAAGGATCGATTTTTCCTTTTTAAGGTCCTTTAGCGAGTTATCCCAGGGATGAGACCCGGCAAACTAATTTTGTATCACAAACCTCCTATATTCCAAATTTCGTCAAAATCGTTTGAGCCGTTTTCGAGATCCGTTGGACATACATACATAAATACATACATACATAAATATAAACATACAGAAATTGCTCGCTTAATATAATAGGATAAGTGCACAATGAAAATTTTGAGACGAATTTTCTTCTCGCCTATACTTTTTAGATATCCGTGAAATGTGAAATCCATTTTTCAAGTTCAGAAGCGTGCAACTCAGGGGCGGTCCTACGTATGGACAAATCGGACATTTGTCCGGGGCCCCGCGCCCAGAGGGGCCCCGCGGCGACGGCAAATTAAAACAATCAAATTTTTCATACAATAAAATAAAAAGTAAAAGAGCTGCAAATCTTGTTCAATATTTGGCAAGACTTTAAATCGGGGCCCCGCAGCAACCTAAAAGCATATTATTACACAATTAAAGTTTTCATATAATAAAAGCGGGCCCCGCGGCGATGGCAAATGTAAACAATCAAATTTTTCTTACAATAAAATAGAATAAAAGAGTAAAATAGCTTCAAATCTTGTTCAATATTTGACAAGATATTAAATCGGCGCCCCGCAGTAACCTTTAAAGCATATTTACACAATTAAAGTTTTCATATAATAAAAGCGGGGCCCCGCGGCGATGTCAAATGTAAACAATAAACTTTTTCTTATAATAAAATGAAAAAAAGGAAATTAGATTCAAATCTTGTTCAATATTTGGCAAGACTTTAAATCGGGGCCCCGCAGTAACCTTGAAAAATATTTACACAATTAAAGTTTTCATATACAACAATTGCATAAACTACTATTATGTCATGATGATTTCAAAAGAAATGTTTCAAAGAATTCTTCAGTTTCAAAATATTTAGAGTGGATTGTTCTCATTATCTTTTATCTAATCAACTCAACTCATTCTTTAGTATAGAATAATTTTTAAAAACTACATGGTGAAACAACCCTTTTAATTTGGAAAAGTAATTTTGATTTTAATTTTGATTTTGGGTTGAATGCTAGAAAAGAAAGTGAGCGCAGTCTTCATGTCTGACCCTGTATAAGCTTATCTAGTGGATTGAGGTGAAGTCAATAATACGACTAGATATAGTAAGACTCGGTGCTATAATATTTCAATTTTAAAATTAAATTCACACAATACAAATATCTCAGAAACTAGGAACTAACATCCTAAATCTGTGCTTTAAAGATCTTAATAAAGTTGCATAATTCAATTTGATCTCAGAAGGAGAAAATTTTATGATTAAATTTTGAGGTTACTTAAAATCTTGAAATTCCTTGGAAATTTGAAGTTGATTAAATATTGTTACCAGGCCTGGATTCTTTAAAAAAAAACAAATATACTAATTTTACTCGCTAGGTTACATTTACATCTTAAACTAGTCGCAGACGCTGATATGTGCGTAGATAGGTTACGACGGTCCCAATTACGAATTTAAGTAGAACTTGAAAAAGTCTGTCACTCATAACACGCACTAGATCATCGGCCGAATATAAAATTGAATTTTGGTACTTAGCGGATCCTGGACGGCGACGTTACCAACTTGAGACTTCTTCCCGAGGGTGGTCACTTATCCGGACGCACTCCCACAGTGCGCGCAGTCGGTGACCACTTCTAGGACGTTGTCGCTCAAGCCAGGGACACTCCAAGTGTAGAGGAACAGATTCATGGCCGAGTCACGGTTCAGACCCGCAATTGTCGAAGTTCAAGACATCAGAGTCGATCACGAAGACTTCCGGGTAAATCAAGGACCGCTGTAATTTTCAAATTACAGAATAATAATAATACATTCTACTACAGACTGAATACATACAATCAATTTACTGTTCACAAAATTCATGGGCAGAAGGCCTTAATAAATCTAACATAGTTATCAATTTTATTTAGAAAGTCTCTGGATGAAAAATTTGAATAATCTAGTCTTCAAGAGCAATAGATCCCAATGAAATTATAGGTGAAGCCTAGATTCATCATCTTTGAAATTTATTACCTTATGTAAAACTAGCTTCTTTTATTTTCAATTAATCAGCTAGGAATCCTAAACTGGTGATTAAATAAATAACATGTTACCCAACAATATGGTAGTACAACTTTATCAACTAAATCGAACACAGAAATACTCTACTTAGCCCTAATAAGTACTTTAAGACCAGATTTAAAAACAATTATCAAAATATACTTTTCCATTGTGTAGTCTAATTCGATTACACTGACATTGTGGTTAGAAATTTTGAATTTATTCGTTTCCTACTAGAGGTTGGGTTAGGCCCAAAAACATACCAACATCTCAGGTGAAGTTTACACTATGAACTATTGTACATAACCTTAATTTGAACAATTTATCAGACTCAATTTTGGAACACAAGAAGTTTTTGGTTAGCACCTGTTTTTTCTTTCCTATAAGATTGTATTGCTTGATCCAATAAATGATTGTGATTATAAATGATTAAAACTTAAAACACCAATCTTAATACTAATTTCACGTACCTTACATTAGCGGAGAGGTTGACTTATATCCAATTTAAACGAAATATATAGCACGAGCTCACTACATTACAAAAAGAGGAAGCTGAGGCGTGAGGCGCCTACAGCAATATTAGTTAGATATAGATGACATGGTTATTATATAACCAGAGCAATAAATGACTAAGTTAGTTAACTTCAACCGCCACAGATGAAATTTGCCATCTTGGTCTAAAGCAAAATGCAAAGTGAAGTGACGCTTTCGTCTCTTGTTCATAATTCTACCATCACCAGTTGCCTCCTGGGTACTCTCGCGGCTCGCCAGTAACCAGCCCGTTCATTGGCTCTTTCAAAACGCACGTTAGGGACGGCGGGAGGCGCCCGACCAATCCTAGCCTTTCTTACTAACTTCGCTTAGAGTCAAATTTTTATAAGCAATCACACAACTGTGAGAAACCAGAAAATACAAAGTTTGCGTTCTCACGCCTAAGAAATAAAAATCGAACAACGCCAGCTAGTCGCAGCTGACACCAAGAGAAATATAACACAAAGAGAAATATTAATTGTACTGGCACAATGGTAAGCCACCGCTATTTCATTATTATTGAAGCTGTCAAAGGACCTCCTGACCCCCCCTCTCACTCTCAATAAGTGGGGCCCCGCCAAAGTCAATTGTCCAGGGCCCCGCACAGCCTAGGACCGCCACTGGTGCAACTCAATTGAATCATATCAATATTAACAAAAGAAATTAGTTAATCTATAATATCAATGAGTGTAGATTTCTTGCGCATTATAAAAATATTATAATATAACGTTCCAACAGCCAGATCCCGTACCAAACAGAGCAGAAAATCGCTAACCGTTGGTTTTAAGCAACCAATGTCTCCAAGTAATGCTGATGGCTTAATCAATATGATCGCAAATTGATACTGTATACACAAACTTTGTTCAATTACAGGAGGAATCACAGAATAGAGTTCCATAAAAAGCGATTGATAAGGGTCCAGTGAGACCGATATTGATGTTTGTGCAAATAGTTTAGTGATTGACTAAAGGTTTCAGATTTGTCAGTAGACGCAGCGTGCGAATAAACTGCGAGGCGAAATAAAACGGAAAGAAATAAAACGTCAGAACAGTCATATTTGTTTAGCCGATCGACGTTCAGAAAGGCGGAATGTTTGTTGTAGGCGGACATGTGCTTTCGCTCTGCGAAAATGTTTGCAAGGTAGAGACGCCTCTGAAGTCAGACGCCTGTGTGCAGATCGGATGAATGAGAGCAAAAACCCGTCTCGGCATTAGACTGTGTGTGTTCCGGTTATTGAAGGCGAGAGTGGAATGAAAAAAGAATGGATTGCTATCTGAAGCTATCAGAGATCAATGAGTGATTTTTATCAAGAATGGACTGGATCAATGACTGATTTTTATTAAAAATCGATTGTTGTATATACAGTTGAATAAATGAGTCACTTTATGAAGTAATGAGAATTATCATGTTACAAGAGAAAATCACTCACTGTTGAATCAATGTATTGTGCATTTGAAGAGAAATACTGGAAAAAAGGTTCTTCAAAAATTAATATTGATCGAATTTCATTTTAAGATCATATCATGTTTAGTGTCTTTTCATTTCAGAGGGAAGAATAAAATCAAATAATTCCTTATGGAATTACATAAACATTCGGTTGGACAAGAGTTAATATGGAATTGGATTTTTTCTTGAGTCAGTAATATTCAAATCTAAATCACCATAAGCACAAAAGTATAAATAGTCCATACAATGGTACATTCAGTATAGTATTCAAAATCGAACTAATGGCACAAACATTTTCACATCTGACAAAAAATGTTCCTATTTACATTTCAAAAATTCTTATCAATTTTATATTACAAAATGTTGAAGTTTTTTTTATTATATTGAATACAATAAGTGTAATAGCCTGGTATGATAATGAACGATATGATATTATGATTGATTTGTGATAGAACCATAATAATGATTTCAGAAAGGTAATGTCCTAATAAAGTATGTGATTTAAAATATAATCACCAATAGTTATATTAAGTGTTTTGAATTTATTATTGGAATAATTAGAGAGGGATAGTTCCCGTGGCGAAGCGTGGTATACTAGTCAAGTATACCGGTTAAGTATACCACGCTTCGCTACGGGATAGTTCATTGTAAGCAATGAAATGTGTACAGTTTGTTGAAGCGAAACATCCAAATAGAATAGAAGTAAAAGTGTTCCTTTTCTATACTTTCTGGAAACATGAGTTTACTTGTGGTTCTAGATACCCATATCAATGAGATTACTTAGTGATTGAGACAAATCTAAATTCCACCTGACATCCAGTTTTCCGCTATATTTTAGTCACGGTAATTGAAAAAAAGTGGCCGAGAAACACTTTTCTTCCAGCTACACTCGATATGAATAATACTTTTCAATCTGCCTTCCATTCATGCGACCGGCTCTTACTGCGACAGAGGTAGTAACTTATTGGAGCTTATAAATCTGGAATGGTTCTTCCCCGACTACTGACTGGCATTCTGTTCTGTTCAGTTCATCTGCTGTCAGTCAACCTGGCCGACTTTTCTTGTCGGCTTTCCTCAAACCCCAGTTTCCCACCTCTAACCACTTTCAACCTCTTCGTCTCTCTCTCTCTCTCGCACACACAATCGCGCTTGTTTTTCCTTTTTGCACAGCACAAGAGCCAAATTCGATTTGCTGCTGGATTTCTATCAAATTACTTTCTCGACCGAAACCCTTTACAAAGCTACAAACTGAATAGGCTTCTTATTTTCTCCTTCGTTTCATTCTGCCTACACATGCCGCCTCTCCTGAATACTTTCACATTCTAACATCATTCTGCCTCCATTTTTCTCCTCATCACACGTAATCCTTGCCTCATTCTCTCACAACGATGCCTATGTACAATTGCCTCATCCCCCTGAAAGGTGCTTTGACAAAATATGGTTTTTGAAAGGTGGATTCCGCGAATTTATATTCTCGAGAAGTGAAATGAGCACGTACTCTTCATCCACATGACTGTGAATTCTTATTCAATTCAACATTTCAAATTATGATACATTCCCACTTCTCCTCCCATATTCTACATGACTATGGTTTTTTTCAAATTTATAAAATTTGTAGAACAAATGTTGTTGTAAAAACAATTTGCTCGGAGATTTCCATCACAGTATTATATTGTCAGCAGGGTTTCTATTAGTACAGTATTATCATTCACATTCCATGATTGAGAAAATTGTTGTAAATGTAAATTCCAGTATGAAATTGGTTTTCTCTAATGGACCATAGATTCATGTAATACTCAACATATACACAAGTACAGTTGAAGATGTGTTGGTATTGTAAGGGTTTGTCAAGGTATTGTAAGTATTGTTAGATCCTGTGAATCCTGTTAGATCTTCAAAAATATATATATTCAACTTATTTTTATAACAACTTCTTAGTTTAGTATATCAATTCTTCATTATTATCATTATTCAATTCCATCATAATATACTTTGACAAATAAGTACCTTTGATGAATTAAAATTAAATTAAATTAAAATTATATTATTCAATGAGTTTTCTCTTTGCTTTCAGGTTGGTTCCTTTCAAGTATATCAACACACCTCTGCAGATGGTGAGATGGTAACATTATCAAACTAATTTATAAACTAATATAATAAATTTAGTACACCCTACGAACTGATAATATTTTCAAAAAAAAAACTTATTTCGCTTTTAATTATTAAGGACAGCATTAATGGATGATTCACGAAATCTTATTCCCTTTCTCGATGTGCAAAAGAATGTTTTTCATTGTAAACAAAATAACCCCAAAATTAACAATATTACTTACTAAAATACGTACAGTATCAAATATACATCATACATTCGTGAAATAATGTACGATTGGGAATGTTTTGCGTACCCGGCTAAGTTCAACTGAAAAACGTTTTCTAAAAAACCTTTTTCTCCCCAGTGAATTCTATCTTGTTTCAAATCAATGCACAATCAACGAAAAATTACAAAATGTTGCAACTGTCAATCTTTTGCAACCTTTGTTTCGTGCTGTAGTAGGATAGCAATGAAGCTTCCAGGTGAGAGCGTAACAATTGCTTTAAAAATTATTGAATTGTGACAGGAGAGTATGTTCGTTCAGTGATCTCTGACTGCGCCTGAACAGGCCAGTGAGTAGGCTTTTGTTGACAATTCGTGATTCAGTTTCAGCCTACCATCCCTCAACAACCAACCATTTGCCCGGGAGAAAAATCGTTTGAATAGTTAGTTACACGATTGTGAAAGATATTGTTGGCTATGTGTCAATCTGTCAAACAGCGGGGTGTGCTTTGAGTTTAATGGGGTCATATTCGTGTCTTCTACACACGGCCCGACAATGATACAGCTTGCTGTAGCAAACAATAGATGATTGGAGTATCGGAATAAATATGCTACAATATAATACAGCTATGTTACAATTTAATGCTGTGATGGAAATCTCTAAGCATAGAATTGGCTCGTAACCTCCACATTCTCCTGTAAACATTGATTTGAATGTGATTATGCTATTCTACTCGAATCTCGAAGTTTAGAATTCAAAGAATTCAAGAATCTAAATTCTGCAAGAAGTTTTCTTCAGATAACTAGAAGGATACTAGAATCAATAAGAATATTATTGAAGATGATATATTATATTTTTTGCGATCAGGCCTGGATAACAAATATCTGGAAGTATCTGTGTATGATAATGGTGGTATATAATGTTGATAATGTATTTAAGATGAAAATAATGTGCTGAACGCATTGAACTCTGATCAAAAAGACAGTTGTTGCAAATCGGTCAACCAAGTCTTATGTCCGATTGCTCGATTGTCAGTTGAATTTAAACGCCTTAAAATGAAGCTGTTTGATATGATAGAGTTTCGTGCAAATGGATAACGGAAGGATAAGGAAAAGGATAGCGGTTCACAAAATAGAATTTTTTATTAACACAATGCATTCCATTTTTTATTTATTGAGCTCTTTTTTTAATTTTTATATTATCCACTTACTAAATATTCACTTACAAAACTTTCGGCAGACATAGCTGTTAGTTATTCAAGACGTTTTTGAGGTCTGATATTCTGTACCATAAAAAATTATTATAGATTATTAATTGGCTCTCTCACTACGTTAGCATTCTCACTCTCTCCCTTCTTGTTTCCATTAGAAGTCTCATTGATTTTCAATGTTTGATTTCATTTATTAAAAAAAAAATTGCAGTTAGTATTTTTATAGCAGGATTCTTTTAAATTGTCAGAAAACAGCTGATTGATGTTTTCTAACGTTTACTAACGTTAAATCAGCTGTTTTCTGACAAGTTAAAAGAATCCTGCTATAGTTAGTACTATTTTTGATTATAACATGTAACTTTTAGTTACAAAACTACAGGTAAACAATGGTTCAACAAGGTTACCTCTATTGTTTTATCATTGTCAATGCATCACTAAATAAATGCATTTCATTCTATGAACATTGAATGGTATTCCCTATTCATTGAGACATTCGTACCCGTGAGGGCTGGCTGGCGAACAAGATAAATGATTTTTTAATTAGTTGATGTTAGCGTCGGAATGCACCCTTTTATCAAAATGTCGTGGAAGGAGATTAGTGGAACATTATGAGAAGGCGCCCTCCGCATTCTGCCCTCATTTCCTTTGGGAGGGAAAGGGAAAGGGTGGGTGAGGGAAAGGGAGGGTGAGGAAAATGGAAAGGGTTGGTGAGGAAAAGGGAAAGGGTGGGTGAGGGAAAGGGAGGGTGAAGAAAAGGGAATGAGGATAAGGAAAGGGAATGGAATGAGGCACAAGACGATTCCTCAGCGTTTCTATTCCTTGCGCATTGACGGCAGTCTGCCCCATTCGCGCGATCTGTTCTGCTCTCGTACTCTGGCACTTCCCAAACGAACGAAATTTATTTGTTATTCTTCATCCAATTTCCTCCGGCAATCTGATTAGGAACTCTATTTATGACCACGTCTCGCTTCTCACTGATCCCGACACTTGCGCTCAGCTATCGTCCTCGCCACTCGCGGTGCAAGCGACTTGGAAACAATGTGAGAAGACAAGTTGAGAAGACCTTGAATTGCTATTCAAGACCTCATATTTAAAACCTTGAGTGAGCTATTGTTTGTTCAAGTAATTCAGAGACAATTCTGTTTAAAAAATATAATTGTTCAGCAAGGTGAGCTTGTAGATCAAAAACAATGGAAATATACTATTATTCATCTTCTACCTGTTATATCTGAAGATGAATAATAGTCTATTATTATACTGGGTGATTCAAAAAGAATACCACAACTTTAAAAATGTGTATGTTATGAAAGAAACATCATAGAACCTTCTGTTATACATCTTTACAAAGAGTATTTAAAGAAGTTTTTTCACTCACAAACAAGTTCAGAGATGTTCCATATGACCCCTCCAGACACTCGAGCAATATCAATCCAAAACCTCCCTCAAACTTGTTCCACACTATCTGTAGCATGTCAGGCGTAACAGTTTGGAAAACTGATGTTATTCTTGTTTCAAATCATCAATATTGATGGATATTGATGATTTGAAACAAGAAATAACAGCAGATTATTTATTAAACTGTTACGCCTGGAAAGAGTTTGAGGGAGGTTTTGGGTTGATATTGCTCGAGTGTCTGGAGGGGTCATATTGAACATCTCTGAACTTCTCTGTGAGTGAAAAAAACTTCTTTTATTACTCTTTGAAATGATGTATAACAGAAGGTTCTATCATATTTCTTTCATTAAATACAAAGTTTCAAAGTTGTGGTATATTTTTATATATATATATATATATATATATATATATATATATATATATATATATATATATATATATATTATATTATATATATATATATATTTTTTTTACTTGAATCAATTTTATTAGACAGATATCACAGATATATCACAAATAGTAATGAGTAATTGTAATTACTTATCAGACTATATCACAGATAGTAATGACTAATTGTAATTACTGTGTTATCTTTCATGAGCCTTCATCATCCTCCCCATTACTCATGCACAGCTTAAGGAATTGGAAATGTTATCTCAATCATTCATAGAAGAGCCATTGAAAGCTCCCATTTCGGTGGTGAAAAATGAAATTTTAAATCAAGTATACAAAAACAGATGTGCAGACACAATTAGATGGAAGAAAATAGTCATTGATTAATTGAAAACCATCTAATCAAATAAATATCCTTTGAGTGTCCTCTGAATAAAAGTAACTGAATAAGATTGGAGAAATAAATGATAGCAAAATAAAAAATTTTCTTTGTTCAAATCATGGAAAGTATCTCGTGCAGTAGCTTGGGCTACTTGAAATCATTTCGGAAATGAGAATAAGAATTATTTTTTTGCCGTTAAATAGAATCAATCCCAATGGGCTTCGCCTGATAATTATATTACAGAGAAACTGAAATATTTCGGTGAAGTATTGTTCTCATCACAATTTGCTCTCTTTCTTTTCTGGCAGGAAAGATTCCAACGTAATTCAGTTCACGAATTGCTAGATCGTTCAAATTATCTCATCGAAAACTACTTAGGATTGGGGTTGCTCGTGGAAGTTTATTCGAATATCGCGTGGATTGGTGAATCATCGTTTGAGAAAAATGAACCGAATCAATCCAAACGCAATCATGCAAATTACTTTTGGTTTTATTCTATTATCAAGATTAGGTTCCTGGAAAATCGACCAATAAGAATAGATTATATTATAAGTCTATCCCTAGTAATTTATTTTGGATTCTGCTGAACAAAAGGGTAGGCTATGGATTTCAATTTCACTTGTATTCGTAATCTGAAATGATCAGGCCTACTAACAGTAGATAGTAATCAACTTATAGCATGACATTCATCGGCTTCATGAAAAATAAATAAATAATTTATTCCTCTGCAGGAAATATTACAATTATTCGCACTTTGAATTAGAGCAAAACTAAATGATGCAAAAGTAAAATGAGAAAAATGAATTTTAAAAATCCGATACATACTATGTGAAAAAATCACATTTATGTCCATATCCTTCAATACTGTACAAACATTTTGCCCACACCATATCAAGTATACCAGTATCAAGTATAGTAAAATGACTGCATTAAGTTATATTTTCAAGTGCAGGTATCTACAAATTTTATAAAGCATGCCAATGTCATGTTACGTATTTCTCCAGAATCGTTTTTCATTTCTAACTGCGATCACCATTTCATTTTTCGTCTACTTAATTCCCTCAGTAAACTGTCTTGGCTTTTCTTTATTCGATAATGCACGATTATTACCCCTGATCTACGTTCAGACTAACATCTTTGTGCAATAGAATAATATACGTTTCAATAGTTTAATTTCACTTTCCTACCCAGCATCCAGCGTTGTCCAGATTTCGATTGTAACATAATTTTCCATTTATCGATGTCAGTAGGACTGAGTAGAATACGAATCATGAGTGATTTTAGTCCATTCAGCACTGGGAATTGTATGATCGACGGACACAATACTATGCAAGATATGGCTGAATGAGTGTGACTGGCAAATCGAACTCGGACGGAAAACAAATTTTCATGACGGATGTGTCTGATTAATTAGGACATCCGACGGTAGAAACTGAATCCCGCTCGAGTAGCTGATCGAATTTGCATGATATCCGTTGGACGTTTGATTTTTCTCCTCACGTCAAAACAGTGACTCTCTTCTTCCTCTGTCGCTTTCATCAGTGAGTGTGTAACGTAGGGTAGTTGATTACAAAAAGGACGAAAAAACGATGGTAGCCACGCTCAATTTTTCTATCAGAATTTAGGCGAACTAGAGTAGACTCTCATAGAATGGAACAACGTTAACAGTTGATTTATTTCGTTTGACGGAGAGAAAAAAGGGTGCGAAAGGAGAGTGGGGGTTGGGTTGGAGGGTTTAGTGAGTGCTGGACCGTTACTTTACGTGTGGACAGACAGAGACGCCTAGCCATTTGGAATTCCATCAACGGTCTGCGCTTTTATTTCAGTCGGACGCAAGCGAAATGGAGTTATTGGATTTGCTAAACATTTCATAAACGCCGCCTCGTGTAGGACGAGGAGGAAATTCCTCCAGAAGTTGGAGGGTGTGATAAGAAGGTCTGCTGCACACTAGCAAAAACGAGGCCGTGAGTGGTGGTGGGTAAAGGGGGGCCCGGGCTTTCTTAAGCCCCCTCCTTCGATTTTTACGTGACATGTCTTCCAATGGGGCACCTGTACCTTGGGGGCACACCCGCAACACACCATTGCGGTACCGAACAGCCCGGCAAATATTCATTCAGCTCAGCTGGAATCGGAACAAGCAGCAAGATGCCGAATCGCGCCCTCTGAATTCGCAACGCTACCACCGCCGCTGCATGCCCCACAAACTATGCCATTGTTGTTGCTACCAGCTACGCTCAGCTGTGCATTTGTTCGCAAATGGAAAAACGTACACAATGAAAGACATCGAATGACGTGTTCAAACAAACGGTGTTTTCCAGTTACTGCTCAGTCACTACATTGGTGGCAACTTCTCAATTTCGATCGTTGTTGCAAGTCATTGTTTAATATCAAAATGTATCAAGTCAGAGACCCTGAACTGATCAGGAGTGACCTGAAAACTCTGACACCAGACCTGAGCCAGCCAGGTTACACGGAATTATAATTATTATTATCAAAATGTGTTTTGTCAAGGAATTGATGGGTGGTCAGTTATATGCCTTGTAACTGATACTCTTATCAGTATCTCCCATGGCCACCATCTTGTTGGTGATTGAGATGAAAGGTGATCATTTATTATTTATGAAACTTTTGAATAGATTCAACATACCTTTCCCCTAATGATGAATTATAGATTTATTGGCAAAAATAAACAGAATAATGATTCAATACCGTACTGTCTACTAACTGTCCTTCAACGTGACTGGGCCTAGAGCCCCATCCACTAGTTGGGATTTGTCCAAGTCTATAGGCTTTCGAAATTCAAATTTGAGTTTAATAATGTTCATTATCATCCAATCATTGTCTCTTTGATTTTGAATATAATTAAGATACTTTCTTACCATTCAATGAATGAAATCGCCTTTCCCAGACTACATGGCTTCTTTTACTTGAATTCAGTGTCCCAACACTTATACATCTAGTGGAACGGTCGTTCCACCACCCGTCCCCCCCGTGATACGAATGAAAGACCGGGACCACTATATATATTCTGTAACGAACTTCCCTTTGATGTTCGCATGCCGCCATCTCAATTTACGCGGAAGGTAGTGGAAATTTTAAAATGTTGTAATGACATTATTTTCTTAGATTTTTGAGCGCTTTCATTTAAGATCAGAACGAACTTTCTACGATATAAATTCGCAAAGATACTATATACGGGTATTTTGTCATTTTACTAATTTTGGGATTTTTCAATTTTTTTCAACTTTGAGCACTTGATGTGAAAAATCTGTAATGAGTTGAGATTTCGGACTACCAAAAGCGATTGAAGACATGTTTAAACTATTTACATTTAAAATTTCAAATCATTTAATGCTCGATTAAGCTCTGTAGCTCTGTCCGAATAAAAATTAAAGTTGCAATTTGAAGTTAGAATTTGAAGCTTTTTATCGAATGTAAACAGGGCCACCCAGGAACATGGCCTAGACACTCGAAATGTGACGTCACGGCTAAGAGGCCTACCACTCCACTATACTGTTCATAAACAGCCACTGATCACAACCAAGTTTGAATATTTAAATTTTTATTATTTAAAAATAAATAGACCTACTTACCCACCAAAAGGTAATTGTGCAGTTGAAATAAACTCGAGACGAGAAAAACCAAACACGAATTCCAATTTTAATGCAGGGATGAGTTGTAAACATGAGTTGTTATGGACACGATGTGATGACGTCAGCTGCACGTTTAAATTCAGTGTCTAGCTAGACCATGTTCCTAGGTGGCCCTGATGTAAATATCGCGATCCTAGCGGTTAAAAACTAAAAGTTTCACACTGTTGCCACCGCCAAATTCGACCTTTTCAATAATAGCCCAGTAAAATTGTCATCAAAAATAGGGTCTACCTTGTATGAAATGGGATAGTCGGTTTTTTTTTAGTAATGTTTATGGTAGTCCTGGGATGCTAAATCCAAGTTTTAGACCTAGGCAAACTACCGGTTCATCTCCAAAAATCGTACAAAATGACGGAATTTTGCACTTTCTTTTATGTTTGGCTAATTTTCACTCTGAAGAATCTGTTTTTCATAGAGGACATTGTGCATATTTCTTAAAGTATATCAAATTACCTTCAATTTGAGACCAAATTTATCATTATAGGCCCAACCGTTTGCGAGATACAACTCTTCAGAGTTCATAAAATTAACGAGAATTTACCCTTTTTTTCAATTTTTCGCAATTTTGACCCTGAAGAATCACTTTTTCATATAGGACATTCAACATAGGGTTGAAAGTAAATTTAAATACCTACAATTTGATACCTGATTGGTTATTGTAGGCCCAACCGTTTGCGAAATACAGCTCTTCAAAGTTCATCAAATTATCGTAATTTTTCACTTGTTTTTACATTTGGTCAATTTTGACCGTGAAGCATCACTTTTCCGAATGTGACTTTCAGCAAAGTTTTGAAAGATAATTTAAGAATCTACAATTTGAGACCAAATAGATTATTGTAGACCCAATAGTTTGCGAGATGTAGGCCTTCAAAGTTTATCAAATTGTTGAATTTTTCCACTTTTTCTACATTTCTTCAATTATGACCCTGAAGAATCATTTTTCCATATAGAACATTCAACATAGTTTTGGAAGATGATTCAATTACCTACAATTTGAGACCAAATTTGTTATTGTAGGCTCAACCGTTTGCGAAATACAGCTCTTCAAAGTTCATTGAATTATCGTAATTTTTCATTTGTTTTTTTGAATTTTGACCGTGAAGTATCACTTTCTCATATATGACATCCAACATATTTCTTAAAGTATATTAAAATACCTACAATTTGAGAATTAATTGGTCATTGAGGGCCTAATAGTTTGGAAGATATAGGCCTTCAAGTAGATTAGTAGAAGTCTATTCACATTTAAAATTTCAAATCATTCAATGTCCGATTAAGCTCTGTAGCTCTGCCCGAATAATAATTAAAGTTGCAATATTTGGAATTTGAAGTTTTAAAGAATGTAAATGTCGCGTCAATTCAACAATTTCAGCAATTAAAAGAAATAAAACTCTGACAGGAAATAGAAAAATTGAATCGTTCATTTTAGAATCATTAATGGGGAAAATTTGAGAATTTTGTTCCTGGAATGCATAATAATGGTGTTGGGCAAATTTTTACAAGGATTTCATTTTTCGATTACAAAATATTTTTTTCATCAAAAGTGGTCATGTGACCTATCGTAATGGGTTAAAATTTCAATCTAAATTCAAAATCTCAATCTTATTTAACAAACTTTGTGGATAACTGCTTATACATGAATTAATGTTGCTACAATGATATGTCGTTAAAGTCTGGATAGTAAATGATAAGGTGTGATGCAACAGACACAACGTCTTGTTTGTTCATTCAGTATTAACCATAACTGGCTCACTTATAGCTAGCATAATTTTGTAGCACCCAAATAGTGAGGATAAAATATCTTTTATCAAATAACGTAGCATTTCACTGTTTAAAAAAAATTAACTCTATCCCCATCCATTGTGTTTGCAGTGTTATACCTCTATAACAAGAAGGTGATTAAAAAAAAAAAACTGATATCCTCTCAAAAAATTCTCCAAAAAAGAATTCGTCACCCGTCCCCTACCCCCGACCCTATTGAAAACGCTGGTGCGGAAACTAAAATTTGTGTACCAAAGAAAAAATCCAAAAAAATTTTATAAGCTTTCAGTAAGAAAATGTTTGATATAGCCTAAATAAAACCCGTCTCCCTCTGCAATATACATTTATACATACAATATAATAATTACGTGTAGCCAACCCAAACAAAAATGAAAACGCTGTTCTGGAAGCCATTGACATTGAAGAAAAAATTTGGAAAACATTTTGGGGGAGGGCGAGGGAGCCCAATAATTTAGAAAGTTCATAAAAACTTGCTAGCTCAAACACTGAGAGTATGATTCCTGAAAGTTTAGCATATTTCTAATTCGTGATTTTAAGTGGGTGAGATTGAGCGCCCTCGCCCTCCCCAAAATTTCTTCAAATTTTCTTCAATGTCAGGCTTCCAGAACAGAGTTTTCATTTTGTTTGGGTTGGCTACATAATTATTATATTGTATATAAATGTATATTGCAGAGGGAGACGGTTTCTATTTAGGCTATATCAAAACATTTTCTTACTGGAAGCTTATAAAATTTTTTGGACCCTAGTACACAAATTTTAGTTTCCACACCAGCGTTTTCAATAGGGTCGGGGGTAGGGGACGGGTGACGAATTCTTTTTTGGAGAATTTTTTGAGAGGATAATACATTCTAAAATTATATTTCAAATTCTCGTGTTGTTATTTGTTAGAAACTCTAACCCCAGTCGTACACCGGAGCAATAATCAATAGGCAACTAGCAACATATGGATCTTATGATGGTCTACTCTATACAAATCAATAGTTCAATGCACACCGAAACAGCTGCTTTAGGTGTGCATTGGACTATTTGTTTCTATAGAGTAGACGATCATATGATCCAAATGTTGCTTATTGCCTATTGCTTATTACCCGGTGTACGAGCTGCCTAACCTGTAACAAATTAGAGTTGATTAGAAATTAGAGTTAATTGGAAATCGCACATTGGATTGGCTAGAGCTTTCAACCCCATCTTTATAGTGACTCAGATAGGAACATTACATAACTAAAATCGATACCATTTAAGTGAGTAAAGAGTTAGTTATGTTATTAGAATCAATACAATTTTGGTGATAATAAAGCGCTGTTCTTCCATAGACACAAACCATTGGACTAGGTTTTCTGCATCAATGCCGCTGCGTATTGTGGGTCCTCCGGGTGGCTTGCTCGGGATCTAATGTAGCGGAGGAAGAGCTTGTTCGCAGCTACGCTCCTGTAGCTACTGCAGAACAGAACAGTGGCTGAGCTGTTGATGTTGTAGCTAAGCGGCTCTGCTAGCTCTCGACCCTACAAGGATTGTAATTAAGCAGGGTGACTATGGCTCACACAGAAACATTACCCCTTCTTAGTGCGGGCTGGCTCCCTTTGCTGCAACCTGGGAAGCTCATGTTCGCCACCGCTGCCTTTCAGCACAACCTGACCCCACTGTGGCAGAGGAAAATGGCGCACAGGAAAGTGGCGTCTCCAGTAGACTACACTGCCACACCCAGGATTCACTCATCGCTTTACTCTTCAACGACTCCTCTTCGACAACCTCTTTCTCATACACTTTGTACCAAAAACTACATTCTTTTTCTTCTCTTCTTCTTTTTCTTCTTCTTTTTCCTCCTCCTTCCTCATCTTCTTCATTTTCTCCCTCCTCTTTTTCTTCGACTTCCTCATTTTCTTTTTCTTCTCCTCCCTCCTCCACTTTTTTCTTCTTCTCTTCCTCTTCTCCCTCCACCTCTTCTTTTTCTTCTTCTTCTTCTTCTTCTTCTTCTTCTTTTTCTTCTTCGTCCAATTGTTCTTCTACTCCTACTCCTCCTCCTTCGACTCCTCCTCCTCCTTCTTCTTCTCTTCCTTCTCCTCCTCCTCCTCCTCCTCCTTCTTCTTCTTCCTCCTCCTCCTCCTCCTCCTCCTCCTTCTCCTCCTTCCTCCTCCTCCTCCTTTTCCTCCTCCTCCTCCTCCTCCTTCTCCTCCTTTATCTCCTCCTCCTCCTTCTTCTTCATTTCTTCGTCTTCTTCTTCTCTCTCCTCTTTTCTTGTTCTTCTCCTCTTTTCTTGTTCTTTTTCTGCTTCTTCCTTCTTCTCCTTGCCATCCTCTTCCTCCTTCTCTTTCTCCTTCTCCTCCTCTTCCTCCTCCTCCTCCTCCTCCTCTTCCTTTTTCTTCTCCTTCTCCTCCTCCGCCTCCTTCTCCTCCTCTTCCTCCTTCTCCTCCATCTCCTTCTCCTACTCCTCCTCCATCTCCTTCTTCTCCTCCTCCTCCATCCTTCTTCTTCTCCTCCTTCTCCGCCACATCCGGCTCTTCTTTTCTCTCTCTCCTCCTTCTCCTTCTTCATCATCTTCTTCTTCTTCTTCTTCTTTTTCTTCTTCTTCTCCCCTTCTTCTTCCCCTTGTGGCGGCTGTGGCTGCCTGGTCTGAAAGGGTTCGCCATTCCGAAACGGTAGCTGCCAACTTCAAAGGACAGCCCTTATTCGTGGTTCCTCCCTACTTTGATTTTTATCACAGAGAAGGTGTCTACGAAATCTCATCTTCTCAGGTATCAGTAGGCGCCAAAAGCTTTTAGATGTGATGAATCGTATCAAAGCATGTTCACTCTTCTGTTTCAATGTCATGTGGATATTGTGAATGGTGATGAGTCATTGAAAATTGAATGGATTAATACAAATTGATTATAATGCATGGATTATGAACAGAAAATGGGAATGATTCAATAAATGATTGCATTGCTGGTAGCATCATAGACTTGTATTTCATGGGCATTATTCCTAGCAAAAAAAAGAACAAATTCAAATTTATTTATTCAATGATAGAACATTTTCGCATTTTCGTATTTTACAATAATAATAATTTAATAAATAAATATTACATCAGTGTTATGTTGAGACGACAAGTATAATTCATAAACTATTGTTTAATCGGAAATACAAATGAAAAATCGAAATAAATTATTGTTTAATCAATAATGATTGTAATAATGATTTTTTAATTAAAATACAGTAGAAAATTTGAACCAGTACACAGACGCTCATGACTACACTCTACACTACTATAAGCTCGTACAAGATGAACGATGTGTGTTGTTAAGTGGATGGTTTTGATTTATGAAGCGTGCCAGATGAGGCGGTGTAGCTGTGGCTGTGGGTCAACACCTCAAGCTCAAGGACTGCGGCAGCAGCAGTTCAATTTTATTCGAAGGGGATTAGCGTCAACTCTGGTTTCGGCGTTTGTTTGCAGCGGTGGGAGGTGCACGGGGGGGGGGAGTGGAAGGTGAAGAGGGAAAAATTTAAAGAAGGAGAATCTTAGGTTAAAGAGAATATATAGTAAAGTTAGTTCTATTTATTTGAGTGTTAAATAATACGAAAATTGTAATAAGCACGTTACGGAAAAGATATGGATTGAGATCGAATCTGTACATGACAGGTGTTGGAGAATTGGGTATGAAATGGAAAAACAGTAAATATGATTAGATAGATATGGCGTGAATGAAATGAAAATAGAATGATTTATATGATGTTAAGAGAAAAGGAGAAAGTAGTTATAGAAAACCAGAGTGATTACAGTAAATTAGATCGACTTTGAAATGCGATGTATGTATTGTCAGAGACAAGTGAAGTACTTAGTTCCAATTGTCTAAGTTCTAATAGTTCCAATTGTCTCTGCTATTGTATATTCCTTATGTAGAAAGTACAGTGAAAAAATCTGTGGTTTAAATGGAACAAAATTTAAATTGATTTGACGAAGGCCGAAATACAGTAAGAACCGGTTTCTCCAACGACGATTAAACCAAGTTTTATTTTTTTCATAGGTTTTAAAAAATATGATTAATCCAAAAATTGGTTTAATCGTCGTTGGAGAAACCGGCCTTAAATGTGTTATATATATCTCTTGAATAATAGAAAGTAAATGGTAGAAATGTGAAGTGTGAAGCTGGAAGCCCTTCCCACACAGCCTGACCCTCCATGAAGATTTTTTCAAATTCAATTTAATGCCGGGGAGCAAACAAAGAGTAATCTGGAACACGCGGTGACATGTCGGGTGCTGGCTGTTGATTTATGCCGGGGATTATAAACTTTTTTTCGCTTATCAATCATAAATTTCGAACGGGGATTAGGCGCGCTGCTACGTGATTGTCATGCAGGCGTGAGGCTTGTTGCTACAGACCGTCTGCATACGTCACGTGGAGGGTTCGCCACTCCAAAGGGTAACACTCACACAACGCACACCACAATCGATCGATGTGTATAGAAAAATTTATTTCTTAATTGATTATTAGATGCTATTATAGCTATGAGCATATTATACCTTGTAATAATTATGGTTATGGAGTACCGGATTTCATATTTTAAGATAATGTCATCTATTTTCAACTGTGGCTCATTTTCTAGCAAATTTACTGATTATTTATTTGGCTCAATACTGATTATTTATAGCTTCTGAACAATAATAATGCTGTAATATCATTTTACAGATTTGAAATGTATTTGAATTATCGGTGAAGTTTCCGGCTCAAGCTCTAGTGTTGAAAAATTCTCTCTTTGATTTCTTCCATTGGTAAATCATCTATTACATGCAAATAATTTGGCTTGGATTTGTTATTTAGATGATGCATTCATTAATTTCTCTTATTATATTTACAATGCATTCAAACAAATACGGAAAGGTGAGAGAAACAGGCAGCCACTCAAAACGTCTTCAATTCCTATAAGTAAATAAAAAAATTTGTTATAATTATATAACAAATTTAGTGTAAATAAATTTAGTTCCATAAATAGTTCAAATGTTGAGGTTATTAGTGAGTAATTATACATCAACAAGCAAGCAGTCCACCCTGGATAAGAAGGCCACGTATTGAGAACCTGAGTCATTTTCAAATTTCTCTACTTTGGGAAGTAAGTTTTCACAAAATACCAATTCAAATTTTCTCCCTCGTTACTCATGCATTCATGCCATTGTTACCAGCTTCTCAACGAAGTGCTTTCCGTGGATTTTCATATTTCACGAATCTTTTTCTTTCAATTTACACCCACTGTAACTAAGGGGAGAGGTTGAAATGGATCTGGCTTCCACGGCTTAGAACTCTCGGCAATGCACTGCTGTTCCTTTTGTCAGACTTCTTTTCATATTGCCCGCTGCGCTGACCCTTTCGCAATGAATGTGAACGGTAATCTGACCTCCCTCCCCCGTCCCCCCATATTATCCCCTCATACTTAACATTTCCCCTAATTCCCCATTTTGTGTTGTCGCTTTAATCCCCTCCACCGCACTCCAACACTTCCGGGTAGCTTTCTGCAAAAGTTATCCCCTGCAGGGCAGGTCCAGTACTCTTGGTGCTGGGGGAACAACTACACTCAGCATGAATCACCCCATCTACTCACAGATCCTTTAATTATGTAGAATGAACTCTCGCTCCTTCAATCCATAACCCATAACACTCTTTGCTTTCCAGGAAATAGAATGGATAAATCTCCATTTTATGCATGAATTGTGTGTTCAACAATCAGAAATCAAATTTAAATGTATTTCTCTCAACCAAATTATTCTCATCTCCATAAACAAGTTATAGTACTGACACAGCCAAAGCTAAAAATAGGCCTATTGTTATTATTTCTGATAGTACAGAAGACCATGGGTCCCACTGCAAGAGGGTAGTTGGTGGATGGTTGACTAGGAGAAGGCCGTGATATTTTTTTACATGTTCTATTATTTTTTGAGCTATAGATAAATAATCTTCCATCCAGATAACAACCCAGCAGTGCGGTCTCAGCTTTAGTATTCCTAGCTTTGATAAAATATAGTTTTAATGTAACCGGTAACAACTGTCTCTGTTGAGGTAATACGCTTCAATAGTTAATACAGTAGCCTATTATTACTCTCTTGGAGCCTACTAATCAACAAGAGTGATCTCGTATAAAGTTCCGCTATAATCTATGACTACGAACTTGGAGAAAGTGAGTATCTCATTGTCTTTTATTTGTAAGAAAGGGCTGAAAAACTTGTAAAGAGTGTAAGAAAAAGGTAAAAAATTTGCTTTCCAGTAGAGAAATGCGAGGGAAGTGTGAGAAAGGTTGATTAATGATTATAAATCGTTATGAAAAATGCATGAGAGGATATCAGAAGCCGAGAGTGATTTTCTTGTAATTCATTTAGTTTTAGACTGAACTCTACTTGCTGGAGTTACTTTCATTCCTATACAGTAAAGCTCAGCACGCATGTGTGCCACCCTAATAACTTCTGATGCTGTGAGGGAAAGTTCACATATTTTGAATGGTAGTGTATTATATATTAGGGTTATATATACATATGAATGGGAAGCCACAAATCAAAACACCATGAGAAATATTTGGCATCGCGACCATAGATATTGTTTTCGAACAGAGGTGAGTAGAAAAAATAGGTACGCAGAATGGAATAAAAAGAGAAATGGTATGTGGAGTTGCAAATCGATTCAAATTTAGGGATGCCAGCAGTGTATTTTCTCGACACCATCAGTGGTTGCCAAACCTCGAACTCAATGGAATATTTGAAATCTTTTCAATGGAAAAGCTATGAAATATAAGTCCATATCTCATCGCGCGTACACGATCAACCCCTGTGCTGCTCGGGGATGATTTATCCCTTGGAACGTGCATCCCCACACGCGTGTTGTCCACCCTTGGAACACTGCAACTGCCCGTGTCTGCACCTACGCGCGTGCACAAGCACACACCACTCTATTTGTCTGACCATCCGGGCTTATTGCGCATTGCTGATACACAAGGTGTTCCAGACACAAACACTGGCTGGGGTAAAAATACAAAAAATGTGCTGTCTTTTTTGTTTTTTGTTAATAGTAGATAAGAATAACATCATTAAGAGCGCTGTCTCTGTTCAATAATTGGTGGAGTTGCAATCATTCATGCTATGAGGTATTAGGGGCTGATGTATTCTTGATTGCTGATTGAGTCAGGTTCAATTCATGCAATACAGACTTAATGTAATAGTTCTGTAGATTATCTTCGTTCAGATTGATTGGATTCTATATGTGCATCCAATAATAACAAGAGATCTTGTGACAGATTAGTCTAATTCTTAATTCATTAAACAGCAGTACATTTTCCCTGATAATTGATTATTCAAATAAAGGGAAGCAACTTCTCTCAATCTTATTATATATAAATCTCTACAAAACGTTTTTACGCAACATGATATCACATCACAACTGCTGGAGTTTTCTTGCTGCTCTGTAAAAGTTCATATATAAGTCAAGTGCTTTGAATATATAAATATATTGCCGCTATATAGTTCATTTATATCAACATGAAATACATTGTTGATCTGAATTTTTTCATAATATGCTTTACTTTCTCCAAAATCTTATTATTCAAATTTTAATTCATTCATTTTTCTCTGTTTCACTGTGATCCCCTTGGTACTTTGTATTATTTTTGCTATTATTTATGATAATAGAAATACCACAAATGAGTATGAGTTACGAATAATAATAATCTAGTAACAGGATGGTGTATATTGCAGGAAAGATTTAGCGTGATACTGTGATGTGGATAGAGATACACAAGGAGAAAGGTAGCTGGGAACGTGATGGTGAATGATAAAACAGGAAGAGTGTGTGTACGAGGAAGAGAGAATGATTGATAGTGGGTGGGAGGGGGTTGTCGGGAAGGGGGTGAGAGACGCAAGGGATGATGACGGTGCATTCACGTCACGTTTTGCAAATTAGCCGAAATAAGGGAAGCCGTGATTGCGCGCGGTTGCGTCGCTTCCCCCCTCAGACCCCCTCTGGACCCCCCTCGCCACGACAGCAGCCAGATCACGCTCCGAATGATAATTCCGAAATCATTAGCAATTTAAAATTGCACCTACGACTCTTCAATATTCAAAAATGTCCGGATGCAACGCCTTTGTCACCGTCACGACGCTGATTTATAATACAATTTTAAAAAGCGCCGGAGAATTCGTAATGAGACGCGGGTCTGTAGGAATAGTGTGCGCTGTCAGATACCAACTTGCAAAACTTGATAAAAGTTGCATTCGACACGTTTTGAGGGATGATACTCTAGTCTAATGATGATGCTGCTGCTGTCATACCAATAGGTTTGTATAGACCGAGAAATGTGGTGATAGGAGCAAGATGTTCGTCATCTCGAAGTCTCCTCATATGATGATCTGATGGAAAAAATATTTAATAATTTGAGAGGTCGAATTTTGAGGTCTAATTCCATTATAGTGGTTAATTTCCACCTGTCAAATATTTTCCATCATCACAGAGAATTAGTAGCAAATTATTTTCTTGAATCATGAATAGCATATTTCCTTGAATAACCCATTCTTGCACACTTGAAATGGAACGAGAAACGTTCTTCAAAATGTGTTTTGAGATTTATCAGGAAGGATAATAGGGAAGTGCCTACTTCATCTGTGTTCGTTTATTCGCTTTCTACAGAACCTTGACTATTTGAAATGTTTATACAAACATTGGGGCAAAATAAATAATTGAAACGATTCATTTTAAAATTTCCTCAAGAAAAAATTCACTGAATTGTAATAAGGAAATAAACATAATATAACGAATAGCTGAATAATAAGTTATAAAATTTTACATACAGTATAATAATTATCAAAATTATATAATAATTAAAAAATATTATGTATGTAATAATTATCAGAATATTAAAAGAAATAATGTAGGGGAAAATGAATGAGCAACATACAACTATTTTATCATCATCACTGGATAATAATTGAGTCCCTAAAGCGATAGGCTTCTGTGAATAAGTGATTTGGCGTTTATTCGATGTTGATGGGAAATAGATTTTCCATCGACTCGTTGACATTGTCAGAATAAATCACATATTAGTGCATATTGCATGAGGTTATAATTTCAGCTGCGGAATTATACACTTTGACTGGGTCGCTTCCTTTCCCTTTCTCCAGTTCCGCTATCTCCTTCTCTCTCACTTTCTGCTTTCAGTAGATGTGTGTGAGAGAGAGAGAAAGAGTGTATGTTTGGTAGCTCTATAGAGTTAATTGCAAATGAATCGGTGGCGGGTCTGGCAGACCTATTTGGTGCGCAGGGCGATTTTCACCAAGGTCCGTAATACCCTTTGTGGTGCCATCGACAAATTGCAATGTAATTCTCTAGTTAACGTTATTGGATTCTTATTAGTGGGCTTTGTTCCCCAGATGCTATCGTTACCTCGTTGCAAAATTCGCTTATCATCATCCCACCTACTTTTAACGAGTCTACTAGTTCCTACACTGTGATAGCATCACTTTTAACAGGCTGGAATAGATAAGGAGAGATCAGATGAAATTTATTCTACATCCTGTTTAATTGTCTCATGTATTTAAATATATGATTTAAATATGTAAGATATATAATCGATTCAATTTATCAATGTTTTATTATTTTTTATGTTACAGGTAACTAGCTCGCTGATTATATTCAATCTTCCCCATCATTCAATCGAGTTTTCAAAATTCTGAGCCTTCACTCGTATTATTACAAGTGAGTAAAATCGTCTTTTCACCTTCCATAGTCAAGGCCTAGCATAAATTAATTACAGTACTGAAGGTAGCATACTTGGAAACAGTGATACTTATGATAGAAATATTGAATGAAAAGTTTCGAAGTTTATTCACAACCAAAAATTTATTAAAATATCGAGATACCTGTTTCGACTGTTACATGATCATTAATATCTGGTAAACTCAATATTTTATTCATACAGTATAATAAATACTGGTATACAGTATTTTTATTCGATAGCGAATTATAACTACCACACTATCACCTTCACTACCAAACAAAAACATTTAGGAATAGTTTACATTATCAGCATTACAATAGTAAAACATAACATTACTATGAATTAATGTGTTCTCTTCCAAGTACAAGGTGGGGCAGAGCCGACTGACGAGTTTGGAGGGGGCACTGCTCAGCCTGTGGTGGGAGTAGGCAGGCTCGGTGGGCGTCATTGTACAGTCCCAGGAGAATAGTTTTTAGTGTGCATCATGAATTGGACGGGAGAGCATCGCGGTTATGTTGTTCGCGCTTTTTACGAAAATCAACATTCGATTATCGCAGTTCAACGGGCGTTTCGACGACATTTTAACATTCCTGTCCACAAACCCGTCCCATCTGTGAACTCTATCAGAGCGTGGGTTCGTCAACTCGAGAAAACTGGTAGTACACGACAAGAAAGAAGACATGGCGCACCAAGAACAGTGAGAACTCCGAAAATATTGAAATTGTGAGAGCACCAGTCGAGCAATCACCGAGGCGTTCTGCACGCAGGCATGCAATAGCTTTGGGGATGTCCAGCCGTTCAATTAGGAGGATTCTTCATGAACATTTGTTTTTTCATCCATATAAAATCATGATTGTGCAAAAATGAAATGCCGCCGATTTTTGAACCGTAAAAATTGTTGCAAGGAAATGCTTCAACGCATCCCAGCAATGGCGACTCTTTTCTGCAGTGACGAGGCTCATTTTCATCTGTGTGGAGCTGTCAACAAACAAAACTTCCGGTACTGGGCAGCAAATAACCCTCGACAACCTCATCAACGACCACTCAATTCACCAAAAGTGACAGTTTGGTGTGCCGTTTCTCAATTTGGAGTGATAGGGCCATACTTCTTCGAAGATGACAACATCACCGTCACTGTCACCTCCGAGCGTTATGTCACAATGTTACAAACGTTTCTGCAACCCAAATTGGAAGAACTTGCTGAGGAACAAGACTTGGGGGAAATATGGTTTCAGCAGGATGGGGCTACAGCCCACACAGCGCGCATTTCAATGGATTTGTTGAGAGAAATGTTCCCAGGGCGACTTATCTCTCTGAGGGGGGACGTGAAGTGGCCGGCACGCTCACCCGATTTGAGTGTCTGTGACTTTTTCCTGTGGGGCTACCTCAAAGAAAAGGTTTTCAAACATCGCCCACAAGAGCTTAAGGAGAAAATCAGGGAGGAGATTCAGGCCTTACCAGTGGCAATATGCCAAAATGCGTTTGAAAATTTCAAAAATAGGCTACATCAGTGTATAGCTGCTGATGGCCGCCATTTAACCGATATAATTTTCAAAAACTATTTTTCGAGCTGAATTCAATAAACCAAACCATTTTTTTCTAAGTTTCTCCGTTCATTATTTATAACCCTTTCAAACTCGTCAGTCGGCTCTGCCCCACCCTGTATTTTGCTTGTTTTGCTTCATTTGCAATGATTCAAGATTTTCATAAGGAATTTATAACATCGTAGATTGCCTGAAGCATCTACACCTGTCTACAGAAATAATTATCACAGAAATTCAGGGTCTGCTATAATATATGGAGTCGTCCTGAGTGGTTCTGTCTTCTGCTATTACCTGCCTCACCTGTATCTCGCTCTCTCTCTGGCGCTCATCTACCCACCGTACACTTAACTGATTCCGAGTTTACCGTCGTTGGCAGCAAGGATTACACACTAAGGAACTGGCAGCCAGACTGTAACTTCCCCCGGAAATTATTGATGACCAGCAATTAAAGCCCAGGAAGTTATTCCACGATGTAGCCGTGGCTACATATTTTCCATGCTCGCTTCATCTCTCTTGCACTCTCATTCAAGATAGGGCACGGAATGCGAAGGAGAGAGAGAAAGAGTGAGAGTGAGTGTATGTTTGTGAGAGAGAGAGAGAGAGAGTGAGCTCAAGTTTGATCCTTCCGGCCAAATCCTCTTGCAACCGCCAATCAAGTGATCCCTGTCTTGTGAGTTCTCCTCGGTTGACAAGTTTTCATGATCAGTTGATCTTTTATAAAGAATCAATAGATAAATTTAATTGAATATGAATTATAATCTCAACCAGTACTTGAAGACTGTATAGCTGGGTTCCCATTGGTAGAAAAGTAGGACAACTGTTTATAACTTAATAAAAAATTGAAATATACATTAAATTTCGTTATATTCAAATTATTTTAAAATATATACACCTTCTTTTACTTTAGTTGAGTAGCCCAGTACCATTAATTCTACTGAGTGATTCTACCATTAATTCTACTTATGAAAAACCTGACTTGTGTATTTTATCTGACTTGTGTACCATCTGGTAGAGTGCTAACTTCATTGACCAAGGAGAAGTTTGCACTATGTGGGATTTCAATGATTATATTATATAGAATAGAATGTCTTTATTTTTGCCTAGGATGGCGAATTAGGGCGCAGTCGGCCACCTCTTATGTTTAACCCTCAGTATTAGCTTACATAGATGGATTCCTAATAACAGAAAATACTAGTCAACCCTCTCTTCAAGTGCTGAGGGTAAAATCCATGTTACCAGAATATCCAACACAACTTGCAAAAACACCCACTCACTCCAGGTAAAGTTGCGTCATACGTGACGTCACATCACAACAGACCCAGCAATGACGCACAAGAAGTGCAAAATAGAATGGACAAATCTGGATTCCATATTATTCCATTCACATGGAGATTGACTCCTTCAAATATAGCACAGCACAACTGTAACAGGCTACCCTTGACATTCACGGTGATGCATGGCCTTGCGACCTTTGACGTCAGAGTCAGTGATGTCCAGACGTCACTGATGACTGATCAGCATCACTGTCGTCTCAAGCAACGCGTCACGGATGATGTTCACTTGTCAAACTTGATATGCTGCTGATGTCTGAATCCGATGTTGAGGCTGTTCTATTCTGTGTTACAGTTACTTTTGCTGACATATTATCATGAAAGTTCTTCAATTTCGTACATTTAGTGTTGAAAATAACATGTAGGGCACCGACAACTTTATTTGTAGACACTGATCTTTAATTCCAATTCTATATGGAGCTTCCTATTGTGAAAACATTGAAACATATTGTCAAACTATATATACAGCTTTCTGTACGATTTATAAACAAACATATTGTGCAAGTGCCAGAATTTTGATTGTGTATGATTCAATTATTAAAAAAATTATTGAATTGTTGACTTGATGGAAAACAATTAATTTTATGCATCGTGTGTATTGGCAGTAACCGAGTCGGTTATGATCATCCCAGTTGATACTCAGGCCTTTAACGTGCTTTGGAGAACACTTTAAAAGTCGTCAGTACCAGTTACTCAAAAAGTAGTAGTTATAATATTCAGTAGACCTCATTCAGACCAAGCACCGAAGGTCTGACGACCAAACGGTACAAAACGGTGGAAAGAAGGAATGCATTTTTGGATATTTATGACACATTTTCATTAAAAATTATATTTACAGTACATTCTATTGTTTACAATATGTTGCATATACTTCACATACTTTGCATACTTTACTATTACATACTTTTCTTAATCATTCCTCATCATCACTCACTATTCCCATTACCCATGCACAAGCCGACAGCTCATGTGGGCATCATTTTCAAAAAAGTTTATTTTGAAAAAATTCCTTTCCTTCGATTGATAATGTAAAATTGCATTATTGGAATCGATTCAACTTCTTAAATTTCCTTTTACGTTTTCTATATAATTTTCTCTCCTCTCAATCTCAGAAATATTATTATATGACACTACGGAGTTGAGTAAAAATGGAGCATTCCGCGTAGACTGAGCTCATTCAAAAGTGACGAAGCTGTAAATGATCATTAGATCAAAACGCGATTTTCTCCGAGAATATTAAACTTTCCAAGAAGCGTTAAAGTTGATGCAAACTTGGAGGTTTGATATTTTATGAAGATAGATGGAGCTGAGCGAACTTTGCGAGATTGAGCTGCAGTCGGTGGCTGGGGGGGTGATGGGGGGGCGGTGAGGAGATCCTAGATTAGGAACAAGCTCTCATCCCTCTTAATGCCTGGCGAGAAACTAAGTAGGCCTCAAGTAACTCTCTTCTCATCTGTCAAGAAGATTCAAGCTGATTGAGAGCGAATCGCTGTTCAGTTAACCACTTATTAACTCCAGTTATTATTGGAATCAAAATGCTTCAATTAATATTATTAACGGAATCAAGCATATTTGAGCTACAGCCGAAATTTTGGAGCTATAATTCTGGATCTTTTCATGTATCGATGGTAATATTTTTGGAGAAATGTTTCGATGCTTCCCTCCATTATTAAACACAAATTTAATTCAATCAACTCAACTCTACTGAAATCGAATCATAATCAACTTTCTCACCTGAAGGCTCATATATGAATCCATTCTATGACAAAAATCATTACAGCCCCTAATTTTGATGATGATAATAATATGTGAGCCATATTCCTTATTGAACCCTGTGTTTATTTAGATAGCTAATACAATTTTGAATTTCTCAATTTTCTGAACTGAGAATTGTAGTAATTAATGCATGAGACATTCTTATTGATGATTAAACTTATTGTTCACAATATGTCGCATATTGTTATCTTACATACTTTTCTTAATCAGTTATCTAAATGTAGGAATCTATGGGAGTATAATAAGATTTTGATTGTTTTCATCTTTAAATAATTGGCTATCTTCCGAATTTCCAAAATCTGCTTAAAAAAATAATGAATCACACCTGCCATTGTCGGAATGTCACAATCTCAAAGCATGGGTAATTTATCTCTCGCAGAAGAATTCAAGAGACAGCTACAAGCAAACATGCCAAATAATTTCTTGCATAGCTCCTCTTATCTTCCTTCTTACCACGATTCTTCAAATTTCTACAACGAATTTCATCGCAAATTACAGGCGAACGACATTTATTCTTCTCAGGGCCAGGAGAATTTAATGAGCGTTTTCGACGAAAAAGAATTCCTTCAATTTTATCTTGCTGGAGATTCAATTCAGTTTCACACAAACTTGGGAAATGGGCCGTTCAAATAGTTTAAGATGCGATTAAAGCAATTTTTATTCTCACTGTGTAAAGTTATTCAAGAAATCTTGGAACGTCTCCAAATGTCGTGGGTTGGAATTGAGAAATTCTTCACAGGCTCTCTTTGATGCTTTGTTTTAATCCATAGAACTTTCCTCATAGGGTAGAATCTATTAATGAATTTCAGTAATCCTTTGCTTTTTAATCAGTTTTTTCAGATCAATTCCAAACACAAATCCTGTTAAAATTTTCAAAGTTCACAGGAAACTTCAATGAAGTTTTACAATCAATTCCTGAGCAGAAAAACTTCCAATGTACAGTAATTATTCCGTGAAATAGCTAAAACTCTTGGCGATTTAAGGTGATTCTGTTCTGAGAGCATTACAAATCAGTGAGTGTAGAGAGCAGTGAGGTAAAGACGGGTAGGAATAGCCTAGTTTTCCGTCACGAATCCTAGAAATCGGGCGTTGCTGAAACCTTTGAGTAGGAATACTTTGATACCTGTTAATAATACTGAGAACCCAATTTAACATTTATTAAACAATTCATTTATTTATTCAACAATTTAACATCACGATTAGTTTCACGTGACATCGAATCAATTAACCTTGTAATCTGTAATACCTTTTTATTTCCGTAAAAAAAAGGGATCCTAGAAATCGGGCGTTGCTGCCACCTTTGAGTAGGAATACTACACTATCCATATCTGTAGTATCTTATCTCAATTCTGAATCATTTAACATTTTGAAATTGAACTTATGTAGTAATTGAATATTTCAACACAGGTTGTTTGTAGAATTCAGAAGTCAACGAGATTTATCAATCAATCCACTGATCTCTTCTGTGCGGTCTTACTTCCTCACCCTTTCTTACTCACTTTTATTCTTCCTCTCTCTCTCTCACTTACTCTCACTTACTCTTCTTCCCCTTTTTTTATCTCTCTCGCACACTTACGCTTCCTCCTCTCTTTTTTTTCTCTCTCTCTCTATGTTTCTCTCTTTCCTTCTCTTTCTCTCTTTTCAGTCTGTGCTAGTTGAATTAATGACTCGTTACATTCAAATAAACAACATCATTAAATTTCAAATTAGGCGATGCTGGTGAGCTGCAGCCGTCGGTCAGTACAGGCATTGACTGATATACGACTCTGTTGTCGTATAGGCAGCAGCTATCGACCTGCTTGTCATGCCTTTTCAAGTGAGTCACTACGACCGGTTATCCATCCACTTGTTTGTACTCTCAGTTACCAATTCCAGTCTCTTCCTCCCTTTCCGTATTCTGATGTGAATGCACTTCCTAACTGAACTGCATTCCATGGATACCACATTATAGGACATTGACTACTGTATTAATTGGTTTCTCTTCTTTTGAAGTTATTTGCAGTAAAATTTTTAGCATACTCCATTAACAGATATTTAATATTTCATCTAATTTATAATCTTCAGTGTTCCACATCTTGAACATTTTTGGAAGTTCAGGACTTAAATTATGGTTGTTTCCTCTAATAAATCAATTCGCTATTGCAGCTATGTATCAACTCCAAGCAGCTATAAAGTTGCTCCAAGTTGCTGCATTTCGCTCTACTTCGCTATCATGTCAATCAGAGTACATGATAACACAATAATTCGCGAATCTATATCCTGCTCTTATCTTTAGCTGTTAAGCCACTAAAATAGAAGAATACAGTCGGCGAATTGTTGCAGCGCAATGAAATAAATGGCTTTATACTGCAGACACGCAACGATAAAGCTACAAAAATAGCGGTGATCAAACACAGGCATGAGGTCTGTGGTGCACCAAGGTCCACCACTGCTAAGTGCCCTACAGAGTGCACGGGAAGACGTAATAAATAATCGGTGACAATAGAGACTGTTCTGTAGCTGTAGCCTACTTCCCCCTTCCTCATTATTAATAATAATGAAGTCCGCGGCAACAATGTCGCTCTTTGTTCAGTGATAAAAAAACGCAACAATAGCGCCGCCGATAAGCACCCTGCTTGTATCTATCTGCTCCCATAATGCATCAGTACTCGATATATGTCCTCCTCCCCTCCTCACTACCCCCCCAACACTGGCCAGCCGAAAGAAAACGGCCGAAAATTGATTGTCCTGCAAAACTTTTGTCAGCGGCCGCGGTTTAGTTGAAACAATGCGCCCATGAGAATGTGTTTACTCAGGCTGACAATCCTGCTGCTGGCTTTGGGATGGAACGCGCTGGTTTTTCGCCGATATGCTTGTTGCATTTTTCCAATCTATTTTTCCCGAAACAATCGCGCGGAGTGCAGTACAATGGAAAAATTAACAAACGGCTTGTTTTCATTGGAGAGCCCTCTTCGGCGGTAATCCGTTTGAATTCAATGGGATAATGTTTGCCTAATAAGGACAGGCATAAAAATGCAATAAATTAGCAGTGTTTATGAGTTTTGCAATATTTTATAACAATGTAGTATGTACCTCCTTCACATCTTTCGGGGCTGATAAGTTGAAATTCAGTGTTGAAATTTTTAACCTATATGTTTTCCATATTTCGCATTAGGGAAAATTGGATGATTCGGCGAGGCGGAACACCCGAAAGGGTCTCTCCGCCAAAAAAATCCATACGTTTAATACATCTTTGATATCTCAATCATAGAGAGATGAGAGAGATAGCGAGACTATTACTACCCTTCTCCTTTTTGCATGACTAATCATCATTTAAAAATAATTTCCAAATAGTTACCGAAGAAACTGTATTGTCATTTGCTAAGATAAGCACATCGTGCGATTCATTCTTATGTTGGGACATGTAAAGAATTGCTTATTATCAGCAAAGCCTCTCTAGGACGAATATTCTCTATTTTATCACTCACAATACACAGTACTGTTGAAACGTGTGAATCATTTGTTACTACTGGGTCTAATTATTCATAAGAACTCTTAAATGTAATTTAGAGAAAGTATTAAAAATTCTATTGATGTGAGTGTAATTTATTGGAGTGGGTGGGGATGACAAGTGGAAGTTATAATTGAAAATAAGTATGTGTGATCCACTTTTAGAGCTGATGAAAAAATCCTCTAGCCAGCACTATCTGTTTAATGAAGGCTGAACTTTTTTAAACGAGCTGCCAGCTAAAAGTTATAGCTTATTTGAGAGACTTCATCTGTTTAAATAATGGGTTAGCGTTAGAACAATGTCAAGCTGAGCGAGTAATAGATTGTCTACCGGCTGAGAAGGTTCATAAAGATTGCCAAACATTAAGTTCATATATGATCCATGTTCTTGTTAAGACAATATTTTACGGTCGTTCATTTTGTTCTATGCATGCGACATCTGTATCCATTCCTCTTGGAGTGGATCCAATATTCACGTTTGAACTTTCCATCTTGATGGCGGCAGTTAAAGGAAGAGATGCTAATGGTCGATTATCCAAAAATAATTTCTGGAACGACGTTTCGGTTGTAGGCTAAACAACTGTTCTCTGTTGAGTATCGTTTAAGTTAATGATCAAGAGATTTGATAGTTGAGATTTCTGAAGATGTCTCATTGAACGTTCGTATTTCTAAATAAAAAAATAAAAAAAGTGAATAATAATTCATTCACCACTGAATAATGAATTATAATTATTATTTTTCGTAAACGCTAATCATTCCCATTCACTCTTATTATTTATTTATTTATTTATTTATTTATTTATTTATTTATTTATTTATTTATTTATTTATTTATTTATTTATTTATTTATTTATTTATTTATTTATTTATTTATTTATTTATTTATTTATTTATTTATTTATTCATTTATTTATTTATTTATTTATTCATTCATCTTCAGGTCCAAGGGATAGTTCAAACTGTGGTACTACCCTTTATCAAAACTGTAGAACCACAATTATTATTTATTTATTACGGAGTGGTCCGTAGCCGAGGGCGATAAGCGCCTGTCTGATAATCCAAAGGTTCCAAGATCCAAACCCATAACTCAGTCAAACTTGAACTCAAGTTGAACTTAGTTTAAACGAAGATGCTGCACACTGGCCTTACCTCATTCTCCAGTAATACTCGAAATAGTTTGTTTGAAGATATGAAAAATAATGATTTCATGTGAAGTAAGACGTGATGCTGGTACCGATGTCAGCCTATAGTTGAAGTGCAGCAGTGAAGCTGTGAGAGAGGCGTGGCGAACACATCAGTGTTGTTAAAGGGTTGAGGTTGACAATGTCTTGACACCCGTTTGCACCGATAAAAAACGCGGTAGGTGGAGCCATCCGACCCTGTCACCACTCTAATTGGCCCACGGCCTGCTTTTCTCCTATTAAAAAACAATAAGGAAAAACAATAATTGCTTCCTGGATCGACAGCCACCCTACCATTATGCTTCGCTAGCAACTGACACGCTCTTCTGCCATTATTGCCATACTGAGCAAAGAGAGAAAGAGAAAGATAAGGTGGAAGAGAAAGAGGAAGAGAGAGTGAGAGAGAAAGAGAGAGGAAGTTACAGAGAGATAGAATAGAATAGCTGCCTTGATTTGTTACCTGGGAGGGCGAAGTTAGGGCGCAGCCGGCCCTCTCTTACACTTAAGAGAGAGAGAGAATGAGAGAGAGAGCGTAAGTGTGTGAGTGAGAGAGAGGCGATGATGATGGAGGGATGATGATGGAGAGGATGAGAGAGGTGGTAGAGGAAGAGAAAGGATGGGTGAAGGAAGAAAAGAAGGATGTTGAGAAATAAAGAGGAGGCGGTGGTGGAGAATTAATATGGTGGCAAACGGAAGTCAGATGCAGCAAGGGGGAAAGGTTTGATGGTACGATTAAACAACGGAACTTCTGCTTAGAATGGCTCTGTAGCGTACTCAACTTATTAGTTAATAACTCCAGCTAAATAACTTATAATTTTCATTTATACATGTAATTTAATCAACTACTTATTTCCATAATAATTAACAGGTGATAATCATCCCCGAAAATTAAGGTGCTTGTTACTTCTACAGGATAATTTTTCATCTAGGTCTTTCATTTTTCTCGGACTAGGTCTTCCAAGATAGGTATTAAAGAAATTAAGGTGCTTTTCAACTCTGTACTTGGGACAGAGTATTTCTATTAAGGTATTTTATGCAATGATGGATACTTATGCTTATCAACCTGTTTGTTTATTATATATATATTTGTTTGTTTGTATATATATATTTTTTTTTGCTGCTGCTGATGATGCCCACATAAGTGCTTGACTTGTGCGTGTGTAATGAGGTGAAGGGTGATATCTCTAATTCAGTTGCTTATCAACTCCCAACTGAATTAAAGTTTAATTATTCCTTACAAAATTGATATTCTTCATGTTACAATATCTCCGTATTATTTTATCTCCGTTACAATATCAATTCTCCATGAATGTAGGATTCAAATTCTCTGGGTGAATGTGTCACTGTGCATATTACATAGGTTGTAGTGTTCATACTACGTATTATGTAGTATTCATACTTCTGTAAATAGAACATCACTCATTACTAGAGATTGCAACATTTAACTCGATATATGCGAAACGTCCATGTTTGAATGTTTGATATTCAACAGGGACAGCCCAATTACTTCTAAAACGTTCAAACACGCCTGATTCATTAACATTGTGACACTGAAATGAGAAACTAAATGGTAAGGCATGAGAGACTAATGATCACCACTTGGTTCGTATCACTAAACTAATATTGTCCTATTATTTAATTGCAATGATTGAACATCGTGTTCAATTCGGATTTGATGTTTGAGTGGTTGTAAGTAATAATAGAGCTGAACTTGTCTGAAAATTCATCAATTCAAGTTACAGTACAGGTAGGCCAATGAATAATTTCCCCATTTCCTGCTTTGTTTACTGGTAGAAGTTGAAATTTACTCATCAGCATTTATTGGATCTGTTTAATCGGAATAATCTACATCATAATAATTTGCAATATTGAGTAAAGTTTTCCTGTTACAATCGATTATTTCACTTTTTTGTAGGTAAATTGTCATTGATAGGTCGGAATAACTACAAAACGAAAGTAATTACTTAGTATTCATTTTGAACTGTCATAATTACAAAACAAATTGACCTTATTACAAAAAAAAATTAATTATTGATTTTCAACTGGTATAATTTTTTATGTCTGGATAGAGAATTTCTACTTTAAATACGTAGAGATATTTATGAATCAATAGCCTACCTATAATTTAATTCGAAAACTCAACCTTAGCAAAACAAGAACTCCGTCAAGAAAATCAAATCGTTTGAAAGTAACTTATCGACTTAATTTTTTTACAGTACTACAATCTTCCAAATTTTATCCCTAATGTCCAATTCTGAAAATTGAAAATTTTTAATTGTATTTCTGTTCTATTCCTACCCTGGATTGGTTGTTTTGGGGATAATATAGAATAATTCTACTCTATTTTCACAGAAGATTGATGATTCTGAAGCCGTTTTCCTTCGAAACTGCTGTCTCTATTCACCGATTTCTGTCGATAGAAAATGTAGGTGTCGATCTAGGGTCCCGAGCCTCGATAACCTTTCTACGTCCCCTCTCACTCCTTCCCTCATCCGAGAGTCAACCCGCCCTCTTCGTTCAATTAATTGAAACGTCAGGAAAGATCTAATCTTCCACAATAACCTTGCTAGTGGACCGAACAAAACGTTCGACCCATAAAATATTCCTGGCCTGTGCTTCCTCCCCACCCCGCCCCCTTGTCCTCATGTGCAGCTGATCTCAAAGCAAACATCATCCCTTCAAACCCCCCCCCCACTACCATCCACAAGCGCCTTCAAGATATCTCAATCTTCGATCAAAAATCAATACTCAACAAATAAACATCAATATAGAAGATTCTATTGCCCAGAGCTAATAGGATACAACGTTAGAACCTATACTCTCTTATCTTCCCTTAGTAGTTTATTAGTTTTCCAGTATATAAAACTCCAACTTGATATCTAATATCGTGACATTCTTCTTGAAAACTTCAACAGGTGTTCCAAGCCAGAATCCGGATGAAAGTAATGTGTAAATTATTCAAGATTTGAATCTTCAACGACTGTATAATTAAATGCATGAAACCATGAAATTATAGTATCGAACGAGTTTGGATCGTAGCCAATGCGATGGGGATTAATGTTATTGAATTAGATAGGTTTATGTCCATCTTGAATGATACACTTATACAAACATAATTCAAAAGATATGATCTTGTCCTATTATTGCTTTTAATGGATCCGTAGTTTATCTATCGTCACAGGTATAATCACATTAGATAGAACTAATGTCTAATATCCTGGAGTTTTTGTTCTAATTTTCAATTCCAGATGCAATTCTGTCGAAGAGTATTTCAGGATTTTGAATATTACTATTAGATTACTGTACAATTGTACATGGATTGAAATACTAGGTTTGTTTTATAGTTGGATTTCTAAATTTTATTGATCTCCCTGCATAATCTTACTGTATTCATCTGTATATACTGCATATTTCCTGTTAAATCTACTAATAAATTAGTCATGGAATAATTTATAGTCTTACTGAAAACTTCATAAAACCATGAAATTATTTTAGTATCGAACGAGTTTGGATCGTAGCCAATGAGGATTAATGTTATTGAATTAGATAGGTTTTCTGCATGAATTGTTGGTTGTACTGTAATTTATTTGAATGATTCGTTTGATTTTACGGACATGTAGTCACAACAGTGAACTTCCCGTCCTATCCTCATCTTATGTTTATTAGACTTCCCATTTTTGATTCCTTTCATTTCTGTTGGCAATGATTTTTTGTTCATACTTGGAACTGATAGGCCTATATCGATTACATGATATCTGTAGAAAGATATCAAGTGACCAACAAAGTAATCCGGCACAATAATGCATCGAAATAATAAATATGGAATCTTTCTCACTCACTCTCTCACACATACTTTTGTGAATTACACCATAATTTTTTAAAAACGTTTTTCATTAACTTTTGTCTGAAGCAAGCCCACATTCGGTGCACCATTCGCAAATTGATACACATTCTCCGGCCATATAATCAACGCGTAGTAGATACATGTGTCGGGACGAGACGGGTCATGCTATGAAAGGAATACGCTCGGTCACGGCTCGATACTCAATGAAGGTCGATACTCGATGAATGTCGATTCTCGACCCGAAGATGTCGAAGTAGTTTCTAGCTTATTACAGTACTGCCTTATTCAGCTGCAAATGGATAGGTCTGTAGTTGCTTTTGTGACGATGAACAATGGCCATCAAAGCGAGAAAAGTGTGATAGGTTTTATCCGTGACACATTCAAAGTCTGAGCACAGAATACAGAGCACGAGTCAATCAGCATTTTTATCTACAGCAATGATAACTCTGATGATGACACGCTTCGGATGTTGATGATGATGATGACGACGACGGTGATGATGATGATGATGATGATGATGATAATGATGTTTTGACATGCTTTGGACCTCACTGATTGATGATGATGATGATGATGAGCTGATTGCTTACATCTATTGATGATGATGATGATGAAATACATACAAAGACTAAATGTATTGATTAAATTGTGACCCTCCAGTTTATCTTCTTCTGCAATTAATATGGAAATGTTTTTTTTCCAGGTTGGTCATTGGATAGTTCTCTGGAGCAATAATTTTTATAAGCTGAGTGAGTATGAATTGCAACTTATTTCATGTAGGAGACTAGCCCAGATTACCAAATTCTATGCTTGTGATTTTTTTATTATTATTTTTTTTTATTTGTAGTGTTTAGTAAACCGATTCAAGCCATTCATGTCTAGTCTGTATGTAACAAGTAACAACCGATTTATTCTTGAGAATCATTATAATAAACCATTGGTTCAAATTCAAGTACTACTAGATACAAAATATAATAAGGTTCAACCCTTAGGCCCTTCAACTCACTTGTAATTGGTATGGTACATATTATTCTAACAACTGAAGTTAATATAATAAAAATTAGTATTGACACATTATTTGAAATGTTGCAGTCAAACTCTAGAGGCTAGTTACAGAAAATTTTAAATTAATTTAAAAAGTAACATAAAGATTGAATAAAGACTGTCCTCTTAAGGACAAGCTCTCCTATCAAAATAATAGATTAAAACTCAATCTATTATTCTTTTCTGAAATCTCCTTCACCTGTTACTATGTGTAGCATGTACATTCGTATTTTTGTTGAGAAGTCTGAGTGTGCATGATTTATTGTTTAAATGACTGTTTAATAATAAGAATCTACTAAACAGTTTGAGCGGTATGCATGATTGATTATTATTTAAATGACTGTTAAGAATCTACTCAGTTATTCAGATTATTAGAGGAAGTGACTCGGTTAATTAGTGAATTAATTGAGAAAAATAATTGTTTTAAGAGCCGTTTTTGCTAGTGGCTATCTGTACTATTCGTCTAATCACCCACCGTTTGTGAATAAACGTGCAGGACGGTAGCTCAGTAACAGTCAAATGACCCTTTTAAAAATACGGCCGAACCGGAGCGAAGGGAATGGAATGATTGATTGCTTTTTTCAGTGCACGGTCACTAATCTGAATTTCAGATTATACCACGGAAACAATAATGTATACTTGTGTAGCGTGGTGAACTATCGGAAATGAATAATGTGCAGTATTCATTAACTTCGACATTGTCTTGTTTTGAAAGTAACCGCGCGGTAATATTCATGTGCCTACATTCTTTATTCTCACATCACGGCTCGGCACAATGTTGTTTTCCTTTCTTTTACTACCCATTCATCTTACTCTCTTCTTCACTTTCCAAGTCTTTGTTTTGAAAAAAGTCTCTTTTCTAACATTCGATGTTTTTGAACTTGCTCATTGTCCTCCTTCATCTCACCATTGAATATTATACCCTATGATAAAGTGTATATAGGCTAAATATTCAATGATCTCACAAAACTGCCATTCATCTTCAAGAAATTTTTAATCACAATCCATTTTTGTTAGCAAGAAATACATTTCCGAACGGCTTCCCACTAATTTTGTTTGCAAATTCAATAATTCATTCCTTTGTAATTTGTTGAACCTCATCACATTTATGTGACCTATACCAAATGATGATTGCTCAATGACGTCTGGTTCAATGGTCATAACTATTTATTCTTTTTTTTCTCATTAACTGTCATGATATCATACCATTTTCCCAACACCAGAAATCTTTACTTGAAAGGAATTGTTGTTTCAAAACAAAGTCTCCCTTATACGTAAATGTTTCTGAAGATTATATCATTACTTCCGTAAGTGGTAGTTATCAACAGTCAATGCCTGGTTAACAGTGTAAAATCCCTGGTAAAATAGTAATCAATCTCTGAGAGTCCAATTTTCAATTAAAGAGTCCATATTTGAAACAAATATCACTCTGTTAACTGTGAATTGTACAGAGTTAACTGTTAACAGAGTTGACACAGTTAACTGTACAATGCACATTTGTTATACATTTTTTAATTTATAATTCTATAATTTGTTTCATATTTGAAACAAATATCACGGATGGTAACTGTGCATTGTACAAACGTTAATTAATCTATGCACTCCTTAAAAATTACGCTTTTGAACATATTTTTGCGAAAATCATGTAAATATTATGTTCTATCCTCAACTTTCTTACCCAATCACCATTTTTCTCATGATGACCCCTACTACTTCCTCATATTTGACACCAACTTCCTTCAACCAAGGACCATGCTGAGTCAAATAACATGAGATATGATCAATTACTCGACTGGCGAACTGCTGTATTAAATCATACTTTGTCATACACGTCTCTTGCATTATGCATTTATTCATTCGACAGCTCTATAAATCACAGCTCCACACATTCATTACCGAGAGTTTTCTCGTATGTTTTGACCCCAGCTCTTTGTCCTAACCCCCTCCCCCGCCCCCCGCTCCATCAGCTGAGCAGACACATTATCATTTTCCCTCCAACCACATCACAGTCGCTCACCGACGGCTTCATTATCAAAGGAGAAACCTAACCTGCCTGTCAACTTTCCATGAATAAGATATCGACTTTTTCGCTTTGACTACAGGGGGCGATTGACGGTTCAGGTTCTTTGAAATTAATCCGTTCATTTACCTTCCTCAGATTAGATAGCTGATAGAGATTTGTATTTTCAGCACTTGATCAAACTTTTCTTACTCCACCGTATTCGCCTCAACCTACTCTAGTAAAGTAACTTGTAAAAGTTACGTCACTGTCACTATATAGAACTTTACTTCTGACTACGATAGATTAGAAGAGTACAAAATACTGTATTATAAGCACAAAACTTCTTTCGTCATTGTAATTGAATACTTTAAAGTGAGTACCTCTACTTTCAAGTGGGTACCTCTGTGTTGCTCAATTTGGAAAGTTCACTAATCATAACTCTATTATAATATAATCATAACTTTATATAATATGTTATCATAAGACATTTTATTTTTAATTTAAAAAGATATTCATCATCAACAACTCTTCCAAAACCTATGGAAATATCAAACATTGAAATATCTCGAGTTGAATTCGAAGAGATATTTAACTGTAACAATTTTCAACTCACTATCAAATAACTTAAGCATTTCGTAATAGTTTACCTTTAAATGAGTTTTCCTTCACATGTTCTATCAGAAAAAAATGAAAGCTGTCTGTATCAATAACAATTCAGCAAATTCCTAAAAACAGCTCTTCTCACTCGATTATTTACTTGCTTCCTTCAATTCATTGCTCCATTTATTCAATTCATGTTGGAGGCTGAATCCGATTCCTATTTCTAGTGTCAATTTATAGATCTCCAGAGTTGAAAGTGATGGTATCAAGATCAAGGTAATGCAAACCTAAAAAAGTAGCAGCTTTCCGCTTGTGTGTTTCCTGGCAGCGGGATCTGCGATGTGCGTTGTAGTTGTGGGATTGGGGTAGAGCTAGAGATAGAAAGAGGAAAAGTCATCGAGACAGCTGTGTTTGTTTGTCTTCATAAATTGTTCTAGAAATAAGCTCCTCTGTGCCTCTCGTCTCTAGCGGCTCGAAGCTGACTCTGATCGCTTTATCCTAAGAAATGCTTACTACTTTCTCATCTTGCCAAAATAAATCGTTTAATCCTCTTGCGCAGTACACATGCTGGATAGAACTCGAGAACTGTTCCATTCCAACCTCAACCAGTGAAATCAAGCCGAAATTATTGGTCTCGTTTTTATGGTTACCTATAAATATCATCGTTACATCCATTTTCTAGATCCTGAGTTACTACTGGATAATTTGTAGCTTAGATCTCTACGATAGAAATTACTGCTATTCATTGCTGTCACATAACATGAAATTTATGATGTCCAACACAAAAATGATCAACATGGTCCTGTTACAAAATTATTCTATTGAACTTGAGTCAACTAAAAGGAAAAATTTTAAATATTTGGATACTGAATTGATCCGAATCTTGATTTTTTACGGTGAATGTAGACTGTAAGAACATTGGTTGATACATCTGACAACAATGTCAATGCATTTGACAAATTTCATCACAGTTGGTAATAATCTCATGTTAATATTAATTCTTTCATATTAATATTAATTAATTACTTTTCAGTTACGAAACTCAATCATCTTAGCCTCTCCCATGTATGTCCAATTGTATTTTGGGATACTCCTCTAATGTTATTATAATAAAAAAGATTAGGTCTTTTCTCCGAAAAAAAAAATAATGGAATTACTCGATGTCAACATGCACGACGATAACCTCCAAGAATTGAGTATAGAAAACATATTATGTTGTAGGCTAAGTAACAACATTTAGAGCACTCTTCATGTCAGTGAAATGCGTAATTTGAGTTGGTTTCGTGCGTCTAACGACAGTATCCATGTCAATTATTTGCTAAAATGTAGCTTTCATGACGTTATTTGCTAGTGGATGTCTCACGGTTGAGTAAGGGGAGATTCTCCTTATGACATGCATTTATCATTACGGATAGTCAGGGGATGTTTTACGGGGGATGTAAAACCGAATAAACATCAATTAGCAGAGGCAGGCGTAGTTCATTGCGTGTGTCCCTTAGAGCAAACTCTTCGGTACAGGTTAACCATTGAAAACCTCCACTCTGTATTTTGTGTGTTTACATTTGAAGTAGGCTACAACTACCTCTCTGCAAACATCTTGACTCCGTACATGGTATCTCCACATCTTTGAATTTCTTCTCTACTCCGTGTGTGTCACTTGCACTCTCGAAAGACGATAATATTCTCTCCCCTCTGTTGAATTCAAACCACAAACTGTCTTTTTGCTGAGGAGTTTACTGCTGTGTATATGAAACATTCCCTGTTTCACCCCTTGACAGTTTGCAACCCACTCACAAGCGCCATTTTGTCAGAGCCAAGTCAGCTCGTGAACAACATTTCAGAGTTGTTAGCTGATGTTTCCAATTTTCAAACGGTCTTATCAAAATTCGAAACTTATATCCAAGAATTCAGGAGGATTCCTTGAAACTGCATTTGTGTGGAAATCAGATAGGCTACACTGATTTCTTTACTGTATTGTGTGAGTGTAATGCTGAAGTATAAAATTATCTTTTGTAAATTGTATCATCTTAATTATCACCAATCAAAGAACTAGCGGGATATCAAATACCTATAATAAGGAACATCTAATACCTGAAACATTCGCTACAAAAATAATAATTTGAAAAGTAATAATGCTGCAGGAAAAGCTTAAAGCCTAATTCAAGAATATTTACAATAATTTGCTGCAAGAAGAATTTCAGTAGGAGAGCTGCTGGAAAAGCTTTAAGCCTATTTCAAGTGCACCTACATTCACCATTATTTTCATTCAAGTATATTATATTCCATCTGAGTATTCAATACAGTTTGTTTACAGTTAGCATTGTTAAGATTTATTCAGTCACTTGAGACTCATCCACGTTTAAAAAATGCTTTTCAATGAATTCATATCAAACTTCAAATTTTCTCTGAGATTGGAAGTGTGATAGAATTTCTTCATCTATTAAAACAGCATTATGTCTTTGGTATATTTTCCTATCATAAGTTACAATTATTTTTCCATGTGTTTTTCCATTCTGGAGAAAACATTGTCCAAGGTATATGGTTCTAGAATACGACACAAATGTACTCTTACCTGATAGAGCGGTAGGAAGAAAACTATAGATGTCATATAAAGTCTTACATTTTGAAAAAATTCTTGTTTTTATAGATAAAAAATGTCCTTCATGCCACCCCAAAATCCATTCCCCCAAATGTCACCCCACATATCCCTCTTCATGTCAACCCCTTTCCCATCAAATGTCTCCTCCCTCCAATTATTTTTTTATATTTATTTATTTATTTAATTCTTTCTTTTCAATTTTTTAATTTAGCCTATATTTTTTAATTTTATTCCTGTTCTTCAATTTTTTATCAGTCCTATTCTGATTAAAAGAATTTTTCATATTTATTAATTTATTTTTAAATTTTTTCATTTTAATTGATTTTATTTTATTTTTTTTTATTGTTCTTCAATTTTTATCAGTCCTATTCTAATTAAAAGATTTTTTTTTTTCATATTTATTTCTTTTCTTTTTAATTTTTATTTTAATTTATTTTATTTATTTTTAATTTTATTTCCGTTCTTCAATTTTATTATTAGAAACAATATGCATGATACGAACGATAACTCATTCGGTCCAGAGCGGGTTTGAACCCGCAACCTCTAGGTTATCAAGCAGAGACTCTTCCACTGAGCCACGGGGACTTAGAATAGGCTTGCTAATTCGTCTGATCTTGAATTGCGATCATCTTTCCGTTGTAGGTACACGTTCGTGCCGGCAAGTTTGAACGTAGCTGTGTGAAATATTTGATAGGTTATGTCATTAATGTAATAACTATTTATTAATTATAAAGGGATTTTCTTATATTTTAATACATATTATGTTAACCAGTGCTGTAAAAATTCAAACGAATCCAAAATCATCTAAATCGGTTCAGCCGTTCTCGAGTTATAAGCGAGCGTACAGACACCAACTCTCTTTTATTAATATAGATGAATTTGATTACCAACCTGTATTTAGGAGAGGTAAATGTTACACATTGAGATGAATGTAAACTATAAACTATAGCTTATAGCATTTTCCTGCTATCATTATGAAAACTCATTATATTTCTGCTTTTAATCGCTCAAAAAGAACTACGATAACACGAAAAATGAACCAGGTAGCACATTTTTCTCTGATGAAAAATAGATCACCATATTAAAGAAAGGAAACACTCAGTTAAAACATATCTTCAGATTATTCTGTTCTAAATTGAGCTTGAGATGAAAGGTAGAAGTTAATTGAAGCGTAATTCGATGGCTTATATGGGTAATTATGCACTGACGAGGAATGATCTACACAGAGTGAAATTTTTCAACTTTCATTCAAGCTAATGAATGGCTCATCAAGTATAAAGCCTCAATGAAATGATGTCCCACTGAAGCCTTCCTTAAATAGCCTCAGGTGGAGGTGTAGAGAGCTTTGTGATTAACTTTTTTCATTCATTACAGTGTGCATTTCTCTGGAATGAGTATATAATTTCCTTTTATCAATGAGAGGCTACTAGAATTCGAGAGTTTCTAACAATCAAGTGGGAGTGGAAATTTCTTTGATAAGGTGGGCGAAGTGACGTATTGAGATAAATAGTATCAATTTTCATTCTCATTGAGGTAAAATTAATGTATTTTCTAACTAATCTATAAACCGTAGCGATAAATATTGAGATGATTATTTCTTGATCCATTACAAACTGCAATGTTTACACTAATGTTTTCACTTCACTTCCGACAAGCAGTAATGTTTTTTTAATGTAAGAAACGAAAATTTGTCAATGGTTCTCTTGAAACACGGAAGCGCTCCAGTCTGTAATTAGACAAATGCTCGTTTCTTACATTAAAAAACATGACTGCATGTTGGAAGTGAAGTGAAAACATTAGAATAAATATCGACTTGGAAATTAAGTCCTATTAAGAAAAAAAATCGTATCTTCCCATTTAAAGAACTAATTTAAAACTTATTGATTAATTCAGATGATCTGCATGTAGATGGAGAAAGGCGAATTGTTATCAGATCTCTCTTACTATTATTAAAAATAAACCCCCAATATTATATCCTATTCATCATTGAATTCTTCAAGAATCTTGAATGTTCCATATTTATAAGTATTTTTATGTCATCACCTTGATGCTACTCTTTCATCGTGTTTGAAAAAGCACTCTGGGATCAATACCCGGATGGAAATTTCGTCCCGTAGTTGCTGGAGGCCTAGTGAAGCTGAATTTTCACTCCGGTTATGTAGATTTCATTCATGCAAAGAATTGGGAGATAAGCGGCAGCTCCCCTTCTTTAATGGTGAACTGAGAAGAACCCTGCTTACGTCACATAATGATAAAGGACCAAACAATGGTGAAGTACTTGTTGGAGATTGAATCTTGTTACTCTGATTTTTTGTGACAATGATAAGGTTACAGAATGAGAAGCAATTTTCAGAGGGAGAGTCTGTAGGTACTTCTCTCAGGCCTGCTTTATCCAGTCAGTTTTTGCGTTATGATTTTGCATTAGTTGAAATTTTTGTGTAGCATTCCTTGAATGAATATTTTATACATATTCTTGCATGGTTGATGTGATTCAAAGTATATTTCTAATTCTATTCAATTGTAATAGATTTTCCAAGATGTTGATATTGATGAGTTATTAAAATAACTTCATGGCAAATACAGTAATAAATATTTACAGTGCCGAAAACTTCAGTTTTCAATAATTTGTTTACATTTTAAATAAAAAAATCAAACTTTGGTGGGCTGTATTCCAGTTAATATTGAGTCTAAAAAATTGTTTCACCAACCAAAATTTAGCAAATTTTATGCTCTACAACTTTGTAATTAACAATGGTACACAAAATATGCTTAATTTCTTAAAATATTCACGAAAAGCAAAGAAAATACCGAAAAGTTTGAAGTTTTCGGACCCCCCCCCCCCCGAAGTTAGCACAGGGTACTAGACTGTGGAAAACTAAGGATATACATCCCAGAGTACCACCAGACCAAGGTTATTAGAGAGAAGGTTGAACCATCGCAGGTGTAAGGCGCAAAGTGGAGGGGGGAGTCTGATTTCTTGATTCACGTTACGTCACACTCGCGGTCCGCCTCAATAATCTTCCTATTATTATCATTCCTCAAACAATATAGGGTCATTTGCATTCATAATCGAACTTTTCACAAAATGAGGCATAGATCTTCCAAGAAAATGATTCACCCACATTATAATTATAACTCATTTCATTGTCTCTACCTCCAGCTAAAAAGTATAGAATCCTTTACTATATTCCAAATTCAGAACATGTTCTGAACATACTTATTTCGATAGCAATTTTTTGTAGACAAATTCAAAACCAAATAAAATGAAAATCTTTATTGTCATAAAACAAAGTACAAATTTGAAAGATATTGTTCAAGAAATTAGGTAGATAATTTAGTATTATCTTAATCGAAAAATGAGATTTCACAATTCTTCTGGAAATATTTAAGAAATAGTTCAATATATATCGTACCTTGAGACCAACCACAGATTTCGAAAGCTCTGTAATAATTGAAGTGCGTCTGGATATTTTCATTTAATCAGTCGTCACTTTTGTTGGAAAGCAATTCGTTTCCTTTATAAAGAGATGAGAAGCGCCACCTGCTAGAATTTCAATTCAGACAGAAGCAGGCATTCCTCTTTACTGCACTTCAATTTCCTTCAATAAATTGGAATGTGTGGGGAGTGTTTTCTCAGAAATGAGATTTCTCAAACAGTACTCGAGGATGTTTCAGCTAAGGCTTCTGGAAATACAGAGCAAGATAATTTCCTCATTTTTGAAACAACAGCAATCCGATCCATTCAGACCCCAAAGATGAGGATAAATGTGAAGAATTCATTATAATTGTATCGTAAAAAATTATTAGAAATCGTAAGTTATTCATAATTTTGAATGAAATAAAAATTTTATTTCAATGGATATTAAACTCACGTCATTATGATAGAAAGATTACAAACCGATTATACTTTTTTTATACTAACCGAAATACTCACTAGAAAAAATTATAGAGACAATAAAGTGAAAAAATTGGACTACAGGTTTATCAGTATATAGGCTACTTCAAATTTAGCAGAAATAAACAGATATATATGGTTAGTCTGTGATTATAGGTAAAGTTGGATTTATGATTATTTGCTTCTCTACCGTATCTTACTCATGATTATTTTAGTAATAAAAGCTTCACGTACTTCAAAACGCGTCTTATAGGATCATCTTCTCTACTTAGTAGTATATAAACAATTAATATGATTGTATATCAGTATTATTGTATTTTTATTGCCAGGGAATATAGAACTAAAATCACATATTTGAAGTTGAAAATATATCGTCAAAACTAATTTGCTTTATTATTAATAAGCAATGTGCTTTATAATTGAATCAAAAGTAAGCTGACATGAGAGTAAAATGTTTATTTATCTATTCATAAGAGTGTAAGTCAAGTTGTTTTCTACATAGAAGTATTTTAAAGTCAGTGTGAGTTTAGAAATTGCTACGGACAGGAAGATTACATAAAATCATCTTAATATGATTTGAGATAAAAACAGACTCAGCCCTTACTATTCCTCTCCCTAATTTTGATGAATAATATTTGATAATAATGAAGTGTATTCAAATTCGCTGCACGATTCTGCGCATTGAATGGCAATGTGTCCGAACTGGCATGACTTGCATAATAAAAATCAATAGTTGGTCTGTTCTTGAAACTTCAATTTGGAGAGAAATAATTGACTGCCTAAACTGAGGCCCGGGATTAATTAGGGTGCGGGTATTCGTTCACACTGGGCTTTCAAAGACTTCTGATTGAGGAGGGAAGAAAGAAGATTGATGAGATGAAGAAAATGAATGAGCAAGATTGATAAAGAAGAAAATTGTTAATGACGACTGACGTTGGTGGTGGTGACAAGGGCCGGCTTTTCCAGCAGAGCAAGTGAGAAGGCGAAAAGAGAGAGCAAGGCTCATTTGCATTTTTTTCAGATTGACGCCTCTGCTTTCCTCTCCAATTAATTCCTTTGAATTCTTGAATACGGACGCGAGGAGTTTGGCTTTGTCTGATGCCGTATTGTTTTCCTTGTGTATTAATCCCTGTCAAATCTAAGCTGCCATCTCTTTGAAAAAAAAATACCGTCAGGCCCTTGACGACTTCTAAAACAACCTGCATCCAAATAGAAACAGGTTGTCTGTCCATCAACTATAGAAACTCGATGGTTCCTATCAGGCTCAATAAAATTTATTCTACGTTCCTAATTAAAACTCAAAAGTGAAAACTAACTTCTTATTGAAAGTCATCGGTGAAACGGTGAAAAGTAATCTCTGTATGTTAGAAATAAGATGTTCGATGTTAGAAATATTAGACATATAAATGTGTTAGAAATATATATATTAGACAGATATTACAAATATAAACATGATGTTAGACATTATCTTTAAGATGTTAGAAATAAGATAGAATAGATCATATAATTAAATTATACAGATGTTTTATTTTATGAAATAAAATTATTCTTTGAATACTCATTATTGACGTTCAAGAAACTTCAACTAGTAATTACTTACGTACTTGTAATATCTACTTCCATCTTGGTGTTGTGTATTTTTACTTCTTCTATACTTCTATATGGTGAAAATAGAAATGAAAGATACTAATAGAATAATCGAGTCACATCCCTTTCAAAGATATCCAATGACAGAACGCAATTCAAAATATCCAACTAACATAAAGAACGGGGTCAACCACAGCCTACTGTAATATAGGCAGTGGCTCAGCCAATATTTTCTGCAATTAAAGTACTGTATTTCATTCTGATATATTTAAGAACTCCCAAGGCGTGCCGCCCACATATTGATTTGTAAATTGAGGTTATAAAAGGAAAGTGCTCATTTCCGAGTATTCCATTACAGGGATTCATTCGGAATGCATTACCAATAATAATAGTCTTCACATGAGATGATGAGTCACGGAAGTCCCAATCATAATACTGTTAACTATTCATTATCTGATTTCACCCTGATTCGTATCTACTGTAACACAGATTTCGTAATGACGACAATCGATTCAACTGTAAAGGGTAAAACAAACAAATTAATTTTTCTCGAGAAATTTTGTGGTTCGATCCATATGAATCAAAATATAGCTCAGTTCCATCTCTGTTTACAAATTTGGGTTCGATTTTTATATAATATTTTCTCGAGAAGTTTGTGGTTCGATCCATATGAATGAAAATATAGCTCAGTTCCATCTCTATTTACACATTGGGGTTTAGAATGATTTATAGTAGAGTACTCGTATCTGAACTCTTGAAGATTCTGGCTTTGAACCTTGAGTGTGAATCACCTTTGTTATGGGTATGATTTCATGAGTGCATGTTGATGAATATAATCAATTATCAATTTTGTATAACATACATTGAATGCAGAATCCATCTTTCGATCGCCCATCTCAAAAATTAATCGCTCATTCAGCCGCAGAATTCTCGCCTCTACATCAAGACTGATGAAAGCCATCACCTATCCATCGCATACCAAATACGGCTGCAGGAAAAAATGATGGTTTCAGCTCAGTCATCATTGATCTACGAAAGTGGAGGATGATTTATCAATCTCGCCTTCACATTTACCATCGGGCCGAATGGGCAAAGCGAGATTCATTGGCTTCGCTTTGTCTTCAGCTGAATCCTTTTTTGTGTGTGGATGGACAACGAAAAAACGAAGAGAAATGTCAAATCGAACATGGAAAGTAACACATGTAGTTGAAGTATCTGACGATGAATAACACGGTTCTTGTTGCATAAGTTTTTTTCTCAGTGATGTACAGATATGTAACTATATAATTCTGTCCGTATTATGTGGCCTGATTGATGGTTCAACTGTTAGCCGCTGCTATACAATCGAATTAATCGCAAGACACAATAGAGCCACTGATGAGGCATGTTTCTTAGACAACCCGCACAAAGCGTCATTGCCAGGCCACTTGAACTTTTACTTGAGATTATGAGAGATGTTGTAGCCTATCATTCCTTTATATTTGGCCTCTCGTACGCACCTTTGAATTGTGTTGAGTAATAGCCTGAATGAAGAGGACTTGTAGAATGTTGTTTCTGAATAGGTAGAAATTGAAGCCACTTACATGCATGATTGAATTATCATTTTTGGGTGGTGGGTTTCAAATGGATAGCGCACCCACCAGAATTGTAGCACAGCATTACTTTGAGAATATTATCAATAGGTAGGCTATTGTTACTTAGGTTTATTGAAGATGTGTGCTCTAGAATATTCTCCGAAGATATTACCTTCTACGATAGACTCTCACAGTACATGAACTGAATTAATTTCTTCTAGAAAATTACATTTCCCCAATTTGCAATACAGTATAGATTGTGAAAACTTAATAATTGACTCTAGATGAGGTTATTAGTTATGCGTTAAATATTTATTAGTGTACAGGATACAATTTCCCATCCGATGCAATAAAATATGAGAGCTTCAAATCATTTTGGTTTTTGACAAGATTTTCAAAGTCTATAGTCTGAGAGAAATATTCCTTCTCTTAACGCAGACCTGTGGAGGCTAGGTTTTTTATAGTGAAATATTGTACTAAATCTCAACAGCATCACACTATCGAACATGTCTAGAAAAAAACTATGTATGTTTATACAGCATTATATTTTTTCACATTAATTCTCATAAAATATTTGGGTCGAAAATACAGGGTCATCATATCTGTCAAATGTAAAATGTCAACTCATTTCATATTACTAATAAATGCAAACATTTCCTTTTAATTTTAGAATCTCTAAAAAGTGAAATGGAGAAAGCTAGCGCTTCTGTTGTTGGGTAATACATCTTACCAACGATATACTGTTTCAACATTTTATAGAGGTGTGAAAATACAACCTGCAAATGGAGTAGTAAAAGCGCTTCTTATTTTTTACGGCGACATTTTGGATAGCGAAGGACCTTACAGGCTTCTTCACACATTTTGTGGCCAGGTCAAAGATTCCCCTCAAGATTCAATTCGCTTCCATCATAGCAGCGATGTAAGAATATCAGAGCAAGAAAATATTTCGTTGAGGTAACAGCTCATTGTAAAATTAACAGTTAAAAAATTTGATACAATATTCTCACTTCCAGCTCACATGATTTTATTCCCTTTATTGACTCACATGATGTGTAAAGATATTCACAGATCACACCCCTAATTCTCCAATCAATTTTGACTTCTCAGCGGGAAAACTTTAAACTCTAGATTTTACTGAAAACCTATAACAAATGAGTAGGAAAGAGAATTTTCAATGTATATCGCAAAAAAATAATAAAATATTGTCAATTATTGACTATTTTCCACAATACGCATAAGCCTCAATAATAACTTTATTCATTGTTGGTAAATCTTCTTTTTTTTTTGTAACAGATAATAAGCTTAGCTCACCCAGGCTCTACTAATGATGGAGAAATAATATTGAGAGAGCGTAGGCTATTGCTCGAGAACTTTTTCCGTTGAATGGAGAATTACTTTCAACAATTTGTTGGGATACTCTCACAAAAGAGTAAAGTTTCATTGTTAACCAGATAATGGCTTCTTGTGCCCAGGATGGTTGCAGAAACTTTCGCGGAAGTTGGCGCTGAAAATATAACTGTATTCTTGTATTTCTTCACTAATTTTCTACTCTTCTCGCTTACACTTGAATGCAAACTTTTGCTTCTGTTTCTGTTTCGAATAGCGCTTGCTAATTCTTATCTGCGAATAATTTGATCCCAGTGAGCCTGAATTAATCGAGAGAAAAACGCAAGGAGGGAAAATGAAGCTTTATTTGCTCGAGTTTGCAGTGTTTGCCATGATCCATGTGATTAACAGATGGAAATGCGCTTCTTTTATTCTGAGCTTCTTGGCATTCGCCAAGCTATCAAGCTTCTCAAATACGCTTCGTCACTCCCTAATCCTCATTCTGACCGTCAGCCAGGCTTATTTCGAATCCATTTTGTAATTTCGGAAATACGATCAAAATTCAGAATCCGCTCCATCCTGGATTATGTCTACATAATAACCGAAATATGAAATCTTTCTCTCGGAATTCTTCTTTTCTCTTTCTGACGTTAATCCGTCTTGCCAACGTTGGGAAGTTAATTCTTCGTAAAGAATTTGATCAACTGAATTCCTTAAATATGCACCTGTTTTATCACTTTAAAGTTTCTCTGTAGATCATAATTAAGATATTCAAATAGCCTGCTCATTATTTTCCAATTACGGAAGTAATATTCTTCTATAATATTTATCAGAATGAAAGTGCAGAATAATAGAACTGAATACTTGTTCCTGCTAGATCCTCTGATTCAAAATCATTCTTCTAATATTCTTGCCTTGTATTCTCTGAGTATGTACTCCTCATATTTATTTTATGAGCAATAGTTATACGAAATTTTCTCCTTTCTTCTCATTCTATTCTCTAGTTTGTTGATTTTCACTGTGTCTCAGCTGAGAGTAAAGAAAGACACACAGAACATGTTGAATAAGGTTCAGTTGTAACAGATGAACTTTTAGTTGCCAATAGGGCATCATTTCTAATGAATCCATTGACTCAATATTCTCAACCTCAAAATTTGAACTGTTCATGTAACTAAATTTAGGAAGTTTTGGGCGACTACCTGTAACACTTTCCTATTTCTATGTGCTTGATTGATCCTATAAAGATGAAGATTCACGTGGGTCACAACTTTACATCGCTGCATTTTCCCAACAATAGCTTTTTTAAGGATTTTCCGAGGATAATTTATCATTTGTGCCTTGTGTTAGAGGTGAGTCTCTTCATTTTTCTGTCTCTTTTTCACGTACATCCTTACATTCATAAATTCTCTCTCTATCTCTTCCAATACAAAGTCTATTTCCTGAGCTCCATCTTCGAGACTTCTTCCCGTATGATTCATCTATCGCTATACAAATCCCAATCTCGGATTTCTCGCCCCAATAAACTTTCTCTCACCACGTTTGATGTTCTGTGCTCAAGTATGTGGAATCTGCGTCACAAAATTAATCTTGGCGTGATTCATATTCTGTGTCGGAACACACAAAACTTTCCCACCTTCGATTTACACTCGAGACGTCTTTAAACTTACTTGTCTCCGAATAAATATTTCTGTAAGATAATAAGTTCTTCGGAGAGGGGAATGAGCTTGCTGAGAATTTCAGTAAACTTCGAGTAAATAATATTGTAATGCACACAAGAAAGAGTAAACTTCCTGGCAATTTTCTGGGTGGGATGGGGATGAATGGAGTCACTGGATTAGAAGTGTTTCGGTCTTTTTGCCTAATAAACTTATATTGAAGTTGTATGGAACGTGTAGATTCTGAGAGAAACTGAGAGAACTTGTTCTCGATGAAACTTGTTCGACTTCATGGAAACTCGTTTCATGATACTCACTATCATTCATCATTCATTTATAATAATAGATAGATTCTACATCATATCAAATTTTTTAATTTCCATTTTAGTACTAACTTTTCCACTGGAACATAATTTGATCACATAAGAGAATTATTTCTAAGAGAATTGGAATGCTTATTATTTTTGTAAGTCGTAGATATCTTAGATTTTTAATCAATCAATTTTCATCATTATTATTTTCTTATTTGATCTATACAAATTATTTATACATCCATATTCTGAATTAGAAAAATCTACTTTTCTTTTTAAAATATTATCAGAGGTATCTTTTGGAAGAAATTCTGTTCAGTTTTCCAGAAGAAGAATTGGAGCTCTCTCTCATAGAAACATGATCGAAAAAACCACTTCATAAAAGAATAAAATTGGGAAAGTGGAAAACAGACTTTGGAAAGAGAGAGAGAGAGAGAGAGAGAGAGAGACTGAAAACTGTTGAAATTGCTAATCCTTTTCTAATAGTACTTCACGTAGAGAATTGCGTAGTTCTTCTTATCTTGCAGTTAAACTTCTGAGACTGCAGCAAGTTTTCTGTTACAGACTTGGAAAATTGTCGACTTTTGTTATGAAAAAGTGTTTAATATTAGATTTTTCACCCCAAACATCTGCAGTCGACAGTTCTGAATCAAAGCTTGAGTGCAGAACGTCGCTTCAGGCAGAGCAAGCAAGCGCCTTCTCCCACAACGTAAACCAAGTGCATCTTTCCTTTCTGCTTTCCCATTCTCTCTCTCTCTCTCTCTTTCTCGCCATGTCTTTCTCATTCTCATCAAGTTTTTCTTAACTGGATTTCAATTTTCTCCACCGCTTCTTTCTCTCTCTTCACCGAGATTTATTGTTTTCTACCATTATTTCTGTTTTTGTTTCTCCGATTCATTCCTCTGCCAATTTTTCCCCAGTGTAAATGGAAAAACTCTGGTTTGAATTATCCAAATTCTCTCATTCTGATAGAAAATTGTAAATAAATCATTTTATTTCTATTATAATATAACCATCGTTGATTGTCTTTATAATCATTTTTCTTTCATAGTAAATCTTGCCTGTAAATCAGAATCCAAGTAGGGTGGATGAACTGGAAAAGGATGTCGGGCGTGCTGTGTGACCGGAAGCTGGATAGTAAAGCAAAGGGAAGAATATATAAGGCAGTAGTGAGACCTGCACTGATCTATGGCAGTGAGACTTGGGCAGTCAAGAAATCGCAGGAGAAGAAGATGGATGTGGCCGAGATGAGAATGCTGAGATGGATGCTTGGGAAGACAAAAAGGGACAGGATCAGAAATGAAAGGATAAGAGAGATGGCTGGGGTGGTGGAGTGTTCAAAGAAGGTCCAGGAAAGAAGGTTGCAGTGGTATGGTCATGTTGTGAGGAGGGAAGAGGACTACGTTGGAAAGCGAGTGAGTAGAATGCAGGTGGAGGGGTGTAGACCAGTGGGGAGACCAAGGAGGAGATGGAGAGACTGTGTTGCAGGGGACATGAGGGAAAAGGAACTGACAGATGAAGAAGCCGGCGAGAGAATGGTGTGGAGGAGGAAGATAAGGAATAGCGACCCCGAATAGGGAAAAGCTAAAGGAAAAGAAGAAGAAGAAGAAGTAAATCTTGCCTGTCCACTCTTCTTGAAAAAAAATTGAAATATTCTATTAAGAAATGAATTAGGATAAGGCAAAGAAGTGGAGATGAATGCGAGAGTGCTGATGAATTCGAATAGTTATGATATGTCGTTTAGAATGAGATTCTAGTTCAACGTGGAACCAGTATTCACGTTTCCTCTAGTTTCTATGAAATAATGTGTATTAGTGTATTGTCTTATTGATATTGAAGTTTTAATTCTTATATTAATTGATTAATATGATCGGTACATAATCCATAAAATTAACTTGATGGATTCATGATTTCTGATGACAACCATTCTCCTACAAACGATAGTGAATAATAACTCATTTAATATGTATTTTGTTACAGGTTAGGATTCTTTACAAACTACTCAATAGAATGCAACGTAAGTAGTTGAATTCTAATTATTTATTCATATTTCGAACCCAACTTTCACTTTTGTTCCTTCTTGCCAGTAAATAATCGAAAATAATAATTCTCGTACAAAAGGTAACCTGAATTAATTACAGAAGTAGCTTGGTAGGCCTAATTGAATGAGTTTTCACGTAACTCATAATATCAATCACCTTGGCCCTTGCATTACGTGAAGTTGGTTAGGAAGATAAGATTATTATTTGAGGTTGAGAGGTCTATCAAGTCCTAACTTCGTCTGATGAAGGATATTATATTTCATTCATTATTTCATGAGAATATTTCTAAAGGTCGAGGTGATAATCAAGTCTCATCTTCGCCTAATAAATGATATTCAACTTCGTTATTATGTCCAAGAAAGTCGAAATTCACGAGACATTTAATATTGTCCTAGTTGGAGCTTGACAGACATACACAAAGTATGTCTGTGTACTCCATTAGATTCCATAATGCTCATATTGCTCCAGAGAAAGTGATCCTAAAATATATTCCCACCATGGCAGCCGGCTTATTTCATTCCCATCCGTAAACAAGTCAACAAGTTCGAACATAGTTGTAGGTGTTGATGGCTAATAAAATAGTCAACTCTTGTGCAGTCGTCAGTGTAGCTTGGAATTTTTACTACGTTGGAGTCCATGTGTGAGGTCCTTTACTCCCCCCTCTCCTCCCCGCCTCCACAACTTGCTGCTCAAGAAGGCGTATTGTGAAAGCCGTACACGTAATAAGCAGTAAAATATCTCAAAAGACTTCAGTCTCATAACTAGATTATCTTGTTGGATTAGGCATGTCTAGCTTAGAAGAAAAAACTCTGAAAGATCACTTTGAGAGATTTTATCGTTGCGGGCTTGTAAACATTTAAGTGGAATCTTGGTCATTCATTTCGACTAAAAATCATTCATTCATACAGATTCGATTAACATTTACAGATTATAATGAATAATCCATTATATTTTATATAGCTGTTTATTCAAACTACAGAAGACATCTTTCAGACATTTAATATAGACTACAACAAACTATGGACTGTTGAATATTTTAAAAAGGAGATCAGCCTCTAAACTTTTAAGTAATAGTTAGGTTATGGTGATATGAATTTACATCTTGTAGCATACTGATATTAATGTGAAGTTCAACTTTACCGTTAAATTCACCGTTTAATGTTAAATTCACCAATTTAATGTTAAATTCACCGTTTTTCTACAAGATATGTGTTCCTGAGCCATCAAATTAAAAATAAATAGATAGATTGTACTCAAGGTAAATAGAATACAATATTCTAATCACCTTCGACTTCTATACTTTTAGTGAAATGAAATTTATCGTTCAATTTAATGCTAACCCTTTCTCGGTCTGTGATTGCTTTCAATAATTTCTTTTGGGATTCATTGGTTTGAGACTTGATGAAATTCAAGAAAGCTAACTTTTCACCAGTCTTTACAATATTTTGTAAAATATTTATCTCGTGATTTCTGATTTTTTACAAATTGACTTTCACTCTAAATGACTAGAAGCTTCAATAAGATTGTAATATGTGTACTTGAGTCTTCCCTCGACTTAATAATGAAATATTTGAGAGAATCAAAATGTCGGGAGTGTAGTGGAGTGCGCGATAAATCGATATGCAACCAACTAGTTCACTCGGATTGACAATCTGAGTATTTCCATGATGCACTCAGTGACACAGATCAGATATCAGGTCGTTCCTCAAAGGGACTCGTAATGAGTGTCATGAAGGAAAATGAGGTTGAGTGGTGATGAGAAAGAGAAAGAAGAGAAGAGAGAGTGAGAGAGAAGAGTGGCAAGAGAGAAGAGAGGAGAGTCGGCATGATGAGATAGATTGCAAACCGCTGGAAAGAAATGTGACGAGTCATGCTGTTGTGAAACCGTGAGTTGAGAACGTGGAGCATTCACTAATGAATTGGCCGTACCTTGTATAGGTGGTACAAATAGGTCTCGCAACTTCAAAGGCTCCAGCAAAGATACACAGTCAGCGAATATAGTAACGGCCTTTGACGAGCAAAATAAATTAATTTGCTCAGCTGTTAGAAATGTTCGGTGAGTAGTGCACCTCAAGTCTTTTCGATTTGGATTTAGCAAAAATTGTGAACATAGAAATGAAATAAACATAATAATAAAAATAATAAAACCTATGTGTGATATGTGTTTTAGAAGAATTTTCAGGAGAAAACTGAGTCTAAATCGTGAACCTGAACCTGTAAACCTGTAAGTTGAATTCTGTGTTAGGATTTGAATAAAAAAAAACCAAACCAGCGAAGGTATATATTTTAGTTGGTTGATGATATCAAACAGAAGTATCATTGTTAAAATCCAACATATTTTAGGAGTTCATTAATTTCTGTTTCTTATCACTCTGAGGGCCGCTTTACCCAACCCTGCTTAAGCTATACATCCAGCTTAAGCCTCATTCGGAGAATAGGAAAAGTGTAGAAAAAAATATTGAGCATCAGCTGTTGCGCTCAAGCAGCGTTAGGGAAAGCGGGCCTAATAGATGTAGAAGTTTAGTTTCTGTATCAATGATCCCACTTTTCCTATTAAATATTCCAGTACTGTACAGCTTTTCTACCCCAATTTGTCTTATAAAATCATTAATATTACTCACTTTACCAATCACCCCCTCCCCCCCCATTCTTCAATAACAAAAGCTTTCAAGCTTATATGTATGTATTACCTTCATAAAAATAAAGTGGATCAAGAGAAAACTGGAGCGAAATCCAGTACTGATAATTTTTTCAAAGAAGTAGGAATTTCATTCATTATGATCTCTGATTATTTTAATATGATTGTAAAGTTGAACTGAGTTACGAGGGTTGATGATCCAAATCGCGTTTTTCAGACAACTCATGAGACTACTGCAAAATTCAGGTTTTCAAGAGTGAAGCGTCTTAGTGAGAAGGTGGATGAGAAATAATAAGAAAGAAGTGAACTGGATTTAGAGCGGTGAATGTAGGGGGGGGGGGGGGGGGGGGAGGGGTCAGTGATTTAACGGAAAAGCGAGAAGAACAGTAAGTTGAGGAATTGATGAAGAGCAAGGGGGCTCTAAAATAAAGAAGATTTCGTCAATAATCTTGACGTGATAGGTAGAGCAGATTCATCAGAATGTTCATTACTCGGCATAAGCGCTGAAAGCTTTTAGCTTCTCCACTATTCTGATTTTTATCCCAACCTGGATTTTTCTTCACGTAGTTATCTGCTTGAAAGCAAAAAACTTGACGACGAACGACGAACGTCGAACGTCTCATGTTTGAATTACAATATAATTTAAAGCCTGGGCGAATAACTTCATTAACCTTGGGGCAGTGAGCTGAGTGAGTCATTTACATTCAATTTCTATGCCAGGAAAAAGTTGCTGAATGAAAAAGTAATAAACTAATCCAGCCGTCAGATAAATCTGTCAGCCGCATTGGAGCCGTTCCCAACTGGACGTCGATTTGGGATAGTTAATCGCGGATAAAATTTATTACGCTAGAATGTATGGCCTTGTTTTGATCCCGTATATTTTATTATAGTCCAACTCTAATGATCGGATTATTTTCAGCGAGAATAACACAGAATTCCAGCTGGCCTCAACGCTTACTCAAGAGTTTACTCAAGGATGACAAATTAAGTTCTGGAAAGAAATCCTGTTTCAGAAGTAGGGCCGGTTCATGAGCTCGGGATTTAGCAAAGTCCGAGACTAAAACTGGTGGCTACCGCAGCATCGACAAACTTTGTCTCGACAGGTCAGTGAGTTAGCAGTATAGAGAGCCCTTAGTACATAGTGTCGAGGCTACCGTTTTAGTCTAGGACTTGGCTAAATCCTTAGCTCATGAACCGGCTCCTCAGAATTTCTGCAAAACAGAAAGAATGTCTCATCAACATGAATATTATTGCATAATTTGCGATAAAATTTCAATTGTTATGTGTTCGCCTTTTACCTATTTTACAGGAAAATTTTATGAAGCATGCTCCACGTCGGAAATCATGCTACTTGTCTATTCATCCATTGTCTAATATCCATAATTCTCATTAAAATCTTTGAATGAAATGTAAATTTTCAAATTTACTCGTTGAATATTATTGAACATTAACTTCTTAGTGTCTTACAGAATATTGCAGCTATATCTACCACGAGCATGTTCCACTTCAGTCTGTAATCTGAAAATCAGAGATTGGTACTGCGGTGTGAGTGAATCTATTAGAAGGAGAGATTAGAGTTCGGCAGCGATAAGTGAGGTCTCGTGAAAGAGGGTGTCTGAAAGTGGAAAGCATCTGTGAAATGACATGAAAAGCCAGCTCAGAAGTAGCAAGGTAGCTGCCATGAATATGCAGCAAGAGCCGGGGTAAGAGAAAGCAAGCACAGGAGAGTATAGGGACAAATTAATAAAGCCGTTTTCAAGGTTTGCAGTAAACGGTGAAGCAGTATTTGTAATGCCCTCACTCACTTTCTCTTACTCCTTTCCCCCTACTCCTTCTCCCTCATTCTCCAACTTTCACTCCCTCTCTTCATCCTCCACCTGCCCCTTTAATCGTACCAAAACTCTCTTCTCCTATTCGAGCTTCTCAAAATTGAAATAGAGCTCTGAAGCTCTACCTCAATTTATAAATATTTATTCGGTTGCCGGTTTTTTAGCGTAATCCTGCAAACCGCGTATAATTAAAATGATACTATGAAAAGAAACATCTGCTGCGAACTTTTTCCCACTCCTCTCAGAGGTGTTTACGTTCTGTAACCGCTACGTTTTTTTCGCGCGTTGCTACGTTGCTTTCTGGTCATTCTCAAAATTGTTTGAGCCTCTCGAAAGTAGTGGGAATCTTTTATTTAACAACTGAAATTGATTAAGTCGTGATCGAAAGTTGTTTAACAGCGCTTTAAATCTTCAATTCTTCGACAATGAAATCATGTACATCATGATAATTTCTTGATATGATGTATAGAATAGAGGCAAGTGAAGAGACAAATATTTTGAATAATATTGCCATTCAAATGTCAATCAATTACATTATGCACTTTACAAATGAAACACCATATTCACTTCCATTTTGTGGAAGTAATAAATAGTTCGCGGTTTTCTCTTTCCCTAACAAGTTATTTAATCAATCGTGAAATATTAAAAATCATAATGGATTATTAATCATAAAATTAATGAATTATTGAGATATTTCCATTCCCTGTCAATTTACATTTGACGTTTTCGCTTGAGTAATCCAGATTCACCAATATTGGATTTAAATACAATATCAAAATTTTATCACAATTTCTGATTTTCAATTCATAAGTTACTCTTATTGAATCATACAGAATTCCAAAATTTTAAAATCTAATGTTTCTTCATTAATATCGGAATATCCATTGACTCTTTACTCTTATTGAATCCATCCTATCAAAATTAGAAAATCCAATGTTTGTTCATGGGTTTTTATCAATATTATCATTTTTTCAATAGTCATCCAATTCCAATCGTTGTTGGGTGATTTGTGGATGATGTATGATATATCTATGATGTATATAATTATGCTAGATGTTGGATGATATATATCTCTCAATATTCAATAACATAATTTGACACTGATGTTTCTTCAGTTTCTACCCAATCTTTCGGTTGCTATCTTGTTGTTAAATGTACACCCAAGCTTTGTGGAGCTTCCCATTATTCGATCAATGTTCAGATTAGAGGGTTTCTGAGTGATGAGTGCTTGACCGGGAAAAGACGCACGCCGACTGGACAATAGCAAATAAGCGGCTGGGAAAAAGCGCTTCGTTTGTGTATTGTGTGTAAGGGTAAATATGATTCGGGTTTACTTTTGCAAATTGGAGTTGTGCTAGGGTGAGGAAGGGGTTGGGGGTGGTCAAATCAACAGGAGTGTTCGTTCCCCTGTCAAACTAAACAGAAAGTTGACCCTTTCTGGCTGAGATTTGTGTAAGCGGAATAATGTGGACGGTCAACGCGATTGGTGCGTTCACTGCAATGAACGGCTTGGTGCGGCTGCGGTGGTTACTGGTTACTATCCCCGCACGATGTAAAGGTGTGCCTGTGTGCAAAGGTGCAAAAGGTGCATGTGTGCAAAGGTGCATGTGTGTTTGTGCAAGGTGTGCACAGATGCATGCATGCTAGAGCAGACTGGTTGACATACGCTATCCGATACTGTAATTAGCCAGCATAGAATTTCACTTGTCGGAACTACCTGTGTCTAACCGCATTGCCTTCCATTGTGAATGTATTTGAGCGTTAGTTTGAATACTTTTAAAGGTAGTGATTGATTGAGGATAATTGTTCCGACAGTCTGTGGTGAGATTGCGCCTGTATGATACGAGCTCCAATTATTGTACAAATCCAGAGCTGCAATGCCGTTTCATGGGATTGGTGTATGATTGATCGTAATAAATACATTAAATTTCATGTTGAGGATGATTGAACGTATTCCTTTATGTGTCCTACGGCTAGTTGCAGGAAAATCCGATTGATTTTAAACACAGTAAAATGACGTCATTGCATTGACGTCAGTCTCGTTCATTGTTTCTCTTTGCATCGGTTCTGTTATATGACGTCATTTTAAGGCTGATACATTGAATTGGATTTTCGGGCAGACAACCGATAGACTTGTGCATGGGTTATTCTTATATCAATGAAGGCACAGTTTCAGATTCTTATTAAAATTATAGATACATCAACTATTCAAAAGTATGAAAGTATTCAAAAGGTACAGAATGATCTCAGATGTGATTTCAATTAAAAGTTTAATTGAAATGTCTGTTTGTCTCTTTCATTATAGTAGAGAAATTATAGTTTATTATAGTAATCCTGTTCATTTAATGATCATTGTTTAATGAAGCCAATGTGTTTATTAAGATTGTTTAATTTTCCATAGTAAAAGTACTCCCCCATGACAAGGGTTTTTGTTTCTTAAGACAGACTCACCCATTTTTATATCACACTCTTCAGACTTTTTCTCTTTTTCTCATGAATTCAATTTATCTATTCATAAACTATAATTATTTAGTTTATAAGTTATTTACAATTCTTATATCATTTATATTAATAGTATTTGAATTATTTATAATTTATTTATAAACTTCGTGAATTTAAGATAGCGAATAGACAGCAAAACTCTCTTTTATTCTAATCCTCCTTGAAAACTTTCTACAGATATTAGAATATTTCTCATTGACCTACGGAATTCAAAATTAGTGTGCCGGTTGTTGAAAATCAAACAGAATTAGTGGCTGGGAATCTCGATTGCGCATTGAATAGAGCTGGTGCCACTAATCACCGCTCTTGGCAGCCGCAACCTTTAATAATTATTAGTCGAATCAATTTATTCAAATATTCCACCACCCTCCTCCACGCTGACCTTGTCGGGATGCATAGAACTGAATCCCTTCTCTCCTCCAACCATTTCAGTTTCTAACAAGAAGGCCGGTTGTCACCATTAACTTTATTACACCTCTTAACAAATGACAATTTATATTCTCTGCTTCTCCTAACTCTATTTCTTTCTTCTGTTTGTTACTTCTATCTGCTCCTCCCACCCGACCATTCAGAGATTTAAGAAGGCGCACACCACTAAAGTGGCTATGAAACTAGCTTATGTTCAGCCTACCGGACAAGTACTAGTATAGACGCAATTTACATTCAACACATTGAATCTAATTTCATCTACCCGACAGTCCAACAAAGATTTCTTATCTCCGTTCCGATTTCAATGGTAATTGAATCAGATTCACTGGATACGTAAATTATTCATGCCACTTTTCATCTTGGATACTTTGTTTCATAATAAATCGCAAGACACACCCCTGTTTCTCATTCAATTTTATGTCTTCATTACCGATGTACTCGTACATATCGGAGCGTAATAAAACATTTGTATACGCGTAGGTATGTTGCATGTTTACTACTGAGTCTGCATACACCTGAGCTGTAACACTGTTTATGTGAGTTGTATTAATGGATAGAAGGTGTATTTCTTGATTATCGTTCGAATAAATTCAGTCTGTCGGAAAGGGTTTCGCTTATCATTGTTAGCACTCCCTCTATCCTTTCCATTCTATTCTATTACTCTTTCAATTCCTCCCGATGAATACTGTAACGGTAGTTACTATTCATGTAACTTCATAAATTATTATTCTTTACCACCTACTCATTTGAAACGGTCCCTACATTTATCACAACCTAGGCTAGATTTAATCTTTCTCCTACCAGTTAGGCTATACTCTACCGTTGCTAGATTTAAAACTTCTCTTTAATCTTCTTCATCGTTAAAGGGATGATGCCCACATACGCTCTAAGCTTGTGCGTGGGTATTGGGAAGGATGATTACGAGAGATGAATGGATCTGCAGCTTTAGGTGGGTTCCGAACCACTGAGAAGCTATTCTGAAGCTCATAAATGTTTGTATTTAGAGGAGCCGGTCACCTTTACAACGGGAGTGGTGGGCGCTGTCTCTTATCTAATCTCACGTATTAGACTCGCCTGCTGCCACTGGGACAACTGCTTCCAAAGAAACCATGGAAGCAAAGGACTCAATATTATTAAAGAATTAATAGATTCTCTAGGCTAGCCTCTATATCATTATTGTTGTGACTACACTAGCAGACATATTTTATCACTACTAGTTTTAGAATGTTCCTTTTAGTGGCGAAGCGTGGTATTTGGTCATCGCTTATAGGAAATATACCCGGCGATGACCAAATAAGTATACCACGCTTCGCCACGGGTTCCTCTGTTTCCATGGTATCTTAACCCTTCGCTCACTCCTCGGTTAAAGTTTTAAACACAATTTGAGTAAATTGCAGATAAATAAAAATTATCTTATTGTATTCAGTATTCCAATTATTTCTCCAAGTATTTATAAGTATGGTGGACTGTTCTCTTGTTCAGTTGATCATGTTACTGTACCCTTCAAGTTATAATTAACCAAAAATTGAAGAAAATTTTTAGTCTTAACAGATTGCCCATCAGTGTAACAGAGTGATGAAAAATGAAAGAAAAATAGTGTCACATTGTCGCGACTCAACAAGTCCGAAGTGCCACTTTTTGAGCTCTTTTATCAGAATTTGATGCAAGAATAGTGGCTTGGTGTCTGCGTGTGTTGCCATGGTAACAGACAAACAACAATAGATCTTCAGCCGGTAATAGAGTGGTGTTGAAAGTGGAACAAGCGATGATACTTGTGGTGTGGCCGACCAGGGCAATAACTGGAAGCTGAAGACTGATGAAGATGGATAAGAAGAGAGGATGATCGTGGAGAAACGTCTGGAGAAGCTTCTTACAGAAGACAGAAACGATCCACGTAGTTCAGCCATCACTCGTCTGCATTACCCTGAGCTGGCTGACTTTCTTGCGCGAGTATCAGCCACTACCCTGCTAAGAGCTTGCCTATACCTTCTGTTCCCGATATTCGGATTCTTCCTCCTTTCTGTATCTTGTAAGCTGCTGCACCCTCGCGAACACAACTGCCTCCCAATTGCGTTGCGCTGAAACAGACATTCGTTGATCTATAGGTCTTGACGTGCGTTTTTCGCAACGTCCCCTCCAACCATTGTCATCTGACTGACTGCGTCTCCACCCTCTGTAATTAATTAACAAAGTTTACGACCCTGCAAACTACATTAGCTGCAAGACTTGTTAACTGTTTTGAATTTGCTGGCGTCGGAAAACAAAGTGTGTACTTTATGCTGGATTGCACCAAGTGAGATCGATTTTAATCCAGGATCAGCACAATGCTAAGTAGATAGGACTATAATCAACAGATTTCAAGTGATTGATCCCAGCATTAGTGTTCGTACTAATACGATATAAGTATATGATACTATATTAAAACTATATGATATTAAAGGTGATACGGTGATTTGAAAAGGTAGAATTTAAATGTAGGCTATACTTTAATAGTAGAAATATTATATTCAACTTGTCACGATACAAATTCTGGCAACCAAATAAAGCCTCAATAAAATATTGTCAATGACCACTAAGTGCTGGTATTATAATAGATAGCATAATTAACGGTAAGCTGACCTAATTTAGCAGTACTCAATATTGATAAAATAATGATAACAAGGAAGCAAGCTCCGACTCACCACCAAAAATCTCTGACTCATATCACATTGTATATTTATTTGTATTCTTTGATGTTAATTTATGTAATTGAAAAATCCAAATATTGAAGATAGCCATAACCTTCATCCAAAAATATCAAAACATACCACTGCCTATATGAATCATCTACTGAAAGATGTCAATGCCAATAAAATCATTGGAAAAATTATGATTCATCCATTATTTATAAAATGTATAAATACTTAAGCCACATACGTTAACTTGCTATTAAATAATGCATATTATTATTTGTACTCACCATAAATATCATCCCAAGCCGGTGAAATAATGTATATACAAGTCTCATATCTTCGGTGGTTTCACGGACATAGCAATATATTTTGGAAATATTTGTTGTATACGAGATCATACTATTTTAGGAGTCAGTTATTTTATAGCATAAAATATTTGGATGTATATTAATTTAGCAATAAACTTTCAGTTCACCTTTGAATTTGGCAGTGGAGTTGAAAAGTAGAGGATATTTTTAAAGGCATCTTCCAAAAATAAAAATAAAAATTGAAAGGATTTTAATGTCCTATATGTTATTTTGTATTATATATAATATATCGCATATTATTTAAATGGTTATTGTTGCTAAATGTTGGAACTACTTTGTGCATTGTACTGACGTCAAAAAACACGGCATTAAATTGACCAATCACAGCCCAGCATTTCATTAAAAATTCTAGAATGTTCTATTGAAAAGTCTGTTTCCTGAATTTTAGCAAGGGTAATTCTCTTCCGTTTGAGACTCCTTAGAGAGCAGTTGCTTTTGAGCACATGAGTGCAGTTTAATTATTTTCAAATGTAATCAGTTTCAATTTCAATTTAAATGTTTTCTAACTGTGATATATTGAGCTGTGGCAATATATAATTGTTTAAATTCATATAAAGTCGCGAAAAATATTATAAACCATGGTCCAGAGCCAAGCAGTATCGTGAGATGACACACGGAATCCAATCTACCCTAGAGATGGCTGCCTAAACCAGGATACGGTAACCGACGTCAAAGCATCGTCAATACTGTGAGGTGATCCGTTTTATTTAATCCTTTGGCCAAAGGCGCGAAAAGCCTCTTTTAAAGTGAAATAGTGGGGAAAAATTATCATACTGCGTGAAGCATAGAAACATGAGCTCATGGTCTAGTAGTTAAGACTTTCATAATTTTAGAGATTTTGTAATATCTTATTGCCAGGCAAAATACCCACACCCACGCTCTACCGAAGATATAAATTTTGTAACAAGCTATTTATTGTTATTAATAATTATTAACGAAATTTGTAAAATTCATATAATTGTTCAAGTTGTGTGTTCTGAAGGAACAGGAGAATATACTCCAAGTTTTTCACCTAATTACTGGGTTTTCTAGTCGTTCTTGCACCTGTCTTGGCAATCCCAATTGATACGTTAAATTTATTTAATTTATGAAAATATCAATATCCTGGATGAGCCCTTGCAAGGCCAAATTTGACATGCCCAGTCACGCAAGGAGTATGCTTAGCCAAGTGTGTTACATAAGTGGATTGAGATCTTGTCTTTGATGCGTGACTATAGTCCATCATATAGCTCTCCCTTATCTTGTGACACATTTGACTATATTTGCTTGATCCTGACGTCACGGGACATACAACATAAAGATAATAGCGTTACACACATGACCCACAACATAGTAATGTTACACATGGCACCATAACGTGGGGCTGTTACACAGTAATGTTACACATGGCACCCAACATGGCGGCCTGAGGGAGATATACAAAATTTCTTTATTAAGAAAGCCAAAAAATTTGAACTCAGAAATCACAGAGTTGATGGTTGAAAACTTTTTGAAATTGAAAATATACCTTATGGAATTGCCAAGCTTTAATAAAGTAATTAATTAATTTGAATATTGATTTCATTATTAAATTATTCCTGAGGAGACGTCGAGGAAGAGTATACTCAGATATATCGCCTACAATTTAAAGAGATATATGCATTTATTGCTTCGAATCACACTCCGTGATCATTCAAATAATTATTTTAGGTAGCCTATTAAGAAAGCTAGCTTATTTAACCTTGAAATTAAAGCTTTAAAGGTACCAAAATATTATTAGTTTACCAAGAGCATTAAGGTCTTGGGGGCTTATTAATTTGTTAATTAATCTATTAATTTAAGCAAAATCCCCAGAATTGATCTCATAGGCAAGATATTAGGAGTATTAATTGTTTATTTATTGTTTATCTGTGATAGTGTGAAAATCGCCAGATTATTAATGAGCATTGAATATAGGGCTATTTATTAATAGTTACCATATATAAAAATTTATTTACTGGTAATTACCAGATATCTATTGATTTAACTATCATTGCATGTTTATTTTGTGCATGTTTATTTGTAATAAGTCTTGGAAAATTTATTGCCTCACTGTATATATCACTTATCACTTAATCCTTTCGGTCAACATTTCACTGCACTCGAATCACTATCGCACTCGCGCCGCGCATTCATTTCCACGCCGCGCCTACACCCTTCACGCCGCGTTCACACCATCGGACCGCGACATCCTTGGATTTCACCACTAGCCCAGCTGTCCAAATCCTAACTCACCATCATGGAGAACCTTTCAGCCAACTCATCTGTGTCCTACATGGAGCTGGAGACAACAACACTTTGCAGTGACCACACCTAACCGAGGCAACAAACAACACTGATGAGACAGCGCCCAGGGAGCGAGACGCAGGAAGTATCACTAGCGCCAACTTCGACCCTGAAAATCTTCGTCAGCTGTCTTCCACCCGCCTGGAACCAGAGGTCGTCCTGACGGAAGTGCCTCCACGTACACCGTCACATACCACTGTCAATCCCACCACACAACTCTCGCCAGATGAACTGAGGTCCGCTGACTTTCAGATTAATGAATGACACTCAACCGATTTGGTCACCCTCATGCTCAAAATAAGTAATGACCTCAAAGATTCCCAAGAGAAACTGCTCAAAGATTCCCAAGAGAAACTGGGTAGTCAAATGGAGAAGAGAGATAGGGAGTTGAAAGAGGACATGAAACAAATGAATAATCAAATAGAAAAAATGGATGGAGGATTGAGTAGAGATCAGAGACATCAGGGAAGAGATGAAGGATATGAGAAAGCAGTTGGATGACACTACTGTATGCCTCAACAAAAGAATGGATGACATGCAGGTGAATTTGAGGAAGGAACTGAGTGAAGATTGGAGCAAGCATGCGATTGAACTGGAAAACAAGGTCATGCAAACGTAAGTGAACACTGATGGATTAAACAAAAACTAGAAAATCTTGTAAAACAAACCAAAACCGACATACAACAGGCAGTAGAGAAACAGAAGACAGAGTGTGTCACCACCTGCAAGAATTTGGAAAAGCAAATTAGAGATTCACCCAGCCACTAGAAAAATCTGTACAGGAAATTAACACTCAACTCAGCCTAACAAACACGTCTCTGAATACCACTCAAACCCAAGTTGAAAGTCTAGTAACCGAACATACATTAATTCACAATAGAGTTAAAGAAACCGAAAAGAATTAAACCAACACCAAATAACCATCACCCAACTAGACAGCGAGTTGCAAGATACTAAAATCGATTTAAATAGTAAAATAAAACAGACACACACAAAGATATCACAGCTGGAAATGAACATGAGTAGAGTGAGAGAAGGAGGTGAGATAGTAGCAGTACCGAAACACAGAATGTGTCACAATTAATCAGTGGATTAGGAAAATTTGATAACACAAAATTCCACATGACACCTAAAGCGTTTGCAGAACAGCTAAAAGTGGTACAGGACTTAGTTCCAATCAGTTGGCCTGTATGGAGATTCCAGCTATCCTCTCTTTTAAGTGGGGAACCTCGGCACTTCCTCCATGGCCGTGCCCATGAATTCAACAGCCGACAAGAACTTCTGAGCGCTTTACTCGAAAAATATTGCAGCCTAGATAGACAACAAGAATTGTTATCAAAATAATATCCTCAATTTGACGAAAGAAGTGGTCAGACATACACCGCATTCGTCTCACGGTTACGCTATCAAAATTCGCAGCTAGACAACCAGATTCCCGATATTACCTTAGCTCACATCGCACTTAAGAAGATGCCGTATCACGTCCAACTAGCATTGGCCACCGCTTCCATTAAAAGTGTCAAAGACCTTGAAAACCACCTTCATTGTGTTCAAGCTGTCTCCACAAGCAATATACAGCATAATACCCATAGAAATAAAAATAATTTTATACAAACCAACCCGACTCCAAATCAATCAAGAAAATTCTAACACTGCTGACAATACAAATAATAATCCACAGGACTTTGAAATAGAGTCACCACCACCAAATAACAACTACTGAAACAAAAATGGGTTCAGAAGGAATCAAAATAATAACAATTTTAATAGAAATAAAAGATCGTAGATACCATGATCAAGATAGATTCTATGATGGCCGAGATTACATGAACTCCAATAGAGACAACAACACAAGTAGTTCTAGAAACGAATCAAATAAATCACCATCACCAAATACCACTTTTAATACAGATAAAGATAATAACCCACCACCTTCTACTAGTACACCATCAAAAACAAATGGAAAATCAAATAATCCACCAGGAAAAAATTCCGGCAATAACCATCGCGCATGACTAGAAGGGGAGAAAACTTATAAGACTCTGACGGTTCAAATTCCGGCAGCCCAGAGCAAAGTTAAGCGGCAGTTGAGCAAAATAAATAAGAGAGTGTATCATAACTCTCATCTTCACCGGAAACATGCTCGATATAAAAAGCCGACAGCTTTTGAGCATTATGCGTGTTTTCATCGGCGGCATACTCGCTTCAAGCCCGCCATAAAGTCAGGAGATTGTAAAATTTGGACACCAAAACCTAACCTCTCTTGAGACGTTGATCAACTACCCACAACCAACCGGCCTACATAACCTAAATCGCCTACATCTGGTATACGAAAGGTTAATAAAAGCAGCTTCAGGACCCTGAAAACACTTCGTCTATTTGGTACGAGAACCTCGCCAACATTAAACCCTACTATAGAGAATGAACAATATCATTCCTAAGAACCACATGCTTCCGGTTTGGAGATAAACGAAAAAAGTGATTTTTCTACAACAGGATTCAAACTAACATGAGCCAGAAATCGTCCCAAGGATGTACTACGACGCCTGACCGTATTAATTACGCAAAATAAGTGATATTGAACTTTTTAGAAAAATACACAGTTCTGTTAATAAAATAATTGATGGCCAACGATCGCCATAGTTTCTAATCAAACTAAATGGAATCCTAACGGTAAATTATTACCAACTTCAAATATTAGTGAAAAATTACCTTCTTTTCCAAGTCTTTTTATTTTATTATAGCGTATATTTGTTAATATTAGTAAATATCTGAATTTTTTGTTAACTTCTACGAAGTCATACGTTATACACATAACCAAAAAACACGTATGTTATGATGTCTACTTGTGTGCGTAGACGATATATTGTGCACATACGATGATGCCACACAAATCAAACAGCATGTATATATTCCATACTTCACAGCTGTGAAAGTTTATAATCAAATTATTATAATGTAGCCAGTATTATTAAGTAAATTTTGTTAAAACTAAGATTAACACATATTTTGATATTATTATTGAATGTTTATTTATTTGTAACCATAAGTGTTTGCATGGCAGTGAATTTTGAGTCAAGTGGTGAAACCACAGATTACGATTGTGAGCCCTAGGCTAATAACTTTATCAATCGATAAAACAAGTCGACACCCATTTAAGTTACCTGATATTTCCTTCAGATCAGTTACCAGAGTTATTGTACATCTATCTATGTAAATTGTTTGAGAGCTTTATTTATGTCATTTATTGTCTAGCAGAACTTATGAGTTTGAATTGTATTGTATTGAGTGTCATCTGAGATAACCTCACATACCTTTTGTGCATCAGCGCTTGTAGAGATTCCTTCGGCACCTGGCATACTCTTTGGTTTGACATGTCGTCATCATAGTATTGTTTAGCCGCCAATTTTTGAATTCTCATATTGCTCTTTTAGATGTATTATCCTTGCTCTATTTTTCTCAGCTAGATGCTTGATGTTTTGTATAAATCACTGCCATGATTAGATGTTACGCTTTTGTAAATGTTATGAGTAGGTAGTGTAGAATATTTCCGTACTGAATTCGAGTGGGAAGGTAAGATAACATGTGACAGTGGTGTTTACATATTTTTTAGAGCCTTCGTTATGGTATGTGTGCTTTTAGAAAATTTGCCTCGTTCTCTTTGTATAGTTATACAAACTCGCTCTATCTGCAGCTTATTAAAAGCTTATTTATTCGCTCATTTATATAACTATAGGGGCTTCTGTCACGATACAAATTCTGGCAACCAAATAAAGCCTCAATAAAATATTGTCAATGACCACTAAGTGCTGGTATTATAATAGATAGCATAATTAACGGTAAGCTGACCTAATTTAGCAGTACTCAATATTGATAAAATAATGATAACAAGGAAGCAAGCTCCGACTCACCACCAAAATCTCTGACTCATATCACATTGTATATTTATTTGTATTCTTTGATGTTAATTTATGTAATTGAAAAATCCAAATATTGAAGATAGCCATAACCTTCATCCAAAAATATCAAAACATACCACTGCCTATATGAATCATCTACTGAAAGATGTCAATGCCAATAAAATCATTGGAAAAATTATGATTCATCCATTATTTATAAAATGTATAAATACTTAAGCCACATATGTTAACTTGCTATTAAATAATGCATATTATTATTTGTACTCACCAATAATATCATCCCAAGCCGGTGAAATAATGTATGTACAGGTCTCATATCTTCGGTGGTTTCACGAACATAGCAATATATTTTGGAAATATTTGTTGTATATGAGATTATACTATTTTAGGAGTCAGTTATTTTATAGCATAAAATATTTGGATGTATATTAATTTAGCAATAAACTTTCAGTTCACCTTTTGAATTTGGCAGTGGAGTTGAAAAGTAGAGGATATTTTTAAAGGCATCTTCCAAAAATAAAAATAAAAATTGAAAAGATTTTAATGTCCTATATGTTATTTTGTATTATATATAATATATCGCATATTATTTAAATGGTTATTGTTGCTAAATGTTGGAACTACTTTGTGCATTGTACTGACGTCAAAAAACACGGCATTAAATTGACCAATCACAGCCCAGCATTTCATTAAAAATTCTAGAATGTTCTATTGAAAAGTCTGTTTCCTTGAATTTTAGCAAGGGTAATTCTCTTCCGTTTGAGACTCCTTAGAGAGCAGTTGCTTTTGAGCACATGAGTGCAGTTTAATTATTTTCAAATGTAATCAGTTTCAATTTCAATTTAAATGTTTTCTAACTGTGATATATTGAGCTGTGGCAATATATAATTGTTTAAATTCATATAAAGTCGCGAAAATATTATAACCCATGGTCCAGAGCCAAGCAGTATCGTGAGATGACACACGGAATCCAATCTGCCCGTGGGATGGCCGCCTAAACCAGGATACGGTAACCGACGTCAAGGCATCGCCAATACTGTGAGTGATCCGTTTTATTAATCCTTTGGCCAAAGGCGCGAAAAGCCTCTTTTAAAGTGAAATAGTGGGAAAAATTATCATACTGCGTGAAGCATAGAAACATGAGCTCATGGTCTAGTAATTAAGACTTTCATAATTTTAGAGATTTTGTAATATCTTATTGCCAGGCAAAATACCCACACCACGCTCTACCGAAGATATAAATTTTGTAACAAGGTAGTTATTGTTATTAGTAATTTTTAACTAAATTTTGAAAATTCATATAATTGTTCAAGTTGTGTGTTCTGAAGGAACAGGAGAATATACTCAAGTTTTTCACCTAATTACTGGGTTTTCTAGTCGTTCTTGCACCTGTCTTGGCAATCCCAATTGATACGTTAAATTTATTTAATTTATGAAAATATCAATATCCTGGATGAGCCCCTGCAAGGCCAAATTTGACATGCCCAGTCACGCAAGGAGTATGCTTAGCCAAGTGTGTTACATAAGTGGATTGAGATCTTGTTTTTGATGCGTGACTATAGTCCATCATATAGCTCTCCCTTATCTTGTGACACATTTGACTATATTTGCTTGATCCTGACGTCACGGGACATACAACATAAAGATAATAGCGTTACACACATGACCCACAACATAGTAATGTTACACATGGCACCATAACGTGGGGCTGTTACACAGTAATGTTACAAACTCCTTTCATTAGATCAGCTTTATTGGAAGTATTTTGGGTCTCCTCACCAATAAAAGCCATACGATAAAAAAAATTGGAAGTATTAGCAGAGATAATCCATTGCAATATAATCCATATTCGGTGAGTTCGTGCTAAATAACCTAGCTTAGAATAGTTACAGTAATTCACCATAAGACTAACAAGTAAAATGAGAAGTTTGTTCATCCAGATTGCAGTATGAATATAGTACAAATTTTATGTACATGTATGTATAGTACATTATTATGTACTTCTAGAAGTTTGAATAACAATAACTCGATATGTTGAATATTATATTATGTTCGATATTAATGATAGTATTAGTGATAATGGCGATAGTATTAATGATAATGGCTGCTCGGCTGCAGCATAAAAAAAACTTATTTTCTTAATTTTAGTTATTTTTTTGCTATTGCATTGTGTATCATCTGTCTAAGTTTATTTATTTTTATTTATTATTTTTTTCTCATGCCCCACACAGGTTTCCTCGGGGATTTCATTTGTTTTTATTGTGGTATTATTGTATAATACTATCTCATATCATTAATTATAAGCAATGGTTCCAATATGTTCGAAAATGTATGTTTTTTCGATATGTAATGTACTCTGTTTCTGTTTCTCAATATTAGGTTTGATATTGAGCCTAAATGCGATTTTTACTCCTACTCATTCCACTAAAATGTTGTAATGAATAGACCCGGAAATCCTTCCATTGTATGACCGATTCTATATGTTGCTCAGTAAGAGCATTACAAGCAAAACAATCTCATACATTCGAATCACTCGTCGTGGTTAGCCTCCTCTCAGTTAACGTCGAAACGGAAATTCATAAATTATAGGACGCGGTCGAATTTGCAAATTCCAGAAAGCTTTTAACACCATCACATATTGCCGATGATGCCCCTGTAATCGTGTGCAAATAAACATGATTCAGCCACCAATCAAAATGGCCGAAGGGCCCGCATAGAATCTGAATCGTTTAATAATGAATTAAAATCTAATTGTTTATCCAGGCCATGCCCGGGAATGCATTCCCATTGCAGGCTGGATATCACCTGGGGTGTCTCACCCACACCCTCCTACTGCTCAGATTGTTAATGGTGTCGAATTAATAATAGTGATTTACCGCCCAGGAAACTATGAATGCGAAATGTATGTCTCTGTCCACAGAATTAATCAATGTTATAATGAGATATCAGATTGCATTACGTTTTAACCACAGCGCAATATCTATGATAAATACAATATGATGAGAGAATCGTTATTTGAGAGGAGTTATATCTAACGAAAGAGGATCTTAAAAACATTTTCTAACACCCTCTTTGATCTAACTAAGAAAAAATTCATAAAGAGAGGAAAGGTTTCTTGCTTCTTCAATTACAGTTTCAATTATCTCAGTTTTCTTACTCAAGAGAGGGTTACAACAGTACAGCTAGTTATTTAGTAAAATAGTATGACTGGTTGGCTTGACACATTTCATGTGCAGAAAGATATGATTGAGTTCTGCTTCATCACATTCTCAATCAAGATTGAAATCGTGATTAAATAAGATTGATAATCGAGATTGAATCTTGTATACTTTTAATGCAGCTATTCGGTAGCATTTCAAAAAGATTTCAATATTATCAACTTCAATAATTTTAATTATGAATTAATTATTCAACATAAATACTGGAATCTCAATCTTGTGATTACAACTACAACTAACTTACTACATATTTATTTTACTCTATTTGAATTAATTAATAAATTAATTACTCAACATAATTACTGGAATCCCAATCTTGTGATTAAAACTACAACTAACTTACTACTTATTGTTACTCTACTTAAATAGATGTAACTGAGGTTGAGTGGTACAAAAGACTTTCTAGTCCTAACTCCGCCTTAAAAAGAATATTTTCACTTCATTCTCATTTCATATAACTTCCGTATCGGAAAACATTGTATTCCGTATCTTATACGTACTTTGCCGATACAGAAGTTATATTCTATTCAACTACACTGTAGTACCTACCTGAAATTTCCACCACTTCAAATAGGTTTACCAAGATTTTTTGGAAAACATGTTCATTGTTCAATTAGCATTAAGATTCAGAACATCAGTAGAAGCTTGCCTTGCTGCCTTTTTGGTCTGGCATTGGCTAACGAAAAAACGAATCGGCCAAGCTTTAGCGAGGAAAGTTCAGGATGAAGAAAGAAAAACAAAGAGTACAGAAGCAGTGGCTTGTGGAAGACTGTATTTGTTTAAGAGGCTGCAGAAAAGTTAAGGCGATTTGGTCCAGTGACTACTGGGAAGGAACGGGAGAGGGTTGTGAAGAAAAAAGGATTAACGTTTTTCAAGACGAGAAGAAAAGAGATCAAGATGCTTTTCTGGCGGCGCGTGCACGAGGCTGTGCGTGGAATAATGGAAAGCCAGGCTGAGGGACCCATGTGTGAGAATTTGCAAAAGGCGAAAAAGAGGTGGACCCAATCTAGCTGAAAGAAAACGGAAAGCCAGCTAGCGCAGTTACCGATATCCAGAATTCTGTATTTTATGTAACACGGATGTCAGTAACGTCAATGCATCATTCTTTGCTCGTATATTTTTACTTCTTTATTCCGTTCAAATAGCTATTTGGAGTTTTCTTCTCTTGAAATTCGATTCTCGTCGAGCTCAGATGAAGTACAGTATCAGTAGTATTCTGGTTTCTTCTAACTGGGTCAAATCCTTTTTCTGAAAAAATATTGGAATCATATAACTTGAAAATATTTATTATTCGACTTCAATAAAACAGTTCTGGAAATATAATTATTATTCGACTTGAATATAAATAGTTTTACGTATCGTCAAAATTGTTGATAAAGTGATATATTATGATGGGATGAAGTGGATGGAATTCAGAGTATTCACACATAATTATGGATCGGTGATCGATAGTAAATATTATCAGTAAATGCAGTATATCTCACTCAAGTAAATAAATATTAGGCTTTTTCCAATCATTTATCAAATTATCACATCATTGCATTCATGTAATTTTTTTCATAACACATTAATTGTTTAATAATGTTACTCACAGATATCCGATCATTAACAGATGTTATATATGTGAAGCTTGGGAAAATAATTAATGTAACTTAAAATGTTATGCAACATTATCTAACATAGGTAATGTTACAATGTTGGAAGTTCCATCATTTGTAATCTACTGTAGATATTCTGTTCAACAATTGAGAGGCCTTCTAGCTTGAATATTTTTGACTTGGTTATTCTCATGTCTCCTTTTTCACGAAGCTCATAGATCGAAAAAGATGTGTCTGTGTATTGAAAACATTGACTGTCGGACGATAAACTCTTCTGACTTTAAAGTCACCAGTATTCAACTCACGGCACATGAATAAATTTATAGAGTGGCCAACAATAAAGTTGCTTTGTTTCAAGCAAACTGTTGACACGCAATATTTTTGTATTGTTTGAGTAGACTGTCCTGCTCCAACATTGATGATGGCGACTATTAGACGGTAATTCAATATGGATTACCAGTTTAGTGGCAGTCCGTTGCCAGGTCCGAATTCCCAGCTTAATTTAGCGGCACCCGATTTTACGATCAGGATACGGATAATTTTATGTATGCTTTTGTAACCTGGCCGTTTTTACGGCGTTTTAACGAGCGCACGTTCCCCTGGCTTTCTGTTCACTCGTTTCTTGCCTCTTAACCGTGGCAATATCCTGCTTCTTCGTCCGTTTTCCTGCCTGTCACTATTCTCTCCTCTTTTTCCTACTGCTCCACTCTTTTTCCTTCTTTTCTCACACCCTTTACCTTCGCTTTTCCACATCTAATTCCCGATCCTGTCTCCCGTTCCTTTCTCTTCCTGTTACTTTTCCAAGTTTACACGTGGTCTACAGCTTTTGGTATTCAAGTAAACGCCGACTTTCTTTCACCCCCTCCCACAACTCATTCCTCTTCCTTCCCCCCCAACATCATCTAACACCCTTTCACGTCCCGCTTCCACCTTCTTCGTACACCCCCCTCCACTACCACTGCTCATTCCCAGGTGCCCTTCAAATGAAAAACGTGATTTGTTAACTGATATTGTTCTGGACAGATCCTGAAGTGCAAAGTGGAACGTTTATAGAATTGCCCGTTAGTTAGATAGCTTGTACAGTAGTCTCTATCTTATTTCATTCATTTAACATAATCATTCTCATGAACATGACTGTTGAGAACATTATAGGTACAGTCAAATTGTTTCTTGACTGGCATCTAGAGAAATATGCTGAAAATTATATAAGTGATGTGAAGAGAATATTGCTCATTGTAAAAGAATAACATCTGCTGCTTTTAAGTAACAGAATAACTAAGAGGTTTTCTGAAATTTTATTGATTCATGTTGATTCCAAACAGACTAATTTGGTTTTAAAACTGCTAACTATTTGATTACAGTAATCGTCTTACATTTTACTAAATAAAGCGTTATTCAGGCCTATTACTTGTCAATCGTCTATTAATTTCAATTCACATTTACTATTTCATTCTGTCTTGAGTTTAGTTCATTAATTTTGTTTCCTTCACTATTTTGGAACCCATATTTCGTGCTATTAATTAGGCCTACTCTATTGCGATATTGACATGCTTTTGATGCTTTTTAAAGTCAATGGTAGAAATGTATTTTGTAACTTGTTTCGTTGCATACTTTTGATATCACACTATATTTTAAAGATATTTGTGATTTGAGGATAACTTATTGATTTATGAATACGAATAAATATATGTGGAGTCACACAATGCGTTATACTTTTCACATTTATTGTTCGTTATTTTTTACATTATACTTTTCGTAGCTCATACCAATGAAAACAGAATAAGTATTATTATTAATAATACTTATTCTGTATTCATTGCTCATACTTTACTTTATATTATGATTTTATTAGTTCCACAAAGACGAAACAGTGCACTACATAACAACTAAGCTTATTATGATTATTAGAAGAGAGCAATATAACCCGTTATCAGTGGAAATTTATTAATGTGTTACAATCTTTATCGTGGTAGGCTCCAGTGTCATAGAACTGATGAGGCTCCAAACCAGCATTCTGTAGACATCGATCCTAGCAGTAGAGTTGCTCCATCCCCGAAACGTCCCTTCCCCATTCAGGGCCGGTGGCAAACTGATGAGTCAGCTAGTTGCTAGGTCTGCTCCTCCTCCTGCGTTTCCCTGATTCCCTCGTTTTTCAGGCTGGAATTGGCGGACTTTCCTGGTATCTGGGCCAAAGCTGGTGAATTTTGATCAGGGCTCACCTCGTCTTTCTTCCTTGCCTCTCACGCTCTGTCTTCACCTTGATTAATATTAATAAACTCGTGAATATGATACCTGGAGATCAGATCAGCTTATATTGAAAGCAAAAACCGTGAAAGAAATTGTATACCTATTGTTCTTATCCATTATTAAGAAAATAATTTTGTTGGATTTGTTCTTTATTCTGTAATTTCTTCAAAATCGAAACTTGACTTCCCTCATTTTAAATGGCTGTTGATAGTGTGGCTATAGCTAGTTAATTTTGCTAATGTACATCGTATTACAATGTTCGAAGCTATTCGAATCTCAGGAATCCTTGTATTGGTTCAAATGCCATGATTTTAAAAAATCAATATCAGTTGATAAGGAAGTGGCTCAAAACCTTGACTTTGCTAACACACTCTCAGATCATTCTGAGAGTGTGTTAGCAAAGGCAATTTTATCAATAATTCTATCTTAATAACAATTATTCTGTCTTGAAAAATACAATTGCTGCCTCTGGTGCCTGCCAATCTGAGAGCTTTCTCACGTTGGATTAGTGTTAGAAGTTATGAGATAAATGTGTTATAGAAATTAAGTAATTCAGTTGAGAATATTAATAAAGCGTGACAATAGAAAAATGTTCAATGACATGAGAATGCATCACAGCAATGACGCAGGGAATCTGCTATCATATCGCTATATCTCCTATTTCGTCATAACCTCCAATTATTCCATAATATAGAGGTGAATGTTTTTACTTTTTCATATCGATCATTATTCTGCCTATGTTCTGAGACAGGATAACCCCAACTTTTCTTTTGCTATGAAATCCTGAATTATTTTCAATCTCATAGACTGAATTTATCTCGCTGATTATCATAGCATTCCTTGCACTAATCCAGAGATTGTACTGAAGTGTATAAAATCAGCAGGAAGGTTGGATAGAATATGATTTCCCTATTATAATGATGGCAATAAATCATTGGGAACAGCCAGTTCGGTTGGAATAGACTCGTTATGGTTGAGTGAATTAAGAATTATAGGGTTGTCGGGAACTGGAAACTTTTATTAGAGTTGCCAGCCAATCAGTGCTATGAAATATTAATAGCATACTACTGAAGTCATGGATGGTCGATCGAAGCTTGAACTTTTGTGGAAATGAAGGAAAAAGTTTGCAAGTTATAGTCGAGAGCACCCTCAACGATGTAATAGGTGGGTGTCTGTAATAAAAGTGGAAAAAATTGTCGATGAAAGCTGTTAATCCTGCTCTCAAATTCAGGAAAGTTTCTCAGTTCTGTAGCCTTAAACAAGAATATTTGTGACAAATATCTGTTGAAATGAAATTACCGATTCTTTGTCAAACTATCTCTCCAATATAACCACAGTATTCACCGATAAATGTCTGAATGCGGAGTTCTCCGAGCCAGGAACGATAAACTACAAAATAGAACGTTTTTAGGTTTTTGTGTTGAAACTTCACGGTAATCTATAGTTGAATAGATATATTCCGCATCAGAATACGTTGTATTCCGTATCTAATACCATAAATAAAACCAACTCATCTATATGGTTTGTGCTAACACGTACTAAGCATATACGGAAGTTACATGTTTTCAAAACAAAACAGAATCTTTATTACTGAAACATTGAACAATGCATAACAACGTCAGTACAGCTGAAAAACCACAACAATATGAATATGCAGCAAAATACAAGTACAAGAAACCATTACAGGAGTTGTCAAATGGAAACATACAAATATCTCATACACTATCCTCACACATAAAACTAAAAACTTAATAATACACTTAATACTACCTATTTATTGTGTAAAATCTGTGCTGAAATAATCCTCAACAGAGTAGAAGCACTTTTCAACAAGTAATTCCTTTATGAAAGACTTGAAATTATTTTCATCCATTTGTCTAACCTCAAGTGGTATTTTATTTAATATCTTAATACTCATGTACCTCCAATTTTTCTGAGCAGTAGCCCAGTTGTGAGAATCTATTCAACTATGAGCTCAAAAATAATCAGTCTCATTATTTGCTCAACAGAACATTATTAGGTAAGGGTATAGCAAGTGAAGGTCCTGGCACAATTTAAGGACTTGATGGATGAGAAAACCACCCTGAAGACCAGTAGTTGAGGATTTAGGCAATGAAATACCCTGACTATGTAGTCACAGTGCGACCGATAGATTTGATTATTATTTTAATTTTAATTGAAATCCTTGTGTTTATATTTTAATTATTATGTAACAGCTCTACAATCTCAATAGTGACTCTTTAGAATTTTTATTTTATTCAATTTTTTTTGTGGGAGAAAATCCAGATAACCACCCTGAAAGTCCAGTAGCTTGATTCTTGTCATTTTGCGCCTAATCGCTTCTATCTCCACTATCCTGCAACGAATAGTGCGTAGTAAAGCCATGTCCACCCTGGCGAACAAAAGCAGTGAGTGAGTAATAGCATGGCGCTGGCAGCAGCATATGTGCGTAACAGCTTATAAACTGCTTGCAACGGACATCTATATGCCATTTAGGAGAATGCTCGTTATTGGACAAGAGTGCTGCGTGCAGTCTGGCTTTCGAACGAGCGACACGGCACGGCTCGCGCTCACACCATTTCCGTAATCGTGGCAACGTTTGCACGCGCATGCACACACACGCATATAAATACATTTGCACACATACACACACCGATATTTTCACACACATGCTCACACCAATATACACATAGAGTGCTAGTCAAGCCAGGGGGTAAGGGCAGGGAAGAAGCTCAATCGACTGTAAACTTCCCTTTTCCGGTGTTACTGCTAGGACTATTCTATTCTATTCTCTTTCACTTCACGAACACTCAAGCTCGCTGGCTGGCAGTCGGTAATTGTCCCTTTCTGTTCTGCTGAGGATGCGAAACAAAAATAATGAAATATCCAGAGTGGAATGTTCACCCTCCTCACAGTATGGGAAGAAGGTATCCGAATTAAACTGTTCTAACTTCTTCTTCATCTTCTTTTTCATCTTCTTTTTCCTCATTTATGTTTCTTCTACTACTTTTTCTTCTTCTTCTTCTCCTCTTTCTTCTTTTTCTTTTTCGTCTTCTTCTTCTTCTTCTTCTTCTTCTTCTTCTTCTTCTTCTTCTTCTTCTTCTTTTCCTCCATCATCTTCTTCCTGTTCATCCAATTGCTATTGCAGTCTGTTTCGTTCATAGAATTTTCTCACGGTTTGCGACTACGAAACCTTTTTGGGCAGGAAGCAACACTGGTGAAATCAACCCCTTAGACTAATGTTGGGCATGATTTGAAGCGATAATCTTCTATGTGCTCAGTGAGCTGCATGCTAGGATTGTACGGAGTTCCATCTATTTTAAGCACATATCTATATTAATAAAAGAGAGTTGGTGTCTGTACGCTCGCTTATAACTCGAGAACGGCTGAACCGATTTAGATGATTTTGGATTCGTTTGAATTTTTACAGCACTGGTTAACATAATATGTATTAAAATATAAGAAAATCCCTTTATAATTAATAAATAGTTATTACATTAATGACATAACCTATCAAATATTTCACACAGCTACGTTCAAACTTGCCGGCACGAACGTGTACCAACAACGGAAAGATGATCGCAATTCAAGATCAGATAAGTTAGCAAACCTATTCTAAGTCCCCGTGGCTCAGTGCAAGAGTCTCTGCTTGATAATCTAGAGGTTGCGGGTTCAAACCCCGCTCTGGACCGTTTTTTTTTGCTCTAGGTTTTCTACTCTTAATTATTTTTTACGCTACAATCATCAATTAAGAATGAGTTATCGTTCGTATCATGCATGTTTTATTGTTTCTAATAATAAAATTGAAGAACGGAAATAAAATTAAAAAATAAATAAAATAAATTAAACTAAAAAAAATTAAAAAGAAAGAAATAAATATGAAAAAAAATCTTTTAATTAGAATAGGACTGATAAAAAATTGAAGAACGGAAATAAAAAAAAAATAAAATCAATTAAAATGAAAAAATTTAAAATAAATTAATAAATATGAAAAAAAATTCTTGTAATTAGAATGGGACTGATAATAAATCGAAGAACGGGAATAAAATCAAGAATAGAGGGGCTCAATTAAAAAAAATTGAAGAGAAGGAATTAAATAAATAAATGAATATAAAAAAATAATTGGAGGGAGGAGGGGGGCGCCATTTGATGGGAAAGAGGGGGTTGACATGGAGAGGGATATGTGGGGGTGACATTTGGGGGGGAATGGAGGGGGGCATTTGTGGGATGACATTTTTTTGGGGGTGACATGAAGGGGGGACATTTGTGGGGAGAAGAGGGGGGACATTTGGGGGGGGGGAAGAGTGCGATACGAAGTTCGCCGGGACAGCTTGTTGTTACTATTTGAAATTAAGGGTGTAGGATGTAATTGATTTTGAAATTCCTCAATCTCTTGATTTGTGACTGCTATTGATTGAGTCCACGAGTTCTCGTTTGTATGTTCATAAGGTCTTGTATGTTCTCGATAAGAGGTTGTGTTCAAAAGTATGGGATTGGGATTACATTTGATATTCGAATCTAAATTCAAATCTACATGCCAACTGTAAATGCAAATTCCTGAGGACTGTGTGAGTAATTTAATTCGATAATGATGAGTAATGTAAAATGAAACTGAACTAATTTAATGGAGAAATAGACTACTTGGAAGAAGACTTGGAAAATAGTAGACTACATCTTTTCATTGAAAATTATCATTTCTCCATTATCCATTCTCTCTTTTTTACACTAAATTCGTATACAGTATTATCATTTCCTATCCAGTTCCACTTTCCAACTTAACTGCTGAATGCGAGGAGACAAAAGAAGTAATGATTACCAAATTGATATTTCTCTATCAAATATTCATGATAATCCTACAACGAGGAAATTTATCTTTTCAAAAAAGTTCTGGAAATAAATGACGATTACCAATAAATTTTTACGTGAGTATAGAATATTTTTATGATGATACTTCAACGAGGAACTTCATCTTCTCTAGCTGTTTCCGTGCACTGTACTCTGTTAGCATTCGTTCGTGAAAATCACATTTTTATAACGATATAATTTGAAATTAAGTACTGCCGAGTTTACAAAGTTGGTTTAGAAGTTCTCCCTCGTCGAAAACTTGCAAATGACACAAAGGTGGAAAGTTTGCCTGGTGCGTCTCTGCGTGTAGGAAAAGTGAAACAGTATTTCGCAAATTCTCCCTTGCCAGTGAAAATGGCCCCTCGATGGTTGAAGTTACCCTATGGGAGAGAGAGTGAGCGTGTGGGAGTGAGTGATTGAGAAAGATGAGGCATAACGCACTGCTCCTCAGATCCACTCAAGCTTTGCAAGTCAGATTTCTTCTCCTTGTAGACTTTCACCTCAGCCTTGTACAAATCGCATGAGGGTTATCACTGTTACTAGCGAGTAAAGTTTTCGAAGGGAAATTCTCATACTGGAAGTAAAAACGTTCACTCCATTTTTCCCCCTCGATACTTATACTTTCCGGGGAAATGATCCTGGAAGTATTTTAATGTGGATTTAATGTCGGAGAGATAATGTATTCATTCACAGCTTCTTTCCCGTACTTTTTGCAACAACAATAAAATTAGCATTCGAAGAGTGCCATAAATTATAGGCGAATCGTTGGCCGTCACTGCTTGCATTGCATTATAATAAGGTAATACTGTATGTTTTCTGTACTATATTGTAGCATGAGAGCTAACACTAAAGCAATAAAATTTGATTTTCTCAACATGAATTGAATTATGAGTTAAAAATATGCTTGTTGAATTTCGACGCTCAAGAAAATAATTATTTGTTTTTAAATTAAAGAAAATCGATAATGTTGAATGGTGGAGAAGAAGGAGGTTATAAATTAATTATCTGATAATGCACAACTTATTAGAAAAATTACAATAATCAAGGCCAGATTATGGCCAGAAATTGGATTCAACAGAATTGACTGTTGAAAGCAATGAATTATTTCGATAAATATTAGTATTGACACATTTGAAACGTTAATTTCAAACTCTGGATGTAATTGACTCAGATGACGCCTTTAAATGCTGTCATTCAACGGAGCCAATGCCACGAGACGCCTGTTGAGCTCCGTAAAATGACGTCATCTTAAGGTGGTTCAAATTGTCTTGTACTTTTTCTACAATTGACTTTTAGAAAAAATTCCTCTGATTGATTCAACATATAGATTAATCGCATTGGAAGTCCCTTTGTCGTTAACACAAAGTCCCACGGAGGTATTGATCTCCAAAGGCTTAATGTCTATTAATCTCTCGAAGGCTTGACCTCCAATCAACAATGTTATAATTGTGAGTAATCAAAGATTAACTTTGATCTCCAATCAACAATGTTAATTGTGAGTAATCAAAAATTAACTTTGATCTCCAATCAACAATGTTACTTGTGAGTAATCAAAGATTAACTTTGATATTAAATCAACAATGTTAATTCTTGTGAGTAATCAAAGATTACCTTTGATCCACTTGATGCAACCGCTTTTCAAAAGAAACAAAGTGATGCACACCGTGAATTAGCACAAAAAGTAAACAGTTTTATCAGCCAGTTGGTCTTGTGTGGTTCGTGGTCGGTCATTCAGTCAGTCAGTAAGTAAACTCGTGTAGAGAATAGCGAGTATCATAGAGGCTGTGGTGGCCTAAAAGGGTCGGTGGACAGGGGGTTGTATTGGAACGAGGAAGCGGCTTTTCTTCCTGGTTGCAGCACCAGCCCTGGCCCCAGCATGGCAACACGCTCCTTCTATTCCCAATCCATAGGAATTTAATTAAAAAGCCAGATGCCCGCGGCCTTCCGCCCCCAGCCCGCGGAGGCGGTGGAGGCGGCGGCGGTGGCGGCCTGAACTCATGTCATGAGACGTTTTCCGATCAACATTCTCACGATGACATGTCTGATTAGATATGCTAAAGCCTTAGTTGTTGGGGGAAGAGGGAACATCGTCTGAGGGGTGAACAGACGAACCAAGGTGAGGTAATAGATAAGGTAGTAATTGATTGCAAACTATCGTGTTGACAGCTATTAATGTGCTTTTCTCTGCAATACCAGCGTAATCAATGTTGGGTTGCGACTATTGTTAACAGTTCCTAAGCAAAGTTCTTTTGCCAATAACAGGAATCAATCCAGTGGAACTCCTATAAATCCTATTCAGGTTTCGCCATCAGTTTGCATATTAGTAGCTCTATAATTCAGGTTGGCTATTAATATTTGCTATGATTCTTGATAGAATGGGTATAGCTGAAATCCATCGATCTTTAGCACTAATGATGATTCCATAGTATTATCATAGACTAACCAAATAGTATTGTCTCTGGTATTATAGTTGTTTTATAGTTGTATTATTATTGCTGCAGTTCGAGACTATTTCATTGTTAAACTACTTCAGATTGTCAGAGGTTTTTCCAATTTCCACAATTATTGTAGATCTACTACTACTACTATTGTAAATTGTATATAGATCTACTAGGCCTATTGTAGTATTGTAGATCACCATCTTAATATTGATTTCCGTCGACCCTCTTCAATTTTTTCTGTGCTAGTCTTTCACTGTAAGGATAAGGTTCTATGTTTTTGTACCGTCAAAAATAAGAAATCTATTTTAAGCTACCTGAAGATCTATGAATTGATAATGCTTATTTTTCCATGAATTTTATTAACGATTTTTCCAAGTTTTTGAAGAGACTTTATAGATTCAACTTCACTATTAAATAGTGTGATCTGAGCAATTAAATAGTGATTGGTGAAACAGATAGATATAATGCTTTTTCAGACGTACTTTTTTTCTCACCGTCATCTTTGTCTGGGTAGGAAACTGATTCGGAATCCGAATTTATATTGGAAGACGCATTTTTTATATTTATCTCTGTTTTTCCTTGTTTTATGGAGAGGGAAAATTGCCCTGATGGCTCAACAAGGAAACAGTTTCCAGTGAGTGTATAAACAAACAAAAGTTGGCCAAAAACTATTGATGCTGCATGATATGAGTGACGGCAAAGGAATATTATTCGCTGGCTTGATCTCTCCCCTGCATTGCAATAACACGCTGTCAAGTTCATTCGTCATACTGCTAGAGTTCGGTTGGGTTCACCCTACTCTAGGAACACCCTCAGTGTCTCAAATCAGACTCAGTTGCGCCTTATTGGACTCGGTTTGCGGTTTGGTGCTTGCATGCGTCTGAGAGTCTGAGACCACTTCCATCTTCCTCCTCCTCCTCCTTCTCCTTCCACCATCTTCGTCCTTCTGCTTCCCATTCGTCAGCGTCTTCCTTCCGTCCTTAGGTTTCCGTCTTCCTTCACTTGAAGTGTCACATCTTGCTTTGCCACCTTATTCGGGTGACTGAACTATGAAGCAGCAATATATAGAGAGAGATAGGCGCGCTAACAGGTTCTTACTCTCATCATCATCATCATTATCATCATTTCTATCATTATTATTGTAGTTTTCTCTATGAAAAAATTGAAAACCTGAAAATATCTGAAGCACGATTCCTATCAAATAGTGTGATGATGTCTGTGTTTATTTCTATTATTGATTAATCATTGAAGCTTAGGAGTTGCAGATCATGAATTACATGCCTGATACGCTGTAAGAGGTTAAAATCCTTTTTTGTTATTTTGTTATTCATTAAAAAAACTTGATATTTTATAACAAACTCTTATATAATAATTATTTACTAACTCTGCAGAGGAACCGACAGTATTATAGGAAAATGCAACAATACAATGATCAGGGTGAAAAATTGCAGAAGAAAACTCCAGTATGCCAGAAACCTTTTTGAGTGTTTCATTTATAACGTCAACGTTGAGTATTTCATGATAATATTATAATTATTATAAATCAATACTCTGATAGGATGCCAGCTTTGTTAATCAAGTTACAAAGAAATCAATAACTATACTTGTAATCCATCTAAGAACAAAAGACCCAAAGTTCAATGAAACCTTTCTGATTACTTGTGATGAAGGCCTTTTTCAAGCTTGACCATACGTTTCCCAAAAGATGGGTTCCCCCAACTGAACAGCATTCTCCACGACATCATTATCAATGTAACAATGGGTTACAATTTCATAATGGCCGGAAATGATACCATTAATGTCGCCTGTGCGACTTGTGTGATGTCGAATTGATGAGTGGTAATGATTTGACACGTGTAAGCCTTTGGGAGACCAGATTTGGGGCTGTGAACATTTTGCACAGCAATGGCTGTAATGGTACACCTGGCTCTCTCGTTTGGTCACTCAAACGCTTTTAACTATTAGGGTGTCCGCAGACGAGCGACTTGGGTTGTACTGAATTGTTTAACAAATTCGCTCGAAGGGATGGAACACATGCTTTTTAAATGTAGGACCGCTCACTATGCAATTGTGATAGAAAATTGGTTGAAAAATAGATCCTGTCCTATTCTCAGTGCAATTCAGTGCAACTCAATTTGAATGGAACACATGGTTTTGTATCTAGCACCGCTCACGTCCATGCAATTATCGATGGAGCCCATTCGTCACGCCCCTTGAAGGGACTCGAGCCTTTGTTTCCCCATCTATTGTTCCCTGCATTAGAATTTTTGAATTGTGAAATTTGAAGTATTTAATTTTTTTTCAATGCTATGATAATCTACTCGCCTAACTGAGTCTAAAGAAATTTGAATTTTTTTTGTACGACAGAAATTACGCTTTTTGTAATGAATATTTGTAATTATAATATTGAACATAGGCCAATCCTCAGAATATTCGAAACTGTTCAATTGATTAATCATGGGAGGATTTATTTTTGAAATTGGTGATTTAAAGAATAAACATATCATTTTCTGATTATGAAATGAGTTACAATAGATAATTATGCAATAAATTCTACTATCATTTCCAAAATAGTTGTACTGTGTAAATGTGATATCACTTCCCTTTATCATTTCAAGCATTCATAATATTACCAACTCATTCGAATTAGAATTTTACTCATTTAGAACTATTGTCACATAAATGTATTATAGGTTTTGTAAGGTCTGTCGTTTGCTTGTTATGAGATTAATAATAAACTTCCTTGTGGAAGAAGGAGGGTTTGGAATAGCTGAAGGTCTGGTATTCCCAGTTCTATTTCCATAAATAGACTATTCAAAGATTGACACAGGTGCTTCAAAATTGGCCGCACATACCCACAGCATTGGCTTCCAGGAAGTGTTCGTCATTTAAAACTACATGTTTATAATATCGGTACTTATTGAATAGTTTGTTGAATTGTCCATTCAATAGCCTCGAACTAATTAAAGGATGCACCCAATAATCTCTTCGACGTTTCACTTTGCGACGACGTCTCAATACAGACACATGCTGTCTCTACAAAATTCATCTTGAGACTGATGAATTCTATATTTTCTGTCGAGCTCACAGGTCTGGCTTGTACAAACAATAGGTTTCTGGAACGAATCCATTCTGAGAACTGCATTGTCTGGTAAAGTTGGTGTGCAAAAATCGGTGTGTTTGCGGACCCAAACCGATCAGGGTCGTTCCACCACTCCCTGTTTTTTTTAGTACCCTGAATTTTAAGTCGCTCGTCTGCGCTCGCCCTTACTCTTTTCATCAATGGCGAACGTTGCAAACTTCACGGGTACGTGTGTGTGTATGTGCGTACGCATGCGTGTAAATGCGAGCACGTGCACATTCAGGTATGAATACGCGCTCACAGCTCCCAAGCCTTTATCCTCTTAACGGAGCAACCTATTAATGGCGCTCCAACATCCATCCTCTTCCTTCTCCTCCTCCTCCTCCTCCTGCTCGTCCTCCTCCTCGTGCGCCTCCTCCTGCTCCTACTGCTCGTCCATTTCCTCCTCCTCCTCCTCCTCTTCCTCGTCCTCCTCCCCCTCCTCATCGTCCTCCTCGTCCTCCACTCTTCATCCTCCTCTCTATTCATTAGTGACATTACAACGCCATGTCCAGTCTTCTTCCACCCTTCTCTGGTTTACGCTACAAACCTGCTACCCTTAAACCTGGTCCTCTATGACTGGCCGTGTAATTTGGTACTCGCCGGCTGTACTTCCTCGTATTGTAGCAAAGAGCCCTGTGTCCATCAACACAAAGCCGGATCAGATTTTGGCCTCGCAGATCTAATCCCAACGTTAGTGCTTTGAAGTGACGGATATAAATAAAATACTATTTTCGTTGAGTAATTGGTGTGGTAATTGCAGGATGGTATCAGGTGATAGTGATTGTCACTATCTCCACAACATAATCAGGTATAGCATAATGAGTTTGAAGATGATGCTTGTTATTTGTGCAATACAGTCAAGCATCGATAAGACGAATTTCAATGTTTGAAGAAACAAATTGTCTTATTGAAGTATCTGTGATAAGACAAACATGTTTCATCTGATGCAATAACAAAGATTCAAGGAGATTTGGAAAAATCGTTCAATCAATTGGTTTTATCGAGGTTCTTACTAACGAGATCCAATTGCATCAACTTTATTAATTTCGGAATCACAAGAAATTAGTGTTGTAGTTGATTCTTCTCTGCAATATCAAAGATATTACTTCGAGTTTTACCATAAACTAGTAGTTAGCTCTAGTCTATAATAACAACACTGATATCAACTTGGGAACTACAATAAACTAGTTTCTGACTAGAAATTATCCAGCTATCCATGGAAGTTTTGAATTTGACTTCTTCTGTTTGTGAAAAAGCAATAATCAAACTGAATTTTCTCATTACTGAAGAAATATACCCTAGTTCTTTGGCTGTTGCTTGTCAGTTAGTACGGGCCTTTTTGCAACTCTAATCCTTTATGCACCCAGTTATTCGCTATGATTTCGCCAGTTAGATCTCCATTCTCAATTAGTTTCCTTCAGTGAAGTTCATTAGAACGAGAGCTGTTTGATCTGACAAGGGGGTAGAAGGGTTTTCGAAGGGTTGAACTCTAGCCGATTAGCAAAGTTTGCCAGAGATTTCAATTATGTTGCATCCGAGTAGGGTAAATGCAGAAAGAGAGTTGGCCATTATTTGTTGGTCAGTTTAATTGATTCGAACGATTGAGATTGGAGTTGGCATCGTGAGGGCAATGTCCAGACTTGCGGCGTTACTCTTCAAACGCTAGGGTTTGGCAAAGCAGTTTGCCGAAGGTGGTCGACTACCATTTATTGTGCCCCGGACCCTCGTTAATGCTCTAACCAAATTTGCATCCCTTGCTTTGCTATTTTGTTTCACCCAAAAACAAGGCCTCAACATGCTTCCATGACCACTCAACTGTCTCACCCTCACTTTATTGCTAGCTTAATGCCTTTCAGCTCTCTTCTTTCTTTTTTTAGCATTGCTTGCCCACTTTACAATCACGCTTCTCCTGTTACAAAGACCGGGCACAAAGTACTATTGCACAAAAACAAAACGACCGCGAATTTGTTCGAAGCCTCTCGTTTTCAATTGACTGCTATCAAATAGACCAAAAGCTCTCTTGTGAACATTCATTAGTTGTTCGGTGTTTCAAGCGGAACTTTTTACATTAAGGCAAAATATTCTGTTTTCAATTACTTATTAACTAAAAGGCGAAATTTCCACTTTAATTCACTCTACCGATGTTGTGAGTAGATCTTTCTCAAATATCAATAATTTAAATGCAAAATCTGTAATCTTACAGAGAACATTACAAGAAATTATCTATGAACTAATGGATATCATATTCGTTGTAAATTTCCTGAGATCATAAATTCATAGTTGATTTTGATATCATTATTTTAGTCCAGTAATATCAGTATTTTTATATAGTACACAGTAGTCCTATTAATGGCTTGTGAGAAGTTCATTTTATATTTTTGATACTTCTAATAGGTTCATTCAATATTCAGTATTTATGTTTTTGATATTTTTATTTGATTCATTCAAAATGCATTATTATATGCGTTATTTATATTTTTATAAATAAACAAACAGCTATAAATTGTGTAATTGATAATTCAATCTATTAGTGATACATATCATTCTTTTCACTATTAGATTATTTTCATTCACGGATTGATAAAAACTATCTATTTCAACGAACGTTAGGCTAATTTAATATTATTGTAACTTATATTTGTCTTTTTTGTTTGAAAGTAGCAAACGTTCAATACTTTGATGTATTGAACTTTCTTCAATGTCAATGTCAAATCATCTTCCATGATGTAGCAAACTGAGAATAAACCAAGTTATGTGGAAGAGCATACCGTGGAATAAACGGAGTAAGACTGTATCAGTGTTAACGAAGCAAGCTTTCAAACGAACCTAGACCACGCTTTTGATGGAGATATCAAGAGCAGGCTGGCTGGCTCGAATAGCACAACGTGTGCTAGAACATTAGAGAAGCTGATGTTATAGTTGTGAGCTGTTACTACCTAGACAGACAATTAAAGCGCAAAGAGGGAGTAATCAGAAGCAGCTCATCTAGAGGCAAATGGTAAAAAAGTCCTTTTCCTGCAGATTAAATGTGAAAGGGCCTGTTTGGGTATTGTGAGGGGCTGGTAGGGAGTGTGGGGAGGTGAGCAAATTTAAATGGGCAATATTTGCTCGAGAGAAAGTGGAGAGGACGGTTTACCAAAGGGAATTCCTGGACCCAAAGTATCCAGGAGTCACGTCTGAAACGAGACATGCCAGGAGTGTGGGGGGAGGGGTGGTAGAATGTAGATGGGGTTTTTCCGAGTAGGATGGGGACTAGAATGAGATACCACAGACGTATCTCGAGTCTTTTAGGCCTCTTACCCTCTACAATAACCTTGAAAACCTCTGAGAGGCTTTGCTAATAACAAGCACAAACGTGCACACATTGCCGGCTGATATTTATAATCTGGACCATGCTAATTAAAACAAAGCTCTAGATTAAAACCGAATACAGGGGAGTCTTAGTTTGCCGATGCTGCTCCTTCAAAATAAACACTCCAGCTCACAACTTCTACGAATATACACGCATTTATAAAACTCACGTGAGCTCTACGCTGGCTCTTTCCAGTGTATATTCATTATTTTTCCTTGCGTTTTTTGTCTCTTTACTCAGTGCGTGTGCTCAAAAATTCCAGTCTTTTCTAATTAATAGATTGCATTGTTCCTTCCTTACTTAACCCGAATCAAGGCAGTTTTATAATGTTTCCGGATTTTTATAATTCTCTTACTCGCCTAGTTTATGCCTCTAATTTTCCTGAGTCAAGTAATCAGTTGAAACAACTGAACATGTTAATAATCTATCCTAAGTCGTATTCACTTTGGAAATAAAGCGTTATCAATAATTCAAATCAGAAGTAAAGTTTCTGATGAAGAGTTAACTCATTCATGGCAAATTATTGCCGATGATGCTGGTCAATGATAGTGAAATTGAATAATCTGAAAAATGATAAGGTTAAAAAAACGTTGCCTCTGTACCTCTGTACATAATATACTAAATAAAACAGATCGATTTTCGGTTCCATTTTTTGCATACAAACTTTTTTCCTATCCTCAAGTTCTCCTAACTGATAATGTCCTTCATTCTCCGATTAAATCATCATGTTTACTATGATTGTACTCAAATATGGGTCAATATGAATAGAGGTGAAGATTATCAATAATGTACATTGATTATCAATAAATTATCAATATATATTATGTTTAAGTGATTATTTCCTTATGTACTTAACTATGAAACGCCAATTCATTCGTATTTGAGCTGCCCAACTGACAAGTGAGGTCTATATAGCGGCTAGCAAGTGGCCTTAAGAGGTTATCTATAACGTAACATGCACCTGGAATGTCAGCCATCTTTGTTGTGGCTTTGCTTGGTTTCTCCGCAAACGTTTGACCGCTCAACTCTCTCAACTATTCCAATAGTATGGCGGCAGCAACTACTTTTCACTAGTTTTGAGCCACCCGCCCCCCACCACCACCCCACTCAAAGTGACTTCTGTTCAAAGTTCACGGCGAGGGTATGCCATCAGCAATACAGTAATTGATTTGCTTCCCTACTCGAAATTGATTGCTCAACGCTATTCAGTCGCTTTGATACACGAAGAGCAATACTGTACTGTATTTATGGAGAAAAGCATTGATGATAGTGATAATTAACCAATCATCTATTGGTTCTAACTAATTTTCATTTGAAGTTTCTTATTGGTTACAATTCAGCATGAGCTTGACTTTCTGTCAACATGTGAAGTTGAGAAAAGTCTAGATGTGAAAGTCTAGAACTCTAGGTATTACATGTTGAAGAGAACTATTATGTTATGAGAATATATATAATACTAAAATCATATAATCATGTTTTTTCTGGAAAAGCTCATATGGCTGTTAGCTTTACTCTATAGTTATATTAACTCTATTAGCTCAAGTGTATAGTATAAAATATAATCTCTAATAGTTCCAAACTGTCAACTCTATACTGTTTACTGTTTCTAACTGTTGTTTCGAGTTGATTTTTTCTGAGTTTCCTATTCAGGTTTTTGGTTTATAGTAATGTTTATGTTACATCAAGATTTGCATTATTGAGATAAACATAACAAGCAATATAACAACGAATCCTCATCACTTGACATTCATGGCTGAAGCGGTTCCATCACTTCATATTACGTGCTGGCCAAAGCCTCCAAAGTTATTCTTGAACTATAGCTATTATCATTCTTCTCATTATAATCAGTGCAGTTCCATTTAAAAATAATCATTCTCCTTTCAGAACAAAACTATTGAACAGGTTGTCCAATTTTTTTACATTTTCTGACATGCAAAACTTGGGAAGAGAGCAAATTTATTCACGTTTACATATTTATTATGGTGGACTCTTTACAGATAACCTACTTTACAAATATCATTTTCATCCGCTAAGAGGTACAGAAGTTTAGATTCAACTACTGCACTTTCAACTATTCCGACTGCAAGTAAAAATGACAGAGGATTTCCATGAATGATTCTTTACAAACCGAGCTGTTCCAATGTTCAGTCTAGACTGCACTTATGGTTTATGCATGCGTTTGACCGTCAGCGAGTAGGAACGGGGTGAACTGCAGGAGGGAGTCGTTTTTTAGCCGGGATGTTTATCGATTGATGGGATAGCATTGCTGGGGGTGAATATTTATCCAGCAACAGTCCCTGTTTTATTAAAATTGTAATAAAGCGACTACTGTCGAGTGGTGAGTCCCATACGTCATTACCACTTGATTAGTTTCGCCCGGGGGTTGATGCATTCGTCACAACTGGGTTCATCACAAAGCGGTCAAGGTCACAGTGATCATTAATAAAGGGTTCATTAGCCCCACTCCCTCCACTGTTCCCCCTCACAAAAAATGTGAACAATATTTGACTGTAGAATGCGAAAGTATTGGTTATTACTTGCTAAGGATTTAAAAATGTGTTCTCTTTAACTATTATCTTGATCTCTTTATGTATTACGTGATTTTTTATTATGTTATTTTGTACAAGGAATGAATCAATTTGGAATATTTCAGATTACTACCACATTACTATTATCAAGGAAGACCATTCCACAGGACATGTACGTGGATGAAACTTCCTGGCCGGACCACCAGCTTCAAAACCACTTTTTGTTTTCAGGTTTAAACTACGTTCAATTAGAGCCCCCTGCGTTGGAGTGTCCCCTGACTGTGACTTTCGATATTTGTTGCAGTCCTGGGAACCATTCATTAATAACACGGCGTAGACCCTTTCACCCCTTGCAAGGTCCTTCCTTGCACTTGGAGGTCGAACTCTGCCCTTGCAGACACTACTCCCGCTCTCCATAATTCATCCGCAAATGTCCGAGTATGACCTTCATCTCTCCCTCCTTCCCTTTCGAAATTATTATTGAAATTTATTACGAAGGATATTCGCATTAAGCCTTTTCTCTGATTTATACTCCCAACGTCTGTTCCTACCATATGAAGTTTGCAGGCTTTTAATTAGATTTTCTGGGGTCTATTTTCGAAAAGGGTTGAAAGGTTTTTTGAACTGTCTGCGTTGGGGTTGTGTTTGTCAAGTATATAACACTGTTGACTGTAAATCTTTGGGGAATAGGGAGTATGCTTTATGATGTGTGTTGGTATTGGACATGATAATGTACTATACCATCTTTATAGATTGTTATGGGAAAGGGGTTCTCCAATAATATTGTTATTTGAAGTTTGAAGATGAATTGGAGTGATATCACATGTGATGAGTGATGATATTGGAGCGAGATATCACAAAATAAGCTTTCTCCATATTGTATTGCCATATGATATACAGAAAAGAAATGTATGAAACTCAATACAATAATTAGGTACTATTATCAATGTTTTATATGAGTTTGTATCATTGAGAGAATTAATTGATAAGATTTCAAACTCAACTCCAACAAAACTATAACTTCCAGGTCTTAACTATTTCTGTATTGGTATACCAAGATTGAGAAAGTTCCTCTGCATTCTTGATGCTCAGCATCTAGCCTAGTGATTTCCAAATTCGAATTTATTATGTTACTGGAGTTTGTTGTTGGATGTTATTGCTCTACATCTTCTTTCACTGATGTAGAACATTTTGTATCATTTTTAAAACTAAAACGTCTCTAACGCGTATTTTCCAACCAGGTAACTGGTCCTTATGCCTTTGTGGTTCTTAAACCTAATACATTCTAACCAATTCTCATTATTTTGATTGCCATACATTTCCCACGCAACCTTTCACGGTAGAAACTTCCCGAAAGACTCCGTTAGACGTTTATCAGTAAACAGATCTATTTTCACAGATCGCCAATACTGTTATTATTGCAGTAAGTGGGTGGTAGCTTCTTTTCCGCAGTGGGTGGGCGAAAAGTAATTGTCTAATAAGTTGTACAATTAGTGGCGTTGCACAGTTTCTTCCTCGTGACTTGAAAAATGTAGGATTGGTGCTAAATAAAGGGGCAGATCTTGGATGTCGACTGGTGTGATTTACTGGGCAAATCGGACATTCTACGATTTAAGCTGCCAAACATCCAATTACGGCTATTAACGAGCGGAACCAATAGATGGCGCAGTCGCATGTTTCTGTCTCTGTCTAGCTGTGGCGTCGCGGCGTGCGCTAATGACGCAAGGCGTCGCTATTAAAATGCTGCTGCACATCTCATCAGTGTTCTCTAGAAGTCCTCCTCACTCACACCCATTCTCTCTCTTTCCCTAGTTCTCTCTCTCACTCATTGCTCGCCTCTTTTCGTTTCCAAGAGTGCGTGGCGTTTCCTCGTTCCTCATTCAAGCCCCCCCTCCTCCTCCGCCTTCCCCCCCCCCCCAATTGGCAAGACAACCCTCTCAAGGCACTCGCTCTTCATTCTACTCTTGCCCATTTTCTAATTACTTCGCACAGCTACCAAACATTTTTGCATCATAATATGCTTTTAAAAAAATTACCATTGTTTCCTCGACACTCACTAGACGCCTTTTCCCCCCCAGCTGCTTTGATGCCGTCGAACTACTTGGAACGAGGCGACGCGCGAATAAATTGATCTCGAAACAAAACTCCCTCTTTTCTAGTTCGTCACCTCCTTATACAGCTAGTCTTTGAATATTTCTATGACGATCCTGCACTCATTAACTGAACAACCCATCTTGCCAGTGTAGTTCCATCAACTCTACCAGGATTTTTTTTTATTGACCTATATAGCTGACAACGCAAAATAAATTGTTCTGTTTTTATTTAATTTACTTACATCAATCCTTTATTAAAAAAAGGTTTTGAACATATTGAAGCAGTATTATAATTGATTAAATAAAATTGAACTTCATATTCAAAGACATAATATATTTTCCAAATCACCAGTACAATGCTCGAATAGGAACTAAACTTGAAATAACAAAATAAATATGAATTAAGTAAAATGATATCATATGATTGATAATTATCAGATTGAAACTTTTAGTCAAGCAGTTGTTGTATTACCAACAACTTTGTAATGGTTAAATATTTGTGACACCACAAATCTCTCCCTCCTTCGTTCTTTTTTTTTTCTTTTTTTATAATTATTTTTCCTCATACTCTTTTTTAAATGCTTGTTCAGCTTTCCGGATTTCCTCAGCTGCTCATAATTGTCAACCAGGAACTCCAATAAACGTTTCTCAGATTTTTTACAGTAGAATGGTTTCTTTCCGTCTTTGACCGCCTGTTTTCGCATTTCCTTTTCTTCTTTATCCTTCAACTCTTTGAGTTGTTTCTTCTTTTCTTCTCTCTCTTTATTATCCATCCTTTGAATAATAATTTTTATCTGTCTTTTTCTTTCTGCATCAGTTGTATCCATCAATTCTTTTTGAAGCATTTTTCTCTTCTTACGACGAATTTTGTCCAAAAACTTGTAGTTGGTTTTGAATTTCTTTCCATCGTAAACACCACAAGCATCTTCAAATCTAGGATCCCTTGCTACAATTTTATTCTTTCTTCTACTGTCCTTCAAAATCTCATCAATCTTAATTCTTCCCAATTGTATTTTTTCTTCCATATTCATTTTCAAATTGTCAACTTCACTCTTCATTATCTTTTTATCTTCTTCACATTTTTCTACATCTGATTTTATCCTGTTCAAATCCGATCTCACCTCTTTCATCTCTTCTCTTATCATTTTCACCATTTTTATTTCTAAATTGTCAATACCTACTTTCATCTCTGTCATTTCTAATTTCATATTTGTTTCTAACTTGTCATTACCTACTTTCATTTCTTCTTTCATTCCTTTCATTTCTTCTTTCATATTTGTTTCCATTCCTTTCATTTCTTCTTTCATATTTGTTTCCATTCCTTTCATTCCTTCCAAAATACTTTCAAACATTTTGCTTATGTTAACATTCTTTCTCAAATCCATTTCCATACTTTCCTCCTTATCTTTACAATTTTCCTCATTTACCAAAAACATTTCACCTTGTAAATCTATATCACTCAACACACAATTCTCTGTTTCTTCCACTTTTTTATTTCTTACGTTTTTTGGCGGCATTGTTTACTTTTACTTCAAAAAAACTTCAAATCCAAATATCGTTTAATCAATTCCAATCTTACCTTATTCACAGGTTCTCCAATAAGTCCACTGATTATTTTTTGTTTCTCATTCCTTTTGCTTCATTATTTTCGTAGGTTCGTTCGGGATGCCAATTTGAAGCAGTATTATAATTGATTAAATAAAATTGAACTTCATATTCAAAGACATAATATATTTTCCAAATCACCAGTACAATGCTCGAATAGGAACTAAACTTGAAATAACAAAATAAATATGAATTAAGTAAAATGATATCATATGATTGATAATTATCAGATTGAAACTTTTAGTCAAGCAGTTGTTGTATTACCAACAACTTTGTAATGGTTAAATATTTGTGACACCACAATATTTATACATCAATCATCAAATACTTACTAGTATACCATTGTACAAGTATGTATTACAAGTGTACTATGTACTATAGGGGAAAGTCGGGCACTACCGGACAGCGGCTGACATCGGACAAAGCCAGTTCTTAAAAAGTGCCGCAATTGGCAGCACTTTTTATGCTGTCAGTACAACCAACTTAAGTAGCAAGACTGCCCACAGCAGTATTGCGCATTTGACGTAGCACGTTTTCGTAGTGGCTCCAGTTTTGTGTATTTTTTACGGTTGACAAGTGCACGGAGATAGTTTTAAAAAGCTGCTTCATCAATTGAAGTAAGTAATATTAGTCATAGTTGGTCTTAAAATACTTGGTGTACTTTATATCAAGTGAATACGACGTTTAGCTCCAGTCACATGACTGATTATGGCTTGACAGCCATTCTCACCTAGGTTGTCTGGCGGCAGGTATCGGACAAAGTGCAATCGGGCGGTATCGGACAATGTAATGACCACTTAAATTCACGGATTTTAATAGATTCTCTGGGTTTTTCAGGGATAATGGAATAGAAAAGAGGAAATTGGACAGAAGAATCACTGAAATTGGCTATTGAAAAAGTGTTATGTAATGAAATGACTAGGGAAGGTCGGGTACTACCGGACAGCGGCTGGCATCGGACAAAGCCAGTTCTTAAAGTGCTGCAATTGGCAGCACTGTTCATACTGTCAGTACAACCAACTTTAGTAGCAAGACTGCCCAAAAATGTATTCATTTGTGTGATTTAATATCCCTCAAACATTATTTCAGTACTATTTTATGTCTGTCCGATACCACCCGCCATAAATTGAAAAGTGCGTTTTGTAGATAGTTGGATTTTTGGAAAAAAAAGTATGTTGCTATTGATATTATTTTATATAATTTACGCCAGTTATAGATGATATACTGTAGTATTATTTTACGCATAAAGTTGGCATTTATCATAATCCTTTAACTGGGTACTTAAGAAAAAGCTAAGGTGGCCGATATCACCCGACCTTCCCCTATTATTGTAAAAATTTTCTAAACGGTTGATAATGATTATTGTGATGTTCTGAATTGTACATGTGATGTTAAAAGCATTATACATTATCTCAATTAAATTGATTGAGTCTGGCCGTGATAGAATAGAAGTGGAGTGAAAGTATCTAATGAAATCAATTTGTATAGTTGAGCAATAAAAAGTTTGAGACAATAATAGTGAGTGATGATTTCTGACGAATAGAAGATCAACTGAAATTTTCAAGTATGTATTCAAATTGAGAGAATAGGCTTTATGGAATCTCTCAGTACAGATGTATTATTCTCCTTTGATACCCATTGAGTGCCACATATTCATTCCTGAGACAATAAACAAAGAAACTGATAAGAATATAACATTTCACCAATTGATTATTGAAGGAACACTCGACTACAATATTATTAATGATGGATTACAAACTATGAAATTTATTCGATCATAATGATAACATTACACTTAGACATGTTGTCGTGTTTTCTATTCTAGTCTGACCTGGACTCGAGAAATAAAAATAACTCTATGTTTACTCGTTATTGTATACTGTAATTGAAATTTTAAGTCTAATTGAATGGGTTGGAGCAACTACTGTGATGAACGTGACTCGCGTCACGATACGAGCCTTGGAATTAGATTGTCTGATAAATGCTGAAAAAAATGGGGATTTTCTGGGAAACTGAAATTGAACAAAACAGTCCTATATAGTTGATTCTACAAAGGGAACGCAGTCAAACCTCTATCCGGATCCAATTTCTATAGAATTCTCGGAATGGAACTGGGGAGATCAATCGGAATCAAAATGAATATGGAAGCCTAAAGACGATTAATCAGCAGGTGACAGATTGGAGATTCAAATTTCGCGGTATGGCCAATGGCGATTGGCCCAGATTTATGGTCCTCGGGGAGGGCATCACGTCAAGCCCAGCCAACAAATCTCCCAAACAAGCAAATGAGTACAAAATATAAACGAAATACCATTCGGAGGCCAGATAAATGAGAAAATACATCGTCATTCCCCGAACGTGTACTCTTCACAATCCCTTGCAACGCATCCCGCTCCGTCACACTCACTCTCTCTCTCTCTCTCTCTTTCGCTTCACACACACTAGCTTTCTCTTTGTCTCTCTGACAAAGCATCCCCCTCTCTTTCTCTGATTGCCAAATGCGAAGTAGCGACCATCCCAAACCGTTGCTCCGTTCGCCAGATAAGGAAAGTCAATATGGAGAATTTGTTTATCTGTTTATTCGCAGACTGCGAGTAATCTAGGGACAAGAGATAGCGACGTGACTGTAGAGAGCTTTGCAAACTCGCAGAATGTAGTAATTCAATGCGTGAATGTTTATAATCTATCTGGAAGCTATTGCGATGTATTGGTTGTGCGAGTTGCTTTTGATAAGAACAATTTGCCTGGGGATGTTGCCGAGCTACATAAACACTGATCTCACATGCTAACGGAGTTTCCTTCATTATTCATGTCGCCTACCTGCTGCTCCCAGTTGGTTCAACTGCTCCATGTTCACGATAATTCTCAAAAGGTGACTCTAATTATTGCTAAATAATCTCAACGGGAAAATAGCAATATATTCTACAATAATTTGTAGCATAACAAAGTTGGAAATTGAAAATTCAGTCACCAAAAAATTGATCGTAGCCTAGGTTTACATTTACAAGATTATGATAGATATACAAATAAGGAAAGGCTATGCAATAGTTTGCTGAATTTCTATGATTAATTTGTTAAACACACTAAGCACAAGGTAGACTGAAAAGACAAAGCGGGTATGAAAAATGGAAAATTAGGAGCTATGTAGTGCGACAATACTTCAAAGCACAGCCGCCTTATTCCTTGATTTGTCATCTAATTCTGCCGCGCCTTTAGTGAGTTTGCATGAACAAATCCTTAAAATTCGGTTCCATTTTCAGTAGCCTTCGATAAGAACTGAATTACAAATATTGTACACGTTGTTGTATAATCACAATTTTTCTGGATGAATGTGTTGAATGTTTTGGTTTGATAGCACTACTGTTTTAGACAATACCTGTTATTAACAGGATGAATTGATTTGTCTAAGATATTTTCTGGATAAGTTTGTTAAATCTGAAGTGGTTTGATAGTACTACTGTTTGAGACAATATTAACAGAGTAAGGTAGTCTTTGGTTAAATCTGAACTTCAGATTCTGAAGTGGTTTGATAGTTCTACGGTTTGAGACAATATTAACAGAGTAAGGTATATAAAATGAATATGTGACAAGCTTTTATATGATGATGTCATCTGAAGTTGGGCATTTGAATCCAAGCACGCAGATAACTTGAAGTACTCACTTAACGCCATTGTTGTATTGATCCAGGCAGAGGATAGCGCACACCATAATCCAGTAGGCCATTCATTCAGATTAAACACTCAGGAGTGAATCGGCTTTGAAGGGGTTGGCAGCCTACAAAGGATGCGCCGAACGGTCACTGATTAAGAGTCTCGCAATAAAACAAACAAGAGCAATAAACATGAGATTAAAGGAGAAGTAGATGTACGGTGCGTGCCGGCGGTCGAGAACATTTTAATTGGACAAGTTTTGTATTTCACAGCGATGAGGTTTTTGGGGTTTCCTAGCATTAAGGTCCCCCCCTCCAAATAGTGACGTCACGTTTTAATAGGTTCTAAGTGGATGGAGCGCCAGCAACTAAAAGGGTTGCCGGTGTCAGATAGGGGAGCGACAGACAGAGAGGTAAAGCGTGCTAGACAAGGGTGTGAGTGAGAGACAAAGTGGCAGCGGCTTAGAAGGGTTTAAGACGCGAACCGTGGATTAGATTGCACAACCAGTGGTTTGTTTGTGTAGGCGGTGGCGGCGGCCTTTTGCTTTGTGATGGTTGGGGGGGGGGACCGACCCAGTGACTAATCAACAGCGCGACCCCCGAGACCCTGGCACTCTCTTATCTCCTGCCTCTAGTCAATAGGCACACATAATGTCTTCTTCTTATCATCGACGTTGTTTGCTCTTCATTAGATTCGCAGCCCGGCATCGTTTTATTGCTGTTGTTTCTGAACCGTCCGCTTCGGCATGTGTCGCATGTACGCATCCAAATCAGCAGCATCCTTTACCCTGCCTGATAACACAACGGAAGCGTCTCTGAGAAACTGCTCCGGCATTTCAAAGGATGGATTGTTGATGAGCAGCCACTGCCAAATTGATTCAGATAGATTCGATGAACTGGGGATAGCGAAGTTAGACTCATGTGCACAGTGTGCGTTTGTTGGTGGAGAATTCTTTTCAAGAAAAGAAATGAGATCCTCTCTCCTTCTTGACTCTCTATACAGGGTTGGTGAATGAAAACAACGATATTATGATATATAATATGTGAATGTGACCTTAGTTGTATTATGCTTATATGTTTAATTCTAGTCGTATTAAGAATATTATGATAATAATAATTATTAAGAATATTATGACATCATCGGTTGTATCTCTGTTACTCATTTAGTTGAAATCATTATTCTCTCAATGAACTCTGAAGAATTTCTGACAAATTCTATTTTCTTTTTCAGGTATGCTATGCTACAGTCAGGCTCATGCTCAACTTCAAATCTCTTAGACACGTAAGTCTAGTAACTTATTCCCTCAAACTAGTATACTCTACTACGATGCACTGGAAACATCCTTCTTTGAGTAATATTTTGTACTTGACCTTTTTATCGAAATTGAACAGTTGAGCGAAAATTGCTGAGCAATGGCCTAGCACTAATTGAGATCTACTTCATTTTTCAGTTCTCTCAGTTAATTATCTTCATAAAAAAGAATATCACATTGTAAATCAATTGAAAAAGTTGATGAATATCTAAATCGAAAAAGGCCTTATATCCCTATAGAGGGAAGTATAAAACAAATATTGACATGAAAAACGTGATTTATGAAGTTACGAGAGCTTGATCTGTTAGAGTTGAGAGACAGGCGACTGCAAATGAGCTATGCGGAATAATTAATCCACTTTTAAGTGAAATATATTACCAAGTTTCCATGGGACTCCATGATATTGACGATAATAATAATTAGTATCTGTATCCTACTATTCATATTGGAATATAATTTCATGAAATTTGATACTCCTATGGAATTACATGGTTGGATTATCGCCCTTCATCCATTAACTTTCATGACATTTTAGAGGCACATGAATATGAAATGTAGCGTTAAATCAAATACGGCTGGTGCATTTAAGTTCAAATGCGGTCGTAATGTCTGCCAATGAAAAGGGGAAGGATATTTAATCAAATGTATGCTTTTAGACGAAATATGAGCGTAGGGCTGATAACGAAGGGAACAGTTGTCATCCTTTTCCGATTAGAACAGATCGCTGTGATATCTCCATCACTCTTGAATTCGGCAGACTTTCAATGGACAATTCATCTTTATAACTGGTATAAAAATGTCATCAACGTAGCGAATCAAATATGAGTTGGGATGGAATGAGATTCGTCGCGGCAAAAGTAAGTCTCCAGGGAATTGATGGTCCGAGGGGTACTTTTTTACGAAGAAGGGGAATGGTTTACGGTGATACTCATTACAACAGATTATTTTTTCCAAGGAGAGTTTTAGTGTTGAATTTTTTTGAACCACTAGTTGGAATCGATGAACAAGGACAGAAATGAATTAGGAGGAAAATTGTAGAGGTATGGGAAAATTGTTTGAATAAATATTGAAAAAAATAGTACAAACTAAGTTGAAAACACTTGCTTATTAGTGAATGGAACTCTCATGCATAAAAAACATTAATAACAATCGAGAAACTGGGATTGAAACGGGGGTATTTTAAATTGATTTCAAGTGGTTTATAATAATCTTAATACATTATTTAATAAGAAAAATATAACATTTTTTCAAATGTTAAATTTTAAAAATGTCATATATTCATATCCTCTCAAATCTTTGGTAAGCCGTATTACATTCATGATAACATTTCTAATATTCTCACCGTTTAGATTTGGAAGAATTCTATGGTAAAGACAAAAATTTCATTTGTTCAAAAAAAGATTACATTGTGGTACCAGGAAATTTAGCTTCCAAAAAAAGTGGATTTTAATTTTTAGAGCTGCGACACAAATATTCAAGAAATGCTAGGTGCAACGACGATGATGAATAACCAGCTTCTCAACCCTGATACATGAACTATATTTGGGAAACGTCCGGTCAAACAACATACATAAATTCTCTCTCTTTCCATACATAAATTTACTCTTTTCTCCTGTCATTTGTTCCTGTGCTCTAAGTTGCGTCTCTTTCCCTTCCACTCTTTTACGCAGTCTCTTTCTTTTCAACCCTTTTAACAAACATTCACACACTCTCTCACTCTATCTCTCTTCCTCTCACTGTTAGAAAAGTCACTCGTTCCCACTCCACTTCCTCGACTAATCTTTCCGCTTTGTCTTTCCACAATTCACTCCCGCTCTGCCAGGCAGGTTTTTAATAATTTCTGTACCTTCCATTTGCAAAAATCCGCGTGGTGCGAACTCTCCGAAAGTAATGAAAAGTTTTGATTTAATACAGGAATTTTCCATGTCCAATCTCGCGTACACGGCATTCAATTCTTTCGAATAAATGTGGAACTTCATTTACACCTTCATCTATTTCACCATGCTTCAAAGTATGCTATACATTATTCGGTACGCTTACACTCCATCATCATTTGACGTTTCATGAATCCATCAATCTGGTTGAATTGGATATCTATATTCCAATATTGTCAACATTTTCCAATCCTTCAATTAGTGAATGTGATGTAAAGATTTTCGGGGTGGAAACGTTTGTGCCAGAATAAGATGGCACTGAAATGATTCTTAAAAATTACACTTGGTTACTGTTGAAACATTTTCTTATTAAAATCTTTTTATTGGTATCTAATTCTGAATCGAACGTTTCTCCCCTGCAAATAGATCACATTGAAGTTCATTAGAGAAACTGATAATCATCAATAGCTCGACTATAGACTATAAATCGATTTTGATACGATACTGCGCTCAAATAAATGTATCAAATTTCCTGTGAAAAACTCGAATGTGTGAGAGTTCACTTCTCAAACGAATGCTACTTCAATCCTCGACTAACGAATGTAATTTGATTGTCCAGCTCGAAAATAGGAGACGATTCTTTCTCGATTGGCTTGATCAATCAAATTGGTCAGTTCTAATGTAATAATTGGCCGGCTGCATTGAACGAACCAACGCACTGCGTGTGGTCTGATGTGTGCTTCAGTTTGGCCCTACATAGCTCCCGGTAGTAGTTAGCCTCAGACATTTCATGTCAATCATTTCGTTGTCTACTAGTGAATACTAATTACATAGCGCCGCCTACATTATTAAATTCTATTCTGTGTTGCCTAGTCATGTTCAAATTGCTTTGTTTTGCTCATTGAGTGCATTCATCAGTTGTGAAAAGGCGCTTCTCTATTTGATGATGGTGCTGCTCTTGCTTAATGAGCTGTTAGTTGGCCTGTCCATTGTCAAATTGCCACGCAACTAGCATATTGTACCGGTCAATATTGACTAATTGCGAATACAGTAATTGTTGTATTATGTTGTGCAGTGCAAAACCTGATTGTAGAGTAGTTTAGTGTTTGAATGCTAAGGTAAATATGCTTCATAGTGGATGTGCTTTGTTGAATTGTAATGAATCAAATCAGCAATTGGGAATTTTACTATATGTTGATGAAAACGTGCAACGGAAATTCAGGGTAACAATAATTTAAAATTCTATCTCTTTCTAATAGTTCCACTCTGATTAGATATTAATGTGGAGTTATTCATGGAATTTACAACAATTATATTACCATTTACTATATAACTTACAGTTACTATATTACTTATTTTATAGAATAATAGCACAGACAACTTGATAGTTGAATTGTCTAAGAAATAGAATTTTCTCTGATTTTAGAGATGTCCATAACTACCAGGGCTTCCAATTTTGTACTTTTTTCATAATGTAAAATCTCTCCTGAATTACTAACTTCGGAAAAATATTCATTCTTCCTCTTCAAATGGTTTTTATAACTTGTGAATATCCTACATAGTTTGAGAATACCTTTTTTTCTAGGAAGTTTCATTCTATAAAGCTTACTTAATACGTTGCTCCCGTTGTTTCCCTGTACTTACTTTTTTCTACATGCTTATAAGAATTTATTCGCAAAAATACCATAGTGACATTTGTCGAGTGATTCAACGTTTCAAAATTTCGAGTTTTTATTAATAATATGTACAATTTCTATATTTTTCGAAATATTTAATTTGAAAATTAAAAATAAAATCTTCAAATTCCGGTGAAGCTGATCAATGCGTTCTTTCGAGCTTTCTCCAACACAAATGAACGCAATGTTTTGTTGTATTCTCTCTTGTTCATCTCACCTGCGCTTAGCTGAAATTAACCTTTTTTCTCTCGCTTCTTCTCCGGTTTTCCATCTTTTTTGCTCGCCGGCTCTTTTCTGCCCCCTGCGCTCTTTTGACTCGACAGCAACTTGTGCTGAAAACTCTTTACAATAAATCACGCCTCCCCCGGCAGAGCGCAGCACACTCACCTTGAGCAGTTGTTGTCCTGTCTCACGGCTGGCACATCTTTTATTAAATGTTCCTGGGCGTAAGATTTATTATTTTATAAAATTGAGAAAAATCACTCCTGCCGGCGCTTATTGTTCTTGTCTCACGCCACGTAATTTGGAATGCTGTTGAGAAACCTTCACGACCGCGCAATTCTCGGTTTTTGAATGTCTGCTGATTCACTTTTATGAGACTGTGTCTTCTGATGATGCCCACGTAAGTGAATAACTTATATTTGGGTGGGTGATGAGGTGGAGGATAATAGACGAAAATATCATCAACAATCCATTTTAATGAGATGATGGACAATGTCTGGCGGACAACTTCATTTTGGTACTTTAGTTAACCGATCACAAGACTTCTTCCGGTAAACAGAAACAAGTATCAATAGCTTCCCAATAAATCGAATTTTTAATTGATCCATTTTTATTTTAAAGAATCTCCCAATCTTCAATTTCTATTAATCTTCTATCAATGGAAGACAGTCTTTCTCGTTATTTAAGTATGATAATATTACAATTTTTAACAATGAAATAATGGTTGTAATTTTATAGATTTCATCAAAATTGGTTTGTTTCGAGATCTTCCCCAACCAATTGGCTTAAACCAAGGACAATAAATATTATATCAATACCCATTTTGCTTGCTTGAACGAAGAGGATGTTTTCGTCCATTCAATTGGTCATTGAGGTACATTTTTTAAATTTTAGTAGCAGATTCCAGAAATATGCTGAGAGAATCAAAAGAAAGAGATTCATATTTGCTGAGACATGCATATAAGCTAGACATGTCTCATACAGTTTGGTGGTTATTTTCAGAAGACGTGTATAAAAGAAAAATACAGCCGTTACAAATTGTCAATTCTACAATTATATTGCATTCTACCATAAAAAAATGAAAAATTATCTCTTTCCTCCAAAGACAGATTAAAATGAGTTTCGATCTGTTCCATCTGATTGGTGTACTGGAAATCTGTTGAGCAATGAGATAGAGGAACAGAATGTAATGAAAAATGAAAATTCAACTTTTGGTTAAACAGCGAACATCTTCTCCCCGCTTCATCGTCGGTTCTCTCGTGTTTCGCTTCTTCTCGCACCCTTTTATAAACCTCTGATATTTCACGAGTTCTTTTTGAAACGCCTCGTATGTCTGTGCCATCATATCGGGAAGCTTTACCGCAGAATGGGGTGAAAATTTAAACCCTGAAAATGAAGTGACTACCGAGACCAGTGGGGCAGAATAGGAAAGATATTAAAGGTGAAAATTTTTCACACACTGGGGAAACTGTGGTTCGGATGCAATATTAGAAGATTTAAAATCACACGTCCCTCACGGATTAGAGTGCTATTCACAACGATGGGTTCACCATGGTCTCCTCGTCTGTTGGATCATAACGTAAACTTTTGGCATACTTTAAAACTCAAATAATATGAATTCTTGGTGCACTGCTATTTCAAATTCCAAAAGAAGGACCTTTTCCCCCACTCTTAAACAACAATTATTGGCATATATCGAATCAATCCATTGTAAAAATCTAGACATTCATAATTTATTCCTGAAAAACCTTTGATACTCTGTTTGAAGAACTTTTAATGCGCAAATGTTTTCATTCTTCCCTACTTCCAGAAAATTGATAACATCTTATTCCCTTCAGGAACTTCAGCTAGAATATTTTGAAGAGATATTCTGGAATTTCTATTTATAAGTACGATATCAATAATAGACTATTATGTTATTCCAAGGGATAACATAAAGTAGTTCATTGAATAACATCCAGGAAAAATTCCGAAATTTCTAATTTCGAGTCTGAGGCTATGGATGATACATTAAGATTATAATTAAACTTTAAGAACAATACTAGGCTACATCGTGCGGCAGCTTCTTTGTTCAATTTTATTTCTAGAATTATTTTCCTGTTAGAAGGTTTATAGGGAAGAACAAAGGTTTTCGTTCATACGTTCGGACAAAGGTTTCAAGGAGCGAAAGTGATTTCAACTGAAATTTTATTAGAATTCGGCATTTTTTCTGGCCGGACCGTCGCTGTTGAACTTTTATTCTATCCCACTCTCCCTATAGAATATGGAAATTCCAATTACCTTCTATTTTGTTCAACCCTCTCTCCAATTACCCGCCGCGAATCAGATGTCTGCGAAATTAAATTCCTAGCTCTTTGTTTTTCTACAATATTAAATTAGCAATGTCAAAGAATGACGACTAGAATTCAATTCGAAGTGATTGGGTTCAAGTAACGCCGGACTCGTTTGCTTTGTTGGGTTGAAATTAGAGTTGAAAATCCGCCGAGGATACAGTTTCCTGCATCCGCGAATAAAGTTGCTTCCCTTTAATCGATTCAGATCTTCCCGCTAACAGCTTGGGTCGTCTTGTTCTTTCGCGAATTCCTGTAAATTGCCTTCTGATTTATAACAATGGGGTGTACATTAGAACATTGATTTATAAGTTAATGTCCCCATTTTGCATGGTTCTTGAGGGGAAGCGACTGCCTGATAAGATTTTTTTTATTTTATGTCAGAGGGAAAAGAGAGATCGGTTAGCTCACCGAGATAGAATGTGCTTCAAACCCTGTGTGGGGAAACGTGAGTGTATTAAAAATTGTGAGACTGTCACTTACTTCCATGTCGTGCACTGCGATTGAGCCCAAAACACAAAGAAAGCAATTGTTGAGGGTTGCATGTCCCCACTCGCTATCGGAATTTATTTCTGTTGATCATCCCCTTCTCACGTAATCTTTCCAAGCCATTCATTCATCAGTTCTCTATTAACTGTACCTATTAAAGTGGCACAATACCCTCATTCATATCAGATTATTGTTTCAGCTCGTAAAAATGTATGGATGGGATGATATGAAAGCTTTCTTGTTGGAGCTTTCAAAAATAAATTGAAACTACAATAGAAGTTTGATGAAAGATGTGGATTTGTTTCGAATTCATCGTTCATTAATTATAATTATTGTTCTCTAATCATTGAAAATCACAATTTCCATCTTTCGAAAGTCAGACTCTTCGTTAACCTTTCTTCGTTAACAGGGATTTATTTTCATCAAATACCTTTTCCTAGCAGTTGTGTTGAAAATTATGGAAAAAATACTTGTATGACTTTTTGGTGGGGAGATCCTCACGAATAGGTTTCACCTCGCCTCATTTTTGTGCCAGTCACCCATCCAAGAATAAGAACAGTCTTGAGTTGAACATCGAAATATATGAGTAACTTTTTTTTTTCAATTTTTTTATACTGCAGCTCAAACCAAAAACATCAACATTCGGAAATTCTAATCAAATTGATTTTATTCCATAAGAAGAATGTAAAGTATCACTTACCCATTCCAGTGTATATTTCTAGTGATGGCATCCTGTCCATAAAGTGGAGTTGAACAAGGGTGTTTTCTAGTTCACCGTGATCCCCATACTATCCAATTAATTTCGATTTTCCTTTTTATCTGGCAATATAAAATGGTAATAGAACGACAGCTGTCATTCTGATCCTTTTTTGCGTTGAAAGGGCTTCTTTATACAGATCGAGGCCACGTTGGCAACCCCGTCAGTGGAACTCAATTCGCCAGCACAAAAGAAAAGCACCACTTTCTATTGACTTGATTCTTTTTCAATGCTTTCGATGCATGTTCGTAGTCCACACCGCAAATTGTGGATTGGCGTTGAGGGGGGGACCCCCAAAACCAAAAACTGGGGGGGACCGTTTAACTGTTGCACGGTCTTTGCAAAAGTTCGAGCAAATTGTGAACAAACTTTACGGTCTGCGCACCTCGTCTCCCCATTAAATTGCAACCAGTCATCAGATGAAAAGGGTGTCTTTTTATTGACGTCAGGGCCGGGTATAATAAAAAAGTTTTTTCTTGTGGCGCTCTCTTTTTCGCTATTGTCAGCAAATATTTGAGATAGGGCTTTCGAACTGGGCCACAGATCGACTGCTAATGCACGGCAGACAGAAGGTTGTAAACCCCCAAGGGGTTGCTCCATTGGTGGATGCGAAGGGTTGAAACAGTTGCGAAGTCATCGAGTCTAGCCGATAACTCTCTAATGATCTCCATGAATGTTGATTAAGGAGTGATTCATCATTCTTCCCGAACTACAACTGCGAGGACTGTCTGATTATGTGGGCGGATCAAATTTCCCTATCGTATTTCTCGACTAAAACTTATACGTTTCATACACAGTTCTCGAAATTTAATTAGAGAACTCGTAGGTTCTATTACTTGAACCACAATCAGGATGGTCTTCATTATCTATTTATGTCATCTATTCTTTTTTCTATTCATGCCATCTATGTTTTCTATCTTATCTGTTTATTACATCTATTATACTTTCCTTATCTATTTGCTCTATCATTATTTCCACATCTGATCTTCCTTCCTGAAAGAGACTGTTACGCATAGAAATGTTTCTGATAACTTATTCTAGATTCTAGACTGGGGTATGATTTGAGAACGCATATCCTTGGTATTCTTTTATCCTTCATTTGATCATCAGTTCAAAAAACGTAAGTTACGTTAAAACATAGATTGTTAGACATAAAAATACTACTCATTGAATAAAAAACTTTAAATTAATAAAAAGCAAAAGCCATATTTTCGATAATAATATTATCATCAACATCAATTAACATCATTATTATCAACATATTCAAGATCTGATAGAAGCAAAAGAATTTTTAAAAAGTAGGTATTACACACAACCTTAATAAATTTGAAGCTTGTTCATTATCACACTATTATTTTTATCTTCTCACAAAGTATTCGTATTTTTCTTGAAAATCCATGTTCTAGAAGATAATGTACTATGAGTATTGCTTGCTATTTTCGAATTTGCTATCACTGACAGGTGCTCAACACAAATAACAATGTTTCAACACCAACCCAATTACTGGTTTAATGAAGTGCGCCATTTTTCAAGCTGCTTTTAACCCTGAAATAACCATTTTAATCATTTCCCCTTGACAGGGTGTTCCATTTCCTTCTCTCTAATCATGCCTACTGCACTTTCGTACAGCTGCCAAGGTAGGCTTCAAAAAACTGCACCTTTCTAATGCGAAAGCTCAATTATACAACCGAACATGGAGCATCGTAACTGAGTGACAGGACTCTGGTCTGCCCCATTCCCCCCAACAACACCCCCTTCTCTAGTCATCCCCCTCCCACAGCCAACTGCCCCTCACTCCGGACACTGTGCAAACAAGTGAGCAGGCGAACTTAATGAAATGACCATATCTTGATTAAGTTCCTCAGGATTGGGATTGAGAGAAGCTGGTGGGAGGGAGAACGAGATGTGAAGCGGGAAGGATGTGATGGAGGAATGGATGGATGAAGAGCTAGAGGAGGAAGGAGTGAGGAGTAAGGCGAAATAAAAGGTGAGATGGAGAAGAGAGGTATAGATGGATAAAGAGCAGCAGAAGAGACGAGATTCTTGAGGAGGAAATTGAGGAGAATTGATGAGATTCTTGATGGAAGAAAAGGGTGAGGTGAAAAAGAGCGAAGGAGATGGTTAAAGAGCAAGAGAAGGAGAGAGGGAAAGTGTTTTAGAAAGAATTTGTAGAAAAAGGGTAAGGAGGTAGGAGTAGAAGAGAGAAGAAGGTAGATGAAAAGCAGGAGAATGAGGAAAAGAAAGTGTTTGGAAAGGATTTAGTTGAAGTTAAGTTTTGAAAAGATAAATAGATGGATTGAATGAGCAAGAAGAAAAGAGAGAAAGGAAAATGAGAAAGAGAAGAAAAAAGAGAAGGAGATGAAGATGCAGAACGAGCCGAAGGAGGAAAATAAGAAGAGATAGTAGAAGGAAAAGAAAGACAAGGAGAAGAAGAAGAAGAAAGAGGAGAAGAAGAATGGGAAGATGAGAATAAAGAGTAGTTTGAGAAAAAGGAGGGAGAGTTGGACTGAGAAAGAGTATCACAGGAGTAGCAGAAATTGAAGATTAGGAAAGATTAGGAGCTGAAAAAGTATGTGGAGAAGAGAAACGAAAAAGATGAGCTTTGGAGGACTTGACAAAATTGAAGTTTAAGGCTTGAATAGAATAGAATAGAGAGAATCTTGAAGAATAGGGAGAAGAGGAAATTTTGAAAAGGGATAGGAAGAAGACAGAAATGAGTGTTTGCTGGAGATCAATGAATTGGGAGAAAAGGAAAGGAGGAGAAGAAGAAAGACGGGGAGGACAAGGAGGAAGAGGAGGGGGAGGAGTAGGAGTGTGAAAAGGATGAAGAGGAGGTACAAGAACATGAAGTTTAGGAGCAGTAGGGACATGAGGATAGTGATCAGGGTTTGGCGTAACACCGACCCAACTGTTTGATGAAGTTATTATTAATTTGGGTGGTGGCCGTGGGGGGGGGGAGGGTGGCTGGGTGAGGGTTGGGGGTAGCATTGGCCAGATGCCGTGGCGGCTGAGCAGCCAACCGACTCGACTGCATATGATTGAGTCATTACCCGGTGGTAGGTACCCTGGGCTCTGGGCCTCCTTGGTTTCACTCAGCTAACCCGGTGCGTGTATGCTGTTCACAGGTCCGTTGCCAAACGCATCTGCAACTATAAAAAATGTCTTTATTAGGACGGAGATTGGTTCCGAACACATCTGCAACCTGCAACTGTCGATGATAGTCTAGCTAGATTCTAGAAGATCAAGTTGGTTTTTATTAAGAGCTAGATTGGTTTCCTAACGAGTGGCTCTCAACTGTGATGAGCGTCTTTGGCATTGAATATATAATTATATATCCTTTATTTAAAGGATATATATTCAATGTCTTTGATAATTTGATTGTGGGTCTCACGGACTCAAGATAAACTTGACCAGAATCAAATGAACCCTAATTGATATGACCTTAATCAAATGACTTTTTCTTGTAAAACGAATACAATTTCTAGGAAAAATGAACAACCAATCGTACAAGAATCATTCAGGTCCTGGATTTAGTCCAGGAGTCCGAGGAGTCCGAAGATAGCAAGCATTCAAAAGGCATATCAGTGTCTTAATGTTAAGTCGGGCTTAGGCCAAAAACTCAAGTCCTGTCTCGTAAATTTGTCAAACTCTTTAATAAGTATTTAGACAAATGAATTGGAAGAGGGAACTGTTCTAGCAGAAGCCTGTTGTACCCTCCCTTACGTATCGATTCTACATTGGTGAATAAATGAACCAAATATTGATATTACGTCCAAATATTGAGGTTATGTACAAATTTGTGTTTCTATGGAACATTCTCATTTCAAAATATTTCTATTAACACAGACACCTCTAAAGCTCTAATAATAATCCACCGTGAAATGAACAATTCTATTGTGTTTAGTGGTTTGAATCGTTTGTTACCCCAATGTCATGTAAAACTTGGAAAATTAGATCTGAAGTAGTAATCACTAAATTCAATGGACTTCTTCACTCTTTAATTCCAAGATGGAAGTTTCGAATTTGGAATAAGTTTCACAATCATCAGTTTAGCACAAACGATTTCAAGTGAGGTACTTATCTTCAATTATCCTGCTATTCTAACCATATGAGGTATTTTGCACTTTTATCATTTTTGATAGTGTGATATGATGAATGAATATTCGCTCACTATATCCTACTAATTAAAATCATTTTCAATGTTTCTTTGTACAGTTTTTTTTCCAGCTACAGAGTAAGGAAAGACATTAATTTCTTCTTGATTTGGGAAACGATCTTAAGGCAACCAAGAAACATTATGCAGATTTATCAGCTTTCTCTTTAATATTCGTCACATCTCAATCCACATTAATTTCAGTCTGGGACAAAACGAGTGCTGAAGTCTTTCACAACATTAAAGCCAAACAAACAATCTTCAACATCAAAGAGATACTATTTCAAACTCATTCTCCACAGATTATTGAAATTTTTGATAACCTAAATATCATATTTCCGCCTTGGTCCAATGTCTAAAGTTTCTACTTTGGGAAACGCTTGAATAGACAAGTCCGCCCAATTTAGGTTAATTTGACGTTATTAATTAATGCTTCTTCCATAATAAGTTGTTCCACTTTCACAAAAAGTACACGTTAAAATTTAGATTCGGATATTTAATAGAACGGAATTCATATTTTTTATCGAATAGTAAATAGTACTACTAGTAACTTTCGACTCATCTAATAAGAAGGTAGATTAAGTTCTAAATTTCAATGAATTCGAGATCATTCAAGCTCATTTTACTTGCTTTTGAAGGAATTGGAATTGCGTATCTAAGTAGACGCCTGGAAGTTCTTTGAGTGAACTTGACATGAAATTTCGTCTTAAATTTATTTTGTTTGGTTGAGTTTGGAAGTTTCAATTCCCTGCTGAATGTCTTGGTATGATACCCTCTTGCTCCTTTATATCTATCTCATTAGTTCTCTTTCTTCTGGATTCGAACACGCAATGTCTTCCAGACTTTCTCTTTCTACTTATGTCTTTACTCTTCTAACTCTATCTGCTTCTTTCCATTGGCAGTGGTAGTAACCCTTTCTATAGAAAGCCAAGCACGGCATACCAATGTCTACCTGATGCCGTTTTTGAGATTCCTCCTTCGTCTGAAAAATGCAAACACAAAGCTTCATCCTGAGGGACCTTGTCCGATTCCTTTTCTTACAGTCCTGCTTTATTTTCAGAACTCCTTTCGCGTCTAGAATATTCAGTGAATTGAACTACAAGAAAAGCTCTCGTATATTAGCAGTCTCTCTGTTGCTCTATTCTGACGTTTTCTGATTGAAAACCCAACCGTACTGCATAATCTAAACCCCATTTCAACTGAACATCTAAGATACCATAAACATTTATCATCGTTTGAAAATTGCTAAGACAATTTTAATTTAGATAAAATATGAACTGAAAGCTCAATACAGCTTTCAAATTCAATAATATATATATACTACTCACTATAATAATATATATAATCACATGTAATAATATATATATTACTCACTTTCAACAGAAGGCTTATGGTGTATGTGATTCTTCAAATACATTAATACTAGTATATATTTTTTATTTCCGATCCCAATAGACGTCAAATCTGTGACTCAAGTGAAAACTAATCTGAAAAAAACAAACAATTAGTTATCCATGTTTTGAATCACTACAGACCAGTAATAATCCATTTTATTGATGTGTGATGTAAGTTACATTTTGACTATAAGGATAAATTGTATTGTTATGATAACGTACTGTTGTCAGTGGACTCCAGAGTTATAAAAATAAGCAGTATATATGTCGATAATAATTATTGAATTACATAATTTGAAGCCCGATTGACATCATTAATTGAATTGAATCGCTGGTCTTGATCAAATCATTATTAATGAATGAAAAACGTAAATTATTTTTTTAAAACTCTACTATTTTTTATTTGAATCCAGGAGAAATGTTAATTGATGTTCCTAAATCTCATTATTCAGTAAAGTAGTCTAATTTTATCATTTTGATCTGAATCCAGGAGAAATGTTAATTGATGTTCCTTAATCTGTTTTTTTCAGTTAAGTAGTCTAATTTAATCCAAAACTGCTCTCTTTTATAATACCTCTTTATAATACTTCTTTCTATATTATTACTTGTCAAAGTAATCTGACGGTCAATTTTCCACAAGGAGCAAAGCTAAGAAACATAGTCCTATCTATAGTATCAATCAACTGCGATAGTTGGTAGTAATTTTTCTTACAGTATCCGCATACGATGAGATTCTTGATTAGCGATTAGCCTCCTAAAATTGATACCCCTTGTCAGATCTTGTTCATCATGTAAAAATAATACCCGTTTGATTAGCGCTCAGAAGCCGCAGGGCTGTTCAGAGATAATGGAGGCATAATAGAGTTATACCAGCAGGATGGTTTGTTGCATTGGGCCAAGGAAGACAGGTGAGCAGAGTTTAATAGAGACCTGATATGATGAGGTGCAGAAGTCAGTCTTGTGGCCCTGGCCCATTATAGGTAGACGTTTTTTTCTTCCAAATCGGGTGACCTTAAGTCAGCCATCACTACTATGGCGGGAGGGGATAATTAATGTCGATCTCATACCATGGCGTCAGGCGGCTATGTTTTCGTTTTTTTTCCACCCCAACAAAAACTAAGATACAAAAATCGGAGAACAAAAGGAAACAGAGTATGAGATATTGGGAGAGCTGTGCCTTTATTTGCAGCTGTCAGAAGGCCTCTAAATGCCAGCGATAAGCCAAGGTGTGCTACCTGAGCTAATGACCGAACAACCTCCCCAAGCACTGAAAACTCCATCATTTTTACGATAGTCAGCTGGTCGGGAACGCGTCACCTTCAGCCTATGACATAGCCTGCCACCGGCAAGACTCGCCTACGGCAACCTCTACCTCTGACAACAGCCGACGGCGTCAACTCGAGACTCTTCTCAAAGAGGTTGCTTTTGGCGCGAGCATCAGGCGACAAAAGCAACCTCTCAAACATCCACCCAGCCACGTCATATTCACCACCCGTCAAAGTCTACCTCTTCTACTTCTTGGACGGACTGTACCCGCTACTATTCACATTGTTCCATTGTCAGCACAAAGACAACGGTCTCTCCCATTGCCGTTCGATGGATTCTCCCATTTGTATTCTTTCGTAAATAGGTTATTCTTTTTGGATAGGTATTCTTTCTTGAATAGCATTCTTATTTCATTAATAAGAAAAGTACCCACTCGGAAATATATACGTTATTATTCCAATATAATTATGTATTTGGAATGAATATTCTTTTGAAAAATATGTCTTACTCTGTAAACTTGATAACAAATTAAAAAATAAAAAATTACTATTCCTATTTTTGCTCACCTAGATTACCACAGGATCAACTACATTACTATTATCAATATTGTTATTGTGAGTGTTATTCCGTAAAATTATCCATTGAACATGCTGAACGGTCCAGTAATTTTATTGGACCAGTAAAAGGGCAATAATTCCTTATTTCGGCATTGAAAATGTACAAAATAAAATACTTTATAACCACTCGATAAATTACTCAAGAACATGGATTATCTACTTTTAAAAAAATTGAGAAATTATCTCACGAATTACTTTGAAATACACATGAATTCAAACTTTTGGTGTCTGTAAAGCATTTACTGTCATACGTGATGATAGATTTTCATTAGATTTGGCAGCAATATTCCTTTTTGGATGCGCAGCGATGTATACAAGGTGTATTTTCTTTGGGAACTTTCCTGTTAACAGGTACCTTGTAATATCAAACATATTTTTATTATCAATGTTCATCAGCTGGTATCTAATTTAGAGACTGTATCAAAATTATAACTATTCTTAAATATTTTTTTATGTATGTTTTTGGATGGACTATTGGAAATATCGATAAAAATTGCTTGATATTTAACAGTTCGCATGAACAGGAATTTACTGTTTTTTGTAATTATATGCTTAAGAATCAATCAGTATTAAGTATTAGTTCTACTCAATAAATTACTCAAAAACTACATGAAATCATTGTTTTATTTACAAATACAGTACACTTTATTTATTTACATAAAATGCCAATCCATAGCTCTGTAGATATATAATGGAAAGTCACAAGTGAAATTTTACGATAAAAATAAAGGTTTCTGAGGGGTAAAATAAAGGTATAGCCTGTAGGCCTATTATTCAAGAGGGGTGGAGAAGCGATTATTTTGATTCTCAGTTTTTGAATTTCGCGCCATGTGGGGCGATGGTTTTCTCGTTTATTTCGGTTCTGTTATCAAAATAATAAAGTTTATCTTTTTAATATGATTACTAGATGTCTAATACGAATATGTTCATAAAAAGTGTGTCATACTAGTGAAGTTCAGCTACTTTTGTGTTAGTAATAGTTGAGAAAGTTTTCCAGGGCAGAGATCTTCTTGATTTAACTAACAAAAAAACATTCCTTTTAAATTTAAGGTATGAAAAATACAAGTCGGTTCAATTGAAAAAGAGCAATATACATAAATAGTAAATTCCAGATAAATGTATATTGAATTCTATTTATAGTATTGTAAATTTAGGCTACATAAAATCGCGATGACATTCCAACAGCAAATCATATTGAATCAACATTATATTCAATTCAGCTAATTAATGTTGAAATATTTCTGAGGGGTATTTTACTTCTTCTGTTTTCGGGGAGAATCAATCATAAAGAATGAGGAAGAGGGGATGAGGAAGATGAAGGAGGAGGAATAGAGGAATGGAAAAATTGAGGAAGAGGTAAAACGGGCAAAGGAGTGTTTGAAGGAGAAGGGGATGAGGAAGAACCGAAGAAGAAGAAGAAGAAGAAGAAGAAGAAGGAAGAGGATGTGGAGGGTATGAGAAGGAGAGTAGAGAAGGATTAGGAAATGTAGGGAAGGATGTGGAGTGAGCAAGAATTAATGATAAAAAAAGGAGAGAGGAAAAAGGGAATAAGGAAAATGTATGAGAAGGAACAAAAAAGGAGATGATGGAAGATGAGATTGGAATATTATCATTTAATTGTAACATGGTATAAATTTCGTGCCCTGAATCGCCAGACAAAGTTCAGTATTGGTTTTGTGTTGAGTTTCGGTTTTATAGATTGGAATCAAAAACGATTTTTTCAAAATTGCTCTAACTTTATAATCTCATTATGAATTATTGTTTTGTACTAGATTATTGAGTTACTCATTCTTATAGTTTTTTTTTTGACTAAATAAATTGAATTGAAACGAAACTGAGTCTATAAAGTCTTATTCAAATAAGATTATTTATAAGCTAGGCAGTGGCGTAACGTTTGCCAACTGGGCCCCCCACGCAAAAAAATAATTCCGGGCCCCTCCTTCTAAAATCTCACGCCCCTTCCTTAGCCCCTTTTCCCTGAACCGCAACCATTAAACTCATTAATGAGAGCATACCTCATGAGTGAATAACATATACATGTAATAAAATAAAACATGCTCTTGATTGAATTCTACAATAATTGTAATAATTATTAGTGATTTATAATAATTCATAAAAAAACTGGTTACTAGATTAAAGAAGCCTGGTGTGACATATTACGAACAGACACGCAGACAACACTCATTTTGAAAGCTAGCAAAATATTTTTGTTCACTTGAAGGAAAGAAAGATAGTAAAGACGGAATAATTGAAAATCGAACATCATAATACTGAAAATACGTGTAGGAATGCAATATGAATCAATTTTTGTACCGTGATAAAGAATTAAAACCCACTTTCACAAACTCACTACTTACAGCTCATTTCACAAATTTCTAAAATGAAATTTTAGAAATTTTTGAAAATAAAATAATAAATAAATAAATAATTTATTTTCCAATCAAAACAAAACAATATAAAAACAGTATCAAAAATACAATGCAGTTTGGAAACTAAATTGATATGCCACCCTGAGACAATGCTGTGCTGGGCAAAATGAAATAATGAATTGAGATTGACTGAGTAAGCTGTAGGCTATTCTTCGACAACCCTTGCAGTCTATTTATATTATGATCAGGAATTCGATGGGCGAAACAATATATTTGTGTGAACAGTCTGGGTCTGGGAAACGGATGTCTGTCTCCATTGAATGATTTGAAAACAAAATTCATTATTTCCCGATAAGCTACTATAAACCAGCAGACCTTTTGTTAATTGTGCAACTATTTACGTTCTTCCGTCATAACAACTCTCTTAAAATGACAATTTTCAACCAACTGACATTCTAATCTTTAATGCAATTTTTTTACAATGGACAATTATGAATTATTAAAATTTGTGTTTATGGTTGTTAATTGCCGAAAATAAAACTTTTGCTGTTCTTGTTCAATCATTACTTTAATTTTATTTCTTAAAAAGCATAATATAATGATATTATTTCAGGCCCTAGCTTGGGCCCCCGCGCCGTGGGGTTTGCGGGGTGTAAGTTACGCCACTGAAGCTAGGTCATAATTCAGATAATCAAACAAGCATATACGGAATTCTGAATTCATTTTTCAGGATATGGTGTTCGGAGTATCAACTTTCAAATACTATAATATGAGTAAATAAGTTATTTCATTATTGGAAAGAATCGATAGAGACAGAGAGAAGAATGAGGAAGATGAAAGAAGAGCGGGAGAATTTGTTTTATTTATTCATCAATTCAAAAGAGCAAATGGTTACGAATTACGGATCAGCAAGAACTGGCGAAGAAGAATAAGAAGAAGGAGAAGAGAGCACAAAATTTTAATGTGAGGGAATTGTATTGACTAACGGGAACAATCGTTCTGTCACGAGGGACTCTATGAATAGAATATTATCTAGCAGGTAGAAAGTACAGTCTGAGTCAAAATTCAAACCATCGGCTACACAGCCTAACCCGCCAAATCCTGACACCGTCAAACCCTCACTCCTTGACAGGTATATGATTTTGGCGGGAGCGTGACCCGACAAATCAGGATACTTTCACTTCTGCACAGAAACGTCAAAAGCTGCCACCGTCATGGCAGGCCTGAATTTTAGTCACCTTTTGACAGAGACAGGGTTTGGCGGAGGCGTATGCTGTCAGCGTCCCCAGCTGGTCGACACCTTCATCTATTGCTTAATATAGTTGTTCAGTGCGTTATTTGGACTGGTTCCTCCATTTTTTTCCCCAACCGAACGGAAACTGTGGTGCGAAATGCGTAGCGATAATTTTGTGTGGAGATAGTACCTATTTTTAGACACCAATTTGGGGAAATGACTCAGTCGTTTTATTGGAACTCATGATCACATCAAGAAACTAGTTTCTATTGGAATAGACTTCAAATACATCAATACCAAGTAAATAGTGTAAGTTCTTCAATCACTATTCGGAAAAATCTGTTTTTCAATTATCCAAAATGATGATAAGAAATCTTCTAGCCTAGTGTCTAGTAACTTGTTTATCGAGGTTGAAACAAAAGGCATTATTAAAAGTTTTTGTAATTGCTTCAATGGATGAATCAATAGGGTTGATCTTAACAATGGCTCTCAAGTCACAATCTACAGTTGAAAATGAAGTACGGTATGGTACTATCCTATCGTGCTATCCTATCCTAGGTGCTATCCTATAGCATAGGATATTTGCCATGAGAGTAAATGAATACATGTTACCAATGCCATGTTTCACATGTACTAATAAATTTGGAGGCTACTTTCACACTAATCAATATTGTAATCGAGGGAAAAACAAAATTTTATTATTGTTTAAAAATGATGAGTTGGAAAGAGAATTTTGAGTATTGTTGAGACTGTCAAACTTAATTTATTCAAATTGGACTTTTTTATATTACGTCCTACCTGTTAGGTTTTATGCATTCTATTCCAATAACACTTACTTACGTGATGAAGTAGCAATTATTCTACCACCTCGATTCAAAACAGAATTTAAAATTCAAAAATCATTATTTGAATAGCATTCAAGCATCTATGTGTATTTGAGTAGCATACAATTTCCCTCCATCCACTGTTATTTGAATGGCTTACATGCATCCATTGTCCACTGTATTCAAAGTTACCGTTCTACATGATACTACTTGGACCCAGATGATTCACAGCGTTCGCTTATTTGCAAGTCAGTTGATAAATAATTTACATTGTTCTCGCACGTTGTATTGGCCCGGCTCTCGAACGATAGCCTGCCAATCATTGAACAGTGCGTTTCAGAGTAATTGAAATTAAAACACGTTTTTGTGCTCTGCATTTCCCCCGTGTAACTCATCACCCGGTGGACCACCATTGATGTAACACAGTTTTTCGACTGTTTGCGTTATTGCGTGTCAACTGGACAGGTCCTCCTGACTGGCAGCTGGCTTCAAGCCTGAAGCAGTACCAATCAAGCTCGTGCTAATAATGTGGGTCCGAAGCGGGTTCAAAACTGACTATAGGCTACGCTCACTATGGTGGGTATCTCTAGGAATGGCTTCTCATCTAGCCTCTATTTCCTCGCTCAAAATTTAAGACACAATAGGAAAGTAAGAAAATACTACTCTATTTCATAGTAAAAAATGGAAATATACTCCGGTCGGAAATAATCCATGAGTTAGAATATTGATAAGAGTAACTACTGTATTGATTTGAGTTTTTGGATAGAACTGAAGTGCTCTTGAAAGTACTGCAGTTGTTATTCAGGAGTGGGTGGAATGATATCACCAATCAGAATAGTTTATATGTATTTTGAATTACATTATGTTTGATCCTCTACTTCTACTATTATACATGTATTAATGCATGCAATGGCAGTTACACCAAAGACAATTTAACTATTGATTTAATTTAACTGTTACTAAGTAGTTAAATTGTCTTTGTTTACACACATCTCAGTTACAGTTCAGTTACACTACGTTCAGTTACATGTAGCATAAACAAGATATTACTATATGTATGTTGCCTCTGCATATAGTTGACACACTTATGTTTATTTAACCTGGATTTGATCATCGTGCATTAAAGATTTAATTTACCTTTTCACTTCTAACCATTCTAACTGGAAATTTTGTTTGTTGCAGGTATGTGGAATACGCTACCATAAGTGAATCATGGTCTTTTGTTTTCTCAATTGGAACAATTAGATCTATTCAGTAAGTTGGTCAAAAATATTTTCTTCTCTTTACACGAATTGTAGATTTGAATATGAATCGTAAATCATTATAACGTGAATCCTTGAAAATTGTTCTTGAGAAATAAATAAAAAATAGGAATATACATCACAAATTTTTCCAATATTTTACACGTTTGCTACAGTTCAGTAAATACAGTAGGCCTATCCAATAGTTAAACTTGATTGTTCGTTCGCATTACATATTGGTCATAATTATTATGTAGGTCACTGAATCACTCTTGGAATCCAAACAATATACTATCATGTTATTGATAATTGAATTATGATAGGCACAAATCGAATTACATTACACTTCCTTAGTAGGCCTACTTGTGAAAACAAGAACAAATAACTTCAATATAATTAGTCAGCCTACATTTGAATTCGATAATTGGCAATCAGAAACTCATATCAACTCCTCTATTCATCATCATTAACATGTCATGTTCTTAATTAGCTTCAACAATTTTGAAGTAGGCCGGTCCTTCAGATACTATTGCCAGAAATATTCACATGGTGAGTAATCCATTTAGCAATTTACAATCGATACTGAAGGGAAGGTACAACACACTCCCGCCCAACTCTGTTCCTCAGCCAATTCATAGAAATAGTTTAAATCTAGGTAATGTATCATTAGTAATATGTTCATATGAGCATTCAGTTCCTATTAAGTGCAATTTCATTCGTAATTGACAGTTCCATTGTAGTAATCGAAGAGAAAGGCAATAATAATAATGCACCAACAAAGGTGTTTATTTGAGAATTGTTGCCATGAACTGGGCAGCAATTCCCGTTCCAAAACCTCCTACAGAGTCGTCTCTCCCAGCAGGAGTCTTTTCCCTCTTCAAGGGCGTGTGTAAAAGAGCGATAACTGGCCAAGTGTCAACTGACAGTTAACATTGTCGAGACTCGGTCATAACAAGCCAGGACTAGCGCCGTTTTCTCAGGGCAAAAAGCAGTCAAATTCCATTAACAGGATGGGATGTGGCTCACCAGTATCATAGCCTGTGTGCTTGTGTTTAGAGTTTATATGATCTGCTAAACGGAACAAGTTGGCAGTCATATTGGACTGGCCCACGCTTCTACTTCTGGAACGAATTTCCTCATGTTTGCGTCTGATTTTGAATTTCCTCATCTAATAGTAAAGCGTCTGATTTTGTCTGTAATCTTCATAAAATACTTCTTCTGTCGCCTCATAATAGTATACATTCACTCTCACTGTTTCTCTTCAACACATTATTTATCCAATAATAGCCCTATAGTAGAATCTACATTTTTACCTTGCATTTATTATGAAATCGAATTGAAGCTAAACATGATACAAGTAGATAATTTGCATTGGAATGAATGGATTATTCCCTGTGAATCGGTGTGAAATTTATGGATGATATAAATTTTTGGTTGATCACGTTTGTAAATTGAAATTTTATTTGATTTGAACTGATTTTTTTCTTGAGTTTTGTAGAATAGCCTTTATACACAGCACTGTATACACTATATACAGCAGTATTATATTTATTCAATACATATTGATGGAAATTTTGTACCATGTATTAACAATCTTCATGCTCGTAGATTCAAGGCCTTGTTTTGTTATTTAGTTTTGGCAGTGAAACATTTGTTCTTCGGTGATTCAGTAAGAAGCTGCATGTTTATAATAGGGTTATTACCTCATAATCTTCAAACATATTTTTTCAGTTCCACTAAGATAATACTCTCTAAGAATGATAGGAATCGTTTTTCGAATTGTATATTCTAGAGATTTCATTGAAAGTTTCTGTATCAGTTTGCATCATCAAGTATGACACTATTTGGCTTGAACTTGAGACTGTACTGTTCAAATAAATATATTTCACTGAACAATGATTAATTCAGAAACTTTAATTCGATGTCAGTTCAAAAGTTGACTATTTTCATTAACGATTACAATGAGTATAGAGTGCCATATCATTTCATTGCTAGTTGAAAAATTTCGTATTTCAATCTCATAATAATGATTATTTATTGATACATAATAATTAATGATTAATTAAACATAAAGTACTGTATTGATGAATCAAATGGTTTAGAGTTTTATCAGTGCTTTTTCATGAGCAAAACTTCCAAGTTCAATCAATAATTCACTTTCGCTTTCCTTCTAACCGCAACCCTTCGTCACTTTTCGTAGATAAATGAATTTTCCAAGTCTCATAATAATTGAAAAACAGAATAAGAAATTGAATGTTCTATCAGTTCTCGTTTTGACCCAGATTTGACTTGAACTTCGCCACGGATATGACATTCGTGACTTGCGTGATTATATTGAACGTCCAACCAAATTCTTCACGTAATTTGTTGTGGTTGCGACTCTTTCATGATAGGAGGGAACGACTGTATCATTCCTGAATCATCTAATCATTTTCGAAGCGGTGAGGGAGTCTCTCTGTGCGTGGTATGATGTGATGAAGTTTATTTATTCATGTCAGCTCTAGTTTTCTCAATAAGTAGAAAAAATTTATATTTCAATTATAATGTTTTAATAATATTTCTTGATGTTTCGGTTTCGACACGCTCAGAAAATTCAATATGAATGAGGAAGAATGGATTATTAAAAACCAACTTGAATTTTCATTGCTTCAATTTCTGAAACTTTCAAACTTAGATACTGTTTTTGAAGAAAAAATATTCTGATTCAACTTATTTTGGCTGGGGAATATTGCACGGCAACAGCAGAAGCATTGGCAACGAACTCATAACGCATAATAATGATAGAAATATATACAGTAATGAGATTTGATCAGATGAATTTTACCAGAATATAAAGGTCTCAATAGTGAACACTATATTTATCTGCATTGGTTTTATCATGAACAATAATTCATTATTCTATTCCTAAACTTAATATGAAATTCCAATAAGAGCAGTGGACTAGAATTGGAATTTTTTGATGTACTTTAAAAAGTGTATCGACATAAATCAAGGTTCCACACTAATGCATTTGAAGGACCATTGAAGTTTCGATGTGGAAAAAGTGGATCTGAAAAATTATAAGGTTGACTATAAAGTGCTATAATTGTGATTAAGACTGTAGATATTGGAGTATTGATAAATCCAGTTGATGTCTCTTGAAACTCTAATAAAAACTGTGAATGGTAAATCAAGTTAATGTACGTTCTCCAACACTCTGATCTATCATCCTGGTTTTGTTGTAAACAGAAAAATGAAACCACCTTCGATACGGAACAGCCGTCGCGAATTCATGAGAATCGGTTCGCTATCTGAAGCACATCGATCGGATACTTATTGCAGGGAGGTTGTCACAGAGCGCCTCTTAAAAATGCGAGCGTCTGGAACAATGTTCGGCTCAGACAGAATAGAAGGAAGAGGAAGCGACGAAATTGATCGTTAGCTGGTGGATGAGGATTTGATGCCGAGGAGGAAAGAAGAGAGGAAGGGTTGAGGTGGAAAAGATGTGATACCGAAGCAAATGAAGAAAGGAGGAAAAGTTGGGGAATCGGGAATTGGTGGGGCCGGGACTTAGTGGCCCATTACGTGTGATCCCTTGGTGCTGCTTGTCTTGTCGCCTACTTCCAAAGCAATAGCAAGGTTCCCTCCCCTTCCCTCGCCTCCATGGTTTCCACTTTTTCCAGCAACCACTAAGACTGCTAACAACCGGTAGAGAATAAAGCACCTCCACTTACCCTGTCCTGCTCATTCGGGATATCGTAATACCTTTCGATTTATTGCCGATTTTTAAAAGAATTTATTATTACAGAACCTGAAAAATCTGTCAATGCGGTAGTTCTCTAACTATTTAGCTGGGATTTGTCGTGCACCCTTTTTCTCATCCTGGTCCGCCTTCATGCTGCTTCTCCCCGACTCTCAAGCCATGGAATGGCTATTCATTGTGAAATCGCCTTTCTACGTACAAGATATATGGAACAGTTTTGTCGAGAACCCTTTTCTTAGTTCCAGTCCACTGCCAGAGAACATTACGAAAGCATCCTGTAATAAAAGCGTTGGACAAATGTCTTCTGATTTCCAGACATAGAAGCTTTACATCTTCCACTTTTTCTCAAATTTAAATTGAAAATTATTGATTCAGTAAAAGGTCTCTTCATCTCAGTTGAGGATGGATTTCAATGATGTACTACTGTTTGTAATTTATAGTCATCACCTTTAGGCTATAGTTATACAGAATTATCGTTATGTACTAATTGAATTCATGTATGAGTACATCTCTTTCATGAAAAAAGTAATGAATCACTTGATGAATTTCTAGTAAAAGAGGAACTTGAAAATCAATCGCACTTAGATCTTCGATCAATTAGATCAAAACCTATTTGATTGTTGTTTTTTGAAATTTCTGGTCAAATATTCAAATTCTGATCTATATTATTGTGCGACCGAAAAATAATTGCTGTGTGAGTATCAAACTTGTGTATTGAAAACTTGAGTAGAATTGTATGAACATATAAATCGCAATATAATCACTTTGTTAATTTACTCATATTGATCATGGTAAATAGAAGTTATACTTTCTATGTCATACAAATCGATATTTTACACTCGTGAACTTTCGATTTTCAGCTATTAATCGATTTATTGTTATCCGACTGAACGCTTTGACCCAGTAAGATTATAGATTGGAAATATGTGAAGCTTTTCTGATCAAACCTTTCAACTTGGACTGGAAGTCAATATTTCTCCCTGTCAAATGAAATCCCACCTCTGATACGTTTCGAATCCTGTTGGACAACAATTCAACCGCCAAAGAAAATATTTATTTTTACTCAGTTGTTTTCAAGCTGTCCGCCTTTGTCTATTAGTTTTACGCAGCGAAAAACAATATTCCACTCCTTGTTTTTCCTTAAACACTTCAAGTAAACAATTCAAGTTCCACTCATTTTTCCCTTAACACTTCAAACCCTTCAGTAACCCACATAGAAAGGTTTTCAACCGTCTTCTACTATCTTATCTCCTACTCATTGAAGAACACTGTTTGCATGCGTCTCAATTTTAAAATACACCGAAGGGTGGTTCATAGAACTCGATATTCTATCAAATTGAACCAAATACAGAATATCGGAGTTTTGTAAAAGATTCTAGAATGATTCTTAAATATAAAAGTTGACAAACAAAGTTTTTCTTATATTAGTGCATCGCTTCATTGAAGTATATTATTTTAACCCAGTATAAATTAAATTCATGAATTTAACTGAGTTCAGTACAAATTCAATTAATGAATTAAACTGAACATCACACACATCAACCATACACAGAGAAGATAACATAATTTTTTGGAATATTGGGTTTCAGTAGGCTTATAATAATGCATACCGTATTCACTAGGTGTATGGCTCATACATATTGGTTCTCCGCATTGCCAATTTAGCTCCTCAGCTTGTTATTTTGTTATCACTTGACGAAGAGGGACCAAAATCTGAACACAAATATGTGTTCAACATCTGAGTGCACATCTACTTATTATTGAGATAACGCTTTAGTTGAACACTCTTTTGTTATTGGAGTAAGTTTTCTGTATTTTGAAACGCTTTCACTCGATTACAGAACAAATAATACTGTAGAACAGAAGAATAGCAAAACTAACCTTCTAATATAGCATTGACCTTCAACCAAGAATAAGGAATAAATCCAGTATAAATTTCCACACTGATTCACCATTTTAAATTGCTTTCATTCGGTTACAGAGCAAATAATAGAACAGAATAATAGCAAAACAAACCCCGTTCACTGACCTTGAACCAAGAATAAGGAATAAATTCAACACCCTTTTCGCTCCAGTACAAATTTCCACACTCCATTTGTTTTCGGGTTTGCTATTTACTGCAAGTGAATGGTGAGACCAATTGAGGGTGTTATTTGCGTTTGACGAGCGGTAGCTCATTGTTCTTGGATGCATTGTCAACTGCGAAGAAGCGTTTGTCTTGAATAGCAAACCGGGACGTCCCGGGAGCAGCCGAGAAGTTATTGATGGCATAGAAAGAGTCTCACCACCTTCGGAACTTGTTGTTCGAATGCCTCACGCTTCGATGGATGGCCTGCTGGAAGATTGACAACATAATTTTGGAAGCTATTCTTCTCGGAATAAATTTCCACACCCAATTAACCCGTGACGTTCAACTCGTCCTGAGGGACAGATCTACTGTTTCTGAACTATTCCCCCCCCCCCCCCAACCATCCTGGGTGCCCATGTGGTCTTCCCATCTGACACGTTATCGGGCTATTAGTTGAGCCCGCAGTGGTGGGGATCGGGATAGGTTAGGTTGTTCCCAACTCAATCTTTTTTTCCTGTCCCTTAAATTCGTCCCTCCACAACTATGACTGTAACTCTATAGTCAACTATGATTCTATATCTATAGTTAACATCCCCTTCTCACAGCCTGTCTCCTATTAATTCTATGCGCTCTCTCACTCGCACCGCATCCCTACCTGGGTCTAGTTTTAAACAGTTGAAGCCCTGCCCTTCCACATCACTACTCATCGTTGTAGTTCAGCGTGTCCTTGCCCTTGCCCTTGCATCAGTCACCAGTCAGTGTCAGTGCAGGGCTGAGCCGAGCCACACCCGGGTCTACGATTCTCCTTCTTTTCACTGAAATGCGCGTCTTCTAGTTTCAACTGTCATTTCGTGTTCATATCCTTCATTGAATCAAGAACATTCTCATCATACATAACTAGTAATGCAGGGTACATTTCATCTCTCTTGGTAGGTTGGATAGTGTAACTTTAGAGAGAGATTGTAGAGTGCGGTTTTAGTATTGTTATTAATTTTGCATGTGATCTTACCACAATGCAAGCCAGAAATAGTTATTGTGGAAGTGCTTATTTGGACTTGATTTTAATATCTATTTGTGCGGGGAATCGTATGTGAGATCGAAGTTGAAAATGATGCAGGATATTTTCATCTTTCGGTTGATGTACATTCACGTAAGTAGTTTCTATCACTCATTTTTGTTTTGTTTCAAAAGTGCTCTTATACAGTAATAATTGATTTCATTGAAGGTTTTAGTATGATATTTGTATTACAAAACAGATAATCCACAAAATTAATATGGTACTGAGCAAGTTATTTGGAATATATGTATTTTTCTTACCTTGGTATCAAGTATTTTATTATCACAGACGTCCGATTAGTCAAAAATCATTATTCGGTTAGTCTATGGTATTACTATAGGTAATCGATGTGTTGATAATAATTAATATGATAATTATTATGATCCTTGCTTGAAAATTACGTCAACAGTGAACAGTCAACTTGATGACTACTATGAGTAGGCTACTAAGAAAATTTGAAAACTTTAATATTAGGCTTTGGTAAAAACAGAGTTTGATAGCGCCAAGTTAATTTGAAATATTCTCAATACAATTGGAAAATTATCATTTGCTAGATTCATCATTGAAAAATCCGATTTTGTATCCGATACAGTATTTGAAAGTTTGCCTATTACCTTTTTGAAAGATTCTGGAGATGGAGAAGATTATGTTTTGACTCATATCTCCCCAGACTGTCAGCATCAGTTTTTGCGGTTTCCAATAAATCAAACATGAAAAAGGTGAAAAACATCGAACTGCTTTGGAAATCGCCGATTTGTAATTTTTTCGTAGCCCGGCGAGGACGTGCGCTAATTACGGTTAACACGCTTTTGTGCGTGGGACAATTTCGTGTTTGTTTTCGGAGATGCATATGTGGCAGGGTGGAGTGGAGGAGGGGGTGAAGGAGCAAATCCGACACTGACAAGGATTATGCTAATCGGGCTGGCAAACTATGTGGAGGTAGTAATCACAGAAAAGGCAATATTTGTGGATGTCTGATTAAGTCGCTGTTAGCTAGCTGAACATGTGTGTGCGTGCGTGCGTGTTTTTGAAGTGAAAACGTGAACGAAAAAGGATAGTGATAAGGGAACGCTTTTGTGGAAGGAAAGCTCTACCGAAGTAGAGTGGAGGTAGCAGAGCTTGCGAACATCACTGTCAAATTCTTCCGTCTCTCTCTCACTGACTCGTACCTCTCACTCGTACCCACGCGAGGTAGCTCACTTAGTTTATTTTCTCGCTCAGAAAATTCCCGACTGTCCCACTTGCTCCAAATCTCGTCCACTTTTCACGTGCCCTCAACAACTCGCAAGCTCTGCTTTTTCTCATCTTTGGCTTGGTCCACGTTGCCGAATCTATTTTACCAAAGTCGGGTTTTTTAAATCTCAGCTAATACTCTCCCATATATGAAACGATGGAGGATGCTTTTACTTCAGAGTCTCTGGGAGAAATTTCACCATTGACTTGACTCGTACTATTCATTAAGAATTCACCCGTATTCAATGAAGAAATTTGGAATTAAGTCCCGCGACTACTTAATGCCACTGAAGTGGAATCAGAGCTGATTTAAAGGAGACATACTCTTGTGTATTTGTAACGGATGTTCATCTGTTGATAGAGTGATTGGATTTGACTCTTCACGTAAGCGTACTGAAAGTAAGCGTCGTAAAATCAATACAAGAGTTTTTCTCAATTTTGTCAATTTTTTAAACATGAACAGTTAAGTGTCAATACAGTTATAAGGTTTTGAAGAAATAACAAAAATTTGTTGGAAAACATCAGCTAAAACATGAGCTCTTTTTCTTTATTATCAATGATAATACCAGTTACCCCTTACCGGTTATCACTTAATTCAATTTGTATAATTTGAAAATAACACTCGTATAATTTGTACAATATTATTGGAAAAATAAGTTTAATATGAAATGATAATATAATTATCATAACAGTTCTAATGTTATTAGAACAGTGTTAGATTCAACAGAATTGAAAACAGTATTATTTTAGAAATACTGTCAATCAAAATCTTAAGCATAACTACTGAAGTATCTTAGTTTCTACTTAGTTTCAACAGAATTGAAAACAGTATTATTTTAGAAATACTGTTAATCAAAATCTTAAGCATAACTACTGAAGTATCTTAGTTTCTACTTAGTTTCAACAGAATTGAAAACAGTATTATTTTAGAAATACTGTTAATTAAAATCTTAAGCATAACTACTGAAGTATCTTAGTTTCTACTTAGTTTCAACAGAATTGAAAACAGTATTATTTTAGAAATACTGTTAATCAAAATCTTAAGCATAGCTACTGAAGAAATTTGATGCAGATGGCACCCAATTTATCAAAACTCACCTTCCAACACTTGGTTGGGATGTATTCACAGTTCTTAGAAGAAGATACTTCGTATATTTTTATATGCTTCTTATATTATTTATGACGATGGGGGTACCCGGTGTAGGCAGCAGCAATTTGGATGATTGATCCTTGAAAGCTGCTCACCTAATTTGGGATTCAGAGTGCTATTTGTTGACCATGAGATCATCTTTTGTGGTGTTTGTTCAGTGACACTTTACAATATTTTGACATTCTTTATGACCCGTCCCGTGTCCGTGATGTTTATCTATCGAGAATATGGCTTTATCCTACCTGCTGGCACCCTAACACACTTTCCTAGTGACCAGTCTTGACTGGGGCCTGATCCTAACATCTGCTTTGCCGAAAATTATAATGAATGTCTCAATAAAACCCGTGTGCAGTTCTAGATGCGTATCGCACTTTTTATGGGATCTCCTGCGTGGCCAGTCAACAAATCCGACAGCTGTACCTGCCTTTCTTGTATAAATTTTGCCTTGTTTGAGTAAGAAATTAATTTTATTATAGGCCTAGCCTTTCAGAAAACACTGTTTTCATCCTGCATAATTCATGTTGAGAGATGTTAGGTCTTTTTCTACCAGAACAAAGAAGATTGCTTGAGAATTTTAGTAGAAGTCATCCAGTATTGTCCAGACCAGTATTGATATTGGTGAATATATATTGTTATTTTATATATTATTTCTCATTTCATAACAATTGAACTATGATATCCATTGCTATTATCAAAGACAATATTAGTAATCTTATAATATTAAATAGTTATAGTATAAAGTACGTGGTATACACCGTACTTAAAGAATATTGTCTTTCATATTATCTAGACCAGGATGCCCATCTAGAATTTGTAACAATTCCAGCATTCCCAACTGTATAAATAGCATTCAACCGTAGAATATATAATATTTTCAATTTTCATGCTCTCTTAACTTAATTAATTGTTAACTGAAATCCTTTTCACTAGGTAGGCTACAACAGTATTTTTTTTGTGATTCAAATTCAAATTCAAACGTTTATTTATTCATCAATGTACACAACACAACACACAATGTCTTCATTCACAGGCGGTGAAATGATTATATCATTGATATGATTATATCAATATAAACTGAGTTGAAAAAGTGCGGTTGAGCAATAATTTCTCTCTTCGAAAGAACTCTCTCAAGAAAATGGCTGAATTTAAAAACAAAATGGCGAAACCTACCAACGGTACGATGAAGCTCTTTGATTGGACAAGTCCTCGCACTCCCACTTTTAACACCAACAGAAACTGGCCAATGGGAGTCGTGCAGAAACTGGCCAATGGGAGTCGAGCACTAAAGGCAGTACCAGCTTGCCTGTTCACATTTTCCTCCGTTAGATGGCGTTTGTGGTACTATTAAGTAATAAAACAGGCTCATTTGTACATTAAACATGTAAATTTGTACACTGTGAATAAAATATTTTCTCGTACTTTTTCTCCACATATTGAGGACTAAATAAGAAGGATAGAGTGCTTATGAAATATTAGTACATAACAAATTGATAAGTCAAGATAGATTTTAAATTTAAAAGAAAGTAGATAAAGTGTTATTGCTCAAGCCAGTCACTTTCATTTCCAGGCGAGTGGGTGACATCTGTTTGTGTGGTCTATCAGAATATAAATCCTAGGATTTTCTTGTGCTTCCTGGAAGTCGAAACGATTGAAATAAATTTCAGATGTTTCCCCATTGATAGGATATAAATTCAAGATTTCTAATCGTGAAGCGTTGAAGATTAGATCTTTTGATCTGTAGATCAAAGCTGGTAGGAATTGCAGATTTCGGTTTGTAAGTTGGATTTCCAGTCACGCTATTCGTAAATCAATTTTCATCCAAGTCCTTTTTACATTTTTCCTGAACGGAAAGGTGTTTGTGCGAGTGATGGATGTGATCGCGCATGTGCGCGCGAGCAGGGGTGTGCGTGTGTGTGTTGTGGATTTGTTCCCTTTTTACGGTGTTCTGTTAATCGATTATCCAAAACGTTAAGTCACAAAGATTTCTTACGGACGAAATACACGTGTTTTGTTGTCAGGAATACTATAATGATACATAAAGGCTGGCTTCCCTCTTCTCAGATGAGGACGGCTGTGCGCACAATAAGACGTTTTGTAGTTGGGAAGAAGCAGAAAAGGAGTTGAGTGAGAAAGAGAAGAAACGAAGAAAAAATCAGTTGGAGGGTTGTTGGAAATAGGAGGGATGTTTTTGAGGATGTAGCAAGGATGTTGTTGTGGACCCGTAGGCCCTAAATCCGTGGGAGGGTCAACGAATGTTGAAGTGCAGGCGCGAAACGAATCCACTGGGGTCCCGCAGCCTACCTGGAGACCTTGTCTGATCCAATCCCTTATTTACGGATCTTCGCAGTCCGCGGATGCGCGTGCGAACACCTGACATCAGCGTGTGCATTTTGGGGTTGCCGATAATTAAAGATAAGTCTCTCCCTCCTGAAACCACACCTTGCTGCATCCCGAGAGGTACGAACGCCAACCCTCTGAATCATTTCTTCATCGAACGGACGACCTATCGACACTTCCCTCCCCGGTAATTGTTGCCGGCTAGAAATGAAATTTGAACTTCTACACTGGTCTGGTCAGAAAACTCCTACTCTCCAAAACTTCGCTTGGATGGGGATCTAATCACAAGGTGGGGATCTAATCACTCGATAAAGGTTTCACAGTAGTTTCTAATCACAGAGCTGCTCTGTTACCTGCGATGCTCATCTAGTTTGTTGATAAGGGCTGATGTGTTTGTTGATGAGAAGAAATTCAAGACCACCCGAGTTCAAAATCAACAAAACTATTTATCTAGTTCTATCTATTGACAAAATGTAATTCTACAATGATGGAAATAACTCTTGAAATAATTGAACATTTAATTGTCTGTACCTCAGATGATTCTGGAACCTTTTCTCTCTTTCACTGAAGTCTTGTTATTGCGAATCTTTCTTTCATACATGTTTTCAAGTATTCAGCATTCTCTTTTCGTGCGCAGTAGGAATAAGTAGAGTGTGCGGAGCAGACAGTACAGATTTGAAAAACAAAAGCAATTGATATTTACTGAATCAGAAGATGAATATGTTCTAGAGCATAGAAGAAGATGTTCTAGTAGCATAGGTAGGCTACTGTTCACATGGAATCAAACACATAACAGACCCAATTCTACTCTTGCGACTATTTCAAACAGTTAGATTGGTGTTGGTGTTTGTCAACTACACATCCACTGCCTCGGTTATCTCTATATGGCGAATCCGCTTTTTATTTAGAGTTTCGAATGGGAAAAGTTATAATTGGAAAAATAGTTCCTTCCTAAGACACGTCTTCTTTTGATCGGGTGGAAAGAGAAATGCCAATAGATGAGAACAGAAGGAATACATGTTTGGGAAAAGAGTTCAAAGGATTGGCGCGAAAACAGAGAGATAGAGAGAAAAAAAGATGGGGTAAAAGAGGTGAGAGGGCGACCTTTGAGTGTAGTTTTCCGCTCTAGAAAAACGTCGGAAAAATTGTGTGCAGGAAAGTGGGATGAGTGGTGTGTTTCTGTTTCGTTGCTTCTTTCGCATTCGCTGGTGGATAAAGGCGAAAGGAAAAGTTCGCTGAAATACTACTGTGATTTTATTTTTTCCGGAGTTTTCTGCCCCAGACAGGTATTGACTGGCCCGTTTGCTCTTCAACGGAAAAGATCTCTCGCTCCACTAGGCTCCGGTTCATCTCGCCATTGAATTTAATGCTAGAGAAGAGGCATAGGAAAGTGCACCGCGTAAGCTCTACAAGGCGTTCGTCCTCAGCCTTCCAAAACAAATTGCAGGCCTGAATCGTTACAACTCAACTTTTCCGCTCGCTCCCATTCACAAAAATAGTACTGTAGAAGCATCGTGGCAAAAGACTAGCTTCGTCGAACTGGAAGTATTCCCATAACGTATGGTAGGATTCACATTTGAAAAGAACACCATGCAAATAGGGTACACAGTTTGTACCCTAACAAACATGGGCATGCAAACTTCAATCATGAATTACTGATTCCTATGCACAATCCCAGCATGTATTGAAATCTGACAAAACCAGGACGAAGAGAAGTTGTAAAGCGTGAATTACTCAAAACAAGGCAAGCACCAACAACAATTTTAATGTGATTTTTATTCCAATTTTGAATGATGGAATTAATTATTCAATTATATTTTCAATCATATATAGTTCACTGAGACATGAAATGATGATGAAACCTAATAGAAAGTAATTCTTTAACACTAAATAAATGCGGGGTACATGTACTTTCCTGAGAGATAAAATATGATAATGAAAACTATTTAAAAGTTATCAATTAATAGATGTGTAGTTCTTTCTTTCCTATTCTGACAAATATCTCCTGCACTATTGTATCATTGATTTAAATATTTAAAAAATGTTCTAGTCAAAGAACTCTACTGGATTATTTAGTGTGTATTAACAATCAACATTCATAAATTATAAAATTCTAAGAATAGGCTCACAACTAGAGAAGGCATCAAAACTTCATAACAGCTATCTACCTTACATTATTCGTTATGTAGATTACATTCGATTGAGAATAAATCGTCACTTCCAGCAGTATGATTGAAATACAGTCCTTTGTGGAGAAATCTATTATACTCTCTGCGTCATTATTATGTAGAGCAATACCACGACATCGATGAACGTTCTAAGATTGCATTTGACAAATGTCCACGATTCAGTTTGGAAACATCTATATATTGGGACACCTGGTACTGAATGGCTAGCCTGGGTAGATGAAATATAAACCATTATCAGAGAATTTCTTTCAGATTCAATTCGACGTTCCCTTCTTCTTGAGCTGATGCATTTTCGTGAAGCATTCGCCTGCGAATGTGTCGCCTATCTTTATTTGGCAGTAGAATGGATGTTGTCGTCTAAGAGAAGAAATTCCTGTCTGTTGGAGCGGAGAGTGTGAACACGGTCTGTCTATTCAGAACGCCGCGTCTTTTGTGCGACGCTCCCTTTCTTAATTTCAAAGGTGGGGATAACAAATTTCTGCGGTAGAACGTCAGAAATCGAAATCGAGCTACAGAGCGCCCTTTGTAGGGCTGGAGCCGAAAATATCAAAAGCTGGAAAGAAGGTCCGCCGACAAAGAATTATTTTCTTTGAATACGCAGAAATCTAACTGTTTAAGTGTATTACATGCGGAAACCGCCGTTCTCAAAAAGAAATTGTTTTCATTCATTCACGAACACAGTTTCTTTCATAGGTTCTCCCTTTCTGTAGTCCGACAATCAGGTATACCTTTGCCTTTTCGAGAAGCCGCCCCTCTTGTAACTGTTGCCTTGCATCTGGGCCAATAAAAGGTGATGACTATATTGTGCCCGATGCCAAAAAACCAAGTCGGCAGGTAATCCAATACTTTCAACAGTTTATTATCCGAATCGCATACAAACACCGAAACAGAAGCTTTATACGCGTCGGTAAATAAACACAAACAGATTTGCTATTTGAGTTCATATCTAGAACAGATTACTGTTAGTCTATCCAGTTATCCCAATCATATTAGAAGGATATTATGATCTCAAGTTCATCGACAAACCTAAACAGTGTTCACTAGAATGGATGCAGGCTGAACGATAATGCAACTGGAAAGATGGAGGGTAGCTACCATAATATCCAGTAACATAATACATTTACAAGCTTCATATCATACAAATAAACACAAACGCTTATATTTTGAAAGTGTGCTAAGTTTTTCCTGATTTTGTTGATCGAAATATACCGTATTTTTACAGTGTTTTCTCGAAGTAGTATAGAATTGTCACTTCTGGACCAACCTCTGGACCAAACATGGCCGCTGGACCCAAGATGGCCGCTGGACCCAAGATGGCCGCTGGACCCAAGATGGTTGCTGGACCCAAGATGGCCACTGGACCCAAGATGGCCACTGGGCCCAAGGTGAGCGCTGGACCCAAGATGAGTGCTGGACCCAACATGGCCGCTGGACCCAAGATGGCCGCTGGACCCAAGATGACCGCTGGACCCAAGATGGCCGCTGGACCCAAGATGGCCGCTGTCACCAAGATGGTTGCTGTAACCAACATGGACGCTGTAACCAGAGCGTTCTCTGTAACCAACCTATTCACTGTAACCAAATCTGATTATGTCTCCAAAATGGCCGCTGTAACCAATTGGAATTCTGTAACCAAAATTCACGCCGGCACCACAATGGCCGCTATCACCACAATGCGCGCCGGCACCATATGTGACTTTGTCACCACATTAATTGCTGTAACCAACATGGCTACTGTATCTTGTGAGATAGCCGGATCATGAAGACAAGATAGAACCTCACCCAGCTCCTCTACCGCCCGCCTTTTTTCAAAAAAACTATTTTCCCACAAATCGGCTGATTAGCAGACTAGCTGACTATCTCACACCTAATTAGAACCTAATAATTACATCACCATTATTTTCTCAATTTCTCATTAATCATATTCATGAATTTGGCGTCCATTGATTCCATATCTCGTTGCATTTGTGTTAGTTTAGTATCACAATAGATTCTATTATTACGAACTAAATGCGATAATTTACCAATATTAGTTGTAGTTTCTGATACACGTCGACCAACATCACCGCCAACCTTGTCTTCGACTAATTTTGTTAATCGACCTGATAAATCATCAATGATTGATTTTTCTCTGCCTAACCACGTTCAATATATGTTCTTTATTTACTCTGTCCTTTTCTTCTACTAATTTGTTAACTTGACCTGTTAGATCAGCAAGGATAGATTTTTCTCTTCCCTAACCACGTTCAATATATGTTCTTTATTTACTCTGTCTTTTCTTCTACTAATTTGTTAACTTGACCTGTTAGATCAGCAAGGATAGATTTTTCTCTTCCCCAATCACATTTGATATATGTTGTTTATTAACTACATCTTTATCCTCTGCTAATTTGTTAACTTGACCTGTAAGATCAGCGAGAATAGATTTTTCTCTTCCCAATCACATTCGATATATGTTGTTTATTAACTACATCTTTATCATCTGCTAATTTGTTAACTTGACCTGTAAGATCAGCGAGAATAGATTTTTTCTCTTCCTCAATCACATCCGAAATATGTTGTTTATTAACTACATCTTTATCTTCTGCTAATTTGTTAACTTGAGCTGTAAGATCAGCAAGGATAGATTTTTCTCTTCCCCAATCACATCCGAAATATGTTGTTTATTAACCACATCTTTATCTTCTGCTAATTTGTTAACTTGACCTGTAAGATCAGCGAGAATAGATTTTTCTCCTCCCCAATTACATTCAATATATATTGTCTATTAACTACATCTTTGTCTTCTGCTAATTTGATTACCTGTTTTGACACATCATTGAGAATCACTGCTTTCTCATCGCCAATTATATTCGATATATATTGTTTATTTTGTGCTTGTTTTCTTCTACCAATTTAGATAGACGATCTGATAGATCGTTAATAGTTAATTTTTAATATTCTCGATATCATTCAATAGATGCGTTCTATTTACTACATCCTTGTCTTCCACTAACTTAGTCAGACGTTCTGAAAGATCAGTAATGCTTAAGTTTTTCACGGTGTCAATTTCATTCAATAGATATTGTTTATTTATTGCATCACTATTTTCCAGCGGTGCACCTAAATTCACAATTCGTCTAGAATGAACATTGAGACCGCGACCATCTGGTAATGAACTAATAAAATCATCCCAATTTTCATAATTTCCTAACCAATCAGCATTATCAGTCTGTGTTTCTTCAGATTTTGATGCGATAATAGTATTAGTTGAAGTTGATTCAGCTGTAGTATTTAATTTTTATCTCCACTTTTGCTTTAGTAATGCGTGCCGTTTGCGCTTACCATTAAAGATATTATTATTTTCGTTATTATCACTATCAAAACCGCTGGACTTAGCTCCCAGCGGTCTTCCAAATCGATCGATTGTTATCATCATACTAATGATAATTCAACTGTGCAGCTCAAGTACACACCTCACATATGTATGCAATTAATAGAAGTACTAAAAACTAGATGAACTAGGCATTTTCTAATGCTACGGAAATTAGAAAACCATATTTAAAGAAAAATCTCAGCTTTATTATTATTATTATACTTTACCAATGTAATTTGTTAACAGCTAAATCATACAATAAATTATGCAACAATAGTAAAAGCAATGCAATTATCAACAACAACAGCAATAATATTAAACGATCATACATAGTTCCAATGTCAATTATCCGTTCAGTGTTCTCATCACCTTCCATCTTCTGAAACTCCTCCTCCTCCTCCTCCTCCTCACTGTCGTCCAATTCTTCATCTTCTCGTACATCAGCGTCCTCTGCCGTGTCCATCACCTCGGCAACAGCAGCAGCAGCAGCAGCAAGATTATCAGCAATGGCAGCAAAAGAAGCAGCAAACGCATCAGCAGCAGAAGAAGTAGAAATAGAATTTGAAGAAGCAGGAGCTCGAATAGCATTAGCAGCAGCAGCAGCAGCAGTTAACATCTGGTGTCCATATCTCTTCCGTTCATTATTAGTGATTGTAATTCCTCTGGATATTCTTCAAGTTCAGCCTTTGTCATCATGTCGATTGTGCAACTCGGGTAGATTGAACCATTCACACGTTCCGTAATCAATACATATTTTTCCTTTCCATTAAAACTCGATATATTATCTGCATTTACAACAGATAGAAATTTTTCCGGTAAAATATATCACATGGTTTAGCACTGCTTGTCAGTTCTTCATCACTGTAGAACAACACTGCACAATAACTCGTTTTCCAAATTTAGTCGTAACCATTCGTGCTGAAATTATCGGATATCTAAATTGTTCAGTTAAATCTAAAAGTCGAATTGTTGGCAATGTTTCTCGCTTTCGCGTTGAACGATTCTTGAAACTCGTTACGTGATGACGCCGACGACTTGTTCTAATAATCGGCATTATTAATTGTTTTTGAATACTTTCCCGCAGCAGCAGCAGCAGCTTACACGCACGCAATGTTCACAGCTAGGCGATCTCACAGATAATGAATGCATCAACCAGCATTCTAGTTCAAGTGCACTACCTATTGGCACACCTGTCGAGCAGGTGTGTGTTTGTCCGTTATTCAAGTTCAAACATGTCCGTTAAAAGTTGATTGAACTATCGCTGCATCATTGCAGTTTGCAGATGCTAGAATTGAAGTGTAATTATTAATTAAAAACTTGCATGTATGTTGCAGCTGCACATTGGACACGGTTTAACGGGCGAAAGAATTAATTAAACAATCGAGGTAGCGTTGCAGTTTGCAGATGCTAGAATTGAAGTGCAATTATTAATTAAAAAACCTGTATGTATGTATCGCAGCTGCTCATTGTACACTGTTTAACGATCGAAATAATTTGCAATATTTCATACATCGGAATTTCCTCCACAAGTTACACGAAAATTTATCAATTTTGTTTTTACACATGTTGAATGTATGATAAGCTCCATTGCAAAATTCACGATGATTATCCGCTGTATGTGATTGCATTAGTCGATAAAAGCACGAATCTGAAGTACATTTTCCAATGAACTGATGCATTGTTTCATTTGCTTGAGGATTTATACACATAATATAATGTCCATAATCTTTCCATAACATTCATACCTATGATAACGTAGTTTATGTATGAGATGTTTTCAAATGCTGATTTGTTTTTAAGCAGTGCATCTTCTTCTCCTTTTTCTACTAAATCTACATCCATTGATATAATCTTTTAACACTCATTCTTGATTTACAATGTCCGCCATCATTTCATAAATATAAGTTTCAATTTTAATCAATTTATCTACATCCAATAATAACGGTCTACTGTAGCCCAGATATTCGTGAATATCTTCGCTGTTAATTGTTGACAAATATGTAGATTTCAACTTTTAGCAAAATTTATTATATCCAAATCTCCTGTTGTGTATGCTCGTGAAATAGCATTATCCAATTTGTCAACACATTCGATAATGTGTTTTAATTTCTCTTCTAATTCAATCGATCTGTAATCTACCTTGGATTCATGATGCTGTTGCTTCCTCAATATCACACCTCGACGCACAAATCACAAGTCCTTGTCGCGATGTCTGCTTGCTATTCACACACAACACATACACTAATCATTCTGTACTAATGTTTGTGAGAAACTGTTCCGGCGGTTGTGGAAGGATGATGCATCAGGTGGATGCGGTACCAACACATTAAAATTAATTGTATCTCTATAATCAGGGCGCAAACATTTGCGATGTGAAATTCTAATGGGTTCTCACACCAAAAACACTTGATAGCATCGTTCTTATGACAATAATAAAATCCATTTTGTGCTAATACACGCAAATGTGTTAATTGATATAGATAATCATCATTATTATATAAATCTTGTGCTTCTTCCTCGTTTTTACTAGCTTTAGAATCTTCTTGATTCATAAACATATTCATTAACGACTTCAATCTATTAATTACTGATGAATAATCAAATTCATTTATCTCCTCCTCCTCCTCATTCTTCTTCTTCTCTGCAGCCATCGCCTCTTCTTCTTCTTCTTTATTATCTCCACTTTTTACATTACTCTCATCTACTACAACAGCTTTTTTATCACTATCATCATTATCATCATCATCATCACTATAATCTTCATCACCACTATCAATAGCATTCAAAATATAATTTTCTATTTGTTCCCTGTAATGTATGCACGAAGTTAATGCACATCGTCCATAATTATTTCTATGCTGTTTGCAATGTTCATTTGTATGTGGATTATAAATTGGTTTTTCCATCGGTGTGGTAAATCTCTCACATCATTGTGAAAACGAGAAAGATATCTACGTTTTTCCTCACCCTTAGTATACACTATTTTATATTTTGATAGCAAGTTTCTTATTTGATTTTTACTGAATTTTTCGCTTCCACAATCCCACGGTAGTAAATGATAATGCTTTGTTAACCATAATACATGTCTAATTTTATCATCATTGAGTTTACATAAATTATAAGGTGGCTGATAATGAAACACCCCCTCTTTCCAGTCTGTTAGTTGTTCACCATAACTTGCAAAAGCTAACTCCTTTATAATGTGATTATTGTAATTGTCTCTGAACCAATGAAATTCAACAACTGCATATGAATTATTATTGCTATTAATGTCTTCGTTGCATTGATAATTAACATTATCTTGCATCTCACCCGTATCCACGCTTGCACTCGTGTTCACCGCACCAGCTGCCGCCATCTTTCACTCTCACATACACTGTAACGTCTCTATGCACCGACTATTCACTTAAAACTAATTAAACACTAATATGTTAGCATGTGCACACTATCTATCCATCTATCTCTCTCATGCATACACATGTCTACCAACTGAATTAATCTAAATTTGCGTCACAATGCCGGTAAGCGGCTTATATGTGAGAAGTTTATCGAAATTAGCATAGCATAGGCTGTAGTATTCGCCTTTACATCTACACTACATTCCCACTCTAAACGTATATCAACTGCATTTGATTTTAATAGTTCTAATTGATGGCTGCAATCAATTACATATAACGGCGCTTTGGTCTTAAAATCATTAAATGTTAATGCAAGACCATATTCATCACTAACTTTTAAATTGTAATAGCTTTTTGAAAATTAAGAAACATTTGATAAAATATCTCAAATTTAGATTGGGTATTCTCATAAGGAAAATATATATTATTAAGAAATAATTTCATATTAATTATTGATACATCATCAAATTCAGCCATTGTCTTTGTATACTGATTCTTTCGATCAGTTTGGAAACCGACAACAACAAAACTCGGTCTATCCTGGAATGAAGCTGTTTTACCACCCAACTATGGGATTTTGAAAGAGGTAAAAGCGGTATTCAAAACTTCAGAGTGTCTAAACCCAATGGGTAATGGGTGATCATCATCCAATAATTTCAACATTCTCAATTGCAATGAATCAGCGAGTTTTACGTAATGGCATTCTCCAACAAATTTTGCTAATATTCACACTTAAGTATTTTGCTTGTGCACTAGTAATTAAATTTTTATCATGAGATGTACGAACAAGTATTAATTCTTGTTTAACATGTAAAAGAATTTGTTGAAAATCCTCGAAAACCCATAACCATTTTCAACGGCATTAAAATTGGTATTTATGATCTGCATTACTCCAGCCAGATGATTTAATTCCAGCCAATTCAAATGAATTCGTGTCAACGCCTGCACGTTGACATAAATATGCTTTTATTTGTGAAGCAATATTTGGATAACGAAGGCGTTGTATTTCATGACCCGATAAATCGAATCGAATCTCTGAAAACAAATTTGCTATAGGGTTAGAATTAATAGTATACGCTGCGGAACAACTTTTGTTGTTTCCGTGTAGTATCTGTCTTCCTTACAATTTCATCTTTGTTACAAGTTATGCTGAATTCCACATATAAGTAGCTTTCACAAGGTAAACTGAATAATTCAGACGGTTGAATACTTATTCTTATTTCGTCTGAACTATTGAAATTTGAGTTTGTGTATGGTACAAAGGAATGAACTTCATATCCCTGAATCGATGAGTCAATACTAATTTGATTATTAATATTCAATATTTCACTAAACGCCGACATGACGAGGGTTCACTTTAAATCCTAAATCTCTGAGAATTCTTGCGTAACGAGGTGTTACCTTTAACGTAGTTGAACGTAAACTGCGATTTTTGATTTATGATACGACTCATACGCTTTCTTTTTTTATAACAACTTACATGTGTTGTATCAATATTTCTTGATGATGATGATGATGTTGGATTATTATACACTACAACTCCCATTTCTCTTTTTCTTTTGCCTTAAATGTAAACACACACTTACTCTGTCTCCGCGAAAATCTACTAGACGTCCGTTCTGATCGACTATCTTTACATAAATGCTAGTAATTACATTTGTACTCATAGCTAAGTAAATTACTGGTGATTGTCTTCTTATCATCAAGTATCCTGGTGGTACAGACGGTACGAAATCATAGATAACATGACTTTCGTCTCCATTATGAGAAATTGAACCACTAGCTAAATTACACATAATTCGTATTGCACTTATTCTCCTAATCTTAACTATTTGTGTGGAATAATGCCATTTATCGGGTGCTAAACATGTTCGTTGGAAACCCAAAACGTCTGCCAAACTGCCTCCTTCACTCAAATCTATAGTTTTATCTGTATAGTTTTCACAATTCATTGTGTTATTATTTGCGATTATTTTTAATCCATGATCAGACGGTAAATGTTTTTAATTTCTTTGATTATTGATTCAATCACACATGAACCAGTTCTTAGTGCAATCTCTAAAACACCGTACATAATTTTATTGTTAATACCTTCATTAATATTCGCTATTGAATTATAACATGTGAAATTAACCATCCCAATTTCCCATTCATTCTCTAAATGAATTGGTTCTTGTAGAGTTAAATATAATTCGCTAGAATTATCAGTCAATGTCACAAGTTTACTCATTGTAATGTTCACCTGATAACCGTCTGTTCACAACTGTTAATATTAGTGAATTAATTCCGTTATATATTCTACAATCAACGTTGCATTGTAAATTTATCGAATGCGTGTGATTGGAGAATTATCGAAGTTAACATTTGAAGAATCAGATTTGGAGAAATTCACAACTAGGGAAGCTGCACTAATTTTAATGAGCAATGACGCATGTATTATCTGCATAATAATGGCATAAAGTAACGAACTTTCATGTACAGGATGAAACATGTAGATGAAAGCGTGCGCACGCACCTGCCATCACCCACCATATGTTAATGGCAAAAAGTAACGATTTTTTTCACGCATCGGATGAGACATGCATGCGAAAACACATGCACGCACCTGCACTCATAGAAAAATATTGGTATAAAAACGCAGGCATTAGCCCTCTGCTCATCATTGTGTGAGGTGTGTTCTAGCAGATAGTTACGCATATTCTGTTTCTCGATTACAACGAATAAAACTTACATTCAACTATCACAATCATTTTCTCTATATATGTTTGTGGCTTGTTAGTGTGAACTTCAACATCGACAATAGATTGTGTGTCTGCAGTATTTTGCTGTTATATAGCTGTGATCAGTTCTACTATTACCATTGCTGATGTTTCTACAAGTACTATATATCTGCTAGTTGCTGCTGTTTGCTGCTTAACTACTCAATAAAACAGGGTGCGAGAGATGAAAAAAGCATTTAAGTCAATAATGTTAAATTATTATTAACATAAAACTTTTTACCTCCAATGTTTTTTCATGAAAAAAAATCAATTGAACACAAAAATGTTCAATTGATTGAGGTATTATGTTGTAGATCGATTGTTATGTGTGCATGTGACAATTTCATTATGCACACATAACAATTAACTCTGATAATACCTCAATCAATTGAACATTAGTGTAATCGGTATTGCTTTTCGTGAAAACTACCTCGAATGAACGTTTGCTTTTCGTGAAAACTACCTCGAATGAACGTTTGTTAAAATCTGTTATATTTTCCTCGTTTATAAATTGATTATAACGACGGGGGAGGAAAGTGTCAATTACCTCTTTCTCACTGCTGTAATTTTCCTGCTCTATAGTTGATATTTCGATCTCATCTTCAATCACTCCAGACGCCCCCTCAATTGCTGATTCGTCAGCAACTGACTGTGTTGCAAGAGCTGCTGCCTCTGCAAACATCATTCGCTTCCGTGCCTTGTTGAATGCGTTAGGATCGGTGTCGGATGTGCGCACTAGCTGCTGCGAGTGCGGCCTTCTTCTCCTGAAGTTGTTTCACAGTTTCCCACGGTGGCAGTGTAATGCGTAGTACCGGCCTCTTACCGAATTTGGTCTTAGCGATCCTTGCACTCTGCCACGGATAGTTGTAGTTGAATGTGAGAAGTTCAATTGAAAAAGCCTCAATTTCTTTTATAGCCGCACGATTGAAACTTATAGGATTGAAAACTTGATCAGACATTATTGTACACAATAACACGACAGCACTGGTAAACGAAACGAATAATTGAAATTAATATCAGAACCGAAAGCAATTGATGAACGAAAGCAACAGCATGAACGAATTGAGAATGATGAAGCATAAACATTTGTACTTTGTATTTATACTGGAAAAAAATCTCCTACTCTCGTATTTCCAGACGCAGCTGAATTGTGGTTTGTTTTGTAATTTCACAGAAGCTTGCAGTGGGAAGGACAGGAGAACGTTATTGCACCTGCATTTTCGCACTGCAAATTATGTAGCGGAGCAGATGAATTGCATTCATCTCAAGCAAGGATAAACAAGATCTTCACACCTGCTCTTCACCATCATCATCATCATCACCACCATCATCGCCACCATCATCATCATCATCATCATCATCAAAACAGCGTCAACTTTATTGCAGCCGATAATCTAGAGTGGATGGGGAAAATTCAGACTAAACAACCTCTTGTAAGTTTAAAATTGTATTTCACTTTTAATTTAACTATATTTTCATTTACGAGTTCTCTCTTTCTCTCGAATTATGATTAACACATGTAATCATTATTACATACAGTAGGATCAATGCAATAATATGGAAGTTACTACAAGTTATACATATAGTATGCGAAAAACTGTAGCACGAGCAAGATATAAACCGAATTCACTGCAATTAGATTTGAAACTGTTCATTGAGAATTTGTCTAGCAAAATATATGATTTTCGCGGAAAAATCACGTAATTTGCATAACAGCATAAAATGGTTTATGTCGGTGAGTGTGACATTGTACAAAATTGTAATTCTCGAAGAAGGTGAAACAGTGAAGACTGCTACACCATCTTTCAATTCAAATTCGGCTATTTTATTGAACATACAAGATAATAGAGACGAATTTTTTTACAACGAAGCAGCAAAACAGAAAATTCTTTCTCTTTTGGATCAATTCACAGAAAATGGCCCGGGTTGGGTGGTGGGAGAAATTAATTACGCTGGTGTACATGTTGTTAGATATAATCCAATATACGGCTCATCTATTGGAAGTAGCTACATACCTACACCCGATAAAATTGGCTAACAAAAGCCTCTAATAAAGGTTCAGAACAGAGAAGACAACATGTGTTTTTTGTGGTCGGTTCTGGCGTACTTCAACACATCACATCATAATCGTATTAGTGATTTGAAAAAACTTATGCCAATTGTTAATGTAGACGGTTTAACATTCCCAGTAGCTAATAAGGATTTGAATCTTTTTGAAAAATTGAACCCACAGATCGCAATAAACATACTATGTTATTGTAATGACACGGAAAGAATTTTCCCATTCAGAATAACAAAGTTTCGTGAACGGAAATATCTTATATATCTCCTTCTACTCACCAATGACTTTGGCAATAAACATTTTTGTCTTATTAATACTCGTGAACAGAAAAATGGTCTTTCTCGATTATTAGCGGGGAGTACAAAGAATAAACATGAAAAATTCATATGTCCTTATTGTTTACATCGATTCTCTGATGGAGCTGCCACCAAAACAGATGGAAAGGCAAATTTAGAAGCACACATTAGCATTTGTCAGTCATTTGGTGCACAAAGGGTGCGTTACCCGCGCGAGGAAATTGAACGTGAATCAATTTGCGATTATAGCGCAACCATAAAATCTATGTATTGTGTATACGCAGATTTCGAAGCATTTTTAACACCATGCAATGATAATGATAACAATTGTGATGAAGACAATTCTTCACTTGATAATGTTATTGATGATGATAATGATAATATGGCAGCTAATCATACAAAAAGACAATCAAATGCTAGTGCAACTACTAATTTGAATAAACATGTACCGTCCGGTTATTGTTATATTATTGTCAAAGATAACTCAGAGATATATTTCGGTCCGAAAGTAGTCCGTGCTTCTCATGTTGGTGAGAAAATTGTAGAACAATTCATTGATGAATTGCTTGCACGCTGAAGTTTTGGAACCAGAACTGAGATACGAAACTCCAATGGAAGAGATGACGAATAAACAGAAATTTGAATTCACACCGCAACAACATGTTGTCTATGTCATACCACATTATTATTTGATAGAAATAAAAATAACAAAAGGTCCGTCACCACTGTCACAAAACAGGGCGCTATATTGGGGCCGCACAACGTCTGCAATGTCAATGCAAAGCAAAAATTATTATACCTGTAATTTTTCATAACTTTAAATCTTATGACAACTGTTTTTAATAAGAGCATTGGGAAAATATGATGATGAAAAGTACAAAATAAACTGCATTGCTCAATCATCTGAGAAGATCTTAACAATGTCGATTGGTATTCTCAAATTCATAGACAGTTTGCAATTTCTGAATACATCACTAGCTACATTAGTAAATAATTTGTAGTGATACGGACATTGAGCATAATAGACATGTGTTTAGGAAAGTTTATTCTTCGTTTCCAGACATAGATGAAAATAGAATGTTCTTTTGCAGAAGGGTCATTTTCCATATGATTATTTGTCAGATGAAACGAAATTCGCTGAAACACAACTTCCTGCTCGCGATAAGTTTTTCAACTCAATAACTGATGAGAATATAAGTGAAGAAGATTACCAGCATGCAAAAAGTGTGGGAAGCATTTGAAATGAAATCTTTGGAGAATACCATGATCTTTATTTGAAGACAGACGTTTTGCTTCTTTGTACAGTGTTTGAATATTTTCGTGACAAATTCTACAATATTTACGAACTTGATTGTACACAATTTCTATCCTTGCCTCACCTAGGATGGTGTGCAATGTTGAAACACACAAATATTGAACTTCAACTATTGACATGCCCTGAAAAACATTTGTTTTATGAGCAGGGATTGAGAGGTGGATTCTCGGGAATTAGTTTGAGATTTTGTCAAGCTAATAATAAATTTATGTCAAGTTTTGATGAAAGAAAACAATGTACACATCTTTTGTACCTGGACTGTTGTAATCTGTACGGATTTTGTATGGGAAAAAATCTCCCACAAGGTCAATTCTGCTGGTTAAGTGATGAAGAAATATCTAATTTCAAGTGGCAAGATATAGATGTTAACACCTCATCATATGGTTATACAATTGAATGTGATTTAACATACCCTATTCATCTTCAACAACTTCACAATGATTTACCGCTTGCACCTCATCATGGTTGTCCACCGAAAGAATTATTCTCACACTATCAAAATGTAGAGATTAAAGAAAACATAAGTGAGACAGACATTGATGCATGCGCCGCACACAGCAGCAACAGCAGCGGCAGCAACGATGAGTTTGATAATGTAAGAGCGCGAGTAAATGTAGATTGGTATAAGTAATGCAGCTAACAAAAACTTTTGACCACACTTTATGATAAAAAATTACATTTTAAATCTGGTGAACCTGCAGCTATACACAAAGCTAGGTCTAAAGTTGACAAAATTCATCGTATTGTTATAAGCAATCACCTTGGTTGAAAGATTTTATTCAGTGTAACACATTATTAAGGCGTCAAGCTACCAATGAGTTTGAGAGAGATTTGTGGAAATTATGTAATAATTGTATATTTGGCAAGAGTTTACAATCGTCTCGCAAACATCGTGAATTTAAGCTAATTACAAACCCAGCTAGACTCGATAAAATTATAAGCAAACCAACAGTAAAAGACTGGTATCAATTTGGAAATGATGTAGTCGGTGTAAGTCTTGCAAAAACAGAATGCTACCTCAATAAACCAATTTTTGGGTGCTACAATTCTCGATTACGCAAAACACGAAGTATACGATTTTCACTATAACTATATATTGAAAATCTTTGAAAATTTGAAGTAAAATTATGTCTAACAGATACAGACAGTTTGCTGTATTCTATAACAAATTGTGATGATATATACGAAGTAATGAAATTGAATCTACAAAGATTTGATTTTTCAAATTATCCAAAAGATCACAAGTGCTATTCAGCCACTAACGCGAAAATCCCGGATTTTGAAGGATGAACTTGCATCACGAACAATGTACAGTTTCTGTGGTTTACGTTCGAAAATGTATGCATTCACATTTGAAAATCAATCATCACAAACTGTAGCTAATCTTGATGTTAAGAAACTAGCAAAAGGCGTACTCGCAACACAGTTAAGCACAGATTGACATTTGAGCACTACAAAAATTGTTTATTCAACAAAACTTTGCACTATGTAAGTTTTAATCAAATAAAAAGTAAGCTGCATGAATTGTTTACTATAAATCAAAAGAAGTTAGCTTTGTCACCGTTTGATAGCAAACGCTGGATCAACCCTATTTCCGAATCCACGAAAGCATGGGGGCACTGTGATATTGAGAGATTGAATTCAGATTTCAGCGCTCAACTGCAGAGAGCTAAAAAAAGAAATGCAGAAGTAGGAGAAGGAGACGAAGAGGACAAAGACGAAGAAGCTCTCACAATCAAACGAAAACGTCTTTCTGTACTGACAGATCATGCTTACTCGCTATAATTCGAAGCATAGTGTGAAAGAAATTTTCACACTGTCTGAACTGAAATTATTTTTGGCAAACAACACCTGCCTGTCTGTCTGTCTGTCTGTCTGCAAATATTGTTGCATTCAGAGAGAGCGAAAGCGGAAGTTGATTTTCATTTATTGGACAAGTTGTGTTGCATTGTGACAGCTCAGTGACTGGTTATCCTTGAAATGCACAGTTGTCCGGAAACGGTCGTATTGAGCAGAAGAGAAGAAAAGAAGGAGAAGCAGTTGATTATGCCGTGAGCGAATAAGATTGTATTAGTTACACCTGCATCGAATCAAGTTCGAAATAAAATCGCCATTGAATTACAAGTTAGAAAAATTTTATAACTAGACCAACGATTGTTAAGAATCAACATGACCTGATTCAAATTGATTTAGGAGACTTATCATCGTTATCAAAGCATAATAGAAACTTTAAATATTTTCTAGCTGCAGTTAATTGTTTTTCAAAGAAAGGTTATGCAATTGGTTTGAAAACGAAAGGTGGCAAGGAAGTTGCACGAGCGCTTGAAGGCATTTTACGTGCAGAAAAATGTCGCACTTACAATGCGACCGTGGTCTGAATTCTATAATCCACACGTTAAAGCTTTAGTTGATAAATTTAAAATTAATCAATATAGCACTTACAGCATTCAAAAGCGGCTATGGCCGAGAGATTTATACGCAGCGTGAAAACTCGTTTATTTAAATATTTTACAGCAAATGGGACATATAATTGGATTGATTATATAGATAAATTAATTTCTGAATATAACAATCGAAAACACAGAGTAATTGGTATGGCACCTTCACAGGTGAATAAAAATAATAGTGATATTGTGTTGTCAAGAATCAATAGTTTTCATAAGAAACGTTTAGATAAACTACCAAAAAATTCTAATAGACCCAAATTTCAAGTTAATGATATTGTCCGTATTAGCAAACATAAACATATTTTTCAAAAGGGTTATACAATGAATTATACACCCGAGCTTTTTCGTAACACAGATTATAAAAACATCTAAACCGATTGTTTATAAAATAGCCGATTTGGAAAATAATGATATTAGTGGAACATTTTATGCAGATGAATTATTAAAACTCAATTATCACCAGCAGAACAAAAAGTATATCTTGTTGAAAAAATTATTCGAAAGAAAAATAATCATGCGTTAATTCGATGGTTAGGATTTTCAGATAAATTTAATTCTTGGGTTCCATTGGAAAATTTAGTAACATAAAGAATACTTTGTTAAACTGATTTTTTCGTTCTAGACTGCAATGTTTGAAACAGAAAGAGATAGAGAGACCGATAAAAATATAGCTAAATTATATATGTGTATTTTTACAGCATACAGATGAAGAAAATATGCAAAATATAAATGAGACAGATGAAATAACATCATCATCATCATCATCATCATCATCATCATCATCATCATCATCATCTGCTGATTTTGATAATGATGTACGCTGTGATGATTTGTCACAGCTTAATGATATATCAAATGATGTTACACAGCAAATTTCAAAAACCATAGTAGACTCAGTTAATTCAGTAGAGACAAAACAAAAACGTAGAAAATGTGACTTAGATGTGTTAGTAAACTCTCATGTGGCTGTGTTGTCGTCTGTCAATAATGCATTATGCAGAAGAATATCTCTACAGCGATATTCATAAAATTGATCATTTTTCACATTGTATTTTTGATGCTAAGAATAAAAATAAACGCAGGCTTGTAAAAGAAATTGCAGCACATGCAAATTCATGTAAATTTTTGAATTGTAATCTGAACAAGAATGTTTGTGTTTGTCATCTAATTACGCTAGGAAAATTAATGATTTTCGAAAAGCTGAAGAATTGTGAATTTCACATACCTGTAATAATGATATCTTCCCCAAAAGATTGGTGAGAAAAAACCAAGAAGAAAACAAATGTTGGTTAATTTGTTGAATTTTACAGACATTTTAAAACTTTGCGCTGTCAAGGCTAAATTATTGTGTTAATCAACAACAACCTACTGTAATATGTTGCTAATTGTAAAACGTATAATAATCATTTTGGAATTGTGTTAGTTGTATGTAAGTTTTATTTGTTGTAATTAGTAGTAGTAATTAATTTAAGATATTTCTATAAACAATGTATAACTTTAACCATCACTATAGACGATATGGATTTGTATAAAATAAATTGCACATATAAATATACCTTTGTTTATTATTATGTGTGTGCATACTCCTCATCCATATAGTTATTAGATATTAACATATTTCAGTTAGTTGATGAGCAGATGTCAGACTGTGCGTGCGCATATCATGTGAGAGAGCGATATTAGTTTATTTACTTCTCAATATGTCGGTTAATTCAAAAGTTTCTAAAACATTATGTAAAACAAAATTCATCATCATCATCAAAGCAAGAAATTAGTCTACTAGATTTTGATGGATTATTGTTAAACTCTAGTTCACAATCAAATTGTGAGAAGAATAGAAAACGGTAGATATTTTCCTGCTCAATTACGTTGTTTAATTATCGGGCCATCAGCTTGTGGAAAAACATCTCTTATTATCATTGATTGTTAATGAAAATGCATTAACATTTGAAAATGTCTATGTGTTTAGTAGATCATTGCATCAGCCAAAATATAGACTGCTTGAAATGATTTTAATGGGTTGAAAAATATTGGTTTATTCATGAGCGGGATATTGACAATATCCCTCCGCCAGAAAAGTTGAGAAGAAATTCATTGGTTATTTTCGATGACATTATCTTTGAAGGTCGATCGAAAATTACATCTTATTTCTGCATAGGACGTCATTATAATCTTGATTGCGTTTATTTGGTTCAATCTTTTGCCGCTGCAGGTAAACATAATCTACGCGACAATGTTAATTATATTATTTTATTTCGAACTGATTTACAAAATTTAAAGTTAATATTTAGAGATTATGTTGCATCAGACATGAGTTTTTCAGCATTTCATAAAATGTGTGATAGTGTATGGAGATCTAATAAGAGGGCATTCATTACAATCAATCTTGAATTAACACCACAAAGCGGTAAATATAAGAATGGTTTTGAACGTGAAATTATTATTAGCTAAAACACAGGTGCGCTGTGCGCTGAAGAAATTTATTAGTATTAAGCTGCTAGATGTGTGAACAGCGCCAGGATGAAAACAAGTCGCTAACGAAGTTGAGTAGTAGTAGTAGTAGTAGTAGTAACCCAGTTGCTGATGGTAATTTAGATAGCCATCATGTTCGTAATCATCATGTTCGTAATCAATTAAAGACGAAATCAAAATTGTTACAGAATACTATTAGCAAGTTAAGAAATTCAATTGTTAATAAACATAAAAAGTTGATTAGTAGCAGAAGAGCTAATGAACGAGATTTACAAGATACATTTAGCCCAATAATAAAACCACTTGTAGAATTGAAATCTTCTTTTGATAATCGCAATAATAATAATAGGAAACATGTTAGAAAAAATGCTGAACAGAAGTATGAAGAAGAAGAAGAAGAAGGAAATGAGGTGGTGATAAGTTCAGATGATAATGATGATGATGATATAGTTGATGATGATAATTCATACCCACAGAGTAATTTACAGAAATTAACGCAAAAATATATACAAGAATTTCTTGTAAAAAAGAAAAACGTTTCTTTTGGATTAAGTTATGATAAGAAAAGCAATCAGTTTAAATTCGGACCTAATTCAGTTGTAAGATTCGACAATAAGCATTTATATGTAGATGCAATTAGATATCCATTGTCACACTTGCTAGAACTCATTTTTCGAAATAAACCAGATGCAGATTTATATGGTGTAAGCTCGATAAGACAATATAAACGAATACTAACGCAGACACGTATTCATTTGAATAAACGTAATAATTTGAAAACCGGAGCAGGATTTAAATATAAACATGTTATCAAAACAATATTTCCATCTATAGCATTAACTGTCAGGGCTGTTGGTAGGCAGAACAGATCACGCAGACGAAATGTGCGATCTTTTCAGCTTAGTAGACGGGAGAGGCAAGTAGGTGATGAAGATCAAGAACATGATGGCATGCAACAGCTCTCTTCATCCACCCCGCTGCTTGCTCGAAAAAAAAAGACCAAGAATCTCATGATCAAACAAGTTTAGCAAACTTATCATCAATTGGGGATCTGCACAGACGATTGAATGAGACTGGTTTAGGTGGAGGAGGAGGAGGAGGTGGAGGACGAAGTGAACGTACAAATCCTATCGCCTCTTCGTCTAACACTATGAATAAATCATTTTATCGTAATCTTCCTGGAGATGTGAGATTATCACGTAATAATGAAAGTAGCGGTGATGATGATGATGATAATGATGATTATGATGATGCTGAAGTACGCGGGAAAGGAATAGGAAAATTAGATCGAAACTAAATATGGTTAGGGCAAACAGAAAAACCAACTGTAGAAATTACGTATATTTTGACAATGCAGATGAACTTGTCGAAAGATTAGCTTTATTGATAGGCTCACAGTCAGCTGGTCATGATAACCATTCAGCTGAGATTTCATCTATAATAAGCCAACTTTTTGAAGCAGGAATAATAGAATAATGTTCACACGTAATTAGGTTCTAATTAGGTGTGAGATAGTCAGCTATTCTGCTAATCAGCCGATTTGTGGGAAAATATTTTTTTTTTAAAAAAAAGGCGGGCGGTAGAGGAGCTGGGTGAGGTTCTATCTTGTCTTCATGATCCGGCTATCTCACAAGATACAGTAGCCATGTTGGTTACAGCAATTAATGTGGTGACAAAGTCACATATGGTGCCGGCGCGCATTGTGGTGATAGCGGCCATTGTGGTGCCGGCGTCAATTTTGGTTACAGAATTCCAATTGGTTACAGCGGCCATTTTGGAGACATAATCAGATTTGGTTACAGTGAATAGGTTGGTTACAGAGAACGCTCTGGTTACAGCGTCCATGTTGGTTACAGCAACCATCTTGGTGACAGCGGCCATCTTGGGTCCAGCGGCCATCTTGGGTCCAGCGGCCATCTTGGGTCCAGCGGCCATCTTGGGTCCAGCGGCCATGTTGGGTCCAGCACTCATCTTGGGTCCAGCGCTCACCTTGGGCCCAGTGGCCATCTTGGGTCCAGTGGCCATCTTGGGTCCAGCAACCATCTTGGGTCCAGCGGCCATCTTGGGTCCAGCGGCCATCTTGGGTCCAGCGGCCATCTTGGGTCCAGCGGCCATGTTTGGTCCAGAGGTTGGTCCAGAAGTGACAATTCTATACTACTTCTCGACAAAAGTTTTCATTAATTCATTCAATCATTCTAATTTATTTAGTGGAATTTGATGGATACTTTATTCGTGTACATATCAGTTTAAGCAATGGCAGCTCTGATCTGACCATGGCATTCCATAGTAGGATAGAACTTTTTATCCATGTTACATTATTACTTCACTGATAATGTAATCAGTCGCGAGCCTTTATTTGTTCGATATGTGGAATAAGCGAATTCAGTTGTGATATAATATGTTATCGGCATTGGTCTATTCGAATGCAGAAATAATTCACCACAAAGCATTAGCAGTTATATTGTAAAATGATGAGAATGTAATGTTATGATATTTCAATATTATTGGCATTTGTGCGATTTGACAGGCTGGACAGCGTAATGAGCTGACATGTTTATGAGGTGTGGGGGGGGATTAATACAACAGGGGTTATATTTAGTAGAATATATAATATCATAGAGGTGGTTAACAGGAGCAGGAGGGAAATGTGAGGTTAATGATGAGGATTGGGAGAAATGAGCAGAGGGGGGCAGGGTTATGATGAGGAGTGGGAAAAGCATAGCTCTGATGATAATATCTGAAGTATCTAAATAATGTACCACGCTGTGATTTGATCTGATGACAATATGATTGGCATCCTTTTATCAATCTCTTTTGAATATGTAGAATAGTTTAGCAAGAGGCAATTGTAATCAGTTGTGATTGTGATTTGTCAGGTTGGCCAGCAGGGAGCTGCAGCAGCAGTAGGAGGGCGCGGAGGAGCAGAGGGGTTGGTGAGGATGGGGGTTGGTGAGCCGGCCGTGTGGGACATGGACAGTGAGGACAGCGAGTGTGACTGTCCGGGGCCACCCCCCACCCCTTTCCACCTGCCGCCCCCGCCACGGCCTCCCTTCCTGCACGAGGTCGCCGACTGCTCCGAGGCTCCACTCCTCGATCTAGAGACCTGCCACACTATGCCTGTGAGTACATATTTCCATACATACATTCAAAATTTGTATTTTAAAATTTAAAAATTAGAGCTAAAAGTTCATTCGAACACACAAAAAAAACATTCAATACAAGAGAAAAAAACTAAGACTGTGATTACATTTCAAACACTCATTCACAAGAGTTATATTTAAATTGTATTTCGAAACCTTGAACGTTATACTTAGAACACGAAGAAAAAACATTCAATACAAGAAGAATAAACTATGCCTCAAACACTCGTTCACGAAATACATTAGTTAAAAGGATAAACAAGCGTACATTAATATCCTGAGTGCCAAAAATCTACTTGCTCACGTTATTGAATTTTAAAAATAATTTTGTAATTTTGCACCTGGATTGACAATGAATTTATACATGAGTTAGACTGAAATAATGAGGAACTATGACAATTGATTATATCACTTCTACATTAACTCATTTATTGATCCAATTAGATTACAATTTCGAATAAAATACCGGCTTTCATAAATGAAACTGCTCAGGAACAATCTTTCTTCAATAAACTATCCACGAGAAAAACATGGAAGTTGTTAATACAAGTGACAAACTATCCAGAGAAAAACACCCGGCAGCCTAGTTCAGTTTGTTCTCATTGTTCAGTTTGGTGCGATGATAAATTGCGGCAAAAAGACAGTCTCCCGGGCGAAGTTTTGTCTGTTTTTCTCATCTTTTGAGAAGTGCAAAAATTGTGAGCGTGCAACAGGTGCTGCCGAATTTGGCCGCAGAGGCATTTCAGCGAATCGTTGACAGCTTTCAGGACACATAGACAAGGATGAACGTTTGTTGGTCATAGGCAGATAGAGAAAGATGGAACTAGTAGTGTCTGTGGTTTCATGGCCATAAATCGTGTGTCAGTCGCCGTGTTCCGGTTATGCCTCGGTTTTTCCCGACGGGAAAAGCTAGTGCTGGGATTTTCTCGCAGAAGAAAACCTCGTTTCAGTTGACACCGATGAAATAGCCTTGCGGCTTTCCCAGAAGACCTCGCCCACACTTCATACCTCGGTCATCGCCTCAACTGAATTCGGCTGCCGCTGCAGCTGTAACTCATCGCTGCCAATGATAAAGCACTTTGAAAACAATGTCGATTGCTCGCTAGAACAGCAGCTCCATCCACCGCTAACTTCGTGACTGTCATGCGAAATTGCTCATGCGTGCTTGTTATGTATGTGGTTCAGTAGTAGATTGTTATTGGGAGAGGATAACTGGTAGTTTCTCACGAATTACTGAGTTAATTCCTATATTCCATCCAAATTCGCCGATCAGTAGAATAATACATCAATTCAACTCAAATTCTGTTTATTTTCATAACTGAATCAATTCAACTACAACTCTGTTTACTTAAAATGTTACTTGGGGAAATATTTCTCTATTACTGTATTATCACCATTTCAATATTTTGATTATTTAATATATAATTAATAACTTCTCCACAAAGTTGAGGGATGGGAATAATGGTTCCTTTGTTAAGACCGATATAGAATTAGTTGGGGACAACAAAAGCACATGGATCGGAAGTACATATTATTTATCAGAACTTGAGTAGCTCACAGGTCTCAATAGTTTGAATTTGACAAATTCTTATGATAATTTCATTGATTTTTACCGATAATCTTGGGTTTTTCAAAGACTTCGGAGTTTCTCATTGTTTGATGTAGCCTATTATTAGCATCCACTTTAATCGTGATAAACATCTGTGCAATCTATACTTTCAGTCTCATCACAGGAAACAGCCATCTTCTAGTGAATAGAATATTTGAATTTAATTGCTGTTTAAACGTGTTAATTTTCAGAAGCAATTTAAATGGAAATTAAAGCGTCTTGTTGATGTATTTTAATGGGTGTGAACTCATGGCATTGAACATTCAAAGAAAGAACTGCCTGGCGAATGGTGTGAGACGGCATTTTACAAATGGTGGAGAAGATTGGTCCTATTTAGTATTCAAACGAGAGGAAGATAAATTATGAATTTTAAGTTTTCTGGAAAGCTAAAGCATATGCAAATTGATATCACAGATTGTGCTGAACTACTCTTCTTTTAGGAATGCCCAAGACGAATTTGGTATCATCTCTTAATAACACAAAGGAGATTCAAATTGAGATCAGACTCTTACAAGATGCTTTATGTAAATTTCAAACTTTGTTAATTGACTTCGCCCAATATCTTGCTCTATATTTGTTGAACTGACTTATTCAATTAGCATAAGGTAAACGAAAACTGATCAGTAGAAGTGCGAATAACCACACATCTCACAAGAGTCACACCATCACATGATAATCACGTTATCTCAAGTTCTCATTGCGACTATATGCAAAGTGATTTCATCTACGAGTAGAACTTTCAGGTCCTATGTAATCAAATCAATTCATGTTGTATGTGGGTTTGGAATAAAAATTTTCGAAAACTATAACGGAATTCATTTTTCCTTATAGTAGCTTGATCATTTCATGTCAGCTTTTCTATCAAACTCTTCCGCTCGGAGATATCATGACTCCCTAGACTAAAAATAGAAACTTTGACTTTACTCCCTGATTCATCACTTTCTTTTTTCTAGTCTATTTGTCCCAATAATCTAGCATTCGTGAAGCATTTTATTTCAATAATTTCTTCACTTTATCTGATTTTTCATTTTCATATGCTCCTATGTGATTCAATATTCTAACATTCCGAAATAATTATAATAATATCAGAATATTTTAAAATGTTATCAAATCATTTTTTAAATATTATTTTTCGAAAATCAATTTTCATACTGAATGCCTACTCTCATCTTCTTCCTGCATCACAACCTCTAATAAATTGAAACCTTACCTCTAAAACCTCTAATTCCTTTTCCCTGACTCTAACTCGTAATTTAGCACCCGATATAAGTCGCTGCTCATTTAGCAGCCGAGCAATGTTAGTTGCTTTTCAATGAATTGAAGATAAATTCAGGTGCCAACGGTGGGTGAAGGTGGTTAACCGTCTTCTCACTGCATTATTAATTAGAAGGAAGTCTGCGGCTGAACGCTGCGCTGAGTGGAATAATGTGTGAGCGCGCGTGTGTGTGTGTGGGGCGTGTGGTATGTGGCATTCAGCGCTGCTCTTTCCCAAATCGTTAAACCGGCGTATGAAAAAGCGTAGAAGGGATCTGCGGCGTTCTCGACGCGACTAATTATTGACCGCGCGTCACAACCGCAAGCTTCTGCTGCGTTCCGCGATACCAACCACACGTACTTTGTCAACAACGCGCGCTTCAAAACCTCTCATGTGTCGGTTAAGGTCGGTGGAGGCGCGTTTCGGGTGACGTGCTAACCGCTTTTCAAACGTCGGCGTGTCATCGTGTCGGGTTTCCAAGTTAACTCCACCGTTGCTTCTTGCATTATTAAACTCGGATCTTCTTTCTTCACCAGATCATCACAATACTAACCGTGTGATATGGGACTACGTAAATTCGTGAATTTGATCATGCAGCGATTTATTAATCCCTTTCTAAACTTTGCTAGACGGATTGAACGTTTTGATGAGGATCGAAGGAACTTCAATTTAATCAAAATAGGAAGAAGGTAACCCTTGGGAAAATGTATAGGTGACTTTTGAACTTAGGTTGCAGACTGGGTAACGGGGAGGATATTAAGTGTAATGAATTCTATTGTTTCCACACTAGAATTGATGACATGCAGTCAAATTTTACTGTAAATAACATAAATGTTACTCACTGGACTGTCTGAATGAACTGTAATGAATGTAATGGACTGGACTGAACTGTTATGAATTCATTCCTCAACAGAGTGATAATTTTGAGATAAAGTGCGACTTAAGACTGATTAAACAAAGGACAGTTGAATTGAACCATATTTGAATGACGTCATCCTGCAGAACCAATGAACCAATCTATGAAGCTCATTTTAATGACATTCTATGCCTGAATTTTACGAGGAGTTTTGCAATGGGACCTCACAGTCCAAGTTAACGACGAAGATTTATTTGGTTACTGATGAATCGATAGTATAGTAACTGTCGAATTGTATTGTAGAAATCCATTAGGTGGTTTAGTAATCCACTAGGTGACTAGAATCAGGTGACTCTGTAAAGGATGTAATGGCATCGTAGTAATTTACTAGGTGACTAGTGCCCGGTTTTTCAGTCGCTCAATAGACAGTTTATGGATCCAATAGCACTATTGATTCAATAACCATGTGTTTTCAAATGCAAAACGTTATTGATTCAATAAGTTTATTGAACGACTGAAAAACCGGGCATAGAGTAATAATCCTCAATATTGAAACTGAAATATCAGTCCATCCGATTTGACGTCTGTTATCATACCTTCAATATCTACAATCTGAACCCGATAGATTATTAGGCAACCTCGCAATCCATCTCGCCACCAGGGCAGAAACATCCGAATTCTAGGAAGAGAGAAGGTATTTTAGCGTGTTGTGCAGGGTAATTGGCCTTTTTGGTGATGGGCTGTCAGAGAGAGAGTTGATTGTTGATAGCTGCAGGTAGCGTTGCGGTGGAGTGGAGTTGACCTGTGGACGAGGAAGGCAGTTGGTATCGCAGCAGGCAAGAGATCTCAATCAAAATTTGAATACGAGTGCAGGCCAAGTGTTGGCCTGACGTTTCTGTGATTAGTTAGCGAAGGAGAAGGACCGAGGAGATCGCGAGATTGCGCACAGATGCCTTATTCAGATAGCGAATATAATTATCAAAATAAACGAACTTGCGAGCCCTCTCCTCTCGCCCGAAACCACTTTGGTGGGAGTACGTGCTTCAGTATGAAGATATATAAACCAAGCAACAGAGAGGGCCGGAACGCAATAATAAATAGAGACGGTGGGAGTGGGAAATGCGTAAATTTCGTAGGTCGAAATGAGTGAGGAACTAGTAGAGAGCTAACAATGAGAGAAGCATGATTGAGAAGAGTATGTGAGTGAGTGAGAGGGAGCAAGCATGACGAGTAGTGTTTGTTGGTGGTAAGGGGGTGGGAGGGGAATTATTTAGAGCGATGTTTTGCAGATGACAGGTATCACGTACAACAACTAACACCCATCCCTCTATTTCAGTTTAGTTTCTCCAGACTCGAACCAGGGACCACCTTACTACTCTTCATTTTCTTCTTCTTCTCCTTCTCCTCCTCCTCCTTACTTTTGTTTCTCTTCTTCTTCTTCTTCTTCTTCTTCTTCTTTCTTCTTCTTCTTCGTCATCTTCTTCTTCTTCTTCTTCTTCTTCTTCGTCATCTTCTTCTTCTTCTTCTTCTTCTTCTCCTCCTTCTTCTTCTTCTTCTTCTTCTTCTTCTTCTTCTTCTTCTTCTTCTTCTTCTTCTTCTTCTTCTTCTTCTTCTTCTCCTTCTCCTTCTCCTCCTTCTTCTTCTTCTTCTTCTCCTCCTTCTTCTTCTTCTTCTTCTTCTTCTTCTTCTTCTTCTTCTTCTTCTTCTTCGTCTTCTTCTCCTCCTTCTTCTTCTTTGCAGCAAGATGGCCGATTTGAGATCGGCGTCGGTGGCGGCAATCGCCTTCTTCCACATTGAAGAGCTCCCAATTAAAATATCGCCAACTTCACCTGCACCACTTCTTCCTTTTCTCCTTCCTCTCATCACCCACTTTACCATCTCCTCCTCCTCCTCCTCCTCCTCCTGTTACTTGAACCAGCAAAATATCAATAAGGCAAACAAGTCGTTTTGGTACTTGCGGAATAGCAATCGTGCTCACAGCATCTTTTATTCATATGGTATATTCCATCCATCTCTTGCGCTGGCCTTAGCATGCCTGTAAACCCGGCCGACCGACGTATTGTAAGCGCGTTGTACCACGCAGCCTATACATACCGCTTTTATAATCGCGTTTCTATTAACTTGATTAGGGGCTTATATGTTTGAAATTTATAACGCTGCGACCCCCGTATTATACAGGTGGCTTCTGCTTACGTTTTATTATAATGCACCTCAGAAATCAGTCGCAACCCTGTATATTTATGTCGTCGATCACGGAAACAATGTAGAAAAAGACGAATAACCTTTGCCTGTAGAAAAAACTGCTTGTTAGGTTGTCGATTCCGGTTGGTGAGACGGAATCTCAAAAGACGTCGTCCGCTTTATTATTGACTCGTATCAACCGGCCAACTCCAATTTAAGGCTACCTTCCCCCTCCCCTCTCACATTATTTATAATAACCAGCTGATCGATTGCACGTATAATATGTCGATTTCCCGATTTGTAAGGAGCCTGGTATTTCTCAAATTGGATAAACAGAATGCTGTTGTTGATGCTGTTGCCTCAAAACAGGTTGAATGCCGATTCAATCGATGCCCATTATTTGTTTGAGGCGCAACAGACCCTTAAATAATGGTCGGCATTGTTGCTGTACACATCAACAGACATCTTCTACATTCGGGATGTGTTTTCGTAGCTTCCTTCTAAACAAACAACGCACTTATTTCCATCAACTACTATAACTATCTCAACTATCTATCAACTATCTCACTCGTTCACTAGAGTAGTGATATACTATTGATACTGTATCACTGTGTGATACGATGCGCGAAGGTTCTTTTGCCAGACTATAGGCCTACTCTTGTAGTTTCTCTGATTTTCACTTGCACTTAGCCTAAATCATTAGCTCACTATTCCAATACATTTATGTAGAATTAGAATAAACTTTTGAGACTCCAAACAAAACTTATATTAATGATCAAGACTTTACTTGATGTGATATTGATTGTATTTTAATAGTTCAGTAAAATCGCTTCGACTTAATTTATTCTTCTCAATTTGTCATAAACTTATTATTACAATATATTTAAAAAATTCCATATAAATTTGCATAAAATTATAATCACATATTTCAAAATTCACTATTTAACACGGCTGGAATGTACAAGGTAGATTATACTGATGCCATATAAAAAGACTTATATGCCATTAAGGCTTATATCATAGATTTCGATTACCTCTTTTCATATTCAAGCCAATAGACATCAATAATAATTTATTAATTAATTGATTGTTGAACTGTCAGCAACAATTTGTTGGAGATGTATTCTATAATCTATCCATTGTGTCTATTTGTTCGTACATGCTTGCTAAGCTCTTATTCCCCTATTTCTTGAACTCCGCTATCCAAAATGTCACTAAGGGTGGTTTGAATAGAAAACTACCAATAAAAAAAAGAATAACCGGTGCCAGTCCGTCTGAGATGTCCTGGAACAATCAGGATAAAAGGGATAGTGAAGGATGGAATGAAGAAAGGACAACGGAAGTGAGAAAGATGATGCTGTGGGGGGGGGGGGGGGAGGGGGAGGATCCGAGCTCCCTGACCGGGTCCATCCCACGGACAAGTTAAAGGGGATCAAAAGACTTGGAGGGAGCTGCTGTCGGCTCAATTTAAAGTTGCTCTGGTAATATTCGTCGCGATGTTTGACAGCATGTTCGTATTCTTGTCCCTCTTTATCACCGTATCCTCTTTTATTCCTTCGACGTGTTTTGTCCAATTCGAATCTTTTTCTGAAGCCGCACTGTTGTGCTCTTCTCAGCTTTCTTATGATCCTCCTTTTTTGCTCCATTCCATCAGCTTGTTGCCAGCATCCCCAACTCGTCTAACTTTCAAAACTGTCCACCTTTATTGCATTTGCTCACCTTCCCCTCTCCTCTCTACAATCATTCGTCCTTATTTCGCTACTCTAACCTTAAAATACTTTGTAATGACATTTCAAGGTCAAAATACGGCTCAAAAATGAACGAAAGATATTGTTGGTTTTGGCTAACCAAGGCTTGTAAATTGTTCTTTTTACAAACACTGAGGCATAACAACTTCATTCTGGCTGTCTTGGCTGACCCCTCCTTTATTATTTAGAATTGATGATTATAATATTATTGAATATTGAGAAACTTACCTCACTTTCAGGTGCTTCGAATCTTTGGAATGTTCAATTCAATATTCAAGATCAGTAGAATTATTGACAATCTCTCATGCCAGATTAACTCAAATTCCATTCTGACCTTATGTATAGACTTGATTATTATCTTAATTAAAAAATAGAGCCAATATAAACCATGTATATTAAATATTTTCACTTACTATAATGTTTTCTCCAATTGAGATCAATCAATCAATTTATTTTCACACAACAATAATACAATACAATATTCAACAATACATTTTCTAATGAATAATACACATATAATATTAACAATAAATTACGCTTAATACTACCTGCATACATCAGCAAAGCTAGGCTTGTGCGCTGATGTACATATTTCTTTGTTTATAATATTGCTTAACGATAAATAATATTGCTCAACAATAAATTTAACAATATCTATATCTACATAAAAAGATTATATGGAATATGGAATATACAAGACCAATCTTAAGAAATATATTACATTAAGCTACCAATCTTAAAATAAAAGTTATTTCTAACCCAATCAATTAATTCTATACTAAGTTTATAGGTGATTTTATTATGTATGAACTGGATGGGGATTATATTCATTAGTTTGCTGCTTATATATTGGGTTTGATGTCTGCATATTTTTTTATGATAGAGCGGAATATGGATGCTATTGCTTAAAGGTCTTATATTATAAGTGATTTGCCTGCTCATAAATTGATTTTTATTAGCGCAAGAATAAGTCACAATTCTCTTCACAAATAACTGCCTAATAGTTAATACATCCAGTTCTTCAAAAATTAATTTACTAGAATAAAGCCTAGGTCTACCTAATGCAGCTCTGATGATGTGTTTCTGAAGCGTGAATAACTTATTCATGTGGGTGTTCATGGCCCCACCCCAGACTTCAATGCAGTATTGAAACAGGGATTCAGCATAGGAATGGTATATTAAAGATATTGAAATTAGATGTATTTCATAATGTAAGTAGCTCAAATTAATAGACAATATAAATTTGAATATTCATTCTAATCAAATGCTGTAAAATTTTTTTTTTTTAAATAGGCTAAATTTTACCCGTAATAATTTAACTTTTGATATGAACATCAGTAATAATTTAACAGTAAATTAATTTATTGGTAATTGAATTTATAATAGTTTGACAGTTTATGGAATCAAATTCAATGGAATGAAATACGATTAACTTGAGAAGCAAGCAGTCTGTTTACGATTGCCCCACTTGAATTCTATTGGTGGATGCCAATTTCAACGTCAGCTGACATATTTACTACGTCAAACGACTTCGACCAATCACATGCTAGAACACTTCAGGTTCTGAGTAGAAGTCCACGCCCAACAATCGCTCCTATTGGCTGATGCCATTACGTCATTACAAAGACTCCATTATGTCCAACCATACCATTCAAATGTGTATTTGTTTAAATTTTCTGTGAAATGAAATAATCGCCATCAAGAAAATACGTACTGAATAGTTTAGGAGAATGAATGGTTTATTTATTTGAATTGTGGTGATTATTGGCAATCTGTATCCTCGCTTTACAAATATTAATGTTACTACAAGGGGGGTTTTCAGCACAAATGTTGTTGCTACTGCCAAACTGTGATTTTATTTTCAAGTAGCTGTGTCCACAACTCCCAGTTGACCTTACGAAATTTGTAATCTATTATTCACTTGTGGATAATTCTCTTGGAGTGTAATCTTTTATGGTTACAGTAATTTGGACATGACATCAACATTTGGACTATTTATGTAACTGGATTTAGGAATTGAACAAGTTTTGGGCGCGACTGCCCGTTCCTATTTACTACTAGTATTTGTTTGATTCATCCAATAATGCTAACTCGTTTTATGAGGAAGTAGCAGCTACTTCAATAAACAATTTTTTATTTATAATGAAAACTCTTGGATGTAGTCAAAAATATCACTGTATTTAGTAGTGAAATTCACCAACATGTTTCGCCATCTTCAGTGTACTGAATAATTTTTCTTTATTATTTATTTGTTATTGAAACATCTTCAGTCATACCATCCGCCACTGTACGGCAGATGAGCATCTCCAATCTGTGGAGTTGTCCCGGCAGATTAAAGCCGAAATCGAACACACAGACTAATTACTCGTTGAATGAAGATTGAGGAGGCCGCCTATTGTTATCCTTGGACGGCATATGTAGGGGATTTCGAAGCATAGCTCGTTAGCTTGTGTTGGTGAGCGAGCACACATGAACACAAACATAATATGTGTATGTATGTGTGTGTGCTTGTGTATATGTGTATAACAGCATGTTTCGAAGCCGACTTCGTCGCCGTTCCTCGGGAGAGGCCCCCAAATTGCGCTGGGTCGTCCGTATCATCCGGGATCAATAGTGGACTGGCTGAGGTTTCAAGTCTTCGTGTAGCTTCTCAATGCTTGATCCCAACTACAATAGCCCTTAATCTCTACGTCCAGCGATCAGACGGACTGAATAACAATGCTACTGATCAGAGAATCAGTACTCCTGATCCTGAAGACGCATTCAACCAGGGAACCTGTTCCAAATTTTGTGTCCAGCTGGTAGTCAGAATAAAAAATTAGCTCAATCTTGGTGAACATTTAGTCGATTCTGTTGATGAAAAAATTAGACTTGGAATGCTCTTATAGTTATAATATTATTCTTATCATAATGTTCTTATTAGTAGACTCTTATATACTGGATTTACTGGATAGTCTTATATACCTACCCGGGTCTCCCAACTATTAAAAGCCATACGCTAAATAAATAGTAGATTAGAAGTATATTATCACTATATTATTGTTTTATAGTAGGTTATTAATATAGAGCCTATATTAGATTCTTGAATATTGAAGCGAATTGTTCAATAAAATTATCATGATGAACGTCATATCAGAAAAATTCAAATTAATCTTATCAACTGTGGAATATCTTGAGTGGCATCTTAAAAATACGTACTTCCACTAAAAAATATTGGTAACCACGAGTCGATATTTCTAGATAATTTTTTGGATTGAAATTTAATCACTGATTGAGAATATGAATTCATTTGTATACTAGTGATGTAAGTAACCATGAGCGTAGCTCCGGGGGGGTACAGGAGGGCACGTGCCTCCCAACATCTTGTAAAAAAATCCTGAGATCTGCTAAATCGATACATATCTGTTAGTCCTTAATTTGTTCAGTCTAGGGCCTACCAAAACTATTCATGAGCATCATTTTGAGTACAAAAACATATAAAGTACTTTTTTGTAGTATACTTTTTGGCTTATTACCCTTATTCTGATTTGTGCCCCCCCAAATTCATGGCCCACGCTACGCCTATGTAAGTAACTATGGAATCGGAGTTAGTTGTAGACAAGATATCACTAAATTCCTTTGTAGATGAAATAATTTTGAATGTGAACATGAATGTTGGAAATGGTAGAGTCTGGGAAACGCAAGTAATTTATGCTGAATTTCGCGAGATCACACAAAATGTGTAAATTCGGTCACGCCTAATGAGCGTTCAATTTGAAGCTCTGCAATTGAATTTCAATGTTTTCCTGCTTGTTGTAATTTTGTTGGTAATCGTTCATCAAGAGTCGACCGTCACAAACATAAATTTGCCTAATCGGCCTAAGCTCATCGGTTGGCTGCGAGCAAAGCAAGTTTCTGGCATAAATTCCAATAAAAATTCGGATTATTTTTAGTGCCGCTTCGGCTCCTAGCGTTTGAAAGCGCTTTGTTGGTTCGTGTTTGCTTTCTGTCGTTCATAGCTCAATAAATTATCTGATGACTTTTTACGGCCCGGAATATTTCATCCCAAACGTGGGATAATCGGGGGAAGTAATTAATTCAAAATACGATTCACTTAACGCGTAATTAAAAGTGACGTCAGCCGGCTCTTTCATTGAATTTCATCCTACTCTTTCATTATGTGCACTTCGATCCTTTGGAAGGTTTTCCACCATCAAGCGGTTGAATATTAATACTTCATCAACTTTATGTTGCTCACATTAAATTTTATTTTATGATTTTTGACGAGTGACATTTGGTCTCATATTTACCGTTTCAACACTCTTGAGTCATGATGAATGATGATTACATGCTTATTGCTTCGTCACAACGTACATAACGTAGGACATTGTACTCTAGTTGCAGCTTCATGTGAAAATTAAACAATCCCAACATTACTCCAGCTATACAGTATTAGTCTAGTAATCAATTAATTTATTCTCAACTATTTTTTATCGACTCTATTTCAGATGTTTGATTTATTCGTCTCCACTTGGGATCTTCGAGTAACTGTGTGGTGGTATTACAATCAGATTCTATATTTAAAAAGTATCTTGTTACATCAATGGTATTAGTATGAAGTCAACTTAAGTATAGCGTATTTCAGGAGGAAGGAAATTGAATTTTCCTACTCCCAATTTGATTGATATCATTCATTCGTTTCTGGACTTGAAATGTTTGTGATCCAAATCCTTGTGTGATGAAAATCCTTGGAAACTGTACAGTTCAAGCCAAAAATATTCAAGTTTCAGTTGTAATAAAACCAAAATCGTATGCTCTCAAGACTTTTAACTGATAAACCTGCAAATTATCGAATTTGACAGACGAGTGCACTCTACTGATGTGAGTGGTTGTCCTTTTAAATATTCAACTGTGAACTTTAAATTTTCATGACTGACAATAACAGCGTGGGCTTTTATGGAGCTTGAAAAGCTCTTTTGGCTTATCAATAGTAATAGCCTGAAAAGTTTAATGGTAAATAGCCAGATAAGTCAATATTTAGTTAGGAGTGATACAATGTTCATTCAAAGCGGATCAAATACCTTAGGATGTGATTTATGGTTAGTGAGAGTTATTCATCCATAAGATTTTTGCTAGAAGACCATGTCTGTCGTTTTATAGTTAGTGAGAGGTGTCATAACTCATGATTGATATCCATTGGTTATTGGGAACCATCTTATTTATATCTTCCACAATCGATGTACGATTTTATGAGTTGAAACCTGCATAGATTTGATGGCATCGCCTTGCGCCTGAATAGTGATGAAGGTGATATAAGTCTGGCTACACTTTTGCAGATTTTACTTGCAGAATCGTCCGTTGAATGGCATATGGGTATCTGCTAAACGACCGTCTGAGTGTTATTTGAGTTATTCAGGAGCGTCAGCTAGCATTGAGAAAACTGAATCTCTTCCTCTTGGCCAACCAACTTCTTCTATCGATATCACAGATACAAGATATAAAACTGCCATCATTTCACTGGCGATTGCCTCCAAAGCGTTATCTCTATTACCTTCCCTTCCTGTCGAGCCTATTCCGGAAAATTTATTCCAAGGGCCACAGTGTAATGGCGACAATACTACTTATTCTTTTGTGTTTCTATCTGTGAAGTCAGACAGTCTTGTTGAATTGCATCTATTGTAGTGATTCAACCGTTGGCGTATATTGCTGTATTGATTCAGTAAGATGTTTTCAAGATGTATTATCAGACAACACAAGAACACATAGATTCTATTTTTGAAGGGAGGGGCCATGTCGTGTAATATATCTTTTATACTGTATCATCATTCATTCCCAGTAAACTAATTCCAGAATTATTCTGCAGATTCTGCTTGAAACTAATATTATTAATTTTTAGTAAGTTCATCATAATAAATTTCATTTCAACGCAAATTTTTGCGACGAACTCTGAAATTATCTACTTGGAAGCATAGCTAGCAGAGAATAGCATAATTTGTTAATAAATCGAATGAAATGAAATTTTCTGTGATAATAGCTAATAATTCAGTATAGATTTTTATGAAAAATAAATGTTTATTACCCGATTGCATCTAGCATCTAACTTAGTCCTTTGTAAAAAAAATTTTGTTTTGTAATAAATAAGCTGAGAATAGCATAATCCTCTCAAAAAATTCTCCAAAAAAGAATTCGTCACCCGTCCCCTACCCCCGACCCTATTGAAAACGCTGGTGTGGAAACTAAAATTTGTGTACCAAAGAAAAAATCCAAAAAATTTTTATAAGCTTTCAGTAAGAAAATGGTTTGATATAGCGTAAATAAGAAACCCGTCCCCACTCGCAATATACATTTATACATACAATATAATAATTATGTGTAGCCAACCCAAACAAAAATGAAAACTCTGTTCTGGAAGCCATTGACATTGAAGAAAAAATTTGGAAGAAATTTTGGGGGAGGGCGAGGGCGCTCAATCTCACCCACTTAAAATCACGAATTAGAAATATGCTAAACTTTCAGGAATCATACTCTCAGTGTTTGAGCTAACAAGTTTTTATGAACTTTCTAAATTATTGAGCGCCCTCCCCCAAAATTTCTTCCAAATTTTTTCTTCAATGTCAATGGCTTCCAGAACAGAGTTTTCATTTTTGTTTGGGTTGGCTACACATAATTATTATATTGTATGTATAAATGTATATTGCAGAGGGAGACGGGTTTCTTATTTAGGCTATATCAAAACATTTTCTTACTGAAAGCTTATAAAAAATTTTTGGATTTTTTCTTTGGTACACAAATTTTAGTTTCCACACCAGCGTTTTCAATAGGGTCGGGGGTAGGGGACGGGTGACGAATTCTTTTTTGGAGAATTTTTTGAGAGGATATCAGTTTTTTTTAATCACCTTCTTGTTATAGAGGTATAACACTGCAAACACAATGGATGGGGAGAGAGTTAATTCTTTTTAAACAGTGAAATGCCATGTTATTTAATAAAAGATATTTTATCCTCACTATTTGGGTGCTACAAAATTATTCTAGCTATAAGTGAGCCAGTTATGGTTAATACTGAATGAACAAACAAGACGTTGTGACTGTGTCTGTTGCATCACACGTTATCATTTACTATCCAGACTTTAACGACATATCATTGTAGCAACATTAATTCATGTATAAGCAGTTATCCACCAAGTTTGTTAAATAAGATTAAGATTTTGAATTTAGATTGAAATTTTAACCCATTACGATAGGTCACATGACCACTTTTGATGAAAAAAATATTTCGTAATCGAAAAATGAAATCCTTGTAAGAATTTGCCCAACACCATTATTATACATTCCAGGAACAAAATTCTCAAATTTTCCCCATTAATGATTCTAAAATGAACGATTCAATTTTTCTATTTCCTGTCAGAGTTTTATTTCTTTTAATTGCTCAAATTGTTGAATTGACGCGACATTTACATTCTTTAAAACTTCAAATTCCAAATATTGCAACTTTAATTATTATTTGGGCAGAGCTACAGAGCTTAATCGGACATTGAATGATTTGAAATTTTAAATGTGAATAGACTTCTACTAATCTACTTGAAGGTTTGGAAGATCTTCCAAACTATTAGACCCTCAATGACCAATTAATTCTCAAATTGTAGGTATTTTAATATACTTTAAGAAATATGTTGGATGTCATATATGAGAAAGTGATACTCACGGTCAAAATTCAAAAAACAAATGAAAAATTACGATAATTGAATGAACTTTGAAGAGCTGTATTTCGCAAACGGTTGAGCCTACAATAACAAATTTGGTCTCAAATTGTAGGTAATTGAATCAGCTTCCAAAACTAGGTTGAATGTTCCATATGGAAAAATGATTCTTCAGGGTCATAATTGAAGAAATGTAGAAAAAGTGGAAAAATTCAACAATTTGATAAACTTTGAAGGCCTACATCTCGCAAACTATTGGGTCTACAATAATCTATTTGGTCTCAAATTGTAGATTCTTAAATTATCTTTCAAAACTTTGCTGAAAGTCACATTCGAAAAAGTGATGCTTCACGGTCAAAATTGACCAAATGTAAAAACAAGTGAAAAATTACGATAATTTGATGAACTTTGAAGAGCTGTAGGCCTATTTCGAAAACGGTTGGGCCTACAATAACCAAATAGGTATCAAATTGTAGGTATTTAAATTTACTTTCAACCCTATGTTGAATGTCCTATATGAAAAAGTGATTCTTCAGGGTCAAAATTGCGAAAAATTGAAAAAAAGGGTAAATTCTCGTTGATTTTATGAACTTTGAAGAGCTGTAACTCGCAAACGGTTGGGCATACAATGATAAATTTGGTCTCAAATTGAAGGTAATTTGATATACTTTAAGAAATATGCACAATGTCCTCTATGAAAAACAGATTCTTCAGGGTGAAAATTAGCCAAACATAAAAAAAGTGCAAAATTCCGCCATTTTGTACGATTTTTGGAGATGAACCGGTAGTTTGCCTAGGTCTAAAACTTAGATTTAGCATCCCAGGACTACCATAAACATTACTAAAAAAAAAAACGACTATCCCATTTCATACAAGGTAGACCCTATTTTTGATGACAATTTTACTGGGCTATTATTGAAAAGGTCGAATTTGGCGGTGGCAACAGTGTGAAACTTTTAGTTTTTAACCGCTAGGATCGCGACATTTACATCAGGGCCACCTAGGAACATGGTCTAGCTAGACACTGAATTTAAACGTGCAGCTGACGTCATCACATCGTGTCCATAACAACTCATGTTTACAACTCATCCCTGCATTAAAATTGGAATTCGTGTTTGGTTTTTCTCGTCTCGAGTTTATTTCAACTGCACAATTACCTTTTGGTGGGTAAGTAGGTCTATTTATTTATTTTTAAATAATAAAAATTTAAATATTCAAACTTGGTTGTGATCAGTGGCTGTTTATGAACAGTATAGTGGAGTGGTAGGCCTCTTAGCCGTGACGTCACATTTCGAGTGTCTAGGCCATGTTCCTGGGTGGCCCTGTTTACATTCGATAAAAAGCTTCAAATTCTACCTTCAAATTGCAACTTTAATTTTTATTCGGACAGAGCTACAGAGCTTAATCGGGCATTTAATGATTTGAAATTTTAAATGTAAATAGTTTAAACATGTCTTCAATCGCTTTTGGTAGTCCGAAATCTCAACTCATTACAGATTTTTCACATCAAGTGCTCAAAGTTGAAAAAAATTGAAAAATCCCAAAATTAGTAAAATGACAAAATACCCGTATATAGTATCTTTGTGAATTTATATCGTAGAAAGTTCGTTCTGATCTTAAATGAAAGCGCTCAAAAATCTAAGAAAATAATGTCATTACAACATTTTAAAATTTTCACTACCTTCCGCGTAAATTGAGATGGCGGCATGCGAACATCAAAGGGAAGTTCGTTACAGAATATATAGTGGTCCCGGTCTTTCATTCGTATCACGGGGGGGACGGGTGGTGGAACGACCGTTCCACTAGATACGAGTATGTTAATTAATCAAATAAGATGAAATTATCTGTGATAATAGTTTATTATTTAGTACAGATGGCTATGAAAAATAAATGTTGATCACCCGATTCTGATTCTAGGTGCTTTGTAATAGATTTTTGTTTTCTATAAAAATTTTGTTTTATCATTATTAATAATTGAATTTTGTTGATTGTTGCAGGTGATAGAAGAGTACCATAGCAGTCCAGTGATACCGTCGTTGGCTGTGATCGTAGTGTGCTCCATTTTATTGATAGCTATGCTCCTTCTCGCCACCGTCCTAGTCTGGAAGTGAGTACTCTAATCCTTATTCTTACCTCTTTCATTTTTCGGATTCGTGCGAAATGTTCCTAACCCACCGATTACTTGAGGTATTTGAGATATCTCACAGATTACTTGAGATATATCACAGATTACATGAGATATATCACAGATTAATTAAAATATATCACAGATTAGTTGAGATATATCAAAGATTAATTGAAATATATCACAGATTACTTGAGATGTATATTACAGATTACGCAAGATATTTAAGATACTTGAGATATTACTAATAATGCAGAATCACAACTTTAGCATTAAAAGGGGAAGTATGAATCTTGGAATGAAGGATAACTGGAATGAAGATTGACAAAATTTCATAAATGAAGCATATTATATTGATTCTTATTATCATAATTATAAAGTCTATAAACTATTATATAACTGAAAAAATGGTTTGAATTAAATCTGAATCTTGTTCTTCATTTTTTCTTAATATTCTTCTATGGAATAATGTATTGTGTTCAATCGTGGATTCAAAATTACTAAAATAAGAGAGGGATTGATGGTTTATGAACAAACGTATGGCCTAATTTATTGACTTCATTGAAATTATTGTGAATGATTGACAAATATATCATCTAATTGCCGGATTAAAGTCGAATGAACAATGTGAATTGGTGTTCTAATCTCTTTGTAGAAGAAAATTGAGTACTGTATTTGAATAACTTTGAACATTCAACTCGACATATTACTTACCACATTCTTTTACAAATTAATTGAATTCCATAGTGAATTCTTTATGAATGATATCTCTTGAGTTTACGATGTGATAGGGCAGGTGCTTTTGAAAGTATATTGCTTATTGCAACAAATTGAATAAGCTGCTTTGCATCCCATCAGATAATAAAAAAAGAGCATTCAAGAATGAAGCATATTGTTTGGTAATACCTTGAAAAGAAAAGGATAGAACATAGAAGAAACGATCATGACTTGTATGAGCCAGTTACTTCTCAGGCAAGACCCGTTTAAATAAGCTTAAGACACGAACTGGATAAGTTATTGTAAGCTCAGGTTTGTAACTTCCTTAACTGCGCCTGTCTGCTTTCAATTCTGCGTTGTTATTTGTTTGTATTCCGTTTTAATTAAAGAATACAACCAGTGAAACGGTCGGCAGATAGATGAATGAGAGATGAAAAGTTAATTACTTTTGAAAATTACAACGCTACTATACGGCCTCCACTCGTGAATTTCGACTGAGAGAAGAGAACGCTTCTTTATACTCACCTCGCACTATGCTCCCTCTCTCAATTACACTCTCAATCGCTCACTCTCTTCCTCTTTCTCTCTTTTTTTCTCTCTTTTTCTTTCTCGCCCCATCCACCTCTCCAAACTACTGTTTTATCTCTCTCAGTAAAAGAAGATGTTTGCCCACTGTAGGTAACCGGTGCCTTAAAACAGAAAGATAACCGCCCTGAAACGGTTCGCAATCTGTGTGCTAATTAAAAATAAATCAGGTGCTATTCATCTTCAAGGAAAGGATAACGAACAGATGGTCAATACCACTGAATTACGGCGCTGAGAGCGCAAATGCTACAACGCATGAATTTTAAGAGTATCAACCTAACAAATAATTCACACTTGTGTAAGGTCTCATTTATTTTAATTGCTCTATGTAATATGAAAATCTGATTGAATTATTTGAATTCTATCTTGTTTGAAAAATTAGAGGACGATGATTGAGATTTGAGTAAGGTCTATGGAAAATGTGAAATAATAATGATTGTGGAGCGTGAAAACTACTTGCAATGAAAATGTAATGAAATGAAATTACGTTTTATGAGAAATACTTTAACTTCTAAAATAATAATAACTTTTGCCAATAATTAAAGGATTGCAGAAAGATTTACCTGAAACAACCTTAAAAGTGTTGGTGGATATAGTTGCAAACTTTGAACAAGTTTAAATTGAAATTATAATTAAGTTAAATTATAATATTTCATGATTTGATCCTCTATTAACGATGTGCATTGATGTTCGTATCTATTCGTAGAGGGAAAATTCGCTTTACAATTGAACTGATGGCTTGAAAGTGAAAAACGTATAAAAATGAAGATAAACCAATATTATTGTAAGAAGTGTAAAATTTTCTTATTTCGCGGATGGCGTATGATTTTTGAGAGACCTCATATGTTTATTTTTCCATTTGTAATGAGCTAATTCATCCGCCAAATTTAACAAAAAAATACTATAATTTCATAGTGATACTATTCTAAACTCACAAAAGAGCAAACGCCATTGATTTATGCCTATAATCAACGATGAAATTCGAAGCCCTCGATAGTAATTGCTGGCTCTCGACTGTTGATTTTCAACTGAAAAGGCACAAGTAGATTCTGTACCAATCGATGTTTTAATGAAGCTGTTTAAATGTTTGAACCTGTCACTGTTTGCTGCTCGAATTGCCACGTCTCATTTAGCATGGAAATTTGATAGGTAGGTAGGCAATAGGCGAAATTCTAGTCGGTCGAAACAGAAATTGCTCAATACGAGTATTGTTCGTCTCTCTATTTGAATAATGAAGCGCAGAGTGGACGGTGAATAAAAACGAGCTGTTATTCATATGAATATAGAGAGACGCTCGTAAAATGACGAGGCCGGTCACGGCAGATGGGCAATTGCCGAGTGGCTTCCATCATAAAGCAGTCACTCATCTACAGTTGTTATTTGTCACGGATAAAAAATTGAACTTCCCGCCGCCAGGGAATGGAAATGGGGCCTGAATTAATTAAACAGCTGGCTGGCATTTCGGGAAGCGACAGACCCGGTACCGTACCCGGTATCAGCTCACTCTGCGGGGGCGCTCATCATTCTAATGTCTCTTTCCAGCCATCATTCAGTCATCTATCAAGGTCGCCAGCGTCAGCCACTTAGTACACTCGAAAATACTCTCACTGTCTACCTACCTCAGCTTTGAGCCAATGCATGATAGATGAAGTGAATTTTGATAGCGAGTTTTGAAACAATGCTGATAACGAAGTAAACCATTTGTTTAAGAGAAAAAATATTGTTGGTAGATGATGTACTATCATTGACGATGATGACTGAAAATATAATCTATGAAAATATCATTTTATACAGAAAAAATTGCATATCATTTAACAGGAAAATATAGAAAGATTTTACATAATCAAGAGACCAGACAAGTTATGTAAATGAGAGAGACCAATTACACAAACGAACGTCGATACTGTTGGAGACTAATAGTTGTAATGTCTTAATATCGTATGTTAGTCTATACATCTTTGATGACGTTCTAAGGACATCGAATGTCCTATATGGTGTAAATTTTTATCAGAAACGTATTTAACTAGCTGTATTTTTTTCCAAAATCAGAGAAACGTAATCATTGATACTTACTTGGAGATTGACTTTAGACGTAGTTCTTCAAATTCCTGCCTCTCTTTTTCTTGAAAACTCCACTCCCCAACTCCCTAAAATCACTGTTCTCGTCCCTCTGCAGGTAGCAAAAAACTAACCCAGCGAATTGGGTAATTCATTTTTGTGGCGCATGAAATTGATGTTGTTGGGAACATTGGGTGACACAGTGTTTATCTGTTGCAGACATAAAAAGAAGATGAGTTTTTTACCGTGCAAGTCGTCGCCCCAGAACCGGTGCGACGTAACTCACGGCGGCAATGGCGTCATCTACGAGGACCTCACTAACATCAGGCCCAGGGTGCTGCCGCAGCCTTCAATGGAGGTACGCAAATCACTCTCTACTTTTCTCATCTATGTTTCTCATCCTCTATGTGGGTCTTACACAAGGTGTATAGAATGAAACCCCTTGGGTTGTACATGGTAAGAAGAGATGGATCTTCACTCTCTTAGTTACTTTCTGTTTGGGGCTTATTTTCCTTGTTGTTACGAGATGGACTCTCTCTTACCCACTATGTAGGTAAGATTGTGACAACAGCTAGAATTTCCTTCTAGCTATTATTCTGTGGTCAATATTCGCAGTAGCGGAAGTCTTCAGAGTATTATATAGCATTATTAATTATTAGTACAGTATAAAAAAAGAACTGACTACCCCATTTCATGGAAGGTAGACCCTATTTTTTTGACAATTTTACTGGGCTATCAGGTGAATTCACTGTAAATGGAGGATTCAAATTGAATTTTGAAAAAATTAAGATTATTTTGGTAAAGTAGGTTATAAGTTAGAATGATCATATTTGTGAAAAACTACAATTATTCAACTTGAGAAATCATAATATGTTGAATGAACAATCAAATTGTTTGAATTCAATATTTCCAATTATTTTTAGACTGTATATAGACTATATTTAGATTGAGAATTTTTATTACTGTGGGCTGTAGTTTGAACTGGAATTCAAAAATGTACTGTAATTTTAAATTAAATCTTATTTTTATTATTGCAGATGTTGGATGTTAAGTCTCGAGCAGTCTATCCGAATAACTGCAACTATCCTGTGATAAGCCATTCTCCAGTGTTCATTTGTCCTCCACCCCCTAGGCAAGAGCAGTACTGCTCACAAGACTTATATAACCCCGTCTACGAAGAACTATCTAATGGTAAGTTAACTCCTTTTATTCACAATTGATACTTCAACTCTCACCATACTAAGCGTGGTCAAGGAATAAATCATATTGATTCAGCTAAATAATCAGCAGTAGGAAATATACCAGTGAAGAAATTGTTTAATATGGCATTTTCTTTTAATTTAATGAAGAGGAATCACAAAGTGGAATTTGAATCCAGACTAGAATAGTAGTATACACTAATTTGTGCATGATCAGTTAAGTATACAATGTAGAGGAGATTACAGAATAATAGATAATGTATAAATTGACTGTAATGATAGATTATGTATCTCTACATTTCCTTTTGCAGTAGCTGTGCAGATTTTTTTCATAGGTAAAATAATTTGATAATTTTGGAAAGACACATTGGAATCAGGCTCTATCGATCACTTACAAAGATTCGAATTTTTCTCCACCCTCCCAATTAATCAACATTCCTTGACAGTCAACAGTTCAATCTTTAAGACTGTATAAATTTAATATTATAGCATATTTTTTTCTGCCACTATATTTTTCATTGCCAAGAAAGGTAAACAAACAATTCACTCATACATATACATACTCATGTGCAAAAATTAGTAGAGTAAGTCAACATTATGTCAACATCAGCATTGTGAGCTGATGCCCACATGAGCTCTAGGCTTCAGCGAGGGTAATAGGATGGTGATGAGTGACGAATACTGTTTAGGCAGCCGAGAATGACTCCTTAACCTCTTTTTACTGTCACCAATATGTATAAATATAATGTACTGTAATTTTTTTTATTTGTGAATCTTTTTTAGTAGTAGAAAATGAATTATTAATCCATTTATTATTTCTAATAAATAATTCTATCAACTTAACGTCAACATTTTGTTCTGATTGCATAGGTTCTGGCGAGCGCGGAGAGTCGGACGCAGAGAGCGAAGGCGGGCAGCAGGCGCGACTCAGCGAAGACGAGTTCGCGGAGGACGAGCTCAGCCTGGGGGAGCAGGGAGGTGGCCTGGTAGGGGGCGGAGGTGGTGTGCCGGGGGGGCATTCGGGTACCAGCTCGCTGCAGGGCTCGACCGGCAACGACCTGTGCCGCGACGTCGACTCGAGCGACGCCGACGACCGCAGTCGCTTCCTGGGTGGCCGCCACCTCGGTGGCCGCCACTTGAGTTTGCCGCCCAGTCAGCGGGGGCCGCGCCGCGCTCCGAGGCCGCGCAGTCTGGACAGGCGACGTGGCACGCAGTGGCGAGCCAAGCCGATGCCACCGCCACCCGAGTGCGGCGACTTCCACGAGGGTCTCCTGCTCGATGCGCTGCTCCAGCTCTACCCCGGCGGCGCCACTCAGAACGACCACCATCGAATGCCTTACATCGTGCCCATGCCTAACGCACCCGCAGGCGGCCGCACGATCAACCCCTACGAGAGTATCCCCGTCATGCGTGGCCACCACCACCCCATGACCACGTTCCGGCCCCCGCCGCCTCCCAAGCCCCTCAGCCACGACTCCGACTCCGGCTACAGCCACAACACGAGCGGCGGCCGCGGCGGCGGGGGCGGGGGCGGCAGCGGGGGCGGGGGCGGCACCGGCAAGGCCTCCAAAGAGTCCTCGCACCGCCTGCCCAACTCCACATCGACACATGCCTCCAGTCTCGTCCTATCCTAGTACCGGCAGTCGACTCTCTCTTATCACTCTCTCCGCAGCTAGTACTTTCAGCACTCTCTTCTTGTAAACTTCTTGTTCTTCTATAAAGGCAGTCTTTACTTCTTCCTATCTTATTATAATGTAAATTTAAATCAATTTATCCTCAAATAACATTATTATCCTTAATTTAGGATAACATTATTATCCTCAATTATCCTCAATTTACATTATCCTCTCATTCAACTGCGTACGTACAATTTTTTCAACTTCATTTTCAAAATTACATTTTTCATAAAAAATTAATTTTTTCAAAATTACATTTTGATAATGTTCTATCAAATTTTTTTGAAAATACGTGAATACAATACGCACATTTTTTTACAATGTTAATACTAACGTGTTTCTGAATTAAACTTTTTCTTGTTATTGTTGAAGGTTATCATTTTAGTAATTGAATCAAAGTAAAACGTTCAAAGAATGAATACATTGCTGCATTCTTTCATCGTATAGTTGATTTGTTTTTGAATGATTGTATTCAGAATTCAATTTCAAATACATTCTTCGTTTTATCAAGTTATTATTATTGTTTATTTTCCATATTATCGGACTGAAAGTCGATTCCAGAAATTCACCCATGTAAAGAAATAAAGAAATAATTGTTTTATAAAAAGCTATTCTGCAATGTCTGTCTGTCTGTCGTTAATGTGAACCGATTTAGGGGAAATAATGTCAAGCCATGTACTGTGGAAAATCATAGTTGCTATTCAGTGAAGTGATTTAATCTTGCTTGGTGCTACAAGAATGTATTATTTTCTTATAGGTAATTTAAGATACTTAAGAACGTTCATTGAAAGACAAACCTCAGGGATACGATTCATTTGTGCTTAATTTCTGAATAAGATTCATTTAGACTAGTTTATAAGATGATCATGCTTATATTCCTCATGGTATGATTTTTTTCTGATCTATCATTTTTGTTTTGAAAGTAATTGTAAAAGACTGCCTCGAGGAAGTTTACAATAAGGTAGTGAGGTTTGCTTCTCAAGTTTCTTTAAGCTGGGAAGAATCATGCTAGTGTGATTGAAACGATATTAATTATTAATAAAAATAAAAGTCTGATAATTTTTATACTTAAGATGAGGCCAATCATTGTATATGAATAAATATTTCAACGTGCCTGACAGACTAATATCGAATATTGTCTTCAGTTGTAGGTTTTGCATCAACTTCTCCTTCTAAAGCAGCAATAATAATATCAATTTATGCTTTTTAGAGTAGAAGTTATATTGAACAATATTATTTTGAGGAACGTTATTGGTTAATTACATATCCGATGTAACACTGTTTCTTATGTTTCATTCGCAAGTAATTCAAAATATTTTTGTAAAAGTTTTCAAAGTTCATCAGTAATATGATGGTTTTATTAGATTTTCCTGAGAAATTATCAATATGAAGGGGAATGAGAGTGAGTTTGTATACTCGCAATTCTTTATATTATTTAGGATTATCACATAATTTTTTTTTAGCTTCTTAATGATAGAGAAGGCTTTAAAAATGCATTTGTGTACAAAAATAAAACAATATCATCGATAACTTTTGCAAAATACTATGCATTATACAGTGTTACTTTAATAATGTAACTTATCATTCACTAACACGTTTTTTCAGTATTCAAAAATTATGTTGAATTATTTATTGAATTCAAAGCTGCTTTTCATTCATTTCTAGCCGTAAATAAACAAAAACGAAATACATATTTGAAATAATAGCTTATATTTTATATAGAAATATGCTAGGATTTGAAAGAAAGAGAGAGTGATTGAAGAGAGTAAGAAAATATAGGATTTTCCTGTGATCTAGGCTATTTTACAATTATTTGAAAGTGCAAGAGACAATTTTAGAATTTATTATTATTTCATGTAAATTACTTGTATCATATAATTGTAATGTAAGTTGAATACTATACAGTATCTATAGTCTAATAGCGCTGCACATATTGAATACTATAGATTAAAAAGTGATATTACTATTAAATAAGCACAATGAAATGACAGAAAAACTCCCAGAAAAATACAACATGTAACCGCACTGTTCATAGTTATGTGTAGCATTTTCTGACTACACTAAAGAGACTGATGATTCTTCTACCCTCTAAGGATGCTAATTCCTATCAGATTCAATTATTTTATTTGAAAATTACTGTTAATCTTTTACGAACTGGTTGAATCTGCTAGCCTTTATCAATTGATTCCGATAATTTCCCTATCGACGATAGGGAACGTTTATAGAAATGAATTGAATAAAAATGAATTATTTGGAATGTTAACATATAAATTTTAGAAGATTAGATGATACAATAGTAATGTCAACAATCCAAATAACTTCTCTTGCTGTCAATAACAAAATAGGTCCTTCTTATTCCCAATATTATGTTATTTGAATTCCTGAAAATTAAAATAATACTGAATTCTATTCTCTGGCAGATGTTCATAAAAGTGATATCTGGATAATATGAAAAGTAGTTGACTATCTACCTTAACAATAATGTCATTTTATTCATGGTGAATTTTTAATAACTGTACACGATAGACTTTCATGTGCTGCAGTTTGCCTAAGATGTAATGTAGTGTACATATTAATTTAGAATTTTCCTATAGTGTAAATATTGATAAATTATGTATGAATATTGCAAAGATTTTGTGCTAGTCCTAATATTGTGAGTGTATATTTCAATGAAAATTTTTATTGAGTTTAGAAAAATATGTGTTTTTCTAGGTAAATTATTCTGACACCATAATCATTGAATTAAATTTCTTACCTTAAATTGAATTTCTTCTTATTTAGTAACCCTTTCCTAGAAATATATTTTTTTAATGTCCTGTGTAAAATAAATCCTGCATTAAATGAGGAAACAAGATTGTGAGCAGCAATCTATTCAGTTTGATGTGGAAAATGCCACACAGATTTGTGAGTCAAAGTCAATAACAACATATTAAAACAGACACATTTTAATAGCATGCTGGATGGAAATACTGTATAATAAAACGTTTTCATTCCTGCATATTCAAGTTTCCACATTATTACATTAGTTTCAATGCGATCAACAACGGGCTCAATTTTATTTGCTTAGAGTAAATAAAATTCACAGATTTCTTTAAATAATTCATACTTGGAATATTCATCCTCTCAACTTTTTCTTAAGGTGAATAGGATCAGCTTATAGCCTTTTATATTCTCACTATGAAATATGATTAAATTAATCGATTAAAGTATCATGGCAGATGAGAATATTCACACTATATTACTGCAGGTATTAATTTGTTATCAAAATCAATGTTTTTGAGTAATAGAAAAATGATATTCTCAATTATTATTCGGCATATAAGAAGGCAGTAATATCATTCATCTAATTTGGCGGAAGGCGAATAATTTTCATTTAATATTTTTATGGTTTCAGATAAACACTGTATAACATGTAAAAAACAAATTCTAAGGAAGAAATCAACAGAACATTACCCGTTACCATAGGAATCTTAAATGAAAGTTATTCGCAATCCGCCAAATTAAATGAATATTACTATAGTTAAAGAACAGAACAAAACATGGAAATGAATAATGCTGATTGAAAAGAGAATATTCTCAGCTAGAATACCGTACTCATTATACCGTCAATCCAATCACTGCATAATGTTGCAACCTGTTTCTTTAAATAGTTTGTTTCTTAAATTATATAAGTCTGATATTAGACCCTATAATTTATCAATCATCGCAGAACGAGATGAATTGATTGATTGATTGATTGGCTGCCTTTATTTTCTGGGAGGGCGAAGTTAGGGCACAGCCGGCCCTCTCTTACACTTAACCCTAAGTTGGAAGCTGTCGCCAGAGAAAATATAATATATTATATGGAAATACTCATATATTCAAGTTCTTCACTAATGAATACTTGTCCAAGTAATCTAATGAATAACCACTAATGAATACTACCAAGTATACTTGTCCAAATTTATCTGATAATTTGAGCAACAATGACGTATGACCAAAAACATGAACTTGTTCTCTATAATTTTTTCCAACATAATAATTATCATTCTAGCTAATCCCAGCAAAATGTAAACTATACAATGTAGTATTTTTATAATAATGCAATCATAACATAAGTATTCAGTCTTGACAATCTATTTCTGAAAGTACTTTTAAATCTTAATGAGAAAATATTTTTGGGAGATTGATCTTGGAAAATTTTGTTTGTCATCAATGGAACATTCAATTATACCATTATTTCTATAAACTATAATTTCGTAGAATTTCATAACTATGCGTAATACTAATTTCATTCAATTCTTATAGCAGCAATATTACTCTAATATTAATTCACAACAATATTCTTAGCAAAAGCATTGAAATTTTTCAATTAGAATAGGTAGTTGAAACTCATTGAATCTAAAAACTTTAACACGTTTTAGTGAGACACATTAATGGATTTTTTGAAATTCTAGATGGAGAAGTGCAAATATAGTTCTTTAGGAAACCTAAAAGCATGCTTAGGAATTTCCAAGAGAAGCTGAATTTATATTAAAGGATTCAAGCGGTATGATGAGCGTTTGCGTAGAATAAATTATTCCAAAGAGTGCTGAAATTCCAAGAATAGAGATTCTTAGCTCAACGATATTAAGAGGAAAAACCTCTCCATCTCCAATGGAATAGATTCTCCAGGTTCCTTTCCAAGTATTTGAGAGAAAGTGGTTAAATGAATTTATTGAGCACTCTGGGGATATAAATTTCAATTTATTTTCAAATTTATCATAAACGATATTCATTTTTCAAATGAAAATCGTCCATTGAAAGCTGTATTGATTATGGAAAAATTGGTAATGAAAAAAATTAAAATTTAACTTCACATGGAAAATATTTCAATCTACTTGTTCTCTTTGAACATTAATTCTAATAGAATCCTAGTAATAATATTAAGGGACGTTATAATAAGTTACAGATAACATACTAACACAATTGAGAAATTAAAAAAAAGAATCATGTCTATAGTTTCTTACAGTGATTCGAAATAATAAGGACACAGCACAAATAAGGAGAAACTGTTTAATCATTCGTGTTTTAACCAATTATCTATTATATTAAAATATTTTAATGTTGTGTAGAGTGAGGGTGAACTCATTATTAAAGAAAAAAGTTTCCAGCATATGTAGACCGTGTTCTTTGTATGATTTTTATAATGCCAAATATAAACTATTGAAATATAACTATTGAACTGAAAAACTACTCTTATCTTTGGATTTTAAGATATTCATTCTAATGTAATGGTTCAAAATCAATTACCGTATGCTACCTATTTTTGTGAAGTTCATTCTTTAGGTTTTTTTTTCATTTCTACCAATATAGGCCTTTTCTTTACTATTCTAGAAATTATTCATCTTTGTTATGATTATTATTTTATAAGTGACACAATACTTTTTATTCACTCTTCTTACATTATAATTTTTCATTTTTTCCAATAGTAAATTAGAATTTAATATATTGTTATTTCTGGAGCCAGAAATCTTGAAATATACAGTAATCAGTTAGAAATTGTAAAAAATAATTGAGAAGTCACGGATATATTTAAAATTTCAATGTAAGGCTAGGCGTACACCGGTTAGTCAATACAAGACAAGACAAGATTAGTCACGTTTAGTCACAGTAATTCACATAGTTGCTTATGAAGCAGCACACACCGATGCAATGACTCATCGGTGTGTGTTGCTTCATAAGCAACTATATGAAGTACTGTGACTAAACGTGACTAATCTTGTCTTGTCTTGACAAAACGGTGTTCGCCTAGCCTTATAGTTGAACGGCTGAAGACGAATTAAACTACAGGTGCTTCTGTCAATAAAATTATTGTCTCCATTTAATTAATAAGAAATAGAATTGTCTATGACATTTACTAATAGCCATCTCACTATCGTCTCCACTCTTTTCCCCTTTCAATTATTGTAGTCTTGTCATATCTATAATTTTTTCCTCAACCTCTTTCATTCTGCAAGAAAATTGATTTATCATCAACTGTATTGTGTACGCTAGGATCTGAAACATAGCCAATAATGCCAACTCAATTGTGTAGGTAGAGATAGAAATGCAGCAAGCCCACTGCCCAAGCCTGGAAAGTTTGTTATTGTCTGCAAACGGCGGTAGATCCAATTCAGTAATCAATCTGACCAATCGTGAAGACTAACAAACCAGACCGCAGACCGTTAGCCAACAATTGAATTCCAGTGTTATTCGATTGGAAGGCGGATTTTCCTGCACAACAAATTATCGTCAGAGAAAAGGAGAAGTGGAAAAAAAGAAGAGATGGTTTGGAAAAAGTTGGGGGCTCGTTGTGCTCTAAGCAGGTCTAACGATAGGTTAGGTTAGGTTTTCGCTGGCAATGGTCTTCGGAGCGCCCAATGCTAAGAGTGGTGAACTGCTTAAGGAGAATCGAATTGAATTAGCTATCCCCGAGGCACTATTACGCCAGATTGCTCTGCAAACAAACCCTGCGCTGTATAGTAGAGTAATAGTGAAGAAGAGTGGGTGGTGGTTGACGATTCTACCTACTCTTTACTCCTACTGCTGCAGCACACGTGTATATTTCTTACACTGTCTTGGGGGGAAGCCCGTGATCAATACCTAGCGCTCACTAACCTGACTACAACACTGGCTACTTTCTTGAAATGTTGGTTATTTGGCCCAACATCAGCAATAGATTTTTTAAATTATTTTCACTAGTATTTTCTAAAGGTTGGTGGAATATTTTGGTCTCATCATTATAATATAATTTCATTATAATATAATAGAATATATTATATTATTGTGTATTCAGGCTACCGTACTTATTTTATTTCGCCAAATTTTAGTTTAGGTAGACTACCTCTATATATATTTAAATATTATTAGATATTATTGTTGAAAAATATATAGTTTTTATAATGGTATCTTTTTTAATTGAACTCACAGGCCTACTTGTGAGTTGAAATATCAAAAAAGTCGGCTATTAATAAATTGGTATCGATAAACCAGATTTTCTATAAAATTCATTCATCAACGTCAGTGATGTGTGAAAAATTCTTGCATGAAAAAATGAACAAGTAAAATAGTATGGGATATAACAGGAACTGCTTGTTGGAACCTTTTACAGATATTCAGAAGAGTAGATATTTCTTCCTTTATATAACTCATTCTATACTCATTCCTTTATAAAATTATAATCAAATACGCTAAATAAATAAATATAAAATTATGGTTATGCTTGAAACCCCATTGAACATAATAAAAGTGAGCCCGATAGAGCTCACGTTTATTGAGAAAAGAGAAAGAATGTTACAGTAATATTCTTGAACGACCTTGCTCATTGTAAGGTGGGCCGGAAAATTAATCACGGAGGGTTAATGGTTGGCAGTCAATTAATGTGGCGTTATTTACGGAGCGATTCATGAAGAAATTTCGGTACATCTAATGGTGCAGTTCAGATTTCCAATTTAACGGTCTATAATTCCTGTTAATTGGAGGAATCGCTCAATTACGCGACGAAAGAAACGGCCGCCGATCTCAAGATTTTGAACTTCGTCATCCGTGAAATAGAAGTTCCTTGGAGAAGTCCGGTGGATGCTTAATCGAGCAAGGGTCTTAAAAGATTGTTGTCTGGCCAAGAAAGCACTCTACGCCCAAATAGGAGGCATTTAACTTGAGTTTTACCCCAGAATATGAATTTATTGATGATTGATTATGATGACTCACAGAAATTTGTGAATTATGGTGATTCAGAAGAATTTGTCTCTATATCATGGACACAACAATAACAAAATGCATAAACATCTGCTAACACCAAGTCTCGATATACCGGTAATCAGCAAAGGCCTAATCGTGGGTATCCAAAGTTGATGGTTATACCTGTATTCTATCAGACCATCACATTATTGATGATATTATGATCACACTGAATTCAGAGGAATTTTTCTCATAAAATATTCTACAAGACCAAGATTTTATAATATTCATAAAATTTTCTGTAGGAGTATAACCAAAATTTACAAATTTACATAATTTTGGTTATTATTAATAGCAATTCTGATAAATTTTCGAAATTATTATAAATTTTTATCAGACGTATATATAGAGGACATTATTTTATAAGAAGTAAGACTATAAAAAAACCCTTTTAGTTATATTCATACAATAGAAAGTGATTCAAGAATAAGAACAAAATAATACACTTTATTGATTGAATACAATTTTTTTATTTTTTGCTTTTTCGATATAATTAGAAGCAACAATCTTTATAAATTTATTCTGTATTTTGGTATTTTGAACTGTTATTATTTATTATAATCAACTTTCCATGAAGAATACTTAAATTTTCTCAAGCTGTAATTTACGTTAAATTGTTTGATAGTTCCATATTGTAACTCATAAATCAATACCGTAAATACTATAAACATATTATAAACTCCACTTTTCACATGCACATGCACATTAATAGATGAAGTTTGATTTATTCATTCTTCAATAAAACAAAAAAAAGTATTTTTTGCTCTTGTGTGATCAATGTTTGATAAATTTATAGAATGTGGAAGATTATCATTATAAATTTATTTATTCCTCATTCGAATTTACAAAATTATTTAAAACTTCATTCTTGAAATTATTAAAAGCTTCATAATCCTGACCATGAATTAAACTTAGAATAAACTAGGATTGAAGTACAGAACTAGATAGAACTAGGAAGGTATTAATTCCCTAATAGCTTTCCCTTGTGAAATTCGTGGTTACGTCTACAGTATGGTGAGAAAGCAGCATGATTGATTACAGCAAATAAATGCGCTTATAATGGGCCGCAGTTTGAGGCTCATAAAATAGCGGACTGCTTCTGAAGTACACTGATAAAAGCATTATGGTAATTTGCAATTCTAACGAGCAGAAGGTAAACCATAAGGTAACCGCAGACTCTGAATTAGGACCTATCCACAGTTCATGTAATTGCTGGGATGGTTTGAAATGAATTCCATTTTTATGTACCTAGTGTATTCAAACAAAATACTTTTGCGTTTTTCGCTGAAAATCTTTTATTACAGTCTAACGTGTAAAAATAAATTGAGAATTGAAGAAAAAATTACAAAGAATTCAACAAAAATAATGTTATAGTTGTTTTTTTTGTTATCGTATGTTATAGTTGATCAATTATTATTATATTTTATTATCATTATCATTTAAGCAGGGACCATTTACTCCAATGAACTCAATACGCAATATCTTCTTAATAGGCTAGTGATAAAAATATTGAAAACTGTATTTGATGATTTAAAACAGATATATATTAAGCCTCTTTTCCAGGCTTGATAATCCTCCTTGTTATAGCAGGATTCAATTCAACTTGTCATAAATCAGCTGATCCAGTAATAATTAAACATAAAGATGGAAGGTAATGAGACATTGCAACAATACAGTTGCTGTTAAATCATAATAATTAATGAACGAAACTCCTAATAAATGCCATATAACATTACCTTCCATCTTTATATTATCTGGCTGAATTGGCTAAGTCAAAAATGAGCGCTGCTATACGGAAGATCCTCGGTGGTCGAGTGGATAAGGCGCTGGTCATGAATACCAGAGGTGCTGGGTTCGATTCCCGCCCGGGGAAGAATTTTTTGTGCAGTAGCGTTCATCGAATTTCCTTACTAGCTATTAATCTGTTGTCAATATTTGCAGTAGCAGAAGTCTTCAGAATGTTATATGGCATTTATTAGGAGTTTCGTTCATTAATTATTATGATTTAACAGCAACTGTATTGTTGCAATGTCTCATTACCTTCCATCTTTATATTATCTGGCTGAATTGGCTAAGTCAAAAATGAGCGCTGCTATACGGAAGATCCTCGGTGGTCGAGTGGATAAGGCGCTGGTCATGAATACCAGAGGTGCTGGGTTCGATTCCCGCCCGGGGAAGAATTTTTTGTGCAGTAGCGTTCATCGAATTTCCTTACTAGCTATTAATCTGTTGTCAATATTTGCAGTAGCAGAAGTCTTCAGAATGTTATATGGCATTTATTAGGAGTTTCGTTCATTAATTATTATGATTTAACAGCAACTGTATTGTTGCAATGTCTCATTACCTTCCATCTTTATATTATCTGGCTGAATTGGCTAAGTCAAAAATGAGCGCTGCTATACGGAAGATCCTCGGTGGTCAGTGGATAAGGCGCTGGTCATGAATACCAGAGGTGCTGGGTTCGATTCCCGCCGGGAAGAATTTTTGTGCAGTAGCGTTCATCGAATTTCCTTACTAGCTATTAATCTGTTGTCAATATTTGCAGTAGCAGAAGTCTTCAGAATGTTATATGGCATTTATTAGGATTTTCGTTCATTAATTATTATGATTTAACAGCAACTGTATTGTTGCAATGTCTCATTACCTTCCATCTTTATATTATCTGGCTGAATTGGCTAAGTCAAAATGAGCGCTGCTATACGGAAGATCCTCGGTGGTCGGGGGGATAAGGCGCTGGTCATGAATACCAGAGGTGCTGGGTTCGATTCCCGCCCGGGAAGAATTTTTGTGCAGTAGCGTTCATCGAATTTCCTTACTAGCTATTAATCTGTTGTCAATATTTGCAGTAGCAGAAGTCTTCAGAATGTTATATGGCATTTATTAGGAATTTCGTTCATTAATTATTATGATTTAACAGCAACTGTATTGTTGCAATGTCTCATTACCTTCCATCTTTATATTATCTGGCTGAATTGGCTAAGTCAAAAATGAGCGCTGCTATACGGAAGATCCTCGGTGGTCGAGTGGATAAGGCGCTGGTCATGAATACCAGAGGTGCTGGGTTCGATTCCCGCCCGGGGAAGAATTTTTTGTGCAGTAGCGTTCATCGAATTTCCTTACTAGCTATTAATCTGTTGTCAATATTTGCAGTAGCAGAAGTCTTCAGAATGTTATATGGCATTTATTAGGAGTTTCGTTCATTAATTATTATGATTTAACAGCAACTGTATTGTTGCAATGTCTCATTACCTTCCATCTTTATATTATCTGGCTGAATTGGCTAAGTCAAAATGAGCGCTGCTATACGGAAGATCCTCGGTGGTCGAGTGGATAAGGCGCTGGTCATGAATACCAGAGGTGCTGGGTTCGATTCCGCCCGGGGAAGAATTTTTGTGCAGTAGCGTTCATCGAATTTCCTTACTAGCTATTAATCTGTTGTCAATATTTGCAGTAGCAGAAGTCTTCAGAATGTTATATGGCATTTATTAGGAGTTTCGTTCCTAAATTATTATGATTTAACAGCACCTGTATTGTTGCAATATCTCATAGCCGTCCATCTCTAAATTGTCTGGATAACGTGGCTGAAGTAAAAACGTGCGCTCCTACAAGCAAGATCCTCGGTGGTCGAGTGGATAAGGCGCTGGTCATGAATACCAGAGGAGCCGGGTTCGATTCCCGCCTGGGGACAACACTTTCGTGCAGCAGCACTCATCGAATTTCCTTACTAGCTATTATTCTGTTGTCAATATTTGCAGTAGCAGAAGTCTTCAGAATGTTATATGGCATTTATTAGGAGTTTCGTTCATTAATTATTATGATTTAACAGTAACTGTATTGTTGCAATGTCTCATTACCTTCCATCTTTATATTATCTGGCTGAATTGGCTAAGCCAAAATGAGCGCTGCTATACGGAAGATCCTCGGTGGTCGAGTTGTTATGGCGATGGTCATGTATACCATAGGTGCTGGGTTCGATTCCCGCTCCGGGAAGAATTTTTTGTGCAGTAGCGTTCATTGAATTTCCTTACTAGCTATTAATCTGTTGTCAATATTTTCAGTAGCAGAAGTCTTCAGAATGTTATATGGCATTTATTAGGAGTTTCGTTCATTAATTATTATGATTTAACAGCAACTGTATTGTTGCAATGTCTCATTACCTTCCATCTTTATATTATCTGGCTGAATTGGCTAAGTCAAAAATGAGCGCTGCTATACGGAAGATCCTCGGTGGTCGAGTGGATAAGGCGCTGGTCATGAATACCAGAGGTGCTGGGTTCGATTCCGCCTGGGGAAGAATTTTTTGTGCAGTAGCGTTCATCGAATTTCCTTACTAGCTATTAATCTGTTGTCAATATTTGCAGTAGCAGAAGTCTTCAGAATGTTATATGGCATTTATTAGGAGTTTCGTTCATTAATTATTATGATTTAACAGCAACTGTATTGTTGCAATGTCTCATTACCTTCCATCTTTATATTATCTGGCTGAATTGGCTAAGTCAAAAATGAGCGCTGCTATACGGAAGATCCTCGGTGGTCGAGTGGATAAGGCGCTGGTCATGAATACCAGAGGTGCTGGGTTCGATTCCCGCCCGGGGAAGAATTTTTTGTGCAGTAGCGTTCATCGAATTTCCTTACTAGCTATTAATCTGTTGTCAATATTTGCAGTAGCAGAAGTCTTCAGAATGTTATATGGCATTTATTAGGAGTTTCGTTCATTAATTATTATGATTTAACAGCAACTGTATTGTTGCAATGTCTCATTACCTTCCATCTTTATATTATCTGGCTGAATTGGCTAAGTCAAAAATGAGCGCTGCTATACGGAAGATCCTCGGTGGTCGAGTGGATAAGGCGCTGGTCATGAATACCAGAGGTGCTGGGTTCGATTCCCGCCCGGGGAAGAATTTTTTGTGCAGTAGCGTTCATCGAATTTCCTTACTAGCTATTAATCTGTTGTCAATATTTGCAGTAGCAGAAGTCTTCAGAATGTTATATGGCATTTATTAGGAGTTTCGTTCATTAATTATTATAATAATTAAACAGTGATTTCGACACAATAATCATAAGGCTTGAAAGTCTTAAAGACCTTTAAAGTCTTTAAAAGACCTTTTTAAAGAAGACCTTTCAAAGAATAACTTTTTAAATGACCTTTTCAATAATCTGCGAGATTCAGCATTTGTAGGTTAAGTATTGCGATCATATGCTCGTCGATCAGCTGATTTATGACAAGTTAATTGCATCCTGCTATATTTGAATGTTGAAGAGAATATAACTGATGATAATTAAAAGCTGAAAGCTGACAAGCTTGATAATTCAAAGCTGATTTCAATAATGTCACTATTCAAAGAATGGCAATTTTCGTCTAGAGAGTTTACCCACTTTTTGCTGTCCCGCGGATATCATATCACTTCTTGCAAATATTTGCAAGACTATTTTTAATGCCTATCGGAAGAAAGAATTTTTTGCATGTTCAGCTTTTGGATTATTTGTCATAGCGGAAAGAAGTTCTCAAGAAATTCCAGTTGAGGAATACCATTATTTGTACCACATCGGAATTGGAATTGTGAATGTGAAAATTCCAAGCCGCGCCAAGGAAGTTTTCCAAGTTCATATATTATATGAACGGAACATTTCTTGGTAGCCGAAATATTTCTTGCTAGTAGTTTGAAGGGGGGCGCAATATGAAGTTGAAAATTCGAAGAACAACGGAAAGGAATGGACGGCCACAGAAAAAGAAATTCGGCATAGAATTGGATTGTGAGGACAACGATGGGGCAAAGTGGGCTGCTGGCTGGGTCTGACTTGAAACTCGATTTAAACATCCCCTTTTTTGACCCTGGGGAAAAACGAACGGCCGTGGGGAAAAATGCTACAGACGAGAAAGGCAGCAAAGGCAAAATATGAACAAAGCTGAAGGAATTAGGCAGGTTGGAGGTGAACGGAGAGGGGAGAGGAGAGAGGGGACAGTCACGCTTCTGCAAGTCAACTTTTGATAAAATGCAAAGACAGAACTCGGCGTCGGAGACGAAATGTGTAAAACATGAGGAAAGACAATACTCTCACAGGTTGTTCTTGCGAGAGGAAAGCACACACGAAGGAGAAAATAGGGGAAGCGAGAAATAGAGTTAGAGTGAGAATGGGGTGGAAGACCGGAGGTGATTCGATGGTCGGACCCCAACTTTGATCAAGTAGTGAAGTTTTACGGCACTGGAGGGACCCTGCATCACACCGGACCACGCTGCAAATAAAGATAACAATCAAAGTTGTATGAAGTCTCTGAGATGAGACGGACTCTGTTGTCTTGTTCGGGTTTCGGACTGTTTGAAAACTACATTACGGTGCCGCTCTTTAAATCTGCATTGAAAAACGGGATTATCGCCATGGCTCTCTGAGGAAGACTTAAAGCCGATGGTAGTAGTCTGACTGTGAATAGCCTCAACATTGTTTAACGGCATTGTGTTAGTGCTTTAGGATTCCAGAAGAATAATCAAAGATTGTTACTGTAGAACTATATCCTGCCATACCTCTTGTAAGCCTTAGCCAGTCTAAGGGAATATGCTTTTATTTTTTCGATTTATTCATGCACAATATTGCGTGAACTTCGCTTCTGTGAGAATTGGGGAATTAATAGCTGGAGCGCAAATAAATTACAGTGATAAATAATATGAATTTATAATGTATATTTCATATTCTTATGTACTTATTTATCTATCATGTACATATTCATCATGATTATTTATAACCATATATGTTTTTCAGAGTATGAAAAATACTTACTAAAAATTTTATATGAGCTCTGAATTCTTCATATAAATAAGGAAGTGCAATGTTTCTGTTTTCTTGCATAAATTTTTTGAGAAAATGTTTTTATTAAACAATTAAGTAACAAACATTATTGTATTGGTAACAACAAGTTCCTACAATGAAGATGGTAATTCCCAACGGAAATCGATCAAATTAATATTAAATTATAAGTTCATCTACTAAAAATACCAAGTACAAGTTATTATAATAATTTAAAAATTAGAATTGGAGTCAAACTCATGAATGAATAGTTTGGTATTCGAGATTGAGTTTTTCAACCAGGGTAAGATCACTTCCAACCAGAGTCAAAAAAATGCTCTCATGAACACGAGACTGTTGATAATGTCTATGGAAACAAACATGAAGCGAATTGAGTGTGCAAGATAGAGGGTTGAAGAAGGAGAAGAAGACAAATGGGAGCAGCTCAAAAACAAGGAGACAAGAGTGTTTGGGGCGCTGCTAGCCTGGATAAGGTGTCAAAGTTTATGACCCAGGCCAGTGCAACTTCTCGCCCCCATGCGAAATTAAATAAGGGACGCGCACCCCTGACGTCTATACAACGAGCCGTGATAGATTTGAAGAGCTCTAACTGAAAGAACAAGAGTAACCTGGATAGGGGTTCTCGCTGCTTTTTGCATCCCACATCGATCTTCGACCTGAAGGTAAGCTCCATTTCTATTTTTGAAGAAACTTTGTTTAGCTACCCTTGAAGTTAACTAGTTATCAATTTTGTTGTTTTGAATTTGTTGAATTGTTGACTTTCGTATTTCATTCTATAATTATTAATATTGCAATACAAAAACTCAAAATCGATATACTTTAAAAAATATTATTAAATAAGTTAAATGCAGTAGATTATGCAAATAAGTAGTGTGAGTGGATGCCTGCTGAACTTATTATCATAATATGTTAAACAATGATCTTTAAATTGACTTCATCAAAAATATAAAAAAACATCCAAAAAAGTTTTCCAGTTATGCTTATTCTCAATGCAATAAATAATAGCATAGCCTCCTCTAATACAGTATTAATAATACTGTAATAGTAAATACAGCACCATGTACTTTTGGGGATGCATATTATAAAGTTGTTTTAATATTGATTGGTTCTAAGATTGCTCGTTAGTTATGTAAAGTTGATTGGATAAACGTAATTAATTAATTTTAATTAAAGAGAGCATTAATTGTATTGTGCTCTGAGAATTTGAGGATTGGATTAATGCTGTCTAGACGGGATCTCATATAATTATAGTTCTTCAAATTCTATACTAATCAAAATAATTATCATACTTCCCAATAAAAACTATTGTGTCAAAGAGACTGAATCTCACATACTAATGTTTGAGTAATAATGCTGTAGTTTTGAATAAGATTTTATACCTAGCATAAATTATATCGGGAGCAACTCAATGTTTAGCAAATATCAGGTATTATTTGCTATCTGTCTTCTCATGCGCTGGTAGCTAATCACGGCTTTACGAGGGAAACGTTAGGAAAGTTAAGTCAATCCACCTAAATGCGAAAACTCCCTCGTGTAACGAATTTATTCAGTCTAAGAAACGAGCAGTAACGTGAATTTGAAGTTGTTTTGAAATGGATGAATCGTACTGAATAATTTGTTGGGTTTGAATGTCTGATTATGACTCTCTTTCAAAGCATATGAATTTATATTTTAAAATACGAGAACATAATATATCTCTAGCTAAATGTTTATCCACGTATTTTCTTTCAGTCACGTGAATTTAAAGTTGTTTTCGAACGGATGAATCATACTAAATATAACACAGTTTTGACTGAATGTGATTTTCATCCAAAGCAGCATGTCAGCTAATGTTTAGGTTGAAACACTGTTGTACTCGTATTGTAGTCATCCTGCATCCAGAGTACCGTTTTAGAAAAATGCTGCAGAATACTTTTGTCGCATCTTTGGATAAACGTTTGCAATGATAACATAACTATCACCTCCTCACCATACACAGCTCTGGTGAAATCATTGTCAAGTAGCAAGAGAGGAAGTGAGACAGAGCGACTGGAGAGAAAGGAAGTAGCAATTTTCCGTCCGGAAAGTGGGATATTTAGAAGTGGAAACATGGAAACGTTTCTGACTTTGAGTAGCACTTCCATGTCACGTTTGGTAGATACTGTTCTGTAGTATGACAGTATCACAATGCTTCTCTTCCGAAAGATTATACAGAATCAGAATCTCACAAAAATCATTCTTTCGCGCAGTATGGGATCTATTCTAGCGTTCTAGGTGCGACATTCCGTTTTTATTATTTCCCATTCCCCACATTTTTACTAGCACTGGCAGAGAATTTTTGCTAGCTTTCTCATTCTCTGTGAACTGTCATCTCCAGCGTCTATTTTATTATACAACACATGGATTGACAATATTGTTCGAGGACTATTCAACAAAAAAAGGTTTTGAATAATGGAAGAGATGATAAACACATTAGAAATGAAACAATTTTATCTGAATTCTTATGATGACATTAAAAAACATTTTTGTAGATTTATTCCACAATGTGTTCCTCGAGAGCAATTCTCCATTGATTAAATTACTTGGAGTATGAATTTTGAGTTGGTATTAACCGTTTACAACATATATTCATGAATATCATTCATGTATATTGTAGATACAATTCTATGTATTATTGGTACAAATCTTCATATTAAAATCTCACAAGGGGATCAAATATTGAAATTTATCTTTTAACTATAAAAATATCAATCAATTGAATGATTTTCGTGATACATGAAGCATTATCATCTCAAACATCATAAATTACTGATTTGGGTTTCCAGAATGTGACGTAGTATGTTGTCGAGTAAGATCAACTTCGGAAGTATCTATAACACCCGTATTCCAATTTGTTGTCAATTCGAGTGGGGCTTTATCATTGTAGATGATGCTTTAATCATATCAATCAATAGGAATGATCAAATTTCTTGTAGATAAATTAGTTTCCCATGTTTTCTGTTGATTGCTGATTATTCAATAAACAGTATATTAATAATTACAATAGTAATGTTTGAAGCAAACTCCAAAAACTTTCATTCCAATAATAACAATCTAATACAGCTTATAACTTTTAACTTATAACTTGGACAATCTACCAGTAGATTGTAATAACTTTTGACAAGGAAAATATAACAAAGAGGTAGATTTTTTTCTAGAATATATTGGATTGTTCAGGATCGAATTGGTTTAGTATGAAAACAGGATGTCTATAGCGATCGATACAGATTCATTGCATAGTCTTGCCGGGAAAATCGCATTTGTTTCGTGGAAAAAATGTTCCACTCCAATAATTTTGTGCAGCAAGCCAATTCTGCGCTGCCTGGAGAAATGTCGAGGAAGAGGGCTGCTATTGAAAATGTGTGTGGTAGTAAGAAAGTGTTGTGAAAGGGAAGCAGTGACTTGAAGGCGCAGCGTAGACTACTCTTATCACGCGACAAGAGTGGAAATAATGTTCTGCTTTATGTGTAAAATATTATCTGCTGGCAACAACGTGCTATGGATACGTCACGCCGTCTAGGCGCGTTTTGTTGTGTTAGTAGAGTGTAGAGGAATAGCTGCGAAAAATGAGAAGCAACTTTCAGAAAAGGAGCGACTGATTCTTTTTCTCTCGCTCCTCTCATCATCTACTATGTCGCTGAGAGCTGACGAAAATAAGTAGCTTTCTACTGTTGGTTGGTTTTTGTTTTTCCCACCCAAAGAGAGACTATTTCGCCACTACAGTGGAGCGAGAAGCATCTTGAAAAGCCAGCAAACTTTTTACTGTTGAAAAGTCTCGAGAAGTGAATCCGGACATTGTCTTCATGTTGACGACTTTCCGCTACTCAATCCGTCATTTGGCTACGGATTTGCCAGCTAACACTCTCTCAGTAATGTTGGTGAGGTCGGAATGTAATGGAGACACAAGCATGTTCGAACATTTTATCATTGTTGGATCATTGTTTAGTAAGTCATTTTTGTCAATGATGTTTTATCATGATGGGTCATTCAATCATTGCGAGAAGTATAGTTTGTTAGAAACGTTCTAGATATTTTTTATTTCAGTAGATTTACATGGAAATGTAGTAGATGTCTGTAAAGAATGAGATTGAGTGTACATTCGTTTCCCAGTATTATCACCTGAAATATATACAATCTCCATTCAATTTCAAAAACGTAATACTGAAATTTTGAATAGCGGCCTCGGCTGCTTGTGAACTGTATTCATCTTATTCACCAGTCAACTCCTGTAGATAGACGCCAAGTTAAGGCACTGCCATCACGCATCACCTGAAGGCTTGCGTAATGTCCTCTATAATAGAAAATAAATTCAATGTCGAACAACAACGAGCGAAGCGTGTAATTCTATAGCACACGCACACAGTAAGTATGCGCGCCTCTAAGCCCAAACCGAAACTCCTAAATCTAGTTGTAGTGACGCCGCCGTACTTGATGGTATTTGGAGGGAAGGGGGGGGTGAGAAGTGGCTTACCGCACTACCCTTGACAGCTAGCAATCTCCCAGGGAAAGAGTGTCATCGTGGTGCAGCCGATTTTACTCGGCGAAAGTGAAGGGATTTGAGCTGGGGGTCTTTGTCTCTCCCGCCGTGATGCTTCTTCGCGTTGCCAACCGGGGCAATTTCTATGCAAATTGTTTGATTCCTTGACTCTTATACGATGCCGATGGAAGAGCGTTTCTCCATGGGTGTGGAGGGGTGCCGGGACCGTCTCGCAAATGTGTTATGTTACTGCTGAGGTGCACTGCAGCACTCCACTCTCATCGTTTACGGGGGGATGCGCTGTCTGCAGCGGACTGCGATAGGAGCCCCGACGCGTAGATTGGAAAGTAGCGAAAGGGTGTGAACCTGATACACTACAAACTCCTCCACACAGCTTAGTAACACTACTTCCATGTGAGTGATCTTGTTTGCTTCCTCACGCACATCCTAAAACATAACGAGATGCCACGAACGATGACTACGACTACCATCGCATCACCCTCTCACGATTATTGCTACTTGCGTAAAACACGACCCTTGCATTTGCCCACTTACGCACATATTTGAAAGCATGCCTTCCAGATAAAATGGTCCCCTTTTGGTCCCGCAATCCCTCGGGCCATAGCTAGCTCGTGCTTCTTCAGACGCCTTTCTCTCTCTTCGAGAGCTTGAAGATTTTCACACAAGAAGTACATTTACAGTCATTCTAAAACATACAATATTCAAGCTATACTTACTTAATTGAAGTCCAATTCATCATTCAATGTAGAGTTAAGAAGATATTTCCAATTAGAGTTGTGAATGACTTGATTCATGACGAACTATCAATTTCTCACTGAAATTAAGACTTGCAGTAAACACACTTTTCTTACTCACATCAGAGACAATTAGATACTAATTTTCCAATTGTCTCTGCTCACATTGACTGAAGCGCTTTCGAGTTGCTTGAATCCATTTTCAACAGTCCAATGCTTCAACAAATTTGATAGATTCAAGACGAAACTATGCAAAAAAAAATAGTTTTTGCGTTTGATAGATTATTCTCGTTCGGTTCATGGTGGTGAACTTCATACCCCACCCCCTACTCAAATACGATAAGTATGTTTACTCAAATACGAAAAGCTCTAAATGAAGTTATAAGTTGATCTATATGTGATAAGTTAAGCTATATGTTGAGAAGCTATGAAACATCATTTCCATGCTTTCAAAATAATTCTCTCAAATAATAATACATCTATCAACTAAAATTTAACCTTGAGCCTATCCTATCATAAAATTCTCAAAACTATTACATTGATACTTTGTACTTTATACAGTGCCTTATATCGATACTTACAGTGCATCAAACTTGTAAACGTATTAGTATGATGTGAAGTCGATCTCTTTAAGATGATCAATCGCTAAACTCCAAGTAAGCCTGAAGACTTAAAGCAGCAGCAGCCAATTACAAACTATTAATCACAACATGGCTGTGGTAAATAGATTCTAGATCAGTCGCCCGTCCAAGCCAATCCATCCTCGGTTGCATAATTGGATTTCAGGCAGCTTACCAAATTTTCCCATCTAAGGACTGATTAGCTTGACTAGCTCCAGACGGATCTCATTTACTTGTCTTTGCAGCCACTTGCTGAATCAAATATTGGATGATGTAGAACAAGTATTGTGTATTGTGTATAATACACATTTAGAGACATTTAATACATTTAATTAATACACAGATTTTACACATTTAATGCACAGATTTATGTATTGTGTATATAGAACAAGTTAGTTCAATCTGCTTAATACAAATCAATTGCTTTAATTACAAATGTATTTAATTTGAACAATAATGCAGTGGAGAGAATGTTATTTTCAAATATAATAACTTATTGCACAGACTCGGAAAGTAGCAGTAAGAATAATATTAATAAGAATAATCCATGAGAAAAAAGAAGCTCCCAAGTGTTTCAAAAGCTTTGTGTTAGTGACAACAGAGACAATTCTATTTCTTTAGAAATTTTAAAGAAATTATTTCTATAGAATTGTCTGTGGTGACAATTAACGATTTTTACTTGAATAGAAATGGTTGGTGACAAGTGTCAACTCAACTTATTATATTTCAAGGAGTAGATGGATGAAAGAAGATAATTCCTCTACAAAATTGAGTTTTTTCATATTGAAAGTTCTATAATGGGTTTCTTGTATTCGTTATTTTGTTTAATATTACTGTTCTTAAAAATTTATCTTGTGTCCAGTTTTTCCTTCTTAGGCTAGGCGTACACCGGTTAGTCAAGACAAGACTAAGGGAAAAACAGCTTTTGCACACATCGCTTATTCAATTGGTTTGCTTTTGCTGGGAAATTCTGATAGATTCAACAAAATGGAGGGATTAAAATTGAAATAAAAATTCATAGCTTGATATTTATAATTATATATTTTGTTTGTGCGAAAAATTACAAGTTTGATTTGCTTTAATATATACAAACTGATGCTCATTACTCTTATGTTCAATATATATGCTCATTACTCTTAGTAGACCATCCTATTTCACTAAATAACTAATTTCATGGTTAAATCAAGAATAGAACATCTAAATTACATTGAAGGTTGCTGAAGTATTGACTATCTAACCAAGTTTTCAATCGCCGAGGCGAAATCTTCTCCCTCAATCGAATTCTCTTCAGCCACATTTGATCCTGTTTGACAATTCGTCTGCTTCACTTTAACAAAGGAATTCCTATTGAGACCATTGAACTCCACAATATCATGTACTTTGTCCAGGGTTTCATCGTCGAGCGATGTACTGCGTGATAGAATCCAAGCTTTTTCTGAAATTTATCAAATTTACATTAGACGACTTAATATTTTACATATCACATTTCACTGTGAATAATTTAATTTACTTACGGTACTGTACATAGTTTTGGCAAAAGTTATTTCACAAAATAATAGGAATCAAATGAAATTAAACTTATTGAGAACATACATTCCAGCACGTAAGATACAACTCATGGCAAGGAGTATTAATAAAAAATGAAATTTCCAAAAGTGATTGAAAAAAGAATCATTCTCTGTTTCAGATCCTCTCTCTGACAGGAAACTGCCGAAAGTTGTCTAATAGTATTAGCCTCGAATCTAGAACTAACTACTTCCATTCTATTATAGTCTCAACTTCCCTAACAGGAGCACACGATTAACACTGTACTAGGAACTAGAAACATTTACTCCGCCTCTATTTCAATAGATCAGTAGCTGCTGAATGCAAGCGCATTCTGTTGAAAATTTGCTTCGACAACAAATCATTGAACGGCTGTTGAATATTGTCGATGAGAGCTGCAATCAAACGGCTGAGCTAGCTATGCCACTGCAGAAGCAGGCTGCTAACTAGTAGGCCCTGTAGACAGTGATCGCAGCTATTCTACTGTTCATTGGCTGGCGCGGCTCTGAACAATTACAAGTGCACGTCCGCCCGCCGCCGCAATTTGCTTCCCTGGCCAGGTTTGCTCGGCCGAACCCGGTTACGAAACCCCCCCCCCCCACCAACACCCTAGCCCAAATCACCCCTTAAACTAGCAGCCGATCCTAGTCCTGTTCCTGTGGGAACGGTATTTGAATAACAAGCCGGTGGTAGGATAGTTTCCACTGCAACAAGCTGACTCGATCCCTGAATCATCAAGAACCTTCAATCAACATGTATGATTGCACTCAAACAAGCGGTGCCCAATCATCGTCTTTGAAATGATTCATTGACAGAGGAGTTAGGTGCAGCTCTGAACGATAAACTATTCATAACTTGTTCACCGGTTGGTGAAACTGAAATTTTGAATTTTTGAAAAAAGTTACAGTAGACTGTGAAGAACTAAATTCTCGACAAAACCCCCAATTAGCGTGCACCAATTGCAAAATGGTGAAATGGTTCAGTAAGCTGAATTATCAAGAAAAGTTTCTTTTACGAAGATGATGACCGCATGAGCTTTAACCATGGGCGGAGTAAGAGGATATTTCCTGGGGGGCTTCTGACATAAAGTTTTTGCTACTAACTATTATATAACTACATTTATAACATTTGCGTCAATAGCTAAAGAGTTCGGGGAGCCTAGCCCCGCCAAGTCCCCCCCCCCCTTAAATCCGCCCATGGCTCAAAGTTTGTGCGTAAGTAATTGGAAGGGTGATGATAGATTATTATGATTATGAAGGGTGAGAGATTATTAATTATTGATTGTGAGGTAATATATTCATAATATTATTGTATGCTAATATACATAATATTATAATCGGATCGTGAATTATTGAACAATTTCTAGATACTCACGCATATGCATCAGTGGAAGTTGAGTACAACTCCATGCCACTGCGTAGTTGTTTTTTTCAATGGCCAAAATATGGTACTGGAAACTCTGCATTCCCACTCCTGTTGAATTAAGAGAAATTTTTAGGAGAGCTATTCTGACTTTCAAAGTAATTTGGGTTGGAAGAAGGTAATTATTAGGAAATTTTAAAAAACTTGGTACTTTACGGTGGAGGATGAAGATTCGTAATTGCTGTTGAACTGATTATGGTTTATTACAGTTTGCAACATTCGACTTTCTAGCTAAGAGCAATCAAAAGTTTCAATTTTCAACAGGCTAAACATAAGTGAATGAATAAAAACAAATTTTGTCTATTCCACTATTCCACTATTTCCAGACAAAATTTGTTTTTATTCATTCACCTAATATGGAGAAGTTCCACAACATTTCTGAGCAAAGTGTGTGTTCTAAACATAAGTTATTACTTATTTGTATGAATCTATTGCAGTTGTTAAAACAGAAACATACAAGATGCAATTTTAAGATAATTCTAAATTTAAAAAGCAACTCTAAATAAGTCATCAAGTTTTTCTGGTTTCTACTTATTTCGCAGGTTTGACGTCTAGCGAGACCGGACTCCCCAAACTACTTATTAATACTGTTATTACATTGAGTCTCCACCTATATTATTAAAAAATAAAATCAATAATGCACTATTTAGAAATAAATTAAACATGCAATGCCTGATACCTGTATCTGTTCATTTCAAAAGATCCTTTGTAAGTTATAGAATAGAAATTGAGAAATCCGTTTCATGAACATTCATAACTAACGAATTCTATCCTTTTATCATTATTAAAATTGATCTACGAAAATTTCATTGTTTAAAATGATAGATCATAGTTATTACCTGGTAGACTGAAGAATAATTCCAACTGTCCACCTTTTAGAACTTTGCCAAAACCTTTACTGACAAGACGACCAGTGGGCCTGTGGAAAAATAGTTGTTATTTTAGTAATGTACATTATTTGTAGGCTACGGTTTTTCAGTAATTTATAAATCCTCAATTACGCTAGATATTTTTATTCTTGTTTCCAATTTTCTCAATTTTCTTTTTTTCGATTGGGAATGAGCTGTACATTTCATCCTGCAACTGATATTTATAATAATATGGAGATATAGGCTACATATTTTAAATATGTATATTTAAAATATTGTAAAATTGATATTGTGATTTGAATATCGCCTTGTTTTGTATTTTTTCAATCAATATATTACTGATAAAGGAGAATATTACTTACAGACCAGAGTATTAATTATTGACAATGCTGGATTTTCCATAATACATTAAAATGTTTAGCAGGTGGTCATTTCACTCCTCATTTTTAGTGGGTCATATTCTGGATATGAACATTAATTTGGTGCAGTATTTACCGTATATTATTAATGTTAGCAGGCACAACCTTAATTCGAAAATCATTCAAGCTATTCATTCCAAAAATGGCCTACTTACCAAGAGACTCTGGAATACTCCACATTTAGTTTGTCTTTCGATTTCGTTATGAATGTGGGTGAATTACACTTTGTGAATCTTCTCTCAATAAATGATCCCAAGGCCTCGATCTCGTACCAGGTTCCTTCAATCTGAAATGTTTTAATGATTAGAAAAAGGTTTTTCATCCTCACGCCCTGAATCCATATATTTTTTTTATGCTCCACACAACATGAAAGAATGGATCTCCAACACCTTACATCTTTTTCATTGCTTTCTCAATTTCAAACAATTATCTCATCCTCATGTAAGTGTAATAATTATATTATTTCACAGGGGCTTTTCAGGCTTCAAATGTACGATTGAACTAGGCTTAATAAATATTCTCTAAAAATTATTGACTAAAACTCAAACTGAAGGATTTTTACTACTTATATTGCTAACATCCATGAACTAGTTCCACCCAATTTTTTTCAAAATTACTAGTGAAGTAAAGTTTACCTCATTCTAAATTAAATGTGAATTTTATTCATTGTACTGCACAGCTTTGTGATTGTATTTTCAACAATATATAGAAAAAGTTTGTATTTGTCAATAAAAAAATACGCGGAAAATGTATTTTTACGGGTAATTATTTTGTTTAAACTAAAAAATTTTGATAAGCTCTTCGATCCAAAGCAAGTTCTCGGTTTCATGTTTTCATTGATGGACAGTACGGTATAATTTATAATAATTCTAATCCGCATTCTAACAAATTGGAAAGCTGAATGTAACTAGTTTATAAATGTAATTAGTAGTATGTCATCAAAGATTCTCACAATTTTCTATTGCAAATGAAACTTGAAAAGTTAATTTCCATTTTCCTGAAAATTTTCTAATTTGTTAATTATTTTCATCAGTCATTAATTTCAAAGCAAGTTTAGATAGGAAATTGCAGGAGTAATATCCTAGTTCATTAATAAATTCAATTATTAACTTGAGAAAACTTAATTTCAGTAAATTTCCAACTTACATCGGAAACAGTAAAATTCTCGGCTGTCAAAAGTTCCGGACAACTTCCAAAGAATAGGTGCCCTTTTGTAGAGTGGATTGTAATAGTAAAGAAAACTGCCACTAGCAGAAAGTTTATCAACTGTAAAATAAATAAATCGAAAAATTATTATCTTATTGAAAAAAGAAGAACAGACAGTCAATCTTTTAAGTAGATTCCCTTACTTAATTCCTAAACTAATAAACCAGTATTTTTTGATGAAAACAAGTCATCAACAGTACGTTATACCTTGAAATATACGTTTCATGTTGAAAGGCAAGGAAAATGAATGATTGAAAAACAAGATTCACGTCTCCTGAAGTTGAAGTGAAATAACTACTGAAATCTGAAAATCAATATCCTACTATTGTTATAGTATCCTACACATCGTAGAATCCTATTGAAGCAAATGTTACCAGACTAGACCCTCTAGGGGAATGCATTATTCTTGTACTGTCAATTTCAATTAGTTCAATGATAAATTATAAAATTCTTATTCTTATTTCAGAATAGAATTCTTACCGGTATTAAATATTCAGATTAAAGAATGTTAATAGCTATTAAATATATCATATTCCTTCACATTGAATAAGAATTTCTATAAACTTTCTACCTTCGAACAATTTTTTTCTAAATTCTGTGAATATTATGGATTTAGGAACAAAATTTCAATTATGATTTTACGAATATTAAAAAAATAACTTTGATAATTTTCGTGAACTTTGTAACTTTGGGAAAAAATACTGTACTTAGCATAATGTTTATGGATTTACAACCGATTAATAACGAATATTTGAAAATAACTATGTTATAACTAAATACTTGGAAAACGTGGAGTGAAACTTACCTTGTCCATTATGATAACTTAGAGCTCTCTTACAATAATAAGCTGAAGTTTGTATAATTCATTCCAATTTAAAGGAACTTACACTATCAAAAAACATCAACTTTATTTATTTAGTTCACCTGCTAGATAAATACAACTTGAAACAAATGTAATTTTCTTGTAGGTACTTGAGTGATAAAAATGAGTGTGTTTATATTGTGATGTTTATACTGTGTTGATACATAATTTAGCTAGTTCTGTATCATGTAATGGAAGCATCCTCAACTTGATTAGGAAGTAGAACAAATACTGTAACATCACTATCAATTCAGTTTTTCAAGTGAATTTATTGTTGTGTCTATTGGATATTTCCTGTTAATTCTTAATAGAACCTTGATAGATAGTATAGATAGTAAAATCAATATCACTCAATTATTAGGTTATCACTTGAGAATAAAAATTAGATTCTATTTTCTAGAATAGGTTCTACTTCTAGGCCTACAAGGTTAATTCTCATGGTATTTAAATAAAACTGGTACCGTACTAGCGGGAACTAGGTATTCTTTTATGAAGATTGAATATTCAAAATACACCTTTAGACGTTCACTAGACTTTTTTTATATAGCCTAAATATTGTTTTTCGGGTGAAAAAATCTTCAAACTGCAAACCAATAATTAACTGATTGAATAAAACTTCCTTGAAGTTTATATACTGTATATTGTTTTGAAAGAGATTTTTAGTATTTTTCATTTACAGAATCTTGTTGGCAGTTTATAACTTAAGAATATTTAGCAAACTTCATTTACTGGGCTGCAATTTTAAATTTTTCTGGTACGTAATATTTTTGTAGATGAGAAAAACTTATTCAAACTTATATTCTATTGGAGAACTGTTAATGACGGTAAGAATTCGTTCGCAGCTTGAAAGTTGTAATCAAAGTGCAAAGAAAGTTTTGTTGGGGGCAATCTTTACTTATCAGCTTTTCTCTTTCTACCCAAGTGATGATCTTGTTCTCCCCCTACTCTTTAGCCAACGTTACATGTTCCAAATGTTCTTCAACTGCCCGAAACCAGACCGAGCCATCGCCAAAACTGGCAAGTGGCGCAGAGTCACAGTCGCAGATAATCTCATATGAAGTCCTGGACCGCCTCTGGCTTTCCATAGGAAGTGCGTGAGATAATTTTTGAGAGCAAGTTACAAAGAAGTCCAATTTGCTCGGGAAAGGCGTGTGACGTGACTGCCACCAAGATAAAGTTCGTTTTTTGTGCGAGGGTGGAAAATAACGATAAAGGTTGGGAACATTTTGGAAATTTCTGCTGAGCCAGCGAATTCCGAACAGGCACTTATCTCACCGAGATCGCTTATGGGACCTTCAATTTTTACTCCAGCAAAATGTGGTCGTGAATATTCTCCAGGACCTCATTACATATTATTACAGGCTAGGATTTTTCAATAAGAAATATTTCAATTATCAATTATCAAGTAGCAACACTACATTAATGAGCAAATAAAGTATGTTGAGTAACTGAAACCACGATGCCCTACTACATAAATTCCACCCCCCCCCCCCCCCCCTATAATGCTTGATATTAAAAATTACTTACCGTACTATTATAAATTAGAAAAACGCATTCCAACAATATTGTAACTACATTAATAAGATTGTAAGTAAGTAAGAAATGTAAGTAAATCAATCGGAATATCATTACTTCAATGAACACGAATTTATATGTTCTCAAGTATAAAGAATTTTGATACAGTGTAGTCATCAAGGAATACCACGAACAGGGGTAAACTCAGAAATTTATTTTCGAGGGGTATTGCACTATCTTGATTTATTGATATAATATTATTATGCCGTATACTATTCCATTATGTTTTGAATTATCAGAGGGGTATGCATCTCCTTTATCCCCCCCCCTGGGTTCGCCCCTGACCACCAAAGACAATAATAATGGTGGACAATACTGTCAATACTCATACGGTATTGTCTTTGATACCTTATTGATATTGGCTAGAAACTGATATTGTTAGTCACCAAACAGAACAAATATTAGCGCTTTGTGAAATGGTAATGCGTAATATTAAGGAATAGAGCCACTCTGGACAAATTTAATATTGGGAATAGGCCTAACCTTCTAATCCATCAAGTGATTAGGGATAATAAGCATATGGTGTTATTCATTTCTTGTAATTTATTACCGGTACTACATGTTTTGAATATTTTAAATAAAATTTCGATCCTAGTTCTGATCACAGTCATCTTGGACTATTGTCACAAAATATCTCCTACTCAGCCCTTTCTCTTCTATGACGTCATACAAGTCATCAAGAGTTTCATTTTTCATACTTCGTTTGCTGGATAGAATCCATCCACGCTCTGAAAAAAATTAGAACCAATTTTAGTAGAAAGGAATTATTTTGAAATATTTTTCTACAAGACAAAATTAAATATATTGGTAAAACTATCATTTGATATGCATTGAAAGTTTGAAAATTCATATCTCTTTGTAAGACAAAAAGTGAATAATAAACTTTAAAGTATAGATGACACGATGAGTGACAATCGTTTCGCCTTGGTGTAAAGATTGTTTTTTTTAATACTCTAATGCAGCTCTTCACACCTCTCAAATAATTATTTAAAAAAACTCACTATGTAGCGTTTCTTCTCGTCAAAATAATATAGTAGGTCTATCTAGAAAATCGATTTGAACTAAATATTTTTCCTTCCACTTTCCAGGAGTTCGAAAATTCGCTTTACTCCAGTAATAAAAAATTAATAAAGTTATGAATGAAGTTCTTTCTTGCAGGATTGGGTTGAGAGGTTGAAGATGTTATGAGACTCACGGATATTGATGAAAGGCAGTTGAGTGCAAGACCATGCAAGAATGTAATCATTTGGCTGATAGTCCAGAATTATAAATGGAACTCTCTGAATATTGAAAACTGAAACAAAAGGAAATACAGTAGTGTTATATGTCAAATAAATAGCCTAGAAAATATTTTCAATGTTTTCAATTTAATGTTGTTGTAATATTTAGTTTTTAAGTAGTTATTAGGTTTAATTAAACCTATTAAGTTTTAATTAGATTTGTTTCCATCGTTCTTTGACATGAATTTCATGGATTACATGGAACTATTAATTGAATTTGTACCAAAACTTGTAAAATCAAAATCTCTCACTAATTTTTGTATAATTAGCGGCTGAATAGTAGCGGCTATAAGTAGCTGTTAAAGTAGCCTTTTGTGACATGAGCTCATCAATATCGGATAGCGGAATAGCGAATAATATTTAATATTAAAATAGTGTTCTATAATATCTGGTAGTGTGTTCATTCTTCTTAAAAATATTAGATAGGTACTAGATTTTCACAAATTAAAGTACCTACATCGTTGCTGTTAGATTTCTCCACGATTGATAAAATTATATTTCTTCATTTCTCATTGAATTACATTTGCAGGATAATCAAACATTTACCTGGCAATCTGTATGTCAATTGCAGTCTTCCTTCCTTAATTTGCCGTCCTGATCCTGAAGTGCTTATCAAAATTGGAGATGTCCTGCAAAATCAAATTGAATTGTTTATTAATTTATTATGCTACTGTATTCTTAAAAGGGGATGTACAGTATATTGTATTCTTACATGATTGATAAGCCAAACAGTGGCTTATCAACATAGACAAATTGATAAGAGTACCCACTCAATTATTATTATTATTTAGCGTATGGCTTTTGTCGGTGGGGAGACCCGAAGGTTGTTTCACATCGCCGTTCAATAGTTCAATAGTTCCACCTACTCAATAGTTCAACTAGATAGATTGATAAATCGTTTCCTTTAATCCCTTTCATAGATTTCATTCTACAAACAAAATAAGCTTTTTTGTTTGATGTATTTAAACATATTAGATTCCAATCAATTATCTAACTTACGAATATATTAGTTGTATAGAATTGATAGGATATTCTAATTGGAGTAGCATATTTTGATACTGTATAATATCACTATTGTGTGTTAAATCATTATTCTTAGCATACAGCCTAAATTATACTGTAATATCAATTATGAATGATTTTCAGATCACACTCACTACACAGTATAAGCATGCAAAAATTCAATCATCACAGAAACAAGAATCTTGAAAACTTGTTGATATGATCAATTATTCCCAATTCACATTACTTTTCAACACATCGAGAGGGCGGTGAAATTCAATAAAAATAAATTATGAAAATTACAATATTCCAAAATTACTTACCAAATCTTCCTTGTATAGATGAACTCGAAGTTTTTGCCTCCAGTAAGTGAAAACATTGGAGTGTTACATCGAGTGACAGACGACTCAATAAAGGAACCAGTGGATTCAATTTCATACCAAGTGCCTTCCAACTGCAAAAAAATTGTTTTTGAAAATGTCTACCCAATTCTTAGTGAGATCATGCTTTTAAAATTGAATTACAATGATTGAAATGATCTTCAAATCCATATCCCAAATTCAAACTACTTGAATTTGTAAATCAATAATTTAGTATAAAATTCATTGAAGTAGGATTGGTAAGTACGATAGTCTTCATATGCATAGGCTACTTTTTCATGGATGAATGTTATTTTTTATAATAACACAAAAACTATTGAAAAATCTACTATATACATACCGAAGTCAAGTTGAAATTATCCACTGGCTCAAGATATGGACAGTTTCCAAAGAAAAAATGTCCATGACAACTGTAGGCCATGAATAAAATCAGCCATGCAATAGCGATAGTTTCCCCAGTTTTCTGGAAAGTAACAAACATTTTAATAGTTCCTTTTGTTTAGAATACCGTTTAAATTTGCACTGTTTTAAAAAATAATAATAATTGAGTTTTCGCACTGGAAAGTTCTAATATGAAACAAATACAGTATTTGCTTGTCAAAATAAGCAAAATGATATAGAGTTTACTAGAGATGCTGAATGGTGTAAAAACCGAGACCGGTATCTTGATATTTTTATAAGATTGTGGTTATGACAAATTCAATATTTTTATTCAATATAGAGGAGAATGAATAATTACACATATTTCTTACATAGATTCAGAAAATGAATTTGATTTTTCTATGATTGACAATAAGTCACGATGATTAATATGAAGCTGTTTCAAATGTTTTCAATAATAAGCGAATTACACATTTTAGACACAATTTCAATAATTTAATTATCTATTTTATTTTCCTTATAACTCAGGCCATTTCATTATTATCAATTGATAATTTTTCTACTTTTTTACATTTCAGTAAAAATGATTTTTACATATTATTTTGTAGGATTTAGTAGGATTATTTACATAGGATTTTGTACATATTAGTAAATTAAGATTATTCCTATCCGTGACAGAAATACAAATTTTTCTTTTCTGGTATAACTTGAAAATTGACAAGTATTTTATTCATTTTAAAGTTCTTAATTTTCATTTAGGGGGAGATGCACTATAAATTATAATATTGGAACTAATACATTAATACAGAGTTTTGAAGGAGGAAGATTAAGTTAATATAGAGTAAAAACAAAATTAAAATTGTGTAAAATAATAATTTGTAGTGCGGCTTACCTTCATTATTGTGGAGAGGTTGCAAATGACGATGTTTTCCAAGCAAAATCACAAAACTGAATTTTGAAGTAAACATTTTATAATAAACGTATTTTATTGATCCTAGATAAAAGTGGTCATAAATGAATCATTCTGATTTCAGCGCTTTGAGTTTCAAAGTGAGTTACGTCAACAATAGAGACAACATTGAGTTTTCATAATAGAATAGGCTAATCAGGAAAATGTTGGGATTGAAGGAAAAGTTTTCTCTATTTTTGTACTTCTACAACAGGCATATACCTATAACCATACCTTTATAACTGTTTCTATCATGAGTTTATCATTGTTTTTATTGAATATTAACTAATAGATCTCAACATTTCCATATCTAAGGTCTATAAAACAACTTGAGATCTTTAAACTTGAGAATTTGGGAATCACATTCGGAACACAAGAGTACAAGTACCAAGAGTAGGCTATAATATTATGCTTCCTCTATTCGTATATCAGAATATGAATGTTTTATGATAAGTGAAAAAATCATGTGCTGCCTTCTGTCATCTCAGTATATGACATAATTAATATAGATTACTTATTATGGTAATTATTATGAGGTAATAATTACATTTCGAACAACACATTTCCATATATTGAAAAGAAAAGTAGAAACCGAATTTGAAAACTTATTCGCTTTCCTTTTTACTGTATCATCATTATCATCATCATCCTTGTTTTGTTATTGCTGCCATAAGTGCAAATATCGGGGTACCGAGCTCTGCTCGGGGGTAGGCCTACAAAGGCACAGGAATGGAAATTTTGAAGGAAAAAAGGAATGAAATTAAACAATTTTTTTAAGTACAGCCACCAGTCTTATGCACTGAATCATCATTGCACTAAACAATCAATCTCAGCTTTCGAAATATTATGAATAATCGAGTTTGAATGCATATCATATGAAAAATCGCACTTATAAAATTCTGCTTCATAGAAATAATAATATGGGTTGATACAGTAGGATCATATTAACTTGTCAGAAAACAGCTGATTTAACGTCAGTAAACGAGCGTACATCAATCAGCTGTTTTCTGACAATTTAAAATATTCCTGCTACAACAATTTTTAGCTCAGCTGTTTTGATGAACTCTTGAAGATTTTTCTCAAATAAATAAAAACAGATCACATGGCTAACTTCATGCCTCAAATTTAAAAATAACAATAATATAATTATGGAATATTTTCAAATTCCTTTTTATTTTCCTTAGATAAATTAAAATCAGAAATAAAAAGGGGGATAGGAGCAGCTTATGTGTTTCGATATTCTTATCAATTCTAGTAATGGAACCGCTGGTTTTACCAAAAAGATTAGTGTAGTTGTGTATAGCGGGAGCCAATTAATTTGTCATAAGTCAGCTGATCCAGTAATAATTAAACAGTGATTTCGACACAATTATCAAAAGGCTTGAAAGTCTAAAGAACCTTTAAAGTCTTTGAAATACCTTTTTAAAGAAGACTTTTCAAAGAATAACTTTTTAAAAGACGTTTTCAATAATCTGCGAGATTCAGCATTTGTAGGTTAAGTATTGTGATATTGCTCTTTGAAACAGCTGATTTCTGACAAGTTGAATTGGATTCTGCTATATTTCATGAGTGATCATGTGTTTGAATTGCACTGTCTCAGCAGCTGAAATAATAATCTTGTATCACTCACACACTCCCTCGCTCTCACTCTTTCTCATCATTTACAGCCTACGAAAATTTCTTTCTTCTGTCAGCTGATTCCTAAAGGATCGGTTTTTCCTTTTTAAGGTCCTTCAACGAGTTATCCCAGGGATGAGACCCAGCGCAAACTAATTTTTGTATCACAAACCTCCTATATTCCAAATTTCGTCAAAATCGTTAGAGCCGTTTTCGAGATCCGTTGGACATACATACATAAATACATAAATACATAAATACATAAATACATAAATACATAAATACATAAATACATAAATACATAAATACATAAATACATAAATACATAAATACATAAATACATAAATACATAAATAAATATAAACATACAGAAATTGCTCGCTTAATATAATAGGATAACATCCTACATTGAAACTCTCCTCTAATTTTTTTAGGGTTGTAGTTAGGACCTTGTTTCAATTTAACATAATTATTAATTGAGGTGCCTCAACACTATTTCTAATGAGATTCCCTTACTACTAACTTTCCCAATCGTATATTGTATCTAGATTGCAAGTATATTTCTCAGCATGTTTTTGTATTTTGGGAATAGTCTCTTGATGATTGAAATTAAGTTGGAAAATATAAATTCGATTAGGTGTATTTTGCTCCCATTATTTCTTACCGTACCTTCAAACGAAATTATTATAACTAGTTGAACATCATGAAAGCACTTTGGCAGGCTGAGAAGAATATAATAGATAACCATTCTACCATCAAAGAAACTTTTTTAGCATGTTAAACTGTGATTGTGTTTTGTGTGAAATTATTATTGTTTCACTTGCTTATACACTTAAGCTAGGCGTACACCAGTTAGTCAAGACAAGACAAGACGAGATTAGTCACAGTAATTCACATAGTTGTTTATGAAGCAGCACACACTGATGCAATGACTAATCGGTGTGTGTTGCTTCATAAGCAACTATGTGAAGTACTGTGACTAAACGTGACTAATCTCGTCATGTCTTTTCTTGTCTTGACTAACCGGTGTACGCCTAGCCTAATGTGTTCTGACAATAATGAATATTGAATGTGTTTAAAGTATCAAAAACAGTAGTGCTTCACGGACCAGGAAGATAATATATCAAAAAAAAGAAGTAATAGTAAGTGATAATTAAAAAAGTGCACCGGAAATAATTTATACGCATCCCAAGACGGAGCGAGCAGAAAACTGAGCCGGTGAAGCCTAGCCGATCCCTAGAGGACCAGAATTGTAGTTTCTGTTGATTAATATGCGAATTTTCAATTGTCAAAGTTTTGCAGTCGGCCTCTGGTGGGGGGGGGGAGGAACACATGACTTAATTGCCTCCGAAGTTGTTCAACTTGTTCTAACATGGAGCAGAAGTCAAAGGAGCCGTTTGCCGTCGAGGCGGCAAGATGCTAGTCAAAAATCTAATTACGCACTGGAAATGGTCTCGACGAATTATCGCGCGACGAATTACTACTGCTGTTGGCGGAAGTTGCGAATTGCGCCCTTTTCTAGAGTGCACAACGGAAGTGAAATAACTTTTCCGCTCTTGGCAGTTGCGCTCCACGAGAGACTTCGCGAAAGTGATCCCGTTTGTGAAGTCTGACTCTGCTGTCCAGAAACCAGGCTGAAATTAGACCTATCCTGTAATCCGCTAAAGTAATTTCTCTTGGGCAAGTTACAGGATGATATAGACACACACACCCTTATAAAAATCATTTAATTTGTTTACTTGACCACATTAAATTTTTTTTATCGTATGGCTTTTTATCGGTGGGGAGACCCTTACGGGTAGGTTCCACCTCGCCTTATTTTTTTTTTTTTTGTATCGGTCACCCATCCGAGAGCAGTCTTGAATGTTTGTCACTTAACCATATGATTACTTAGCAACCGCTCTCACCGAGTGACCACTGATATTACTACCACATTAAAATATTACCTGTATACTACTTATTACTGACAGTAATGAAATCACTCTCAGCCAAAAGTATAATGAATAGAAAATAAAAGAATGGAATATGAATAGAAATATAAAACTGACAATTCTCTTGCAAGAAAACAAACGTAATTAGTAGTCACCCACAATGGTCGCATACCTTGGTAATTCAAAGCCTCTCTGTTGTCTGTAGACAATAGTGTACTAGAAAGTCTAGAGACTAGAGTGTTCTCTAAATTTTAGAGTGTAAATCATTAGGTTTCTGAATTATAATGTTATTTTTGTCAAAATAGTCAATAGGCTTTTTCGCAATTCAGACAAAACAATGGTATGGAAATATTTTCCGAATTACCATCAAAATGTGATATTTTCAATAGAAAAATATGTTTATATTTTTTTGTTTGTTATACTTTTGAAGTTTATGAAATCGGAAGAACTTTTGATAACTGAAAACTGAAACTAATCAACTTCGTTGATTATTCCTCCACTCTACCATTGATTTCAAATTGAATTATTCTACAACCTTTCCATCGTTGATATGCATGTCCATGGAAATCGGCCGAGTAGTCTAGGAGAAGATTGATCACAACTGATTTACACAAATGGCCTGAGATTAAGCTTCGTTCGACTACTCACTCCGCTCAATAATAATAATTCCCAATCTTTATCCAAAAGTTCATCTCTCCTACCAGTACTAATGAATTGACGTTATTTGATTTTTGGAAAAACAAAGTTTTTTCAGAGAGGCTTTTGCCACTTCCTCTCCTTCAATACTCCCTCAATACTTCTGTCTCCTGGTGGAGAATTCACTTTACTTCTGAATACACTCTCCTACTCCAAGACCATTGTTTCTTTTCTACCTCCAGTTTCTCTATAAATACCTATTCAGTTTCTCCATTGAATATATATCCTTTGGATGTATATCCAAAGGATATATATTCAATGGTTTCTCTGAATAAGAGTTCCTTATTGATAAGATGAAGATTTAGGGGAAATAGTTTCGAACAACCAACACTCTTGTCTAGCAAAAAACTTTATGATACAGTCGACTCGCAAATTCCATAGTCAATTATGATTAGAAACTAGTTAGAAATTGACCAAGCTAAAACTTTTGACCCACTTTGGGCTGTAAGTTTGATGGCACCCAGTCGTTCATGGAGCGATGCATCTCCGGATGACACTAACTTTGATTCGCCTATCTGTATTCATGACAAACCGAGGCTATGAACCAATGTTATGACCGTGACGTCATGTTATGACTGTCACGTGAGTGATGACTGAACGTGACGTTGAGCTGATGGAGAAGGGGGTGAGGAGGGGGTTGAAATCATGCAGCTAATAAAGCCCTTAATGGTCAATAAAGGTAATGAATACCGGGGGTAGTAGGGCAGCACTGTGTCCTACAGGGTGACTTCAGGTACGCATACAAATGATGTCTTCCATGTAATCTAAGTCTTCTCCCTGCTGCACCCGATATTGGAATATGGAATCTCTCACGTCACTGAATAAGCCACTACCGAATGAAGTTCAATATACGACCGATCAGCTCCGATATAAATCCCAATTGGGAGCTTCAAGTTTCTAAATTCACTTCATTTGTACACGTCACTATTTTGACAGCAGCTTGAATCAGGGAACTTCCTTGCAATGCATTTTCCAAACACTTTCATGTTAAAAAATATTTGATAATAATAGATTTAGGCCTACATTGAATTAATAATTTCTTTCATAATGAGTCCACCATCAGTGATATAATTCCACCATCAGCTATAGTATACTGTAATATTATTATATTGGTTTCTACTTAATTCGCAGGTTTGACGTCTAGTGAGACCGGACTACCCTGAGTCCGATTAATAAATAAATTAATAATTATTATCGTTATTATTAAGTCTGAGCAGTCTGAATTATCTGAGCAGTCGTAAATTGAAGATCAACTACAACAATGACCACTTTGACTCTTCTGCAAATCATAACCAGAACCATAATGATTACTCATATCGTTCAGACTCTATTCTTTATAATTTCCTGCTTCTACGATGACAAACCTTGTAGCCTATAGCCTATAACCTATGAAAATAATTTCCATAAATTTATAACTGATAAGATGTGCTTTCATAATATGAACTGTTGCAATGGAATAAAGATGGCAGAATTTCAATACCGATAGCAGGTTCAAAAATTATGCATTTTATGCATTATAGGCTATTATGAGTCATTTTGATACGGTATACTATAGTTTATTGTAGTATAGTATTTCTATTATAGCTTCACCTGACACTTCCATTTTCCATAGTTGGATAATGAATAGATTTTAATAATACGTATCGGGTTTTGAATTCATAGTTAAGCACATCTTTAATCATTCTTATTGAAGCGATCAAATCTTTAACATATGAAGACACAAGGTGGATGACATTTTTTTTTTTAATTGGGTTGGGCTTTGTAACCCTTAGCCACCGCGACCGCTATTCGATCTTTTGTGGCATCCCCTCTTTGGCTTATGCCATGTTCCATAATCCAAGGCCAGAGCAGAATTTACTCAGGGCCTTGAAGTCCAGTTCTCTTGCCTCCTCTGGTAGGAGGGTTGCCTTTCCAAGAAGTCTCCTCCTCATTTGCAAGAGTGCTGGACATTCCAGCAGCGAATGTGCTGCTGATTTCAGCTATGGACCCACCCTTCCGAAGCTGTTCAACTTCTATCAGGGATGGGCCTGCACACTCCTCGGATTCCATTGCGGAATCTTCAGTTGTAGTGTCTTCCTCTGCATATACCGTTTCCCGGCAGGTTTGAGTCAGCAATAACTCTGAAACCTGTTCCCACGAGTAGCTGGAGACTTATTCAGTCACCCTGGGCAGAGCTCCGCGTTCACCCAGGGAAGGCTTCTTGAAACTGGAGGTCGCCTGGTATCCAGAGTTCGCATACTCATGTCAGGCACTCCCCTGACCATGCAGCCGTCGGCGTATGCTGTTCCACCATATATTGGCTTGGCTTGCGCAGTTGATGCTTCAGGTGTTCCTACTTGAACACCCTAATTAAGCTGGGACGCAACGGTGTTAGTTGCCAACCAGCCTACATCTACCACTTGCATCAGGAACCCGGAGGATTGCCACACCCCGGACAGAATAAATTCTGCCCCCCTGCGGGGTGGATGACATTAACTATAATGTATTACATTTCTCAAGCTGTTATCCAATGCTGATTAAAAATAATGGTTTATGTTATCACAATCACATTCACTGTAACGCCATATAGCCATTCTATAGGTAAGTCATTTACATTAATAAAATTTGTATTTATTCAGTATCGCATAATTTAGTAGCTTATGTAGCATGTAGAATTAATAAGTTAATATGAATTCATGGTTTGGAGAAGCAGGCTTGATAAACTGATGGGCTATTAAATATTCATTTGCGGCCATTTAAATCCTGATACATTTGGGAGGAGACTGGGAATAGGATAGGGAACGGATAGAGCTATTCCATATACCATTAGGGCTGTGATACATCCGCATGTAAATCCATTAACACGCGCTAGTAAATTCATTACTAGCGGGGTTTCAGTTCCAATTGCTATGCCTCGTGCTAGTGTATTGAGTTGGTGAGTGTCGTTCGTATGTGTGTGTGTGTGTGTGTACCTATCAACCTATAACAATAATTATGCTACAGCCTATATCAACTTGACAATATTTCAAATTTTTTAACACTAAAAATGGAAATAGTCCAGTAAAATAGTACACATTTCACTTTGCAGTTACTGGAATCATTTACGATAAAATTTATCGTAAATTTATCATTTAATGATCAATTTAAAATAACTGGATCATAAATTGATGATAATAATATAATTCATGAAAATTTGTACAGTTCCAAATATTATCTTCCTAAGAGTTTAATATAACGGTACCGGCGGTAGTTACTTGAAGAATACTTGGATTCATCACCAGAGACACCAGATATTAAAGAATACATTAGATAATAACAAATACACCTGAGTACGGTATTTTAGAATTAGTTATGAAGAATTTCTGTCATTCGCTGATAATGATTTTATAGCTTCCAAAAAGTGAATCATGAAACTGTATACTTGAGATCTCAAATTCTGAATGAGTTTCTCAATAACAACTCTACTCAGAATACCACCCCATACATGATGGTTTATCACTTACAATATTTATGGGTAACTTTTAGATTGCATGCGAAAGTTCTTGAATTATTGATTCATGTGTAGAGTGAATCGGAAGTGATAAAGACGTTAGACGATGTTATTAGTCGAATCGTGTTGATGTTTTCAAAGTGCAGCAGTGCAATTAATTAAATGGGCCATGAATAACTAAGCTGTTGGCAACTAATCCTACTGGATTTTGAAGACTTTGCAAAGTTCAACTTCAGAAAGGTTGATTCAATTTCATAATTAATTCTAATCTCTAGCTTGGTTAATGCGAAACAGTAATCAATTCATTCAATCAATACTCGAAAGTCTCCTAGAGGAGACAAATTAGGAAAATTGATCGAAATGGAAACTTTAGTAAATCAATATTGTTTTACTTCACAGTTTGAATTTTCCGATCTCTTCCTTACTTTTCTTACATACATGAGAAAACGCTGTACTGATTAGTCAGCTAATATAATCGTGATTGTAAATCCAGCTTATTGTACGGTATGCTATAAGTTAAAAACCCTATACCAGTAAGTTAAAAAATTTTGCTTTCCATGACGAACTGCATTCTAATGAATGACCTTGAACTTGTTAAAATGCAAAGTCGTGTGAAAAACAAGTTCAAAGTGTTAAATAACCCATTATAATATTTATTGCTCAAAATCATTCTATGCTTTAGGAATCGCTTAAGATGAGAGAAATTAAGAAACTTCTATGTATGAGCCATAACTTAAATTTTAAACTGATTAATTAGGCATATTTCATGAAGCTGAGTCATAAGACGAAGGTAGAATTGAAGAGGATACCTCGTATACCTCAAGTGAAATTTCTTGAGACTGACAATATCACTTTCAAAAGTTAGGTCTCGACAGATATTATGGAGTAAAATTCAAATTCATCTTCTAAAAAGGGTTTAATAAACTGAGTCAAGATTTTGATGTAATAAGCCATTTCCAATACAGTAGCCTACTGTAGATAGAAATTCTGGTATGAACTTTCTCCATTTCTTGGTCTATTTCCAAGATAAGCTTGATTGTTTCAAATATGTGGAAAGTTTTTGTGGGACTGAGATTATAAAATACTTTCTCACTAAAAGTTGAATTTTACGCAGCACTGGATTACAAAGCCATTCTCTCTCTTCAGAGATATTCCATTTCCAACTCTTCAATTTTGAGCTGACTTGAACTTGTATTTTATCTTTTGGGCTGAGTTCGTCTTGACATTAGCTGCAACACCTGAGTCACTCAAAATTCACGCTTCATTTGCATATTCATAAGTCGAGGAATTCACCGCTAACGGCGAAGAAGACGAAAACTCAATTAGAAGACATTTCGTGCGATTAGTGCTTATTCTGGAGAGCTTCAAGAAGCCTAATATGATTTCCACATGGTAGAGCAACTCTAAACTGAATCTTGAATCCTATATTCATGAGAATTCACCCAAGAATAGAAATAAAATAATATAATATATTTTTGGCATGCCAAAAATTGTTGCAGTCAAATTTATTGAAATGTTATTATAATAAATATTTTTATCGATCTGGAGAAAACTCTAGAATACAGAGTAACTGTCAAGGCTTATGTCTCGTCAGTTATAAACCTTAAGACACTTTTATCATAGAGAAGCGATAGTAGTTCTAGTCTGTTCTGATAGATCTGTTCTCTGATAGATAGTTCTAATCTGTTATCTATGCTTTTATTCAGATTTGTTTGTATTGAAGTGTTTTTTCTTTGAGATAAGTGACTTTTCTTAAGATCCTTTGAGACACAGTATATTTTTCTTTGATGCAGTAGAACATTATTTTCTTCATATTTTATTACATAATATGTTCGATTTCGTGAATAATTTCAATCATAAGAGGTCAGGCTTACTTGTAGAGACTGAAAACCATTGAGAAAATATATTTCTGAAATATTCAAGAAAAATGTGGGCATTCTTTCTTGACTCTTGAAAATTTTGAAATATTCATTATATTGCGACTACTAAAAATGCAAGTGTGAATAACATTCATTGAAATGAAGTTACATTTATGAAAAATAACTAAATGAATAGAGTTTTCTTGGAATCGAAACATTTCATTATTGCACACATTTGTTCTCTAAAAGCTTGAAGCTTCTATTCACTCAATTGTATACGGTAACATTTTTACTAAAGTGAAGTGACCGTCTAAAAATCATTTTTGTCGGACCACTTCAGCGGAGTCAAAAATAATAATGTTTCTTGCTCGTTCCAGCCACTACCTTATCATGATCTCTACCATTCTTTTGTGATACATTTTATGAGCCGAAACCCATATCCTGCACAACAGAGCTGGAGCTGCTGCATGAAAGGGGAACTGTTCAGATGGAGTCGCCGCGGAAACCTATTGATAGCGATGAATCGAAGCAGACAGGAAACGAGAGGAAGAAGGCAGGATTTAAGGATATTATGGTGCTTAGGAGAAATTGGATCTCTTGTGAGGATTTTTATGCGTGTAGTTAGGCCCAATAGAGAGCCGAGGTGTTGCATAGTGTACGTGCACAAATTACAAATTGCCTAGGCTGGTCGCAAGAATTGGGGGGTAGACTACAGAAATATCACCATTTTTGTACCGGTGACTCTTTGTTATACGAGATTTATTTACAGTGTTATTAATGTTGGTCGCTTAGTTTTATTGAATCACTTGAATTCACTTCATAGAAAACTGAACCAATGCTCAATCTTATTTGATAAATGAATACCGTGTATAAATTATTTACTCTACTCTCACTAAAATATACGTGTAGGATTAGAAATTATATTGAATAAATCAATTACATTTCTCAATCTATAGAAGCTTGAGAACAAAACTATTATATTTGGGGTAAGAACTTTTCATTTTGTAAATATTCATGATCAATATGACCATGTATTTATTACAAAATAAAAATTGCCTACTCTATCAATAGTCGTAGTAATCATAGCCTACTGTGTACTGCCCGCGTCTAAGCTCCGTGTCCCTGACGGCTGAAGCGGAGAGACGAAGATAGCACTATAAACCCGGTTTTCGATGATATTGCATTCATTCCAGGGACATGGAGCTTAGAATCGGGCAGTAATCATAGTAATTGGTATGATTACTATGTGTAATCTTTTAAATATGGTATACTTTTGTAGACGTCTTTATTGTTCAGTTTGTATTACGGTAGTTATAGTTGTATTGTAATACAGCCGTATTGTTATATTTTGTAATGTGATAGTCAATATTGTCATAGAGAGAAAATAATACTGCAACGCAATAATTATGTTGTCCAAACCAATTTTCCACTTTACTTCAAAAGGTAGGCATACGTCAGAGTATGAATCTTTGAATGAGATGCTATCAAGATTTGGGTCATTATGTCAATCAAATCAAATTGAATTGCAAAACAGATTGTAAGTTGTAAAAAGTTTGAACAGAGATGATTGGGGGGGAAATTTCGGGAGAGACGGGCTACTTTTCAAGTTGTCTTCGTTTATTTTTGTGTCTGGGCCTGGAATGAGAGGGTTTTCGAGTGCAAGACGACTTTTACCGACCAGGAATCGATATGATACCTTCTACCACTGCCGAGTACAGTACAGCCAAGGCAAGTCGTGGCAAGAGCAGACGAAAGACAGGGAAAAGTCCCTCGCGATTCTTTTGCTTTATTAATGCAACAAAGGTTTTATACGTACCTCGGGGATTAGGTTTCCTTCGTATTTTTTGCGTGCCCTTCTCTCCCTAATCCTCTTTATTCCCCCCTCCCTACCCACTCCTTCAAGGCGGATATTCTTTTCTCTTTTGTTACACGCCAAGTTTCGACGCTCCGACTTGTAAGGCAGAGGCCACGTGATGAGACGAAGATAATCAAAATTGTAGGCTCACTCGCGTTAGATCATTGAGGGTTGTAAGCTCGTGATAAGGTTAAGGTAACGCAATATTGAAAGCAGCGAAGCTGTTCCAATTGCCTCCCTCCCCCCATCCCTTTCTTACCCCTAAGCAACCTTCAGCGAGAATCTGAGATGCTGAGCTTAGATCCGGTATTATTATTTGTACTTCTTTCATGCTCGAAAATGAAACTTGTATAGCTTATCAGTGTGCATCTACGCTTCTTCCTTATCTAGAGTTACATAGTAACAACATCAATACGTTACCTTCATTAGGCCTACATTAACTGAAAATCGGCATAATCACGTACTTTCCCAGCCAACAATAATTAATTCAATTTAATTTAATTGAGAAAGTTTTGTATTACAATGAAGTTTCACATTACATACATTTTAAAATTTTAGGAGACTTCATTCTAGAAGGTGTAAGGTAGATGCTAGTTTATACAGTTTCCTGAAGTGAAATCTCTCGCGTATATATTACGCTTCAATATCAAAGAAGGCACATTCAACATTTACTGTAATGAATCATCAGGAGAATGTTTTTAAGTAATTAAATAAATAACTTGTTTTCGAGTGATTGAATGTTTCATTGTATATTTCTCCTTCCCCAAGCTCGAGCTTGCTCTTTTGGGGAAGTAGTTTCTTATTTTCTTATTTGTATAATACTGTATTGTTATTGATTCTTTTATCTGTTTGTTTGAAAAGTTTTGTAATTTGTAATTTTATGAGAAATAAGTAAATAAAATAAAATAAATAAATAAATATTTCACTGCGGGCATAATCACCCGCGGTGGGCACTGCGGGGGGACTTTTGATCACTCTGTACTTATATAGAAATATAGAATTGAATTGAATCAATAAATACTTTGAAGGTACTATCCCACACTTACACTTATGATCTACCCAACTCTTTATCTACAATTGAACTGTTTTATTATCATTTCCTGTTTGATGTTAACTTTTAACAAGCCACTATAAAATTACTGACAAAATTGGAATAGGCAATGTTGATATCTATTTTCAGAATTCAATTAAGACTTTTCAAGAGTTCAACTCTTAGATGTTGCCGCACCACTCGAAACATTCAAAATGATATCATCATTCATACAAACATGATATCTTATCTCCATGATGATAACATACATTATACTGTATTACATAATGAGTTGATAGTAATTTCCAGGAATTACGATTTCAACTTCTTGAAGTATTTAACTGATACCTCTGACTCTCCATTATTTGGGTTTGTTAGCTAATACACTATCAATAATCATCTATTTCAACTAGCTGAAAATATTCCGAAGTTTATAATGTTAAAATTATTGTTGCTGGCTGGCTGAAGTACCTACTAACCCTTGATTATAAACCCAAAGTGGAACGCACTGGTTCGGAAAAAGGCTCGTTGCGAGTATATCTTATGCATTTCTGCGGCTGCTGGCAATTCAAGAAGATAAGGATGTCTCTGTAGAGAGAGAAAGGGCGGTTAGTGCTCGTGCAAGTACCAAGGGTGCATAATAAAGGCGGGAGTGATCTGCAGCTAATGCCCGCCTCAGGAGACCCCCGGGGGGAAGTTCTTGATCCCGCAGGACTCCTAATGCACATTACTTGTACCCTCAATTACACAACTCACTCTTACTAATACCATATACGCCATCTCGAAACTATGATAGAAAGTTGGGCATAGTGCAGTCATAGAGAGCAGCTAGAGAAAAAAGTGACAAACTATTATCGTAAGATCATGTTAGGGAACACTGACATCACCAGATTATTTGAAGTAACTGCGTTGAAGTTAGTAGAATAAGTGAAATGTAGTCTCCTCGCCCTACGTAATGTGTTTCTTAATTGGAATTAATGCACTGATTCAAAGTCGAAAACCATACAATAGTGGTTCAGTATGTGCCAAAATAAACACGATTATCGCACAGGAATGCGAGTGAATTGTTTTTTAATTCAAAGTTTAAATTCCACACCATTAATTCCGAATTCACAACCATATTTATGTATTCCTCCCAAGTGCTGAAAGCTACAAAATTTGATTGTTCAATAATAAATTAATATAATACAGTAATTATTTTATTTATCAACGTAAGTACCGTACAATAAAGCTATCATTTACAATAGTAAATAGAAGAATGATTTATTCCAGTTATTCCTTCCACAGTATAGTAGCTTGAAGTATATTATATTCTTAGTAATTACAGTAAAATGACACCCTTTAATAATCTGTCTCCTAATCCAAAATGATTTTTTAACTGATTGACCATCAAGAGAATTCAGTTCATTTTCTTTCCATGGCATCTTTTCCTTGAGATATGAGATATGGCTATGTAAATATGCACTATACAATGTCTGATTTCCATTCTCTAAATGAGTGATAAGTTCTAACTACATCAATCCAGTTTGGATTCGAAAGTTCCATATACACCATGCAGGATGCATAATACAACATAAGTCCCAAAACGCAAACTATCTTCTCCAAGAATCTGTCTATCCAGTCAAAAAACAAGACTTACAACAGCAAAATAGCACACAAATCTATCGTGACTTCAACTATGAGATCATTTCATACCCATTTGGAAGTGATTAAAGAGAAAAATGTACAAGGTAATGGAGAGCATTCATGTGTTCCACTATTAGGAAATCTTTGCGACGACCAAGAGTTCATTCACTGTGCGATTTATATGGAACGTGAATTACTATAAAAATGAAAAAGAGCGAGTCGTTTCGTACGCGACTGGTGCTTCTTGGGTCACGTATGTTTTTCATTTATTTCTGTTGCACTCGTCTACGATGATAACAAGAGAGCCGCGCGCGCTCTCACAGCGAAATGGAAGTTTTCTTACGAGGAAAATATTATGTACGGTACTTGTATCTTCAAGCTCTCGACATAAAAATGAAAGATCTTTAAAATGTTAGTATAGTTGTAGTGTATGTAAATGTTTATTACAATAGTATAATTATGTTCATATTATTTACTACTATTTAATAATAAGTAAATAAACGATTTATTTTCCAATAAAACCTATAACTATTACAAATACAAATTCAAAAATATTTACAATTAATTATTATAAAGATTTTGTTAGTAAAAAAATCATAAGCAAAAATGTAAGGCTGACCAGACAAGACGAAATTAGTCACGTTTAGTCACAGTACTTTACATATTTGCTTATGAAGGAACACACACAATTAGTCATTGCATCGGTGTGTGCTGCTTTATAAGCAACTATGTGAATTATTGTGACTAAACGTGACTAATCTCGTCTTGTCTTGTCTTGACTAACCGGTGTACGCCACTACGCCTAGCCTTACAGTACATGTGTTTGGAAAATAGACCTACTCCACTATGGCAAGCCATGTGTATTAATAATTAATAAGTAGAATATTTTTATTTTTACTCTACAGAAATGTATTTAGAAAAAATAAATCAAGTCACAGAGCAGTACTGCTTAGTGAGGAATAAAGTTCAGTATCTTGATCTGGTGCTCCAAGGTGGAGTACCAAGAAAGTACAATATTCAAAAATACTGATAGAAGCAATAAAATACTAACGGCTAATATTGATTCCATTGAATAATTTAATAAAAACCTTATATTCTACCAGAATTGATTCAAAATTAGTGAAATATTCAAAATATGTATATTATGTTACAAGTTATATATTTCGTCAAGTTTGTGGTTGGTTGGATTTCTTGTAATATATTTTTGAGGGAAAATTCCCCAACATATTCTGCACATTTCTAGTACAGAGTGTGAGTACAGAAATTTTGGATTAGACTTTTGATGTTTGGCTATGAATAAATACGTAACGCTTATAAACGAATTCTAACTCTCATCGACTCTTGATGTAACCATTTTTTAATCGAATCCAGTGTTGTTTTACGTATAAGACAAATAATACATTCCAACTAAAAGTATGAAATGTATTGTCTTTGGTTGTAATATCTTTGTAAATTTGTATTTTTCCATTATAATTTTCCTCTTTGTATCGTAAATTATGTTTTTGATAACAATAAACTTTGATTGAAAAACATTTTCCTTGCTTGCGTAATGAAAGTCGGGTAATGAAACTGATTACTATCAACACCCAATAATTATTCTATTAGCTAATTCTAGCAACAGATTACTCTTATAGGCTATATAAGATTACTCGTATGTTATATTATATTACTTATTATATTCACAATATTACATATAATAAGAGAGAGTGTAATCAATTTAAAAATAGAAGTCAAATTAAAACTTTCATCCAGTCTTTGTTTTCATGCGAGAAGAACTTATGTTGGTTTTCCATTAGTTGAGATAGTTCCGGTACAGTTCCACTGCAAACGAATGGGGTGGCTATTTCCTCCTGGAAGAATTCCAATACACCCTCTTATGCATTTGACAGAAAATGCATTGCCATATTCGCAAGAGGGGAGTGAGTCTGGATTTAACTGAGGCGCAAATCCTTCTTTCTGCTGTGGAGCATTATTGTTATGCAAAGGTGCAAAGACTCGTTTATCTTCCTGTCTTTTCCAAAAAATAATTGTCACATTATACTTTGTTAGAACTAGAAATTGATGGAGTCCACTTGTTTCATAACCACTAACAAATAATATTTTATCTTTCTTAAAAACATATTTCATTAAAGGAGTTCTCAATTCAGAATTTAATACCATCTTAATTTCATTCTATCTAAAAATTTGTTTGATTAGAATGAAGCAATAATTCATGAGTGAGTTTTTGATGTACATATCATTGATTTATGTCGTTAATTAAGAATTTGGTAAGCAATAAATCAAACAATCAATAATAACAATAAAACAATTAAATACTTGTTCAGAATAGTATCTAAGGAATACATGATCACTATTATTGTTCTCTACAATTGCGAGGAGTGTCCCCATTTCTAATATTAAGATATTTGTCACTAATACGGATTGAAGGTTTATCTTGAAATGAAGCTTAAATGATAATCGCTTTTAGATTTGATTACGAAACTATCTTAGACTAATTAACTAGATGAACAATGCTGCCTTGAACACTCATTCAAGTGCACCAAGCATTAACGCATATCAATCGCATGGCGTATATCAAATTTTCGATAATTATTTGGCTAACCTCAGCTATACATTCGGACAGTTGAGAAGAGTTGATGATTTGATAGCAGGTAAAATTTTGACGATTTATCTTAGAACTATGAAATTGGACCGAAAAATGATATTGTATATCTATACAGTAGTATCAATACCGGTAGTTTATATTTATAGCAATTACACAAAAACAACTATAGAAACGCTCACCCAGCTTGTAAGGTGCATCCTTAGACCGCATTTATATGCCTTCTATACATGGTCTAAGGCTAGGCGTACACCGGTTAGTCAAGACAAGACAAGACGAGATTAGTCACGTTTAGTCACAGTACTTAGAATAGAATAGAATAGAATATGTTTTTATTTCACCAGAAACAATAATCACAAAATACATTTGCAGAAATAAAATACAATTGTATAGAAATTTTTAAGAATTTCATATAACCTTAGCCTACTTAAAGTAAAAATTAAAACTAAAGATGATAACCCATTTATTAGGAGCAAGGTAAAATTATTACAGCATACAAACTACTTATTGAAATTCATGAAAATAATCAAAACCGCATGAAAAATAACAATACAGCTTTCCAGTGAAATAAACTACTGGCTTGCAAAGTGACAAAGTCACTTGAAGGCATGCAAGCAGGAGTCATAAGTATACTTCATGTAGTTGCTTATGAAGCAACACACACCGATTAGTCATTGCATCGGTGTGTACTGTTTCATAAGCAACGATGTGAATTACTGTGACTAAACGTGACTAATCTCATCTTGTCTTGTCTTGTCTTGACTAACTGGTGTACGCCTAGTTTAAGGGTGCAACAATGTTTATATCCCTAAATACGAAAATACCTCTAGTAGTCCCTTTACTCAAGAAAATATCTCACAATTTGTTTTGTCCTACACATCCAGCCACAAATCTACTCTCCGGCACGGATTTCCTTCCTCTCGTGACGGATTTTCCGAAATTTTCTCCAGACTAATGCAATAGAGCGGTTGGAAGGAGAGCTAGCTTGAGTGACAAAAGACATTTCGAATGGAAATGCTAGATAAAGGTCCGAGCTTATCTCAGTGTGAAGAGTATTAAGGGAAGAAAATGGAGTGTCGAGAAAGGAAAAGCTCAATGGAGAAGAAATAGAGGTGTGGAGAGTGATGATGCCAGCCACTGCTTTGTGTGGTGGCATCACTGGTTTCAAAGGTGGAAAGACGCGCGCTTTGATGGTACGACGGAGTGTTTGGCCCCTGGGACGGAACGAGAGGTAAGCGCCTCCCCCCCCCCCACGCTAAGTGACAAAGCATCATCTTACCGGACAAACTCTCAACCCTCGCAGCTCACCTATCCACAGTGACTACTCCCTTGCAATGGCAGCAGCCAACTTCCCTCTTACATCCGCTAATCAACCCTCAACTCGTCCATTAAATCACAATCACTTGCAGAATGTCAGTCAGCTGTGTAAACTTCCAACACTACTCAACTTCTTCTGGCTTTCAGTATTTGAATTATTCCTTGTGTCAAATCTCTTGGGCGAAGTCGGACATTCTTGAAGTAATGCTTTGTTTATATTGAAATATCTATTATTTACGAAACGCATTTTATTGGTTTTCATTAATTTATTGCCTTATTGCACTACTTGAGGTAGTGCCTTATTGCCTTATTGCAGTACTTGATTTGCATGTGGCTATCACATGTTACTCCACATATTTATTTTTTATAAATATGAATGAATGAAAACTAATAAAACTGGTACTATTCTAGAATTAGTTTATTATCACCACCACTAACAAACAATAATTATTTCTATTGACATTAAGAGGGTTGTCAATGAAATGAAATTGAATTATAGTAAAAACAATTTTTTTCAATAATTATTTTATTTCATGGGTGATGTCCACATGAGCATAGGTGGGATGATGATGATGAGATATGACCACTGCTTTTTAGACAAGCGGGGCCGACGTCTTGTCGTCATTGAGACGTTTTTGGGACGGGAATAACCCAAGGATTGTCGAAATATCTTCGAACAACTAGGATCGAACCAGGAACCATCTGAATAAAACGATGAGCCACCTCGCTACCGGTCACTCACATAAAATTAGTCCATTATAAGCTTAATCAATAACTCGTTTGCTTGTTCATAGATTAAAAATACAGTTTAGAACACGTCTTGATGACAACACACATTGAACACATTGCTTTCAAAAAAAATATTTTTTCATGACAAACAAAGTACACTATTTGAAATATAATGATGGCCGTTTTCTTGAAGGAGAGAACAAGACATAATACAGAAATAATCAATAATACAAATAATACAGAAAATCATGTTTTGTAGGTGTGTTAGTGCGCGTCTTGAAAGGCGAGTTGCAAGAAAGAAGGCAAGCGGAGTTGCAGTGCAGAGGGATGGAATGATGAGAGGGAGTTGCATCGTCTACTGTCTTGGTTTAGCGCAGTCGACTAATGCCATTAGAGGAGAGTAAACAAGAGCTTTTCATTAGAAGCGGCTGAATTTGGTCAGTCTTGTCATAACTGGGTTTGTCCAGCTTCGTCCTTCCTGTTCAGGGAAGCGTTGTCATTAGGATGAGAGCGATTGCACCAAACAGCAGAAGTTAGGGGGAGTGAGGGAAAGAGAGGGAAGGAATAGGGTACAGAAGAGGGACTGTGAATTATCAGACACTCTCTCCCGGCCGGCGGTAACTCCCGAGGGACGTCTCTTGATTCATTCTCGACAACAACGACAGAATTCGCAGTCATCTCCCAAAGCAGGACGCTGCCGCCACAGTGTCTGATGAGATGAGAAATGCACAAGGGCTTTCTGGAGAGGAACAGTAGTTGCTTGAGCAAACTCAGTCTCTGCCCTCGCCGAGTAATGTTTGACGGATGAACATATTAACAACATTGTGCTACTTGCCAAGTTGTCTTGAGAGGTAAGTTTACTGTAGCGTCTTAATTGGAATGACATGCATCATCTAGAAGGTACGGTACCTACCTATGGAAATAGCTTCTTCAAGATCTGAAAGATGGAAGATATAAGTGTCTGAAATAGTAGAAATGGAAGAAGAAGAAGTTATATAAATCTCTTAATATTTCAAAAATTACCTTAATTGTACATAAATTTCCTATTACAATACTTTACTTTTGTGTTTTAATTGTTGTAAACTTATTAAGGCTCAATGCAGAGCAAGGTCACAGATAATGTAGATCACTCATATTTACATTATCTGTGGCAAGGTTCAATAACACCGTAATTTTATGAATCATACATGTTTATGGCTCAATGCAGAGCAAGGTTCAATAACACCGTAATTTTATGAATCATACATCTTATTAGTAGAAATAGAAGAAGAAGTTAAAATCACTTAATATTTCAAAAATTACCTTAATTGTACATAAATTTCCTATTACAATACAGTACTTTACTTTTGTGATTTAATTGTTTTAAACTTATTAAGGCTCAATGCAGAGCAGGGTCCAATAACACCGTAATTTCATGAAGCATACATGGGTTCATGAATAAAAAAACTGAAAGAGAAATGAATTAAAAGTAATAGAAACATCAATTTCATTGTGATATCTTCAATTTTCGAGTACAATATTACTCTACACATGTATATGCAGTAATCAACTCCTTATTATAGAATCAAATAATTGTTGAATAATCAAAGTAATTAGTATAAATAATTCAATTAATTGTAATCTCTCTTGTAATTTGAACAGATTTCCTGTTCGAGAGTGAATAATTTGGTTTCAGAATAACCACGCCAAGATTCCATTCCACGGAAAATCCAATTTGAGGTTTTTGCTGGATGCGTAAAAAACTGATTAAAGTGTAAAAGTTGCATGCCTTGTGATTTTCTAATTCCATTTCTCTCATTGATGATAAAAAGAGTGGAATCTATAATCTGCATATTTCAGCCGTCACGTCTTAAAATTGGACAAAAATAATCAGTCTGAGAAATCTTGGGAAATTGAACTCAGAAAAGAAACTGTGGTGGAATGGGGATCTTGGTTGAAGAACGTCTGACAATAATTCTTCAGACAAAGAAGAAAAGTACAACTTCACACTTTGTCTCATTACTGGCTCCTGAGAGGAATAATAAGACTCTTCTTCAGTCATTGATGTGTTTCCCAATTAGACAATTATTCTCCTCTTCATTAGTATGCAAATGAAATCATGTTCTTTCATGCTGGAGATCTGAATTAATTAATCTTCCAATTCTGCCGCCTCCTAACAAAAACTACAACATAGTTGAAAAATGGTGAAGAAGAAGACAGTGCAAGAAAAGGAACTATTTTGCGTAGAAAATCATTTCATTTCAAAATTAAAGTTTCTATAATTATTCCAATTTTATTATTGATGTTATTAGTAATAACAGTGATGTTATTAGTAAAATATGTAAGCTTTCACAATTTTATAACAATTTGATTCTGCTGCTAAAGACAAATACAAATTCAAATTTAGAGCATAATTGAAAATAATATTAATTGATAATATTAATCGAAGAACATTGAATATTCAAACGAATTGATACGGTACTTGACTAAAATGGTATGTACACGATATCGGAGAGTTATGTCAGATATTATATGTAGCCTATATTTAATAAATGAACTTAATCATGTTTCAATTAATTGTTTGTAAGATTACCCAACCATAATTTGTTGTCAATTTTACTGATAACAATCCCTCAACTAACTTAAACATCGAGATTATTATGTAGAACTATATCAATTATAAAGGCGTTATATAACAAAAGAAGTGATTAAGCAGTCCTACATACAATAATTCTTTAATGATAAATACTCTTTTATAAAAATATCTGAGTTTTCTCATTTGGATGTTACACAGAGCAAGCGGTAAAAGCGGCGGCTCGTTCCTGTTTTTTCCCCACAGATGTCAGTGTCACTGTTTCTAAATATTTGTGAATTAGGTAGTAGGCTAGTGTTATTCAAAACATTTATAATATATCTATTCTGGGCTGATCAAAATTCATTTTATGCAATTGTACTCGTACTTGTAGTTGAGTTTGAGATTGGCGCCAAGTGTCTTGGCGGAGCCAAGGTCTGCCATCATTCAAAATTGGCGCGCTCCTGTCAATTATATTTATACTATCGAGTCGATGTCTTCATAGTCGATATTGAAGAACATGTAGATCGACTATCGATTGTTGTGAGTGAAAATAGTGGAAGAGAAAGCAAACATAGGAGTTGTTCTGTGTTTCTCTTTTGCTATTTCTGTGTTATTTAGCAGAAAATCCATTTTATAAGTAAAACATTCCGATAATATGAAGCGTTTTGATCAAAAATAGAAAGTCTTCTACCTTCCAAAACACCGATGTAAGTACAAGAATATTTTTGAGAAAACATAGCCGTTGAGGTTATGTTCTAAATATTCTGTAAACATTGAATACATTACTTGGTTTTCATTTTTTTTTTCTCTTCGATTTATTTATGTGCAGTGAATATGCGAATTCGCTAATTTTGTGTATGTACTTTAAAATCATTTGCAAGGCATTTCTTCTCACGTTTAACGTAGGCTTATTGAGAAATATTATCCTATCTCTGCAATATTGATACAACTTGGCCCGGCCTGTAACGCTGTAACAATCAATATTCGTTTCTGCTCAAACCCTTCATAAAACTATAATTATTTAAAAACCTACATGTTATTGACATGAGTTTTTTAGAGCAGTTAAGCCGTTTTTGGTTATAGTTAAATTAATCCTAACTGTCACACACGAACCAGAGAAAAGTCTATGATTATTGTTGCAAAATTAGTGCTATAACCAATAATTATTGTTTTTCTGGCATGTTTGCACGTTATAGCAAATGTCAATAGATTCCTGTTGACGTTAGACATATCCAGTATTTAGTGTTTAAATTAAGTTAATAATGTAGATAATCAAAGCCACCAGGGAAACATCAAGTAGCAGGCTTAATTAATGTTTATTTTATTTAATCTCTGTTGAATTTATAAAAGGTGATTTATCTTAATGAAATTCATTCTGATAAAGTTTATTATGTTGCAGATAAAATGACATCGATCATCAAAGTGCATGCTCTTTCTGGAGCTCAAGATGAGACTCCTCCATGTTATATTTTGCAAGTGGATGAATTCAGATTCTTGTTGGATTGTGGCTGGAGTGAAACCTTTGATCAAGAGTTTGTAAAAGAGCTTAAAAGGTGAGAGCCACTAATATACTATTGGTCTTATTATCTACTATCTACTTAATTGGCCTAGTTATAATATTTCAAATGAATACCATAGTTTAAGTAATTACTAGAACCCTGTGTTTCGTTCTCAAAATGATTGAAGATTGTTAAGGGGCAAGAGGTAACGGCACCAACGAGCAATCAGAGGGTGCTGGGTTCCACTCCTGACCTATTAGCTTTCATAGATCATCCTTCAGATTGCGTTATTGTCAATATTCGTATTTGCAGATCTCTTCAAATTATTTGATGGAATTTTTAGGATTTTCGTTCTAATATTATGAATCTACAAGCAATAATCTCATGCACATTATGATCAATATTAATGATAAAAATAAAATTTTTCATTGAAATATTTAGTTTAGTTGATTTTTTACTAAAACTGATGTATTATTGTTGTTTCAGACATGTCAATCAGATTGATGCAGTTCTTCTGTCTTATCCTGACCCGTTGCATCTTGGAGCTCTGCCCTATATAGTTGGTAAATGTGGTCTGAATTGCCCGATCTACGCAACAATCCCTGTATATAAAATGGGCCAAATGTTTATGTACGACTTATACCAGGTAAGTTTACTTTAATGTTATTTCATATCATACCTATTCTGGCCAGATCAGATTGAACGTTCTTCTAAGAGTGAACTAGAATAATTTCCTAGTATTTGTTAAATCAAATGATATTTATTTCAGAATTTCTGTTCTTTGTTCAAAAAGATTTTCACCAAATTTATACGCTCCAGTTAATACATTATCATTGTTGAAGCTCATTGTTAATTTGTTATACTTATTTGTGCGTAAAAAAAATCATTTTTTGTGCTCTGGACATTAGTCATGTTTTTGTTATAATTGTTGTAATGTGCAGTTTTTGTTTAAAGTTGTTTATATTTCAAGTTATAAATGTGTCTTTTTCTTTTTATTTCGAATACATTCTTCTATCTATTCATCATACTATTAATTGATTTTATTCAATTTCCAGTCACGACATGATATGGAGGAATTTGAAATGTTCACTTTAGATGACGTCGATGCAGCGTTTGACAAGATTGTTCAATTGAAATACAATCAGAGTGTACCAATGAAAGGTAATTTAGCTTTGTACTCAGCATCTTCCTTGTTTTATTATATTAAATTTATACATTTTTACAATGTTTTTGCTAGCAAATAACATTTTCATATTAATTTCTCAGCTTGATCTGACTTCAATAAAATGCGCGCTTCAATTTCCTGTTATGAACTCATTTCGTGTCATTTACACTTGATTTTTCTATTACTTTCATCAAAGATAATGCTATTGAGGTAATCATTTATTCAATCATTTACAAAGGAGAGTCCAACAGGCTTATGCCCATTATAACTTCCAATTTACACAAATAGTCCAAATACATGTCATCTTACTAAATCACCAATTTTCTCTTCAAAAACAACAGCAGACTAATCTCAGCCCTAGCGCCCTCTGAGGTGGAGTGGCGATGGCATGGAAACATTCTAAATATAAACATACGTAACTTAATGAAACAACGCACATCATCTCGATTAGCGTGTTGCAACGCCATCGCCACTCCACCTCAGTGGGCGCTAGGGCTTCGAATTTTCGAATGAGTTCATAAAGTTGCAAACCAACCCTTGTTTTTTCTTGATTCTTGTTTTTTCTTATAAAAACCAGAACCCACTCACTCAATATTTTCTCCTAATAGCGAATTATTCCCAAATTATTCAGGCTTTTGTGTAGAGTAATAGTGATCTGAAAATCTGTTGTAGGGAATTTGTTTCCAAAAAATGTAGGGAGCTCCAAAAAATGTTGGAGTTCACGCTGGTGAACTCTTACACCAATTCAAGGAGCTTTTAGGCTAGGCGAACACCGGTTAGTCAAGACAAGACAAGATTAGTCACGTTTAGTCATAGTAATTCACATAGTTGCTTATGAAGCAGCACATACTGATGCAATGACTAATCGGTGTGTGTTGCTTCATAATCAACTATGTGAAGTACTGTGACTAAACGTGACTAATCTCGTCTTGTCTTGCCTTGACTAACCTGTGTATGCCTAGCCTAACACTGTACTTTTCTTTCAAATGAAAGATCGATCATTCGTTTCACCCTTATCATTCTATTTAAGGTATAATCATAATTAGAATTTATTACTCATTCTTAGTTATTCTATTATTTTTTATGATTAGAATTAATGTTTTTGTTTAGGAAAAGGCTTTGGCTTGACAATAGTTCCACTACCGGCTGGTCATATGATAGGCGGCACAGTATGGAAAATAATGAAGATTGGAGAGGAGGATATAATCTATGCAGTTGACTTCAACCATAAAAAGGAGCGTCACCTTAACGGGTGCGAGTTGGAGTTCCAAAGGCCGTCGTTACTCATCACCGATGCTTCCAATGCTACCTACCAGCAAGCTAGGAGAAGGACCCGCGATGAAAAATTAATGAGTAAGTAGAATGCAATTTAATCCAATCTACTTTTTATCTTAAATTATATTCAATCTGAATTATTCTTAATATGCTGCATGGAATCTAGCAATTGGTAAGGCTATTTTGTTTGAAAATTTACCTCCACATAATTATTATACACTCACTCGTTCAACGTTTACAAACTTGAAACTTTTCTTACATTCAATACAAGAATAATTATCATAATTGAAATTAACAGTATCTGTTGAATAAAGATTTTGGAACACCGAAAAATCCATTAAAACACAGCTATAATAATATTATTGTTTTATTTTGTATAATATAATACTGTATTATTATTGGGCCCCTAAAATAAAATGTGTACCAAATATCAAAATGTGATATATTTGTACTATAGCATGCTTATATTAATTTATTACTGTAGCCTACTGTAACTTTATCATGTTGTGCTTTGCTTTTGTATTACGAAGTTTGTAATTTGAATTTTCAGTACTAGTAGAAATTTTATTCTATTCTAATCTACTCTGCACTGTAATTTCATCTCATTTATTAATATGCTTGATGGCAACTTCACAATCGATAAGGCTTAAGATTTACCACGAAATATAATTCATTGAAACTCGTGTGTGTGCAAGCTGGCGTCAAGTTTTCTATTTAGGCAATATAACTCGAAAGAGGCGAACTCCTTTTTACAGGCCCAACCTATTAAACTATGCATCCATTATTTTACCCTACTGCATTAGCCTTGTGAAATTCGAAATAGTTGAAAAAAATGCTCAAGGACAAGAGTGTTCCAGTGGTTCTAGGGCTAGACGCATTCTGATGCAGCATTTTAGTACTGCTTGGCATTCTTTTCTTCTTTTTGGTATTCAACCCTGAGGTTGGTTTGCAGCAGTGCGCCATTCTTCTCTTCTATCTGCTTTCCTCTTCATTTCTTGATAGGTACTGCAGCCAACGTCATTCATGATTTGTTGCAGGTATGGCATCCTTGGTCGTCCTCGGCGGTTTCTTCCCTCTATCAATCCTTCAGCTATTATTTTAAGAAGGTTTTCATGCCTCAAGATGTGTCCCATCAGTTTATCTCGCCTTGTCTGAATATGTCTCCATATTGTTCTTCTTTCTCCCACTCTTGGCATACTTGGCATACTCTTGGCATTCTCCCACTCTATGCTTGGCATATACATCGATATTTCAATGGGAGCTCGCACACTCATCAAAACCATTGTAGAAGTCGTGTTTTGCTTCGCATTACTAAAATGATGCTTCGGTGTGCGTCTAGCCTACCGAATGAGAGTGTCTTCTGTCTTTTATCAGAAGTTGATGAGTTCAAACCTGAGCTCAATTATTCCCAACAATTTTCAACTGTAGATTTCAACAGTAGATCTTCTTTTCAACAAAAAATATAATGGAATTGATGTTTTATTTTGGTTTTACATTTTGTCATTTTTTTCAGCTAATATTCTGCAAACGCTGCGTAACAATGGTAACGTACTGGTGGCCGTAGATACAGCTGGCAGAGTTTTGGAGTTGGCTCACATGTTGGATCAGCTGTGGAGGAATAAAGAGTCTGGACTTCTGGCTTATTCACTGGCTCTTCTCAACAATGTCAGCTATAATGTCGTCGAATTTGCTAAATCACAGGTGAGTTTGCAGTCGTCAATCAATCATAAATATAGCAGGATTCTTTTAACTTGTCAGAAAACAGCTGATTTAACGTTAGTAAACGAGCGTACATCAATCAGCTGTTTCTGACAATTTAAAAGAATCCTGCTTCTACAAAGAAATTTTGTAATATTATTGCTATATTCAAGCAAAATTATGGACTAGATATAACATTCAATTTTTCATTTGGCCGGCCTTTCATGTGGGAGAGAGACAAAAACAGCTGTAATAATCTTGTCTATCTCCCACACATGGAATCGCTGGAGGCCGCGCTACCACCGCTCAGCTCGTGGGCACCGAGACTACAGAAAATGTTTTTTTTTGTTTTGAAAATTCACTCACAATTGCTGCTTGAATCTATTCTCAATATTCATTTTTCAATTTCATTTATAATGTTATCCCACCTTGAAAATATCTCTTGGACAATTACACATTTCTAAAGTGAATGTTCATTCTTATTAATTTTCAGATCGAATGGATGAGTGATAAGTTGATGAGGAGTTTTGAGGGCGCTAGAAATAATCCATTCCAGTTCAAGCATCTGCAGCTTTGCCATAGTATGGCTGAATTGAACAAAGTCCCTAGTCCAAAGGCAAGTAATCCAAATATCTGTGTTAGATGGATCATTTTTCTTATTTTCAAAGTTCCATCAATTTGAATTGTTTGTTTTCAGATTTGTTTCTACTCAATTCGCAGGATTGACGTCTAGTGAGATCGGACTCGCCAATCGGTCGATTGATATGCATTTTCATGAATTTTATGTGTACCCCAAGCTAATCGGTAAATAAGTGATTGCTACATTATAAAGTGATACTTTGCTAAAAGTGGCCTGAAATATTTCTACAAAAATCTAAACATCATAGATGGATAAAGATTATATTGAGATTGAAACGGATAACTGTTATTCATAACAAAACAAATTCTAACATGAACTATATTATCTCATCCAAACAAGTCTTAAATCCGTTTGGACGAAAGCCAAATAAATTTAATGGATCTATTCGACGGAACCAATGCAAATAAATCCCTATTGGGCTCATTTGAATTTTATGGTAGATAAATTAGTTGTTGACTTCCGTGCATTATATTTTTCAATACTTTACTCATTTGCAGCAAAATCAAATCTAGACTATGGTTTCTAGTACTTGATTTGTTGTAGTAATCGAAAATAAGTTTTCATTAAGAAAAATTTCTTATGTGCTTTCTAATTTCTTGTTCTCAAATTTATTTATAGTTGTATCAATGTTGCAGGTTGTATTAGCAAGTACACCAGATATGGAATGCGGCTTTTCAAGGGAGCTTTTTCTGCAGTGGAGCTCACAAGAAAATAATAGTATTATTATCACCTCCAGGTATTATGAAATACAAACTGAAAATTATATTTTCTATATTCTTCTCGAGAAGAATTGAGTACTTGGAACAGAAGAAGTTTTGGGTTAATACCTGTTTTTTCTTTCCTTTAAGATTGTATTACTTGATCCAATAAATGATTATGATTATTACTTATTACAGTAGTAACATTAATTTACATGAATTTTGTTGATTTCATTTTTCATAGTTAATCTTCACATTGTGTCGAATTGACATCTACTTGATAAATTTGGATATCAGTGACTGCAATTATTGAATAAGCTATTAGTAATTTTATTTATTTAGCGTATGGCTTTTTATAGTGGGGAGACCCGAGTAGGGTTGTTCCACTTCACCAACATAACCAATTATCCCTTGATAGGGAACATGGTAAAAGTTTGTTTTCACTTAGAAAACAGACATCAGCATTTAAAAAAAGTATTTTATTATTATTAGTTTACAAATTTAAACTAAAATCTAAACCAACTTTATATAAAAAATTCATGCCCTTTCAGAGCTTCTCAATCTCATCACACAGATAGGTTAACTATCCAACTTGGAAATATTCTCAAATATAACAGTACTTTCGCTTACGATATTCATTATTAACACGAAAAATAATATATATAAAAATAATTATATATATATAGCAGGATCCTTTTAACTTGTCAGAAATCAGCTGTTTCGGTAATAATTAAACATTGATTTCGACACAATAATCAAAAGGCTTAAAAGTCTCAAAGACCTTTAAAGTCTTTAAAAGACCCTTTTAAAGAGGACCTTTCAAAGAATAACTTTTTAAAAGACCTTTTCAATAATCTGCGAGATTTAGCATTTGTAGGTTAAGTATTGTGATATTGCTAGTCGATCATATGTTTTCTGACAAGTTGAAAGGATCCTGCTATATGTAATATTATAGAATGTGATGTGCATGTTTTACTTATCAGCTGCTACAATTATTATCAATATGAGTCTGTCAGTCATTCACAGAATTTAGCATTCATGTTAATATTTTATTATCAACTTGATTTCACATGATATATATGCTTATCATAAAAGGAATTTCCATTGTTTTCAGAACATCTCCTGGTACATTAGCAAGAGATTTAATTGATCTAGGAACCAATAGAATGATACAACTTCAAGTGAAGAGGCGAGTTCGATTGGAGGGTGCAGAACTTCTAGAGTATCACCGTAAAGAGAAGGAGGCCAAGGATAGAAAACCTGATAAGAAGTGAGTAACACAATCAAATTATTATTCATAGAAATTATGCTACTGAATTGATTGTATAAGAGGCCCTTACAGAAATTGAGGATTTGAAAATTTCGAATTATTTTGATGTAGTTGCCGATTTCTGGCATTGATGTCCATTTTAAGAAATGTTAGAGTAGCCTAAATTTAATTTTCATAAAATATCTTAGTGTTTTTTAGAAATTTTGAAAACAAAATTCAATCTATAAAAAATTCTAAACTTTATCTAAAATTCACAAAACTTGAACTTCACAAAGTTTTAAAAAAGGATTCATCAACAGAAATGACTACCAAAAACAACAATTTTGTTGTCTCTTATAGGCTAAGTATGCTCGTGACAACATTAAGTCTCATTCATCAGGGGTGTTCACTTCAGATAATTATATCATATTAGTAGAATCGAGTGTTCTACTTCTATTTGCACTTGTGAGTTCGTGATGAGTTCCGATTTATGTGGAAATAATAATCAATAATCTTCTGACCAAATTAATAATCGTCTCATTTTCTGCTTTCAGGGGACTTCTCGATGTGTATATAAGCTCAGACTCCGAAGATGATTTGGAAATACTTAGCATCACCAAAGGAAAGCATGATCTGATGGTGAAACACGAGTTCAATAAGCAGCAAACCAGTTTCTTCAAGAATAACAAAAAACACTATCCAATATTCCCGTTCTTCGAAGCTAAGACAAAATTCGATGAGTATGGTGAAATCATCAAGCCCGAAGATTACAAATTGGCAGATGTGAATCCTGAGGGTGAAGACAACAAAGAAAACTTCGAGGTGAAAGAAGAAGATCTGACGATCGACATGACTGAGGTTCCTACGAAATGTGTGTCGTTCACGAAAACCGTTCAAGTTTCGTGTTCGGTGCAGTTTATCGACTTCGAGGGTCGATCGGACGGCGAGTCGATGATGAAGATCCTGTCTCAACTGAAACCGCGACGGTTGGTGCTAGTCCGTGGAACGCCTGATAATACATCGACTATGGCTGAACAGATTCAACAGTGGAACGATATTCGCGTATTCACTCCTGGCAAAGGAGATGTCGTGGATGCCACCACGGAAAGTCACATCTACCAAGTGAGACTGACTGATGCTTTGATCAGCTCGCTCGAGTTCCAGAAAGGCAGGAACTCTGAACTGGCTTGGTTGGATGCTCAGATAGCTGTTAGGAGTAAGGGTATTGATGCTCAGCCAACTCCAATGGAGACTGATCAAGAAAATGAAAATACCACCGAAGAAGAAATATACACACTAGAACCTTTACCAGTCCATATGGTGAGTACCTTTCCTAATTTAATTCAATCAAAACATAAATTCCAATGTTTAGATTGACTAATTGATTCAGTTTTGTCTACTAAAAAGAAACACGACAACTGTGTTTGTGACCTGTATTAAGCAAGTCAATTCCTCTGCATTATCAAGAAATGGGAAGCGGTTAGCTTCGTGATCGTGCCGTTATCTAATCTCTACATTAGACAAGAAGAAACGTGTTTCTGCTACTCCCATTAAATAAGGAATACCACTTGCCAGTTTGGGGCCTTTTTCCTCTGAGAATCGGCCTTTCATTCATGACAATCAAAATCGCTTCCCGATGGTTCGGGACTCACCTAAAGCTGTAGGTCTCTTCATATCTCATCATTATCCTTCCCATTACCCACACACAAGCCAGAGCTTATGTGAGCATCACCAAAACCAAAAAAGCTTGTCATAGGCTATCCCAAGTAAAACAAGTTTACTGCTATTCCAAGTGATGATGAGTTTTAATAAAAATGTGAACGCTTATCCCTTGCCAATCTAGCCATTGGAAAACATTAGTTTGTTCTAATGCATTTTTTTTTCAATTTTTTAATATACAATTCAAATAATCTTTGTCTATTTTTTTCAGATAAAGGGACATCAACCATCATTTATTAATGAGCTAAAATTATCGGACTTCAAACAAGTATTAACGAAAAATAACATTTCTTCTGAATTCATGGGTGGTGTGTTGTGGTGTTGCAGTGGAAAGGTGGCTGTGCGCAGGGTAAGGCACTTTATCATCAATGAATAATTCAAACAATTCCTTCAAGCCTTCTATCAATTTTTTCACAAGAACGTTTCTGCATGGTGTTATAGTATGTTTGAGGCAATTTTCCAAGTAAAATTGATTTGTCTATTACATACTTGAGCTTACATCTTCCAATGAGATTCATTAAATTTCTTAGAGAATTTCACATGTACATGAAACATTTTTATACCAAAGTAAGGCACTAATTAACAAATTTTGTAAAAATTCGGCAATTTTCTGCCCTCTTCATCTCAGTAGCAGAGTAACATTTTTTAAAACATTTGCAGGCTTTTTATCTTTATTTTGGTAAGTACAACGCATATAAGTATCCTGAGAGTTTACACTCTCAGGAGTTTACACTGTGTACTATGAATTTTTTGTGAGGCCCGCGATTCCATTGATATACTTGAAATTGGCCTACTTTGCTCCAAAGGTTGCCCACCCCTGGTGTAAATAGGTGAATGGAAAATGATAATTTGAATGAATGAAATTTTCAAAGCAATTACTTGTGCTTGCCTCAATCTTAATGGATTGTCAGGTTTATTCACTCACTTTAAAATTGTATTTATCCTTTGTTTATATGAGTTGTTTGAAAAGTTTGATTGAACTGTAATAATTTATTATTTTCAACTTTGTATCAACATTACTGAATTACTTTTATTTTATTCCTTTCACTTGAATTAAAATTATTTTAGATCTATTTTGATGAATAACCGTACTTACGTCATTTATCTTTTTTTCAGCATGAAGCTGGTAAAGTGACATTGGAAGGATGCTTATCTGAAGATTACTATAGGGTTAGAGATTTATTGTATGAACAATATGCCATTGTTTAAAATGTAGGCCTATTTATATTTATTGTGCTTGGAAATGATTTTATTGTTTTTAATGTCATTCGTGTAACTACAAAATAATAATGAAAATTATCTACAAGCAACAAATCTACTTATTCTCCACGTTCATAATAAGACCCGATTCTTCTCTTGTCTTATACTACAAAAAAAAGTTTTGACGCGACAATCTTCCGGAATGTTGGGTGATACAGAAACCAACCATTGACCCAATGTTAGCATAGCCTATAGTATGTATCTATAAAACTTGAGTTACATAATACAATGGAAAATCAGTGTTAATTGATGAACACAATAAAATTTGATTTAGATATTCATTCCTTTCCAAGTTGAACTTTATTGAGAAGTACAAAAATAGAATAATATTAGTGGCAAATAATGAATACGGTATCGCATGGCTGAAAAATTACTGTAGTTCAGTCTTAAGACTCTATTAAAAAGAAACTTAATTAAATTACAATATTTAATAAATAGAGTTTATCAAACATTTAAAGGTTCATCTTTATACATTACAAAATTTACAATTTAATAACAGGATGTATACTACAATTCATGTCAGACTCAATTATTGTATATAATTTCTGTGAAACTTTGACTTGAAATATCGTTATTTAGAATATATCACTATATTTTAACAAGTAGAGCTTGTCAAAACTTATTGTTGGTCTTGCATAATTAGAGCTGATATCTAGTAACACAAATCAATATTAAAATTATTTGGATAAAAATTCAATCATTTTGAAGCTTTAAGTTTGAAGAGGGGTTCAGAAGAAACAGGAAGTCAGATATTTGTGAAGAAAAATGGCGATACGTCTTTGATGCTTTCAAGATTTTCGTTGTCTGCTTCACCCAAGTTGACACAGTAATACAAATCATTAGGGTAGTCACCTGTTGAAGAAAGAATGCGTATTGAAACAAAATTTGGAAATAAACGCATAAGATAGATTTATAACCACAGATAGATCATCATACAGGCCAGTTAAATACTCAGACTAAAATCACAATCAATAAATACAATAATTCAAGGAAATGCTTAGAAGATAAAAGTAAAGCAAAGAAAATATTTCATATCCTCCTTGATAATACATTAGGACACATTAGTACATAGGCTAGTCACTAATATACAAAGAGAGATGATCTGATCTGATCTAGGTATGGATAAGTCCAAAGTAAATAGTACTATAGTGGTCAAGTCACGTTATCGGCAAACAGAAGGTGCTGGGTTTGATTCCTGCATTTACAAATTATTTACTTAGAACCGATTTTGTTTGTTATGAGGAATGGCCATAAATTTGAACCAAATAGATCTCAACATTCATATAGTACCCGAAATAAGAACTCCCTCCTCTATTATCCAATTCACAGAACAGCTTTGTTAGAGAGAGGACCGTATTACTCTAGATATTATTATTATTAGTATTATTCTTCAACAAACTTCCCACATTATTAAGAAATTTAGATTTTTTGCTGGGGATGAATGGACCTACAGCTTTAGGTGGGTTCTGAACCACCGGAATTAACAAATTAACAATACTGTAATAATAATAATATTTTTGTGAAGATATAGTTCGTCGAATATCTTTCAGCTAATTTTGTTGTCAATATTATGTTCAGATTATTTAATAACAGTATTAGGATGTTCGTTCAATTAATCATTATTGAGTTTACTGGTTCAGTAAATTTAATACTGTACAATGATTAGTACAATTAGAATTTTAGATAATCGAGTGTTAATTTTCTTTCAAATCTTGGAATATTTTTTATGGTGAGGGTGGGTAACTGGACAAGATAAATCTACTCCTATTGGCAAGTGAACTGAACTGTCTTTTCCTACAAGACTGACACGTTAGATTACGCCAATGGTGTTGACACATTTCCTGTTGCGGATGCCAGACCACTAGTGCCAGTCAACTCGATAGTTCACATGCAATGTATAAGAATGCCACTAGACAAAGTTTGCCTTGTCTTTGCCACATTGCCTGGCGTCGTGCTGCTTCAGGTTTACGTCCAGCCATTGTAACTTTTGATTATAAAGATATTTTTGAAAATTTAATATTAAAGAAAGTAGGAGAAGAGAAAAAATGTATCATTTACCTACAGCTTTGCTGAGAAATCTACATGCAATTTGAAAACGTTTCCTTTCAGCATTGGCCAAAACACAAAAAGTGTGGAACAAGGAATTTGCTTCAGTCATTTCTTCGATCTGGAAAGAAAACAAAAAAATATATTCTTCATTATTTCGGGTTTAAACTATGGAACCTCAATTTCCTTAGTTTCCTCAATTTAAAAGTACTTGAATATATTTGAAAAATCACTGCTATAGTAACAGTATTACCATTTTTCACTAAAGTTTTTAATACTCGTAACTGAGAGAGTTAATTACTTTTAATACTCTCAGAGTTGAGAGAACAAAATAGTCAACACATTGACAACTAAAGGTGTTCCTTCATTCTCATTCTTCATTTATCTTTCTTCATTTATTTAGGTGTTCATTTATCATTCTTTATTTATTTAGGTGTTCCTTCATCTCATTTATCTTCATTTATCTCAATCTTGATTTATCCTCATTCCATTTAATCTCGTTATTGGTATTGCTTCAAGGTATGAAAAACACTTGAATCATTCAATCTGATAACTAAGGTAATTGAATGCCTACCTCCATTCGATTTAGACTTGGATTGTATTCGATCGGCGCGTCACGGCTATACTCAATGAGATCAGTCCAAACTTGAAGCGGAATGTCCAGCAAGACTCTTACATTGTTGTCTTTCATACTGACCAGAATAGGATCGCCCGAATGTCTTTCCACTAGCAGCCTGGAAAAATATTTTTAAAATTTTGCAAGAAAATAGTGAAAGTAATAGAAAATTGATATAATCAGACTCATTTAATTTGACGCTTGGAATTAGATGGATAGATAGATGGATAGATAGAGAGATATTATTTATTTGCCATCGTACTCTACGGTCATCAGCAACGTCAAGAAATAATACCTCTCTATCTATCTAATGCAAGCGTCAAATTAAATGAATCTGATTATACTTTGGAAACAAACAAAACACCGACAATTGTTTTGCAACAGGTGTACGAGCATGTAAAGAGAATTTATAGGTGAATTGAGGATGGAGAAGATTATTATGAGAAATTAACGGGAATTCACAACTCTAAAAACTTCACTTCAATATTTTTCCGAGTTGAATCCAATAAACTGATTGAATTTTCCAAACTTGGGCTAGGCGTACACCGGTTAGTCAAGACAAGACAAGACGATATTAGTCACGTTTAGTCACAGTACTTCACATAGTTGCTTATGATGCAACACACACCGATTAGTCATTGCATCGGTATGTGCTGCTTCATAAGCAAGAAGCAACTATGTGAATTACTGTGACTAAACGTGACTAATCTCGTCTTGTCTTGTCTTGACTAACCGGTGTACGCCTAGCCTAATTCGACAATTATTGACTAGAGTTCTTTGCTGGTATGAGTACAGTATGGAGATAAGGAAGAGAAAGAAGAAGAAAATAAAGAGTTGCACTGCACTTACGTAGCTGAAGCCCTGAAATGATGCTGCTCGGGATAATTGTAATTGTTGATGCTACTGTGCGACAGACTCGCCTTGACGAGTTTCCACGTATCTAAGATGCCCCACACTTTTTCCTGTGGCTTGAACAGCTTGTACGGGAATCCGTACTTCAAATAACTGCCTCCTATGTTACTGAAAAAAGAAAGTGAATCTACATTTATTGGTTGGTGCCAATGAAATACAATCGAATACTTACATCAATAATTTTAAGTATGTAATACAATTACATACATTGTATCAATAATTTATACAATGTAATAAAAATTATCCTGGCTAATCGTTAGTAAGGCTAGTCAGTCACTCCCTATATTTGGAGGCATATTAAATTGTTGCATTGCACTATATAGCTGCTTAACACAATGTTATCCAGCAGTGCTCTGTTCCCATCACTGGGTTGCGAAGACTAGCTTATGGTTGAGGTGTCAATGTGCTAACCACACGTTACATCTTTTCTGGTTAATGATCATTCACCTCTGCTGATTCAGTCAAGTGGATGTGAAACTGGCAACCAGCTGGTAGGCCTAAGCCCACATAGGGCTGTTGAGCCATTGACAAAACAAAAAAAAAAAATAAATAAAAATTATCAAGCCTGTTTATTAGCAATTCAGAAGTCAGTGTAATACAAGAACTGAACAGCTGACTTCAAGATGCCCGCACACTACACATGCACTACCATTAAGCAGCCCTTGTCTGTCCAATGTGTTAGCATCTTAAAATCTGCTTTTCCTGTATTACAGGACTTGAATTTTTATGAGACAGGGTCCGGGTGTTTAAAAAGATATCACTTTGGAAATTCATGAACTCCATTCATGAATTCATTAACTCAAAAAAGATATCTAGTGTAAGAGTCAGAGAGAAGAAAAGATACCTTAGGAAAAAGAAAGTGAAAAATGCAGATAGTAGTTTACCGTTTCAGCCAATAATTTCAGCTTTAGAACTATAAGGAAGGTTTTAAATAGTAGTTGAACATTGCCAGAATATCTGTACCAACCCTTTTCATGTCAACGTAGAATTCGCTCCAGGTTTACCTGATCATCTACTTAATTGTGCTGGTCAACTTATTTAAATAAATAAATATATTCGACAAAACAAACATACACAGTTCATTCTTAATATACATAAATTCAACTGATACAATCTAAAAAGAACAATGTATGCCTATAAATGTCTAACTAGATATGTCTATAAGTGGTCAGTAAGGCGACCCCAAAAGTATTCCTGTATGGGGTAATCCATCATTAAATTACAATCTATGTCTACAAAACAATGGGAAGTGAAAAACTAAACAGATTAAAATGCTGTTACACAGATTTTTAGATCACAATAATGAATCAAAATTATTTTAATAATTCATGAAAAATTATTACTGATAAATGCCATTCATACCTACGATTATATTTTTAAACCATTTATGAGAATAAATGATCGTTTCCGTACGGTACCTAAAATTATAGACACTATTTTCCAGAAATATTTAATAAAAATTTATCCTGTTAAAAAAAGAACTATTTTCAGTACATATTTTCTATAAATTTCGACAAATGGCAACTTTCAATTAGCATATATGGCGGTGGAAGCTACTTGAACTATCATCTATCTATGACAACGAAAACGTGTGAAGAAGGCATAGGGTATTTTGAATCTTTCCAAAATAATAAAAATCTGTAAATAACATTACTTGAAATTAGAAATGAATGTGATTGCTCAGTTACCTCATAGACGTTCCACAACCAATCACCTCAAAGCTGGACAGGGCACAAGTTGTGAAATAGCAATTGCCGTTACGTGACACCCTCTTCTGAACTAGGCGTGCACAAAGGATTACTCCGGGAGTGAAGACTGGAACATATTGATGCTGCCCCCATTGTTTCACGTACATGCACACTTCTTTGCCACTCTGAGTGTCCTTCAATGTCACATTTTTTGTCAAGCCGCCTACGGAAATGAAATTTATTAGGACAATCAGGAAATTGGGATAGAAATATTTACATGGCGAGTAAACACATAAAACAAGATCTTTTTCAAATAATTGTCAGACATACAGTACATTACATTCTTAGTACAGGTCATGAGAGTGAGCTCTACTGTCCTTTCAATACAACTTTTTGAGCTACATTTTTAGGGTTACAAATTTTTTTTAAACAGTCGCCCCATGAAATTACCCACACTATAAATAATGACCTAATTAATGATGAAAATTTTCTATGCGAAGTACGACGTTCCTGGGTTCATGCAAACTATAGTTTTAGGAACTCTGCTTTTCTGAATGTAATTGTTTTGTTTTATTTGTTCATATAATAAGCGTTTACCAATCGAGTCACTCTTCAAACATCACGCTTAAATATCTTATCACGCATTTTACTTGTTCAATTAACAAAAACTACAAAAGGAGTTCTATAGATCATTAGAAGTACATTCACTGTATAACTATTTACTCTATTGTACAGTCTCTGTAATTAGAAGTATTAAACTACTGTATCAGTTGTGTCAACACCAGTATTTTGTAATGAAATCTCGATACGTTTTTTTACATTTAACTTCAACGTGCCTATTCATTTATTCTAGCCTTTTCAAGCTTGTTAATTGTAATTTATTTTCACCATCACTTCCTAACCTTCCGGTGGTTTGGAACTCACTTAAAATTGTAATTCCAATTATACCTCACAATCATCCTGGAACTATCCTGCAAAATATGATTAACCCTGCTGAATGAGCCTTGTCTAAAGTGCTACTTTTCTAGTAAAGAGAATTTCTGAAGCTAAGCTCAATCTTCTACATAATGAACCACCAAGTAAATACTGGTTGATTCTGAAATCATAATCCCTGGAAGGAATTTGTTGAGTAAACAGAAGTTGCGCAATACCGATAAGAGCAACATTGAATACCAACATTCTTTCTCTTCTCCCCTTCAGACTTCAGGGGTCATCATTTCAGATTCAACCAGTAATTACTACTCTTCAAGGAAGCTTTACCTCAAATTCTACACATTCATGATTCCTCTACATACCCTCCCAAACAACAACAAAAAATAAATGAATAAACTGCTTGTGATGAAAGATAATATTTTGCTCTGTCCAGTACTCCTCAAAAATTATATTGAAAAGTAAGTATACAATTGAAAATAGACAAAATTGCATTAGAATAAACTGAAAACCAACCTGGCAGTGTAGGCAACTTGAGACATGGTTTGTCACTATCATGTTCGGTAGGAATCCGAAGAGGCTCGTTCATGTTCAGCCCAGTTTCCCACGGATTATAGACAGTTCCTGCGTCGGCCATCTTGAAATCCCTATTTCGTGACCGAGGAGATTCGCCTCTCATTCTGCATTTGGAATTATGTTTCAGTTGACATAGCGTGCAGGAAGTGCTCTTCAGTTCTTTGACCTGGTTGTCATCGAACACCCTCACCACCTCGCCCCAAATCGAAAATGTCAGCTGACTGTCGTTCTGAGCAAGGGCTTCGTCTATGCTGGAAACACAATGATAAAAACTCAAAATATGATTACAGTATTTACAAAACTATATTATGTAGTGCATAAAGTCCATCCTTCTCTTCAGTACCGATTGTGATTTGCTGATTAAATTATTATTCTTATGGCTTTTATTAGCGGGGAAACCCTTTCGGGTGTTCCGCTTCGCCGAATCATCCAATTTCCGTAATGGGAAATGTGGAAAAGCTATAGGTTATGTAGTCCAACATTGAATTTCACTGAATTTTCACGAATCAGTTCCAAAAACCTTCAAAATTGAATTATTTTGATCTATTGATTATGATTAAATGAAACAGTAATACATTATTCCGAGTAAGGAATAAATTCAAGATATTCATTTATTTGATCAAAAATACCATATCAAGGACAGAAAAAACAAGCGTTAGCCCAGAACTTCTTCTGTTCCAAAATTTACTCGAAAAATGTCCCAAGTCACGTTACGTCTAAAATCTTTTGATCACATACACAATTTATTCTCCAAAAAGGTTAATTTCCAGTAGGATATTTGAAAAAGTGAGATAAAAATATGAGAAAAGGAAGAACACTACTACAGTTACATTCATTTAATTTGATAGAGATATTAGAGATATTATTTCTTTGCCATCGTACTCTAAAGCCCGGTCTAGACGCTACGATAAGTTTGTCAAACTTATCATTCCAACTATAGCAGTATCCATTTAACTTGTCAGAGAACAGCTGATTTAACGTTAGTAAACGAGCGTACATCAATCAGCTGTTTTCTGACAAGTTAAATGGATCCTGCTATAGTTGGAATGATAAGTTTGACAAACTTATCGTAGCATCTAGGCCGGTCAGCAGCAACGTCAAGAAATGTTATCTCTCTAACGATCTATCTATCTAATGCCAAGCGTCAAATTAAATGAATATCACTGTACCTAGAATGTCGTACCTCATCCACCAGACAGGCGGCCACTTGCAGTTGTAGGTTTGTCGGTCGATGGAAGATGACTGCAGCGAAATTTGAATATCGGCCGGCAATTTGACACAGTCCATTGTGGGCCACATCGTTTCGTGGTGCAGGATTTCGGCAATGTCTTTCACTGCTCCCTCACTACCCGCTACTGCTCGCAGATGACGTGTCTCTCTGAGATTACACAAAATAGATTATTTAATAACACTGCACTTCATACATTTGGAAAAAAGTTGCCTACAATTTGGAAGGGAAAAGAGAAAACTACGTATAAATGATTAACTGCCTTTCATACATTTGGAAAAAACCGATAACGGTTGCCTACAATTTATTGTGACATTAAATTCAATCTTTGGTAATAATTTGACATTAGTAAAGCTCCAATTCAATTAAATTTTCAATTTATTCATACACATGTCATAGGCCGTACATCAGAACAGCATCAACAATAGTCATTCAGAGAAAAATCATACATAATAAACTTAAATACAAATGTTTAAATTTACACTAATATTTATACTGTTAAACATACTACACAAGCAGGAATGTTGACTCAATATTTTAGCACATACCTTACAAACACATATATTTATAATACTATAGTCTAATTTTCATTATAATTTTATTGTGAATAGACCATGATTTGACATGCCTCTGTCATGATTCACCATTAAATAAACACTAGTTCATCAAGACCTACCTGCCAATCATAAGGACATTCTCACCAATCAACCAGTTTTTAAGCCTCAATCTAAAAATACTAAAGTACTAAAATACTAAAGCGTTAAAATGAGCATTTATACAATTTGTGGAGCAACCTTTACAAGGTTAGCTTGAGGACGAAGGCTACCATTTTTAGAAAAAATGAAAGTTCTTCTGTTCGTTAACATTACTTTTAGAAATAAATACTTATAAGAAACTCAATACTTATAAGAATACTTATTAAGAAACTCACTCTTTGAAATAATTTTGATCACACGTCATGTGAATATCATATTCCCGGTTGGGAATCAGGTATAGATTCCATTGTAGCTGTTTTCCAGTGAGCATGATCCATAAGTACTGTGATTGTTCACTTCCTGGGAAAAAGACCAAAAACACATAAATAGAAGATCTAAACTTTTTTCTTGTCCACAGAAATGTAAAAACCTTCATTGAAATGTTTATGAGACAAAGTTACTTTGAGATTTTTCTTGAATTTGTATATTATTGCATTGCATCCAATATTCTTGTCGTTTATAATTTGTAAAATTCATAAAATAATTAATTATAGCTACTAACAGAGGTAATCCATTTATTTGGTTAGTCTATGACATGCTACAACTTTTGTTACATAAATTCTATGCAGAAGTATTTCATTACCTAAATGGATACAATATTCTTATATATTGTCATCCTTTCATGTGGATCAACACTAATATTCTCATTATCATATTGCTTAGTATCTTATTCATAATAATTCAGCTTAGGCCTAGTTGATTTAGAATCCCACGTAATAAAAATTTAATAATCTATTACATTATCATATTAAATCATTAAACAACTTATTGCTTTATCATATCTTCATAATAATTCCAGCTTAGTTGATAGTATGCCACGTAATACAATTATTTTTTTTCAAATCAAATGAAAGTTTATGAAAAAAATAATTTACAATACAAAGTGAGAATTTATAACATAAAATAAAAGTACAGTAGTAGGCTACAAAGTAATTTTATGCTTTGAATAATTTCAAAATATAGATAATCTAATGAATAATTTTCATCCCGCTATAAAGATAAGTGTTGGGGGTATATCAATAGTTGTTTTCATTTTTCTTATAATATTAAGAAATGCTAGTTGCTAAGTTACAAAGTTTATTCGGTAAAATATTATTTTTTGAATATTGCTATTCATTGAATTATCTAAAGCGACAGTTATTACAAAGCTTAATAAGTCAATTCAATCTAATAAATAGCCTATGTCGAATGAATTAGAATCACCTGGCAATTTAGTCATGACCAGAACAAAAGAATAGGCGCTGCTCCTGTCAGCATTGATGATAGGCGTGGAGGCATGGACCACCAACAGTCGCTGATTCCAGTGTGATTCGTCCAGTGGCGGCAGGTTGCACGGCCGATCCACGTCCAAGATGAAGATATCATCAACGGAAACCTGCAGCCACACCGTCAGTTCATTTCCATCTTTCACAGTGTATCTGATGAATACAGATCGAATGAATAATAGATTAATAAATCTAAGAACGAATCAATCAATCAATCAAATCATTTATTTATCCTTGAAACAAAATACAGCAAACTTGAAAAGTACAATGAAAAATAATAGAATTAATAATACAATAGATATAACATTTATACTAGTGAGTTTGTTTTCTGGTGCAAAATTTTTCAATGTTGTAATCTAAATTTTGAAAGAATTTAAATTTTTAACAATTTGGCTATTTTTGGTTCAAAACTTACATATTATCTGCTGTAATATTCAAAAATTTCCAAGTGTTTCGTTTTCGGAGTGAAAAATTGTGACTTTGAAAGATATGGATCATAACCTAAATTTTGGACTTTTTTCTAAATTTGAAGAGGAACAGTTTTGGGCTTAAGCCTGTTGAACCTTTCATTTAGTCTTATGTGTACATTACTGAATAAATAAATAAATAAACATAAAACAGTATTAATATACTGTATTAATAACAAGGAAGGTCCCAGCAAAGGCAACAGCCTGAGCGCAGAATAAATAAATAAATAATAGACAAGAATAGAGGGATAAATGAGAGTATGTTTATGAATAAATAAATAGCAAAATGCAGGAGACAAGAATAATTTATAAGAAATTATGACATGCATCAGTATGACACCAGAAATAAATATAAATATGCTTCTCGTTACCAAAGGACAGCATAGTACGGTATGAGAAGAAGCCTAGATACAATAGGATAGCCGATAGGTCATAAATTAATAAGTAAATTGTCGTCATCTGTAAATTCACCAAACTCTTATAAGGCCAGTTGTCATTTACGGCTGCAAAACGTGGACAATCCTACAAGAAGACTGAAAAGCTCTGATGGTGTTTAAAAGAAAACTGGTAAAGGTGGGTTTTCGTTACTGCGACCGAGTGCCGCAGCGGAGCCCGACCCAGCGTTGCCAGATGCAATTGATGAAAAATCCCAACTATTTATAGTGGGGATTTTTCATCAATTGCATCTGGCAATGCTGGGTCGGGCTCCGCTGCGGCACTCGATCGCAGTAACGAAAACCCACCTTAAGGAGGATATATGGTCCGTCCATTTTATGAAAATGGGACTTGGAGAAAAAGAAAAAATATGGAAATAGAGGCAATCCTTCAAGGCAAAAATATCCTACGATTTGTCAAGTCAAGGAGCTTAATAAAATTATGCTGGCTTGGGACATGTAGAAAGAATGGCCGAGGAATGGATGCAAAAAGTCATGCTGAAGGAGAAACTGGATGCAGTGAGAAGAAGAGGGAGGCCGAGGGCACGATCGATACAGGACGTGGAGAGAGACCTGATATTGATGGGAGTCAATGGAGAAGGAGGGCAGGAGATATGTAGGCTGATTGCAGAAGAGGCCAAAGCCCACATCGAGCTGTAGCGCCAGGATATATCTGTAAGAGATACATCTGTAAGTCGTCATCTGTAAGAGAGAACGAGAATAAAGATATTTTTAAAATAAATTGAAAATATACTCAACAAATGGTGCTGTCTACTACAGTACGGTATGCAAGAATTTGTGAATTAGAATTATAGTACAGGATGTTGATCTTTTAATGTTTCGTAGGACCTATATAGGGGCGGATCCAAAGAGGTTGGAGATTCAGATTCTATAAGCTACACTACAAAAGGATAAAAGTATTCAATTTATTCAGGTAATATAACTTTGTGAGACATGTGATTCCACAATCCACAGAAAGAGAATGTGTGTAAAAATTAGAGAGAAAATTAGCGAAATAACTTACTTTTCAGCTACCAGATGACCCTTGCGTACAACAACAGACGTTTCTAGAAGATTGATTAACCGATCAATGTTTGAGGCAGAATTTTTGAGAATACAAGGAATACGGTAAGTGGCATCCTCCAACACAAAAGTCCATGTCAACCCGCCAGAAGAGTAGAATGTGCCACGAATGTTGTGAACTTCTTCTCTCGATAGTTTACAATAATTTTCTGAAAACAATAACAAAAATAATAACTATTCTATCCTCACTTCTCATTGGTACGAGACTAGCGACTACCGGGTACGGGATAACTTTCTTTGTTACTAAAAACAAGTCTCTCAAGTCTTTTACCGGCACCACAGATAAAGAGCAATAACTCACAAATCTGTGCCGGTACCTAAAACTTGTTTAAATTGGAGTACTTCTTAACTTACCTACTTTGCTGCCCGCTTCTTCTTTAATATTTTTTGTATCATGAAAGTTCAGAAATTCATCCACCATCCATTTAAGTGTATTATTACTCGGTTCATTCATCTCAGAAATTTATAAAAATAACTTGAGCAATTGAAAAGTTTCAGGCACTGTTATAGGAAACTTTTATCCAACTTCAAACATAATCCTCCTTGTACATAAAGGAGGATCAAGGTTGTACATCAGAAGGAAGTAACATGAAGGAAGATAACCGAATCACTGATATTAAAACTAACCTCAAAAAGTCAGAAATAGTAAACACTAGCCCTCCTCAAAACTAAATCAGCTGATTCCCGCGTTTTTGTTCCCGCCATAACCTCAATTTCCAAAATTGTTGCTTTGCCTGCTGCCACTATCATGTTTTTGTTTTATGAAAGACCACAAAAAAAATGACAAAAAAATTTGCTAAGGTTTACTCACCCAACTTCCTTGCCTTCATCATATTTCCAATTCGGCAATGGTTTTGTTTTTAGAAATAATCATCAATGTGAAAAAGTCAAAAGAAATAAATTCAGACAATAATTCATCCAATGTTTCAGTAAAGACTTCATGTACCGGGTGGAAGCTTCAAAAGAAAGACTTCAATGTAATTTATAAAAACAAAATAATGTATTATTTAAAATTGCATCATTTCTTCTTTAAGTTAATCAGGAGAAATATTATAAAATCGACAGTTGACTGTTGAATAATAATTTTCTAGTCTTCTCTAAAGTCATCAACAAAACACTCAGATTTCCGTGAATTTCGAGCTTAGATTAGATGACTTTTTTGTTAAGGTTCACTTGCGAGCCAAGAACCGAGGAGTTACTAAACCAATATAATATTGGCTTTCAGGATCCTGAAGGAAGCTTGAAAAACATTTTGCCTTCTGTTACCCAAGAGCATTCGCGTTGGTCCTCTTGAATATTGAAAATATGAGCAGTAGCCTGATAAGCTAGATCATGGACAAATAGAAAACGATTTTCTTAGCTCTGTACTCTGGTCCGGTAGAGCAATTAATACTAATTTAAATTCGTATGACAGTGCTGCAAGCTTTGGGATTTTATCAAAACTTGTGTGTATTTTAATAATTGTTACTGTACTTTTATTAATACCTACTATTATATAGTAGAAAATGATATTTATTTGCCATTAAATACAAATATATGTACAACTAGCCAGGGGGCTCCACCCCTGGCAGAATCATTTTCATAAACTAAAAGAATGAGCGCTCCGCGCTTACCAGGGGGCTTCTCCCCATTGACATAGTGAGCGCTCCGCGCTACGCCCCCATAGACATAGTGTGTGTTCCGCCACCATTGACACAGTGAATATCGATATGTCGATAAAAAAAACGTAAAGAAAAACTGGAGAAACGTCAATATCAGGCGTAGTTTGAGACATTTCATGCTGTCATACTATACATATTAGTACAGTTCATGTAATAATTTGTGTGGTAAAATGCTCTGCCTTTTAGCCACTTGGATATCACTGCACTATAATTATTATCTTGGTGCCGGTAACTGTGGATTATTTTCACAACGCAATATCATTGTCTAGATCTAGATGAAATTTCAAGGAAGAATAATAAAACCATATTGAAAGTGTCTATTTGTAATATAATGATATTTTTACGCTTCATAAACTTCATAAAATATCAACAGTACCGTACACATTTTATGCAAGTTCATTCCGTAATCATTTGTTATTTCCACTTCATTTACTACCGAGTTGGTTTCTTGTTTTTTGCTTCATCAGCTTGATTCAGACTGTCCATAATTTTTGACAACCGTTGAAGGTGGGGCGAACAAAATTTTCCTCGAAAGTCTCATTTGCCCGGACACTGGATCTCGACCGAAATATTTGACCTGCAGCTCTTGTCCCACTTCTAAGCCGAGAACACTTGGGTGATTGATCTATAACAGAATAATAATAATAAATACCCTCAATCGCTGCGAAAAGTAAGTTACCTATTGAAAAAATATTACAATAATTTTGATTGATAACATTGTATAGGAAAAGAATATAATTTTGAAAATGATTGATTGAAAAATTAACATAATTTGGAAATGATTAATTTAAAAATTATCATAATTTGGAAATGATTAATTGAAAAATTAAAATAATTCAATCCATTAATAAATAAAACAAGATAAAAAATAATTAGTAAAATGAACACAAATGTAATAAATCAGGATCGTAATACCTACTGGGATGAATATAATAGCGTTCTATATATTAGCTTATCAGGGTTTTTCTTTTATTCATTCACACAGTACATTAAACTTTGAGGTGTGTGATCAGAACCCATTGTTCAAAAAAAGAATGAAAATAGAATTAATTGACAAGACATTCAATGCATACAACTATTACACAGTGATTGAAAAATCATCACGAAACTGGAGATTATTTCAACTTTGTGGAATATTGGAGATAATCTTATACTACTGAGAAACCATATTTTTCAAATATGCAGTGAGTTTGATCAGGTAGGCTGATAGATTAATTTTCAAGTTTTAAAAAATTATTTCCACAAAATTAGAATAGGATACTTAATAAAGATATCCTAAATTGTATCAATCTCTAGAATAATTCTTACCTTTCGTTGATCGAGCTGCGAATTATGAATAAGTGCAGGAGGCATGTCCGGATATAATGTTACCATAACACCAATATCTCTGATCTCAACAACTTTAGCCGTGTATATGGAGCCAAACTCCAACTGCGGTTCTCTTTCCTTTGCTATCAGTTTGTTGATAATTTCCTGAGCTTCGTCCATTGCAGATTTATTTGGAGCAAATATTGTGAATATATTGTCTTCTCCAGCCGTGAGCTAATTGGAACATCAATGGTTTTCATTAATTAATGCACTCTAATGGCCAGTCATATTGAATAGAAATGTCAGTTACATCTTGAGTTGAGGAAATGAGTGACAGACTATTGACACTTATTTCAACAAGAAATCTATTATTTATTTATTATGAAGTATGGAAAAATCACCCGTTAGACAGGTACACGCTTCTTAGCAAGCACCATTAACTTACATTAAGTTGCTCCATGAAAGTCTGAATACTACTTCGCAAAGGTGAAACTAAGAAAGACATATTCATTTTTTCTTCCATCTACTACGCACATATCTATCTAGGACTTATGTGAGCTTCATTATCAGAAAACGAAAATAAAACATCAAAGTCATACATATATTTTTCATGAAAATTATTACAGAGAAATAATTAAAAACTACGTTCGCCCAATACTGTGGATTGAAATGTTTTACTCAATTAGCAAAAGATTATGTTGAAAACGTTAACATTGAAACGGTAATTAATTAACTCACTTGAGCTCCTGTCTCCAACATGATTTTCTTCAAATTCATTCCTCCCGGTCCAATCACTCTGGACCTTTTATGAGCGGGAATTTCTATTTTCTCAGTCACTGGCCATGATTCCTTTACATCTGTTCTGAAAATCATACAAACACATGATGAACTGACAAAAACTTCAATGCAAGTAGACAGGATATTATTGTGATAATTTGTTTATTAGTGATTATTATTGGGATAAAAATCGTGATAATTGACAATATCTTGTTGTTTTTTCATCAGGATATTATTGTCTTTATCTTTCCAATAACTGGAAATAAATAAATATACTAGTAATGGTTTTAGTTTATGAGGCTTGCTTCAAAAGAATTCAGAAGTCACGTAAAACAGGAGAAAGGTGGACACACAATAGATATGAACAGGACGGCGTACAATACAATGGAATAAGCCTAGTGTGTGGTCACTTTTTCTCAGTAGAATAAGTAGAGACTTCCAAATTTTTAAGGAACATGGTGTTATACAACCCCAGTAGTAGTAGAGGACGATTGACGATTCCCCAGTCTATCGACTGTGGCGAAGATACAAAAAAAGAGGATACCAAATACAATATCAAATACGAACACTTTACTTGAACCTTGAACACAAACTTCAAGAACTTTAAAAAATGTTGTTCAAGAACTCAGAAGGATGATTTTGTATATAACAAATTATTGCAATCCACAAACAGTTTATTGATCAGAATTGGTTTTGAGGAATTAGAAGAGAATTTAATATGTTTTTGAGTCTGGATGTTGAATTCTGGAGTAGAAGTATTTGAAACCAACCAACCTGGTCTTGTTTATTGTGCCATTCATTATATCTATTATTTTCGATTTGGCAACGGTTGCAGCCTCCACGGCTTCCATTACAACTTTCAACGGGATTCCGGGAATTTTAATATCGGCCTGTATAGCGGTAATTCCCTTCTTAGTTCCTGCCAGTTTGAAGTCCATATCACCTAAAAAATCTTCAATTCCCTGTAATGAGACAGATTCGATAAAACTTGGAATTCAAACATAGACTTCAGATTCTATATTCTTGGACCATTGTTATAAATCGTTTTAATTAACGTAAGTGACGACAGAAGCATTATACGATTGCTTCAACTGAGTTGATGGTGGTCCCTTTTTATCACTGTTTCAAACTCAAAAATTATCTCAAAAGAATAATTAAAACAATTAATTATCTTAAAAATAATTGAATCATGAAGATTGATGTTGCAGGTAAAAATATTTCACTGATGTTACTGGTACAATTTTGCGAACTCATGACGAGAAACTAGTAAAATAAGTTTCTCGCTTAATTCTCAATTTATATTCTCAAACATCTCAGTATATTTTTAACAAAGTGAATTCTTAGATAAACACTTGGGCTTCCAAGGAGAATACATTAATTTGAAAGTGAGTTCGGATATCCCTGAATTATAGGAATCGAATAACTTATAAAGGGATTTCAATAAAATAGCATAGCTGGTCTGGATGAGAAGTTTTTATAATGTACAAACGGCTTAATGGAATAGCCAAAGTTGCACCAAAAATAGAAGCAGTTTGAATATAACTAAAACTTGAAAAACAAGGCATAATTTTTTGTGTAGAAAACAAAAATGTTTCGTTTTAATACTCGTATACATTATAAGTTGATTGAGAGCAATGTGGTGATAGATTCTAGATCTAGAGCATATTATTATTCTAGCCAACTTTGAAATTATTTCGTCTTGAAATATTTTTATCATTTTAAAAACATATTTCAGTTGAAAAAATTACAGTGGGGATTTTCAGTGTTTAAAATTAATACAGTTATTATGCATACCAAAAGATCAGTGAGAATACAATAGTCTTCCATGTGTTTAGTGTCATTTTCCTCATACTTGGATAGTAATCCAATGGCTACACCCGCTGCAGGACAACTGATAGGAACTCCAGCATCCATCAACGCCATACTTCCTGCACACACTGACGCCATAGATGAAGATCCTGAATAGGAGAAAAATGGATATGAAAATTGGAATGTGAGAATTAGTTTGCACAATTACAACGAATGGGAGTGTTGAAATGGGCATGCAATTTGCTATTATTAGATAAATTGAGGGTGTAAAAAAAATAATTAAATAAGTTACACTTTTACAAAATTGAAATTCATTCAAGATTGAAGCAAAGGAAAATTCTCACTACTATATAGGTCTAGTAATTCAACCTACTAATCTTTTTATCCAGCAGTGAATGACTGTTCTTCAATGTTTTCATGATGACGGGTGATATTGTGTTTTTTCATAAATATATTTTTTACGTGAAAAAATTAACATAACATCACCCGTTACCATGAAACGTTAAATAACAATCATTAGCCATCAACCAAATTAAAAAACTCTACTATACATATACTATACATTCTACTAACATATGAAAAAATAAAACTTGGTTTAATTTCGTTGGAGAAACCGGCCCTAAGATTAATTGCTTTTTGTCTTCTGCTCAAATCGATGTTGTCAACTCACCATTAGATTCTAGAACTTCGGAGGACAAGCGAATTGTGAAAGGAAAGTCGTTAGGAACTACAGCTCTCAATCCTTTTTCGGCAAGAGCGCCGTGACCTAGTTCACGCCGGTTGGAGCCGCCTGACCGGCCGATCTCATTCACTGCGTAAGAGGGGAACTCGTAATGCAGGAAGAAGTTTTTCGCCTTCAAACCACTGAAAGTAAAAGAGTTCGATTGGATTAATTTAATCGTTTATGACAAAATATTTCTGCATAGATTCTAGATTACGAGTTTTAAATAAGTCTTTATTTCATGAATTTTATAAATTAAAACTTTTATTTATTCAAAGTAGAGAGTGGTGCTATGTAATATTGACAATAATTTTTGCAATTTATCTAGCCTACATGAAATGGTGAAGTTTAAACATGAAGTAAACATACAATTAAGAATGAAGAAGAGTGATACAATTAAGAAGAGTGATAGAGCACGAAACTTAGAGCTATTATTGTGAGGGAAATATAGGTACTTCAAAAGAATTAAAATGTCAATTATTACAATGTTGATATGTTCTGAGAATAAGATTAACTCTAATATTTTAGGCTATTGTTCAAGGTGTTCGCTGAGAATCTACGTCTTGCTCCTAGAACATCATGAATTAAGTATTATACAAAATATTATAAATACTTATATGCATTAGAATATCATAGATTTCAGAATACCGGTAAGGATAAGATATATCAAAATACAAAAATACATCAAAGTTTACACTGTTCATCAAAACGTCTCATTTTTGCGGAAGTTCTTTATAAATATTCTCATCATAAATCATTCATTTAGAGCAATATTGCTCATATTTAGGACATAATTCAATTCTGACAAACTAAGCAATTTATTCTTGTTGAATGAGTAGTTTAGCTGATCGTTACAGACACTATAATTATTATTATGTTCTATGGGTAAATTACCCCTGGGTTCACCCCTGCCTCTAGTGCTAACACAAAAATTATCAATCAATAGATAGATCAATCATTTACAAAGGAGAGTACAAAAGGCTTATGCCCAAGACTGTTGCTCTTCCAATTTACACAAACAGTCCAAAAAATCCATCAAGATAGGACACATATATTAATAAGTATCCATTGAGTTAGAACATATATATTAATAAGAATCCATAAAGTGTATTAAATTTCTACTACTTGAGTGAAATAAATTCGTATAGTGTATATTGGAATAACCTGGTAAGCATAGTGACTGGGTCCATCTTCATAGAAGAGTCGAGAGAGTCCAGAGCTACAGTACACATTACTTGTGTTTGACCACGCTGGAATAGCGCAGATCCATGTAGAGGATTGAACATGTTCACTTCGCAAGAAATTGGTCTTATTTCGTCCAATTCCCTTCCATCACACCTGCAAATCAAATTATTGAGGGCAATTGCAATAAAATGATTTTTATCTTATTGGATTTGAAAATGAAAATAGTTTTGAATTTTGCAGACAAAATTTCAAATACTAAGTTAAAGTACTAATTACTTGCAAATACTAATACCATAGACTGTCTCATAGAATAACCAACTAACTGTATAGTTAGTCTATGCAGCAAATGTTGCATATAATAAATGCAGCAAATCTCTACATAGCTAATGTTGCAGAATGATATTGCAATAGTTATTGTTTTTAATTTATTCACAAACGTGCAGTACAATAATCAATTCAATACATAACCATACAGTGGAACCCCGGTTTCACGTAGCTCAAGGGACCGGGAGAAAACTTCGTAGTATGGGGGTATTCGTAAAACAGGGTTGCATTTTGCAATATACACTAAGCCTAAATCGAATGAATTGTACGCTTCAAGGGTATTTGAAATCAATACGTTGAATCGGGTACGTGAAACCGAGGTTCCACTTATCATTACCATAATAATTTAAGGTTCAGATATAATACTGAAAAATTGTATTATAGTTTACAATTGATATTTATAATCGCTTGGGTTGAGATTATAATACGAATTCATAATATGGACAAGATTTAACTATTGTTTAAAAACTTATTTACCTCAATTTTGTCTCGAAAACTAATTCTCGAAATATATCTTTGCACACAACGACGAATGCTTCTCCAATCTCCTCCTGGCTAGGCGCAACTTCCATTCCACTCTTCAATTTCTCCAATAAGTCTGTTCTAACTTCTCTGACTTTTTCATCTCTACTGGTCTTATCTAAACTAAAGTCTGTGAATATCTCTTTCAATTTCATACTGGACATAGTTTTTACGGCGTCTAGTAATTCCTGTTCAGGCTGAACCCTAGCTTCAAACGTCCTTTTAACTTTTCCACACTCTTTTTGTAGTTTTTGTATTGACTGTACTATTTTTTGGCACTCCTTAACACCTGATTTGATAGCTTTGAGAAAGTACTGCTGTAGAATGTTATTGCAGAAACCTTCCAACATAACAACCAAACTTTGGCTTGTGGCAACAACGATAAGATTCAAGTCACTATTTGTCAATTCCTTACGGCTCGGATTAATGACGACTTCATTATCGATTAGACCGACTCTTACTGCACCAATGGGGCCGTTCCATGGAATGTCGGACAGGCAAAGAGCTGCAGATGCTGCGTTAATGCTCAAGATCTCTGGATCGTGAATGCCATCGACTGCTAACAAATTGACCACCAGTTGTGTCTCATAGTTGAATCCGGCGGGGAACAGTGGTCTCAGGGAGCGATCTATCACACGACTGACAAGTATTTCATGTTCCGATGGTCCCAGTTCACGTCTCAAGAAATTCGTTGGGATTCTGCCAGCAGCCGCAGCCTTCTGACGATAGTCGACTACCAAAGGTAGAAAGGAAGAAGGAGTCGGCTTCGGTTTGCTAACAGCAGTCACCATCACAGACGTGTCGCCTTGCTCAGCAACCGCACACCCATCCGAAAATCTAGCATATTTACCACTAGAAATTCTTAAATTCCCCCTGAAACAATCAAAATCACGTTCAAAACATATAGCTGCATATAATTTTGAATTTCAGAATTTTGGTAAGAGATAAGACTTCATGGTAGGCCTACTTTATACTGAAGGCCTACAAAAACTGTATGCGCCTTGAATCAAGAATTTATTTGCAAAGTGAGATGCCGTCAGAGTTTGAGTTGTGCGTCGATAGAGTGTAGTGTGGGAGAAAATTATTTTACGTTTTCATTAATGTATTTTATAGCTAATTCTTACCTGTCTGAAAATTCTATCTCCGTAGAAGTTTGTACATTTTGATTATTTGTAAGAAATGACCGATAGCTTCCATTTTTTAAGAAGATTCTCTGCAGTCTCACCACACTTTGTAACCGGGACATACTAACTCGTTACAAGCTCAGAATTCAATTTCTGAGTATGATATTTGGACAGATTATTGAATTATATCTATTACTTTCTAGAAATAAAATTAAACACAACTGCTCACTCAGAAACATGACATAACTTTGATAACATTTGAGGCAAAATCTCCTAACCTCAAACACCGGGAAAGTAGGGTTATGTTCTGTATCTGATGAAACTCTAGGGCCAATCGTTGAACAAGGCCATGAAGCTAACTTGCTTACGTCACCACGAGGGATCATAATCATAACAAACCTGTGTCACTACAGTTTTCTCGCATTCAATTAGACATGAGCTATTATATTTGGCGGATGGCATTAGATAGATAGACATTATTTTTTGACGTTGCTATTGGCTATAGAGTCCATAAGCGAAGAATAATATCTCTCTATCTATATCTATCTAATGCCATCTGCCAAATTAACGCTCGGTTGCTCAGTTGCAATTTGCACTCCAGTAAAATAAGTTATCACTAAATATAGCAGGATCCAATTAACTTGTCATAAATCAGCTGATCCAGTAATAATTGAACAGTGATTTCGACACAATAATCAAAAGGCTTGAAAGTCTTAAAGACCTTTAAAGTCTTTAAAATACCTTTTTAAAGAATACCTTTCAAAGAATAAATTTTTGAGAGACCTTTTCAATAATCTGCGAGATTCAGCATTTGTAGGTTAAGTATTGTGATCATATGCTTGTTAATCATATGTTTTATGTCAAGTTAAATGGATCCTACTATATAATTGACACAATACAGCCTTATAGAATACATTCTCCAATTAGCGGTGATTCACTATTTTTGTTATGAATAACAGGAACTATATATTTTGTAATCATTTTTAATGATAATATTTGTTTCAAAAATACAGCATTGAAGAGTAGCTGACAAGCATCAGCGCGCTCAAGTAAGTGACAGACTGAACAACCTCTGGGGGGGGGGGGGGATTGAAGCTATAATAGCTAAGTGGTCACTAAGGCGACCCTAAAAGTATTCATGTATGGGGAAATCCATCATTGAATCACAATCTATGTCTACAAAAGAATGGGAAGTGAAAAACTAAAAAGATTAAAATGCTGTTATACAGATTTTTAGATCACAATAATGAGTCAAAATTATTTCAATAATTCATGAACAATTTTTACTGATAAATGCCATTCATACCTACGATTATATTTTAATATCATTTTAAGGTCAATTCCCACATTGACGACAACGACGACATTCTCATTTCGTTCTGCGCATGCGTCACCAGCCCATGCTCTGATTGGTCCATGTCTATCAAAATTGCAGTACCGGTATGACTTGAAAAGGTTTGTATTATAATTTTATTTACTGATTATTATATTTATATTGTCGTACTAATATTATTAATATTAATTGACAATTGATTCCGAACAGCGAACATTCAAACTTCGTACCTAGTCACTTAACCTAGAAATTCGGCTGGTCAGAAGTTCTAAAAGGATGGACCAATCAGAGCGCGGGCTGGTAACGCATGCGCAGAACGAAATGAGAATGTCGTCGTCTTCGTCGTTGTCGTCAATGTGGGAATTGACCTTAATAATGAATTTAACCATTTGGTTTGAATTAAACTTATTGAATTATAACTATTAATTTACTCTCACTGAAAACTCGTGCCTCAAGAATGAGTAATTTGGGCAAACATGTACAAGAAACTACGTTGACTTCTAGCGAATAGTAACTTGCTGATGTAAATATCAATTGTGTTGAAATGAATCAACAAATTATCTGAAAATGTTTATAAGGCTGTCCTAGTTGTAGAAAAAAGTGCAAGATCAACTTCTAGGGAAATTTCTGAAAAATGAAAGATGGATTTATCACTAGAATATTTATTCTTAGTTAATTTTTTTATTAACGAAAATATAAAAATAATCAGTCAAAACTAAGCTCTATAATAAAATTTTTACATTTTAATACTTGGTACAATCTAGAATAAATATTTAGAACTCTTCTATGTGGGTGAAAACAATTAACAATGAAACATTTCCAAAACAATTATACTTTGATGTTGAATGAAGCGCCACACGAGCAGCCCTCTTGTGCTACTGGATTATCAGTTATTCTAAAGGCAGAACGGATGAGCTCTTCATGGTAATCAATGGTAGAACCTTTGATGTATTCTAAAGAAGTACTGTCAACCACTACCTTGGCTCCATTTTTCTCGAATACTCTGAAATCATCAAAAATAACTTTATTTAAAATCATATAACAAACAAGTACCTAATTATTATTACAGTTTATTTTTTATATTCAATAATGATTATTTGAAAATGAGTGAGTGAGCATTATTTGATAGAGATAAAAATATTAAAAATAACCAAAATTTTATTTGATAACATTGTATTAAATCTTTTCATACTTTAATACATTGCATTCTATCATTTTTACTATTATCAAAAAGTTAAACTTATAATTTCAATAAAGCATCTCTTAATACTGGTACTAAAATATTCAATTGAAGTACTAAAATTAATATAATCACTAAATTCTATAATTCAATTACTGAAATGTATAAATGAAATTGATTGCTTGATTTTTAATAAATAATTAACACCAACGCAATAATAAATTAATTAATTTGTTGAACATTTTGTTCTCATTTCTAAATAATAAAATATGAATGGCGATCTTGCATAGAATCATGATTATTTATTTCCAAAGGTTAATCAAAGTTCATCAAGATATGTGATCACTGTGGTAAAATTAGATATATTTTTATATCAAATGTTCAAATAAAATTGATAAATATGATATCATACCTGTCCTCTTCAGTGACGTTCTTATCCAATTCGAATTTATATTGAAATCCTGAGCAGCCGCCTCCTTCAACAACCACACGTAAAAATGTTCCATCCTCTGAAATCTTTTTCAATCTCTTCACACAATCATCACTGATTGCAAGACTTTCTGCTAGCGAACCTTCAACATTTGGACTGACGGAACTGAGATATCTGCAAATAAGAACAATCATTTAAAAAAATAAATAGGCTATTTATTCCCTGAAACTCATCGTTTAATTGGAATTTTGTCACTTTTTTAGGGCAATAGTTCACCCTTAGGAAACTCCTAGATTCCTCTAGCCTCTATTATAGTCAAATTGGCTTAAGAGCTATTGCTCCATGGTTTTGACTCTTCTCGATCCAATGTTCTGTATTCAACAATATTCTCGACTTTTCCTAGACTACGCGGAAGTAAAGACTGATCTATCCAGTGATTTCCATTTTAAGTTCAAACTAATCCAGGTTCAAAAACATTTATTTTGTCTAGATCACTCCCCACTCTACGAGAATACTTTGTTGCAATTACTATTTTGGTTTGGATGAAGTATAGAGATTCAATTAGATCTCTAGAGATCTAATATAGATTAGCATATAGATTTCAGTGAATTTAATTGACAAATTTAGTGTTTGACTCAATATCTTAATGTGTAAAATGCATTCTTTAATTATTCAATTCAATTAATAACGTATTACAAATTATTAAAAAGATAAGAACATCACTACTCAAAACTCTCAATCATCCTTCCAGATTGGTTTTTTGTTAATTTATTTATTGTAAGCGATTGTAAAATCCTAATTAGTATTCAATACAATCCAATGATTGTAGATACAATGAATTGATCCTTTTTCCATTGTTTTATTATAAATAAATAAAAATAAAATTATCAGTTTTCTTTAGTTTTCACAATAAAAATTCCCAATAAGTCATTAAGAATATTCAGTTCTTTTTTTCAGTATCTCATAAGAAAATATTTTCATTTATTTTGCAGACCTCTTTCTGTTTTGAGAAACTGCTCATCAATTCCAAATAAAAATGTTGTATTATATATTTTTTAGTAAATTTTGTAACCAAGATAGTCAGTTCAATGCGAACAATATAAGAGTAAATGTGCATTAATAATCTGTAGTGTACATTAGATCAATTTTATTGTACTTGATAGAGTGGTGAATAACAATAAATAATTTTGGTACCGGTACTTGACTCTACTTTTTCATTTCTTTTGCGGTATTAGGGCCATGTCATACGAGCGCTGATAACGTTCCGTTGATAACGTACCGCTAAATTCGCTCCAACACGGCAATGTGGTTCTTATGGAGCATGTCATACGGGCGCTAATGCCGCACTCGAGTCTACGTTAGCAACGTGCGCTGCGCTGCCAACGCATACGGTTGCGTTAGCAACGTGCGTTGCTAACGCAGAGACCCTGTCATACGGAGCGCTAGCGCCAGCGCTACGTATGACAGGCACCACATGCGTTGGCGGTACGTTATCAACGGACCGCATTTGCCGTCACGTATGACATGTACACGTTCCGTTGATAACGGTACGTTATCAGCGCTCGTATGACATGGTCCTTATCAGGCACCTGCAAAACTGTCATAATGGATAGTATTTTCATATTTTTGGTTATTACATATTATTATTTACGCCGATACCTGTTGCTCCAAATAGGTAGTCATAATGGATAACTTAGTCCCTTCATAATGTTTGGATATACATAAAGTAGAACGCCGATTAACCGAATCGCCAATCATCCTAATCAGTCCTAAGAGAAATGATCAAGTCTATTGTATGTGTGACACTTCGTTTTTCTATAATACCAGTCCGATTACCAGAATCAACTCCGGCTTCAAGTCGGATGTCGGGGTTTTACTGTAAATCAATATTATCAACTTATTGATGTTCTAATAGGCAGAAACTTTAATTGTATATTTTTCAACACGCTTGGTCACTCATTAATTTATTGGTAAGTTTGGAAAAAAATGTTAATCAACAGTTTTTAGGTAGATTCCGAGCTTCCAGAATAATTCAAATGGGTCTATTGAAGAGTGACGTTTTGAATAAAACAGGTCAATATTTGAAATGAACCATTTATTTCCATCAAGCTTGACCGTATTTTCTATTATTATGGTAAAAATTAAATATTTTATCTCTCTCCTATTCAGTCTACATGAATCCATAATTTATTTTGAAAAGAAAACCATTTCAAATGTCAAAATTTAACCTTTTTCAAAATAAAAGTGGGAGACATTTGCAACCAACAGCTGATGTTATGTCGTCTGCTTGCGCAGACTAGAAAATAAAAGTACAAAATGGCGCATAATCGAATAGAAAATGAGCTTTCAGCACTATAAAATGTTGTTCTAGCCTTACCTACGTGTCATTTTGGATACATACTTATGTAAAGAATATGCTTATCAAAGAAAAAATCACGTATCAGGAAATATTAATTGATATATCTCACCTCAAATTTAGTGCTCTGCGCATCACCATACGCCCTACCGAAGCCATCTTGAATATCTGATTCTGATCTGCTGCGATTTGTGATGTAACGAAAGGCATTGTGGGATTGCTAATTACAGTACAGTGAATTTTTATCAAAATCGACCTTCATGACTGTCAGCATTCTTGTTTTATAAAGTGATTTCGTTGGTTTACCTATGTGGTTTGTGCAACATTTATTAGTTACTTGAGTGACCTGTGGGTTCTGCTGAGGAGTTCTAAGAACGTATTTGGTTAGTCGACGCCAATGTTCAGCGGAACCGTACGTGTGAAACTATGCGAGGCAACGGGGTTGAGACCTACAGATTTTCAAACGCGTTTAGGGTTATGGGATCATATCGATCCTTATGTGGCCATAGATGTAGATGAAAATCATTTGGACAGATCCACAACAAAACCAAAGACGTTTGACCCCGTGTGGAATGAGTTTTTCACTCACGATGTTCAGAATGCTGTCAACCTAGGATTGACGGTTTTCCATGATGCCGCCATCCCGCCGGACGATTTCGTAGCTAATTGCACAATTTCCTTTGAGGAATTGTTGCAACGAGACAAGGAAGCTGTCGACTTTTGGGTATGTTTCATTTTTTATGGTTTGTTTTCATTTTCGAGTGCCTTATCAATTGGATGATTACCCATTCAACCTAACTTTACCTATGAAGGAAGGTGTTGAGCGCTAGTGTCATCGTATACGATTCACGTTCAAATCGTACTGTAATGATTTGACAGTTTCCAATTATATTATAATAGCTATTACTTTTCATTAATTTGCTATTAGAGTCGCTTTATTCTATTTTTATGATTATCTGTTGGAATTACTCATTAGGCTACGAATAGAACATTTTGTTCGTAATCTCTCGGTTTGTAGTGTACGTACACTACCAGTTTATTTTTGTTTTTTTGGGACTATTTATTAGTTAATGAAATGTAAAATATAGTTTTCATTACTTTTCCTAGTAGGCTATTCGACACTATGATAATTAGATATGGAATCAATAATTGAGTTTAGTTATCTTGTTGAAACTAAAATCATAAGTTACGAATTACGCAGCCAACTTCCCAAATATTTAAAACTTGTTTTCTCTTGACCTACATTGAACCCGGGACCTTTGGTTCAACACGCTAGTTCTATTTGGAACAAAGCAATTAACATATCCACTTGGTAGTATGCTATAGGCCTAATATTATGCTTAAAATTGTTCAATGATGAATAGTTCCTTATCACACTACTTCAACTTCTACAATTTTAATTTGTTTTCAGGTGGATCTAGAGCCTCAGGGGAAAATACACATCAGAGTAGATCTAAAATGGAGTTCTCAAGGAGGTAAGAAAATCAGTGATACAGTATTACTGTAGGCTATTAGGTCTACATTCGATGTTTTATGTTTTATTTTCTATCGCTAAGAATCTAAGTCAGTTCTTAGATTATGAACTCTGATTATGGTAACTAATAGCTTCTTACATGATACAACATTTTTGTCGTATTGGAGCTCTTTCTATAATAGTAATTTTTGTATGAAGCACTGGAAAATTATCAGCTATCGTATACTTATTCGTAAAAAATACAAAACGTGTTTCTACATCTTTGCACCATCTTCAATGGTGCATTTTCTGTACTTCCGTATTGTTAAATAAGTAATAGTTGACAATATTCTAGAGCTTCATTATGTTTAAATACCATACCATATATTACCAGACACTCAATCAGTTGCAAAGACATTTAATAAATAAGCTGGTAATTTAACCAAGCGATAAATCAGGACAGCAACTGAGTGGGATAGACGACAAAAAACTAATTTGAAATGAAAAATTTAAATGAAATAGTGTTACCAGAACAGTCTATTTTAGCTAAATAACTAGTAAAATCAACTGCATTAACATTCTCTAATAAATTACTTATTCATTTGAAACGAACAAGCTCTGAAAATTTCATTGAACCACATTATTACAGAATTTTGGTTGGTTATGGTTGGTTACAATCAAGTTTGATTTTACTGACCGCAAGTGATTACTTTCTGCTGGAGTGGAAAATACCCCTTTAGACAGGGAAAGTAAGCGGTAAGTTGAAGATGCAAGTACTGGCCGAAAGTAACTTTCCTTCTCTACTTTCCCTGTCAATAAGCCGCTTAACGAAAATACAGTTTTGCAAATAAAATCAATCCAAGGGTTTTGTCTCAATTCTTCATTTCAAGTTACTTCAGTTTGTCTTCGATCCCATTCTGTTGCTGTCCTGATTTATAGCCTGGTTAAATTACCAGCTCATTTATTTATCGGATATCTCTGAAACTGGCCGACTGTGTCATAGTATTTGTCGTTTTAGATTCCTTTAATTGAAGTTAGTCTTAGTAATATTGGATAATATTTAATCGTTTTTATTTTAAGCTATAATCTCTGGGAGTAGTCTATATCTATATCGAATTGATAAAATGCTAGTATGATTTTGAGATGTACTTAGCCTACTTGAACAAATGTCCAGTATTCAATATTCTTACAAATGTCCTACACTTGAACACTTCTCTTCATACATAGGCTTACGTAATGACGATTTATATGAAAAGCGTTGTTTTCCAAGCTCAGATATTTTCATGTTGATGATTATCAACGATTGTCTAAGCCCACTTTGAGGGATTTTATATTATGTGAAACAACCCTATCAGTACAAGAACCACTTTGATGGAACTCAGCTCTTGTTAGTGTGGTAGAGTGATGTTCGTTAGTTTGGTTCAAAACCAAACGTCTAGAAAAGAAGGGTGAATGTGCCAAATATATGTTAAACTGTGCAGAGGAATCTTCCTGTCTTTCATATTCATAGATGGTTTGATTAATAAAAAATAGATTCATAAACCTATAAAATTGTAGTATTCTCCCAGATTTCATAGTAGACTAAGTTGAATAGAAAATATTCTTAAAAATAGTTGAACTACCATTAAATATGGTTAGATACTTAAAGTCATTGCAGATACCTGTGGTGTGCTAAGTAATTTGCATTAGATCCGTGCGTCTGTCATGGAATCACGCAATGCGATAATCATCACGCAATTTCATTTATCATAATCAGCACGCAATCAAATATAGTCCATTTAACGCAATTTCAATTCCACAGTCGTAAAGGTGTGTATGTCATTCTGACTTGCCCCTTATGACACATTTAACTGATCTAAATTTCATATCGAAATATGTCTATATCTTACTTTTCTATTTCTCTACCTTATTTAATGTGCTGATAACATGTTCCGTAATAGAATGGAAGGAGGAATTGGAGAGGAAAGGCATGACTCTGAATGTGAATAAGAGCAAGGTAATGCATGTTGGAAAGACTGAGATGCAAGAGTTGGAAATCTGGTGCAACGAGAATGAGAAAATGAATCAAGTGGGAGAATATGAATACCTAGGAGTAATTATTGACAGGAATGGGCGAATAGACCAAGAGGTACTCAATCGAGTCAAAAAAGCAAACCAGGTTTACTACTCAATATGTAATTCCATTGTGGGCAAGAGAGAAGTAAGCAGACGTACAAAACTGCAAATTTTTAAAACTGTGTTTATGCCCACAATGATGTATGGATCAGAAAGTTGGGTCTCACTGGACAAGCATATGAGTAGAGTCACAGCAGCAGAGATGAGGTACCTAAGGAGAATTGTAGGCAAGAATAGGAGGGACAGAGTACGGAATGAGACAGTTAGAGGGGAGCTGGGAGTGAAGCCTGCAAGAGATAAAATAGAGGAAAAACAGCTCAGATGGCTAGGGCACGCAGGAAGAGCAGGGGAGGAAAGCCAAATTAAGAAGTTTTTCGAGGCCAAACCTGAAGGAAGTAGGCCCAGAGGCAGACCTAGAGTGGGCTATAAGGAATATATGGAGAGACTAGGAATGGCAAGGGGAAAGCGATGGCAGGAAATGAGGAATATGTGGGAGGATAGAGTGGTGTGGAGGAGATGGACCGAGGCTTGAAAACCACCCGACGCTGAGAGGCAGAAGGGTTAGGAAAAGAAGAAGAAGATAACATGTCACTCAAGTTTCTAGAATTGTTTTCTGACAAGTTGAAAGGATCGTGCTATATATTCTATTGAAATTTGTAGCTCAAGTGCACTTGTCAATTATTTATTTTATGGAAAATAGATTTGTTTTCAAGTAATATATTTTAAATATGTTTGATTTTAAATAGAATATTCAAATAGTTATAAACTTGATTTTAAATGAATTTGCAGAGCAACAGAGCCCAAAGCCGCGCGAGTTCAAGGAGCGACAGGGCCTGAACCGGCGTCGCGGCGCTATGCGTCGCCGAGTGCACCAGGTCAATGGCCACAAGTTCATGGCCACCTTCCTTCTGCTCCCATTGTCGCGAATTCATCTGGTACGAGTTCATTTCATGTTGTTAACCTATGGCCGTTGACTGGAATGGCAACATTTTGATCTGTATTTGCTCAATTGTACGACCAACTCATCACATTATTAAATAACTACAGTCACAGATAACAACTAGAGTATAGTTACTCTATGCTACAGTATATACTGTAGTATATACTACAGTATATACTGTAGTATATACTACAGTATATACTGGGTGTCCCACGAAGAGGTCGCTAATTTTGAATTAATATACCATACTTATCGATTACGCTTCAAAATTGAAACTCTACAGTTATAATAAATACAATCAAATGTAAAAGAAATAGCTCCGAGTTTCAAATAATGATTTTGATAATTATTGGTTAAAGCAGTTTTATTTGCAAAACCATTCAAATTAATTCTTGTTTTTTTTACAATGTTAATTAAGTAAATAAAATTAAAGAGATTGAAGAGACATGAAAGTCGTAAACCATAAAAGAAATTGATTTGATTCGTAACCCTTTATTCAAACTGATGTCCATCAATCGCTATGCACTAATGGCAACGAAACAAAAATTAATCATGAGCGTTTTTGAAAAAATGCCGAGGTATCAACTACAGTTCCTCTTCAATCAACCTCATTAATGCAATGTTTGTGGAATCTATCTATCTATCAACCTAGCGTATGGCTTTGGTTGGTGGGGAGACCCGAAGGTAGTTCCACCTCGCCGTTTATAACCTAATTCCATTAGGTTGAAGTTTCATTTCACTTTGCAAAATGTTCACTAATTTTGAAAAAGGTTCTTTTTGATATATATCAATTGTAAGAATAATCTTTCTCCTTCCTATTGTAAATATAAGTAGTTTTTTCTAAAGATTTTGTTTGCTAATTTTGTTGTTCCGCCATTTTGTTTTGATTAATCACAATCAAATGAAACTCTGAGGTATTCATTTTACATATGTATTTATTATAACTGTAGAGTTTCAAGTTTGTAGCGTAATCTATACGTCTGGTATATTAATTAAAAAATAGCGACCTCTTTGTGGGACACGTCGTATATCTATTGCATGAATATTTATTTTATTCATTTGATATATTGTATTGAATTCAATCAATTTGAATAATGATTTAACGATAATGTTATGGTATTCCGAAGATGAAGTAAACGTCAGTAGGAATTTAATCTTATAAGTACCTAGTTGATAATCTACGTTTTGAAGTTTGTGATCCATAACGAACTGCAAAGCTAATACTATTGATTCATCACTAGAATCTACGACATGCAGTCAATATTTTACTTGTGAATACATATTTATTACTAACTGGACTGGAGCGCTTTCGAGTTGCTTGAACTCATTCAAGTTATTAAATAAGCAACATATGAGTGATAAATATGTATTCACAGTAAAATATTGACTGCACGTCGTAAATTCTAGTGATGAATCAGTAGTGATAATCACAGTTGATTGTTATCAATTTAGCAAAGTTTTGGTAACTCCTCTTGTTACCAACCCCTCAGATAGCTACTTTATATTCTTTGTTTTGATAGTCTTTGATTCGAATTTTGATTAATAAATTGTTTCTCTTTATTCTTACAGGGGTCTAGGAAAGCAAGGCTATCAATGTCAAGGTAAGGGAAATTATCATTAAAATACCTTATATTCAAATTACAAATAATATGACCAAATGTTCAATTTAATTTCAATGTTGATACATTTTAGATAATTGGAATCTATTGGTATAAATTACACTTTATAAAGTTCATTGGATTTGAAACCCTGGGAGATATTTCCGTAAGAATTTGATCGAATGCCATTGAATAAGAGTAATAATAATTTTTTATATAATTCAAAATAGAGGAAAAATGAAAGAAATGTAACTAATAAGGCTAATAACATGAATAATGAACATGTTGTAATGGAACTATAAAACAATCTAGTGGCATCTCGCTTCGTATATTATTGCCCTTGAACTGAATTTTCAAATATGTTCAGATTCCAATATATTTGTGAATGAATATGATGATCATGAAGAAAGCTGTTCTGTTTGAGATTGGTAATGCTGAATTTATTAGTTCAGGCGTTGCAAGGAGTCTGGTTTATTTTTTAACTAATAACGTATTTTATTTTGCAGTGTGTACCTGTGTTGTCCATAAACGTTGCCACAATCTCGTTGTAACTAAATGCCCTGGAATGAAGGATGAGGTAACTGACGAAGTGAGTAGGATTTCATATTTTATCCATTCAATAATTATATCTTATAATACTGTACCGCTAAACTTGAGCATTTGCTTTATATGTACTGTACTATTATTCAATAATATTGAGTATTATATCAAGTGCAGAATCTCAATGGTATTTTTCATTTACTGTATTTCAAAATATATAATAAGGCCATACTTGATTAATAATGTTTTGCTTCTGATAGTAAAATTTGGTTTTTATTGGGAACTGACGATAATGCTTATGAACTACTGTAATTGATTACTCGATTACATTCATAGATTTCAAAAAAGCATACGATTCAATCCATAGACCTTCATTGTTGAAAATTTTGAGACATCTCGGACTCCATCCAAAATTGATTAAACTCATTGAACTGACATTGACAAATTAATACTAACTCAAAAGTCAGGTTCAGAGGGGAACTTTCAGACTCTTTCTCGGTGAAAACTGGCTTAAGGCAAGGAGATGGCCTATCACCGCTTCTTTTCAATTGTGCGCTTGAATATGTAATGAGAGAGTGGTATAAAGACAATCCCAAAAACATAAAAATTGGATCACAAAAAGATGACATCAAGTTGAATTGCCTGGGATTTGCTGATGACCTCGCACTTCTTGCCAACAACATTCAGGAAGCCAAAAGACAAGTGCAGTCATTACAGGAAAAAGCTCAAAGTATTGGATTGAAGATTTCATTTGAAAAAACAGAAATAATGCTCACACAACCGCCAATTGCAAATAAAATCAAAATTGGAGAGCACAATGTAAAAATCGTAGAAAAGTTCAAGTACCTGGGAGAAATAATAACATACAACCTGAAAGAGAAACTGTCATGGCAAAATAGATGTGATAAATTAACCAGAATATACCATATCAACAAGAACACTTATAATAAAAAATGCCTTTCAATAGCCACAAAATTAAAACATTACAAAATGGTCACAATGCCTCAAATAACGTATGCAAGTGAAACCACATTCAGAACAACAAACAATACCACAATAGACAAGTTACTAAAATTGGAAAGGAAATTGGTCAGAACGTGTATCAACAAAAGTTACCAAAAGATGGAGTTTGGAGAATAGCTACCAATGAAGCAGTCTATAAAGAAATAGAACCAGTCACAAGTGTAATAAAAAAGAAACGGATATCCTTTTTTGGCCATTTAATACGGACATCACAAAATAGAACCAGCAGGAAAATCATTGAAAAGTTATGGAATACTAAATGCGGTATTGGATGGATCACGGAAATTAGGGAGGATATGCAAGAACTACACATTACAACACAGGATTTGAAAGACAAAACACATGCACTCAAAATACTTAAAGACAAACACAGTATCTTACCTGTAAAAGTAAATAAACAGAGAGTGGGAAGGGTGATTTCGGAGGAGGAGAGGAGGGCACGATCTGAGAGAATGAAAGCATACTGGGTCATCAAAAAGAAAAAAAAAAGGAAAAGAAACCGATCTTGTATTGACTAAAGTGGTCCAATGTTGGCCATAAAAGACAAAAAAAAAAAAAAATTGATTAGTTACATTATTTCAAGGTTTTCATCAGGAATTATGATGAAATAATTAGAACTATTACAATTGAAACTTTCAAATCTGTTTCAAAGTGAATTTCATATGTGTTAGAAAGTTTCAGATGTAGGCCTACTGGTTAACCCTAGTTTGCTAATAGATACATCATTTAGTACATTAATTAGGTAAAAATTTGTATTAATTTCCGTAATTCTCTCTGCAGTCGAGCCAAGGATGTCAGGGACAAAGATTCAGTGTAAACCTGCCTCATCGCTTCGTAATGCACAACTATAAGCGATTTACTTTCTGTGACCATTGTGGATCTCTACTCTATGGTCTCATAAGGCAGGGTCTGCAGTGTGAAGGTAAGGATGTGCTTTTTTCGAGAAAATAATATTATTCTTGTCGAGTATACCAATAATAGTCAGTTTACATAAGAGTTTCAGTTGATGAAAACGTAGCACAGTATAATAATATTACTAGTACATCCCAGGTCGCATAAAACTGCGACTACCTTCTTCACCTTCTTCTCTTTCTCTTCAATCTTCTTCTCCTTCTCCCCCTTCATTTTCTTTTTTCCTCTCCTCCTTCATCTCCTACTTCTTCTCCTTATTCTTCTTGTTCTCCTCCCTCTCCTTCTTTTTCCCCTTTTTCTTCTCTCCTTCTTTTCCATCTTCTTCTCCCTCTCCTTCTTCTCCATCTCGTTCTTCTCATTTTTCTACTTTCCTTCTGCTTCTTCTTCTTCTCCTACCCCTTCATCTCCTTCTTCTTCTTCTTCTTGTTCTCCTCCCTCTCCTATTTCTTCTTCTTTTTCTTTTACTTCTTCTTTTCCATCTCCTTCTCATTCTTGTTCTTCTTCTTCTTTCCATCTTCACCTCCTCCTTCTTCTTCTCCTCCTCTTCGTTCTCACTGTCTTATCATTCTCTTTTTCTCTCTCTGCACAAATGCCCTCACCGGTGCAATGAACAATGAATTAACTTTTCGTTTTAAAACGATCATTAAATCATAAGTTGAAATGTGAAAATTTTCTACTCACCTGTCCTGTTGTTAAAGCAATGGCAAAAATTGAAACTTTGATCGTTCATTCCTCATCTCCACGATAACTTTTTTCAAAATGTAAGACCTTATCAAACTCAATGAGATCTTTCAAATGAGACGTGAATGAACAAAGACGGTGAGAAACCATGGAGGAGTTGTGATTACAAAAAACATGTTAGCCTATTTTATATAAAGATTTAATTACCTAATATTTGGGACCAAATTCGTTATTGTAGGCCCAACAGTCCACGAGATATTGCTCTTCCAGGCTCAATGTAATGATTTGTCGAAGTTATGATAGTCTAGCACTAGCTATGATAGTGTATCATAGCACTAGTTATGATATTGCCTGCAGTATATGGTCATAGAATTAGCGGAAAATGAAGATTATTATGATAACTTTGTAAAAGAAACTGTGACTTGATAGTTAACTTTCCATCTTCTTAGCGTTTGGATAAATGAATGGGTGACTCAATAAAGGAGCGTTTATATGTGCTAGGATTCACTAGTAACAGTATGAGTTGGTCCAATGAGGTAAGTGACTGTTTAGGGTAAATCCTCTAACCAAATTGGTGGCAGCTGATGCTGTTGTATGCAAATCATTACACATATAAACGCTCCTTGACTCAATAACAAGCGATTAATTAATTAATATGTCAGGTCGGAAAATTGGTGTCGTAGCTGAAGCCATACCTCACAAACGGTACGATCATGATTCTCCAAGCATTACAGATTCGGTCGACGCTATAGTATTACATTTCCAATAATAAATTAAAATTTGAATTTTTTGAAAATGCCTAATTGGTTTTGTTTGTTTGGTTTGGCAGTGTGCAGCATGAACGTCCATAAACGATGCCAGAAGAACGTAGCGAACAACTGTGGTATTAATGTGAAGGACCTGGCCAAGATTCTGGCTAAAATGGGCATCTCCCCCAACCGGCCTAAGGTCAGAACAGAAGAGACTTCATCCACTAGCACTACTCCCCACCTCCCAACCCAGTCTGTTTTGCTGCTTGCTTACTAAGCCTTTCAGTTTCTTGTGTTGGTACGTTTCTTAGTTCTTTTCATTTTATTTTTACCTTCTTTTGGTTTGTTCCCCCACTTTAATTACCCCACAATACAGGTGTTAGATGTCCAACCAAATACAAAATATTTGAAAATATTATTCAGCCTTTACATTTTTTCTGGGATTTCCGCTACTTTCAGTTCTTCAATAATGTAGCAATGCAGTGTGAAAAATCTAAAATAGATTAATCTGAAACGTAACCTGGATTAAGATGGTTTGTGTAAGTTGGAAGAGGAACAGTTTTGGGCATAAGCCGCCTGTTCTCTCCTTTGTAAATCGTTGATTGATTGAATAAATTATTGTTGGGATACTTGTATTATCACATATGAATGAATGAATAATTTTTATTAGTCAAAAATATAATAATACAATAATGTGTTGCTTTCAATTTTATAGCCTCAACTTGACTCGTGATTTGAAGCTTATCGAGTACTTCTGGATTTTAGCAGGGTTGGAAAAAATTCAATTTTTCATTTATTAAAATTTGTACTGTACTGTATTTCACATTCTCAAACAAATCTAAAACTTTTTCAAAGTTTTCTACTAATAAAAATTGTGATTATCATGTTTGATTAAGGTGTTATCATATTTATAAAAATATTACTTGAGTTTTTTTACATTTTGAATCCATTTTTATTTTGTTTCATCACATTAATATTTTCACTTTGAAGAATGCAAGTAGCTGGCTTAGCATTTTCATTTTAATTTCATACAGAAAACTACTGAAAACATAACAGATTTTTATCCCTTCATTCGTTTTCTCCTTAAGAATGTTTTCCTATGTAAATATATTCCCTCCCGTTCCATTATTTGCTTGGCTTCTAACATTACATTCCCGGTTCATCCTTACGCTGTTTTCACATTTCATATTATCGATTTTCTTCATTGATATATTGTAAAACTTGTATTGAGCTCTTAAGATTTGGTGAATACAGGTATACTGAACCAAGGTAATTAGAACACAGTGTATTCTACTTACCTTGGTCTGAACCTTTTTTCAAGTTTATCTCTATCCAATTGATTGTAATCTTTTTCATTTTAGTTTAAAGAAATTTAGACCAGAGGATGATAAACTGCTAGTTGATTAGAATTAATTTGAAGAATTGAAAGATGTTTTCCTTTTATCAAAGTAAGCACTAATTTATTCGATTATTACTATTTTTATGAGCTTGCTATTACAGTATTTTTTATTCTCTAGTATCTTACTGAAAGATGATTGAACTGTTACACAGCCATTAAATTGTTTGTCAACATACAACCCCTGTTGAACATTGAGCAGATGAATCTCTTTGTCATAAATGTAATGTTTCATGAGAAATTTTATCAACTAAAAATAAAACATAAAAAGGCTCAATCCCTCATCTGCTAATCCCATAATCAAGTATTGAATCAGAAGGAAATCATTAAAGATAATCATCAAGGATAATCATTTATTCAGAAGGAAATGGATTATTGCATCTCACTGAACTTTCATGGATTGTGGTGCATAATTATGATTTTCTTTTCTTGAGCATGCTCGTTTTTCATTGATGGTAAATTATTATTGTTTATAATCTATTATGATAAGTCTTTATTGCAACTGAATTTTCATCAATTTCAACTTCATGAATATTTCACTTCTTGCTTTTGAAATTTTTAATTGATACCTCTCATGTTAAGCTGCACGCTTCAATCTTTTGATCTTCTGAATGCGCTAAAAACTTATTTATTAAAAAAAATTCAGATGGCAATTCATCTTTCCGAATTGATCTTGTTGTAAATTGGATCATGAAATATTAATTGATTTACTTTTTAGAATATGGTATTACAAATATTACCAAATTTGAAGAATTTCCATCGCATACAAATGATCAATTTTTACTTCATTCCAAATCAAACTTAATCTTCATCTCATTACCCACAAGTAATATACTTATGTGGGCACCAAAAATCCTAATTGCATGAGTCTCAGTTCCATTCTTTTACTTCTATTCTCTTATTCATTAAATCTGAACAAATATGAATCCTCAGTAAGTTAAATTTTCCTCCCTACTGGTGATGGAGTTGGAAATTTGTGTAGATATTACTGGAGGGAAAGATGAGATGCTGTAAATACATAATATAAAAATACTTACATCTTTTAATGCTTCTCATCTGATAGAATGAAGTGATTTTCGTTGAATTCTATAAAATAACATTTTAAAAACTTCAATACTTTGAATTCTAATTGATCTATCATTCGTTCATTATAAGAAGCTCAAGTAAGAAACATAATAGGCCTTGGTCTTGGCATATGAGTTTTTATAAGAATGCCAAGCTGGCCTCTATTTTGCATATTCCGTAGATATATTTTCGCTATCTCACGCTTTCAAAATCGAACTAAACTATTATCACACCTCTCTTTCTGTATTAAATTTTCATTATAGATTTCAAGATATCTTTATTACTAGTAGTACTGCAGTCCCACGCTACAGTCTCAAAATACAAATATACCTAATATACTTGATTTTGTTTTGATAATGCACTGATACTGGAATGTAGTCACATCGCATTCAATATTTTATTGTCTTTATATGCTTTAGATTGTATTACTTATTAACTATCTGTTAGTTATAGTATGATTACTATCTTATTCTCTCCCATTTATTGATCATTTAATTATTTGTATCAGTTCTTATATTAAAAACTAGCAGCCCCCCGTGCTTCGCAACGGAGCTCCACAAAACAGAGCTATATTGAATTCTTCTCTACTGATTTTATCAAAGATTCAATTGAATTCTTTTCTGGATTAGTCCTCTGAAATGTTGTTTAATATCATGTTAAAACTCAATATCAATATTGTATCGATTGTAATCAGGGTATAGGCAAAAATAGTGAATTGAATTGAAAAATATTGGGAAGAAGAGTGAGAGAAGTGAATATGGCATATTATATGCTTCAAGTTGTTCTTGATGGGTAAACAGAGCTTTATATGCTCATAGTATGTAGCATAATATGCTTAAATATAACTACTGTATAATATATATTCATCTTTTGCCAAGTGTGCTGGCTGTGAGTTGAATTCCCGTTGATGGTCAACATTTTTAAAGAAGGGCCAATATTAAACCCATTACTTTTGCATAAATCCCACACAAAAAAGTTCTTTAACTGCGAAATTTATGGAACAACTGTGAAAATTTGAAAAATTTTGAATTGACAATAAAAAAATAATTACATTTAGTTGAAACCTATCACTAAAATAAAAATTATAAGCAAAAGAATTGAATAATAATAGAGTTTTATATGGGAAAAATAGATATGGTCGATGAATAATTATTGTAAAAAAATTGAAGAATTGCTTTTGTTATGAACCGAGTATGTGTGACATTCATCTTTCCAGTTCTTCTTCTTAGATTTCTATGGGAGCGATCCTTTCATGATCCTTTGTGATCCTTAGAGGCAAAAGATCTTGAAATCCTTCCTTAGTGCGCATCTAGTAGGTATGAAGAATATTTGTGCAGAATTTCAAGTTTGTAGGTCAAGTAGTTTGGGCTGTAGTGTGATTACCGTGATCAGATTCAGCCTTTTATAAATGTAGATATTGCAGAAAATAAAAACAATTTTCAGACTATATCTGAAAAAATATTCTTAATAAAACTTGAAAATTTTTTTTTGTTCCCCACAATACAAAAATAATTATCCACTTCCTTTACATCTTTTTACTTTCTCTTATGATCTTGATCTTACATGTGATGATGAAATGTTAAGCGGAAACTGAAGTCTTCTATAAATTTTTGAATATTCCTTTTTCACTCGTCTTTTGCCGTGTTCATGGTCGATCGATTCCTATGGAAATTCCCCTCAATTTCGGCCTATTTTCATTATCCAATCCGATGTTTCATTATTGGCATTGTGCTATTTACGTTTGATAAGTAAACTTAGAACATAGAGCTTGCAGTTTATACCGTGTGAATGGAAAAATTGGATTACATAGACCAAAAATAAAATCCCTATTGGGAAGTTCACGAAGCAGAAAAGGTGAATGACCCGAATGTCAGAGAACCAATCAGGCGAAGGAGGTACTTTTCACCAGTTCTGGTTCTCTGATTCTCATATATATCAGTTTCTGCTCGTTCTTTGACAACAACATTTGAGGTTATGGCAGCGCGTTTAGCAATTAGAAATGTAAGTACTCAGTTTTCTCTACTGTTGGCTAGTTCTCCAACTTTAAAACTGTCAACTGTCCAATATTGTAGGATATACAGAATAATTTGGAATTATATTGTTATTATTCTTGATATTATATTATGTTTTTTTCTTTCACACCAGGAATTGCATCTTGTTTGTTATCATGACAATGATTTTACAAACATTTCTGTTTCCGTTTGTTCTTATAAATTAATGATAATTTAAAATTCAAGTTGAAAATAATTTGAATTATTTTTAAGGATTTATAAGATTGGGCTTCTTCCAGAAAGCTTATCATTTTTGATGTGTGACAAGTTGTTCATAGGTTAACCCGTACAAGTTGATATCATAACAAAGCTTGGTTTTTGGAATTTGAAACATCTTTATATAGAAAATACATAGTCTAACTATAACTTTGATACATAGGTACTCAAGTTTATAAAAAAATTATTAAAATCTTATCGGAGGTTTTTGTTAATGATAAAAGAGTATTTTTTCAGAAAATTGGCTTCTTAAAGCTCTTGTAAACAGCTAAATACATTGAAATTTAAAGAACTTACAATTATTAAATTACTTTTTTTAGCAATCCTTTTCACAAAACTGTTGAATCTGGAAATAAAAACTCCTATTTTAAAATAGGCAAAGTCTTGTGCTCTTTTAGGATAGAAAGATAATGATTTTCTAATGTGACTAACTTCAATTTCTGATGTGAAATAATCCCAGTCTCAATGCTGCAAAGTATATAATACAGTATTCTTTTTTCTGAGCCCTTTTTTCTTATTATTTAGATCTTATAGTGGACATTTAGCGAGTTTCATTACTATTTGTATGCTTCTACCTCATTACATTTCCAAGCCTATCATTTGCCTATAATGAGATAATCAATATTGTAGGATATACAGAATAATTTGGAATTATATTGTTATTATACTTGATATTATATGTTTTTATATTTGGGTTTGTCCACTATTCGAAATTTCATTAATTTATTGAATCAATATCAACTAATTAAACCATTCTATATTATCTTCGCTTCTATTTGCAGTGCGGGATATTTGTTACAGTGAAACAGTAAATCTAAGTAATTCATTGTATTCATTCCACATTCATATTTTTTGTTCGCCCCTGAAAAGTTCATCTTAATTTAAGATTAGATGGGATCTGATTAACGTTGTAGATTCATTAATCCATCACGCTAAGAAATTAACATTGCTTTTACTTGATATCGACTTACCCGTTCTACATTCATAATTTCTACTGTAGATTATGTTTTATAAATTCATAATTTCTACTGTAGATTATGTTTTATAGATTCATAATTTCTACTAGTAGTTTCATAATTTCTGTAGATTAAGTTTCTAGTTACCGGCCGAAGGGCTCTGAATCTCAAAGATTCATTAACAACACAGTGTTTACTGTAGTGACCTTCACTATGGATTCTGCACTGCTGCTGTTGACAGTGAATCCATTATATTCTTCAGTGCTCTTGTAATTGAAAATCCCCGATTTACATTCAGTAATACAGGTTGATAGTATCAAGTGAAAGGCAACAATCGATCAAAGAATCGAAAGAATCCAAAATCGAAAGATCAAAAATCGATTAGTACTCGCTTCCGTAAAAATCTTACTCTCATAGTAACTCCACCAGCCGATTGCACAAATCCCAATCAAATTTAGACACCGTAAAATGTCAAAATCCCTTTCAAGATCCGTAAAGGTGCGAATGCTACTTAGTCCACGCCATCAAATATGATAATAAAATACTATACGATCCTAGATACAGAATAGAATGACTGCCTTTATTTTTTTCCTGGGAGGGCAAAGTTAGGGTGCAGCCGGCACTCTCTTACACATAAGCCTTAAAGATATGGAGGGTTAACCTTGAAGATATGGACGTTTCTTATACTCCTTAATAACAACTTACTACCTCAACGGTATATTTTGAAAAATACAAGAACCTTTGGTCTTCCTTTTATTTAAAAAATCTAATTCATCACCCAGACATAGGTGGAACATATTTTTTTCACAATAAGGGCCGTAATATACGAGGTGGCATTGACGCGTCGTCAATTTTTCTGCGATTGTGCTCTGTTAATAACAGTGCTAAGTGATTAGACGTCATTGACGCATACGCAGGAAATTTGACGCGCCATCAATGCCTCCTCGTATATTTTGGCCCGAAGGCCCTATAAATTTTTCCCCATTGAGTTAACTGAAAATTATTATTTTTATGAATAAATACATAATTAAAATGATAGACTCCAAAAACCTAGTTCATGATCACAAAATACACTTGAACGTATTGGGTTTTAGAATAATAGTTGTGCCATAACTGTATTGCAATTTAAAGCGTGGGTTGGCCAGCGTGTTGAAGTGTGTTTGTTTGCAGCTCCCTGCCCAGTCTGGAGGATCGAGTAGCGGCGGAGCGGAGAAGGGTGGAGGTGCAGAGGGGAGCGGGGGAGTGTCCCCCATGCCCACAGATGACGATCCCAGTCCTAGTAAACAAGAATCTGACAAGCGCGGCGAGTCGAAATCTGAAGATAAAGGTGAATTATTAGTCCGTTGTTGATTTTGCTCTTTGAAGGTTTTAGTGGGTAATCTATCTCCTCCCTGTGCCCACACTTTGGTTTATTTTGTGTGCTGCAAAGCATGCTACAAATTGAGCATGTGCAGCACACAAAAATCGACCAAGTGTGGGCATAGGAATTGAAAGAGTCAGATATTGACTAATAATCGATATTAGTTATCAAACCATAAATAGTTGCATTGAAGTTTTTGAACTGAAGAAAATGAACTTCCACTTCTTCTTGAAAATACTATTAAATAATTGTAAAATAGTGTAGATTTGTAATAAAAACGCAAGATGAAATTCAATTGATTATTAAAAACATCATGGATGACGTTTCTGAATTATAGTACAGAACTATCAATTTTTAAATGTTGACTTGTTTTACTGGAGTAAATACATATTGTTTAATCCATATAATGGATTTATTTTTATGAATAAATACATAATTAAAATGATAGACTCCAAAAACCTAGTTCATGATCACAAAATACATTTGAACGTATTGGGTTTTAGAATAATAGTTGTGCCATAACTGTATTAACTGATATAATATTATACTTATGATACACATATTACATGTAGCCTATTGTTTAAGATTGAAGTTTAGTCAAAGTTCTAGAAAATTATTGAGGAAGTTATGAAGCAATAGCAATTCATTCTTCAATAGGAAAATAGCGATGTTAGAAAAACCGTTGTACGAGTACAATCCATTAAAACCTGATTAGTAGTAAATGCTGAATTTTCTATTAATGAATGAATTTGACTTATTTTAAGTACTTATCATTGATTACATAACAGTAGAAGCTTCTACATAACAATGATTAAGAGAACTTTGTACTTGATTTTGATAAAACATACAAATTCAATTAGTATTCGTTGTACACGTCCATTTACAGTAGCGTGTTCAAAATAATCCGTATTGGAATTTAACGTTGATTTCAATCTCCATAAAGTATTGATTTATAAAACTTATTATATATTATTACTAATTTTCCAGGTCGAAATGAGAGAAAAATGAGTGTGGATGACTTTCATTTCATTAAAGTTCTTGGGAAAGGAAGCTTCGGTAAAGTAATGCTGGCTGAGAAGAAAGGATCCGAAGAAATATATGCTGTCAAGGTATGGACTGATATTCTTTATCAACAATAAATCAATGTGTGGCTATATATTCATTGTTAGTTCAAAAGAATTGTTCAGAAAAACATAAGAGAAATCCTAAACGATGAATCAAAGAATACTATTACCTTAGACAAAATACTATATGTGTTATTACAGAATCATCAGTAAAACTATTAAATTTTTAAATTATTACTTATGCCTAATCACAAGAAAAACTCATTCAAATTTCAGAAGATGTAATGTGTCTATTTTTGTTTATTCGGAACTTTAACTTTCGAAAAAATCAACTCCATTGCTGTAACCCTTTTGACTTTATACTCCATCTCTTTTTGCCCTAGAAATGTTTTAGACTTTTCCACTCTATACGATCATGATGTGCATTAAGCTGAAGATTTACAAAAAATACCATTTAATTCATAAAAATTGATTGAATTAATAGACATGATGAAATTCTTATGTAAGTGTTTTGCAGCCATTCTTCATAGGAACAACTATCTAATATGTATGATTTTCTGTAGTACTCTTCACTTATAACTATACAGAAACCTAGGTCAAACCTTCTAACTTACTAAATTTGTTTTTGGTAACTCAATTCAACCCTAATAGAATTCTCATCCATTCCTAACTTCCTTCTCCAGAATCTCCAACTATCATATAATATTCTAATCGTTTCCTGTTTTGTATGTTTTAGGTTCTAAAGAAAGATGTTATAATACAAGATGATGACGTAGATTGTACAATGACGGAAAAAAGGATCCTCGCACTGGCAGCCAAACATCCTTTTCTCACTGCTCTGCATTCGTGTTTCCAAACCAAGGTAGGCACAATTATTTTTTTAAATCTTTCCTTTATTCTTCATCCTTCTTTCAATCTCTTCAAAATCAAATACAGTCTCTCATAGCCATGCGGATGTTCTGTTGCCCAAAGATAATGATAGAAATTGAGATTGAATTCAATAAACATTAATATTTACTGACAAAACAATGATAACGAACAAATTGAAAAATAATTTCAACAACATTTGAGTATACTGTCAATGCAGAAGTCTGTGTGTAAGTATGATTGTTTCAAACAAAAATTTTGAAGCACTTTTTCTTTTCTTGCCCTACTGTCATAGGTAATAACAAGCAGTATTACTTTTCAAAACAATTAAGGATGTGTAATCATTACACATAATAATTATCGGTCTATAATTTCCGATTTTATTTTCTCAGGAACGATTATTCTTCGTCATGGAGTACGTTAACGGAGGCGATCTTATGTTTCAAATTCAACGAGCGCGAAAATTCGATGAACCGAGAGCTAGATTCTATGCAGCAGAGGTTACGTTAGCACTGCAATTCTTACACAAGCATGGAGTGGTTTATAGGTGAGATATCATTACCAGCTTTTCAATTTCAAATACATAACATTGAATTGATTTATTGAAAAGACTTCATGGAATATTTATCTTGTATGCATTGAAAGTACTTCAAAATTGGTTGCATTCTGCTATTTTACTAATTTGCGTTCAATGATTTCAATTGAAATTATTAAATTAAATATATATTAATGAGTTACATTATCATGCGTGTGTATTCCAATATTGAGGTAGATTGTCAAAGATGATACAGTTTAATTCGCCGTTAAATATTGGGTTGTATATTGTGCGTCTGATGTTTTCTTAACAATTATCCTATCTCTTTTCAGGGATTTAAAATTGGATAACATTCTATTAGATAATGAAGGGCATTGCAAACTGGCGGATTTTGGAATGTGTAAAGAAGGGATTCTGGATGGAGCCACAACAACAACGTTCTGTGGGACCCCTGACTATATTGCTCCGGAAGTAAGTTTTTTCTAATTTTCTAGAAAAAAAACTATAAATTTATAAAATTTTTAATACAATACTAGAGAGAATCAAATTCTATATATCTTGTTAAACTTCTACTGTAAATGCATACTTCTACGTTAAAGTTGGAAAAATATTGATTATATTCAAAAAATGAGTATTTGGATTGATTTTCTTGTTAATCTTTTGAGTTTATAAATATTATTTCTGACAAAGCTGTTATATAATCTCCCTGACTTGAATATTAGCTAAAATATATTTCTATTGTGTTCCACTAATTTAAATCTGTATTTGCTAATATTATTATTTAATAAATAAAAGTCTAATATTAGATATAATATTATGTAGAAGAGAAAGTTCAAAGAAAACCTCCCAACTATTTGATTTTGATCGATTCTACTCTTGATGTTAACCAGATTTCAATTCTCATTTTTGATATTTTGTAACATGACTTCAAACTAGTTATTTGGGATGGACGAACTCCATCCAACCTGTTCGTTGATGAATCGTGTCTTAGGGTGTGATACGATTTTACATTAGTTATTAGAAAAAGATTCTACTATTATAATTTTTTCATAATAATCTCATTTGATAATTTTTCTAAATCTGGATATTTTTCAATCTCAACTTATATTGAATAGTTTTTATCTGCAAATCCGATTCTGTGACAACAGATTTTCTATTTCGAAACTCCCTTCATTGATTTAATTATTGTTTGCGTTGCAGATTTTGCAAGAATTGGACTACGGTCCTAGCGTGGACTGGTGGGCGTTGGGGGTACTAATGTATGAAATGATGGCTGGCCAACCTCCCTTCGAAGCTGACAATGAGGATGATCTTTTCGAGTCGATTCTACACGATGATGTTCTCTATCCTGTCTGGTTGACCAAGGAAGCCGTTTCCATACTGAAAGGAGTAAGCATTTAGTACCCTTCTCACAAAACTGTTTGATTAATTGACCGACTAATTAATATGCTATTCTAATTCCCCATTTCAAAGCTCCTTGTCCCTGGGAGGAATGCAATACGTCATTTGCACATGAAAATACGATGGATTCTCGAAGTTCATCCAATTTTCATGGCTTTTGCCGATAAACGACGTCCTTCAGTGTTCCCCACACAGCTTAAAAGCAGTCCAAAGGAGTTAAGTCTGGGGAACGTGGTGAATTCTCCATAGCACCACTACGGCCTATCCATCGTAGTTCGTGCTGCTGTTTGCTGGCATCGTTTGTGTGTGGATGTCAATGGTGGCCATTTCGAACACCTCAAGTGTTTAAATTGGACTTGAAGCTACACTTTCACCAAAGATGAGACAACTCCATCAATTAATTTGCAAGTTATGGACTTTTAAACAGTGGATACATTTTTTTGGACCACTCTGTATTAACGGCTGTCAGCAAGATAGACAATATTGAATTTAACTGCCGTTAAATGGAGGTAATACGGATTCCGTTGCATTGGTTCCGTCAAGCGACGTCATTTTAAGGCGGTTATTCTAATTGCATTTCTTACAAACAGCCTTTTTTAATAGAAATTTCATTTAATGAACATCTACTTCTCCAAATTCTCATTGGGCTTGTTCCATGAAAAATACTATTCAATACTGCATTGATTATATTACTCCTAGTTACTTCAAACTCATGACTTTTTAATTGAATACAAATATAGCCTTCACTTGTAGTTTGGAGTTCTGCATTAATCGATCTAATTATATAATACACAGTAATATACAAATCACAATAATTAGAATACTAATAATACTAATATTAATAATACAATATAAATATAATAAATTAATAGTTACATTAATTGTAGACTACTTTACAGACTAAATAAATTTAATATATTTAAAGATTAAATCGTCTTAATAACTCATCAAAAGCTATAATTAATCAAAATTAATCCCTTCATAATTTAGTGGAGGCGCTCAACCGATTAATGTGAAAATAAAGGTTTTGTTTTCATGTTGTGGAAAATGCAGTTGCATGGTTTGGTTTATTTTTCTTTAATTGAAACAATTACTTGTTTTTCAGTTTATGACGAAGAATCCGAGCAAGAGGTTGGGCTGTGTGAGCGCACATGGAGCTGAGGCTGCGATCCGAGCGCATTCGTTCTTCAAAGATGTCGACTGGGACGCCCTCGAGTGTCGAAGGGTAAAGCCTCCCTTCAAACCTAAAATTGTAAGTGAACACTACTCTCCTAATCATGTTGTACTCAAAGTTAAGATTTGCTACTATTCATAATTCTTTTTTTCTCATTCCAAGACTTGTCCTTATCCCAAGGTCTTCTTTGAACAACTTTCTGGTCGTTCCATTCTTCAACTATTCCCTTTAATGATTATGAGTGTTATGTCTTGAATAAAAAGACTCGAAGTTGTCATAACCAAAAATTTATTAAAATATCGATATACCGATTTACCGAGATATCGATTTATTTTAATATCGAGGTTCGCTTCGGTGATGAATTTGCTTCAAACATACATGCTTCGGTTGTTACACCATTATCAAGTTCTGTTGAACACTAGTTTATGATTATGACAACTTCGAGTCTTTTTATTCAATATTAATAACCATCACAATATCACATTCACTGGTATACAAAAAGTTGTCTACGTTCGCGAAGAATTAATAATTTATTCAGATTTACATTTTATTTTATTCATAATATATTTATCATATCATTTACAATCAAATCACTTATAATAGGAGAAAGAAACAGACATAACTACATACATAACTTCTTCTCATCCCAATTTAAAAATGAATCGTCCAAATAAAGTTTATACTGCGCTTTTCAGTTCTTTAAACATTTCCATCTTGATACAAAAATCTAACTACATTTTTAGGCTAATTTCGAATTCGAAAGGTTAATATTAAAGTTAGAGAATTCCAAACACCAAACGAAAACAAAAAGTTGAAACAAAAATAAAAGGGATTCGAAAATAATCATGAATTTCAATTGAAAATTTACAGTTCATTAGAGCCGATATCAAAAATTTTCTCTAAACAAATGAAAGACATCACTTTTAACATTAGTCCGTTGGTCATCATGTGTTTTGCTTTTGCAATTACAGAAAAGTAAAAAGGATGCGCTGAACTTTGATGCTGAATTCACCAAAGAAGATCCAGTGCTGACACCAATGAATGCAGACGCCATCAGATCGATCAACCAGGATGAGTTCAAAGGATTCTCGTTCGTCAACCCCGACTACAATCCTTCTCGCTTCCACCACCAGGGCGAGAACTGACTGCCCCCCAAACACGCAGCCAATTATCGACACCTAAACTATGATACCTAACGTAACCTATGCTAGTCTGTAGGTAAGAATTAGTCGTAACATTGATTATTATATTTGTAATTGTCTGAGTTCCTTCAGCTGCCAATCTGTCTCTATTTATTTATTCTCAACTCTCATTTAATACCAGTATTTACATAGATGAATTGAGTCATTAAAAAATAGTATTGTTCAAATTATCATCGTTATTCTAGAATTTTTATTGATATTTATTGCGTGTATTTATTTGTTTACAAGTATTATTTTGAAGAATTCCATTCTGCATTTCTTAAATTAACTGCTATAAAGATATAATAAAACTAATCAAAAACTGTAATGTAGAAGACCATTGAAATGAATGGCTTACGCTAAAGGTCAATTATTGTAATTTTTACCATTTTTTATCTTCATTATGGTTTATATAATCTCTTGTTTTCATGTATAAATAGAAATTTCAATGCATTTTTAATTGTACAAAGTTATTTATGTTTTCATAGTATTAAATATAAATATTGTTGAACAATGCATTTCAACCTTAGATTCTTGAGCTTTTCTAAAACACTAGTCTATTTCGAAAATTTTATTTTTTAATAAATAATTTTGTTTCATACATTTTTTTATTCTTTGGGGATATGATTTATTTTCCTTTCCGACAGATTGATTGCCTTGCATGCTTCCTTTTACTAATAATACATTAAATCTTAAAGTTTGGTCATTGAGAAATTCATTGATCGTTAATAGTAATTCCCATTTCGAAAGTAGTTGGGTATTATTATATTGGTTTCTATTATACTAAAAAATTGAATCTGATTCCATGATAACCATTGAGATGGGGTTTATTATGAGATAATATTAAAAATCATGTACGTAAACAAACTTGGTCTGTTGTAGCACTAGATTATTACAGTCATACATTCAGATCTATGTTGGCAGAGATTGCATCAAATAATTCTTCATTTGGTAATAAATGAGGGGAAATTAGCTATTTCAATTCAGTGTTTTCATCAATATTTTCTTTTCTTATTAATGAATTTGGAAGATAATCACGAACACATCACAGTAATAGTAGACTACAATAAAGCGGGAATTATAAAATTATATAAACCTGGGGGTTTCCTCTCCTTATTCGGGAAAATTCCGCATGAAAATATATGGATCCCTGTACGAATAATCTTCGGTTTCTAATTTTCATGGTTTTTATGTTGTTTCATTCTTTATCATTACTCATTTTATGACATTCTATATTTGCTGTAATCCAAGTACAGCAGCATGTTATCTAGAATCGATAACACAGACATACGAATGTATGTTGATTGAAACGAAGTATTTTCCATCCATTAGATATTATTTTTATTAACTTCATGTATTTTTATAAGGATATTGGAACAATGATGATAGTATGCAAACAAGAATAGTGTGTTTGAAAATCTCTATTGAGACCAAAAGAAAATCAACAAAACAATGATTTTCAAATTCTCTTTTGATTTTCATACTAATAAAACAAGAACTATTATATTATAAAATAATCATGCTCATGAATCTAAGGAAACACAGTACGTCTTTTCTGGAAGTAAGCCTAAGTTCTTATGAGCCAAATTTGTTGGAAGTGTAAGAAGTATTTGATCATAGGTGGAATAAAATTAATTGTGCCATTGAAAAACATATTAAACCTTCTCGATGTTGCATGAATATTAAATGTTTTGATCTTCGTAGTTTAATAAAATTACAAATTATGGATATTCTTCTATCATAATTATAATGATTTGTTTAAAATCAAGTTGAAAATATTTTATTGGTTTTCATACTTGATTATGAGTTTATCTATCTTCAGTGAAGATCTTATCACTTACGTATTTAGGTGTTGTGGCAATTGATTTGTTCGAGTTGTTCAATGCTAATCGTTGTAAATGACAATTGTTACCACTTCTCAGAAGGAAAGTTGTTTTACTAACTAACTAATTATTTGTTGAGATTTGTTTGGAACAAGCTAGTTATAATTATTAGTTGATCACCACGTATGCCAATGTTTGTGCTTTTCTTTCAAAATGCATACCCTATTGAATTTGAATGTTTGATATATCAAATTTGTTATCTGATTAGATTGTTTCGATATTATTATGTAGGGAATTTAATTTGCTTTTCATGTAATGAATTATACTATATTTTTCTGAGTTGCCATACAATGTCAATGTTCAATCAGCGGTGTTTGTGCTATTTCAAATAGCCGTCGATTGTTTAAATAATATGTGAATATAAATTTGTTTAGCAACTAAAAATATGTATAAAGTAATGTGATAGCCTTGATCAAATGAATTCTATTTTCTCTGTATCCTGTTTGAACATGTTTTATCTAGGGACATTAATCATGTATTATATTATTATCATAATTTGGAATGACTTATCAGTTACATTCATTTATTTGTTGAATTCATCTAATTAGCGGAAGCTCACTATCATTGCTGTTGTTAATGTAGATATGATAAAAAATAACTATCTATAAAATGCCAGATCTTTGACACAAAATGTTCAACGCACTATTATAAAGGGTTAAGGATTATAAATAGGGATTAATTTTCTAATTTTACACGCATCGCATCAATTGGGTTTCAATGAGACTGTTATGTTGAAGTTGATTTGTAACTCTATGCTTGAAATTGAGACTCATTCAGTCCGACATAATTATGTTTGAAGAAAATTCAAGCTTCCTGTCATTAGTCTGTGTGGCCTATTCAGCTAGTTATTAGGTTAGGTCTTGTTTACGGGTTTTACATCTAAAAATTCTATTAGTATAAATATAATATAATCTATGTAAATGTGAATATACTTTCTGCGTTTCTAAAATCAACCTGTACAGTAGACCAACTTGAAAATTAGATTTAATAGAGAATAATACAAATTTAGTTAATTGTTTTCCTCTAAGATGATAATATTAGTCGCGATTATATTGTTTTGTCTAGTTTATCTACTACGTTACGTAATTAAATAATTTATTATTAAATAAACATGCACGTTCCAACATTAATCAACTATTATTCACCTAATATTATGTCCTGAAAATGTTTATCGACTTTGGTTTGTTTTGTTTTTGATATTAATTATTATCACACTGGAAAATTTTAAAAGTAGCCTAAGAAGCGGAAAAGATAAAAAATGAATTTATTAATTACTGGAGAAGGCACTACATGGAAAATAATGCGATTTGGAATTTACTTCATTAACTGATATTGTTCTCAAATTGTTTCTTAATTGTTCATTCCATAAATATTGTTTCTCAAATGCCTTCTCATTACTCTTTTCATCGAATCTCTTGATTTTTAAAACAAGATTGAAACATTACATTCATTGCAATATCTTATCATTTTTTTTCCAAGTTAAATACCTTATAAATGGTAAAAGTTGAAATTTCACGTTCAAACACTTCATTGAACAATACTAATTTTTTACTGTTCATACATCCTTTTTCCATTTATTCGTCTTTGCACTTGAAACAAATATACAGTAGCCTAGTTAACTTACCAATTTAGGATCGAAGGAAAATCTGAAATCTAAATGAGACTTGAAATCAATTGATAAAATTCAAATCACCTGAGTTCTTTTTATGGTTATTTTCTGTACGATTTTCCAATTGAATAAATTACGTATTATGGTATAATTAATTTTCAATATTGACCACTATCTGTTGAATTACTTTCTCCTATTGATTAGGCTGCTTTTTATTTTTGGAGGGCCAAGTATAAGTGAACATAGGCTGCGCCTCGACTTCGCCCTCCTCGACATTAAATGAAAGCAGATACTCTATTTATTTCATTTTAATATAATTTAATCATTACTAATCTCATTTAATTAACTCATAAAATGTCATATTTTAATAACTTCTCTTGTGCCATTTTTTTAATAAGTCCATGAAGGAATCAACTAGCTTTAAAATCATATTTGGCTGCTGCATTAATGGATCAGACAAAATTTAACATAGTTTGCAAATCGTGTGATACAAGTTGAAAAACGTTAACTTAAAGCTCTATTTGAAAAAAAAATATTTATGGAGAAAATTGGTATTTTTTATTATTGTCCCTTGATATTAGTACAATTTGCAACTGATCACTACACAGAATGGGCCGTCAGAATATTGAATTCATGTTGAATTAACTTCATTGTTAGAAATTGAATGAATGAAGTATGATTTTATTGAGAATTATAATATTGTTTCTGACGCTTATCTCCACTGGCTCCTTAGCCATTTTCAATTTCGTTAGATACACTCATGTCTAGCATGATATTTTGTCGTTACTTTTGAATCACTTAATTACCAACATTTTCTTTGATTTCATTTGACAGGAAAACATTTCTTTTCTTGTTGTTGTTGATGTTGTTGTTGTTGATGTTGTAATTAGTATGCTAATGCCTTCATAATTATTATTACAGTACATATAAACTAAAATATTACATATTATAAATAACGTATATTACCTTTTAGCTGTGATGTTAGATTTTTAGTTGTATGACGTGTAAATTTTTTCTGAACATTCAAGTGTATTTTATTTCATGTTTTTAGATAAAATGTAAATATATACCAGTATTCAACCTTATTCTCCAATACTATCAATTCAAATTGGATTATTCAATACTCTTCATAATTGAATTATTCGATTCAAAAGCATTTTGATGTCATTATAGAAGAAACTATGAGAAATCGCGTTAAGCCTCATCTCACAACATTAAGTTTGTAGTATTTTCTTATTCCATTCTGTTCTTGTTGAATGTTGACGTACAGTATATCAATGGCTGAAGCACAAATCTTTTATTAACTATTTAATTCTATTCTATTTGCCAGAGGGAAGAATCTGCTCAAAATATTACCAATAAATTTTTTCAAGAGCTCCAACTAGCGATTGCTACTTTCATTTAAAAGTTGATTTTCTAATAAAAAGAAATTTAAATGTTGAAGTTGATGGCTAATTCCTGGTAAATATTTTCATATATAAATCTATCTTTTTTTTATAACCACTTTTCACGATTTTGTTATATCTATAATAATGATAATACTATTCCATACTTCATTATTACTTCGAACAATACTTCTTAATTCTTTTAAATAGGTTCAACATTGAACCTATTAATTTATTATTTGCGTTGTGCTTTCATTCTTATGATTTTTCACATTTTGGGTAGGGGAAGTATCCATTCTTTTTCAGGGATTTCTATATTATTAATTAGAGATTTGTGTTTCTAATTAATACATTTTGCATAAAAATGCCTTACTGACTCATTTAAGTTGAAAAAATTGCTAATGTTGGGTTGAAGGGCCTACTATTCATCGTGATAATGAATCATGTTAATGATTCAATGAGTCATTAAATGAATGACGAATTCATCTAGTCCCATTTTATATCAGGGAATCATTTTTCCAAAAATTTTGTTATTTTTATACATCATCAATAAATAATTAGTATCTATTCTGTGCTATTCATTAATCGATTATTACTGTAATTGAGACATTATGTTGTTTATTTTTATAGCAAACAATAAATTATATTATTGATTTTTGTAACATTTCTACATTTTATTCGACTGCTGCTAGTCATTGTAATTTTAAAATGTTCATTTGCATTTTACAAAATTATTCATTTTTGTAATTGAAGGTCTGAAAATTGATTGTCAGTTGAAGTTAACTTTCTCGGGTACTGATTGATAAATGACGATAACCCAAAATTCATATCTCTCATTCTTCAATTATATTTTAATAATAATTAATTATTTCTTATAATTATAGTAATTGTAGTTAGCTTTTCTTTTAAACGTTTCGGTTTTATCATGTTTGATTCAAATTAACTGAGTAAAATTTTCCAATTATTATACTATTATTTATATACACTTCTACAATCGTTTTTAGCGAGTACTCTTGTATCACAAAGTAATCAGTCTTCTTCTTTCGTGTCTAGAGTCACCAAAATAAATGTTTTTCCAAAATGTTGCTGCAGAAACTAATCAGTGAAAGATGAATATCATTACATAGAATAACAGTTTAAATAGTTTTAAAAAAGTATTTTTTGTTGATATGGAATTATTCCATGGTATTTGAACTTAACTGATAGGTGAAATACTGAGGGTCATATTATACGAGGCGGCATTAATACAGTCTCGTTATGGCCCTAATTAATAAATCTATAGAATTGCCTGAATGTAGCAACTGCACAAGCCATAAGAAGTAAATGAAACCATTTACTTTGGACTAAGATTACTGTTCTCGTATTCATGTTCGAATATTTACCTTGATATTCTTTCATTGTTTTTCATCACTAGTATATCTTGAAAAGATGATTATTTGAATATTTGAAGTTATTGCGAGGTGAGGAAAAGGTCAGGATATTGAGTTTGTAAATTTCCTACGTCACTCAGTTAAAATAAACGTAATTTGGAAACCTGGCTACAAACATTAGTAATTGAGAAGCGCACAAAAGGAGGTGATATCTGTTGAATCATGTAAATAGATAAATTTTGTCCATCAGCATTAGAAAACAACAGCTGTTATCAGTTCTCCATTGTTTCCCCAGTGTATAACTATGCATATTCTCTATCTTAAAAAATATAAAGAATTAAGCCTAGCACCTAAGAATATTCTCAACTCTCTAGTCAAATTGATAGGGTCGGCTAGAAGATTATCTATTGTTTTCAAAAATAATATTGTTCTATTGCACAAGATTATTTTGAGCAAAGTTGAATAACATGTACTGTAATATTTGATGGTAGATGAGCTTTTTTCTTCGAACTACTAGAAGAGACTTCTAAGATGACGATTCTTATATTCAAATAACAGTATCGTATTATCAAATTTAATCATTGTGTAACGAGCGTGTAATCAAATTTCACAGTACAACAATTTCAATTATTACATTTTAAGAAAGAAAATAAAACATTATTGTGAATAGTATGGAGTTAGACAAGTATTATTTGATATTATAGTTTTATCTTGAAATTCAATTTATCATCTCTTTATGTGACTCCATTTTCAATATGCTAACCTTGTTATAGTTTCTCTAGCCTTATTCTTGTTTAGTTTGAAATGATTTTTGGAATTATTTGCATTTCTAGCCCATGACAGTGTTTTATAAATTTCCACACCAAAGATTTCAAGGCTGTTCTTATTACACATTATTGTAGAATAGGAATGACTTGATACACTAGTAATTTCTAGAAATTAATGTAAACTGTTCGTTTCATTATACGCTTGTTCATTACGCTTTCATTATAACGTGTATATTGTCGAATTGACTTCTCGTTCTGTATTATTACATATGCAATATTGCAGCACGATAGCAGAGTTGATAAGATTTGAACAAAGAAGTACATTAATGCATAATATGAGATTTTATTATAATATTGAGTGAGCTATATATTATTTATGATTTTGTAATGTAAAGTTATATTATAAAAATCAAAATATCAATTGCGCTAATTGTAAATGATGATCACAGATTTCTAGAAGTAATGATTGCAGATATATGCTTTTAATCAATATGGCATTACAAATATTATTAGGAAGATTCAATGTATTTTAAAACTGCCTGCAGTAATGTGGATGCTTTTAATGTATGTAAGATTTAAACAATATCTATAGGCGTATAAGTACGATAATGATGTCATGCTTGTGTATTCACTTGTTTATCATAAGTAAAATAGGTTAATTTTTTTGTATTGTTGAAAGTATCAATGTATTGAAACATTTATATTTTCTGAAAGCTTGACTGGAGTAATGTAAACACAGTGGCTAGCTTATCAATTACTAGTCTAGAATAGCATTTAATTGTTCTCTAGCCAAAGAGTTGAGTACTTGTGTCTGTTCTGAGAGCTAGTGCCAAATAATTGAAAAATTATTCTGGTTTTATCGCCACCTACGTAACACTTGAGTTCGAATGCCACTGAATTTACATTCACTCGGAAATTTGCAACTAGATGCACAAGCGTTCTTTGTGATTTATTTCTTGAACTTGTTGCCAATTTTAATTTTATTTGATGTGAATAAAGTGATGAAATTTAATGCCATTATTGTTGGGCGTTGCGTTTATCATTACTTTTTAATCCATTCTCATATTAAAATACAATCTGGAATAAGTTGAATGGATTGAGAACTGAGTAATTGTCAGTTGGAATTTAACAATTCCAGTTACAGGGCAATGGTTCCCATTTATCAGATTTATATTTAATAATTAGAGTACATGGTTTATAAGCTAAAATTAACGAAAAAACATGACAGTTCGGTGTTTTTTCAATTAGGCTACCATAAATCCGTAAATTTTCAACGAATGTTTTTATAGCAGTCTACATCTATTCAACTTGCTCGATTGTTCGTAGGGATTGCTGGAAATGGATCCTGATTGAAGTCAAGGCAATTTTGAAGAATATAATCACAAGTTATAACTAATTAAATTATATTTTTAATAAATTTCAAGTTAGTAAGTCAAAATGTACATAATATTGAATATAATATTGCTTTCAAATATAATCAGTGACGATTTTAGTTGTAGAACTAGAACTACTTGGAAAGGCAGCTGAAAACTCTTTCTGCAGTTCTTTCAAACGGCAATTATTATGCATGGTCATGTGTGAGCAGGCCACTCGTAGACAGTCCATTAAAAACTTTGCATTCTTCACTATGAGTGGTCTCTGAAAAAATACATATTTTATTAATTTTAAGTTTATCGATGCACTACAAATCAACATTCTCAAAAGGAATGTTATAAATCAGAAGGCTCAACACTTGTCAAATGATTCAAGTTGTTTTGGAAAAAATCTATTATTTTGCTTCACTCATTGAGTGGTTTCCATTTGTTATTTATGCCTCATTCACTTCTTAGACCTCTTTCACGCCAATGCCGGTCCCGGATCGGGCGGGAAGAAAATGTTTGTAGAATTATATTGCCCGGACCACACTGGTTTGAAAGAGACCTTAGTGGGCTCGTACACCGGAGCAATAAGCAACAAGCAATATTATCGCCAATGTGTTTTTCCATTAGATTTCAACTGAACTCGTACACCGAAGCAATACGATATCGCTATCGCCTCTGTAGAGCAACATAATTATATCGCTAGCAACACAGCGTGTCGGTAGAAAAGCAACATATTGCCTGAATAACATATGATATTTCATTAAATTTCTAGTACAGTAACCTAACTTTGAGAATTTTCGTTCATCGAGTGTTTGTTTACAAAATGTCTGACGAAGCAGCATTTAATATCAAATTTGTACAGCTTGTTGAGCAATATCAATGCATTTATGATTATCTTTGAGATGATTACAGCCAAAGAGATGTTGTGGAGAAAGCATAGGGTGCAGTTGGAAATGAAATAAATCTATCTCTGGACTTTTTTGGAACAATTAATTTTTTGAAACGATCTTGATTAAACAGTATATTTATCTTGCCATGGTCCTCGCTTTGCCATAGGAAAATTGATCATTGATCAGTTTTCTTGCTACATGAAAATGTAATATGATTTCAAGTAATTACGTAATTCATAATTAAATTTTTATCTTGTGTTAAATTTCTCATTCTCGAAATTTGCCACAACATTATCACTTCGTCTTCATCGTCAGACGACATTTTGAACGACCGGGGCAATAAGCAATAATTTTCTTATTGCTTTGGTGTACGAAGTACAACAAAAAATGTTGCCTGTTGCGTATTGCTCATTGCTTATTGCTCCGGTGTACACCGCTAAAGCCTATTGCAACAAAAAATTATACTATGAGCATTTTGAAGCAGATATCTGCATTGTGAAGATCAAAAATATAGAAGTGAATTAACTGAGCTCCTAGGACTTGCGGAAGAATGAAAAGATCATCTTCCCAGTACAGCCATCAGTTCACAATATATAATTATAACATAAATTCTGTTCACATACCTGACTTTCAAATTTTTCTGAGCGTAGAGACGTCAAGACATGCTTCAATTGAGCTGAAAATACATCGTAGATGACTTTGTCTAAGGAATGCATTGAATCGGTGGATACCAAAAGCAAGCCATCCTTCAATACTGATATAAATAATTTTGTGAAGGCAACCGTATTGCTCGTTAGTTCCAACCACCATTCTCCTGTAAATGGATAAAGCATATAACATTATCAGAGGGTTAGAATGTTTTCCGGTTAATGGTGAAGAATAACACTAATGTTGGGTTGCACCAACCAGGATCAAATATTTTTGAATCAGCTGATCCCATTTGATTAGCATTGTACTGATCCTGGATCAAAAATTGATCTTGCATGGGGCAACCCAACATAAGCTTCATTTTTAATTGAGATGTTATATGGTTTTAGACGTCGTTCAGGTTAAACATTGCCCAAATTTGAATTCAGTATATGGATAGCAAACGGCAAAATATACTTTGTATGCTTGATTCAGATTACTTTCCCCTAAAATAAATTACCAACTTAGCTAAATGGAAATTTTATACGTAATGTATCATCGTTGACGTAGTTGGGATTGGGATACGGCTTTAAAGACCGGCAGTGTAAAGGGGATGATGCTTTACTAATCAAAGTAATATACTACACTTTTTCTAACTGTATTTGAGAAAGTATCAGTTGTAATTGAGAATAGTGATTTGTAATTGATAAAACATCAGTTGTAAATTAGAACGGTCAATTGAGAAGATATCACATGTAATTGAGAATGGTGAATTGTAAATTAATGAGAAATTACATTCGATTTCTCAATTATTACAAATGACCATTCTCAATTACAATTAAAACTTTCTCAAATACAACTGGAAAAGGTGTAGAGGAGTAGTGATTCAACTTCGAATAATGTTTGACATGTATCCTTGAATGATAATACTTTACTGTTGAAAAATATTTATAAAGGAGATCTTAGCAGGCAATTATTTTCTTTGTGAACCAATTTTATATGAGTCAAATCAATATTCATTTTCCCAAACATGGGTTATTCTTGGAATTTTACCACAAGCTATGAATTAGGTAGAGAAGGTGTAACTTCCACAAGCTAGAGAAGGTTTAAACTTGTATGTACACAAGCTTTAGAATCCATAAGTAAAATCTCCATTATTCATCATTTGTATTTATTTTTAATTTTTATTCATTTGTTATTTGTATGCATTATTTATTTGTAATTTGTATTTATTTGTGATTTTTGGAATAAAAAATTCCAAATGATGATTACCTGTTTGGAACTGGTGCAGATCCATGAGTCCATGACTGGTGAACTCTGTATTCATCCTGAGAAGCGCTTGCCTCGAAACAACGTTGAGGGGATGCCATGAGTCTTCTGCCGCTCTCAATTTCACTGCATCCACCAGTTTGTCTCTAGTTTCCACCAATGCTCTTGTAATAGGCGAGCTCAGTTGTCCTTCCAATTGGAAGCAGACATCGATTCCAAGATCATTGAGCTAAGGGAAGAATAAAAATCATTGACTACAACACTGTTAAATTTGATTAGCCTAAGGCTTTGATCTGTGGAGAGACCATTTTGAAGTTCCACGTCGCCGAATAACCCAATTTTCCTTTGATTTGGAACATGGTTAACCATGTAGATTATAGTTTGATTCCACTTTTAATAATAATAAATTATACTATCATAGAGAAGCGAAGCCCTTCTCTAGTTCGTCTAATCTGTTCTCTGTGATATTATTGATTGAAAAATTAAAACTAACGAAAATTTAAAATGTACTCAAATTTTGACAAATACTCCACTCAAGTAAATGATGATTAACTATTAATAATTTATAGAAGTTAGATTGCAATAGATTTGATAGTGAATAATGAGCACATAGTTCATCATGGTAAACAATATCGAAGAAAGCTATCGTGGTTCTTCACTATGTTCTATAGTGGTTACTTAGTTAATCAATCAATATTCAAGACTATTGAATGAGGATAATTGATGATTCTGCCATAGTTGGCAGTTCCGGTTCTATAGTCATCTTCTAAAATGTTGTTAAATATTAAACAATAAAGCAGAATAGACTAAATAGTATTGTATTATGAAATGCTGCTTCTGACGAACTAAAAAAATAATTCAATTCTTCAAGAACTGACGTGTGGATTGTAGTCTAGTTACTCTTTTTTTCCATCGTATTCTAGGAGAATGGCCTGGTTCTATTAAATAAATTTCGAAATTTCCAATATTGTAAGATATTAGAGACACAAGAGATTGAAAGAATTTACTATTCGTGGAAATGATAATAATAAATTCAAATTCGAGAAGATTATATTTGAAGATAATTAAATCAGGACTTGATTTTATAAAACTCACCTGTTCACATTGCTCCCTAACAAGGGTAACACATTCAGCCAATGTGGAAAGACCAGCCTGAGGCACAAATATTTGTTTGATGAGATGAGAAGTGAAGTGGATCAATTCTTGGCTGACCCAAACTGTGAACACTGGAAGAAAAAATTGTTTGTTAATTTTCTTCATAAATGAATAAATTATTGTAACCTAAACGTGAAAATGCAAATGAAAAAAGAGCTCTGCCCCCTAAGAAAGTAACACATTCAACCAATGTGAATTGATTGAACATTCGTCAAAAAGTAGCCTAGAAATCTGTTGATAATTACACAGTGAATAGAACACATGGATTTAATTATTTACAAGGAATAGGAGAGAATAACTTGAAAGCAGACATACGGTACAACATCCAATTAAAATACAGTATCCTACCGTACTGTATGCTCTTTTAGCAATCAACAATAAAAATATTAATATAATATTTCACAAAAAATATATCCAAATCGCAATGAACAATATTTTTTCTTGAAGTTGAACATCAAAAGAAGATTTTGAAAACTTATAATTCCTTGATCCCAATATTCCAAAAATATTCCAACCTGTGTTGGTTATTCGAATAATTTAATGAAAGAGAGCATTTTATAATAGTATATTATACCTTATGTCAACAGTAAGGTATTATTGACTGAATCTGAGAGAACAAACATGCAAACGTTTTCACCAAACATCTTATTTAATGAATGAAGTATTGTGGAGTAGGTTAATTCTGATTTCAAGAAATGAAATTCAATTGGTTTGAAAATTACCTGAAGCTATTTCAGGACAGTTCGAGAACGTTCTGATCTGAAATTCTCGAATCATTTCTGAGAGATTGGAGAAGAATATTCTGCTGAGACGCTTCACGTAGACAACGGCCGCTCCCTCTCTCTTCACTCGCTTCATTTGCGTTTTCAGAATACTTGAACATAACTTGAGGAACAGATCACATGCCTGTCAAAAAAATTATAAATAATCTTTAGAAAGAATTTCATCGTTTCAACTGTGCTCCACGAATTTACTAGTTTTTTTATAGAGCACAAATCTCAAACCTGATAATTTATTGTCAAAGTAAAGAAAATATTTTTCAATTGTTATTAGTTTATTGACTGGGGATTGACTTCAATAACTAAAAGCGGCCTTTCAGTGTAGTGTGATCTAGGACAGACATATTCTATCATTTACGAATAATACACGAATTTAATTGAAATGTTTTGTTTTTTTTCGCAGTTGAAGACCCTTCATTGAAGTCTCTTCAATTAAAAACTTCAGTAAAAATTGACTCAGGATACTGATGAACCTGAATTGATACAGTATTATAACCAAATGGTGTCTTTATCAAACAATTTAGAGACTCGACAGAATATTATAAATGAGGGACGTGTAAGTAAGGGTGTCGTTATAAGTGGAGGTGTCGTACCTGAGTAGTCTTCCCCAGGAGATTGAGTAGACGCATAGCACGACGCGAAGCTCTCAAACCACCCTGCAAGGATTTATCCGGAGATACTGAAAGCTCTGATGTTAGGACACTAATCAACGAGTTGATACGAAGGTCGAGTTTTTTCCTAGATACACAAGAAAGCATGATAAGACAAAATTGAATAAGTAATACTGTAGAAGAAATACCACCACAAGTTCAACTGAAATAAGAAACTATTACGCAAGAGATAAGTTAAAAATATATTTAACACGCGCGCAATTTGAGAATCAAAGTAAAAGATATTCTTCAAGAAGATTTATTCTTTATTCAAAAATAATTTTATTATTTTTATTTTATTTTATTTTTATTTTATTTTATTTTAATTTTATTTTATTTCATTTTAAAAATTATTTTATTTTTATTTTAATTTTATTTTTAATTTTATTTTAATTTTTATTTTATTTTTTATTTTACAGAATTTATTTTTATTTTATTTTATTTTATTTTTTATTTTATTTTTTATTTTAATTTTATTTTAATTTTTATTTATTTTATTTTATTTTAGAAAGAATTTTATTTTTATTTAAAATTTTATTTTTATTTTATTTTATTTTAAATTTTAAAATTTTATTTTATTTTAATTTTATTTTAATTTAAAGAATTTTAAAAAATTTTAAGAAAATTTTAATTTTTTAATTTTAAAACCGTTCTTCAATTAATATTTGAAATGATGAACATGACTGAATTACGAACGATAACTCATTCTTAAATTGATGATTCTATCAAAAATTTAGAGCAGACAGAAAAAAATGGTTCGGACGAATTGAACAAAGGTCGATATAAGTGGATAGTAGATCGCTATCCACTGGGCAGACTTGAGATGATAGCTAATTTTCTGACTTGAATCACGACACTTTCCGTTCTTTGGTAGCCGGAAAATCAAACTCTGATGATAGGTTATGTCATTAATGTAATAACTATTTATTAATTATAAAGGTCTTATTTTAATAGATATTAGCATGATAAGACAAAATTGAATAAGTAATACTGTAGAAGAAATACCACCACAAGTTCAACTGAAATAAGAAACTATTACGCAAGAGTTAAGTTAAAAATATAATAAGGGTATTAGATGAACGCGCGCAATTCTGAGAAATCAGCAAAAAGATATTCTTCAAGAAGATTTATGTTAATACTATAAATTTTGATTATTTACTGTTTTTAATTATTCAATAGGAATCGAATTCATTCATCTGAATTGAATGGATGATTATTATTTCAATAATACAATGAAAAACCTTGAAGACTTCGAATTTGTTAATCAATTAGCTTAATGTCCTTATTCTATGACATTTATTGACATTCTAATTTCCTATTATAATTTATTTTTACCTACAATGATAAAACGATAGATAAATTCATTTTAGATTTACTTCAGATCCAAATTGGCAGGATTTTGAGGCGCTTTCTCCAGATATTCTTTACTTCTTTCAATTAGAGCATGAGCATCTTCAAAATGTCTCTCGACAATCAAGACGTCCAGATCGTCTGGCACTTCAAGCAACCATTCAGGAGTTTCCTCGATCGAGTCATAATCATGTTCTGAATCCGGCTCTCCAAATGCTATGAAACAGAGAAAATAGTATTATTTACTTACAGTACTACATGAAGTATTATTTACTTCTTTAAATAAGAGAATGCGCATCTCCTCTTGACAAAATATTGAGAAAGTCAAATGTAAATAAAATTAAATAATTATTTTGAAAACAAATGACAATTACTATCAAATATTTATTGGTAAAATTTATACCTATTCTTATTCTCCAACTTGACAAATTTGAATATTGATCATGAAATCATGTCATTAATCATTTATGATGTGTTATATCTGTTGATCATTTATTTTTACATTATAAGGAATAATAATTATGTTCCATTCAAGAAAGAATGAAGCATGAAGTAATAAATTATTCTTGTACCAATTTCTATACCATTTCTTGTAAATCATGATTGTTGATCATGAATGGTTTACTGGTAAAAACTTACGATTGGTGCAAGAATCAATGGATTCAGTTCGAACCGGCGATCTCTGGTCATTGGCAGTAGGCACTGGCTCCCTTTTCTGCTGATCCACGGCCAAGCGAGCCTTTTTGGCTGTTTCAAATTGATCCAGCCATTCTCTCTGGAAAAGTGAATTCTGAATTAACAATTTCACACGAACTGTACAATAAGAACAACCAAATTTTAGCGATTTACTAGATAGCAATCGTTTTCCAGTTCAATAAGTGATTAGGATAGTGGGGAGAGTCCTATAGAACTACAAAATAGAAATTATTCTATCCCTGGGTAGCAGCAGTTCGTTCCGTTCTATTATCAGCGGTTAAAAGTGAGTGCAAGAACTCCTTTGTCGTAAACAATTATTGGTATAAAATGAGTATAATAATTATATTATAGGTAAAATTTATAGTTTTATACTTTATACGGAAATTATTGATCTACTTCAAATTGGACTACTTAGCACTACCACTAGAAAACTAAATTGAACTACTATAGCACTAGTCCAGTACCGTGTTCTATGATAGAACGAAACGTATTGTCTTTTAGACAATACACACTTGAAAGCTTTATAAATGGAGATTATTCATAATCATCATAAAGAATAGGTCAATAATTCCTGATTATTGGATTAATATTGAAATTCAATACTTTTTGACAATTCGATTGATACTTTAATACTAAGGTAATAATCATTATTTATTATAAATAGACTAAATTTGATCTGTTGAAACAGGTATCAGAGCTTATTAAACAACATGAAAGACTTAAATATTTGTTGATTTACCTTGGATTGATTGTTGGTGCATTGGAATACTCTGGAATCGGGAAAAGCGAGAAGTTTGAAAGCATGCCGAATACTACCAAGGTCTCGTACATTTACAACAGCCAGGCTACCAAGTTCATATTGAGTTTGAAACTTGTAACGAGTTGGACCCCTCCTTGAAAAAATGATTAATTTTTTATTAAAAACAGAAAAATATATAATGGCGCTAGTAAGAGAGGAGAAATCTTTCATACTCTTCAATTTATTGCCGATATGAATTGGCATGGCCTACAGGCATTCGCCCAAAACTGATTCTCTTTCTAATTCTAACAAGAACGTTTGAAAGGTCGAGTCCATAATGTAAGTCCAAAAGACATATAGGTATGATTTTATCAAGTGTACTTTTGTGATAAAGTTATTGTTTTACCTGTTTGAGATCCATGTTGAAATGAGAAGTATGTCAGTCAATAAATAAGCATGCACTCTGTGCAATGGAGTGTTTTCAAGAGGGTCCAACTCAAGGAGATCTCCTTCATAAAGTAAACCTCTATTTGGTACATCTAGCAAGCTCTGAAAAAATAAATCAAGAGATTTTATTAGTGAAGAATAGTTCATGATGTAAAGAGTAATAAAATCTATATGCAAAGCTAAGCTATGATGCAGGAGATACAAAAATAACAAATTACAAATAGAAGCATTATTAACTTTTGACTTGAGTGGCTTTATCTGTTTGAGATTCATTGAGCGATGATAAATTGAGATAATACTTCAACGCATGCGATCTGCAGTAGAGGATTCCTGATGTCCTGAGTAAGAACTCAATTATTATATTGCGTATTGGGTAAGAACGTGAGTGACTGGGTATAATGAGGTATTGTGAGGGCAATAATAGGATTTAATTCCTGGTGCCCTCAACTATGTATTGTTTTCGAATAAATAAATAATAACAAATTGTCAAGTGAAAAATTATTGAAAATATTCGGCTTAAACCGGGAGACGATCTCAAGACCTTCGACATGTATAAAACTCTTAAAAATTTATTGTAAATTATGTATATTACATGAATAAAACTTCTATTATTGGCCGCTGATCAAGGAAATCGTAATATCTACTATAACTATATAGTACACTTACAACACATCCTTCCACTTTTTCAGCAATGGCCGCTAGTAGTTTTTCTCGCTTGTCTTCTTCTTTAGTCGACTCATTTTCATCTTTGGTGTTGTTTTCTAATGCAGCCGCAGGAGTTTGCGAGAGAGCAGCCAGAAGAGACCGTTGCTCTGTTAATAGATGGGACAGCTGATACATCTCAGACTCCAAGTCTAAGGTGGAAAAGTTGAGGAAATTCTGAAGGACCAATAATTGAATTCAACATTTTTAATGGAAATAAAATTTGACATATTAGTTTGATATTCGAGGTTGTATAAAAATACAGTATAAACAGTAAATATAATAAGTTTTTAAATTTTGAACTAATTTAAAATATAAATAAAAGTATATTACATTATTATTAAAAAATTTGATACTTTAATACTAAATAAAAACTATATTATAAAAACAATTTTTCAATGCAGTTCATTATGAACTAAATAGAATTATCTTATCTCTTCATTTCTATAGATAAGACGCAAGCAATTTTAGAAGATACTCGAGCCCAAATTGAAATAGTATTTGTATGAAAGATGAATACGTTATCCCATTATCAGGGCTACTGAAAGTTGTCCGTTTCTATTGTTCCTATTGATTGGCTTAGTGATTAGGAAATTAATAGAGTTCATAAGCATTGTCATCTTTTGCATCATCAGAAAAGGATAACTAAAATCTACTACAATCAGGCACTAGAAGCGATAGCACTCTTTGGCTCTCATAAAATAAACAGCTTGCAAGAGTTTACTGTTTCACTTGAAAGTTCTGTTGGAAGCGATCTATTATTATAATCAATGAATTTTTTTGCTGAGAGTGATTCCCACATGAGCTCTAGGCTTTTGCGTGGGTAATAAGAGGGGTGATGATCAGATATTACTACTTTTTTAAAGGCAGTAGAGACCGAAGGCTTGACGTCTTCTTCAAGATGGAATTATTGCTATTGATAATTTTGTTAGTTATGATCTTATTCAAAGCTTTGAGAATTAGGGCCAACTGAACGCCCTTATGTTATTTTATCATAGTACTCATTTCTACTTGTTGATACGAGTTTTAATGATCAGGCACTGAGATTATACAAAGATTTTAATTTATAAATATGTTATAAGCAAGGATACGGGAAATTTCCTTTGCAGTCTCTATGAACTGCATGTAATTTTGGTAGACATTTTTCTTTAATGAAGCACTTGTTTCTTCTGAGAGGCCAAGCACTTTGGTACGATGCTGTTGTAGGTCTTGTCCTCCAATGCAAACTTGAGATATTTCCTTCACATCTGTAACAAAATATATTCACTACTTTAGTAATAATGAATAGATTTGATTAAACAACTTAACAGTCACAAAATCAATTCAATTTCCAAGTACAGAAGAGAACAACAATTCTCTTTTATTGGATAAGTACCGATTATAATAGAATCAATCATTTCAAACTCAAAACACAGTTCTGATGGATTTGGAGTGGATTGGTATTAATTTAAACGTGTAGTAAAAAGATGACTTACATTTGTCTGGACTAAAATCCACGGCACTAAACTTCTTCACACTAACTTCAGCCATAATATTTCGCAGTTTACCTAACAACTGAGTGAAATGTTATAGGGAAAAATACAATAAAACCTATAGCTATAATAGTTGTGATAACATTGGATATGAGTAGAATACTTCTGGGTGCTTGAAATTAAACTGGGAGCTAAGACAATGTCTGATCAAGAACGAAATTACATAAAATAATCATAATTTGAAGAAAAGTAGATTAAATTTTGAACACTGTTATGATTAGAAATAGAACATTGACAGCTTAACCTAACTTTTCACTTTGACGTACGACGTACTGGCTACTGCTGACTGAATCCCAGTGTGCCAAACCCAGAAATTGCTAGATCCACTTTGAAGAACAGAAATATAATATAATTAAATAACAACAAAAATATAATAGAATAATTTTTGATCACTGTAGATAAACGACAGATGCTTACAAAAATATGACTTATATTTTAATGTTCTCTGATTTGGCGCGATTTATGTTTGAACAGTTTTTATAACCGTTGTTTTGTCGAGACGAAAATCAAATTCCTAACCTATAACGGAAAGCAGGCATACTAAAAGGTTGAATGTAAACATTTTACAACGTTGTTAATTTCTAATTTGTTTTATTTGTGTTGAGATTTATCTCTTCAGAATTTTTTATAATAAGCGGTCTCTTTTAGTGTAATAATAATCATTTCACCTTCAGAGAGGTATTTTATTAGTTTTAACTTTTACAAAGTTCGCAAAACTTCAGCGTGAGGGTTACCTACTTTTTGTAGATGGAATGGGAATTGAGGATGTTATTGGAGATCATCAAACATACATCTTTCAGCGTATTGATTTGAAATGGACATCATCAAATTAACAGTTAATTCTTTTAGGTAAAGGTGAGTAGATTACTATAATCGTTTGGTTTCTATTAAGCATTAGGTTTAATTTTATAGTCTACTTTGTTACGGATTAATTTTATACTTCGGTACGGTAGTTTAATGTAGAATCCACAACTAGAACCAGAGACGCTGTTTCTAGAATCAGTAGACGTCTTGAATCAGCTTATTGTCTTGTATCTAAAGAGGTAAGGGCTAAATGCGACTTTACTGGCCGACTTAGCTAGAGACAAATTTTCGATTGCAATCGATTCGGTTATTCTTAGTCATTTTCTCATCAGAATAATACACTGAATCGATTGCAACCGGAAATTTGTTTCTAGCTAAAGGTGGGTTTGCTTTTCGTTACTGCGACCGAGTGCCGCAGCGGAGCCCGACCCGGCGTTGCCTATAAATATTACGTTGCCTATAATATAAATTATATACTATAAATAGTTGGGATTTTTCATCAATTGCATCCGGCAACGGTGGGTAAGGCTCCGCTGCGGCACTTGTTCGCAGTATCGAAAACCCACCTTAACTCGGCCAGTAAAGTCGCATTACACCGAGGTAATTATTAAACTATTCAAGTGGAAAATATTAATCGATAATAAGCAATATTTTCATAAAGGTAACATGGTAGGTTTCATAAGGGATTCCCTTTCATAAAGACTTTTACAGGTAGGTATGTAGGCCGTAGTCTACAGCTTCAATTGGCTGAGATACCTTGGGAATAAGGGTTGTGATCTAGTGATAAAGTTGAATATTTTTGTTTAGTGGAGTTTCGTGTTTCACGTTCGGTTTATTACACAGACTCAGATATAGATTTCGATAATGTAAACTTATACACGAAACTGGAAGCAGCCACAGGACAATCAGTAGATAAATGAGTCTACTGGACTCATAAGCAGGGATTAATTTCCAAAATACCCGTGTACACTGGGTTTTATTCCATACTAGGGATGTGGTTTACGCAGTATAAATGTTTAAAAACCGTACCGTAGGTCTACTTGAATTGGTATTTTTTCATAAATTCTGATTTTGTTCTTCACAGGAACTTCATTCTCGTGTGTCAGGTTTGAATAGATCATTAGGACAGCAGGCCTAATTTCATTATAAAATCATTTTTTTCCCTAAAAAATGGTAGGCTATCTGCTGTCGTAGCAAAACCAATTTGCCTGTCCATTTTTTGATATACTATTTATAATTTTTGTACTAATTCTATTTTTCCTCTTTCAATTGCAGGCACTTGAGTTAAAATGGATTTTCTTTCGGAAAGTGACACGAGTTTCCAGCTTACGGTGAGTATTTTGAATAGTTTTATTTCTCCCTTCAAGTTAGGACTAAGTAGGAGAGTGGAGAGAAGTTGCATATGCTTCAATTTCAGCAATAGCACTTTTGTAAATTGTAAAATAGGTACACTATCGAGTACAGTTATTTTTTGTTATGTTCGCGATTTCCAAATCCATTCTTAGTTATAAGTATTTATTGACTCACTGGATAATTACAGCGATAAATTTGCCGTAAAACAGTAAAATTTCCAAGATTGAGACGAATTATGATTTTTTCAATGGCAGAGAATAGGGTAGTGGCTCGTGATAACGATGTTACTATCCTCTTTAGATGCAGATCAAGATCTAGGCTATAAATTCGATAACGAACTTCACTGGCCACTGTAATAATTAGGGTACACCCAAAACATACAAGCTAAAACCTTATAATCGCCACTTTCGATGTACATATTTTTACCAATGAATGAATATTGTGCTCCTCAATGTATATTTCACACTACAGAGATGAGGCTTGAAATGCTCATTGAGAGGTGAAAATTTCCTGTTTGTAATGCACCACTTCTATGTATGAAAGCGCCTCAGTGCATCTAGGACAACAAACTTTCAGTACGAAACTTTAATAGCCATTCCTACTGGAGTATATTGGTCTTTCTTCCTGGTGTATATTGATCCTATATAAAAATAAACAAATTTTAGAAGAGTATAGTGAACTGATGAAATAATTTTTCGTTTTTCAGGAATGCCCGAAATATTTCAATGAATTCGTTGGATTAAATCGCAGTGGGATTTTAAGAAAAGGTATTGTATTTCTTGATGAGTTACGTTTGTTGTTCACTAATTTAAAATAGTAAAGTTCTACGCTGTCGATAACTCGATACTCATCTCAGATTTGATCAGAATCATCAGTTATTTCCATTTTCAACTACAAGAACAAAAAATCTGTGACAATACAAATGTCTGGGTAAAACTGGCCTTAGACTCTAGATTTCTTGATCTGTTTTATTATTTCAATATTCAAACCTTAGGCTAAGGCCACATTACAAGGAGCCTTGCTTGTTGCTAAGAGCCAAATTATCGACTGATCCCAGTGATCAAACATATTGCGTACTATTGCAGGTAGCCCCACTGCAAACGAAGCGGCTTGCTTGGTGACTAACTTAGCACCTAGTTCGCACGTGGTACGTAATAAGTTCGTTCACTAGCATCAGTCTCTTAGCGAGTAACATGGCTCTTAGCACCAAGTGAGGATCCTTGTAGTGTGGCCTTAGCCTTAAAGAAGTTTTCATTTCAAATTGAAACGTTTTTCAATCTATTACTATCTATAAGTATATAGTCTATCTCGTATATCTATAGTCTATTACTATCTTATAACATACTTATTTTCACAATATTTTTCAACTGTTATTACTATTTTCATTTCATTTCTTATTCTATCAATATCCCAAATACTACGACTATACTATACTCTATACTAGAAGATTAAATGCAAGAGAGGGCCGGCTGCGCCCTAATTTCGCCCTCCCAGGGACAAATAAAGGCAGTCATTCTATTCTGTTTTATACAATACCATACTGTACTATACTATACAATTCCTATTACAAATCATATGATTTTTGTGTCCATATCAATGAGTGACAAAAGTGGTTAAGTAACAAACATTCAAGATTGCTCTTGGATGGGTGACCGACACAAAAAAAGAATAAGGCGAGGTGGAACCTACCCGTAAGGGTTTCCCCACCGATAAAAAGCCATACGATAAAAAAGTGGACAAATCAATGAATATTATTTTAAAGATGTGATAATAATCTTTCGAATTGTTTTAAGGGAGGTGGTCGCTGAAAAGTGAAGTTGGCACTGAAAATGATGGCGATGATGAAGAAGAGGAAGAAGACGAGCAGAACCTGCCAATTTGCAAGTATTTCGATCGATGGGTCGAAGGTAGGAAGTTGAAAGTGAATAGAGAGCCGCGTGTAAGCGAGCAATTCAACCAGAGTGAGGACGATCGAGGCAAGTGGCTGCACAACTGGACCATAAGGGTCCTTTCCAGCAAGGAGGGAAGCGTAGTGCTGATGGGCCAGCGCGCTTCATCCACGTAAGTGCGCAATTTCAATAGATGTACTGACAACTGATGAATTTAAAATTATAGTTTTCCTCATTTTTTCATTTCTTCAAGTGTTCATTTGAAAACTAAGGATGCCTGAACGGGATCAGAAGATCTATACTAAGGTCTGTTTTATAAAAATTAGAAATTTTTAATTGAAAGGCCAAATCTCAGTCGATTTTTTGCCTGTTATAGAAGCACGTCTCTGCCATTCCAATTGTTCTCGATATCGGACAAATCTCTAATAATCAGTACCAATTATGTTAACCTCATAGGTCGCCTTCTGCAGGTTAATAACCTATATTTCTTCAGCCTTCGATGAGTATCGATACTTTTGAAGCTCGATATCGACTACTGATATCTCTAGATGAGTAGACGTGTCCTATAACAGGAAAGTACCGGAAAATGCGTGCATAACACAGCGTACTACGTTTGAAATTTCCAAGGTATGTAGAGAGACTTATTTCTACGTCATGAATCGATTATTTCAGAAATCCGTCAAGTGACAAATATTAAGATAATGAGTTAGCTGTGGAATTTTGTTTATTGTAAATAGATGCATCGTTTGGTGCAGAAAACCATCAAGATTCATTGCTGTAATGCTGGTTAAACAACAGAAGAATACTGTGCTTATTGCAGAAACTCGTCAAGTGAGGGCACTTGACGACTTTCTGCAATCAACAGATGAGAATTTTTGCAATGCTTTGCATTTCTTTTGTTGTGACCTTGGCAGCACTGCAGCAACCATTTGTTCTTGATATTTGATACTCTATTATTCTGCTTAAATTTATTCAGTACACCTTCCATTTTGCTAAGTATTACGACTACAATATTATGTGATATATTTTTTCCATAGGAATCCAAGGGATGTGGTTGGTATAAACTATATTGCTGGACGAGTTCTGGAAGCTCTCAATTCTCATGAAATAAAAACAACCAAAGGAGAATTTACGTTAGTAGGAAGTATAACAGACGAGAGAAAAAGTAAGTATGCCAATAAGCAATTATTTTATGTTCTTTAGAGGCATGATTTGGTTTGAATGTATACGCTCGTCTAGGTTGATGTTGTTAATTTAATGAAATTTTAATGTATTTTTTTTACAAAAGCTTGCTGATACAAGAAAATAACAAACATTGCATTGTTGAATATTAAAAATCAATACATTTTATATAACATAATTATCATTGTTATTACCAGTATCATCTTGAGATTTATAACAAATTCACAATGCGTTTCAATATTATGAATGAAAGTACTGGAAATTTTTTCTATGAAAATCGTTTGGAATTGGAATGTATAAGTTCGTCTACATTGTCATTCATATTACCAGTATCATCTTGAAATTTATTAACAACTTGACAATGCGTTTCAATATCACGTATGGAAGAAAATATTGGAAGTTTCTTCAATGAAAATTGTTTACCCAATTGAATTTGTTCATCATAAACCACAGTTTTATTATTTATTAAGCTAAGTTGAACCAGAGCAAACTTTTGTTAATGCCTATTTTTTCAAAAGCTTCTTTGTTTGCTGATACAAGGAAATAAAAACATTACATTTTTGTTGAATATTAAAAATCAAGGTATATTTTATATATAAATAATAATACAGTAATCATATTCTGAGCAAATCTGCTAAATTTCCTTGATTTTTTTTCAATTTTGATTCTTACATTTAGATACTACGTAGGTTTTGATAGCATACTACCGTAACATGAAGTATACGTTTTCATCATAATAATGGAGATTAAGCTAAAATTTCAATAATAATTTAACCCTGAGATTAACATTAGAAAATTCCAAATCCATTTTGATAATTTTTATTAATTCCGTTCCTTTTGTAATATTCAGTTGATGTATCATTGTTTTCAGGAATACCAAGTTCTGTGGTTAAGCATTTCAATGGTGGGTTTCCCTCTAACTGGAGTGAAATTATTCGTAGGCATTGGGCGTCGAACTCTGCCTCTGCTTCATCATCAGATGGTAATTAATATTTTGCGATTGTAGCTAAGAAAACTTTCCTAATATTTTAGCCAAGGCTCTTGTCAAGTATTTGAGGATCTACTTCCTGGAACTTTATAAGCTTTATGCCCGGTTTTTCAGTCGCTCAATAGACGGTTTATGAATCCAAGAGCACTATTGATTCAATAACCATGTGATTTCAAATGCAATAAAAAGTTATTGATTCAATAAGTTTATTGAACGACTGAAAAACCGGGCATTAGTGATCTGATTTTCAATGTAAAAATTATCTAATAGTAGTTTTCTATCTCATGTATCTACTGACTTTTTCTTAAGATAATTTATTATTAATGCTCACATAAAATATATTTTCATATTTGCTATCAGTTTGGAAAAAAAACTAGTAAGATAGGTTAGATAAAATTTGCTCATTAGTCTCAAGACTAGATCGCAATAGTATTGAATGAAAAAGTTGGGAAAATTTTGTTTTTAAATAGCGCTACGTACTTCATTATCGTTTAGTTAGAGCTGACGCTAGAGGCTAGTGCAGTGCAGTGCATACTTTACTATCGGTTCATGATGAAATTCCAATAAGAGCTGTTCTACCAAATATGTCGACTAAATCTTATCGTTCTCTTTTAGTTTCAAATTGTCTTATTCACCTTTATAAATAATTCGCCCATTACAGAAAAAAATAATTTAGAAATTCAAAAGTTCTTTTATGCTATCGTAATGAGCTCTTTTCCTGTTGTTGAGTTCCTATGCATCTCTTTTGTTCAAATTCAAATAAAAAGCTGTTCATCAATTTTAATTCGACTAAATTGTCTCTTTTCAGAAACCATTGTAATTATAAACAAATAATTCGCCCATTACAGAAAAAAATAATTTAGAAATTCAAAAGTTCTTTTATGCTATCGTAATGAGCTCTTTTCCTGTTGTTGAGTTCCTATGCATCTCTTTTTTCACTCTAATACTTATTTTCAAATAAATCTAGAAATTAATATCATCAATACGTTTTCCTATTAACTTGACTAATCAGCAGGCGTTTTTTATTTCTTTTCAGAAAGTATTGTAATTGACTCTACTGGTAAGAGAAAGAATCCAACATCGAAACAGCCATCCAAAGCTCTTTCATTGAACAAGAAAAAGAGCAAACTCGGATTACCAAAAGATGGTTCACCAATTGTTTTGTGCAAGGAAATCTCGCTTTCTGATTGGACATTGCGTCGTGACCCTGTTGAGGGATTTACGATTTCTGGAATTGTTGAAAGGTATGTTAAAAACGTTGGATTTTACAATACGCAGTCTTTTCAAAATTCCATAGTAGTTGTTACATCCATATCACTAAACCATCATAATTCACTAACATCATTATCATACTTTAAAGCTTGAAATTCTTATTGTTATTATAGAACTTATAGACGATCACCAATCTTCGTCTCAATCTTCAATCTCCAAGAATGAGACTTAGAGCAAAACTTCTTGGAAAAAGTATCATATGATTGAAGTTTTTTGGAAAATTAACCTGTGCATTATAAGCATTATCTTATGAGGCTTATTCCTGATTGTGTCAAGTCAGAATCAGGCTTCAAAGTTTTGATTACTCAGCATTATGATACTTACCATATGTATATGGTAGTCGTCTTTGAATAAAATGAAACCAGTCGTTCTTTGATATTCTTACAATCATATTCTTGCAAGCAGTAAGACATTTCTCCAAAAAAACATTTCTTAATAATTTATTGATCGAAACTCCTAATATTAATAATGCCATAAAATACTCTGAAGATTTCCGCTACTGCGAATATTGACTTTTTGTAAACAGCAAAAAAAAACCGTTTACAAAAAAGATTTTGTACTGTAGCATTCATCGAATTTCCTTACTAGCTATTATTCTGTTGTCAATATTCGCAGTAGCGGAGTATTCTATGGCATTATCAATTAGGAATTTCGATCAATAAATTATTATGATTTAAAGAGCAATTGAATAGTTGCAATTTATCCCATTTCCTTCTATCTTCATTATTTTTTTCAAAATTTATTGAACATCAACGAATCAATAAGTTTTCATATAATCGGTATTTTAGCAGTGATCTGGTGGATTTTAAGTATGCTTCTTCGTTTAAGCACTCCATTAAAACACTAATGCATTTCTTTTTATATTAATGTGCTTGTTTTTTCCAGTTCTTCAAATAAATCAAATAGTGGAGTAATTCAAGCTGGAAGAATTCTGTCAAGAGTGGGACCTAAAAAGGTGAAAACCGAACTCGGAGTGTTCAAATTGAACGGTGGAATCAGCGACAAAGACAGATGTTAGTATCGTGATTTTCAATTTTCCTGCTTACATGAATTAGTTTGAAAACTGTCAAATTAAACAAATGTTTCTATCGTCATTGTCAATATTCATTATTTCAGTATCATATACATTATTTTGAGAATAATAATTAGAGAAACGAAAATCCAATGAAAACTATAATCAGATTCATTCAATTTGACGCTTGGCATTAGATAGATAGATAGAGAGATATTATTTCTTGACGTTGCTGATGACCGTAGAGTACGATGGCAAAGAAATAATACTGTATCTCTATCTATCTAATGCCAAGCGTCAAATTAAATGAATCTGATTATATATAAATACACATTTAATGAGAAAAACGCATTATTGCATCCCTCTCTTCAAATGACTGATGTTAGTATTTACATTCTCAATTTTCCCCTATATAAGAGTCAAATGAGCCAAATGTTATAGTAATCATCATTCTCAATTTTTCATCAAAGAATGTTTACATCAAGAGAAAAATGCATAATTACAATATTACAATCCTCCCACTGTACCATTCTAATCTTCCAATCTCGCTTGTATTTCATGTTTTCAATTTATTTTCGTATTATTTGGTTCATCACGTTTTCATTTATTGTTACTCGCTTTTTTTATTTGTTCGTAGATTTTCTACTTCTCCTTTGTTTTTTCTTGCTCCTCCTCCGTTCTTTACAATTATTTTCATAGTCTATCTTTATTTAATCCACTGATTTTCAATTTTCTTTGAACGTCAACCTGTAATAGGCCTATTTTGTTAATGTTTTGTTTTCTAGGTCTCCCAGAACTGATAAAATCCAAGTTTGCCGCTTCATTTCCTTGTCAATGGAAAAAGTTGTTGAATGGCTGTTTAAATAACTTCCCTACAGTCAACACAAATCAAGATTCCAGTGATGAGAGAAACTCAGAGAATTCTTTAGGTAATTATAAATTCAAATTCGAAAAACTTAACGACGAAATTCGAAAACTGGGTGTGAAGTGGATGCTCTGAATGAAAACGTATGTTTTGTTTCAACGTATTCCAAACCGACTGAGACAAATCACCTATTTATAGACGATATCACCTAGCCTACTTTATTGCTAAACCTGTCCCACTGGTTTGCAGAAAACAACCAGTCCATTCGAAACTGTTTTGTTTCATCTGCTTTGCATTGAAACCAATGTCTTGAAACGTCAGACACAGAGGAAACGTTGCAATGTTTACGCCCGAAATATTATTGTTAATTTATTAATTTAATTTGTAGCATTCGATTCAAACGAAGCATTGAGATTTTCAAATTCATTTTCAGATTCCAGTGTGGCAGATGAAAGTACAGTTTTTGATGCCAAACAATCACAGTCAACTCAGGTAATATGTTATCTAATAATCTGTTCTCAGCTTTTCAACAAAGTTAACAATTTTTAATCAATTAACGAATTAAAAATGACCTTCAAATAGTGATAGATATTTTGAAGGACTAGAAAAACAATAAAAATACGATTTATTCAGATGTATTCAATGTTTCATTAATCGCGATGAAAATTTGCCAAGTATTTTTGAAAGTATTTAATACTATTTTTTCTTGCTGCGAATGATGCCCACATAAGTATCATCAGATTCATTTAATTTGACGCTTGGCATCAGATAGATAGATTAGAGAGATATATATTAGAGATATATAGATAGATATTATTTCTTGACGTTGCTTATGACCGTAGAGCACGATGGCAAAGAAATTGAATGAATCTGATTATATATCACTTGTGCGTGAGTGATGAGGAGAAAGGTCAAATTCAATCCTATCCTAAATTTTAATCTGGAACCGTAAGTATTCGCTCTTTGATAAATGTTAATAGTGAAGAAACTTACGGTTATAATTTGGTTCAAAAAATCATCAATGTTTGGATTTTTTTATCAACTGTTTACAAAATACCTGTATACTTCTAATAATGATCATCAATGAATTTATACTTTAAGTACTGTATTTTATACTTCATGTATGCCCGGTTTTTCAGTCGTTCAATAAACTTATTGAATCAATAACTTTTTTTTTGCATTTGAAAACACATGGTTATTGATTCAATAGTGCTATTGGATCCATAAACTATCTATTGATCGACTGAAAAACCGGGCAGTAGAGTCATAGACAAAACAAAAATATTATACCTAGTCTGTGGTACAGTACATCAATTTTAATTGTAATATGTGTAACCTTGTATTTCAGAATCCTTCTTCTAGGAAAAGAAAGTTTTGTGGGGATTTATCACCGAAAAAAATGGAAAAACGGGAAACTGTATCAATGGATAATAGTTTAGATGAATCAATATCAAGTTATAGCGAAGGAGAGAAAGAAAACAAACGGCAGGAACCTCCAATAATCAATCCCTGCAAAAAACGTGCAAAAAAAGATGATGTGAAAAATCGAAAAGGTTTGTTTAAATGTTTGTAATGTTGATTTACCAAAACTTTCAGTTAGTGAATAGTAAAGTATAAATTAATATGAACTACAGTATATGAAATTACATATCTTTCCAAGTAAAAAGCAAAATAAGGTATAAAAACATGATCAAAAAAATATTATTCAACTGAAAGCATTTTATTTTTACTATTCTGTTTCAACCTCTAACCAGCGATCCTTAGTAACGTAACTTATTGAAGTACTTTACTACCTAAAATTGACATTGGATTTAGTAGCCTATACTGTGATAATTGAGTGTTTTGCTTTAAATTAGCTATCGCTATCCTTTTCAATCCATCTAACTTTTTATGCTATGTTGAATTTCAACTTGTACGTTTTTTTTATTATAGGTAGGCCCACCTTAGAAGAAAAAAGCAACACCCAGAAAAAAACAGTTAAATCTTCGAACAATAAGGTAAGAAAATCTCATTATTTTTTCAAACTATACTTCGCTTCGTAATGGTCTATTTGTCTATAGATATTAAGAAATAGAAATAGTTATTAAAAACTAAAACAAAAAGTATTCGGGTTCCACAAAATAAAATTATATTAAAAAAATTGAATTATAAAATTTATTTAGAGTATGGCTTTCAATAGTGGGGAGACCCTAGTAGGGTTGTTCCACTTCACCAATTATAAAATGTAAGAACTTGAATCTATTACAAGTATGTAATAGCGAAAATTCATGTTGGATCATAGTCGTTCCTAGAGAGTGTCTAGATGCTGCAGCATATCAGAGTCCACCTTGAAAACAGCTATACTGCAGGTACAGTTTTTAATGTGTGAGGCACGAGAAATGATTCCAAAGTTATACCTTTGAATCTTGAGCTCCTCCAAACCGTACAATTTTTTCTATTCCCAGAAGAGAAGCAGAGAACATCATTTTACTTATAATTTTACGAGGCATATCCCTAAAATAATGACCTTTTTACGGGGAAAAATAATGAGGACTGTATTATTTTATTGGCACATTCAAATAGCTAAAAAATTTCACCCCCTCTAGAGGCATAGCCTGGATCTAGAAGCTCGCCGCTCAATACTGGTTTAACCAGCTGGTTGACCGTTGTCAACTGGTTTAACCAGTTGTCAGCACAGTTTTTGAGTTAATTTTCGATCAACTTCCTTTACTTTAGGAATACACTTCGTGTAATTGAAAAAAATATATGCTATGACTAGAATACGAGTTTCTATCGTATACTGATATCTGATCATTTTCTTCGTGTTTCTTTCAATCCCTTTTTTCAATCTGATTTTCAGGTTAAACCTATTGAGAAGAAAAAGACAGTAAAAACTACAAAGAAAAGGCAGAGTGTTGTTGCTATCGAAAAACCAGTTCTGAAAAAATCTGCAAAAGGTAAAACGAAACCCACCAATGCAAAGAGGAAAAACGATGAGAAAAATAAAAAGGACAAAGACGCCGATGTTGAGTGCGATTTTAACATCAGCCTTGGAGATGCTTTCTCTAACAAAAATGGTGAATATTCATTTTATTATTGTGAATTGAAATAGATTTGGCATAGCCTTTCCTATTCAGAGGATTTGATACACATGCCACGCTTTATCTATGTGAAATTAAAGTTGCTTCTACTTGCAAAACGGGAATTATTCACAACAAAACATTATTTTTAAATTCTGTATGTGTTGAAAACTGAAAATGTATATTGTATCTGAGCTTATAAAATTTACGTGTAAATAAAGTTTATTTTTTGAATGTTATTACTATCAAGGTTTTCTATTAACATGTTTTTTATTTGCAGGCAATGCTTCATTGTTCTCATCGTTTATTTCTGACGGTGCATTTGGTAGTACCTCATTCAAAGATGTAAGTTGAATTTCGTAGCCTTCATATAGCACCTGAAACTGGTGAGATAGTGCAGGTGATATTGTGTTAGTTATCCTTTTATGTTCCTTTTAGTTATCCTATTGTGTTATTTGTTCTTATTGCATAAATCTATATTTTGAATTAATGCGGACCCAACCCAATCCGAATAGTTTAATGTCTATTTAGAGCCATAATATACCAGGCTGCATTGACATTATGGTCCTAAATCAAAATAAAACAAAACATTTTTTTAGAATAACAGGTATATTCAGTTGTGTTTCTGTCTTGAATTTGTTTTTGTCCTATTTATTTCTAAACCTGGTCTGGATAATATGGAGTTCTACTGTATTATAAAGAGTGTTTAGAAGATCTTCCTAGTTTCAAATACGAGAAGGAAATGCTCGTATCGCTCTAATTTCAATAAATTTATTAAAATGCGTCACTTACAAATGCATGAGAAGAGAATATCTTAAAATGTCGGTAGAATTCAATTTTGTATCCATTTGTCGTTCTGCACAAGTTATGTGCTTTCCAAGGAAGTTGATTGGCAGATGGCAGGACTGGCTGATAATAGATTTATTGTTATTTATTAGTCATGCTAACTTGTGCAATTGTTCTGAATTTTCAGTTTTCGCTTGGTAAATGTCTGTTGAGTGCGAAAAAGTCAAGGAGTCGACAAGGAGCTGAAACCCCACCACTCATGAGTATGGACTTCAATTTATTGAAAAACACGACCTCCAACTCAATTCATAGCGCCAATAGCAGTATCTGCAATCAAGGGAACTTGAAGTAAGCTATGTTTTATTAATGAGTTTATATTTATGTTATTATATTATTATAATAATCTATTATTATTTATCTATGATGATTTTATTCAAATAGGAAAGGGCTATTTCTTATAACGGCTTATTTAAGGTGTTATAAGGGCTTTGGATTTATAAAGGCTTAGGACTTATAAGGGCTTATTTCTATTTCTTAAAGTGCTATTTCTTTTGTTATTTTCGAACATGGTTATGGCGTAGATTTTTTTTTTTGAAGAGGTTTTCACAAAAATTGAAGCCTGTTCAAAAGTAACGTGGCTCAATATTCCATTATTTTTCCAATGTAATTATAGGCATTATATCCTATCGTCATATGCATGCTCGACTCAATTACAAAACCTTCCTTCCACAGTCAAAACAATTTCTCTACTATACATATTATCCTTTTTCTACAGTAATATTATCAGTACTCGATTGCTATTCCCAGAGATTATAAAAATTTAAGAATTGATCTAAGAAAAATTGTTTACTGTATAATACAAGGTGGCGCAAATAGATTGGATGGTTTTAAAATACTTGTCAAGCTGTCAATTTTAAAGGTATTGGATTGAAATAAAGTGCAAAACGTGTAGGTACAAGGGGAGTTTATTAACAAAAAATGATTAATGTTCGTTTTTAAAAATTACATCCATCAAATGCCCTCCTTCTCGAGCGACGCATTCTGCATTGTCCGCTCAAGCACATCACCAGGAATTGATGTGATTTCGTTGTGAATTGCTGCCTTCAACTCCTGAATGGTCCGAGTTTTGTTCATGTAGACCCTTGCTATTAAATAGTCCTATAAGAAAACGTCACATACTGTGAGGTCCATTGAGCGAGGGGGCCAATGGCCCAAACGGCCAGGAAACAGAGCGCTCTGCCGTTTGATTTCCCGTGATGGAGATTTCCATTTGATGGAAAGGGCATTTGATGGATGTAATTTTTAAAAACGAACATTAATAATTTTTTGTTAATAAACTCCGCTTGTACCTACACGTTTTGCACTTTATTTCAATCCAATACCTTTAAATTTGACAGTTTGACAAGTATTTTAAAACCATCCAATCCATTCGCGCCACCTTGTATTATTATAGCACATGACCTAGAAAAAGTGCACAAAAACTAACAAGAATATGTGATAAACAGCATTGTTGCCAGTTCCCATGTATTTCACTTGAGATTTGATTAGAATAATGCTTGTTCAGTAGACAGGACATCTCATCATTCTATCCTCATAATATTACTGTAAAAGGCTTTTGCAAAAACTTATGTTAGCCACAGTGGCCTTTATATTGGGCCAATTTAGATGCGGTTTGCCCAAAAAAAGGTCAGTGGTCCTAGATGTGCATGTTTTATTTGTATTTTGAAATTAAATTATTTTAAAGGTTTAAAAATGTAAAATGAACTCAGTGCTATCTCTCGGAGTATTCAGAGCTATACAGAGTTTAGTTGGTTAGTACAGTCTTACATTGAATACTGTATTTAATAGCTGTTGTATTTTTGCAGAAGTAAACAAGAAATTACAAAACGTGTGAAGAAGCTGAACAAAGCGTCTCCAAAACAGTCTAAGAAACCCAAGCAGAATACAGGCAAAGTTGCAACGAAAAGAAATAAGGATGTGGACGATCTATTAAAGCAAATGACGTCATCGAGAAAAGGCATGTCCACTCCCGTATTGGTGAGAAAGGTCTTCCGACCTAGAACTCCGAACTCAGATAATGATAGTTGGGATAGTGACAACTACTGACACTCATTGTTCAATTTATTGTAAATAACTTGATAAATAGGCTATATTTTGTACCAATAAATTCTGGTACACTAATATCTTATAGTCAGAATTGGACTCTCAAATTAATGTATGTATGTATAATTATAATTGTAGACAGATATTATTTTATTTGAGAATGTATAATTTAGTAATGATTGATAGTAAAAAATTTGAATCATTTTCCAGTTTTTGATAATTGTGCTTTTGTAATGGCTTGACTATTTTCAAAAACAATCTATTGTTTTGTTAGTTTGACATCAAATTTTTCGCTTTAACAAAATAATTATATTTATAGTTTTAATAATTTTAGAAATATACTTTTAATTTATAGAACCTTTGTGCTGATTTCATAATGGATATTTTAAGTTATAAATTCTAAAACTTATTTTATAAATATTGTATCTAATAAATAAATGTATCTTATGTTCGATCAAGTTTCAATTATTTTGATCATTTGTTAGTTGAATTTTAAATACTCAATCCATTTTGTATATATTGTACTGTAATATGAAAAAAGAATAAAACCTTATTTCAATAACAAAATTATATCATTATTTATTTATAATTCCAATTATGCATTGCGACTAGAAAAGTACTTTAGCATTTTTGTATCATCAAAGTATTCTTACTATTATTTTCAGAATCATAAAATAATTGATGAAAGGTTAAAAATAGGGTACGTAAAATAAAGGAAAATTAGTAAATATAAAATTATAATTATTAGTTCCATATTATGAAAGGTTCATATCTATCAGCTTTATCATCTACAGTACTTATTGTAATCCCGTGGGAAAATCTTTTTTTGAGCTCTGAAATCTATGCAGATATATTCATTAGGACTAGTATAATGAGAAAATCCATGGTGGCCAGTCAGCCGCGTACGCAAACTCTCAAAAATCTTGTTTTTGCCGCCATTTTTGAACACACGAAAATAGTTCAACTGATTGCCAAAACAATTGTTTTTCGCCAAATTAAATTATTCCTGCTTGTATATATTGTATAATAATGCAATATAATATGTCAATTTCATCTTTATTTTGCACATGTAGGAGTGAATTCTTTGTTTTCCTTTTTCGGCAATAAAGTGAATTGGATTGAAAAGAAATCGTGTAGGAAATTGGTGGTCAAATTAATAATAATTTATTTGTGTATTACGTTTTTCTTGTATTGTGTAATCAATTGTTTCTCATTTCTTACTGTAATGCTTTCTATGAGTATATTAAGTGATATTTTATTATGTACTTGTACCCATACCCATGAATTTATTTGTCTATTTGAAATAAAAATATTTACAAGAGAAACCGTTCATTTATTTAACCTTGACGAATATGAATTAATTGTGGGCAGAATACAGCTCCTGCTGCAGAATTTGGAATTTCTCAATAAATAAATTTAAATTTTTATAGAAAATTATCTAATTCGGTTGATTTGCTAATGATTTTTAATCATTCCAGTCCTCTTAATGGTGATATTTAGGCTGAAAATGTATAAATTGACAAAACCAACAGAATTGGATAAATATAATATAAATCAGTTGAGTTTCTCCAGTCGGTTGCAGTTTGGTAATATTCAAACAGCCCGCCACGTAAATTAGATGTGAGCGCCTTCATTTCATCAAGGATAGGCAACCAACAATACACGAATGGATAAAATTCCTGCCAAATTTTCGATTATCGACTTTAACTTCGATTTTTAATCCTTGGTCTCGAGCAAATCTGTCTAAAAAATAAAAGTTGCTTCCAGCGCTAATAGTTCTGTACACGAAAATTCTACCAGGCAACCAGGAGCGACGAAGAGATACACTGGACTCTTTCGTTTCACCAAGGAGGAAAGAAATGTATTCTTTACTCCATGTGTTGCACCGAATTGCCGCCAAAAATTCAAATTTACGCTTATCAGATTTATCAACCAACGACATTTTTAATCAGCTGACATTCTTTATTTCAGTTCCAGATATCAGAATCTTGATTTATGGCGGTAAATTCAAACTTTTGAAGTCCTCGACAGTGAGGCAGTTTCAAATGTTCAGTGCATTTTCATGCTAATTTGACTTTTTCACGGCTCTCCACTTCGTTTTAAACTTGAAAAAGATCTATTTATATGTAAATCCATCTGATAAATCGATCCAGGTATGTTTCAAGAACGTATCTCAAGCAGTTTTCGAGTAAAAATTATTTTATTTCAAAAAACTCATAGGATATATTGTTTTTTCGTGATTACTCGGGAAATGTTTCATTTACATGCTTGTAACCATTTTTAAACGATTCTTCAGATGAAAATTCATCAAATGAGTTATTTTTTCAGCCTTAAATCGCTTATCTAACTTCATAAAAAAATAAAATAATAATCAAATTTGACAACTTTGACGGCGTGTAACTCAGCAACGCATGGTTTTCGGGTATGGGTTTATTAGATGTTCCTATCCTAGAATTCGATGAAGAACAAGATTACATAAGGTCATTGTAATTTATGGAAGTTGAAAAAAAATTTAGGATTATATTTTTTTATCTCAATGACCTTGATAGATGAGTTTTCGAAACTAGTCTCATTCGATTTCTGGACCTATTTTACATGTAAATGGTATTTTTTGGAACCTTTCTTGTCCATAAGAAAACCAGGAAAATTGAAAATCCACTTTTCCATGATTATACCCGCTTTTAAAATTTCAATCATTCTAAAGCTAATTGGAAGTTTTACGATCTGTAAACGTTATCAAATCTAGTAAATGAACTGGAGAATCTATTGAAAATATTTTCGAGTGGATTACTATGGTGGTTTTTCCACACTAAGTGAAAATTCACGGAAAATCATGGATTTTTATATGCGTTTTTCGGTTTTTCAAATATATCTCGAAAAATATTGTAGCTACATCCTTGAAACCGGGCTCAAAAGATTTGTCTTTCCAATCCGCATAATTCAAGACTAATTATAAATCTTGGAACCCCTTTACACATTTATAAAAAAATAAAGAAAATGTCAATTTTCGCATGTTTGGCGATTTTTTACTCGATAACGATGCATTTGCGGACCATGGTTCATCAGATGTTCCTAATTCCAATTCCAATTCCTAATCAGCATTGTATCGTCGCATCGCGAGACGCGTTGTGTTGCTTCACAACACAACACGCGTTGTGCGGCAAGTCTTACACAACTTATTCTCTATGTCCACACTTGGTCGATTCTCTGTGCTGCACAGCATGCGACTAATTCTCAAGCATATTATGCAGCACACAAAAATCGACCAAGTATGGACGTAAAAAATCACCACAAGTTACTGCCCACAATTACGAATGAGGGAAAAGGAAGTGGCATGATTAATAAAAAGCAAAGTATAATTAAGCAGTCAATCCATACAAATATTTAATATAAAATCAGCAGCTTTCTCGTTATTTCTGAATTCTTTGGCGTATAAATTATTCATCAATCAAACTTAATATTATACCTACTGGTACTTATAAAGATTATATAAAATTAGCATACGACTAATAAACAAAAACTAACATTCCACTTGAGAACAATAAATACTTTTATAAATATTAAAATTCAAACATTCAGATTAACTTGTTCATATTTTTACATCACAGAATATGACTCACATAATTTATATGCTTCGATTACACTTACACTACAATATCTAATTACATTTAAAATCGAATATCTTAGTAAAACAGAACGTACTTCATTCCGCAGGCATTATAAACATTTTTTTAGTAAATAAGGTATGTTTCGATGTTGAAACTTTTCAAATTCAAACATCTCTAGTGTCTATTATAATTGATTTTATTGAATAATAATGGTCCACTACCTCAACTCGATTTGAAGAAATAAAATATTGCCTATTTTTATTAGCATTAACAAGCGATTTAAACAACTTAGCAAGGATAAATATGACGGCAGAATTGTGAATTTAAAGACACCTAGATAAAAATTTCGAAATTACAATAGAAATTTTGAAAATAGTATTTTACAAAAAGCAATTATTGAGCATTGATAAAATAAAATTATCTTTGATATGATTGGAATAGAATCTCTATCACTTAATTTTCAAGAATGAATTTGCAGTTCTGATTAATAGTGAAATTTTTCAGATTTTTCCTAGTACTAATAATTTATTAAATAATTTGTGCTTGTCCATAATTTGTACGAAAACATGTAATAAGAAATCTAATAGAGACTTGGCTTTTCAAAGTAGAGCTATGCCAAGTAATAAAAACATCCACAATTATTCGCGTCATACCTCCTAAATGGGGGAATATTAGTGGTATTTTGTAAGTTTGAAATAACTTATTTTCTTTAATTATTGTAACTGAACGTTGGAGTAGTTATCAGTTAGTTCCAACCGAAAATAATATCATAAAACTATTCTATCACTCAATAATGTATCTAAAATTATCACATACAAACGATCACAAATACAAATAAAAATGTGGACCATACATGGGAAAAATGCGAAACTTTCTTGAAAACCATGTAAAGGACAACCTAATATACAGAATGATGAATATAGATTGAATATATCTTCAATATTCATAAACTTTTACAAAATCATTATGAATCATCTAGTTATCTTGATGCCTCGGGGATGATGAGGTCTATCTAACTTCATAGATAAAACCACGTTTTGTAGACTATTTATATCAGTAAAATTTTCAAACCAATTAGTTGGTGGTTTACAATATTTAAAAAAAATCTTGTCAAGAACTTTAAAAAAAAATTAAAATGAATAGGGAAATTTCAAAACTATGAAATCATTACCTATTTTATTAGAAAATAAGTAAGAAGAACAATGCATGTAACATTGGTTCTTTACTGAGTACCAAAGGTATCAAATGATTTCGTACCGTTTTAGGCCGCTGTTACACTGGATGTGCTAAGTAAGAGTAGAATGTTACTCGTGCCTACTAGTACGAGTGAAACAATCTCGCGTCCAATGTAACCGCGACCTTACAATCTCTATGTCCACACTTATTCGATTTTTGTGTGCTTCACAGCATGCTTAAGCATATTTATTATGCTTGAGTCGTACACAAAATCGACCAAGTGTGGACATAAGGATTGGATGTTACTAGTTGCAAGTTGGATCCAATGTAACAGCCGCCTTGGAGCTACCTACTATCAGGCCGTAATAGCTAACTCACAAAAATATTGCCACAATATTATAATTATAATACTTTAGTATTGTAATTCCAATTATATATCTGGTATAAATACTTGATAATACCTACACTACCTACACAAAAACGTTTCTAAAAAATCAACTAATCGATACAAATAGATTTTTGTAAACTTTACAACATACAATTAAATTGACAAATTCGAATATAAGTTCATCATCTCTTGAAGAGCACGTGATGTTTTTGTGAAAATGAGTATTGCAAGAGTGATAGTTATAAGCTTTATTATAGACAAGTGACAAGAGTAATTTGAAAATGAAGGGTAGCAGATGGCGATGGATCAGCCTTTGAGCAGTTAGAGCTGCGTGCTGTCGGGCACTGTGAACAGCGAAACGGGAAAGCAGCGCACGTGAGTCTGCCAGTGGGCAGACAGCTGGAAGAACTTCACTCCCGTCCACTCCGTGCCATCTATGCACACTGCAAACACACCACCATTACACTACATTCAATTTCAATTTATTCATTTTAATACACAAAATATACATTCAATACAAGGAGAAACAAAAGTACAAAACAACAAAGAATATATACATATATATATATATATATATATAATATATATATATATTCTTTGCTCATTGTATTGAATGTATTTAGTGTATTATAATTACACTATATATATATATATATATATATATATATATATATATATATATATATATATATATACATTCCATACAAGGAGAAACAAAAGTACAAAGCAACAAACAATATATACATACCTACACATAAATAAACAGCTTGCTCAAAGCCTGGTTTTCATTAGTAGAGTTAGTGGTAGAGTAACTAGCATACTAACTCTACCGTACAAACTCTACTCTACTTACTTGGTCGAGTAGCTGTTTTCACTACAATTGAGAATAGTAGGTAAAGTGTGTTGTCTAGTGAACAGATCTAACCTTAAAATGACTACTCTACTAGCTCTACTCTACTAGCTCGAGACTGTTTTCATTAGGATAGTGGTGGTAGAGTAGAGTGAGAAGCGGTGGTGGGGGAAGGCAAGTGGTAGAGTACTATCCCACTCTACTCTACCAAAAACAAGTACTCTACCATCACTCTACTCTACTATGAACGTTTTCATTGGGAGAGTTCACAAGATAGTTAGTACTTGCCCAGGGAACTCTACCACTAACTCTACTAATGAAAACCAGGCTTAATGGTGGAGTGAAATGGTTACTTAATGGTGCTAGAGAAAAGAGAAGGGGGACAACTATGTTTCCCCATGTGATAGGACAGAAAATTGGAAGGAAAGGGTCTAGAACAGGGGAAAGGAAGAAAAGGGTAGAAATGTAAATGAGTGAGTCCTCTGATTACCTAATTCAACATGTAAAAGCAAAATTAGAATATTCAAATACCAAAGTAGGCTAACAAACTTTCGACACTCAATATGTCAATCGAGAGAGTGTGATCAATTCAAGAATTATTTTTGCTAAATTATTTTCTGTTTATCGAGCATCTTATTCTCAGTAATTTAAAATTGCTAGTTTATAGTTTCTATACTTATATCTTTTTATGAATTGAACCATAAACATAACCTATGGGGCCTGCTTCATAAAATTTAGAAATCCAGATGGAATGGCGAACTCACACCAAACGTCCAATTTATGTTCATCACATAAATAATTCACTCTTGAAAAAGTAATGCCAAGTAGATTGTGGATTTACATCTTAAATGGTTGATAGAAAACCTGAATTAACAATAAAAAATGACAATATTCACAAATATCATAGCCCCCTTTAAACTACATGGCCGCGGCCGTCAATGTGACAACGTCGCTGCACCGGCTTGCATGAGCAATGCAAATCGGTCATGTTTTGACAGCTGTTGGACAGTACATTTTATAAGTGAAACCAGCCGGGGTTGCTACGTTGTCACATTGAAGGCCGCGGCCATGTAGTTTAAAGGGGGCTATGCAAATATTGAATAAAATCTTGATAAATGTTTATGATGAGTTGAACTTACATTTGAGAGGAATGTTTTGTGTCTTTGGAGAGCAAATGAGTCTTGACACGCCCTCGACAACCTGGTTCTTTGGTTCGTTGTCCTTTTCCTTCTCTTTCTTCTTTCCAAGTCGCATGACTGAAAATGCCAACGTAATTATTTTAGATTTGCTTTACATTGCCAGTTTATTAGAGTAAAGTTTATAATTTCCCGAAGTTGAGCAAAACAGTGTGGGTGGAAGGATTAGGGTTAGAATTAAATAATAATTCCTATTTATTCCTTCGATTATTTTTATGTAGGTTGAACAGTACTTCATAAGTGCTGTCAAACCTAAATAAAAACAAATAATTTAGTTGAAAATAGGACTCTTTATTGAGTTTAAAACCTAAACCTTCCATTTAGTCTGACGATGGCACTTGGTTCGTTATTGCAGAGCTAAGTCCGATAGTACATGTTTCATTCAATTATAAGGCTAGGCGTACACCGGTTAGTCAAGACAAGACAAGACGAGATTAGTCACGTTTAGTCACAGTAATTCACATAGTTGCTTATGAAGCAGTACACACCGATGCAATGACTAATCGGTGTGTGTTGCTTCATAAGCAACTATGTGAAGTACTGTGACTAAACGTGACTAATCTCGTCTTGTCTTGACTAACCGGTGTACGCCTAGCCTTAATTATCAATAGGCGCATCAAGAAATGAATTGATAAAAATAACTTCCAAATACCTATAATAGAGATGGATTTTTCATCGTCATTGATAAATAAGTAAATTTATTACTCACATCATTCAAGATTATTTATTGTCAGAAAACTCTTATCACTGTTAATAAGCATGTCAAACAAAACAATACTAATGCCAAAAAACACTACACAACATCAACATCATAAGGCTAGGCGTACACCGGTTAGTCAAGACAAGACGAGATTAGTCACGTTTAGTCACAGTACTTCACATAGTTGTTTATGAAGCAACACCCACTGATTAGTCATTGCATTGGTGTGTGCTGCTTCATAAGCAACTATGTGAATTATTGTGACTAATCTCGTCTTGTCTTGTCTTGACTAACCGGTGTACGCCTAGCCTAAGGAGAACCACAAAAATCACACTTTAACATGTTTACACAAAATTCGAATTCAAATTGTGTGACCAAGAAATACAAAAGATTTCTGAAATGACTTGGGAAGCCTTAGCAGATCGTATGTGACTCCTAGTTTGATAAGTGATTCATTCATCCATTGTCCCAAAACCTCATTATTTTTCATTACTAGAGAGAATATAGCAGGATCCAATGAATTTGTCATAAATCAGCTGATCCAGTAATAATTAAACAGTGATTTCGACACAATAATCAAAAGGCTTGAAAGTCTTAGAGACCTTTAAAGTATTTAAAAGACCTTTTTAAAGAAGATCTTTCAAAGAATAACTTTTTAAAAGACCTTTTCAATAATCTGCGAGATTCAGCATTTGTAGGTTAAGTATTGTAATCATATGATCATCGATCATATGTTTTATGACAAGTTAAATGGATTCTGTTATAACGATACTCACTCTTCTGCTTCTTTTCTTTGGTGGAATAGCTGATAGTGAAGTGTGGCGAAGGCTGTTCGCCGTTGAGCGACAGACGCGCGACCTGCAGCGACCGAAACGTGGACTTGAGCGTCGACTTGGTGAGGTCGCCCTTGCCCTTGCCCCCGCCTCCGCCGGCCCCTCCTCCCCCCTCCCCGCCGCAGCCAGGAATCAGCCAGTAGTCCAGCTGCAGTTCCAGTGGCTCGCACAGCTCCCTGAAAGTGCTAAACGTGATTTAGAAAGTGAACCGGTCAGTTGTCTTTGCATAATAATAATAATCATTTATCATAATCATTTGCATCATTTTGCTGCTGTATTACAATGCAAAAGGACGGTATGCACCTTCTTCGTTTAAACTAAGTTTAACAAAACTTAATTTTAACTTGGTTCAAACTTTCAATCTCAGTTTAAAATTAATTTGAACAGGAATTCTGAAAGTTTAAACTTTGATTTGTAAAACTTGGTTTAGACACGAAGATAGTGCATACAGGCCTTAGTAAGTAGAATATAGCACGATCCTTTTAACTTGTCAGAAATCAGCTGTTTCGGTAATAATTAAACAGTGATTTTGACACAATAATCAAAAGGCTTAAAAGTCTTGAAGACCTTTAAAGTCTTTAAAAGACCTTTTTAAAGAAGACCTTCCAAAGAATAACTTTTTAAAAGAGCTTTTCAATAATCTGCGAGATTCAGCATTTGTAGGTTAAGTATTGTACTGGTGGCCGAGTAAAACATATGTTTTCCGACAAGTTAAAAGGATCCTGCTATACAAGATAGTGTTCTCAAGCACATTTTAGTCTATTCAATTTTCTGAGCCAGCTGAACGTGTGACATACTGGAGACAGTACTGCGATAGATCGATTTTCCATATCTTTCACTTGTCAAATTATTGCAAGGTGGGTCGAAGTGAAGCGTAGTAGCTAGCTAAAAGATTGATTAGAGCATAGAGAAAGCATACGCAAATAGATAATTTATCCCTATAGTGAACAACACGGAAAAGCGACGTGATGGTGGCGATATCTCTGGGGACTCGATAGTACTTAAAACAATATTGCTGTGTTAATCAAGTGGGCGATACTCACCTAACATGAACTATTTTCGCCGTACAGTAAAAATGTAAACAGCCGTCAATATCTGATGAGTAATCTACTTTGCGTATGCTTTCTCTATGGTTTCACTAATGAGGTCAGAGTTAGAGCATATATTAGGCCGAAGAGAATGGAGTCGAAATTTTTATTTTTTGACTTCTGAATTGGTTTGTTCTAGCTCAGAACTGCAGTCTCAGACTCAAATGCAAAGCTAGTGGCTAGAGAACTGCAGAGACGTTACTATTTCGAATTTCCCACTAAGGACTCCGACCCACCTTTCATTCTATACACTTCGGTCAAATTGAGCAACTCTCTGAGTCATATTTATGAACGTTCCTTTTCTAAGATGAACTTTCAGAAAATGGCGATGTCACGCTAAACACACAAATCAGCTGTAGAAACACAACTAATTTTTTTTTCAAGTTTCATTCAATATTTTTATTGATAATTCTGTATCACATTAATAATATTTGTACTTGTGTTTTAGAATATAAAAAATAAACAATTGAGAATATCTACAAACATTGAATGAAACTTGACAAATTTTTACTATGAGTCAAAACATTCATTGAAAACATCAAGAAATAACTTATTACGGTCATAGAATAGAACCTTGTTTTCTATTTTGTGATACGTTATTTATAATGCTGCTCAGCCGGAGATAATAAAAGTTTATTCAATTGTTGATTAAAAAACAATGTTTTTTATTTATCAGAGACTGTACCGGAATCGAAGCATATTGATAAAATACTTGCCAAACATAATCACCCTTAATAATACCAATCACCAGTATACTGGGAAAATTTTCATTAATTTCACACTAAATGTAAAATAGAAACTGGTCGTCAATAAAGTAATGTTATCAGCTCCACAAAATTAAGACATTATTGAAATTGAAAGTAATTTTAAATAGATATGAGAGGTGAAAGATAATTAATCAAAGAGCACACAAAAACTGCTAATTTCAAAGAGAATTGTTAACAATTTTAAAGAAAGGTAACACGATTTTTCATGGAATGGTAGCGAGACACTCTCTTAATAATGATAATGCAAGATATCGTGAATGAAAATCGATGAATATGCATTACATGTTAATTACATGTAATATTCCCTTTAATAATAATTCTTCTTCTTCTTCTGAATGCAATGCTAGTTCTGTTAGATTTGTCCAAAGCATTTGACTGCATACAGCATGAATATTGAATCTTGAAAGACAGGATACAAATAGTAGGTGTTGGCAACAAGTTATCTTAAGAGGTTAATGTCAGGTATGGGGTCCCCCAGGGATCTGTTCTTTGGCAACTTCTTTTTCTGATTTCAATAAATGATTTGGCTTACGTCTTACCCCAGAAACCAAAACTATAAGTGGATGACACAACACTTATTGTACGACACAAAGACTGCAATGTTATGCATCAAATAGAAACAGTCATTTCGTGGGAATTAATCCGAAAACTAATATATAGAAGAGAGTATATAAATAATCATCTTACATGCTCTGTCCTATCATCATAGTGCTCATGTTAGGAGAGCTGGGAGGCGTGACTTTCTTTTCGCCCGGAGTCTGCATGCTGGAAGGCGGAGATCCGGAGATAACCGAGTTCATCGGAACTGCTCCTTCTTCAAAATCTACCGACGCCGACGATGAACCTTCCGGAGAGCCTAATCTCACATCCTAAATGGATAATAACATAAAAGTTATCAGTTAGTCGGTTCACAAGCTAGAAAAAACACTTGAATGGAATTAACTTCCATATCGGCGTAGCACTTATAAGATAGGGAATACAATACGGAAGTTACATCTATTCAAGAACAGGAGGAATGATTCAAGATGTGAATAATTTATAATACTCATTTCGTGTATACTGTAGCAGCTTAGTGAATGAAAGCTGTCAATAGCTTGGATTTGATGTAATCAAGTACCTAAAATAAATCATTTCTAATTGAGTTATAACGTGAATCATTTAGGTAATATTCATTTCATGTATACTGTAGCATCTTAGTGAATAGTAAATGAAAGCTATTAAAAATTTGGATTTATTGTAATCAATTTATTCAAAAATAGTCCAACAGATACTCATTGAAGCTAGTGTTCTGAGTATATGAGAAGAAGCTTATGTTTTAACAAAATAAACGTCAATAGTTAGTCAGTTCACAAGCTACGAGAAGCACTAAGAGATACTATTCAAGTTGATCGTGAATTATTTATATACTAATTTCATGTATACTGTAGCAGCCTAGTAAATAAAAGCTGTCAATAATTTTGATTTGATATAATAAATCAAGAAAAACTTATTATTTCTAATAAATTATAACGTGAATTATTTATAATACTCTTTTTATGTATACTGTAAATTCTTAATAAAAGGAAGCTGTTATCATTTGGATTTATGGTAATTAATTTAGTCAAATAATTGTTCATTGATGCTCACGTTCTAAATTCTAAAATTTGCTAGTTGATTTTTGTGCATTTTGAACTTGTTAATATTGGAATTATTATTACACAAGGATCTCGTCATTGTATTAATCCATGCTGATTCATATTGACAAATTCATAGTTGTTTCAAATACATTATTGTACTATTTGAAGCATAATAAATATTTAATTGTGCTATGAAAGATTAGAAGGTCCTCTAGAAGCAAATCAATATTCATCAAGATTTTCACGAGTTCTTTTTTTTTAACAAAAAAGAAAACATTTTTTGTATTATGATTATTCAGCTTCGTAAGCTTACTCTAAAAAGTAGTATGAACACAGATAACTATGGAAAATACATGTATATCACTACAATTCATATAGTAATTGAAGTAGTATCACACTTTAATCATTCATATGAAAAATAATAAGAACACAAAAAGTAAAAATAATACTCACATTCATGAAGGGGATGAAGATTTGAGACGATTCATCATCAGAGCTGAAAGTACAAGACAAAAATTATATTAAAAACAATGTCATTAGTTAAACGTTCTGAATTATCAACTACAATCGAGGATGATAAAAGTAAAGTATAGTACAGTAAAAAATTGTATAGTACAGTAAACAATTTCGATTTGGTGAATGTTTTATAAAAATTTCCTTCAAGGCTAGGCGTACACCGCTTAGTCAAGACAAGACAAAACGATATTAGTCACGTTTAGTCACAGTTATTCACATAGTTGCTTATGAAGCAACACACACCGATTAGTCATTGCATCGTGTGTGCTGCTTCATAAGCAACTATGTGAATTACTGTGACTAAACGTGACTAATCTCATCTTGTCTTGTCTTGACTAACCGGTGTACGCCTAGCCTAACAGATGAAAAAGGCAAATTGTAGGTTAGAAGAGTGTATCAATGTAAATGAGAGTTAGAGTTGGTAAAATGGCGGATTTGACCGAGCTAACCAATCATAACCATTGTGTCAATCAATGGTCACACGATTATCATACAGTTTATGTAGCGTAAATAATACTATGGAAGGGCTGACCTTTTCTCGCGATAAGCGAGCATAGCCTCGGCAATGGGCAGATGCACAGTCGCCGAGCTGGTCGCCTGCTGCACGTAGCGCTGTATCCTGTTGACCGCCTCTCCGCTGTCGCCTCGCTCCAGAATCTCCCGCCAGCTGTCTGAGGCAAATGTCGCGTTGTACACACCGTCCAAGCTGCCAAGGTATCGGCACAGCGTATTATTACCTGCCAACAATAAAAGATTAGAATATTTCTTTATTCAACAAAAGAAAATTAATAACATATACAGTTGAATATCGTCACAAAATAAACTGAACAGCCTGTAGCCGAATACAGAATGAACCCTAGTTATCGAAACAAGTAGTCTAAAATCGATACAATACAAATATATAATTTTATATTACTAAACCATTCTACGCTAACACATGATAAAACTCAATACAAAACTAAACAAAGCTTAATCTATAGAATTCTTCTATGCTGTAAACTGCTTTGAGGAGGACGTTAAGCCGTCGGTCCCGACTGCCTAAAAGTAGTCGTCATATCTCATCATCAGCCACTCATTACCCACGCACAAGCCTAGAGCTCATGTGGGCATCATCCTCAGAAGAAAAAAGAGAAAAAAAAAAAAAAAAAAGGTGAATATCGTCACAAAATATACTGAACAGCCTGTAGCCGAATACAGAATGAACCCTAGTTATCGAAACAAGTAGTCTAAAATCGATACAATACAAATATATAATTTTATATAACTAAATCATTTTACTGTAACACATGATAAAACTCAATACAAAACTAAACAAAGCTTAATCTATAGAATTCTTCTATGCTGTAAACTGCTTTGATTAGAAGCAGACTACACAGTTATTTCTTAAATTTATTAACATCGGTCAATTTTCGCAATTCAAGTGGCAATTTGTTATGAAGCCTCGCTCCCAAAATAGGTTGGAGTCCTTTCATAAAGCTTTAATCTGTGCTTCTGTATCGCTAGTTTATTTCCTCTCCTTGTGTTATAGTGCATCGTCAAATCAATATTAGAGTAAGCCCACAGCGCAAAGCACCGTTAGCTTTTTTCAAATATGCCGCCAGCTTATTAGGCTAAAACTCTAGTAGTTCCAGTCTCCAACATTTCTGTCAAAAGGCAAGAGATGGCGCTACGTTTATTTTACATTTTCTTACCCATTAAACGAACGAAAGTCGATTACATTGAATCTCTGTAGAGGATAGTGCAATAACGTGAATATACTGGAATTAAATTCAATTCAAATTGAAGAGATTTTTCTTGCACAAGCGCCATCACTGATAAACCGGCATAAAAGATGAATTAAGAGTAAAGCCGAGAATTAAATTTCACTTGAATCATATTTTTGTAGATAATGCAACAGGGACCTTTTCCACACAAATTTAAAAGTCCTGTTTTACAGGAAAAAGACTAGCACACACTAGACATGGATAAGAAGGTGTACTTCAATGAAAAAACGAAAGCGTAGTTTGTGTCCGCCTTTCTCCTGTAATAAACGACTTCTAGATTTTTATAAAACATGTTCCAGAACACAGACAAGCAAATAGGATTAACAATCTATTGAATTAAATAAAATCAATCAAGTTGTTGGTAGGCTTAATATTGTGATAATTATTTCTACATGATTGAGATTGTAGAACAAACACTGTAATAATAATAATTGGGAAGGCACTCACCTAAAGGTACGACTAGAAAACGAATGTAGGTCTGCCAATCGGGAGGCTTGGATGACAGCTGTTCAACGTAATAGCGCAGCACGCAGTTGACGAAGCTGTCAGATCCGGCGACTAGCAGCTTGATTTGTGCTGGTGGCTTGGGATTGCTATTACAACTGCAACAGACGAAATATTAATTGAATTATAACACAATTCAGTTTGTGACAATTTCATAAAATCACAATTTATGATAGCTTCAAGTGTCAAATATAGCAGGATCCTTCTAAACTTGTCAGAAAACATATGTTTTACTCGGCCACCAGTACAATACTTAACCTACAAATGCTGAATCTCGCAGATTATTGAAAAGCTCTTTTAAAAAGTTATTCTTTGGAAGGTCTTCTTTAAAAAGGTCTTTTAAAGACTTTAAAGGTCTTTAATACTTTTAAGCCTTTTGATTATTGTGTCAAAATCACTGTTTAATTATTACCGAAACAGCTGATTTCTGACAAGTTAAAAGGATCGTGCTATACCTAATTATTACAATAAATAAGTAAAATAAATCGAAACTTTATTGCAGTAACGAATGAGAACATCATATGCATTACAACGTCAAGACTAGGATATAACAGAAACAACCCGAAAATAAAATACAACAAGAATAATATTCTATTCTTTTGAAAGATTATATCTAGAATAATAATTTCATTTTCCATAGACACGATATCTTCTTCTTCTCCTTCTTCTCCTTCTTCTTCTTCTTCTTCTTCTTCTTCTTCTTCTTCTTCTTCTTCTTCTTCTTCTTCTTCTTCTTCTTCTTCTTCTTCTTCTTCTTCTTCTTCTTCTTCTTCTTCTTCTTCTTCTTCTTCTTCTTCTTCTTCTTCTTCTTCTTCTTCTTCTTCTTCTTCTTCTTCTTCTTCTTCTTCTTCTTCTTCTTCTTCTTCTTCTTCTTCTTCTTCTTCTTCTTCTTCTTCTTCTTCTCTTCTTCTTCTTCTTCTTCTTCTTCTTCTTCTTCTTCTTCTTCTTCTTCTTCTTCTTCTTCTTCTTCTTCTTCTTCTTCTTCTTCTTCTTCTTCTTCTTCTTCTTCTTCTTCTTCTTCTTCTTCCTCTTCTTCTTCTTCTTCTTCTTCTTCTCTCTTCTTCTTCTTCTTCTTCTTCTTCTTCTTCTTCTTCTTCTTCTTCTTCTTCTTCTTCTTCTTCTTCTTCTTCTTCTTCCTTCTTCTTCTTCTTCTTCTCTCTTCTTCTTCTTCTTCTTCTTCTTCTTCTTCTTCTTCTTCTTCTTCTTCTTCTTCTTCTTCTTCTTCTTCTTCTTCTTCTTCTTCTTCTTCTTCTTCTTCCATACACGGTATAGACATAAGTGCCTGTTCCGGTCTTATAGCCTCCATTCAAAAAACATTATTAATTAATACAACAGTAATATCCAATTAAAAATATTAATACACGATATCCAATTAAAAATATTTCTGAATTTTTTAAAACTAGTGAAAATATTTTTCCCACTCAACCAATATATGTCCAATTTGTGCTTTACTCACAACTTTTGTATTTTGTTGACGAGCGACGCGATGGTGGCGCGCACGTCGGCCGTGCAGGCCGTGCAGATGACCTTGAGCTGGCGGTCCTGCAGCCGCGAGGCGAGCAGCGCGCCCAGCGGGTCGCCCGTGTTCACCAGGTACAGCTGGTCGGGCACAAAGTCGTCGGCCGGAAGCACGCGCTGCAGCTGCTCCAGCAGCACCTTACGCGGCTGCAACATTGCAATAATCATTTAGATTTAATGTTATAAAAAACCGTAAAGAATGATAATATAAGTTCTTCTTCTTAAGTTAACAGCCGTTGGGCTGGTTGGCAGCAACTCTCCACGCTTCTCTGTCATCCGCCATCCTTTTCATGATGCTGTAGGTGGCACATCTCAAATCCTTCAAAAGTTGTTCGGTGTACTCCAGTCTTGGCCTTCCTCGCATATTCTTTCCTTCATTCATCCCCTCTATTATTCTCTTTGTCAGTCCGTTATGGCGAAGAATATGACCAACTAATTGTGCTCTTCTCTTTTTTATTTCTTTCAGCAGACAACCTTTCTCTCCAACTCTTTGAAAAACCTCCTCATTCGTCATCTTCTCTCTCCAGCTAATCCTCAATAATATAAGTTGAGAGGCCTTAAAAAGGTGTAACGGTGCAGTATGGTGGCCGCTATATGAATTATTCAGATTTAATGTATAAAAAACAGTAGCTTAACAAATTATAATACAAGTTTTTTTTTATCGTATGGCTTTTTATTGGTGGGGAGACCCTTACGGGTAGGTTCCACCTCGCCTAATTGCACAATTTTTTGTGTCGGTCACCCATCCAAGAGCAGTCTTGAATGTTTGTTACTTAACCACAAGATTACTTAGCAACCGCTCTCACCGAGTGACCACTGATATTACAAGTTGACAGGCATTAAAAAAGTGTAGGGTTGCAATATGGTGGCTGCAATAAGAATTATTCAGATTTATGCCCGGTTTTTCAGTCGCTCAATAGACAGTTTATGGATCCAATAGCACTATTGAATCAATAACCATGTGTTTTCAAATGCAAAAAAAAGTTATTGATTCGATAAGTTTATTGAACGACTGAAAAACCGGGCATCAATGTAATAAAAACAGTATCAAATGATAATACAAGTTGCGCTTAGCTTAATAACATAAGCGCTCCTAGCTTCAACGTAAAGAACTATGTGGCCTAGAGTCTTGATTAGAGCAATAAACGGCACAGCGTTTCCAATCCCATGAGATATCTACCTACGTAATGCTTTCTTTATGTTGTTATAAGCACTGAGCTAAATTATCCATCTGGAGGTAGCACTGATTGAAAATGCTGGGTTCCGCCTATATTTTTTTTCAATAGCATACTGTTCTTGAGAAAAAAAATTCAATCCTCACTTCATTGCCAACTCAATTTTTTGGTACTACATACTGTATTAGAAAAAAAATATTTCATCCTCACTTTATTACCAACCTAACGAAATTAGACGGAACACTAATCCTGCTAGCAGCCCTAGCTTGTGCTACCTCCAGATGGATATATTTAGCTCAGTGGTTATAAGAATATGTTTTGATAGATTCACACCTCAAAACATGTTTTAATCTTAACGGAGTTGTCATAAAAACATGTTTTAATGGATGCACACCTCACTAGCAGCCGTGTCGCCATGCACATGCAGATGAGAGGGCGCCTGCGGCTGTTGCTTGTCATGCTGCGTCGCCTGCTTGTCGTGATGCTGCTTCTTCGACTTGCCTCCCGTCGACGAGTTGCGGTCCCTGTTGAACAGGCGGCTCTTGCGGTCTCGGTCGCTCGCCTCCTGTCAAGCGCATCGACAAACACACAAATCATGCACTATTCTTTCGAAACAAGTTTTTGTTGCTTTATTTTTGTCTGTACATGGATTGGATTTCAGTAGTTGAACAATGTTTAGATGGTAGTTCACTAGCTATTGAAGAATGAACTCATGAATCTGAGTTTATTTGTGGCTAAAAAGGTTTCAAACTCAGTGTTTCTAAGCTATGTGTCCACGATCAAATTTTTCATCCAATTCCATTCAATAAAAAAATCTTCAACTAACAACTGATAAGGTAAGGCACCCCTACACAAGGCATACCTATGGAATTATGTCTCATTATAACAGTCCATGTCTAATGTAAGGGTACTTACATTTAAAGAACAAAATCTTTTCCAATTTTGTTTGGCGTTTTTTATTCTTCCACATCAACTTTTAAATTCAAAATTTATAGTTATCATAGTTTCTATAAATATTGTAATGTGGATAAATGGTTTTACTGTACAGTGCCCATGAATTGAGGTGATAGACATTAATAAAGTACGGCTGACGGTCTTAAGCTAGGCGTACACCGGTTAGTCAAGACAAGACAAGACGAGATTAGTCACGTTTAGTCACAGTAATTTACATAGTTGCTTATGAAGCAACACACACCGATTAGTCATTGCATCGGTGTGTGCTGCTTCATAAGCAACTATGTGAATGACTGTGACTAAACGTGACTAATCTCGTCTTGTCTTGTCTTGACTAACCGGTGTACGCCTAGCCTAAGATCAAGCCACATAGTGTGTGTGTAATATTAATTGTATTTCTTGTATAGTATTGTTTCTGATGAATAAAGCACTTCAAAAAAGTAATAATAGAGTAAGGTTATAACCATTGTCTGATGTAATAACGTAAAGCTACAATTTTTGTATGAATTGTATGCCACTAGTACTAAAAATTTCTAAAAACTTACTACATTCAAAAGTCGAGTACTATATTCTACATTACGTATCCTTCGGTCAATATGAAGTATGAACTTGAAAACAACTCAACTCAAGCAAAAAGACAAACACACACGACATTATAATGTTCAAGTTATTAATGTTATCTAAGCACGATCATTACCTTTTTGTCGTCAGAAGTTTTGGGGGGTGAAGCGGGAGGGGGAGGGGGATCACTGTCAGTCCAGTTCTCAGGATGTGAGTCAGAGTCGGCTTTCTTTGAGCTCTCGTCACTCAATCTCTCCAAGCCCCTTTCAGCTGCAATTACATTGAATTTATTCATTACAAGCAAGTACACAACATATGAGAAAGATCTTGCCTACTACAAACAACCTCTACTAAAGAAGCACTATGAAAGCTGCTTTCATAATTTTGATTTTTACAGTCACAAATTATAGAATAGTTCTATTTCAACGGTCAGTTTGATAATGATAATGATACACAGAATAATTGTAATAGATTACATGAAACTCCCTAATGATTCAACTGTTCTTCAATAGTTAAAAGTGAATTAATGAACAATTAAGAGATATTGTCTAATAAATAACAAAAGTGTTAAATGTTGATCATTTCTCTGTAACCAGACTTGATGTGAATATATAAATGAAAAACACTTGCAATCACCTATCAACAGTCAGCAGTCACTCATCAATTATAATCAGTCAGTTAAAAATGAATGAATTAACAATTGAGAGATATTGTCTAATAAATAACAGTACAGTGTTAAATGTAAGCAGATTTGATGAGAACATAGAAATAAAAAACACTGACAGCCACCTATCAACTAAATTCAACTATTAATTGGTTTTTATGAATAGCGAGTAATGCTGGGAAATAATACACATTGTCTGATTGTACGTTATCTGCTTCATCATAAGTTCATCTCATAGGCCTACTCAGTGGTCCACCATATTCTTCCTAAAATTCCAAGGTGAAACACCCTTTCGAATCTACACAAGTAGAAAACCACAAAAATGGTTTATTAGCTCAACATTAAAGCGAAACATACAACAATTAATAGCGTACACAGAATAGTTAATGCTATCTGTCGTGATTAATTCTGAATAGCCCAAGATTGAAGCAGATATAAGATTCTACATTATGTTAATGAAATTGGCTACCGCTCGCTAACTAGTTCCTAATCTAATCAATAAAAGCAACAATGAATTAACATCTATTTAAATAATAATTATAGAAAATCTTTCAATTCTCTAAATAAAACTGACTATGAGAAATATACACAATGATAGGAAATATTGAATTAGTACACTGAAAGACTGTACAAACAACGACTTGAAAGAAAGTTAATAATAAAGGTTCATTAATGAATAACAAACTGAACACTTTTTGATAGAATAAATTATAACAGACAGGTGCAGAAGAGCGATGAGCATGCTGGAATAGAAAAGAAGAGTGACTTACCTCGATAGAAGTGATAAATAAAACGAGAGACAATACGAATAATATCATATTAATATTTATAATAATTCTATTATCCAGGCTGGTAGAATGATCGAAATTAATATTAAAGGCATCCAAAATCAGTGGGGATATAAGGTTTGTGATGGAGTAAGACTTGAAGGTGGTCGATAGAGCATTCATTTAGGAAGAAGTAAATAGTGACATTGATTTTCAAAACACAAATAATAGAATAGGAATGAATTGAAACGTTGAAAAAAATGTTTTGGAACATTTAAGCAAACATCGATTCCTAGAATTTAAATCACAATTGAAAGGAAAGAGGAGCGCAATTAACGTGGCTCCCAAGCCAAAACAATCGTATGAATCGAATCTAGTACTAAGAATTTTCACGTTACTACATTTCAATTACCCGTACTTTACTTATTCAATTATTATCTTACTTCATTGAACTCCAATGAGAAGCTCCTGAAGAATTTACTCCAAAGAACCAAGAAAAAAGGGAGATTAAGGCCAGACTTTTTTGTTTAAGCTGAGTTCAATGAAACTATAGTACGGTTTGAGCTGTAATGATCTTGATTTAAACTTGGTTTAAACTAAAATTATCTTGATTTGAACTGTGTATCAACCAATTTTAAACCAAGCAAATAACAGTTGAAAACAAGTTTAAATAGGCTACAGTTTCGTTGAACTTACCAAAAACCCAGATAATTACAGTTTAAACTGTAACTTGGTTTGAACTGAAATAATCTTGATTAAAACTTTGGAACTACCAATTTTAGGCCCGTATTAGACGATCATATGTTTTATAGTAAATCTTTTATGAAAAATCTTTGACGAACATCTTGGATAGTCTTTTAGGGCATCTTTTATAAAATATTTATTATAAAACATATAGTCATCTAATACTATAGTCGTCTAATACGGGTCTTACGCCAAGCAAATAATAGTTTGAAACAAGTTTAAATACAGTTTCGTTGAACTTGATCAAAAAGAAGGTAGTGCAAAGACTGCAAACTGGCCCTAGCAATGAGGCTAATGTTAGCTATATGGCCCTAAGGAAGGATTGCTCAGTTGCAGACATAATTTTTCCCAAGAGACAGTGACTAATCACGAGTTACACCAATTTTACTATTTATTTTTTTTTAGACAGAACTCACCTGTATTGAAAGACGGTGGAGCAGCCAGCGCCTGCCAGTGGAGAGATCCGATCTGCGACTTCCTTCCTGCAGATGCACACACAAGCAAGCGACTACATAGCACAGCAGGCAACACAACACAAAACCTAACCTAACCTAACCTTTTTCTACCTAGTCTAACTCTGTAGAACTTGATAACTCATTACTAAAGACAATTGGAGTACAAGACAACTTGATGTTTACGTTCTACACTATTTTTTTAATATACATTTCATTGAATTAAAGTTAAAAGATTAAACTTGTAAGATTTCGACTCAAGCTCCAACTGATGACATACACGACCATGAACATGAACATGGAAACTCATCTTTCTTGACATGAAACTTTAAACATAAATATTTTATGTTCACAAAGTTTTTTAATAACATAAACCTTTCAGTAGAAATGAACAATATAACCTATTGAAGTTTATTTCATTATTTGAAGATAACTGAAAGATTAAAAAACGATTTTATCAGAATTTTAGATGGAGTTCATTTTGAATGGGGTCTAACAATCCTTTGCTATTGGATTATTGTGGATGGAGAGAAGAAGATGTAATTAACACAATGTCTTTGCCCTAGAAATGGTTATTGAAAAATATTTCCAATGGTTATTGGAAAGCACTAAGAATTTAGTTCAATAACTCCTATTTTACACAATAGTCACCTAATCTGGTAGAAATAATCATCTATCAAATCTAAACGAATCACCTTGCCTATTTTCAAATCGATCAGAACTTATTATAGGATTTCTGTATTTTGAATAGTGTTCCTTTAATATTTATGGCTTGTTCGCTAATTATTCAAAGTTTTGGGATTTTAAAGACGATTTGCGACAGCGTTTTTACGCCACAATAATAGAATTTGATTTATCGTAACCAAGAAAGATATTCACTTTTTCAATATCCTCATCAACTTCAATATTTGTATAGTAGACACCAGAACCTCAACTATAACGTATTATAACGAGTTAAAAATGATAACTCTTAGCTATGGATAACTATTAGCGTAGAATGATAACAATAACGCTTTTTTAGAACCATTCTTTTAAAACAGAAGAATTAATGAACTTATATGGAAAAAGGTGTTGGCGAAGAGTCAGATACTGACAGAATAATGAGAAACAAGGAGGTAACACGAGAGCAGAAAGCAAACATGATACAGCGCAAATTAAAATTGATTTATTCAAAGCAAGAATGACAACATGGGAACAGACAGAAGTAGAAAAACACACACAAGCTCATGCTCACAAGAAGACATCAAAACTGATAGCAGGAGTCTGGATTAACGAAGCAAGAGATGAAATATTGGGAATGAAAACGAGAGTTTCGGATAGCAATGGTCCTGATTGATTCAATTTTCAGCGGTTTGCCCTAAAAATCAAACGTGATGCTTTAGAATGGAATCGAGAAAGGAAAACACCAAAATTCAAACACTGCCATTATCAAATAAGCATTTATCGAGCTCTCTTGTATTAGACTATTCTTTATGGCCACACTTAGACGATTTTGTGTGCTGCACAGCATGCTACCAATGCTCAAGTATATGCAGCATACTGTGCAGGACACAAAAATAGACCAAGTGTGGACATAGGGATTGAACTAGTTAGCAGACTTCAAACATACATTAGAAATTATAAGAATTACGTCAGACACTCAAAATTATTACATCTAAGGCCATGATTTTTTTAATATTTCAACTTTAAATATGAAAATATATGAACATCCAGAGAAAAAGAAGCATCTACGTAACACAGAATGAATTTTTTCCAGTTAGCTCACCAGAGTCTACTTGAAGTTGAAAGAGAAATCACAGAAGAAATAGACAAGGTTAGGTTTGTGGATAAGTTAATGAATAGTCATGCGAGATCAAGATAGAGTAATATTTGGTTGAGCCCTACATTATTAATTGAAAGATAGTTTGAAAAATTGAAATTCCTGAAATACAGTACAATGAGATAGATAGAATGGTTATGGCGTTATAGCACAGGCATTACAACAGAGTTTCAGGGTCCTTTTTGTCTGCTATTGCAGAAAAGAATGGATTGCGGGACAGTAATGCAAAATATGGTACCATTAAACATTTAAAATTATGACTTTATTGCTATTGATCAGAATTATCATGCATAACAAGTATTCTTTATTGCATCTCCATTGAGTCATGAAAACAAAATATTGATGTTAGAATTGTTCTGGAATGAGGACAATATACTAAACTACAGATCTATTTGTTGGAAACAAATCTATCTGTTATTACAACTATCTATATTCAACAAGTAGTAAACATATATCTATTATGAAATGTTATCGATAAAAATTTATTATAGCTAAAACAACTTTATTACTTTCCAACACAACTCCAAACCCAAACAACAGAAATACGAACTCCAACTAACAGAAATACATTATAATATAAATCTGAAGAAAATACATATTTTTTAAATACCTCTCTACAATGACATATCAAGCTTCAAAAAAGACTTCAGTATAAAAGCGACGTTCAAGAATAAATTTATTTCTAATAATACCTACTACAGTACTACACCTAATGAATTATCAATGTAGAAAACATATATACGTTATTCATTTAAAATTTATGATCTACTTCTAAGGTTCTAAAATAGAACTTCAAGTTCAATAATTATACTGACTACACTGAACAATGATTATGGAGAATCCCAAAGAACAACATAGAAAATTAAACTTCCAAGATAAAGGGATAGTAATACAACCGTCAATTTCAATCTTTTAAGATAAAATAATCGGCGATCACTTTAATCGGCTTTTATGCAACTGAGCGCTGATGTTAGAAAGCTATATACATAGAATATATGTTTTTCCTTAATTATTGGATTATTCAATTTCATATATTTTTTCTCTATCTATTACCACAGACAACACTGTTGATTGTGACAATAAAAATAGTTTTATATGACTATAACTATAACAATAGTTATTGTGTAATTATAAACAATAACTGTATAGTTAGTCTATGCTATTACTTTAACCGCTTCTATGTACATGAAAGTTACAGTGTGATAGAATCAGCTTGTGATCGTCTACAAACGTTTCAATATTATTGGTGTAAAAGCTTGGCAGTTATTCAAGCTGAAAGCGTACACGGTGAATTCAGTGAGAAACAAGCAATTTCATAGGAAGTAAGTTTATGAGAAGTGAAACTTACCAGGCACGTTCAGAGTGTCTGCATGCAGCAGAGACCGACTGCTGGAGAAGAACGGCCTCAGAGACGGCTTTGGGGTTGACGAGATGCTCATTGTATCGATTTCGGGACCCGAATCGCTCAGGTCTTCCAGCTCTTCAAACAGATCTTCGATGTCCGCTGGATCCATGTCTCCACCTACATTATCACGTTCAATAATGTATTGTCAGTACATTGAATAATAGATTATTACACAATTCCCTTTTGTAGAGGAAGACTCTGGGCAAGTTTTCAGCAGCTTTTATACATTTGGGGAAGTAGCCTAGCAACGTTTTCATTGTACTGTAAAGTTTATTTGTAGAAATCTGGTTGATGTGGAACTCCACAATGAAATAAAACACTAGAGGGTATTGTCAATTCCACTGTTCAAACACTAGAGGGTATTGTCAATTCCACTGTTTAAACAGTGGAATTGACAATACCCTCTAGTGTTTTATTTCGTACTGTAAAGTATTGTATAGTAATGTGTAGTATTGTAAAGTATTGTATTGAATAGTATTGTATATTCAAAACTCACAACCACATTTATAAATTCAAACATTTGAAAAACCACAATACAATCGAATTATATTATAACATCTATTAATGGAGCATCATAGCAATAAAAGATTCATAAAAAATCTTTAAAAAACTAGAAGAAAACACTATTAAACATTGTCGATTCAAGCTCTTTATTTCAGCTTTGAACCGCGATTACGTGGCTTCAGCAGTCATATATTCTTCTAAAAAATATTTTCTCACTAAATTGTTTCACTACCAAACAATGTCTATCAACCCTTGTCTGTGCTGCCAGTCAATCAACTAGTGCTGAAATGAAGAAGTGAAATAGAAAATTTCAAATATTGTTTTATTGCATTATGGAGTTCCACAATACCAATGAAGATCCTAGATATGAGTTATAAGAATAGATTTGAAAATAATCAAGAAGGAATTTTCAGATTTCAGATTGGTCTGAATACAATTCAGAATAATCAGTATAACCCAGATGCACGAATAAGGTACTGTATGTTAATCTTTTTATCTGTAATGCTAATGAGTAATCGAATGAGGATTAACATGAATCTACTTTTGTGTAATTGGCTCAAGTGATTTACTTTATAACAACAATTAAGTTTCAGCGTTCAATTACATTGTAGAACCCCTTCCGAAATTTTCACTGCAGTTACATTTGGATTGAATTCATTTTATTTGGATTTTCCATTGGTATAAGCAAGGATGTTATTGTTAATGATGAGTACACACCAGAAAGTTTTCTCCCGATTGTTTCCCTATCAGCAGCCAATCCTTGCAGATCCTCGCTCACTCTGAACCTCTTCAGCAGGGAAATAAACTTCTGTTTCAGGTTTCTTTGCTGGAAACAAAAACGAATACACATTTCAAACACACTGCAAGGTTTTTTAGTAAGACAAATTCCAGAAATGAAACGATAGGCCACTCAAATAGGAGAGCCAATGCCCAATTTAATTTAATTTCTTCTCTAGTAAAGACATTATTGTGGATAGATAATATTTTCATTTATTCAATAACACACAATTCCCAACAAAAGCCAATAATACATTTTATTTAAGCCAATTCAACTTTCATTACATATTTCATTTCATTACATTGAAACAACAAACAATCATCTACTGTATAATAAACTCATTATATATCTGGTAAACTGAAAAAACTTCAATACAATATAGGGTTAGGTTACCTACTACCCGATTCTAAGCTCCGTGTCCCTGGGAGGAATGAAATACGTCATCGAAGACCTGTTTTTGTAGTGTATAAGAGTGCTATCTTCGTCTCTCCTCTTCATTCCTCAGGGACACTGAGCTTAGACTCGGGCAGTAACAAGAAATTGTATTGAGACACTATAAAATAAGGATTTTGATATATTTAGGGCCAGTTCATAAGCTCAGGATTTAGCCAAGTCCTAGACTAAAACGGGTGGCCACCGTAGCATCGACAAACGTTAGCCTCGACACTAAGTACTAAGGGCTCTCTATGCTGCTAATCCACTAACCTGTCGAGACAAACGTTTGTCGATGCTACGGTAGGCACCCGTTTTAGTCTAGGACTTGGCTAAATCCCGAGCTCATGAACCGGCCCTTAATGATAACTTCCAATGTATTCTAATTATTAGAAAGATAATAAGAATTCTACTGTTTTTAGGAATAGTATAAATATGTAAACGTCAGTTCCAAAGCCATGCGGAACATCCGAGAGTGTTCCTCTATTATTGACTATAAAATGAGTCCTGGGATAAGAAACATGCCCCTGAACATGAGGCAAGTGACAAAAGTAGAAAGAATATGAATGACAATCACCCTGGCATTGGCGGGGATTTTGGTCTTCCTGGCTCGCCGCTCTTCCAGCATTGGTTCGGAGTCGGAGCCCTCCACCTCTGCCTCCCCCTCCCCCTCCTCGTTGCTGCTGAACTCCTCGTCATCGTCCGAGAAATCAGCCACACGTCCTGCAACATTAAAATTAAAACATAATGTCAAATTAAAATAAAATATAAACTGTTGGTGGAACTGCAGAAAAAATAATAATATCAAGCGAAACTCATCCAGAAACATTACATAGAAAATTGTGTTCTATTCATGTACCGGTATCTAAAAGATTCTACAAAACGATTTTCAAAATACTAATACTAAGAGACTAAACCAATACTAATACGAGACTCTATTACTAATAGATCAATGATAGAATTGTACTTCCTTTTTTATTATAGAAGTTTAAAAAGATGACGGGTGCCCACACAGAACTAATATACCTAAGATGTACTCAATTGTCAAATGTACTCAAAACCTCAATGTACTTGAAATTATTTATTCTACGGTTCATTTTGGAAGATTTTTATGATTTAATTTTGTATAATAGTTTATGTATATTGTTTTTCATACTTTATTTTTTGCATTATGTAGTAATGTACAGTAATATTAATTTAATTTGACGATTTGTATTCGATAGATAGATAGATAGAGATATATATCATTTCTCGACGTTGCTGATGACCGAAGAGTTCGATGGCAAAGAAATAATAATTATCTCTCCATCTATTTATCTAATAGCCAAGCGTCAAATCAAATGAATCGCAGTGTACTCTTCACAACTCACAGATAATGATGGAGAGATATTCATTGTAGTATCATCATCATTGTATCATCTGTGCAAATGAATTAATTTGAATAGAATGATTTAATAACTCAATGATGAGTTTAAACATTACAAGATAATACGAAATTGGGCAATCATGTTTGATAATAACTGTTGATTACAAAGTATCATAGCGGTTTTGGTGTAACAATAATTGTTGAAAGGTTAACCATTGGATGAGGGGAGTTGAATAGCACACTTTGAGAGCATATTGAGTGTTGTAAGGTAGCCTACTTGTTGCACCTTAGTCGCTAGATGCACAAATAACCAACTACAGTATTATACTAACTAAAGTTGTACACTAATAACAGTCATTATCTATTTGAATACATTTGAACATGTTTTGAATATTGTTACTCTCAAAGTAATGATATTTGGTTCAACTGACCGGCATGAGGCGTATGCTTGGCCGAGTCTTCGTGGTCCACCGGCTGACTATTGAGCGACTGCACAATGATCCTGGCTACTACGTTACTATTGCTATGGCCTTTTACATCAGTCTTGATATCGCTGACTAGATCTAGTTCCAAGTCCATCTGCCTCTGTAGGACCTGCAACACAACAATCAATCAATCAAATTTATTCTCAATCCTTAAAAAAAAATACATAAGCATACAGTATTAACTGATCCAACAAACCCAAGCATGATACAGTATTACAATTGAAAGGAGATTACACAAATTCAATGGAAAGAAACAATATACCAACAAGACATAGCGTCTGAGCGTGGGCATGAGTTGTAGACCTTAATATTATTATCAATTATGCAAAAATTACAATTTATTACAAATAACGAAAAAACAACGAAATCTACTGTCTAACCAGTTTGTTGAGTATTTATGTGTATATCATTCATTTTACTTATACAGTAGTGGTGATACTCTGTCAATTACAATAAAGTGTTGAAAATTCAGTTCAGCAATGCAGCTTTCTCTGGTGATCGACGTTTTTTGAAACTTTTCTATTTATTGAATTACATTTTGACAATTTTGAAGAAACAAGAATATAAATATCAATATTGAGACACGTCTAATTTTTTTAAAATTATGAAAACTGTTGGAAGTAATCTTATTTCCTTTTAACGAAATACGAACAAAAATGTCAATATTAAAGCACGCCATCTAACTACAAAATCTGTTTAAAGTTATCTCATTTTCCTGTAATTGTCAAGTTTTTGAAGTGCATCAATGAAACGCCCGTTCTTGAGTAATTGTATCAATAATATTATAAACAAATACTAACCAAATAGAATGCCTTATTTGTACTATAGTACAAATAATACAATAATATGAACTGTAAACATTAGTTCTAAGGTTAAGTGTAAGAGAGGACCTGCGAGTCCTAACTTCGCCTTATATTTTCAAAGACAATAAAATAAATAAATAAATACTACAGCTGAGTGCAAATTGGATTTTTTCCATTTTATCTAGTTCTATCAGATTTTGTTTACTTACTGTACTAGTAAAAAATGAATTACTAGCCTCTTTTTTAAATATTACAGTATAGTAAGAACAATATCTCAATTACCAAAATAAAATCGAAAATTATTTTAAAGCATACCTGTGACATATTGATAACACCTTCCGCCAGTGTTTTATAGCCGAGAATTGTACGATTTTTATATCGCTTTCTTCTCTGTAGCATCACATGTAGTTTGTTCCCGTCTCTTTTCAGGAAATGAGGATACTGAAAAATACAATATAGATTTATAGTCTAAAAAAAACAAAAACAAAGAAAAAACAGTTGGTATTGCGATTATGTAAATTATGTACATCACATCTATAGTTTCCGGGACTATGTACTGCACGATGCTCAGCTCTGTGTCCCTGGGAGGAATGCGATATGTGATCGAAAACCGGTTTAGAACCATAAGGAGAACCATAATAAGACCATAAGAGTGCTTTCTTCGTCTCTCCGCTTCAGCCGTCAGGGACACGTAGCTCATCATCGGACAGTAGCATGCAATGAAATTTATTTTGAAGTTCTTTAAATTAAAATATTGCTTATTTTGTTTTATACTCAAATATGATTGATTAATCATATCCGTACAATATCCAGGAGAGGTGTCAGAGAAATAAAATATTTACTGTGATATTAAATATCTATAGTACTCTATTACTATAAATATTTGTAATATAACTGTAAATATTATTTACTGTATTATTAAATATTTATATCCATATTTACTGTAGAGTAAATATTTACTGTATTTGAAACCCCAGCAATGTACTTTACGTTGTTTACGAAAACAATACAATTACTGGAAATAACAACAAATACAATGACTTGCTCAACTCCATTTAAACTTGACATCTTTGAAAAACAAATTACCAAGCGGAAGACCATTTAAAGTTAAAAATGTAATAATGTTTCACATGGTATGGTAGGTAGACAATACATAAACATTGATAAAAGATGAAATTTTCAATTTTCAAAGTCCTCAAATAAACCTTCAGATAACAAGATACTGTTTCGTTTTTCTTAACAAATTTTGTGCGATTGGCAAATTTGAGATATGAGATGAGGATACATGAAGATCTGCTGCAGATTAAACATATAAATTGAATTGCAGAAAATAAAAAAAACATTTCCATAACCACAACAATTCATTCGACAATTTGTTCCTGTCCAGTATTCGTATACCTATCTTCAAAGTACCAATTGACATTGACCTACTGTATTTGGAAATACACTTTCCTTGAAAACAAAAACTTTCATTTTAGAAACATCTAATTCTATTAATAGAAAATGAAAATTGAAAATGAAAATGCAAGTGAAAATAAATAATATTCAATGTTTAGAAAGTACTTACTTGAAGAGAGAAATGGAGTTGAAGTTCTATATCGAGCCCATTAGGAGGGAGCCCAAATTCATTGGATCGCAGAGTTCTTTTTGAGCCCTACAATAAAACAAAATATTTTTGACTTCAAAAACAACAGGAAAATGGCAATTTATTAATTAATACTACTAATTTAGAATGAATGTGGAAATACAGTATAAAGTGTTCATCAATGCTTCAACAGCATTATAGTTATAGTTATAGATAAGTTGAACACACAGTAAAAAGTGATTAAGATAATCTATTGTGAATCATTTTGTAATCATTTTGATGGTTTTTCATAAAATTTGTATTCTGATTTGTATCTTGATATATGTAAAAATGTTTATCATGTCATGTTAGTCACAAAACAAACTAAGTGATTATTTGAAAACCATTATTGCTTGAGTATTTTTCAACTAAGATTCGTATTTTCATATCTGTAATAATGTTAATAATAATCATGGTAGCCACAAAAAGTGATATCTTTTATTTATCACCCTGATGTGTCATTGGTAATTGAAGTTAATGAGGAATTAAGTACCTAATAGCTATTTTAGCTTGAGTGCTGTCATATTGGGGGAGTAATTACGAAGCTCCACTTCTATTTCACTACCATTTTAAAAATGAATATTTCTTAACTCGTCCAATTTCATTAACTTATACAATACATATTTTCTTCACAAACGTTGTAGAACAACTCACTCTTAAATAATTCCTCTTTCTAATCAATACCACAGGGAAAACACCTTTTGCAACGTTATTTCTTTTTTGTCAAATATTCTAGGTACTGAAATTTGAAGACAAGGGAAAATGAGGAGGATTAGTACTACAAGATGTTAACATAATAATTCTCTTAAAAATCACTAAATCACAATCACATTCAAACAAACAAAATAATTGTAGTAAGGTCAGTTACACCTTAGTCAAATGTTATAATTATTATGGCTTAAATCATATTTGAATTTGAATTTTATTCTCAATACAAAAGTACACACATATAATACTGAAATCATAGATAATAATAATATTGTCAGCTAGTGATATTGTCTCTGGTTATATAACTTTAGTTAACAATATTACGAATTTTTGCTCCATTGGAAATCTAGAGTCCATTATCTTAACTATTAAAATATAAACTAAGAGGATTTTATTTTTAAGTATGCAAATGTTGAAATTCTAGTCGCTCAGTCTTTTTGTATTCTTTTATGAATAGTTGGTTATTCAATATTCATAAATTAATAGATTAGAGGTAATTCTTTCTATCGCGATATCTATATCTATAAAGCGTACTAATCTAAACATCATAAGAATACCAAGAAAAATCTCTCTTGAGTACCTTTACCTGCATTTTTACAGCAATGGTAATGGAAGCCAAGTCTGAGCCGAGAGCTTTGAAAACAACCAATCGTGAGAGCGTCAGCGAGCACAGCCTGAAACAATTAACAGAAATTAATATTAAAAAAAAGTACAAATGACGGAAATTGTCTTGATTGCTCATTGATTAATCTATGATAAGAGTGAAAGGCGAACTGATTTTCTTGTAAATTGAATTTTAAACTGTATAAATACTTGAAAAATAAGTATAATTAAGTTGATTTGATGACACTTCACTGTAAAGTGTCCTAGAAATCGATTTGAAACAATTACTGAACCTGAAATGTCAACGTCAACTTCTGTTAAGCCTGGATATATTTTGTTAGACAAGTTTCTAACGTAGATAAAACTTGCTGCAGACGCTGCAGTATTCCAAATACGAACAATTTCTACCTTTCAACTGACCAATAATCATCAAACGATGATTATCAGCGAACGCGTCAAACAAGATGAACTAGGAAAACTCAACACAAAAAACCTGTCCATAGATTGTTCGAAAGGTATTTATTTGCAAACTGCAAATAACAGTTTTAACAAGCAAAAATTAGTTGCAATGATCATTCAAAAACTATGATGGAAAAGGTTCAGTATTTGAAAACAAGTTCGAGTTGTAGGGAACCAACTCCAGGTTATCTAAAACAATAATATAATAATGTATGTAGATACAGAGTCTAGAGAATTTTCATACCTGCAAATACCATTTTCAAATTTCAATCACAAGAAAATCCCATCTTCTTAATAATCATGGAGAAGTATTCTCAGTTTTGAAAATTTGATTCATTACAATCATTGACTCAAACAGAAGCAGGATTACCTCAAGTAAGAATAATGGATTCGATTGACAATTCCATTTCATTTACATCAACTCTTATTTCTATCAATTGCCTGCTTACATTTTGCAACAGATAAGAACAAATTCCGAATAGCTAACTGTGTCATTTATTATTCTTGGTGAAATGAAAGTTTTCCCATCCCAATCACCAATCTAATCTTCATAAATTCAAACGTTTTATTCCAAAACGATCGTCTTGGAAAACTATAAATCACTCGATAAACATTTCATTCTCCCAAGTTTCTTCATATATCAAGAGGAGCCTCACAAAACATGAAACTTATCCTTGAATGTTATCTAATTTCATAATCCAATTCAGATCGTATATTTCAAATTTGCAATAATTGACTTTGGAAAGTTCACAGTTCAACAAGATTATCTCGGGAATATTAATTACACGTTAAGCGCGTCGACGCATTAACTGCGAGCTTATCCTTTCAACTTGGAAGCTTCTAATTGAAGAAGTTTCACAGCAGCCATTCACTTATCGGGTTAATTAGAAGGCTGTGGCCCCGACACCAAGACTGTGGCATGGCATAGGATCCCCTGCGCTTGTCAACAGGCGTCAAGTTGATTCAACTGACAACAAATCCAAAACAACTGACTTCAACAAGGAAGTATAATCTGTTTAAAATCTATCAGCACACATAAAATGAAATAATTTTTGTTTACGGAACTCAGCTATTGTTATTGAAATTGACTGCTTAATTGCCATTGATAAGAAATGACTGTTTATATCGGGTAAGAATTCTCAATCTAGGTCAACAATGCTAGAGCTGAATTCAACAAATTTTCATTTATCTTTTGTAAACAAACAATAATGCTGCAATCATGTAGCTTGATTTGACCTTCATAATGGATACATAGCGAATTTGTTTCTTTGAAAATTGTGTGAAGAAGCTAATGAATCACATAGGCGTGAATTACATAGTTTCAGAGTGATGAAAATATCATAGTTTCAGTTGATTGTCGTTTGCGAAAATTCACACGTGGAGCTTCTTATCTAACCAAGTCTCTACTAATACTAGATTCAAAATTGATCAGAGCATCAAAACACAAGATCTATACGTTTCAGTTTCAAACTACCTATAATAATTTTGCTACACTTCAGCTTTGGTACACTCCCTGAGGCAAGAAGGCTACTATAGAACCTTGTAAGCCATCTTCTTGTGTTGGGGCCAGAATGGATGAGGAACTCTGGGAATATATCATCAATTCCAGCAGCCTTTCTCTTCTTAATTTTTGAAAGTGCATTTTCCAGCTCCTCCACTCTAAAATTTTCACAAAATTGAGTCCTTGATGGGCAACTAGACACCTTTGCTGCTAGAGATTTCTGTATCCTTTTTGTGAATTTCTTTGAGCCTTGGCTTCTTGCAGTTTGCACAATTCTCTCAGCAATGGAGTCAGGATCAATGCCTTCAGCTCTTGGTCTGTTGTTGCTTTCTGTGTTGAGGCGCTTCAGGAGGGTCCATGCCTTCTTGCTAGAGTGGCGAAAGTTCATCTGTTCAACAGTTTCCCTCCATTTCCTCTTCCGGCCTTCATCCAAGGATTGCAGGAGAGCATCTGCAGCTGTTGTATCTCCAGTGTGTTTGTATTGATCATACAATGCCTCTGTTTCTGGACTCCATCCTGGTATGTATTGTTTACGATACCCCCTAGGAATGCATCTCTTGGCTGTCCCAATCACAACACCAATGAAACGCTCATAGTTCTCTGCCTTAGGAGGAATCCATCTTATATTTGAGTCAAGGCTTTTAGCATATTTATTCCAATTGGCCTTGTCAAAGTTCCACCTGGGCTTGGGGTATGAGTTTATGAGGCCCACTTGAATGCCAATGGTCAGTATGACAGGCCTATGCTGGCTGTGTGGAAATCCATCAAGAACAGTGCGAGTAGCACATATTGGGATTCCCTTAGGGTCTTTGCTAACAAAGCACAAGTCAGGATTATTTTCACTGGCCCATCTGGCTGACAAAAAGGTGCCTCTGTCCTTAGCTGAGAAAACCAAGTACGCATCTGCGCCATCTGCCCAATCCACCAGGCTATTTCCATCACTGTTACATCTATTATAGCCCCAGAATGTGTGATGGCTGTTGAAGTCCCCCATAACCACGGATGGGTGCTGCAGTGGTGGCAATGCTGGAGTAGGCCAAGTTATATTAGGAGGTTTATATACATTGGTTATGATTGTGTCATTCAACTGGACACTGAGCAAGAAGATGTTGTTTGTAATCTTTGCGTCAATCAGTGAGCAGCCTAAGATTGAGCTTCTAACATATGTGGCCACTCCATACTTTTCATAATTTTATGATAAGAGCATCGAAGTTCTTGAATTCAACAGGTGAAGAAAAATCCAAAAATAATGGAACAAAAAGTAATATGAATGTTAATCAAATATTAGCTCTATTCGCAAATTGATACATGTTTGAAATCAAGTATAACGATCATCAGTTGCATGTAATTGAATTACGCAATAATAGACAATGTAGTCAGAATATTCCATTATTGAAAATAGGATTAATTTATTTTGTCGAATGAATCTATTTAGAACTCAGATACTGTACAATGATTCACAGTAACAGGTGTTCGTAATTATGCAGTTTAGAAAGATTTTTTTATACAAATCTGTAATTGAATTTATTATCATATTGCACTTATTTTACTTTCATTATTCATTTGCATAACGTATTGATATAGGCCTATTTAATAATTAATTTGCGTAGTTTGACAAAATTTCACAACTTAAGAACAAACGACTCTTACACCGGATGAACAATCCTACACCGGATTCAACAAAGGTTGATTTTAATATTCTCTTCGTGTTCATCAGAATCCTTTCACAGCTAGCCCGTTTCCTTTACTTGTCACTTCTTCCTTTCATCCTTAGTTCGAGATCGTTTGAAATGCACAGTGTTACTAATGAACTACCTCCACTTCAGACGATGCACTCTCTTTTAGCTGACTGAAAGGATACAATTTGCAAAAAGGCAAATGAAAAGAAACGTGTCTGAATTTGCAGGAGAAAAGGATCAGAAGATGAAAACAGGAAAGAGAAAAAGCGGAAGAAGAAAACTAAACAGTCGCGTGTATCCAATCACTACAGAGTTGAGAGTTGAATGGAGCTGACAGTGAAGTGACATTCATTTCGGTTGTTAAATTTGAGGAACAAGTGACGTGCCAATGTAAGTACGGAACATAAATAATGAAATAACGAACTTCATTCCTTTGAACAAACAAAATCATACAAAAATTTCATTTGAAAATCAGGAACTACAGTTGACCACATCATCCAGTATTCGTGGTCAATTTGTAAATAAATAAGCACAGCTCTCACAATACTTGATGGGCTTCGGTGAAATTCACTTCAAGAGTGAATTTGAAAAATAAAAGGAGCGAATTATTCATAATGTCTTTCCACTTGGATTGAAAACTTGACATTGAAGGAAAATATTAGCTGGTACTGTACATCTACAATAAACACTAATACGAAAGTAATTGACTTGTCAGTATCCCGTATTGTAAACTTGGCAAAATATTATTTCTCAAAGAAATCTTGACCAATTTTCAATAATAGTTGTGAAATATAAGCCGATGAAGCTTGTTTGTAGTAGGCCTACTGGATTTGTTCTCCTGTTCAATGTCTGTCTTTCAGAGAGGATAGGTACAACTTTTGCAAGATTACTAGACAAATCTTGTCTAGTAATCTTGCAACTTTTGTTCATTTCACTATTTCGACTATCATTTGATATCTGAAGTTTTCGAATGAGTACTGTACGCTGTACTTTTACTGGCGATATGTATTCGAATTCGAAACCCAGTACAGTACAATGGAACATATATGAAACAGAAATTAATAATTGTTGATCGCGATGATAGTGCTCATACAACTGGAAACAAATTTCCAGCGGCAATGCTCAATGCAGAGATAATAAAATTACTTTTGTTTGGCGTTGCACGATCATTTGAGCGTGAAATACACGGTTGCATAGACAGCCAAACGAGTTTCATGTGTAAAACAAATACAGAACAACAGTAGATTGAACAATTTTGCCGGCCACGCTCAATTTTCAACTTTTAGTACATTTCAACAACACACATCAGTAGGCATCAAGTTGTACATCAAGTTGTAAAATTCATTGTAGGTGTAGGATACGTGCAGGTGTAGCCTGCATTTCAATGTTATACTTTTTGTTATACATTATACTTTTTCAAATGGAGTAATACTATGTCCATATTGTGACAATAAATTTTATTCATTAAATTAAATTATTATTATCTTAGGATACTATGGATGATTTCGATAGAACACATCATAGATCACAAGAATTCAACATTCACAAGGTTTTTAATTTTCATGCATTTGTTTTCTTCCTTATTTATCGAAGTTAAGCTCTAGAGTCAAATCCAATTGAACTGTTTCGATGTGCATTGAAACAGTTCATTGGAATTCAACAGAGTTAAATTTAAATTAAAACCACTTTCCAAAGCTTGGACATTGAAAAAGGATAATTTATTCATATATTTCATCAAAAATAAGAAAAGAAAAAACAGGCATTAGCCCAAAACTTCTTCTAATCCAAAATTTAGTTGAGAAATGTACAGTACATTCGAACAGATTAAAGAAACGTTTGAAAGAGTTAAAATACCGAAAACTGTTAAATGAGATTGGAATTGAAATATATGGGTCGTATAATCCAGTAGCGCCACTCCCAAAATTGAAAACATTTCCACTTGCGACACATCGATTTACTGTAAAATTGTATGAATGAGCGGTAATGTCAAGCATTCAGAAGCATTCACCATCGTTGGGTAGAGCTTTTCGAAGTCGATTGGCAGGTTTCTTGTCCTACTTTTCAGCATTCTATTTACTCCTGTAAATCCCAGATTCTTTTCTGGATTCCGTCTGCTCCTCGGGAAAATCAAATCCTTTTCAGAAAAGCTCATATTCCTTTCTTATCCTTTTCATTCCATTCCGCTACTATCGAAGTTGTCAATGTACTGAAACAAGTCCAATCCAATTCCATTTCTCTCTTCATTGTATTACAAAGTTTTTCAACTTCATCTAAAACTTCCTTCTTTTCTTGTGTCGTCTGCACTGAAATCGTATATTGTTGTACTGAATAATTCAATATTGCTTTGCTTTTATACTACTCACCGTAGACTGCAATGTCGAGATTGTTTCATTTCTGCTGCAGCGTCAAATGATGAGAATTGCGAGGAATGGATAGTTTAGTCGTCGGCGACAGCCAACCCGTGGTCCAAATTATTATAAATAAATAAATCATACAGAAAGTTAATTCCACCGTGAATGCAATAGAAATTATCAATAGCATACACTAATTTGAGTTCCTTTAATCCTATTTATTCCTCAAAGCTGATAATCATTATTTTTAAAACCGTATTTCGTTAACATGAATGAAAAGATAGAGGTAGTTACATTAACATAAATTTATTAATACCGGTTACAGTTCCTATACCACCATCAATCAATGGTAAACTAAAGCAAAAGTAATCAGCAGCAAAACTTATTTTTTTGTACTATGTAGCGAGCGATACAAATTGATAGGTAGTTGGGTGGCCTAACAGGTTTTGAACGCCTGCTATTGGCCAACGCAAGCCACGCCCATAGTGGGAGTTTCATTCAAACGTCATCAGGTTGTAGAACCAATTGGGCGTGACTTGTATAGGCCAATAGCAAGCGTTTACCTTGATAGGTTAGCCATCTACCAATCACTCGTTCCGTAGACTATGCAGTCTATATTTCAGTTTACCAGAGATTGATAATGGTTTGAAAAACATAACTTGTATCTCGATAAATTAATGAATATGTGGTCATTACAACTTCAAGCTTTATATTCTGATGTGGATAACTGCCACAATCTTACCAAAACAATCTAATACACAAAACGTTATCATATTAATGTTACCAGAACCAGAATCGAGTTCATAAAACTATCGCTAACATTACTATCAATTTACTTATGATATATTCCAATCACATAATACGTAATTCAACTATATTTTTTTTCTTCAATTAGTAATAAATCTTCAGTGATGAAGTACTAAAGTGAAAACATAACCTAATGTCGAGTACATTATTATTTTATCAAAATTCGGGAAAGAAACGCTTTTGGAAAGAGCCAGTTGTTCCCAGAGAAAATAGAAGTAAATAAGTATTCTTATTCTGTACTCTCTGGTTGTTCCTTTCCTAAATCATATTATGACTACATAACCTATATCTTTTCCACATTTCCCATTACGGAAATTGGATGATTCGGCGAAGCGGAACACCCGAAAGGGTCTCCCCGCTAATAAAAGCCATAAGCATAATAATAATAATCATCATATTATGATGACTTGTGTCTGCATTGATAAATCAATTTAATTAAATTGATTCATACACAGATACTGTATAATGATATTTTCAAGAAAGAAAGGCGAAATTAACGACTAGAGATATTGAAAGTATAGTCGAAAACCGCATCCAGCCACCAGCCGCCCTGCGATGAAGTATAACGGGCCGCGGTCGGCTGCCGTTTCTCAAGTAATTTGACAGCTATCGTTTGTCTAACCAACAATAACCATCGTTCATCTATCCGGCTCTGTTCTGCCATCGTTTATTTTAATCAAGGCTTGCTCACCTCAAAGCCAAAGCTTACTCCACTGACCCGATTCTGTGCGCCTTTTGACGTGTTAAGACTGTCTTCCAGGCGCGCATGCGTCGACAGCTGCGACTTATATTCCTGCGACTTATATTGGGTTCCGGTCGCAACCCAACGCAGGTAACTTATCGGCTTGCCAAAGTAAAGCTCAGCGGCCACTTTCCATTCCAATCGAACTCTATCTAATCGAACATCGTGTCTCGACATGACACTACCGGCTATTAATACAACTCACACCCCGGCTATAAATAGCTGGCTATCGTGCTTATTTTGTTTACATGTCACTTCTTATCAACCATCTCTCTTAGCAGTAGCTAAAAATCACCATTACGTGAAAACATATTGATAACTATGGCACTCTCAAGTCACCAAAACAAAACTGAAACATCAATCATAATAAGAAAACTTATATAATGTGCAGCCTTACTTATATGTGAATGTGTAGCCTGTAAAGGTGTGAATTCAGTATATGGGCCCCTGCGCCCACTAAGCAACTGCTATCTGATTTCAATCAGCAACCCATCGTTGCCAGATGACTTTGGCTGATAGGTTAGATTACCCGATTACCCGAAAAACAGCCAAATGTCATCTGGCAACATTGGGTTGCTGACTGAAATCAGATAGCAGTTGCGAAGTGGGCGCAGGGGCTAAATCACAAAAAAAGGTTCTCTGAAAACCCAATATGACGCCTTATTAACCCCTTCTATTCTGAAGTATATCAATCAGCCATTCGGTACAGTAAAATAAATCTTTATATTTCTGATGGGAAGGTAAAAAATGTATAAGAAGAAATAAGCAAATTTGAACTGTACTTGAAGCACGCTATTCATTAGATCAATTGAAGAAATATAGCCTAGAGAAATAGGAAATAGCCCAAAACATTCTCCATTCCTGGATTTGTTTACATATATTTCAAATATTGAGGTGAAAATATCTAGTCCAGATTTTCTCATCAAAAAAGTAATTTGAAACTAAATACAGTATATCACATAATATACTTTTGAACATAACTAGTATAACAATTGAAAATAATAAACTTTGATTACAATGAGAAATATACATCAAGAATGGGGTGGAATTACTGTTTCTCGAGTTCATTTATTACCGATGCCGATCGGGTGGACTTATTCAGTAAAGACACTAACTAACCGAGTTTAATTTATGAGAGTAGACAGTATTCGATACTTCAATTAGGAGCATTCAATGCCAAGAATAGACAAGAATGGCCAAACGTAGTCTTGAGTTGAAATCGAAAGTCATACGTATTTCTTGTGATGAGCTATTATGACGGCTGACAGAATGACGGCCAAAAAAGTTTCGGACAGGTTAGTAGACATTGACATTGACAACACTCATCCAGTTGCTCTGAGACTGAGAACAGCTCTCACTCATACTACTTATGTGTGTCATCAACGACCAAGACTTGAAAAACAAGCTACGAGAAAGTAAAAGTGCATAAAATTATTCATTCTGCAACAATTCAAGCCGGGACTGTACCTCAGGCGAGGCGAGACTCACTGCACTTTGATAGATTTACACATAATGGTACAGGGAGAGATCAAGTTAGTATTATTATTTTCAATACCAAGACTAGAATTAGTCCTATCTTTGGTATGGATAAAGGTGTTGTACATACAATGTGTGAAAAAATGCGTACGGTACGAGCAGCGACCACATAGTAGAACATCTACTATGTGGTCGCTGGGTACGAGTATAGCGTTGGTTACATCAGACTGATTTCAGAACAACTAAGTTTTCATTAAGAAAAAAGTTTATTTTCAATCATTAATGAGTTTAATGATAGTATTAGAGATCAAATACAATTTTGAAATCATATAAAAAGTAGATCAGCTCTGATTATGATGTTGAATAATGCTGAAGTTATCGATGAAATTTTGTTAAACAATCAACTATTTAAAAAAAAAATTTCATGGAAAAGAAAAAAGTTTGAAGACGAAAATCATGAGTAAATTAAAAAATAAACAGGAAATGTAATGGAAAAGAACTGCATAGATGCGAATGACCCGAACTTGGTAACACCAAGGAAAATACAATTCCACTCTCTTGTGATAATGGAGAACTGGTGTTACTTTGTTTTGTTAAAGGTCATACAAATACCATCATAACAAAAGTAACAAACCCAACCGATTGCATGTAGAGAAAACAGCAAATCACCAAATCTTTAATCTGACCTTTGTCTTGCTGGAAAGGATGAAAATAGGATAAAGAAATGCCAAAAATTTAAAGCTCAGAACTAGGGAGATTTGATTTCCTATTGAACTATGTTTATCGTTTTGAAACTTTTCTATCATCAATATACTCTTAATTAACTAAAATAATCTGTATTGATCAACTGTTATAAAGCAGATTTACAATAAACTTTACAATAGTCAATTCTACTATATCTTCTTCAATATCTTCTTTACACATCTTAAAAACATTATCTTCCTCTTTACTCTTTCAAATTCACTTCGTTTCATATTTATAGTTTGAGCAAACGTAGCAGCCTCAGCCTGCATTCCCATTCAGAAGAGAATTTGCATAGATGTATCAGTTGACTAACAGGATAAAGTTCAACAGTTCAATGATCCGCAGGGAGCAGTGTGAAATAATCCATTATGTACTTTGCTAGCTCCCAGCCCTTTATGATTCAATTTTTCCATTTCAATGCTTAGAGTAGGTTTCATACGCGGTAATCGTATTTACTAGCGAGCACAGTTTCCACTCAACTTGTGCTTTCATATGGTGGAAACTGATGCGATATGTTTCATGGAATGTTACAAGCTTCATATTCACATCAACGAATAGACATAAAGCATCTACCAAATAACCTACAATACTCTGAAACCCATATTTCTGCATGAAACCCTACACTCTGCACGAATTATTGATGTTATTCAACTTGACGTATGATCTTGTTGTGTAGGCCTATAATTTGTCTTTCCGTCACATTACTCATACGAGTACAATACATGACGAATAGTTTTCCGCAAACCTGTCAATAACATTCACCAACTATTGTAAAATCTCATGAAATTGAATTTAATTTATTATTGATTGAAATCCCATTAATTCAGATCTTTTTTACAGATTTATGTGAAACCAAACGAACCGAGACGTGAGACGATCACGATTGAATTCACAGTGAATAGGATATTGCATCACAATTGGACAACCCTTCTTACTGCAAATTCATAGCGGATAGCTAATTGGGTCAAGAGCTCCTAATTCGAAGTTCCTTTGTCCAGTCAATCAAGCATGGAATTCAGAGCAATGAATTTCAATCTAGGCTTCTGACCAAGAATTCAAACATGAGTGTGTTTCAATCTCTTTGTTTACTCTAGCTCTAAAAGCTTCTAGAGATTTTTGCTAGAGAATAGATTGTTACAATTAGAAGCTTCTAACAACATCACTATTTGAAAATAAACGTTGTTACATGTCAGTTGAGACTTGTAATAAGCTGAAGCTTAATTGAAATGAGCCTGGAAGCAGATTTGAGTTCTCCACAAAGTCTAAGTGAGTACTCCACAAAGTTTTTAGAAATAATGGTTGGTGTAACAGTATCGGTAATACTGGTAGTAATCGAGTAACAAGCCTTTACAAATATGTCTATTATCTCAATAACCACTCAAGTTGAAAACTTTTTTGAAGTTGAAAACTTCCAAATCAGATTTCTGAGCACATTTGACAAATTACCAGACCATTTTCATACCTGAATACACCATCAGAAAGCTTTGAGATTTTTTTAAACATTGTGGTCATATCATTATCTTTCGCCATATTTAACTCGTTAACAAAAGTTTTCCAGGAACGTTCTGAAAGAGCCGTTCTCCTTAGATACTTTAATTGTCTAATTTCTAGTCTCTTTGTATGATAAAAACTACAACAATACCTCAAAGAGTTATGTATTCTCAATGTAAGTCTACAGTATTCTCAAACAGTTTTGGAACAATCAGACTATCCAGCAAGATATTAGAAATTTACTTTCTACAGATTGAAAACCAAGCCCAGATGTCCTTGAGCAGAAGATTTGCCCATATCAATGATAGTTTAAATCAATTTCCCAATTGCCAGTGTGTCTCATCGATTTGAGTGGCGAGAAGATTGGCTGACGATTGTTAGCACCCTGGTTGGGTGGGAGGGTGGAGGTGGATGATTGGGGTAATTACCATGTTGAGCCGATGATCCGGCGACACAATGGCCTCAGCTCGTCAATCATTCAGTTCATAGATAAAGACATCGGATGGATGGAGGATGGACGCGCGCCATTTGCATAATGGATTACTTCCCTCCTACAAAGACCAGGGTGGATCGCCGGTCCTCAACTACACAGAGAAAGCTACACAGTGCAACACTACTCCAGCAAAATGGATCACTAACAATCAACTAGCATGTCTGGGAAGCACTTGAGCCGTCCGCTTCCTTCTTCAACAACAGAGACATTTTCCCGCCAGGTGGAAACACCGTCGCCATCAATTATGCAGATACAGTAGTTTCTTCCTCGAACTATTTTCAAAAGTCTCATAAGTATTTCAACGACCTGCGTCTGACACGTTGTGCTACAAGAATGATCAAAGCTTTTGTGGAAAGATTTTCATGGAAATTTCGGTGGAATTCGCTTTTATAATAGCTGTTATACTCTTTTATAGCTGTATTATCACTACACCTGCCATGAGGAAATTGAATGAGTTCAATATGACCTATATCATTATTTAAAAAATACCTTATGCCGATTATTCCTTTCTTTATCACTGATGGTCGGTAAAGAGGATTGAAGTGAACCTTGAGTACTCATAAGAATCAACTTTTTAAACCGAACAGGCCTTATTAATTTGTGCAACCAGGAATGAATGTTATACATATATAGCACTTGGCAAACATGGAAGTGAAAGATTTTATCATGAAGTTTTCAAATTCAAATATTACGTACTTTATACGTGTAATTTCGTCTGAAAAGTAGGCTACTACAATGTAGTAATTCCATTTCCCCCATTGTTCTCACAGAGGCTTAATTACTTTGGGCTTTATTGTTCTTTTTTGCAAGTTTTTATGTTTTGAAGAACAATAAAAAATGCATGGAATATAATTTCATTCATAATCAATTTCATATGAGGGTTGAGTGTAAGAGGCTGCGCCTCAACTTCGCCCTCCAAGGAAAAATAAAGGCAGAAATTCAATTCAATTCAATGCTATTCATAATATTTATTCAGATTTAAATTTCATAATCTTTATCAAGATTTAAATTTCATAATATTTATTGAGATTTCAATTTCACTACTCTTACAAAGTTTAAAAAGCTCTTCCATTTCAACAAAACTATACACCGTCATTTTCACAACAGCAATGAAAATTTCAAGTGAATTTCCCGATGAAATCTACCAAATAAAACTCCCACTACCCAGTGGGAAAACTCCCAATCCCTCTAACAGCCCACCTTTCTCATGAATGGGGATGAACTGAGAGCAGGCGAATAGGTGTGGTGTGCTCACCTCAGCCTCATCGCCTCGAAAGAACCGAGTCCAATAATTCATGCAACGAATGCCATCATGAGTCCAATAATTCATGCAACGAATGCCGACATCTCTCAGCTTTCATGTGTGAGTAATGACCCGGCCTTTTCGCTTACTCACGCGCACCTCCATCTCCATTGAATTCTTTTCAGATCATCTGAATTTCATGAGCCTCAAGTCTCTGAACAAAACCCAAAAGAACAAGTGCGATAACACGTATGAATTATAGCCGAAAGTCCAATGACTGTTATCCTTAATGTAAGAGGTTTGATTAGTTACTTTTGTAGACAATGAATCTTGTATAAATTCAGCAAGTTGGTAGAAGAAAAAGAGAAACAATGGGAGATAGACGAAACCACAAAAGAAATTTTACTAAAAGTTACAGTAGAAAGTTTACTGTTCAGATTAAGTTTACTGTCTGCTATCTATAATGTTACTTTTGATTTTTTGTAAGCAATGAATATTAAATTTAATAAATTTAGCAAGTTCATAGATGAAAGAATAGATACTATACTGTATATGTTCATTTACTTTTTTCAACGAAAGGAGAATTTTTAAGGATATTTCTTGTGTCAACCACAGTATTGTTATGGAGATGAGGAGTGGTGAAGTGTGAGTTGTGGAAAGGACCTTAATTTTAGAGCTAGAAAATATGAAATTCTACAGCAATGAATCGAAATAATTTTAAATTTATAGTCGACTCATTATTTGTCTGTAAAGAATTCTTGGAAATTGAAATATTGGCTATATTTTTGAACTAAATAACCTCTTCAACGTAACTAATGTTCAGCTTTTAACTTTTACTAGTTGCAATGTTTTGAGAAATTGAAATATTGGCTATATTTTTGAACTAAATAATCTCTTTAACGTAACCAACGTTCAGCTTTCATCATTTACAATAGGGCGAAATGTATTAGTAGATAGCCTCTTTAGAATGCAGCTAATGAATATGCAATGGATGCATGATTTTATTGAGTGGAGTGCCAGAACAAGCTGAAAGTTGCACTAGATATCAAGATGCAAAGCTGGTTTCGTTGGTGTTCAGTTCGAACTCGTTCTTGTTTGCTCCATAAGCATGCACATCAAGAGTGTATTGCACAAAAAGCTAGTTCTAGGGTTTCGAAGTAGGATATTGAAACAAGATAACTAGAGTAAGAACATCAACAGTATCAATTTTTCTTGAAACCATGATATTTTATAAGGACAGTCTCCGAGATTAGAAGAGATTAAATTTAGATGAAAGTGACGTGATGAGACCCTAGAAGGACGATTCAGAAATGAGGGCCAGTGAGAATAGTATAGTATCTATACTAGTGATGATGTGTTTTATATCAATCTTTAAAAACAACAACGACCTGTACAACAACCAATCAAGAGAAAAAACATGAAATAAAAAACATTCTCAACTGTAACTAAAAGAACTGTATCTGTAAAAAAAGTAATTTCATCTACAATGTGCCGAAACATGATCGTAATTTTATTTAATGAATAAGTGATATCTGACTTATATTAGTGTTTTCTTACTGGAGTACTGTTTAGTACAAGAGAAGTACTTTTGGATTTGAGTTTCGGTGGGGGAATTATGATGATTCGTTTGGACTTTTCCATTTGAAAATGAGACAATGAGGCAGGAAAATAAAGCAGAGTAAAACTACAATTAAATAAACTATTGTTTTTCTAGATCGTTCAGATTCTCATATAGATCGTTAACACGACGGGACTGTACTTCTACAGTACTGTTCGCGATTCGTATTTTGTAATGTAATGAAAGATGGGATTGGAGAGAAGCTGGATTCAAACAAATCCAACTGACACAGTTTCAAATTCACTTCGGAGCTGGAAAAGCTCACATCCAAACCTTGATGAGAATACATTCTGAACTCATGATAGGTTCTTCAGCAATGAAACAACAACGGAAAGCTGTAGGGTGATTAATTTCAGAGAAACAAATGACTCTGGGATTGTCGTGCACCTGAATAGTGAAAAGGAATGAGTGATGGAAGTCTGGCGCATTGTGACATGTGAAGAAATAGGTCACATGAGCAGGCATACAGCGTTCGGAAAGTTGAATGAAAGGAAAACTTTCGAGTAGAAAAGGATGAAAAACCAATTTCATTGAGTAAATATTCTACTGCATTTGCAAAACTAGAAACAGTTTCCAGCTGCTGATAATTGAAAAACAGTTGTAATATATAATACTGATTTTATAGAGAGTAAGTTCAAACTGTGAGTATACGGTGGTACTAGTTTCTACTAATTTCTGTACTCTTATTCTTACTTTGAACTCAGTATTATGTAACATTACTATGTTGTGGGTCATGTATGTAACAGCCCCACGTTATGGTGTCATGTGTGTAACGCTATTATTTTTATGTTGTATGTCCCGTGACGTCAGGATCAAGCAAATATAGTCAAATGTGTCACAAGATAAGGGAGAGCTATGTGATGGAATATAGTCACGCATCAAAGACAAGATCTCAATCCACTTACGTAACACACTTGGCTAAGCAGACTCCTTACGTGACTGGGCATGTCAAAATTTGGCCTTGCAAGGGCTCATCCAGGATACTGATATTTTCATAAATTAAATAAATTTAATGTATCAATTGGGATTGCCAAGACAGGTGCAAGAACGACTAGAAAACCCAGTAATTAGGTGAAAAACTTGGAGTATATTCTCCTGTTCCTTTAGAACACACAACTTGAATAATTAAATGAATTTTACAAGTTTCGTTAATAATTATTAATAACAATAAATAGCTTGTTACAAAATTTATATCTTCGGTAGAGCGTGGTGTGGGTATTTTGCCTGGCAAATAAGATAGTACAAAATCTCTAAATTTATGAGTGTCTTAAATACTAGACCATGAGCTCATGTTTCTATGCTTCACGCAGTATGATAATTTTTCCCCACTATTTCACTTCATAGAGGCTTTTCGCGCCTTTGGCCAAAGGATTAAATAAACGGATCACTCACAGTATTGGCGATGCTTTGACGTCGGTTACCGTATCCTGGTTTAGGCAGCCATCTCAGGGGTAGATTGGATTCCGTGTGTCATCTCACGATACTGCTTGGCTCTGGACCATGGGTTATAATATTTCCGCGACTTTACATGAATTTAATCAATTATATATTGCCACAGCTCAATATATCACAGTTAGAAAACATTTAAATTGAAATTGAAACTGATTACATTTGAAAATAATTAAACTGCACTCATGTGCTCAAAAGCAACTGCTCTCTAAGGAGTCTCAAACGGAAGAGAGTTACCCTTGCTAAAATTCAAGGAAACAGACTTTTCAATAGAACATTCTAGAATTTTTAATGAAATGCTGGGCTGTGATTGGTCAATTTAATATCGTGTTTTTTGACGTCAGTACAATGCACAAAGTAGTTCCAACATTTAGCTACAATAACCATTTAAATAATATGCGATATATTATATATAATACAAAATAACATATAGGACGTTAAAATCCTTTCAATTTTTATTTTTATTCTTGGAAGATGCCTTTAAAAATATTCTTTACTTTTCAACTCCACTGCCAAATTCAAAAGGTGAACTGAAAGTTTATTGCTAAATTAATATACATCCAAATATGTTATGCTATAAAAATAACTGACTCCTAAAATAGTATAATCTCATATACAACAAATATTTCCAAAATATATTGCTATGTTCGTGAAACCACCGAAGATATGAGACCTGTATATACATTATTTCACCGGCTTGGGATGATATTTTGGTGAGTACAAATAATAATATGCATTATTTAATAGCAAGTTAACATATGAGGATTAAGTATTTATACATTTTATAAATAATTGATGAATCATAATTTTTCCAATGATTTTATTGGCATTGACATCTTTCAGTAGATGATCCATATAGGCAGTGGTGTGTTTTGATATTTTTGGATGAAGGTTATGGCTATCTTCAATATTTGGATTTTTCAATTACATAAATTAACATCAAAGAATACAAATAAATATACAATGTGATATGAGTCAGAGACTTTTGGTGGTGAGTCGGAGCTCGCTTCCTTGTTATCATTATTTTATCAATATTGAGTACTGCTAAATTAGGTCAGCTTACCGTTAATTATGCTATCTATTATAATACCAGCACTTAGTGGTTATTGACAATATTTTATTGAGGCTTTATTTGGTTGCCAGAATTTGTATCGTGACAGAAGCCCCCTATAGTTATATAAATGAGCGAATAAATAAGCTTTTAATAAGCTGCAGATAGAGCGAGTTTGTATAACTATACAAAGAAAACGAGGCAAATTTTCTAAGATCTCACATAACATAAAGAAGGCTCTAAAAAATATGTGAACACAACTGTCTCATGTTAGCTTACCTCCGACTCGAATTCGGTACGGAAATATTCTACGTTACCTACTCATAAGATTTACAGAAGCGTAACATCTAATCATGGCAGTGATTTACACAAAAAATCAAGCATTTAGCTGAGAAAAATAGAGCAAGGATAATACATCTAAAAGAGCTATATGAGAATTCAAAAGTTGGCGGCTAAACAATACTATGATGACGACATGTCAAACCAAAGAGTATGCCAGGTGCCGAAGGAATCTCTACAAGCGCTGATGCACAAAAGGTATGTGAGGTTATCTCAGATGACACTCGAAAATACAATACAATTCAAACTCATAAGTTCTGCTAGACAATAAATGACATAAATAAAGCTCTCAAACAATTTACATAGATAGATTCACAATAACTTCGGTAACTGATCTGAAGGAAATAGCAGGTAACTTAAATGGGTGCCGACTTGTTTTATCGATTGACAAAGTTATTAGCCTAGGGCTCACAATCGTAATCTGTGGTTTCACCACTTGACTCAAAATTCACTGCCATGCAAACACTTATGGTTACAAATAAATAAACATTCAATAATAATATCAAAATGTGTTAATCTTAATTTTAACAAAATTTACTTAATAATACTGGCTACATTATAACAATTTGATTATAAACTTCCACAGCTGTGAAGTATGGAATATATACATGCTGTTCGATTTATGTGGCCTTGGCCTATCGTATGAGTACAATATATCGTCTACGCACACAAGTAGACATCATAACATATGTGTTTTTTGGTTATGTGCATAACGATGACTTCGTAGAAGCTAACAAAAAATTCAGATATTTACTAATACTAACAAATATATGATATAATAACATAGTAAGTCTTGGAAAAGAAGGTAATTTCTTACTAATATTTGAAGTTGGTAATAATTTACCGTTAGGATTCCGTTTGGTTTGATCAGAAAATATGGCCATCAATTATTTTATTAACAGAACTGTGTATTTTTCTAAAAAGTTCAATATCACTTATTTTGCGTAATTAATACGGTCAGGCGTCGTAGTACATCCTTGGGACGATTTCTGGCTCATGTTAGTTTGAATCCTGTTGTAGACAAATCACTTTTTTCGTTTATCTCCAAACCGGAAGCATGTGGTTCTTAGGAATGATATTGTTCATTCTCTATAGTAGGGTTTAATGTTGGCGAGGTTCTCGTACCAAATAGACGAAGTGTTTTCAGGGTCTTGAAGCTGCTCTTATTAACCTTTCGTATACCAGATGTGGGCGATTTAGGTTATGTTGGCCGGTTGGTTGTGGGTAGTTGATCAACGTCTCAAGAGAGGTTAGGTTTTGGTGTCCAAATTTTACAATCTCCTGACTTTATGGCGGGCTTGAAGCGAGTATGCCGCCGATGAAAACATGCAGAATGCTCGAAAACTGTCGACTTTTTATATTGAGCATGTTTTTTACAATCTCTTGGCTTTAGGGCGGGCTTGAAGCGAGTGTGCCGCGGATGAAAACATGCATAATGCTCAAAAGCTGTCGGCTTTTTATATCGAGCATGTTTCCTGTGAAGATGAGAGTTATGGTGCACTCTCTTATTTATTTTGCTCAACTGCCGTTTAACTTTGCTCTGGGCTGCCGGAATTTGAACCGTCAGAGTCTTATAAGTTTTCTCCCCTTCTAGTCATGCGCGATGGTTATTGCCGGAATTTTTTCCTGATGGATTATTTGATTTTCCATTTGTTTTTGATGGTGTACTAGTAGAAGGTGGTGGGTTATTATCTTTATCTGTATTAAAAGTGGTATTTGGTGATGGTGATTTATTTGATTCGTTTCTAGAACTACTTGTGTTGTTGTCTCTATTGGAGTTCATGTAATCTCGGCCATCATAGAATCTATCTTGATCATGGTATCTACGATCTTTATTCCTATTAAAATTGTTATTATTTTGATTCCTTCTGAACCCATTTTTGTTTCGGTAGTTGTTATTTGGTGGTGGTGACTCTATTTCAAAGTCCTGTGAATTATTATTTGTATTGTCAGCAGTGTTAGAATTTTCTCTTGATTGATTTGGTGGCAGGTTGGTTTGTACAAAATTATTATTATTTCTATGGTTATTATGCTGTATATTGCTTGTGGAGACAGCTTGAACACAATGAAGGTGGTTTTCAAGGTCTTTGAAACTTTTAATGGAGGCGGTGGCCAATGCTAGTTGGACGTGATACGGCATCTTCTTAAGTGCGATGTGAGCTAAGGTAATATCGGGAATCTGGTTGTCTAGCTGCGAATTTTGATAGCGTAACCGTGAGACGAATGCGGTGTATGTCTGACCACTTCTTTCGTCAAAATTGGAGGATATTATTTTGATAACAATTTTGTTGTCTATCTAGGCTCCAATATTGCTCGAGGAAAGCTCTCAGAAATTCTTCTAGGCTGTTGAATTCATGTGCACGTCCGTGAAGGAAGAGCAGAGGTTCCCCAATTAAAAGAGAGGATAGCCGGAATCTCCATACAGGCCAACTGATTGGAACTAAGTCCTGTACCACTTTTAGCTGTTCTGCAAACGCTTTAGGTGTCATGTGGAATTTTGTGTTATCAAATTTTCCTAATCCACTGATTAATTGTGACACATTCTGAGTTTCGGGTACTGCTACTATCTCACCTCCTTCTCTCACTCTACTCATATTCATTTCCAGCTGTGATATCTTTGTGTGTGTCTGTTTTATTTTACTATTTAAATCGATTTTAGTATCTTGCAACTCGCTGTCTAGTTGGGTGATGGTTATTTGGTGTTGGTTTAATTCTTTTCGGTTTCTTTAACTCTATTGTGAATTAATGTATGTTCGGTTTCTAGACTTTCAACTTGGGTTTGAGTAGTACTTAGAGACGTGTTTGTTAGGCTAAGTTGAGTGTTAATTTCTTGTACAGATTTTTCTAATGGCTGGGTGGAATCTCTAATTTGCTTTTCCAAATTCTTGCAGGTGGTGGCACACTCTGTCTTCTGTTTCTCTACTGCCTGTTGTATGTCGGTTTTGGTTTGTTTTACAAGATTTTCTAGTTTTTTGTTTAATCCATCAGTGTGTTCACTTACGTTTTGCATGACCTTGTTTTCCAGTTCAATCGCATGCTTGCTCCAATCTTCACTCAGTTCCTTCCTCAAATTCACCTGCATGTCATCCATTCTTTTGTTGAGGCATACAGTAGTGTCATCTAACTGCTTTCTCATATCCTTCATCTCTTCCCTGATGTCTCTGATCTCTATTCTCAATCCTCCATCCATTTTTTCTATTTGATCATTGATTCGACTATCCATTCCTCCCATTCGGTTATCCATCTTCTCCATTCGACTATCCATTTTTTCTGTTTGATTATTGATTCGACTACCCAGTTCCTCTCGGGAATCTTTGATGTCACTACTTAGTTTAAGTATGAGGGTGACCAAATCGGTTGGAGTGTCATTCATTAATCTGGTGGTTAATGGACTCAGTTCATCTGGCGAGAGTTGTGTGGTGGGATTGACAGTGGTATGTGACGGTGTACGTGGAGGCACTTCCGTCGGGACGACCTCTGGTTCCAGGCGGGTGGAAGACAGCTGACGAAGATTTTCAGGGTCGAAGTTGGCGCTAGTGATACTTCCTGCGTCTCGCTCCCTGGGCGCTGTCTCATCAGTGTTGTTTGTTGCCTCGGGGTTAGGTGTGGTCACCGCAAAGTGTTGTTGTCTCCCAGCTCCATGTAGGACACAGATGAGTTGGCTGAAAGGTTCTCCATGATGGTGAGTTAGGATTTGGACAGCTGGGCTAGTGGTGAAATCCAAGGATGTCGCGGTCCGATGGTGTGAACGCGGCGTGAAGGGTGTAGGCGCGGCGTGGAAATAGATGCGCGGCGCGAGTGCGATAGTGATTCGAGTGCAGTGAAATGTTGACCGAAAGGATTAAGTGATAAGTGATATATACAGTGAGACAATAAATTTTCCAAGACTTATTACAAATAAACATGCACAAAATAAACATGCAATGATAGTTAAATCAATAGATATCTGGTAATTACCAGTAAATAAATTTTTATATATGGTAACTATTAATAAATAGCCCTATATTCAATGCTCATTAATAATCTGGCGATTTTCAAACTATCACAGATAAACAATAAATAAACAGTTAATACTCTTAATATTTTGCCTATGATATCGCTTCTGGGGATTTTGCTTAAATTAATAGATTGGTTAACAAATTAATAAGCCGCCAAGACCGTAATGTTTTGGTAAACTAATAATATTTTGGTACCTTTAAAGCTTTAATTTCAAGGTTAAATAAGCTAGCTTTCTTAATAGGCTACCTAAAATAATTATTTGAATGATCACGGAATGTGATTCAAGCAATAAATGCATATATCTCTTTAAATTGTAGGCGATATATCTGAGTATACTCTTCCTCGACGTCTCCTCAGGAATAATTTAATAATGAAATCAATATTCAAATTAATTAATTACTTTATTAAAGCTTGGCAATTCCATAAGGTATATTTTCAATTTCAAAAAGTTTTCAACCATCAACTCTGTGATTTCTGAGTTCAAATTTTTGGCTTTCTTAATAAAGAAATCTTGTACATCTCCGTCAGGCCGCCATGTTGGGTGCCATGTGTAACATTACTATGTTGTGGGTCATGTATGTAACAGCCCCACGTTATGGTGTCATGTGTAACGCTATTATTTTTATGTTGTATGTCCCGTGACGTCAGGATCAAGCAAATATAGTCAAATGTGTCACAAGATAAGGGAGAGCTATGTGATGGAATATAGTCACGCATCAAAGACAAGATCTCAATCCACTTACGTAACACACTTGGCTAAGCATACTCCTTACGTGACTGGGCATGTCAAAATTTGGCCTTGCAAGGGCTCATCCAGGATACTGATATTTTCATAAATTAAATAAATTTAATGTATCAATTGGGATTGCCAAGACAGGTGCAAGAACGACTAGAAAACCCAGTAATTAGGTGAAAAACTTGGAGTATATTCTCCTGTTCCTTTAGAACACACAACTTGAATAATTAAATGAATTTTACAAGTTTCGTTAATAATTATTAATAACAATAAATAGCTTGTTACAAAATTTATATCTTCGGTAGAGCGTGGGTGTGGGTATGTTGCCTGGCAATAAGATAGTACAAAATCTCTAAATTTATGAGTGTCTTAAATACTAGACCATGAGCTCATGTTTCTATGCTTCACGCAGTATGATAATTTTTCCCCACTATTTCACTTCATAGAGGCTTTTCGCGCCTTTGGCCAAAGGATTAAATAAACGGATCACTCACAGTATTGGCGATGCTTTGACGTCGGTTACCGTATCCTGGTTTAGGCAGCCATCTCAGGGGTAGATTGATTCCGTGTGTCATCTCACGATACTGCTTGGCTCTGGACCATGGGTTATAATATTTCCGCGACTTTACATGAATTTAATCAATTATATATTGCCACAGCTCAATATATCACAGTTAGAAAACATTTAAATTGAAATTGAAACTGATTACATTTGAAAATAATTAAACTGCACTCATGTGCTCAAAAACAACTGCTCTCTAAGGAGTCTCAAACGGAAGAGAGTTACCCTTGCTAAAATTCAAGGAAACAGACTTTTCAATAGAACATTCTAGAATTTTAATGAAAATGCTGGGTTGTGATTGGTCAATTTAATATCGTGTTTTTTGACGTCAGTACAATGCACAAAGTAGTTCCAACATTTAGCTACAATAACCATTTAAATAATATGCGATATATTATATATAATACAAAATAACATATAGGACGTTAAAATCCTTTCAATTTTTATTTTTATTCTTGGAAGATGCCTTTAAAAATATTCTTTACTTTTCAACTCCACTGCCAAATTCAAAAGGTGAACTGAAAGTTTATTGCTAAATTAATATACATCCAAATATTTTATGCTATAAAATAACTGACTCCTAAAATAGTATAATCTCATATACAACAAATATTTCCAAAATATATTGCTATGTTCGTGAAACCACCGAAGATATGAGACCTGTATATACATTATTTCACCGGCTTGGGATGATATTTTTGGTGAGTACAAATAATAATATGCATTATTTAATAGCAAGTTAACATATGAGGATTAAGTATTTATACATTTTATAAATAATTGATGAATCATAATTTTTCCAATGATTTTATTGGCATTGACATCTTTCAGTAGATGATCCATATAGGCAGTGGTGTGTTTTGATATTTTTGGATGAAGGTTATGGCTATCTTCAATATTTGGATTTTTCAATTACATAAATTAACATCAAAGAATACAAATAAATATACAATGTGATATGAGTCAGAGACTTTTGGTGGTGAGTCGGAGCTCGCTTCCTTGTTATCATTATTTTATCAATATTGAGTACTGCTAAATTAGGTCAGCTTACCGTTAATTATGCTATCTATTATAATACCAGCACTTAGTGGTTATTGACAATATTTTATTGAGGCTTTATTTGGTTGCCAGAATTTGTATCGTGACAATTAGCACAGGCAATTCTTTGTCTATCAATAAGGAGTTCAATTCAATTCTAGTTCAACTGTATAATTTATTTTATATATCATGATATTCTATCAATAAAAAGTAGAATTTTCTCTGGTACCAGATAACCTTCCCTCGATATCATACGTGGAAAAATTTTTGATCTATAAATCATATTGTCAAGCGAAACAGAATCTCATGCCCCAACAATTTGTTCTTCTTGTTATTTTGAACATAACTAAAATTAAAATTATGAACTTAACCAATCATGAACATAACTGCCTTAATTATATAGAAGGTATAGTGTCGATATAGTGATATAGCTTACCACTAATGGTAATGTGAATAAAGATTGAAACAAACATTATTTTCAATAATAAAAGTGTCAGCTTGTCTAAAGTTGCATCTAATCAGTTCTTAGGATTTTTATATCAGTTCTAATAGGCTTCTTAGGATTACCAATAATATTTTTGTTATTAATATGTTATAATTCATTATTTATATTGTTCTAAGGATCGAATACAATCTGACATTTTATATTTCATACAATATGACTACAGTCTGTCTGAGGTCAGCAAGATAACATACAGTTAGTGGCGAAGCGTGGTACTTATTTGGTCATATTCCTATAGGAAATATACCCGGCGATGACCAAATAAGTATACCACGCTTCGCCACGGCATACAGTACTTGAGGTTTACAATAATCGAACCCGAAAATACAGAAATATCAATTTATTACTATAGTTTCAAGAGTTCATAATTATAGCACGAAGGATAATTTCCAATTCGAAGTAACAATAATCGTAGGTCATTGTCCACTGGTCCACATGAAGTTACTGAACTAACGTTATCAATAGAGCTAATGTCTGGCACTAGCAACCAATAGATACCAAGTCTGTCACCAAGACCGGTCCGATTGGTTTCAGTTCTGCTCTATTCGGCCTACACAAGAAACTAGAAAGCACCGTTCATTATTGATCAGTAAATTGAAACTCTATCAATAACAGTATGAGGATAATCCGAGGGGATAGTCGACCACACAGCACTGGTGTAATCTCATCCGTCTACTTGCTATCTTGTAATCTCGGGTTTCTTTAGCACTTAGCCATTTAAAAATTATAAACACAATCATAGGCACAATAAAAATTTTAAAAATCATGTTATCTAGTCCACAAGTTTTGGAAACGCCATCAAGGGATGATCGTGCAAGAACAGTACACAGCTGCTCTCTCTCAGGAAAGAATAATAGGATAAAATATTTACAGTTGAATAATGAGTTACAAACCACGATATAACGTGTTCATTCCATCGGACATCCGAACCCAGATTTTAGTAATATCACGAAACAAAAGAAGTTTCTCTTGGTTCCTTGAGTTACATTATATTGTTGGTTCGATTGTATTTAAATAAAGAGTATTTTATTTATTGTATACAGTAATAGTTATTGAGTATTGAACAATGCATTTTCCCCTTTTTTCTGAGGGTGATGCCCACATGAGCTCTAAGCTTGTGCGTAGGGTAATGAGAGGGGTGATGATGAGAGATGACGACTGTTGTTAGGCAGTCGGGACCAGAGAGTATAGAATTAGAATTACTTCTATTCTCTCTGGTCGGGACCGACGCCTTTCGTTTCCTCCGAAAGACGGGAATGACCGTTTTTGTTGTCAAAATCAGTTCCTTCAACAGTATTCGATCCAAGAACCTTCGAATTATCAGACCGGTGCTTATCGCCCTTAGCTGCGGACCCTTCCAAACATTGGAAATCAAGCATTGAATTTGAAAGAGAATCAGAAACAAGAGTAATACGGAACAACTATAAATATACACTGCCTATTGAATTGAAGATAATTCAATCATGGAGAGAGTAATAAAGAATGAAGTATGACGTAGCCTACAAAGGTCATAGAGGGAGGCCTGTGAATAGGATGATACACGACTTGATAGCTACAACAATGTGTAGCTGAAGAGCTTCGTAACTTAGAAGAATTTGATAAGTCTTGGTGAAGATTTCACAGGAAAAAGAAACAGTACAGAAGATTTAATTCATATTATAATTATTATAGTTCAGTAGGTAATATAAGTTATTGAAAACAAGTGGAGTTGAAAGAATACTGGAAAAAGTCAAACATCGTGGAGAGAAAAACAAGAATAAAAAACGATCAAAAATTAGTTCAACCTAATAAGTAGCCTACTCAATTCTGCATTCGAAAAGCATATCACTCTTAAAATAATTGATTAGATACTTGATTTTGACGCATTTGAAATACATCAGACTTCGAAAATCGGCCTGTAAAAGCTGACCATGTAATAAGATACCCGAGTTTCTGATGCAATAAAAACTATAAGCTCGTTCATTTTTTTTTCAAAAACAAGATGAGCCGGTTTTTGAAGACGCGCTAATAAGATGAACTTCTTCGGCAAGCGAAAGCGAATTTATTTACGATGCATCCAGCAATAGAAAGTGAATATATTTAGCCTAATACAGACCAATTTTATTAGCTCATTCATTCTGACCAACACTTTTATTATAAGACTCTCACCAGGTATAAAGAGAATATCTAGATACAGTATATAGGTATCAAGAAGAAGAAACAACTGATGTACCGCATGCAAAAGCTGGGTTCAGAAGATTTTGAGCGAATATGATCCACTGAATTGGTTACCAGCGATTAGATAATGAATAAGGTACACGGTAAGATCATTTTGTGTACACATAATGATCATGACAACAATTTCATGTATTGAATGGAATGAGACACTTTTAATTGAGGTTTAAGACTAGTAAACACAAATTTAACATAAATTCAATTCCAATAATACCCACTCAAGAAGGAATGAAATACTTATTACAGTATATATGAATACTGTATTCTGTCAAGTTTTCACTTTTTCAAGAAGCATACTACAACCATGTAAGAGAAAGTACAGTATAACTAAACATAAGAATGGAGTTGTACCAGTTTGAGAATAATGAATAAGCAGTGTTGATATAGAGATGGATATTTCTAGTGATATAGGGCTAGAGTGATGCAATTAAGATTCACTTTTCAATCTTCCAATTCAGTTACAAAATATTTTATTTAAATATATCCGATTTAAAATTTTCTTTATTTTATAAATTCAACTGAACATTTTTCACGTAGCTCAACATGCAACTAATGTTAGAAGTGGTGATCAAAACCTTCGAAGGCCTAGCCGCAGAAAAAGAGAGTTATCTGAATTATCGCTGGCTTAAGGTACGTTTCCATTTATACAAATTACATGTGCCCTACAAAAATCTTCTATTACTACTATATAATATAAGATTTGTAATATAGTAATTATAAATGGAAACGTACTTTTAGTACTGCTCCATCAGTTTCAGTAAAGAGTTGACTAATGAACTTCTGTAATCGAGTAGCCTAGATAGATTGATTGGTGGGTGATGGTGACTGACCAATGGAGTTGAAGCAGCCTTTGCCTGTCTAGACGTTTCGATCAGCTATCGTGCAATATTCACAGCAGTGCAACTGACTGCTTGTCGACGAAAACCTCCATTAATGTAAACGTGAACGTTCTTGTGAAGGGGAGAATGCATTCAGGAAGGAAATGAAATTTACATGCAGCAGACGACACGACCAAGCCCCATCCCTTCCACTAGACACTGTCACAAGCCCTTCAAGTTCACAACAGTTTTTTTCTTCCAACCAGCTGTATAAATTTGCTACAGGAAATTTCAAACTAGAAGTATCACGAACATAGAAGGAAATTTCTATCTCCACCTGTGGAAATACATTTTTGGACCTTCATCTATGGAGAGAGGTTTAAGATAGTGTTCTTGTTTTACTGTATGCACCCAATTCTAACCAATGAATGAAAGTTCAAACTTGGTTTTAGCTGTTGTACCTGTAGTTTCAAACAGTAAATAAAATGTTAAACTAACGTTTAGTTGAACTTTGTTCAAACGAAGATGGTACATATGAGCCTAAAACTTTCAGTTTAGATGTACAAGTATTAGTCAAATATTGATAAGACCAAACAATAAAGTAATACAGCATTATTAATGGTTAATGGTTTGTAGGTCTTTCTTCTACTAGTTTTTGAATGATAAAAATTAAGTTTCCAGTCCTCTTATTAACAAGACTCATATTGGCTAAAGTACTTCCTGGCCTCTCATTGGATAGTCTCCTATTATACTCTATTTTGTCTAACTTCTGACTCGGCGTAGCACGTATAAGATAGGAAATAACCGGTTTCCGAGTCGGAAGTTACATCAAATAGAGTATAATAAGAGACTATCCAATGAGAGGCCAGGAAGTACTTTAGCCAATATGAGTTCTAGCTTCTATGTATATAGGTTTTCATTGGCTAGTCTCCTATTGGTCGAAGTCTAGCTACTCGGCTTCTTATTGGCTAGTCTCCTATTGGTCGAAGTCTAGCTACTCGGCTTCTTATTGGCTAGTCTCCTATTCGTTGAAAACTCAACTAACCTGAATGTCATTGGCTAGTCTTCTATTGGTCAATTTTGAGCTAATAGTAATAAGCTTGTCTGTGTTGCGAGCCGCCATTTCGTGAATTATTCTATCCACCATTTCGTAAATTGTTCTACCCGCCATTTAGTCTGGAACACTATTAATCCAGCTTATCAGAAACAATTATCCCTTATTCATGAAGGCTTAATGACTTGTACATAAATGCTTCATTGATTAAAATCAATCAAAATTAAAATGACCTAAGAAGCTGAAAAATATAGCAGAACCAATTATGACGTTTCACTTTTTCACGCACGGTTGTAGGCCTACGATTCTATAGCAATTTGAGTAGGCCTAATATTAACATTCAGTTTTAATAGGTGAAATTAATTTGTTTACACTTTGAATTTGGCATTTTGATTTATTGCATTTCCTTATTCTCAAATCTAATTTACAGACTGATAAGAATAATTAATAATAATTCATTTGAAATACTGTACAGTATTTATAACTGTCAACTGCAATACTGGGACAATAATTGGGTGTGATTTTATTGTGAATCTTATTCGGCGGGCAACATTTAGGATAGCTAAAGTAACTGGTGTTTTCAAATTTATACCATCTAAAACAAACAAAAAGAATTATTATTCAAATAACAATTCAGTGACAACTACTAACCTACTGAATAAAAATTTCTTTCTGTAAGAATCTGATCAATATTCTTGAACTGTATTTAAATAGATTCAAGTTTCTCAAAATCTGGGACTGTTGAAAAAATCCACAGATCATAATCATAAAATATTGAGTATTGAAATAAAACAGATAAAAAAAGGAAAAAGATAGAAAAAGCAATTGTTATAGAAACGATATATTATATAGTTAGTTTATTAGAAGATTACTAAAATACACTAAGACTCAATGATATAATACACACGATTTTCAATAAAACAATAATAAATGCCCGATGAAAAGAGTAGAGTAGTTTTAATAGTGATTGGAATACAAAGACAATTTTAGAAAAATGTCTGTGAGGATGTCCAAAAAGGGTATTCACAAAATGCAATGGAAAGTGTTTATCGACTACTATTGAGTGGAGTGAGCCGACAATAAAAGCGAAGCAGTTTGCTTTTTGAATAGCAGAGAAAGTTCAAGGCGATTCGCAATGTTCAAAGGCTGGTCCTTTGGGTTCAATCAATAGAAAGTAAAGGTCCAACTGGTCTCCTGAGAATTGGAAACTGGAGCTACGACCAACATTTTCATCGAGTTTCGTCCCCAACAGAGAATTTCCGGAGTTTCACACCTACACAAGTGCGAAATCTTGTCTCGGGGGCAAGATGATTCTACTGACCTGAACAACCTGAACCCCCTTGGGTAGGGGGGAGGGAGTCCTCAAGTCAGGCTCGACATCGGATGTGAAACCTTCCTTCTCAACCCCGAGTTAATTAATCACTTCACATCAATCCACAAGTTGGTTTGAGTGCCTTAATGATGTCAAGTAAAGTTGGATAAATTTGAAACTGCGTGGGGGAAATGTTTCCCCGTGGGTATTCGCATCCACCACAACATAAACTCAAATATTCATAGTGCCAAATTTTACAGAACTTCAAAGCTTTATAAAACAAAATTTTGTTAATGATGGAATTGAAGTTTGAAAGCGCTTCACCACTTGAGCAGTAGTTTTCGACTAATGTTGACAGCTATGTCATTAAAAATTGTGTTTAAAGTGGATTATAAACAAACACTATGGAAAGCGAAATAGAAGAGATTTATAAAACCTTATTAAAAACCTCTATAAAAAAACATTTGTTACTGCACAAGCATACAGTATCAAAAACTCATAATAACTTTCAATAAAGTAAAATAACTTTTTGAGTAATAATGAAAGTGATATTGTGGTACTTATCCTGATCGATTGTGACAACTTTAAACCGTTTTATTCTATGAAGAAAAATATCTTTTACATTATAAGGTCAACTGAAATAGGTTATCAATGTTAGTTGTGATGAAGACAAGTTAATTCATGAGACAGAATATAATTTATGTTGAAATGATACTGTAAATGAACAAAGTATATGATACTGAAATGAAGTGAACAAAGTTTGCATGTTTTTCAATGAGTAGGTGTAAGGATACATATTTTGAAATGATCAGTCAGGTTTCATTTGAACGGGAAATGAGGAAGCTGCAACAAATTTTACTAACTGGCTCGAAAAAAGTAGACGGAAATAAGATGAGTACACATATCGAAATAAAAATAGTCTACAGTGAGATAACTTTCTCGCTCTTGTCATCATAAAATCCCAAGTCTTGGAATGTTGAGTTCCCTACACACTTAAGTTGAGTCCAAATTTAGAAGACGAAACTCTTCTGTTCTCCTATTCATTGGTTCTGTTGTCTCCTATTCTATGAGAACGCATTCCATGGAATTCCTATGTCCATACGTGGACGATTTTGAGTGCGGTTCAAACCAGCTTCATAATGCTTTTAAGCATTAGCCGCATGCTAAGCAGCACACAATCGACCAAGTAGTGGAAATAGGGAATAATTCACCTCCAAAAGCAAAAGGATGAGTCGCCACCTGAATTCAAAATCGTACGGAATCCTGAATAGAAATCGAATAATTATCTATTCCAAAGTTTAATGACAAATCAATAAGAGGAGTTATTTAGTATTCGAGTTTTATTGTTGTATCAGTAATCGAGTATCTAAGTAATGGTTGTAAAGACATCGAGTGTTGTATTGGTAGTTCGAGTATTAGTAATATTGTTACCAGTGATCTGGCCTTAACAGTAATAACCAATCTTATACTAAAACTATATAAAACTAATACTATACTAAAACTAATAGTATAATAGTATTCAGTTTTCTATGACTTGCAGAAACACAATCTTTGAAAGACAATGAAAATTCAGCTCTCTATATGAAAATGATCGAACTTCTATTAAAAAAGGAAGTTTCCCAATCCTATAACTTTAAAAATTGATTGATAGCATTTCCATCACGCACTTTTTATCAATCCACTCAACTACCTATCAACTGATCAATACAACGAATTTCAACGATGATTTTATGTGAGAGACTGCAAAGTAGACTAGGCTGTCAAAAAAGAAGGATACTTTTTAATAATAATGTATAAAAATAGAAGACCCATGTGGAAAAGCGTGACACAGAGGATAGGACAGGCACTCCGAAATGACAGCATCCATCAACGTTACATTGATTACATTCTCCCAATTTCCATATAGGCCGCGCCTACGCCCGTAGCTGTTTTATATTTTTTCTATAAATATCAGTCCATTCCATTACTGATACTCAACGCATACTTAATGGTGATGAAAACATTTTCTCGATTTTCTTTACATCTCCATTCCACTACATTTATGAGATACTAGAGTACAGCACATTTATGATGGGTACTTGTGGGCAAATGCGAGCTGACATGCAAAACAGAGCAACAGCAACGAATCCCATTAGCAGCCGAATCTATTTGAATACATTATCACGTAGTTTCGACACAGGTCTGTTCCACGGGCCTGGCTATTGCCACCTGTTTCAGCCTCATGGGACTCCCTGCCTACTACTGCATAGCAATTTCTGACAATGTCTATTAGGGATCTCAGCTCCTCATTTTGAATCTAAACCTCTTCTTCTTACGCTCAGACCAAGAATCAACAACGCTGTAAGACACATTGAGGATAATTGAATTTCACAGCTAACAGTCAAAGGCATTCTGCGAAATTCCTTTGTAGATAGAGGAGGAACTCCTATTACAGATTCTTTCAAGAGAATGGAGGGAATTGCAGAAATTCTATTCTGCAGAGAATTCCCAAGTTCTAAGAACTTGGGATGATACTGAAATTAATTTGAAAACTGTGAGAGGACTGTTCTGGTAATCAAGTCCAATCTACTTCAATTTGACACACAAAAATTGGATGAACCAGACATCAGTAAAAGCAGAGCTGAATCTCAATTAAATGCTTTTCAAGTGAGTTTCATTTTTGCATGTGAATTTTTTGAGCTCTATTGCCAGAATACTTTGAAACGTTGGATTCTAACTATTTATTCTTTAAATTCAACATTACTCCAAAGCATATAGAACTGTGGAATTCTCCTATTATAGTTCGGAGTGCTAAACAGTATAAGAAAGAAGGAGATTGAAACTGGAACCAAACAAATCAGCTATGAAGACCATTAATATTCTACAATGCACTTTGACTTCTCAAATCTGACAAGTTTGAAAGAACAAGTTCAAAAACAAATTCATTAGAGTATGTAATAAATAAATAAATCAATTTCTCAAAGAAATATAGGCTAATACAACGAATTTTAAGAATGTGGCAATTTTAATGATGTGATTGAGTAAATAGAAAATATATCAGAACATACAGGCTATAAAGGATATTATAAAAGATATTCCATGAAGAGAGACGAGAACGTGACTGAAGAAAATATCTCAAACTGGAGAAGTATGAATTACAGTTTCAACAGTGTATGAATGAAGTGTCTCGTGTAATGTGATAAGCCACGCCCTTGCAATACAGTACAGCCAACATATTCGGAGCGTGGCATGCTCGCAGAAGATTGTGGGATGCGATAGTGTGGGATAGACTAAGGGTTGAACTATGCGGAAGCACAATCATCCGTTATTATTACAGCTGTGAAAAAGAAGCCAATACCCAGGCTCAAGCCTTGTCCTGACTATGATCTGAACTCTTTTGACTATATTTATATATCTTTGGAATACTACATGATATCTATGGTGTGCTATCACTGTATATACTGTCAGCTAGCCATTTGTCGTGCGAGCTGAGCCATAAATCCACAGCACAGCAATGAGGTCACAAAGTCTGTCGGCTGAGACTGAGATTTGCGGAGTGCGAGGTCTTGAGAGTTGGAGGTCACGCGTGTACTAGACCCAGCAACGCCATTGACCTCACAGTGCCAGTCGACGCATCATCAAGGGTGATGATAACCAGGTATCGCATTCTCAAAGTTAGAGCAGTACCTTGAGAAAAGGATATCTTACATTTATTTCTAGAGCACAAATTTTCTAAAATTCAACAAAAACACAATGATGTAATGTAACCTATTTTTGAAGAAACACTTCAGTTCATTCGCGTGAATTCGTCAAAAGACTGGTCAATTAAACGTCTAATGACTGTTGGTGTGACTTTTTATTGGTGGGGAGACACTAACGGTTGGGTTCCACCCCGCATAATACAGTATAGAACCGCAATATAAAACAATAATAGGATATATGAGTTTAGTGTATGAACTTCTATTTGTGTCTATAAAATTATTAAGGGTTGTATTATGCAGTAAATTATATTTATTTAAAAATAAACTCATCATGGTTGTACTAGATTATGATTATTGTGTTGAAAAATAGAAGGTTCCAGAGTGAAATATAGTATTGGTGTAAAAGAGAGTTGGGGAAAATTTGGCTCAAAGGTCAAGATTAGAATGGATATGCTTTTTAAGATATATTCAGCAACATAATAATACAGTATATGTACATAAAAGTATTGTATAAATTACAGTAGATTCATTAATTATTATGTTCAGGAGATAGTGAATATCTTGATCATGAACATATTATTAACTGAAAATTAACACTACGGTACCAATTTTCCACTTTAATTGTAGAGACAGTTATTTATAATCTGTAAATGAACATTTTCATGGATAAGCTTACATTAAATCGAAAGTAAGAGAAAAATAATGTAAGTGTTTACATTTATTCAAATTTAAAAATGACTTCATGATAATATTGTTGTCAGAATATCAAAAATATTCACATAATATTAACAACATTGATAGAATCAATGACCACATAGTTAACCAATTCTATGGTACTATAAATACATAAATATCATGTTGTACTACAAATCTATTTCACTACTGCATGTGGTCGTTTCTTAGATTATTATGGAATAGTAACAGTTTTGCAACAAAATATATGAAAGAATTCTTAAAACTACAAAAGGTGTTTACAACGCAATTGAATGGCAAACAATCCAAACGAATATTTCGCCTGACACATGTGCAACGTGAATAAACAACACAAAGGTGAGCCTAGGAATGGCAACGTACCGCAAAATAGTATTATCGTCATGTGGCGTGTCCATGCTGGAGCGGCAATGATAGAAAAGCAAAGCAAGAGTAGGAGGAAGTTGCACAAAAGATCGTTTCGTTATGCCAATTTGTGATTAACCACAGTTTCACTTTCTGGTGTTGAGACTGATCACCCCTCCCACCCGCACCACACCATCCAATCCAGGGCTACCGCGGGCATAGTCTCTGCTATTGGAGCGAAACGAAATAGGCGCTGTACGCAATAAACAGACAACAAAAGTGGGTTTCCTAAACCTGGATCAAATTTGCAGTTGATTCATTACCTAAATATTATATTTTTCCAGAAAATACAAACTAAAATTCATCGATAGATGGAAATTGACTCTGTAATGCTGTACAAAACATTTGGTTCTTACCACAAAAGCCAATTGAATTCAACAGACTAAAATTACGTCATCTGAAGGAAAAAATGCGATTAAAACACTATTGAAATCCTACTGAATGATTCATCTTACGGCGGTTGAATATTTTGGCTTCTTTGAATTTGACCAGTTGATTTATCTTATACAAGGTTATTCCTGATGTAGGATACTTATTAGCCTATAGGAATAGGAGTTGTGAATAATATTAAATTCTAGGGAGAACTATTCGATTTGAAAAAATAACAATTTTCCCATTGAGAATGTGAGATTCAAGCTATATAAACTCTTATAAAATAAGAATTTAAAACTCTTACATAAAGAGTTTTAAAACTATGAATAGGTTTTAAAATAAGAGTTTTAAACTCTTATAAACATAAGACAAGAAGTATTTCCAATGAAAACAGCTTTTCTAGCAAAATTTTAATCATCACAAAACAGAATAATTGATTAATAGGTAATATTTCATAAAACATTTCAGAGTTCAAAATGTTTTTGGATGTAAAATATTTTATTGAATATTTAAAACATTTTCTTAGTTAGGTAAGATAAATGTTGTTAATTCATTTCACTTATTCCCAATAATATACTACATTACGATGAGAGATGAAACAACATGCATACGCCAGAACCTGCTCAGATCCTGCTCAGAACAGTCAATTGGTTATAAACAGGATCTGAGTCTTATTTTTCTGACAATGTGTGGTACAACAAGCATAATATGGTACTACGGTACTGTATTTGAAAAATTGTGAAACAGCAGGAAAGCACAGGATCGACAATACAATCCAGAAATCATTTTGTGACGTAAATGACCGCCACCATTATGACGGTAAGTCGTTAAGTCAAATATAGGATCTTATAAATTTTGGTGAATAATCACATGAATTGATCTTCAATCGTCTGGATTGGAGTCAATGAATCAAATAATGGTTCCATTTAAAAAGTTTGATTTCGATCAAATAATTGACTTCTCAAATTTGTCTAGCTAGCTAGTGACTAGCTAGTGAATACCGGCTCCAAGAAAAGATCCCCAAGCAGCCATTAGTTTAAATTTAGGTTTACCGTCATTTAAATTCCAATTGATTCAGATTGCTATTCGCGACATCATTCCTCCCACTCAAACCAAAGGATGCTAAGACTTGATATTTTTTTAAATAGTCCAAAACGTAGCCAATTGAGATCAGCTGAGAAAATAGAACATTGAACAATGGTATTTTCAAGTTTAATCTCTCCCACGCAGCAATAATTTAGACAGTTCTTGAATGCTCCCATGATTCACCTTTGTCTGATTGCCTCATAATAAGTCCCTACACTGCCGAGAATTAATTCATTCTACTATGATATATGAATGTAGTCTGTAGTTCAAGCATGGTGGGATGTGGAATACAGAAAAGGAAGTGTGTTTGAATTTTGGTATCTCATGTTCAAAGAAAGATATGACTTATCAGTATTGAAGCAGCAAATAATTCCACCCTGATTATAAGGAATCCAAGACAAATAGAATACTTGTCTATGAACAATCTGTAACAATTACCTATTGAATTACAAGAGTTTACAATTATTATGAACTCAATTGATAAAATAAAATTGAAAAATTACTTATGGCAATCAATAAGAACTTTCGAAATTGTAATGATACATCATCTACGATCCAATAATAATACCCAAGAAAGAAATGTTGAAAATATCTTCAATCATATTCTGTCAAATGCAATTAACGCTACTCTGACAAGTGACACAGCTTGTGCTAGCCCGAGCACGAGATAGAAATGAAACTTCGCTTGTAATTACGAGAATTTGAGCTCACATAGAGTTCTTTCCTTGAAAAGAATTTCAGTGAGATGTTTGGACTTCTCTATAAGCAACAAAATTTTTTATCAACGTAATACATTTTTGAAAATAGAAGAAATGAGATGTAACGGAGAAAAGTTTTTCAAAATTTATTGTGAAAAGAAGAAAAACCAGTAACGTTTGAGGACTCAGCAAGCAGAACCAGGAGACGTTTTTTTCTACTGAACACGGACAGGAGTCAAAATGTATGAACTTCAACCAGGAATGATTTTAAAAACAAGATAAGAACTCACTTCATTTTTCAAAGTTTGGAAAATTCTCATGGCCGCGAATCCGCCATTTGATCTTCTTTCTCATGGAATCTGCATGGAATGGATACAACGAAACGTCTTTTGGATATTCATAGAATATAAGAATCTTCTCTAAAAACCAAATTAGTAAATCCTCAGGATTGGGAGATTATATCGGCTAAATATAATATTTTTTATTGAAGTTCCAACCCAAGAATAAATCTGAAATTGGTACTCACAAAGCCTGGTACAGTATTGGAGAATTCTCGTGGTAATAAAGAGAATATTTCTCAAATCTACAGAAAATTAACACTCGCTGGATTCTCACCTGGAACAAAATGAAATAAACGGAACCAGTCAATGATTTATCCTATCTTCTTGTCATACAAGAACAAAATAGTACTTGTTTAAAAGAGTTGGAATTCAATATGGATACAAATACTTGAACTAATTATCAATTCAAATAAGAACATTCAGATTTGGAAAATAAGTTCCTAGTCAAGGTTTTAAGTCTGAAAAACAGGAATTAAATACATTAATGTTGGTCAGACTTAATGATTTGATCAAGATTGGCAAATTGATCAATTTTATTTAGTTGTTTTAGCTTGATGAGCTTTGTAAATTGAGTTAACTAGAAAACATTAGTTGTTAGTAAACATATTTATTATAAAATAAATCTTTAATCCTCCATACTACCATGAATAAATTCATAGCATGAATATTGTACTAAATATAACTGTAAGTGCAAATTTCGTGAAATTGATAATGAAGCATGTTCTCCATTATACAAGCGCTTCACGACTTTCTGCAAGCATTAAAAAGTTGGGCGTGAGAGCAGTGGTTTAGTGATTGATGAGTCTCGCTACCGAGTAAAATGCTTCTAGTTCTATTCCCGATCATGCATGTCACTCACTCAGTTCATCTCAACCTCGAATATGACTCACCATTCAAACATCATTTTCAGTTCACGCGTCATTAATAGTTAAGGCGGCCGAAAAAATATAGTTGAAAACAAGAAGAATTAACCATTCATGACAGAAGTGGTTCATGAGGCATCTATTTGATTTCCTCCCGTCTGTCTCCAAACTCCATTCTTCCAAGCTCCATGACCTCTTTTTCCCCACACACTCCTATCTCCTTATCACATAACATTATGATATTTATAATGAATTATATATCTTTTCTTACTATCATTACTATAGCACCTAGTCTGGGACTATTCTATTTTAATTTCAGATTGCTAATGATTGTTGAAGAAGGTATGACCATTGGTTTATCCATCTATATTTAGTGATCAATATCTGAAGGTTATTTTTCACAAATAATATGAATAGAATGATATAATTATGTACGATATATCATGATTATACCTTATAATGATTATAACACAAACCCACTTTACATCACTACAAGTAGTTTCATCAGAATCAGATACAACTGCATCGCAGTAGTTGACTCGAAAATCTTCTCACAAACAAGATATGCTACATAATAAGAGCCAGACGCAGTTATGTGTGCATGAATTGCAATTGATGGCTATAGAACGAATTGCAGAAACAAGAAAGGCTCGTTGCACAAGAAACCAATCGCCCTAAAATGACGTCATCTAAAGCAATGCAGCGACTCATTATTGTTTTCCGTAAAATGACGTTATCTCACGGCGTTTGAATACAATCTGGCAACATACCAAAAGACTTGTAATTAGATTGAGTGAATTAATATACTGTAGTACTACTTGAACTTGATATAATGGGCTCATGATAATGTAATGCACAATGAGTTGATATATCACATTCCATAAGTCCACACTTGGTCGATTTTATGTGCGATACATATGCTCAAGCACTGGCCGCATCATACAAAAATCGACCAAGTGTGGACACAGGGATTGAGTAGATAATTAGTGAGCCGCAAGTTAATATAGTGAGATAATACAGTGAACAGCCATTCAAAGGAGGATAACAGCGGCTATCTGCCAGCTCACACACATATGCATCGAGTAGGAAGCATCAGGGCATGCCCTAATTCAATGTTTTCGGCTGAAAAAGCGGCGTCACGCGATTGCTGAATTCCCGCCCGGGTTCCCGCGGGGGCGCCGACTGCCCAACCTAACCAACAAAACACGCCTGAAAAGTGAGAAAGGAGCATGGCCGCCATTCCTGTTCAACCGCAGATACGTTTCATGCTATCGCCCGTTCAGGCTCAACTGTAATTCCAGCCCCCAAAACATACAGAAACACGCTTCTACCTCTAAATTGGATGGTGAGGAGAGAGAATGTGTGTTTAGTAGAAAAGATGTATGTGTTTGTGTCTGAGAGAGGAAGAGAGATGGAAAGTGGGAAAGAAAGTGTTAAATTTTAGAAAAGGTTGGTGGGGAGGAGAGAATGGATAGAAGAGAAAGCAAGATAGTGAGAAACAATTATAACAAGAGGAAGGAAAAGAGGATGCAGAAAGATAAATACAGTGAGAGAAAAGGGGGTAAATTAGTAAGAAAATGAGATTGAGGTAAGAAAGTGAGTGAAGGACAAACCGAAAGAAAGAAAGTGAGAAAATGAGAGGCGCTGAAAGTGAGATGACAAGAGAGAAAGATAGAGTGAAAGAGTGTGAGGATGATAGTGGAAAGAGAAAAATAATGGATAGAAAAATGAGAAAGATTGTAGGAAAAAAAGAGTCGTTCGAAGAAAGTGAGGAAAGGAGAGAGACAGTGAGATAAGACGAGAGAATAATGGAATAAAAACGTGATAGTGAGGGAAAGAGAAAATTATGGAAAAGAGAGCTTGATACTGAGGGGGGAACAAGAAAAATAGAAAAGAAGTGTGAGGTTGGTTGAAGTTTTTATTGAGGGAGAGATTTCATAGTGAGAGTAAGTGATTATCTTGTAGGTTGTAGATGAAGAGACATAGCGAAATACACGCAGATAAGGAATTACAGTAAGAGTAAGGATTAGAGAGGATAGTAAGATACAAAAGAAAGAAAAAGAAGGGAAGAGAATGAGAAGGAAGAAATGAGAGAACTTAGAGAGAAACAAAGACGGATAAAGAGCGAGATAGATAGTGAGGAAAAGAGAGGAGAGAGAATACAAGCACAGTATGTTCGTGCTTGTGGTTTGCTGCCAACATTCAAGTTGTACCAACCACTGGGGACTCGAGATGAAAACAGCCATTTCTCATTGAACATCAATTACACTACAAACTGTCAAAAACAGTGATGGATCGTTTGTGCATGCTGGTCTGTGTAAGCGAGTAGGAAAATCATAGCAAGAGCTAGGAAATGGGAAGAAGAGATGCTGGAGAAACAGATAGATAATCTGTTTTCATTTAGAAAGTGATTGGAAGCTTTAGGTTACCCCTAACCTTACATGGTTTTAGTATTTAAGTAAGATGAAATGGTGATTACAGCCGCTCAACTAAGCGATTTATAAATGTTTATCAAACGAGGCCTAAGTGAATCAAGATTCGAGTTAAGATTTGATTTCTGTATATTATATACTTTTTAATGACAATAACTTTGTAACTTACACAAGTTTTTTAACTCATTTGAAACCAAATTTTCTTGTAGAATAAATTTTACATTGTGAATTTGTCTCAATTATTTCAATTTTGAAATAGTCTGATTTCTGAAACCAGTATACCTCAATCGTTCTCTGAATTACAAGACCCAATTTTATGAAACAGGCCCCAACTTACAAAAATAATGTACTGATAAAAATATTTCCATAGAAAGATATTTTGTAAAACAAGCTAACATAGTGCTTTGAAAAGCAATTGCTTCATACACATTTCTAGAAATCTATAAAAGTGAACCAGGAGATAAAGCAAAACGAATTCGGTTTCAATAATTACACAAAGTGGAACTATTGTCATGGGACAGTTCGAAGAAAAAGACAATTTTTTATTGTCAAATTTCACTTTAGCGCGTCGACAAAACCGTGCCAAACGACTCGACTTTGGCAACCGTGACAATCAGGTTGGATAATAACAGAAACGCTTTGATGAAATAGCCTAAGCAGTTACACAGTAACCTATTTAAATAAACTCTGCAAAAAACTTCCAATTGAAACAGAGTAGCCGATGAATTACTTGGACAGGAACCGAATTAACCAAAACACTCGTATCTAAGGACCGAATAACAATCTAGCTTCAGTTATTCCCAGAGTTAGTTTTTTTTTAAATCGAAGAATAGAGAGTCAGTCAGTATAATAGTGTTTTTTATGGCCAAGCTGTAGTGGAAGTATAGATATTTCTCGTGAATTAAAAAAACCGACATACTATCAAATTCCAACAGTAAATAAAAGTTTTTTACTCACACTGACCGTCAGTGTAAGTAGGATACGTTTATTTATGACCGCCTGTCGGTAATTCAAGTGAAAAATCTATAGTGTTGACTCACCGCCGTTCCTGAGGAATCAAAATATTCAAAGTTTTGTAGATGAAGTCAATTTACTTCTAGATTATATAGTAGTCAAGTTACATCGGTTAGGTTAGTTCATCGGTCATACTCGGACTAGTAATACAAAACACCGGAGTGACCCAAGAAAAATATCTTGGAGTCAACTGGGATTGAACCAGGACCTTTCAAGAGCGATAAACCAGCTCGGCCACTCCATATTGTTTAAAACGTTTTATCAATAGTACCATAACATTATAGAACCAAAATATGCCTTGTATCAGAGAGTCAGGATGAAGTTATTTCTCACTACACCCATACCATAGCCTTTTTTACTTCATCCTTTTTTACCTAACTTTTCCTTTTCTTTTTCTGATTATAGAAGTAGGCTGAGGAAAAAACGATTGAATTGAAATTCTTTTCTGACCTTATGTGCCTTGGACAAGTGAGTGGGTAAACTGTAACTGCAGTATTACATCACGGTACATGTTATAAATTTCAAGGTTCTACTTCAAAATGTAACAATCAAGTAAGAACAAGAGGTCATATTCTTAATGGGAAGGGATGAAAGGGTAAAACAAGGAAATGGATCGATCAGTCATAGTTGACATGCTGAACCAGGAACGAAGTTGGTAAGAGAGTAAAGGATACAATGAGAAGAAAAGAGAAACGCCCGTCCAATCCCGACCGGCGATTTTCAAGTACTGTACGGTCATTCATCATAAAGCGCATTTCAAATGGCGAAACTTACAAGTTCAGCTCCACATTCATAACAGTTACAGTTACAGTAGCTAGATAACATATGACACCGAATTTCTCTCAACAGTGGGAGAAAGTATGCAGAAATTAGAATTAATTTACGGTCACATTCCGACCAAGCCAAGGTTCAACGCTTCCGCTCGCTCGCTTGTTCAATTGGTCGACAGCACAATAACAATTATTAGTCTTATCCAGACTGGGGTCACAAGGCTAATGGTCTACTAATAACGTTATTTTTTGTGAACAGTAACTGTTCGAAAAAATGAGTCAACAACATTTAATTGTATGGAAAGTACAGTACATCAAATTCAAAGAGATATAAAGAAGTAGACCAAAAACGTATTCTAATAGAGTGGTGTTGAAAATAATAAATTTATGTTATCAATTACCGTGATATATCATTAACTTACAGTGATTTTGTGGAACTTCATATTCTTGTATAAATCTATCTAATAAAATGTAAATACATTATGTAATAATTCAATAATAATAATAAGATTGTAAAAATTAATAATTGAATTGATAATTTATTGATCATTAATTGAGAGTAGAAGTGAAAGAAAATCCTGTATTCAAATTGGATTATTGATCACTAATTGAGAGTTGAAGTGGAAGATATCCTGTATTCAAATTGGATTTGAACTTTGCCTTTGACAGATAAGTTTGATATTGGGTGATCATTGAAAGCAGAAAATACATTTATTATGTCCTACTGGCTACGACCAGAAAGTCTTCATGATACCTTTACTACTACTATTTTATTATTGCAGGAATTAGGACACTATTAATGTAATTTAATCGTTCAATGATCATTTTAGTTGAAAAATTATTTATTGAAAGCAAAGTTTAATATTCAATTACAATATTCAATACAAGGATACTAATTCACTCGGATACTAAATTAGGTCAAAAAACTATATCCATCGCAAATCAGTAAAATTACCAATGTCCTATTTCTTTATCCTACTATAACTATATGAATCTCGAGAATAATAGTCAAATTATTATACAGTAGTTTAATTTCTCAAGATATTTGGGCTATCAAGTGAATGGGTAACCTTTCAGACTTCACGCATAAAATGATAGATAGAAAGGAAAGCCTTTATTGACTTAGATTGGTGTCAGGAAACCTTCGATGTGATCCAATTGAATTATTTGGCATGAAATCAAAACTGAAGATCCAGACCAAATGGCAAATGGGAGGACGAAAAGGAAATGAAAAAGAGATTGGAAAAGCTCATGAAATTATATCAGGCGACAATCCAACAAAGGGAGGAAAATAATAGGAGAAAAAGCTGTCTCAGCGGAAAATATAGTTGACGGCAATGAATGAAAGGATTAAGGAGAAAAATCTTATTCATAAAAAGAACGACACAGGGATTTTTTTTAAAAATCAAGAGTATCAGAGCTATTTCAGGGTTACTACCTACTGTGGGAAAAGGCTTTTTTGTGGCTTCTTCTGAAAATTGCTCCAAAATGAACAGGATTAGGGAAGTATGATTTCATAAAATATATTTTATTAACATAATTATGCGTTTTGCGTAAAAGATTTGGGAAGACTTATACGAAATTATATAAATGTAGTCAAATAAGATTAATTTTATTTTCATTCAACAATAGAGTATAGAGTAGACTGTACTACTAGAGTTTTATTTAATTGTAATTGTCATAACAAACACCGAAAATCTTATATCTAGATAGAAAATTACTGCAATAATGGTTTCAGTGCTAGGTTGATAATTCAATCATAAAAACTCTATGTTAATAATTAATCACTGGTATGATAATATTTGTATGAAAAGTAGAAAAATGTACATAGATACAATGAATAGAGTTTATCAATGAAAAATATATATTATAAAAAGGGTTTGTAAATCTTAATGTTTACTGAGAACAAGAATAATTCAATGTTCTCACATATGTATATATTGAGAAATCTAGTCATCTTGAGTCAGTCAAAGAGAAATATTTGAACAAACGAATGAATAAGAAAACTGGTCAAAGAAGCCATAATGTAGAGAAAATAGATATATGTGTGTTATTTACAAACTTAGTTTGTTATCAATGTCGACAGGTCAATAAACTCAATCTCCTCTAAGAATACGTATTGCTAAGGAGCGACAAATGTGAGATGAATTAAAGGTAGAATTGCTTTTAACAAAACAAAATTTAGAGAGAAAAAATATTCCACTTCAATTTCTCTATTATTATATAGGAAAATAGTGAGAAACATCAAATCCTCTACATCAAAATTTTATAACAGTCACATCATACAATAATAGAGTTAATATATAAAGTTGGATACATAGATCCAATCTAAAAGACAATCTTTTATTGTGGGGTGTAGAATTCAGTGGAACGGGGAATAGCTAGGCAACATGCAATACACAGTGCTGGAAAACACTTCACTACCAATACACATAAAATAGCTGACTGGCAAAAATACATCTAATACTGGAAATGCCAGAACCCATTCATATCTCACCAACTTGCGCCATATGTGTGGTCATAAATCTGTTATCTATATCTTGAAAGACATTATTCTCTTGCTGAATTGCGAGAAAACAAACAAACTTTTATCTCCTAGATTCAATGCAATCTGAGTAGAGCGAAATACGGAATAATACGGATACAACGGAGAGGCTAAGGTTCAAATAGAGTTATAACCGAAATTCGTTCCGCTGAAAGGATTGGATCAATATTTAGATAAATTCCAAACATAACAATCCCAAGATAAATAAATAAATGAATAAGTGCTTTGGCCTTCAAAGAGCCCAGATTATATTGAGACAACACCGAAAAGATATTTCTGTATTGGCAATGGTTCCGAATAAACCTACCTATAGCAGACACCAGCTGTATGTAATTAATCTGTCGTTTATCTTGGGCACTCATTGGTAGTGCCCGGTCTTTTTTACCTCAACAACACTTGCGTGAATTTTTAGGTCCTTACTATAAAAGAGTTCAAACTTGAATTGCTACGTTGTAGTCATATAAATAAAAATGAACCGAAGACTGATTAAATTGCTGATTATATATTATTTTAATTCCTAAAATTACTTTCTCCATCAGCATAAGAAGAGCTATGACTCGTGGTTCTTTCATTCAATATAAAAAAATGAAATTTTTGTACTGTAAATAGCACATAATAATAATAATTCCGTGTAACCTGGCTGGCTCAGGTCTGGTGTCAGAGTTTTCAGGTCACTCCTGATCAGTTTAGGGTCTCTGACGTGACTTGACGACTGGTTTTTAGGCAGCACATAAAAATTGAACATTAATCACACAAAATATTTATAATTGAATTCTGTCAACATCATCAATAATACAGTCTTACAAAACTCCAACAAGAACTAGAGCAATCTATTAAAACTAACAAGAATGTCACAGATGAGAAACCCTGGTAAAACTTGCAGTGCAACTACTTGCATGAAGAACTTTGTTGGAAAGAAATTTGGTGTCTTATCAGGGCATCCAATCAATTTGCAATCGATCTTACTTGTCACAAGCAAGAAGGAGTTTTAATAGCATTTCCGAGCTTCAACGATATTTTCATCAAAAAAGAAAAACGTCTATTCCAACTTTGATACTACCTTTTAAATTGGGAGAAACTACAGTATCAACAACTTATGTCAGCAGAAATAGATATCCATGAAAAAATGTCAACTGATTTTGAGATACAGTAGCTGTAATAAGGAATGAGAGGTACAAGGACAATTGAAAGACCTAGGTATCGATAAAAAGTTATTTTTAGTCAATTGATCCTCACTATAAAAAATTTCATATCTTATTCAAGTCAAAGAAATTATCAGTCTCTGCGTAGGCTGCAGTAGTATTTATTTCCAGAGAATCTATTTCAAGAATGCACTATCGAGGAAATAAATGGTTGCACTGTTGCACCAAAGTACTTGAGAGTTGAATATTTCACAAGAAGTTTCAAATACAATCTAGTATAGAATAATATTGGTAATGAGAAATACTGGGGAAAATTATAAGCTAGACACATAATGACATTCACTGCAGTATAGGCTCCAATAGTTGTAGCCACGGTTACTAGACTGCACGGTAGGAATGAAGCTTTAAACTTTCAAGCTGCAGCTAATGAGAACGAATTTATGAGAGCTCTGTAGTCTGAAGATGAAAATTACATTAACTAAGTTGCGCCACAGAGTGGTTGGGCTAACTTACGGTAATGCGTTAAAACAGTTTTTGATCAAAATTTTTAGGCAATTGAATGTTTTAACAATTCTTCAAGGGACTTCAAATTTTCCCAGATATAGAACTAACAGTTCAGCCCTGAGTACTAAGGTCTCCCACGTTTTAATAGATAATTGAGTGGATAAATAATTCATAACGGATTGATCTGGCCATTGAATTAATTTCATGCTTGATCAGATAAAGCAGAGTTTAGAACACGAGGATTATGGAAACAACCGAAACAAGAGATAAATTAAAAGCAAATAAAATGATGGTGGCACCGTTTCACTTTGTTATTGGAAACGCATTCAAGCAGATACAATAGCTGTTTGTGGAGCATAAATAAAAGGGCCGCTGCCACTCTCTATATTGGGAGCCGAGCTACAATTTTTCCAGGGATTTCGAATGGAAACTCGCTGAACTAACCAAACAAACGCTGGAGCCATAGAAAAAGCAAACGCTTCTGAATCGCCATCACCTACCATGAATCCAGTGCGATATTAAAATTCACGAGTGCCGATCTATTCTCATGGCACAAACATTTCAGATAACGACGCCTGTTGCTCGCAAAAAAAATGTCAGCCAGATTTTCATATCGGTATATATTTATGCAGACCCATGTCCAATGGATTTGCAACCAGTCAAATGTAGCATCGCACCAGTCGCTCGTTTATCTTCAAAAGATTTATTCAACAAGAGGCTATTCAGAAAACTCTACAAAAACAAAATACAATTTTCTCTAAGCGTTGTGTGGGTAGTATCTGTCAGTGGATCAAGTGACAACTAATACCCAGCTCAATTTACAAGGGGAAAACGTATTTCTCTAGACGTTTTCATTGAAAAATTATTGAAGATATTTACTACGAAGTATAATTTTCTTAGAAAATTGTTAAGTATTGGAATTTAGTTGATATCCTGTGAACTAGAGATGTATGTTGTTTATACTGGATGACTGAAACCGTCTCTACTATTATACATTGTACTGTAACTAAATTTTCAGTTGCACTCGAACTTCGAGTTGGACAATACACATTTTTACATATTTCTCCAACTTTTCATCCGCCCTAAAACTTGTTACCCTGACCTTTCCCTTAGAACCCAAACTTCCCAATTCCAAGTCATTCAAATTTGAGAGAACAAACGACTATGAATAAATTAACGCCAATACTCACATTAAATTGAACGTGATGATAATAGACAACAGCTTACCTGTAAAAAGAACAATAAATTAACTTCAAATATGAAAAATATATAAATATCCGATCAAAATAAAAAACTCAAAAATTAACGTTCATTTTAAAGGATTAGTTTGAATTGTTTAAAAACTTTTATGTCCCAAGAGTTTGAACCGTTCAGCGCTCAAGCATCATGCATTCATTCAGTATTGGAGAAAATGTAGAAGAATTATTCATAGAATAGTAAGTAGTTCAGTTCATTAATAGAATTAGCAAATAGGTGTTAAGTGTGAAGGTGACCAACAAATAGCACAGGGTCGAATAACATGGAAAACAAGTTCAAGTGAAGTTTGTACGCATCTGCAATTCAAATATGTAGCAAGGCTAGTGTGCAAAATCATTTCTAACTCATGATACAAGAGTGAGAAGCTTAGAAACTCGTTACAACCCTTATTTTTCGATAAAAAATACACGATTTTAAAAGTCAATTATTTTGGCGGCGGTAAATATTTTTGAACAGCGTCCAAATAATTGGAATTTAAATTATTTGGTCGCTGTTACTGTACACTGGATGAATCTGTTTTGACACGACATCAATATTTATAGGCCTGTTGAAGATTTTTCATTGAATAACTAGCTAGACCTACCTAGAACGAAATGGAGATGTACTAAATCAATTGAACTGTTCACCTACGTTTATAAAGTTGAGAACGGTTCAAACAGGTTCTCAACAAGCATTTGGACGCCTCATAATTTAGAACGCTCATAGTGAGCGTTTTGCCATCCGATATTATCAATATCTTACTTGAAAATTTATGTCAAATGGCTTTGGGCTTGAATCATGTCATGAAGTTGAACTTTGCATGAGATGCCGCTTTTTTGTTTTGCTGCAGCTTACATGGAGAAAGGCAATGGCTAACTACAGGGAATTAGATCGTGTTTTTGAATAGACTAGTAAGCAGATTGAGTACTAAAAGTTAGTTGAACTAAAATTTAAAGAGCCTACTTCCGCTGAATTGCATTACTTCTAAAGGTAGATAAAAAACAACTTGAAATACACAAAATTGAAGAGCCTACTTCCACTGAGTTGCATTTCATCTCAAGATGAAAACAACTTGAAATAGTAATTGAAGAGCAGAAATTCGAATGTACATAATTAGAAAACAGATCATAAAATGATGAACATTGTTACAACACAAACAAAACATCGGTTTTTTATATCTATTTTAAATTGGAACGACACTTGAGAATGTAGTAACAAGTGCATGCTATTAAAATCAGTCCAAGATAAAACCAAATTATTGAATTTTGGTTAAAAGTTTATTTATTCAATTCAATAATTTGTTGATTCATCGCAATAATTTGGAAACACAATGTTTTGTGAAAATATAATATATAAAAATATTTTAGACAAGAACAATAGAACTTAAGAAAATATTCGACAATATATTCAGAATGGGAGTGATTGTAAGTCATTATTTAATCATATTTTGTTGCCAATGTCGGAACTAAAGATAGAAATTCATTGGATTTGAAAATTTCACTCCAAGAAAATCAGAAAAATGTGTAAACGAGGAAAAAAGAAGACTTACACAGTCGAACCAAGTAAATATGTTGCACAACAGTGAATCCTACGCTTAAAAAAGAAATCATAGAAGGTGACAAGAAAATTTTTCACGAGTTGCTTTTCCTTGTAATTATCATTACCCAATATTACTCATCTTTTTAAAATATTGGCATAGAATTGCATAAGAGTTGACAGTAGTGATAACGACCTCATTAAAATGTGTCTAGCACGAATCCAGATTACGATCGGATGAGTAGAGCGATTACGATTACCAGATAAGATTCTTGAAGGTCAGCATTGCTCTCTATTTGGTGTTTGTCGTAGGTCTAAGATCTACGCACAACACAAAAGATCAAGTTTTTACGCCAGGTTGTGAATGCTTTCCTATCTTTTTCTAGCTCTTTCTCACACGCTCACTCACTCTCTCTTCTACACTGTCTGTAACTCTTTTTATCATAAATCTTTCACGGCAGGTAAGAAAAAGATTAAAAACCAGTCCAACAGTATGCTCCAATGACTCATCCAGACTGAGTATTTCCAGGTGTTCCATGACCTCTAAACTCCTCTAGACTTGACAACAAGGAATGATCGGAATCATCAGAGCTCAGAATCCATCTCTTGAAGTTCTGCCTATGAATAATGTAAATTTACTACCAACTACCAACAAAAAACAGTTAATATATTCTTTTGACGATAAATCCAATGTTATCCTTTTCCTTATTTACAGCAAATGATTTACTGTAAGCTACTTGATACTGTCATGGGATGTGACCAATGTCAAACTATTAATACCTAAGACTTATTCAGGGCTATGCTTGGGGTTCTGTAAAAATGTTAACAAAAAAGAATTTCAGTTCTGGATTTCTCCTTCTGCACACTGGTTTCATATAGAGTAAGATATAATCTTAATATTCTAATATTTGATATTCTTGAGTATTTGAAATCATCAGAGCAAAGTTGAAGGGAACGCAAAGCATTCAGAGCATCAAAGATAAATATTTTCTGAATTATGCAGAGTAGCCTACAAATAAGAATGCAACATTCAATATTCTGTTTCATCAAATCAAAACACTATGAAGGATGCTATAGTAGCTATGATAGAAATTATTTGTTACATTTTACAGATAAATAATAGGATATAAATAAAATTATTTTATAAATAAATAAGTAGGGGGTAATGAAAATAAGCCCTTTTTTGGAGGCTAAACGTTAAAACAACATTTCCAACAAGGGTTGTATTTTACAGTAATAATAATTATACATAATTATGTTACACCGTGAAAGCGGTGGGTGGATGAATATGCATCAGAGTGATGTTTAAAATTTTAGATATATGAAAATTCGCATTCATGAACAAATTCTTCTAAATACAACCGAATAACGAGGACAACCTGTGAAATTTGCAAGAGAAACTTGAATTTAATGAAAATTTAAGCAGAAACACGGCGTTCTGCCACAACAAACGTGCCACTTTCCTTTGTGAGGACATAAAATCATGAAGCTAGACGGGGATCGTGGCAAATATGAAATTGATAGTCCTCCTGACACGAAGGAAACATGAGATGGATATACTGTGCAATATATTTCATGAGAGGTAGAGGCATTATGGATGGCTCAAGTGAAAGTTTATGGAGAATAATTTATGAATTCACCAGACACGACAACAAAGCCCAGATATTGCACGTCAACGGGACTAATGAGCATACATTTTTTGCTCTCAAATAACTTCTTTTTATCGATACGCTATAATCGATCTTGTTCTGGAGACAAGGTTATGCTCCTTCGTAGCTACCTCACATTGTGAAAAACAACGTAATATACTGTAGACTACTGACGTGACGTGACCATATTACGTAAGACTTTTTATTTTGTTATTTACGAAATCCACATGAAAAGGTGACTAACGTTAGTAATAATGACCATGATAATGACCTCTCCTAAGTCTCGTGGTTGGACTAACACTGATCGATACTGAACACCTACTTTTACATTATCGTAAATGAATTTTCCATTTAAATTTTTTTCATACATTTTTAACAAACCAATAAAAATGTAAGCCTACTAGGAAAATAAAAATGAAAAAGCAAATCTTAGAGCTGCATTTTTGCATTATTATGTGAAGAATTGTGGGGGATTGTGCAGATTGTGCTCTAAAAAGGACATACAAACCTAAGAAACTCATCATACATTAAAATATATAATCTTTTTACAAAAAAAGCTAACGATATTTTACTACAGATTCAACATTATTTGAAATAATATTACAGTAATTGAAATTCTAGCTAAATTTATTGATTATCGATGATCTTGGAAACTTATTCCATGCACATGAAAGTGGAAAAACTACACAGTGAATACAAAGTAAGATTGTAAATTTGATTGACGAACCTGAATATTTAAGTGAGTAATTGAATGAAAGATTTGAAGCTAGATAGATCTTCTTCCACCATAATTATAAAATTGAAGATAACAAAATATTTTTACTATTTATAACATTCATTGGGATCAAAATTGAAATAAATTATTTAAAAAATCGCATTATTTTTAATGGACCACTAGAAACATAAAAAACTAGTAGAGAAAATTCCAGTACAACTACCCAATTTGACTAAAAAGATTACCCTGCAATCTATAATTACTAAAATATGTAAAGTAGGATTCAAAGTAGATACGAGCAAGTGATTTCACAGTATTTTCCACCTAGCAAAAAATACACGCAAAGATTATTGACCTTCCTCCTTATTAAATAATAATCAAGGTTCTAGAAACCTCAGTCTGTTTTCAACCTGCAATATAACCATTTCTAAGAACAGAATACATTATTGAAAGCATTAGTTGTATTGGTTACGAGCCGACGACAGTACCACAAAAAATACGGCACAAGTTTTGGAAAATCGATAAAAACGTCGGGAAAATGAGCCGGAAGGCGGAAACTAATTAAAGCTTAATAAGAAAGCACTCTCGATCCTCACAGATAGTAGTGTTCTTGGCAAACTCTTGACGTCACAAACTAATAGTAGTCATTGTTTACATCCTCTCAAGTTAGATACGAATCGAATCTTTCCAATGCTCGTGTATGAAAATTGATAAATAAGAACTGGTATCTGTATTCTGGAGTTTCATTCATATCTTTATGCCTAGATACCATTCTGTTTATCCCAGACCATAGACTAACTATACTGTTATCTATACTGTTAACTATACTGTTGTCTGTGCCCAGACCATACAGTAACTATAAATTCCAAATAGTAGATTAGTATTTCAGAACCATACCATGCAGTTAGACTATACTATTAGATCAATTAGATACTATTAGACTAACTATTAGACCATACAGTAACACTACATCCATTCCTATTCTGTGCCCAGACTCAGTGGCGGACCTACGGACTGGCCGGGCTTTTCAAGAGCGATTGTTCTTCACAGAGAATGAAACTTCTCTAGCACTGAACTCAAGTTTAAGAAGTTCTGCAAAATTATAAAGTGAAAAGTTGTACTTCACACTACGAGCTGTCAACGATTAAAAGATGGATTGCCTTAATTATAAATTGAATGGAAAGTTCGCTAGTTCCCCGCTGATCATCTTTCAAATTTCATTCCACACCATGAAGTCATTTAATATCATAATGAATCAAGAATATTGATAATTTATCATAGATTTTTAATAATAATCACGAATTCTGGACTCACAATGCCATTAAATATCATCATCAAAAACTACTTCTACTGTAGCAGGTGCTTACCAGTAAGCTCTTTTCTGAAACAATTTCCTTTTAACTCTCCTATCCATCTTCACCTAATCCTATTCCGTTCCTTTCAGTTCGTTCATCAGTCTTCTCCTAATAAGCCAAGCCATTCTCGTCTATCTATCCCATCTACCAAACCATGAAGAAACCCATTTAGATCCTTCTAGAGAATGTTTCTTCTTGTTGCATTGCTAATTTTAGAACATTCTATTTCTCCCTATTTTGAAACGTCTAGCTACTTTCAAAGATCTTTTACAACATCTGTCTCAGTGTCTGTTACTTTGGATGCTATAACTTGAGATTTAAACATTTATTTCCAAATATAGTAAAATAAATATACTTTCACAGTACCTTTAGCTGATCCCGCCTATGGGTGACTCTTCAAACAGACATCATTATAAGGAGGTTTCAAGTTATAAGACCTTAATAGTCGAAACATGATACTAGGTTAGGTTCAATATAATGAACTTGAATACGTTTACATAGATTAACTAGTTCGGTCCCCAAGTACGTACATACTGTACTTCAAGAAGTTACTAATTTACTTTCACTTCTAAATAACGTTCTACGGTTGACACCGCTTCTCAATATTTCGGATTTACAGACAGTCGATATCCATAATGAATTGATTTGAAATTAATATTCTTCTCATAATTTGGTTGGAAGTCACTCTAAGTTACTTCAACCTTCAATGAAAATTTTTATTCGACTTGACTCAAGCTCCTACTAATCCTAATGAATTCCTCAAAACAATAAATTGAATTCATTGAATAAACCGTAGTATCAGTAATTATTATTGATATCACTCCTCTACTTCAGGAGACAAAAATATTAAATTTATGAAGTCTGTAACATCAACTTAATTGTAATGTCTTGATGATGGGTATGTTCCCCCTCATACAAATCATGCACTTCTTTTAAATCTTGGATTTTCTTTACTTGGATTTTCACCTTTAAAAGGCCAAATCGCACGTTAGAAAACAATCCAAGTCAAGTATGGCAGCATTAAAGCCAGAGGCTCTATGGCTGCTCATCACACAGTGAACCCAAACTTTAATAGAAAAAACATTTTGAAATTGTCAAACTCCACGTTATTAAACACAATGTTTCAAAAAAATTTCTATCATGGAAAAAGATTCAACAACATCAATATTTGTTCTACAAACTCAAACATTTCGAAATAAAGAATTTCCTTTATAGCTTGTAAATCGAAATGCTTATTTATAGTATTTACTTTAAGCTTGTAAAGTGAAAAAAGACTTGTCCCAACAACAAGAACCCCTTAAAACTCAAATTGCAGCCGTGAATGATTTGCGGGTATCACGAATTCCTCCAACCATTCACACGTAAATTGCTCGGACGGTAATTTGCAACAGATTTCGATGTACGTTCCCTAGGGCATTCATCCAGTGAGTCGATGTGCGTTCCCTCAGTGAGTTCGAGAAATGTAGCAACACGTGCGCTGATGTATCAGCCGTGGAATGTACGTGAATTCCATACCGAGTAAGGAAAGCAGGCCTGCCAAAGACACGACGTGGTTGGCAGACGCAGAGATAAGACAAGATGCCACTGATTAGAAAGGATGCGCGGTAGGGCTGCATTTGAATAGCAAACACAGCAGACCGTGAATTGAAATCGTTGCGTTCTCACGGCATTAACAAAACGTTGTGCATTTGTGTGCGTGTGTGAGACGGAATGAACAGACTTCCTCCTCACCACCTACCTTTCACTGCCGGGCATTCACCAGTGTGACCAAGTTCAAGTTCAATTAGTAACATATTCCCACAAAGTGAAATTAATTGTATAATGACGCTTGTCCGAAAAGACACCCACACCTACTACCATATTCAGCACATCAATTGAATGCCGACCGACAAGATAATTTTTTTGTAGTTCTTAAAACCTGAATGCAGGCTATATTGTTATTATTCATCTTTCTATTTGAATTAAATGTGATTGATTCAACTTCTCCACGCTGAAATTACTACTAATTACTTTTAAATTATCAATTAATAGATCATCATCATGTAGGCTCTACCACAGAGAACAGACTTAGTAAGAGAGTCTAATACTAAAACTAATACTAGAGAGTATTGCTTCTCTACGGCTCTACTCACATTTGGAAACTCAAATCGCGGAAACTCAGCGACTCGGATAACAAACATGTGTTTTCAAATGATGTTGTTCAGACAGTACAATTGTAGAATCGTCTGAGTGACATAATTTGAGATCACATGTTTGTTATCCGAATCGCTGAGTTTCCACAGTTTGAGTTTCCAAGTGTGAGTAGAGCCTACATAATCATGATATATGAAAACTGTAGTCTAACTCTAACACGATATACCTATGGTTTGCCAGTAGCAGTAGTAGCCTAATACAGTACTGTAAATTGCTATGATGTAATTTCCTTATACAGAAGTTGATTCATGAAGAAAATAGGTTCTCAACAAAATACTCGTGATTTAAATCAATTATTTTAATTATTATTCTCAATGAATACATTTTAAAAATTATTTTATTGAGCTAAACAATTGATATTTTCTAATAAAATGCCACAATTATCAATCCAACCAGTCCAACAATACGATCATTACAAATTCTAAAGCTTATGTGAATTTTCCAGTTAAGGTGAAGAGAATGCCTTCTTGTTATCAATTTTTTGTTGTTCTACATCACATGAATCGATAAATGCTCGACGTAATCAACCTTCACTTTAATTCACTGCATTGTATATTTCATACTATTTTTAGACTTGAAAGTATCCAGAAAAAGTTGAATACGATAGTTTACAAAATGAAACCCTTTCAAGTCTTTCAACAAGCTATTTTTCAGCAGCCAAATTATCCTCATTGTTATGCAACTTGACTTATAGCTTTCAATTAGTAGGGTGTGAAACAAGTGTTAATCAGATTGAAGAGAATATTGTCTAAATCAGAGTGAGAATAATGGAGGAACACTTCCACTAAAACGCTCACATGGGAACCCCGTTCCAGCAGGGAAGCCCAAGAGGAAATGTCCTGTGGGAACGGAAGATAATGTACAGACATTTCACAAGTGGTTTCTTGTTCCAAGTTCAGTAGTATAATAGCAGATCAAGAAGGCGACTGAATGGACAATTAGTGAAGATAATAACAGTCATTGGAAGTGCTTCTGAGTACATGTGTCCGGTCTTATAACAATGGCTAAGCGTGTCATCTTTGTATCACTTCAACTAATCTAATGCACAGCTTGTGGTAGGCGATTAAATCAGCATGAGAATTTGTGTGGGATGGTTTGTCGTCGAGTTAAGTCGAGCAACAAATGGATGTTCTTAAATTCTAAAACACCTACAATAGCCTAATTCAACAATGACTACAGGGACTTTTAAAGAGTAAGCATCTAAAAACAAGACCTGTGATTTGATTGCAGAAAAAGATTCATGAAAATGAGAATTTGATAGTAGATTTTTTGTCAACAATGCGAAAACAGCACATTGAAAAAATATATCTGGAGAAAAATTCAATTTACGTACTCCTATATTCCCCAACTCTTAATGGATTCAAGTTGTTCATAATGTTTAATTCTTAATTCGGATTCATGTTCATTCCTCTTTTTTATTTACGTTTATTATATTTATTTGATCATCAGTACAACGGAAAACCGAAGCGAAGAAGGAGAAATCATATCCAGAAAGATTGATGGGTAAATAATGATTCAGATTTGGAAAGAGTGATGTTTTCAAGTTGTTAAATTGCTAACAGGAAATTGAAAGTTTCAGTTTCTCATTTTTGTTGACGTTCCCAAGCCACAATGACCTGACTAATTCACGAATTCCATTGTAATTGTATTGAATCAGGTTTACAACAAACATCCAAAAAAAATTTCAAAAAACTCCGAAGCTCGTGTTAATTCCTACGTTAAGAATATCTTACAACCATTCTGGCAATAAAAGCATTCACGAAAACTGCCCTCATTTCCAAGTTTTCAACATGGAGAACAAACTCATACACTACTCCCTGTTGAGCAGAGATTATTATCAATGTTATTATCCAACAAGAATGTATCCAACTTCTCAAGGGAAAGAGAACAAGTTTTTTTTTCACTAGAGTTGAAGAGAAGGGAAAGTTTCCCTTTTATAGTGCATTGTATTTGAATAAATATGCTGTGCTATTCACAAAAACATGCTCGAATGAACACAATACAATTTTTGAGTTTTTATTTTCTGTTATCTTCAGTGCATAAGAGAGTTCAGAAGGAAATTGAATAGAAAGAGACATTGACTGCTGCAGCAAACTATACTCCTCCTACCTTGGAGGAGTGTTTTCGGGTTTTCTCTGTAAAATAATGATTGAACATTTTCATGGACTAATTTTTTATTTCTTAAAGACTATATAACTTGAATGTTCAACCACCAAATTTTTGACTTGTCAGTTACTACTAAGCATTCCACAAAGTAGAAAGGACCTTTTTTCTCTGTGGCAATTCTCAATTATGGAATGTCTTTTGTGATTCTTCAAATAAATTGAAATTCAAATTACTCTCTCCATTATTTTTCGGATGAACAATAAATGAACATATTTTTATCCCTCATCGCGCATGATGCAAAACTTCCTATTTTGTTTTTCCAAAATGTAATTGCCATAACCAAATACAATCTACAGTGGAAAAGCAATCTGGAATAAAAACATATTTATAAATAATACCCGACATTATTTCTCAAAACATTAGAAATTCCAAAACTCATTCTCTATTCCAAAATCATTCTCTACAGATGTTGATATCTCTGGAGGAGACACAATGAGCGTGTCTCATACAGTAACTGATTCTATAATAACAAAACATTTTATACTAAAAAAACATTCTCATATTCTCCACTATATACTCTCATAACGTATCTTATCGCCATTTATTACTCGTGTTCAAAAATTTCCAACCCACATTCCATACTATTCTACTATCAGATAAAAAATAGTTTCGATCACATTTCCAACGTGCTTGATTAGCATACCGTGTCGAACAATCCAGGTCTAGGTCTTGGCAATTTTCTTTGGGGGTGGAAAAGTCGGGGCTGTATTGCGATTGGCGCATTCACTTTCGTGTCGCCGTCCAATTGAGGAGCACCTCGATTCGGATCAGCAGCAGCATTTTAGTCAGCACAATCTACAACGTCAGCAGTCAGCAGTCACCACCCGATCAGCGTCGGCTGATAAATTTTCCGTTCGTGCTGTAGCAACGTTTCGACGGCAAATTATTCATCATCTGCCTTTTCAAATCACCTCTCCATACACCTCGTCATTTCCTCTTCCCTCTTGCTAACAAATTTCGCGCCCAATTCGGCGTTTCCCTTCTTTTTCGCCAACAACACACACACACACAACTTCCTGCCTTTCAGCACAATTGAATGACCGTGTATCCTTGCCTTGATGTTCAATTCAATTGTAGTGCATCGTCTAGTCTACAAGCTAAACGGACTGACCTTGACATTCGATGAATTTGAGCGATAAATTCCTTTTACGGACCGAATCACCCGAATTTCCGTTTTTGACAGAATTTTGTATGGGAACATGTTAATGAGATCAGGAAGAGCTCGAGATTTCAATCATTACTACTCAAAGGATACTTTTTTCAATCTCATGATCTATCCACTTCTAAAATCAATAAATACAAATACTGCATTCCTGTGATTTCTTATCAATGAGAATAAAATTATAGAACTACATAAAAGTTTATCAGGGAAAGCTTTAAGTCAGATGAAAATAAGCTAATAAATAAGAAAATAATATTTTTTATAGCTAGATTGTTAGATTGACTGGGAGATCAGAATATATAGGTTAACATACTATTTATTTATAGTTATTTATAGTTGGGTTAAAATTATAGTACTATAATTTTCTATCATTGAAATTTTAGTTTCAGATTACCTAAGAATAATGAAAAACCAAAAATTACACTCTCAACTTCGCAGTACAACAGCGATTCAACAAAATAATCCATATTCATATGATTCATTTCTGGGCATAAGCCTGTTGTACTTTCCTTGGTAATTAATCAAATATGGCTCCAAATCAATTGGATAAATTCAAGAAAATTCCAAAGATTCCAATGAAAATTCATGTAATGAATGACTGGAATGATGATTCGTAAATTCCAAACTGTCTGTTTCACTCAATATTAGATCATTGAATTCTAAAATGTATTGCCAATTCTTTGAAATAAATAAGGCAACTGATAGCCAAGAGAATCTAGAAGATGACTAAGCAATTTCGTTTACGTTCAATATCAAATTCTGATCAGTATAGCAGGATCCTTTTAACTTGTCAGAAAACATAAGTTTCGGCCACCAGCATCACAATACTTAACCTACAAATGCTGAATCTCGCAGATTATTGAAAAGGTGTTTTAAAAAGTTATTCTTTAAAAGGTCTTCTTTAAAAAAGGCTTTTGATTATTGTGTCAAAATCACTGTTTACTTATTACCGAAACAGCTGTTTTCTGACAAGTTAAAAGGATCTTGCTATATATTCCATAGTGTCGTTCTTCAATATAAAATCTTCTTAAAATTCATTCAATTGTAGCCTACAATTACAGTATTTAATAAATTCTCTAAAATAGAATCCGTCATTTGAAGTAAATTATGTAGCAGAGAGTATCTAGTAAAATGATTATGAAACATTATTCTTCAATATTCAATCTTAATACGTCACTAAAATACCAGAGCACTGAAATCAAGTGTTTGTTGTTGGTTTAGGAGGGGAACTCGAAATACATTTGTTATCAATTCAGGTCAGCCGACAACACTCTATATGAGTGTACACTGCTGCCGCAACAAAGTACTCAACTGCGATGCAAATGTTGCTGGGGGGAATTTATAAGCGCTCTTAGCTTTCGGAACGGAAGCGTGCCAAGAAAGATGCAAGCGTGAAGAGAGCCTTGACAATCAGGCTTGGAGAGGCCACCATGCCCTAACCTCGGCCTTCGGCGAGAGGATGTACACCCTATTCACAACGCCATTAACTAAATAGGCAAACGCCTGATTACGCGAGCAAGGCACATTCCTAGCATGTGATGTGGCAAGTCAACTGACAGACAGCACCTAGGCTAGAATGCTGGCTTCGAAAATAACGTACGTCCATCAGACAATGGAATGGACTCTACTCACATGCAATAGCCTACGCTTCTAGCATGTATACGAAAGTAAAGTGCATTTTTAATGAATGCTGGGCGCCTAATTGCCTACTAATACGCAGTCAATAGAGGCCTGCGTTCTATAAGTGACATTCTTAAAAGTGAATCGCAGTAGGTTGGCCTACCTTGGCAGGAAATTTGTGTTGGCTGTTTTATTCATAACTTTATTCGCAGTTGATAAAGATACAAAAATGCAAAACAATGCAGGTATAGAAGTTATACCTGTATATTAGAAAATATTATGTATGTAGATTATATTAGAGAAGGGAGAGGGAAGTGGCATTTTTTTAAATTGACAATTATTGATGTGTATAAGTACTGCACGTATCAGTGTTAGCATTTAATCGTTAGACTAGTGATATTCTATGAACATTAGGCGCATTCAATGAATGAATATTCCAAGTAAGAACCTTAGTGTTCAGTAAGATTTTCTACTAAGGCATGTCACAAGGCTAAACGAAAAACAGCATGTAACACTAGAAACATGAAAACACGGTCAACACAGAACACAAAGGTGTATAAAATCCTACTTAAATTTCTCAATTTTAATATTATGATAGCGAATTTTGTCAACTACAGTGCGATTCACGTCAAGAAGTCAGCATTGCTTAGATGGGAGTTTGCTATCCTTGTTCAGCACAAGGCAGTTGCTGATGTCTCTATCCTATTCGCCCTGTGCATAGTTGCCGCACTGTGCATTGTTGTCGCACACAGTCCCAACAAACACGTTTGGTGCAGTTTTTTCTTTCTCTCCCAATAAAACTTGGCTTCAATGCTCCTCATAATATAAACAATGCTGACTTCTTGACGTGAATCGGACCATAGTAAAAACATAATTGATGTTGGTTTACATTCTTGTTGAATATGACCTAATTTCAACAGCATACGTGTATCAAGATGTTCGTTATTCAAGACTGTGTGTGAATTTTTTAGAAGTTTACTTTTACTAAAACACGTTCAAAGTTTGAAACAGTGCTACCTCTCCGATTATTGGACTATTTCCAAATAGAACAGAATATTCCACTCTTTAAATGGAACAGAAATTGAGCCAGTCAGTCAGTCGGTTATGGTGGACTTGAAGGCCGGTTGAAAGGAGGGGGAGGGCGATGCCAACGCCAACTGAATAGAAACTGTTCTATTAGTTCACTGGAAGGGGTAGGGGGTGGGGGAGGGACAAAAGCTTCAGGATTGTACAGAGTAGAGTACAGTAATGACACGCCATCCCCTATCCTGGGAGCTGGGGGAACCAGTGAGTCACTCAGAGCGCCACCCCAAACCCAAACCCGAGAGCCCGCTCTTTTTTCCGAGCCAACGGAAAATGAGCATTCTCCTAATTCCCTTCCAGCTGAAACACTTCCTTCAGCCAGGCTCTCCAAATGAGATTCTAAATGTAATATTGTAGCGCACCCAGCAGTCACAGGACATTATAACCAGCTAAGGATTTATACTCTCCTTAAAGAAAAAGTGCTGCTCCCTTGCCCTGCTGAGGAATTCAAGTAATTTAATATTCATCTTAGCTTGACAATGAATGAGATATTGCTGAACAATATTATTTAAAGTCTGTTAAAAGCATAGATGAATCAAGTTGGCTAACATTATTTGAATAGTTTAGATTACTTTACTCAACAATATTATTTAAAGTCTGTTAAAAGCATAGATGAATCAAGTTGGCAAACAGTATTTGAATAGTTAGATTACTTTACTCATTTCGATAAAAATATTTCTGATTAGATTCTAGATTACGATAGTTATAAATGAAAATAATTATCATACCGTGGAAACAAATTAAACAATTGATAATTATTTGAGACTACTATTGTTTCAACACTAGAATTGACGACATGCAGTCAAATTTTACTGTAAATAACATAAATGTTACTCACTGGACTGAAGCGCTTTCAACTTCCTTCGAAGTTCAAAGGAACTTGAAAGCGCTTCAGTCCAGTGAGTAACGTTTATGATATTTACAGTAAAATTTGACTGCATGTCGTCAATTCTAGTGTTGAAACAAAAGTGTTAACTTCGCAGTTCGTTATGGATCCAAAAATTCAGAAATTATTCGATGATATGAATATTGTGCTAGATAAGATATGGTGATGTTATTATGGATGCGATTCATCAATATGAAACTGCTAAGTTTAAACAATATATTACTAAGTACACTGAAATTGAATCATTCATTCAATTTTATTTCCTTTTGATTTGTAATTCAAATCAAACCTATTACAAGACTAGACTGAAATTGATTCATTAATTGAATTCCTTCATTTTTCATCTGTAGTTTTCAAATCACACAAATCGATTCATCAGCTTATCTTCTCTTCAACTATAATTCAGATCAAACCGAAACCTATTCATAGATATGAGAACCCCTAGTAATTTAGATATTTAATTGACCAATTTGTTCAGTGATCAAAGCTGGGGTAGATCTAGTTACATTACAGCCAAGCTAGACTAGTAGACAGCGATCTATAGTAGGCAGGGTGAATTGTCGTCAGAGGGTGTGGCGAGGCGTAATAGCAGTAGCACAGACTAGATATATAATATATACAGGTACATGACAGTAGCACATAATAGATATATAATATATATATATATATAGTTTAACCTGGCGTAGCAGCCTGGCGCCAAAACAGCGCCACCGTGCAATTTGAGGCAAACCTGCCATATAACTATTTTATATATACATATATTACTGAGGCAAGCAGCCCATGCTAATCTCAGTCATGTAACAGAACGTGTGGTTACCAACACACCCACCACAACACCCTCTCTATATATAAACAGGCGTTCTATCCTTAATAATACGATGCTCCACAAATAAATAGCCTTTGGTCACGGGATCTATTACAAGGTGACTATTACCTCTCCACAACTACAGTAAGAAAAAATGTTGATTTTTATTTCTACATTCATCTACTAAGACATTTTTGTGTAACTATATTGATGCTTTGCTTGAACTGTAAAGAATTACTTTGGCGATAAACTTCAAGTAAAGAATATTGTAACTTTAACGCAGATGTAGTACTAAAGTGTTTTTCATCCTTAAAGACAACTGGCCAGCTTGGTGCGTTATCCAATTGGAGAGCGCCGCAATGTTGTCATATTGTGTGCTGTTCAATCATATGTGCACGCTTGCGTATTAAACCGAAATTTCAGTCTGATATTGCGACTCGGTGCACGGCCACCTAAGATCCCTCGGTCCTGGCCACCTGTTCCTAGGTGGCCATGCTCGGTGTGTTAACTTGGATAATTAATTTACAAGTAAAGCAGATGATAAGAAATTAAACATCTGATCATCACTATTATAGAAGTGTGCGTATTGGCAACGTTGCAGGCGTGTGATTGGCTAGCTCGGAAAGTTGTGGGGTACTGTGTCTGTACTCAGATGTCTTCAAGGATGAAAAGCACTATAGCAGATTGAGTCCATTAACTGTGTTTCAAGTAATGATGATTCTAGATATCTGTAGAACAAAATAATAGGTGAAAATGTGATATTTCCTCGAAATATTATACATTTTTGAATTTTGTACATATTTGGAATACGTGTAGTGTGCAATTCAGCTATTTAATTGGAGTAATATGAATAATCAATAACTGAGGAACAATAATCTCATTCCACAACTTTTCTTGAGAGATTGAGCACTCCGAACGGACGAACCAATAAATGACAATTCGTGTCTCAATTTTTTATAGCAAACTCTTATTAGAATATTATTGATAGCCTAATAATACATCGATAATAATATAATCGAAGGCTGATCTTCAAACCATATTATTGAGATCTTGTACTCTTCATAGTTCTAATCAGAGAGAGTCTAAGTAGCATAGAGAAAGCAAAGCTTGATGTATGCTTTCTCTATGGAGGTAGTCTTCTGTTCTCTCTGGTTCTAATATGAATAAAGAAAGACACAACGGACTACGATTATTACAAGCACGACACACACGATAGTACAATTCAAATTCTCAAGACAAATTTCGATATTTGTATTCACAGCATTCAGCTGTGTAAATACAGTCGGGTCGGATTCCGACGCTTGGAATTCCAAGGCTGTTGAACGCGCCGACTGAACCGTTCGTTCTCACGGTCGTTCGCCGTCGTTGCTCGCATGAATGGAGTCCAATAAAAACAATGAATGAATGAACGTAACGTAGCACCCACCAATAACGTCATCACAAATAGCGAAGCCGCAATGCAATTCCCCCACACTGCCAATGCACAGCCTTTCAATATTCATAAGCGCTCAGTCATTCTCCATCACCGAGTTTACGCCCAAAATTAATTATCCGTTAAGTTTAAGCGACGCCTGCATGATTGACCTGCATAGATGTCAGCCCTGCCAGATTAAATTGAACGTGGCAAAAACATGCCAATACTGATTCAATGGCTTCTAACGTTCTACGCTAGCACCAGAATAAACATTTTTCAATATTCATGTTGATGCAAGTTTATGTGATATTCTGATAGGCGGTGAGTGCGAAGGTTTCAATTTTTTAACCTTCTCAACTCCTGAACTGATCAGGAGTGACCTGAAAACTCTGACACCAGACCTGAGCCAGCCAGGTTACACGGAATTATTATTATTATTATTTATTAACCTCGGAAAGAAGATACAGGTTACTCCCACATTTCCGACCCTCCCTGCAGCTACCAACCAATTCCTTCCTAAATCGGTTAGGTCCCATGGTAGGATAGGAAGGTTCTTCTGTAAGTAGGCCTAGGTGCTAGGTGTTCAATTTGCATGGAATGATAAGAAAAATGAGTGAAAAACGAAAAATAGTCTCTAAAGAGTTGTAAACACCAAAAATCTGCAATGAAACCGTAATACTAATTTTAATGAAAAAATAATTGAAAAAGCTACAAGTATTAGGTTTTTTTTATCGTATGGCTTTTATTGGTGTGGAGACCCTTACGGGTAGGTTCCACCTCGCCTCATTGCACAATTTTTTGTGTCTTTTTGTGTCGGTCACCCATCCAAGTATTAGGTGAATTATATTTATGAAGTGAGGTTGTACTCTTGCTTGCAGCCAGAACTTAATAAATCCTATAAAGAAAAGGAATGATCTCCCATCTGTTGAAGAGGTGAATTTCCAACATTCTACCGATAATCTATTCTACCGTTTCATCACCAGAATGAATAAATTGTTGATAACATTTTCATTTCAATTGAGGGCTTCAAGACAAGAGAATGCCATGAAATATTGCACTATTCCAATATTGCGTCACAGTGAGCAACCTAAAAACATCACGCGAAAATTGACTGAGCATCATTCGACCATCAATGCCCGACTATTGTATCGCGCCACAAGCAAACATCAAAGGTAAATAGATTGGAAAGACGATCGTGGAAAAAGTACAACGATCATTAATCAGCTGAGTTCAGTGACGCCTGATGGATGGCTTCAATGGAAAGAGAGGCACAGCACAAAAGAACCAGTGACAGCCAATAAAGTTGGCAAATTCGGTTGGCCAAGTGCAACGATTTTGTGGAGTCAGCAGACCCGACACGACACGACACGACACGACTACCCTTTTGACTTGAACAAATTCGGGCATCGATCGAGGTGCGCTCTATACAGGCGACGACGACCTCTGGTTCACTCCATCAACCTTTCAGCCCCTGCGCAGGTGTCTTCAACTTTATAAATGTGCTCTCAACAAAAGATCAGAAACCAATTATTATTATTCTGTCAGGGCGGTAGAATATGTTTCTTTATTAGAAGACGAATACAAAGTAGAGTGGAACCATTTAGTGCGATTGAATTATTAAAAGAAGGTATGGAGAATTTATTAGTTTATACTGGTATAAGATGCTTTTAATGTATTGGGAAAATATATTCAAGAACAATGAAAGATTTTATCATTTTAAAATATTGAAATTGAATACTTAAGGCAGCTCGTACACCGGAGCAATAAGCAATAGGCAATAAGCAACATTTGTATCATATGATCGTCTACTCTATAGAAACAAATAGTCCAATGCACACCTAAAGCAGCTGTTTCAGTGTGCATTGAACTATTGGATTGTATAGAGTAAACAATCATATGATCCATATGTTGCTAGTTGCCTATTGCTTATTGCTCCGGTGCACGACCGGGGTTACACGATTGATCATCACATGGAAAGACTGTTTTTAAATAGGGTTTAAAACGGATTCTAATTCGAATAGAAACAGTTTTTGAAATATCACTGTCAAAAAGTTTTTTTTTGATCTTCTGAAATAAAAAATCTTAATAAAAATTCATTCTTTTTCGTTTTGAAATACTGCAGTATAAATACAATTTCTCCCTTTCCCCTCCCCACGTGGATCCACGCCTGCTCCAGAATAAGCTGTTTTCACCTATAACTTTTTCGGTCTCCTAAACTTCAATAATTACTATAATTAATTTTATTTTACTAGCATTTCTTTCTCTGGTTTTTGTTCTATAATAACCACACCTACCTGCTCACCAACTAATCATCCAAACAGGGAAATTTTATATAAAATTTTGTATATATAACATCATGTTTTTCTTAATGAATTCATAAATTCATATGTAATTAATTATGAGGTAGGTCACCAATACAAAATAAGGTTTAAATCAACTTGAAATAATACAAATAATAATAAGGTTTCTGATGTGATTAAAATTAGCCAAAACGACTGATAATTGCATTTTAATAAGCAAAGCTTCAGACTGAAAACTAACAGTTGATTGCCAGCCGACCAGGTTTGTTCAGATTGATAGCGAATAAAAGAAGCACTTGAGCGGACAACCAACTCTGGTTTAGTAGTGGATGGATCAGCCTGACAAAGAATATAATAGGGATAGACGAGCTGAATTGAAGAAGAGCCACAGCTTCACTGGAGTCAAGGTCGCAGAGAATTTCACAGAGTTGAGAATATAATAGGCTAGATAGAGCTGGAGGGTGAACGGTGGCATCACTTGATGAATGCATGACTAGCATTCGAACACAGTATAAAAGCACAGTAGTGTCGTTCACCTTTCATTTTCGGCGAGAACTGACATTGAACTTTAAATTTTATAGTCTGGGAAATGTATTTGGTTTACCGTATTTGATATATTTTTGTTTGGGAAATATACATATGTATATTTTAATGGCAATAAAGTGGAATGGAATTTTCCACATTCGTTCCAATTTCAGTTACTTTTCCAAATAAATGATTAAAACGTTAACTACTTAAATAAAGAGGCCTAACGTAATTAAAACGGTCACTAAATTTTAATCGCTAGATTATTTATCAGTGGAGTTGAGAGCACATATTACTTACATACAAAAGCATTGACTTATCTATCGAGATCCTCACCTGAAACAAAAAGTATTTAATCATTAATTATTTATCTCTACATAAAAAATCCTACAAAATTATTAAACATAATTACATAGAATAGTAGAATGGTATGCACCCCAATACATAATAATATAGTATGCAAATCAATACATTTTAAACCTGTTATATTGCGTATTTATTTGATGAAAATACATAAAAGGTAAAGCTATAAATAATAATCACAATCTAATTCATAAATTGAAATCGAGCTATGAACTAAACCATGTTACATCTTAGAGTTCATTGTTACTCAATGTTCATTGTTCATGTACAACGTATAAAATATACTCAATATCAATCACCATCAATCTTTCAATCATATTCTAGGTAAAAAGGTTTTATTAACAAAAATATGCATAAGATTTTTTATCAATATAACCAATTATATTCTCATACTGATACTTCATACTCTCAATCATTGCAATATCCAAAACTTGGGTGTGTTGCCTCACCTCTTGCAGTAGACTTCCATACGTTACGATCCAGTACATTCAAGTGAACATTCCATCATGACTTTATATCACGATTATTTGGTCATTATTTAATGAATCCTTTATTGGTGTGATAGTGGTCAGAACTTACAAAGAGAACTATAGGGATTGAATTTGTGAAAGATTAAAATAATTGCAATTACGAACAGGATTAAAATTAATGTACTCCAAGAAATTCATTTATTCAATAGAACATTTTTGGGGTCCATTATGTTATTGTGAAAAATTAGAAAGATGAGGCAGAAAGAAATAATTATGCTTGGGTTTACTTGTAGTTGTGCTTATAAGTTTAAAATCTCACTTTTAAAGTAATAATTGGAGCCAGTTTGACTATTGACAGCCGGTAAAAATAACCACATCAACAGAGTTGTAGTCCACTAAAAAGCCTGAAGAAACTGACCGAGAAATCAAAATTAACCGGTCTTGACAAGGACAAGTGAAGAATGACTGAAAGATCCAAAGAAAGGCTTGAAATAGCCAATTGCAATAGAGAAGGAAGCGCTACATGAAGGCCCAAATTCTTGGGTGCACTCCAATAAAAGCAAATACCAAGCAGCAAAACAAGACGTTCAAGCAAACAAGTAAATAATAGAACAAAGGCAAAAATCAAGGGCCAAGAATAATTCACAAGGAAAAGAGCTTGGTCATTATTCTGAATGTTGTGAACTGAATCTGTACAGCATGCCAAAATAACAAATTGTTCAAGCGCCATTTGAATAAAGTGTTCACTGTACTAGCAGTTGGGATAGGCATCCAATAAAAGGTTCACACATAGAAAATTCATCAGACCGTTGCTGTGATACTGTATTATATAGCCTACATAATTATTATATAATTATGTAGGCTATTGAATTTTGAATCTGAGTGGTAGAAGCATTCCTACGTCAACCTTATCTTATTACCAGTTACAACTCCATATCAAATATGACATTAAATTTATATTAAATTAATATAAATTAATTTAAAAATTTTCAATGTTAAAATCTAAATTTTCGAAGAATTTATATTATTGATAATTTGGGTTTTTTCGGTGGAAACTTCCATAAAATCTTCTACAATATTCAAAATTTTTCAATTGTTTGCTTTTGAAGTGAAAATTTGTGACTGTGAATGATATGCAACATAACCTAGATTTGGACTGCATTCTAAATTGGAAAAGGGACAGTTTTGGGCTTAAGCCTGTTGAACCTTACCATCAAGTATTATTTGTAAATTACTGAATAAATAAATTACTAAATTACTGAATATATTTTCATCATGGAAGAGGTTTTCTACAGTAATAAATCAACTATTTATTTTTAATTTACAGTTTATTTCAACCACTAATTGTCAACTTAACTATTCAAAATTTTATTGTTTTACTAAGTTTCACCACAGAGAAAGCATTGTTCAAGGATTACTTCCGCTATAGTTTTTCATTGAAAATATCAATAATGTATTCAATTCCAATTAAAATCGTGTAATATCCGATTTTAAATATTCACTTGATAATTGAATCACAATGCCGAATTAGTAATTCATCACCAACATTTAACACATATTGTGTACAGTATGTCGTCATGCAACCAATGAGCAATTGCTCGTCTTGGGACGCACTCAGAAAACTATACCAAAAGATCAAGGGAAATCCCGATGTTTTATATTTTCCAAGAGATCTTGTGACACCAGTTTTCAGGAATTTCGTTGAATATAGCAGAGGATACCAAGAGGTACACTGAATGATATTGAATACACTGAAAGTGAGTGAATTTGAGTTTTCAAAATATTGGTGAATACAGCAGGGGATATCAATAGGAACATATAGTGATAATGAAATCACTCCAAGAAAGTGAATTTCAGTTTCAAAACTTTCGGTGAATATAGCAAGAGATACCAAGAGGTACACGCCGAATGATATTGAACACACTGGAAGTGAGTGCATGTCTATGAATAGATAAAGGGGAAATGCAAGATGAAGAATATATGTCAACGCAGGACAGCTTCGACTGGGGACTTCGAGGGGTGAAGGGAATGCTGGAGGGGGTTGGTTGTTGGGCGAGACTGGAAAAGCTGATGACGGCTTTAGTCGAGAAAAGCAGTTCCCGAGGGATCGATGCGATGGGACGTCCACAGCTGCCTCCTTCTTTCTCCAGCATTTCCCATTGGTCTGCCCTCAGGCTATGTCGTCGGCATCATGTCGTGCTGTTAAATCCTTTGGGTATACAGACGACGACTACTCGGTGACGTATAGCGGGTCAGCGCAATACACTAGATCGAATCCTGCAAAGCTCCACATACTGGAGAGTGCACACAATAAGATATCGGAAAATTGAGAGAGAAAGATTTGACCTTCTTATCTTCAATACACACGACCACTCTGCGTCCAAAGATGCAAAGCAAATTTTATTTATATTCAACTACTGTTCTGTATATGTGTATACGATTGGAATATATTACATATTTGTGCAATAATTTATACTGGATAATAATTTTTAATGAGATTATTATAAAAATATTGCATTTTTGCTATAAATGTCGAATGATTTTTGTTAACTAGACAGGAATGATCCACGATAACTTCAAACCAAAATGTAACTCTCACCACAGGATAGGAATGAACATAAGTTTCTACATGCTCTCACATAACGAAGTCAGAGCTGAAAATAAATATTATTACTTTACAATGTGAATAATGATCGATACTTGATCAAATACTTCAAAGCCTCATAAAATTGTATTGAAAAGGAAATTTTGTGAGTATATTCATTATTTTACCGCAAATCATTCATCAGTTCAATATAATTCTTAGTAATGGATGTCAATTTATGAATGAATGAATTTTTTAAAAGTAAAAGCGTAGATTCTATTCAGTTGGTCTGTGGTGAAATTTACAAAAAATCAATGAGATTATAAATTATAAAACGATTTTCAAGTTTGATGTTTATCACTACTTTGATTAACAATAGAATCCTTCATTTCACAATATTCAACGTTATGAACTGAGAAGATAAAGTCAGTGATAAGCAACGGATTAAATGCGAGAAGCTAGACGCCTCTTGATGGGTTCATTGATGCGAAAAACAATTCAATTAGTTGAACAGTTATCTCAGCCAATTAAAAGTTATGGACAAGCAAGGTTATACAACTACAACGCTCAGAATCAGGAGTGAATTACACGTACCATTGATGTGGAGATTAATTAAAATCCTCATGAATTATGTATTTACCTGACTCCATTCAACCTGAAGAGCATCAGTGTGAACAGAAACTTGTTTGCAAATATGAAAACGACTTAATAATGCTGTGCACTGTATTTGAAAACGGAATATTGAATTTCCGTCTGACCTGCTTTCAGAAAGTAGAGATCAGACGCAAATACGATTTTCCTATGCAATGCAAATCCTCGGCTTTTCAATGAAGGGAAAAGGAAATCTGACTGCGACTCCGCATAATAGCAAATTACTGAGAAATATAAAGCATAACGGAAATCACATGTATTTGAATAGAGTTAATCAGAAATTTCGTATTTGTATGGCAGAAAATAATAACGTATGTATTTGAAGAAGCGTGCTGTATGCAGTAATATCACTGCTCAAAAGTTCTTTTTAAAAGCTTACATTCATTTATTAATTGGAAATTTGTTTGAAACTTCTATAAAAGAGCAAGAACAGTGTTTTCAAACAATACTAGGAGATTACCTTTAATTTTTTTCCATGAATCACTCACCTAACAAGTATTACCCAAGTAGCAAATTAAAAAAATTACATAAAGATTACAAAGGGTAGCCGGTTAGGTTGACGCAACCCCCCCCCCCACTAGATGGAAGGGCCGGTGGGATTTTTGGAAAATTAATGCCTGAAAATGTGAATTAAAATCTACCTGACTACATAAAATTATGAGAAATTATCTTATTATCACAAGAGAAATAACAAAGCTACCTCGTATTCATCTGAGCTGCAGCTTTTTTAAGAACTATTTGGCAGAAATGTTGAAATTTGGTACTTGGGTTAGTTAAAAGTCTAAAAATAATCTGTTAAAAAATTTTCAAGATTCGCCAAAAATTACTGTCAGAAATCGGCGTTTTTGCAGTTTTCCTTGCATTTTAAATGCGTTTTTGCAGATTTTTCAACAACGACTGAAACAAATTCGTTCAAATATGGCTTGCATGTTCAGTTGGACCTTTAGACGCGCATTAAGATTTTAAAACATCATAAAGATACGCTCAATATTCGCGTTTTTCTAACGATTTTGTGCGTTTTCTCGAACCAATTGGCAGAAAATGTTGAAATTTGGTACCTACTTCGGTTCGTTCAAGGTCCAAGAATATCTGTTAAAAAATGTTTCAGATTCTCCCAAAATTACGCCAGAAATCGGTGCTTTTCCTTGCGTTTTTGTATCGACATATCGATGTTCACTGTCTCAATGGGGGCGGAGCCCCCTGATGAGCGCAAAGCGCTCACTATGTCAGAGGTGGAAGAAGAAAAGAGTGAATTAAGAGTTTTCACTTCAGTTTGCGTGCGTTTTGTACTGATCATGAATTCGCTAGCCTCCGCACGACTTGTTTCACTTTCAACAGCTGAGAGCGAACATCTTTGCTTTCATTGCAGAAAAAAGGAAGATGATTGGAAAGACAAGGAAGAGAACAAGGAGAACAATTGAAGGAAAATTCAGAAGGAATGAGAATAAAAATGGAATAGAGAGATTGATAGAATAAAAGTAGAGGGAACTTGGATGACAGTAAGGTTGGAAAACTATTACAAATATACATACTAATTGCTTTTAAAAAATCACATTCTTCACAATGATCAGGACTCCGAACTACATGAAAAGTAAGGAACAGCTGTATAGCATCTTGAGTTACTTCCCTACTGGAACGATTTCGTGACCATGAAACAGGGAAGACAAGAAGAATGCATCTAGCATGTATGACATCCCCTCTGAGCACAGCCAAGTGAATTACCCATGCACAGGCCATCCCAAAGTTTAACAGAATGCGATTGAAATTGAGCACAAGAGCAACTTCAACTTCTTCATTATGTAAACAATTCAAACATATTTCAGAAACGGTGATTCAATCAGTTATTGTGTTTTCCAAGACGAATATTTTATTTATTTATATATTCAGCAATGAAAATACTTGAGCAATGCTTGAACTGTGTCTAAAATTCTTCCATGAATCGTAGCCTAATTTGTAAATCATGTAGCCTCCAAACTTCGCCTACTATCTCGTGATAGGCCAGCAATGAATGACTCAGCTAGTTCTGAATTCGACCGGTAGATGGCTGCAGTTACTGGGTGATTTACAGCTTCAATTTTTACAGACACGCCTCCAAGCTCCGCCTCTCTCCCCTGATTGGTCGGCAATGCACAACGCAGCTAGTTCTGAATTCTGTCGTAAGATGGCAGCAGTTACTGGGTCATTCAAGTTACAACTTCATTATTCGCCGTCTAGATGTCAGAGGTGTTCTACACTCATTCTTATCCAATGGAAAACAACAGATTCTTTCTATTGAACACGGACATTCGATATTCATAATAAATAAAATGGTGTATTATATTGTGAAATATTCATTTCAATAGTATACTCAAATTTTCAATTCAATTTTGATAAAAGCGATTAGTTTGACAAACATCAATATTTTTATGACACACGTAGATTTATTCATTCAATCATGGGAAATTCTACTAAAGATTTTCCGAGAACGACTGGTCCAAAAAGACTGAATTTGGTATCCAAAAATAGTTGAGTACTTTAAAGGATGTGATTATGGGGTTTAAGATTTCCCCACAAAATTATATACAATTACAAGAAACGTATTATCTGCAGTTTTGAGTCAAAGTGAAGGATGTGAACAGGAAGCCTATTTTTTTCATCACTATAATATGAACTGAGTGATTGTGAATTGGATTCGTGCATGTGAAGAAACTTTGAGGTGAGTCCAAAAATACTTTCATGGGAAATATCTTATTTTTTGATAGGCCTATTTTGTTTTTGAATCACATGAATCGTTGTAAAGGAAGTGGAGGTCTGGAGGAGTTTGGAGTTATGATCAGAGAATTGGAAATTGGGAACTCTTTTGGAGTTATACTTTTCTACAAAAAAAGTCCATGATTGAGTTTTATTCAGTTCCCAATCACTGAAAAAAATTATTAAATGTTTGGGGACGCTCGGTGGGGACAACGGGACAAGTCTTCAGAAAACGGGACTGTCCCGTTCAAAACGGGACGTCTGGTCACATTAAGTATACCACGCTTCGCCACGGCTGAATACCTTCAGAATACACGAAAACAAGGGTTAAATAAAAAATTATTTTTGAAACTTGTTAAGCCCACTCAAAATATACACGTTGTATCAAAGGGCTTGTTATGTAATATTTTCAAAACAACATGACAAAGATTCAAACAGACATCTCTTGAATTAAGTGAAGCATCATCACTCGATTCCAACTTTCCAATTGATGATCGACAGGAGTGTAGGTGTTCCAGCACAAGTTTGTCCATTATTGTGACGAAGATTCTCACTTTGCAACAACAAATCATTACTGACAACGTGGCATCAGTTCAGATCGAAGCGACTTCCACTTTGATCATCTGAACGAACGACGAAACGAAGGACAAATAAACAAGAGTCGGGATTGATGTATAGGTGCCAAATTGTAATCATTAGTTGATGAGGAGCGAGGGTAGGGAGGAGTAGGATGGCAAAAGATTCATCTGGCAGTGGCTCTGTATCAATGAACACGGGCTGAAGTGGTGGGTCGTGTAGTGGGCGAACTTAGCTACGGTTGCCATGGTATTGGTAACCAGCATCCCAGACACCCCCTCCCCCTCCCCCCAAACCAACGATCACGGTGAAGTGAGCTCTCGTAATTCAGGATACGAGTCGCTGGATGCTGAGCTGGATCAGAGTTATGATCTGTTCTCTTCACGAACCATGACCCTGTTCAATGTGGAAAATTAAAGTGGGATTCAGTTTGCTGCAGTGACACGCTAAAAATGTGAATGGAAATGAACTCTCGAGTGGAGGAGACCCGTTCCATGTCAAAGTTGAATGATTAAAGGGCTTCGGGTCGCAGTCAAGCTGGAGAAAGAAATCGCATTCGTGTACCACCAACCGTGAACAATCGGAGAGTTTGCAACAAATGTTTTCAATTCATAAGCTAGGGTTGAGGGAAGGTCAAAGTTCAACGACGAGTTACCAACGATCATCTATTGACGGTGAATAGGATTTGAGAATTTACGTGATAAAAAATCCATTGCCGATTTGTTGCTATAAATCAAATAATACTGTACTATATACAATATTATAATCGTGTACAGTATTATATATTTGGTGCTTTGAGACTTCTTTATCGACCTTTTTGAAGCTAAATTCATAACTCATCGGTTTTTAACTTCCGGAGTTTAAATTTATAGTTACTTAATACTCTTGATAGTGATTGTGAGCATAAAATTCAAACTTTAAACATAACTTTCTAACTTTATCAAAATTAGGAAGAGAAGACGTTTTGGATTTTGTGTCTACGTTTTCACCCTATGAGTAGTATTTTCTTGAATAAAGAAACACTAATTGATTGTCTAGGCATTTTAATAGATTAGGTTTAGGATTGATATTAATAACAAATAAATTAATGTATTATAGTTTCTCAAAAAATAATAGAAAACAACAAATCTGCATCGGCCACATGAATATTCTTACCATAAAATTAAAGCTAATGAGTTATGGATAATTAGAAAATTTCATGCATTAACTACTGTGTGGCTTTAAATAGTCCAGAATATGGCTTTTGAAGGAAAAAGTAATAAATTTCAACAGAAACCTTTTTTGATTTAAAAGTTGGGGAAGGTAGTAAAGTGAACTATTTCTATCACTTGATCTCGATGAGATTTGGAGCCACCAAACAATTAAACGTTCAGAAAACCGCAGAAACGCAATTACAGGATTCTGTAACCAATTACTCGTAATTGACAGCTATTCAAGTGACAAGAAAGAGCATCAATGTCAATTCCTTACAGCGCAACAAGAACGGAAACACCCTTCCCTTTAATCGACTTCTTCAGAGTTCGAAGACGGAAACTTTCCACAATTCTCCAACAAGACAAGAGGAAACTTGAGAGTTGAGAGGCTGACTCGAACAATGTAAAAAGAAATGGAGAAAAGAGGTTCATTATCTATTGGTTATGTATGATAGAAAACTTTAATTCTAATAATTACTAGAATAATAGATAACTATTATTCTGTAATTCAATTCAATACAAATACAGTAGTTCATCATCTCTTGGTTATGTATGATTGAATACTGTAAATGTTCACATACAGTACATTTCTGAACTATGCGCTTTTTCAAACCACCTTTTTCGTTATTTGGTTCTTATCAGTTGTAAAAAAGATACCAGTACATAAAAAAGTAGAACATTTTGCATTGCATTTTTAATCTCAATAAAAATACATACATGTCAAAACATAACTCATAATATAAAATGCTGATTCGCCAGCAGGAAAAGGTACAGGGTCTTATATCGAATATGTATTCATGGAATATTATTTATTCTAGAAGTAAGCTTGAAAAACGTTTCCTCCTGGATGTTTCTTATTGAATTTTGTAACGTATTCAACACAAATATTTAAGAATTTCTGCAGCTAAATACATGTAGTGATTCGTGGAGTTATTTGCCTCGTTTTGTGCAATATGAAAAGCTACGTTTTACCAATTAAATCAATATTGAAACAATTGTCAATATTGAAACAATTGGCTAGTTGAAATGATACTTTTAAAAAATGAAAGGAAAAAATTGAGCATTTAAAAATTTAGAGCCATTTAGTATACCAAGAGACAGGGGTTGAAGAAAGGTTTCAGCTCTATCAATCATTAAAGTATGTTAATTTACATTTTTTAATAATAGAGTAGTGCTTAAAATAACAGTCAGGCACCTACAATCATGTCAGCCCATGAAATGGTAATTGATGCTACATACTACTCTAATTTAGCATGGAAAGATTCTTCAAATCGGCTAAAGAATCAACAAAAACGGAGCAATTACCTATGAAAAAACAGTTATAATGAAAAAACTGTGTACCAAGCATAACAATGCCTTATTTGTTTCAATCGTCGCCAGAAAAACCATACTGTTCAGTATTCAAATTTTCAAGGGAACAGACTTGAATACTTGACTTAATTCTTGATAATAACCTCGTAATTGTAGCCTAATCTTGTGTTGCATTCAAAACGTTACAAATACAAGAATCAGCTAGAATTTTTGTTGGAAGCAAATTATCATTTCAAAACATGAGTGCATTTGAAAATTGTGTCGTAAAATGAATATTCAATGCCATAATTACGGCAATTGTGTTTGGTTTAGCATATTCTCGAAGCATGTACTTACTCTAGAACATTACTTTGAACTGCAACCAGAAACAATCGACAAATGAATCAATATATTGAGTTAATCGATATTTGTTGTTAATGAATTGGAAAGTAAAAATTTCTTACAATAAGAAGAAATGTTCAAATCTAGGTAACTTGGTTTTTACAATCTGTCTCATTCTATTCTTGTTTAGAAAAACAAGATGATGATGATGATGATGAATGTAAAGATTTAGTATGCAAATTTATATTATAAAAATTATAATATGATATGTAATATTTCATCCAAGAACAAAAATAATTCCAGGATCACTATCCACAAAATAGAATATCAGATGAACTTGGAAATTTTACTTCTGACAAATAAACCAGCTTGAAACTTTGAGTACAACTTTCCCAAACTTTTTGCACCAATTTTGAAGGTTAGCCGCTCACGAGATAACAATAAAGCGACTTCTTCAGTTTTACAACCGCAAGCCGTTCTGGAGGGCTTGATTAAGTGCATGCACTTCGTTTTTGCGGTGCTAATTTAAAAGTTGGGGCTCTGGAGGATGACAGAGGGTACTTCGGGGGTGGTGAAAAGGGCACGGCGTTCCAAAAACTAGGGCAGATAAAGGACAGCAGATAAAGCAGCCAAGTGGACCGACAGTGTTCAAATGAAATTTACTGCACTGCACCACCACACTGCTCTACTACAAGTCTATTGTTGTAGTTCACTGAGCCGGTCTATAGTTATAGTAAAGTTGTAGTTAATAACAGAGAAGCCTCTAGCAATCCAAGTAGCCTGGAGAGCCCTGTACAACATTTCCCCCAAACAATCTCTCCATCACACAGAAAAGATAAATGGCCTACTTTTCAAGTCGTTCATTGTTTAATTCCTCCCCACAGTATAATATCGAGAGACGACTATAAATGACGAACAGCAATCAAACTTTTACAATATTTCTTCAATTAAATAGATATTTATATTTATTCAATCTAATAATACAATCTTAGTGGAAAGAGAAAACATGTGGTGACCCAAAACTTCTTCATTTACAAAATTTTGACAAGTAATTCGTTGAATATTCATTCATGTGGTGAATATTAATATGGTGAATATTCATGTGGTTGAAAAAAATGTGGTGACCCAAAACGTCTTCATTTACAAAATTTTGACAAGTAATTCGTTGAATATTCAATAACACATAATTTAAACTACTTTATCAAACTCTTGTACTATTTTATCACTTTTTAGAGACTTTTCAATCTAAGTTCTACTGCAAGTTATGACTAAACAATTAAATTTTTAGATAATATAGTAGAATTACTATTAAAAATTGTACCATTGCCTTTCGAAGTCAGATCATAAAGCTGAAAGGGTGGTTATTTCAGTAGAAAAGGTACATGACTATATGTAGACGTAGACTGTAGTGAATAGATTGAATGAAGGATGTCTCTCAAACCACAGGTGAATCTGATATAGTACAGTACATAATAAAGTCCAATATTATTCGGTAAGTGCAGAATATCTGTCACGTTATTCCAAATTGCTACCATAATAAATCTACAATAAATATTTGTGATGAGATTCAGTGATATGAATATAGTGTAGCTTCTATAAATTTCATTAACATTTATATGCTTAACAAGTGGTGAATCGATAATATTCAATCAAGCTTTGGCGTAATCATCTTATTAATCTCAAGAGATAACCTGTTACCAAACATTAATTTGTTGCACTAGTGTTAATTGAATAAGCTGATCCACAAGTAATAAACCTACATGGAAAATTAACCATAGCTCCAGTAAACGTTCAGATCTACATAAGTGTAATGTAATCTGAACGGAAATTAATAATTCCAACTAATAGATGCGTTAGTTAAATGCCCAACCAATTTCGTTCCACCTGCTACAATAAAACTAAGCAAGATGTTCCACGGCATTATACGTATGCATAGGATAGTTCAGACTGTAGCCTGTGCTCCATAAGGCTAGGCGTACACCGGTTAGTCAAGACAAGACGAGATTAGTCACAGTACTTCACATAGTTGCTTATGAAGCAACACACACCGATTAGTCATTGCATCTGTGTGTGCTGCTTCATAAGCAACTATGTGAATTACTGTGACTAAACGTGACTAATCTCGTCTTGTCTTGACTGACCGGTGTACGCCTAGCCTAGGAAATTGAAATTTTAGTAGACAATTTTAGTAGAGCATTCTCCTGTTCCAAGAAATAATATTTTCTATATGAAGGAAGAATCTTACTAACATTTTCAAAATTATGAACTACGATCACATATTGTAAATACTGTAGTACCGTTGTTTCAATATGGTCGTCGGTTATAAACAAAACATGAAACGGTATCAAACTTTTTGATTCTTAAAAATAATTTATGATCTTTATTTCAATAAAAAAGCACTTGTGATCAGAATCTTCTTTGTACAGCAGATGGATTACGAGAAAAGTGAGAAGGAATAATGTGGTAGTAGTAAGTTTTCTACAGGAAGAAGGTAGGCTACCAGTACCAGACTCAGAACTCTTTAGGCCTGCCACTCCCATATAATAAAATAACCAAAGAATTTGAAAAATAATTGCATTGCCTTATTGCTATTGCAAATACGAATACAGCATTACGTTATTGAACAGACACACATAATGACTGACGTAATAAAAGTAATGATAATTTTCAACACATTGTATTGGAACCGGTAGCAACATTGGTCCTTTGTTACAATTATTGTTACCACTGTTCTAGGCCTGCAGCTAGAGTCATTATTACCGAACTCTTTGTGACAGTCATCTAGAAGCATTGAACAGCAGCCGGAAGTCTCACTATTATGTCTTTGTGTCAAACGAAGCCCACTCAAGACCACAGGTGTTCCTCGTACAATATTTCTTTGTCCTCGTATTTTTTTCAACTCTGTACTTGGGCGTAACTATCACCGTGAGAATGCATGACAACTTCGTACTCCATGAATAATAACTATCTTGGAAATATCTGAGGATGGAAACATGCAAAGCTCCATTCCGTCCAACACATGAGTTATCAATTGCTTTTCAAAAATTGAAGATTGTCCAGAGTTGGAAGGGTGTCTAACATATCTACAGTACTTCATAAAAACACATCTTGGAAACATCTGAGGTTAAAAAAATGCAAAACTTTATTCTGTCTTAAACAAAAGTTACCTTCACTCTCTGACCGTAGAACTCTGATTAAAAAAAGATTGTCCATGAGTTGTAAGGATTCTAAATACATTCAATAAATTATATAGAAATTCTATAAATATTAATTAATTCTAACAAATTAATTTGTGAAGACCGAAAAGGCAAAAGGGTATACAAATATTCACACTAACATCATTGTACATCAATAAGATGTAATCAATAATACTCAGTATTACTTTAATCAATACACGCTAATAATATTGATGATGTACAATGTAAATCATTAAAAGAATGTTTTCATAAGAATTTGAGTGAATTAAAACATTCAGGAGATGAATGGCACAGGACATTACTTTTGCAATAACATTGGAATTAACGAAAATAATATTTTCTGGAAACAATTTTCGAATTGAACTGGTTTATCGAGACAAAACTTGAACAATGTATAAGGCTAGATTTTGAAGTAACACAGCGGGCTGCAGGATTTATATATATGAGAATTCCAACTTTAATCACAGATAAGGAACAAGCAAAGTTGCTACAAAGTAAGTAATGGTGCCATGCAAAATTAGTCGTAAATTGGCAAAGTACTAGTAGCTATGCAGCAGGAACAGCCCTCTAAAAATAGAATTCTGCAAAATTATAGGCCAGCCCACGTCATAGGGCGTGGTGGTGACCTTTCATCCCCTAATCTAGTATATAAACACCCCCATACACTCTCACAATTTCAAATTTCATCGCTCCTCAACCCTTCCCTTCGACACAGATGAAAGAAAAAATCTTTTCACAGAACTAACAATAACCTTCGCAAATGAAATCGAATCTAAATTGGATTTTTTCATCAGATAATAAACTACAGATTGCATAAGTTGCAAATACGCAAATAAATCAGTGAGGTTGAATTATTGAGACTACAATATTCGTCATAGAGAAAGCATACGCGAAGCTTACTATCACCTACCATGCTTGCCGTATGTTTTCTCTATGGTATTACACTCTATGTCAGTTACCAAAATTTGGAAATTAAAACGCTGTACAAATATTCTCTTGTTTTTGATTGCTTTCAATATTGTAACACGATCTGTACAAACACAAGCATTTAAATTATTGTAAAAAAATTGAATTTTATTTGCGGAAGTCGTTTTATGCTATTTTCAGAACCCTCGTATTTCTAGAGCCATTTCAATCACTGTTCACTCATTTTGAACTGAACAGAATGTAGTTGGATTAGAAGAATATTCTGGTGAAAAGATGGAATTTTTTGTAACGAATCCAATTTTTGAGTACTCTATAATAAAAAAACTCTATAAGATGCGGAAGTCGTCTCATTCTAGAACCCTTCGGAGCCACTTTAAGCACTATTCACAATTTCCAACAACGATAATACCTCGTAGGAATTTGGAAAAATAACATGACCAGTGCCAAGAGGAACGTAAGGTTTTTTATACAGTGAACTTATCATTTGAAGGATCTTTTCACTGATATATTACAGCTTTGATCCCATTCTGGAATCGTTCACGTCGTACAATGGAGACTGCAGTTTAAGTGTATTTTTGACAAAAAGGATATCAGTCAACAGGTGCATTATTTATGGCATTATAAGTCCGGTCTGCTGGAATTAACAGCTGTTTTGCCGGCGATCGTAAAGACGCCCTTTAAGGAGAGATTAATCGCGGCAGGCAGCCATGGATTATGGGCCAACGTTAAACGACGATACATATTAAAGAGGCACCCTCACTATGGCTAGGCCACCTAAACCCTCAACAATACAACATAGAAAACGCCATCTTAATACAATGTCTACTGAAACTGGCAGCGTTGTACAAGGTTGATAATGGCCTCCAAAGAAAGCAGAGGAAATTTCAGGCAAGCAGAGCAAGCTAAATGAATATAGGATAGCATAAATTTAAGTATATCAAGCATTTTCAAGTGAATCTCAGCTTTCATTTCAACATTGCACTCGATGTAAGAAGCACAGCAATGTGTTCAAGTAGGCCTACTGTAAACAGAATTTTCAATCCTGTGGCTTGTTTCATACAAGAAATACAAGTGACATGACGACCTCACACTACACAGATCAGCTGTAATAACTCATCATAAAAGATTTTCAAGTTTTATTCAATACTTGTGAATACTTTCAATTGTTACAATTAATTCGGCTTGTCTATCAACCTTTCGATTTAAAATCGATTATCTACTTTTTCTTAGTATTTTGAATTATACATGACGTGTTGGACATTACCTAACTTTGTAAGTTTAGTGTGAGTTCGCCATTTCACCTGTATTTCTATACTATTTTTATGAAACACGCCCCAGGTTCCTTAACAAAATGAACTAGCCGTTTTATAAATACGGTAGACTATATTCATCCTCCTTGACGAAGGATTTATTCAACTAAACTAATATACCTTTCTGTTTTATTAATCCCCTTTGACATAGTTATCCTATTCTCTGATTTTGACACAGTTACACGCTTCGCTGTGTCAACAGCTTCTATTAAAATGTCCAACATGTCAACCGCTATAAAACTCTGGTTTGTATAATTTGTTGAACTGTTGACAAAACAACTAAATTGAGTTCACTGAGATTAAGAGCTTTCTATTGCTACAGATAATAATTTGCTACAAAACGGCGAAGATAACAGAACTTCGCTGAGAATGATATGAATAGAAATATAATATGAGATAGAATAAATCGTTCACTAAAAAGGAGGGCACGATCCAAAAAATCGAGCACAATGGTTTTGGTGTATTTTATTTTCAATACGAGACTAATAAACTGATAGAAGCAGGAGGGAACTGGATCAAGTGGCACACAGCCAACATCTAGTTTATGTACCATATCAAAGTGCTCTAGCCACTGTACCATGAACGTCATAAAATTCATCTGCAACTTAGTAAAATATTGACCGCAGCTCAGCATCTTCCTGTGAGGTAGAGTTAAAGTTAATGTGAAGTTTTGTTTTATTGACATTATCTTTTCAGCATTAATGAGTTTCAATTTTGAGGTCAATGATTTAATTTATCTAATGATATTCATAATTCAATTTATTTTTAACCATTGATTATGTAAAAAACATAATCAACACATAAAATATACTGTACATAATCAAGATGATTGTTACTTATGAAGAGATCTTCAATCAACAATAAATAGCTTCAATTAACAAAATTGAAGAGTAATACTCAAGTTAACAAAACTTTATTCATACAGTACTTTACTGACTAGTGACTACAAATTAAAATATAGAATTGATCCAATAGCTTTTGTAGTCTCTAATTGAAGATTATCATGAAGAATAAGAATTGTAAATGCTGACTACAAACAGATTTTTTTAACAATCTTTTATCATGTTTTCATATGTCTAATTCTAGACATAATTTATAATGTCTAATCCATGTCTAAATTCATAATTGCTGATGTTTCCACAAAAACAATAGCGTGAATGGTGAGGTGAGTGATTGATTATACGATGAATGTCAGGCGGGATGGGAATCAAACCCATGACAGGAGCAGCGCAAAAGCTACGTCGGTTCCACTATCAAGTTCATGTAATCATAATTTTACGAAATTCGGTGGCCAATTCCACAAAATCCACTTATATTAAACTGCCGTAGAATCACGACATTTAACGGAGCTTGATAAGAAAATCATTACATTGGTTCTATTAAATGACGTAATTTACGGTGGTCGAGTTAAATTGGGTTTCGTGCACACAAACGGCCATCAAACTTCATTAATGGTGGATAGTACAAACCGGGATCAACTTAGAATAGAAGAGAGTAGAGAATAAGAACTTATTTTTTCTATTCTTCTACAACAACTTCTACTTATATTCTCTCTTAATCTTCCTTACATCCAGCATGCTCAGTTGGTTTTTGAAATTGTTGCAACTAGAATGAGAATATCAGTAAAGCCGCGACACACCACCAACCAAACATATCTGCCGAACATAGTTGGCAAACACAAGTATAGTAGGATATTTTAAATTGTCAGAAAACAGCTGATTTACGTTTACTAACGTTAAATCAGCTGTTTTCTGACAAGTTGAAAGAATCCTGCTATAACATATAAGAGAAGATAACAGACTTATCGTATTATCAGTTAGTTCCAGCGAACACTGTTCTCAGAGCGTGTTCGGTTGGAGGAGATATGGCTTGAGTTAATTTGAAATCCAAATAAAACAGATTTAAAACACATTATTTCTCTCGAACAGTATCGCGTCTCACAGAAAAACTTCGCAACAAAATAGTGAGTAGAAAATCGTTCAATCCCCAGAACAAACTTTGAGGATCGAACGCTGTTCGCCAAGGAGAATAAACTTCGGCTGGTGAAACAAGTATTGACTGGAGTTTCATTCAATGCGCACGAGTTGAAAATCCTGCGAAAGCCGTCACAGCTAGTAGTACGGTATAGTGAAGTTAGTCTTGTCTTTTGTCGATGAAACTTTCTGAGCGTAGCGAACAAGCAACTAACATAGCAGACAACTAACAACACGCCCCGAGTCGACTAAGTTTCGTAATTTCCAGCAATCGATAGAAGGTTAAGAAGCTTTCTGGATGAAAGATTGTTGCTGGTGCTGGCGAATAGAAAGCCGCCGCGAAAAGTTATGAAAATACAGCTGACAGTAATGAGAAGTAGAAGGTGCTGGTACACCCCCCCATGTAGCTTCATCACAAGTAAGGCTAGGCGTACACCGGTTAGTCAAGACAAGACAAGACGAGATTAGTCACGTTTAGTCACAATAATTCACATAGTTGCTTATGAAGCAGCACACACCGATGCAATGACTAATCGGTGTTGCTTCATAAGCAACTATGTGAAGTACTGTGACTAATCTCGTCTTGTCTTGACTAACCGGTGTACGCCTAGCCTAACAATTACGAAATCTGAAACATGTTACCAACAGACGGATACAAGCAGATTGAAAAGAAGTAAAATAGAAGAAAAGAAATAAAAAAAGAAGTAGAAGAAATCTAGAAGATTATAAGTAAAATAGAAATAGAGAATAGAAGTTCTTCTATACTCTTTGGATAGCCTACAAGTTCACTCTGTTTTGCTGACCCAAGCCTGTCATTAATGAGATCAAACAAAATATGAATTAAAAATAATAGGATGATAATACGCCAGGCAAGGTTTAATACCATGCAATAATGATTGAAAACATAATACTGTACTGTAATAGCAAGAGCGCAGATTGATAGAGTTGAGGCTCATAACAACCAGAGTAGAGAAGGAGAATCTTCTATTCTCTTCTTCCTCTTCTATTCTCTTCCTTCTCTTCTATTCTATTCTTTATCTTCTATTCTATTCATTCTATTCTTTCTAATACCAACAACAGAATACTGCATACTTCAGAGGCTTGCCAAATACAGAAATAGCTGGTTTATTTTGCTGTGGCACCTGGATTAAAAATGAATGAAGTCTTCCACTTTGTAATAATGTGTGTAAAATCTTGGAAAAAATAAAAATTTATTCATTGATTCTATTTCATCAAATAAAAGAATAAAAAATAAAATGATATGTTGCTTCCAAAAATTCCAATATAGAATTGGCAGTGGTTACAATATACACTATATAACAGTCAGCTTTCACGTGATCATGTTAAAAAGTTTAGTAGTTATGGAAATAAAATAATTTCTAATCATAAAATAAGCTATCGCTAGCAAGATGTATTCATGAACAATTAAACGGGTCAACTATTGAACCGAACTAGATAACCACTATTCTATTTTCAATGTTATATGATAAAACCTATGGAAAAAATACAATGGAAATATATTTTTAGAGCATTACTCAAATTCTTTTCCTTATCATTCGAGCATATAAAGAAACTTTTACAGAATTTGCAATATCAAACTTCCTACTCTTGTACATGCTTTCTTGATGCCTACTAAACATTACGCCAACTATTGGAAAGATATTGCAAATTAATCAGAAATCTGGCATCATAATTACAAAGAGGAAAAGAAAATTATATTCAAGTTTGAAACTAGTAGTTTTCTAGTGTTCAAACTCTCACTTATTCAATAGGACGTAAAAATTGTTCAAGAATCTAATCTATGTATTTAGTACAATCAACTGATACAGCTAAATCTAATCCTGTACAACTAAATTTCAAACCTGTACACTGTATTTCATAGCTTCACGATGAAATAAAGATACAGTATAACTTTTATTATTTATGATAAGAAAACATACATATCGGCTCCTCAATATACAGAGGAAAACTTAAAATACTCAAAAAACTTTGAAACTAATAAATTACATGAGATCTACCTTCCACTCAATATTGTTACAAATGGAAATAACTTTAAAGTTAATAAAAAGTAATTTGATAACTTCACTTTTCTTTCATTTTGAAGGAATAGCCTCTACTACAACATCAATTGATAAAAAAACAGAGTCGTCAATAGTTTTACTGCAATCATGCAGTAAATCTATTCAGTCCTTTCAGTATCATGAGATTATCGGATTAGGTAGATTTAAATCATGTCTGATAATGCCATAATCAAGGGAGTCCTGTAACATCATTGAAGAGAATAGCAGCAGTCGAACAGTGCAAATATTGCAAAAAAACACAAGGAGCGTGATATCAAATTTCCCGAGCAGAATGCAGACATGAAAATTCCATTTGCTGTAACCGAATCGAGGTCAAACAGACGTTTCTGAAAATGATTGGATCATCCATTCCGAACAGATAATAATAATATTCCTTATTTGTTTACTAGAGCGCCCCCTATTGGAAGTAGGATAATGGCAGATGGTGGCATAGCCGTGATCATTCATCTCAACTGATGGATCTCATCTGAATTCAAAGATCCGAAACTAGGCTGGATTAGATGGGGATTATTGATTCCTTCTCGACTTTCAATTTGAATTCCCAATATTCTCATCCACCTTTCCTGCTACTTCTGACATTTCGTTACGCCTTGAGCAGAATTTATACAGCATACTGATGATTGGCTTCCTCAGCCTTGCTCTCATCCCTGGGGTGAAAAATAAATTGGAGAATGCCGGTCGATCAATAAGTTACTCTCGAGATATTTGATCTCCCACTAATCGAGCTCAACAAAGCAATCTTTGTTACAAATAACTCAAAAATAATATTAAAAGCAGAAAGCTGGTCATTCTATTGGAATTCCTTATTACATTTCGATCAGAATACAACAATTTATTCATTTATTTATTTATTCATTTCATACATAGAGTCCGTTACAACATACAATCCTTATTGACATTAATAAGATTTTGTGAAAAAAGCAAAACAAAACCAATTCATCGAACATCACTAAATCACAGATTTTAAACCAATTTATGAGATTAGCAGAGAAGATTAATTTATGAGATTATGAGGAAAGATATTGGGCTATATCTGGAGAAGATATTAATATTTAATTAAAATTGTTTTCAATCCTTGTAAAGCTTTATGCTGGATAGATATCGTCAAAAATAAAAGTCTAAACACATTAATAAGGTACAATGAACAATACTATATTATAGATTAATTTAAGAGTATAACAAATCGATTTCATCTCAGGATTCAGTCATTGTAGCTCCATCCGTTTTCCAAACAATTCTCTTATTGATAATTTTTTAAAGAAAAAACAAAATATAGGCTCTATTGACTAGACCACTGAAACGATTAAGATACCGGGTCACCAGATGAACAGAAAGTTTTCTATGTTGCGAGTTTATATTATAATTTTCTGAGAGCAATGCCCACAAAGATCTAAGCATGTACTTGGGTAATGGAAAGGATGATAAAAACTTGATAAGGTTTAATTAGACCATTGCTCCATTGCATGTTTGATTCAAAGTAAGAGTTGAATATTGATCAAAAAGGTTGCTTGAAGAAAACATTTAAAACAATAGTTTTTTTCCGATAAAAATCTTGGATTCTAAAAACGGTAATTGATAACAGCACAGGCAAATAACTACAATAAACCGTAACAAATATTTATGAATTATATACATGATATAATAATAAATTTCAACCATTTCTCAACATAGTTATAACTTCTTCCTATGTTTTTCTTTTTTGATATGATTGCGGTTAATAAAAGTAATCTTGCATTTTAAATGAAAGAATGAAAGAGTAAAAGTTCAGAAAACCCATTAATGTGAAATTACATTAATACTACATCATTTATTTTGCAAACATGCTATGAAAACTTACAAGAACTTTTGTGAACAAGAACGACCCTCCTCAAACACACTTTTATCTAGGTGAGGAGTGTAATTATTATTCATATTTCATTAATTTTTTTCCTTTCATATATAAAACATTTTTTTAAACCTACTTAATTTTAATTCCAAACATATAATCTTCAATTCCAATAATTTCTATATTTATGACTTTTTCCACAGCTAACCAAGTAAAATCAACACCGCAACATTCATTCATTACTCCAGATAAGGGACTTGACCTATGACGCTTTTTTATAGTCAGATAAGCTAAAACGATACGAGCAAAGAAAGTTACAGTTTATATCATCATAAAACAGGGAGCGTTTTGTTGCGTGAAGTGGAGTTACAATGAAGTAGGGTAGGATAAGGGTGAGAAGATTACACCTAGCTTTATTTATTATTGAAGTGCAGTGTGTTGGAAGCGAGCATAAATAGACCTCGTGTGAAATATGACGGTGAATGCCGCATTAAGGCCGCAGTGCCAGATAGGACAGGGATGATGGCAAGCAGCCCCTTGGACACTCACTAGGCTATACCATACAGAAAGCATACTTGGTGTATGCTTTCTCTAGGGCTATACACAGTACAAGTACATCACCACAGGGCTATATACAGTACAGTTGACTATCGCTTCCAGGCTCCAGCAAAGTTTCCAACTAGGTGGCAAGGGTTGACTTCACACTATGCTGCTGTCATTGACTTATATACATACATACATACATACATACATACATACATACACATAGTTTTATGGCTGCCCTATGATGGGGCAACCGGGAATTGAGTTTAAAGCTGCTAGATTAGGTTTCTCAACTATATAATTATAACTCTGTACACTTGACCAAGCTTCGGCCAACTCCAAAATTTCAACTACATTTTTTTCAACAATGGAAAAGTTGGTTGTCAATGTATTGGTTGTCAAAATGTCAAAGTATTGAGACTGGAGTTTCATTGAGATTAGTAGAATACTGTTGAGGTTGTTACTGTGTTTTGTTGAAAGCTATGAATTTTCATTTTTATCTTAACCTTTCAATCAATTTATGAATTGAAATAACCAGAATGGATATTAAATACAAAGAAAAACTTTTGTGACTACATTAATACAGTGTCTATAGCTTGTACCGACGTAAACTGTAGACATGATGTGTTACAAGAAAATGCGTGTTGTAGCTTAAAATTACATTGATCTTATGGGACATCAATCCAATATGGCCGGCTACCACCGCCCACGCTTAAAAACGTGTTTCACGAACTTTTTTGAAAAAATAATCAAACTAGTAAAATACAGACATTTTTTTAAAATTGTAAATTATCAATGGTCAACAGTTTGTCAACTATGAAAAAAGAGTAATTCTTAAATTATAGTGATGATTTTTTTTGTCAGTCAACTAAACAGTAATTTTTCCATGCCAGCAGTATACTGCTCTTGAAAACACTTCAATAATAGATTGCCAACTCTGAAAGATCAATAACAAGATAGGTCTACGCATAATAAATGTAACACTTTTTTGAGCACTATTTAGTTGAATAATCACCATCTTCAATAGGACAACCTATAAATGATGCACAATGAGGAGAAGGGAATCAAGGTTACGAATTGAAGCAGAATTAGTGAAATTGCCTTGATCTAAAAAGAAGGGCTGCATTATGCCTAGACGTAGAATGCTTGGTCAACGAGCTCAATTATTATTCGAAGTAATAGAAGCATCGCAGGCGTAAGTGAACTATGACCTAAATATTTCTTTAAATGAGATTTTTTTACCAAGGTGGAAATGTAGAGATGTTCTTTTTTCTATCTGGTGATTTACTGGAGTGTAGGATGTCAATAGTAAAAGTAAGGCTAGTGTGTCAAGGAAACGCGTGACATTTTCCGAGGAATAATTTACAGTTTACTACAATGATTTGTAAAGATAAGCATTTGAAGATTAATGTAGTTTCATGCTAGAAAAATTCTTTGCAAGCATTTGTAATAATTATTATTCTCGTATTGTATCGTGACATTCAAGGTAGGTACTGAAATAGATATTGAAAATATTCTACTAATTTTCATCTTTTTATGATTAAGCTACATCAGGGGTGCCTAACCTTTATTAATCATGGGCCACATTGTCAACATTCAAAGAGAAGGCGGGCCGGGGAAGAAAAAACGCGTGGGGTCCTGGGGAACTTTCTCTATTTTTACCCTCTGAAAACACATTTTAATGCTGTAATGTAAATTTTACGGTTTAGTTTTGTTAATGTTTTTGTTTTTACGGTAACATGGCGGGTCACATAAAATTAGCTCGCGGGCCGCAGGTTGGTCAGGCCTGAGCTACATTTTAAAAAACAGGGAAATGCCATTCTTGTTTCCATTATAGTTACATTGCTATTCCAGATTGATGAAGCCACAAGAAAAACTCCAGATAAAGGAATAAATATTAGTGTAGCAGATTGATATTTTAGAAAAATTCAAGTTTATCATTCATTCAAAATTTCTATTGAAATAATTTTTCAAAATATTACAGAACCCTAAACCATTACTTCAAACTATGTTTTTCTTAATAATTAATAAGCCAAGTTCATCAACTTCCTGTAAAAAATTTACAAGTTTATGGTTTTATGATAATACTGTGCATCCATTCTACAGGGAGGGGAATATGAACACATTCCTCTCATCTAATGGATTATAATTATAATTATTCATTAGTAGATGATAAAAAACAATAGGTTTCTTCTCAACAATATTTTTGATCAGACAATCAAGTAATTACCATAGTAGTTAATAGTATTATAAATGATGGACTGTAAAAAAACACATCATTAAATGTGATCTAATGAGTCACACTTAAAGAAATGTTTAATGTGTCTACTTTTAATACCATGAAAACGTGTTTGAATAACTACAGACATAATGTTACGTAATGAATTTTCAGGTTTTGAGCTATCTTGAATGATTATTCCAAACTGCAAAGCACGTTCCGCTTCATAGGAATATACGAGTATCACCAGAAACTTAGTAAATCTGTACTAATGACTAAGTGTCCCAAGAGAATGAATTTGAATACTACTGTATTTCTGTTGTTAAATTGATATGATAATGTTGGAAACGAATCAAGTAGATTAGCTCAAGAAAGATTTGACTTCCACACTACCATGAAGCATAAACACTTACTGTTTACTACTTAATTCATGTCTCTAGAAATTCAAGGAAGCTCAAGTTACCTGAAATAGAAAAAAAATTATTATTATAGATGTAACATCTTATCACTATGATGAAACATACATAATGCCACAGAAAGTTTTGAAAAATAAAAATAAAATAAAGGAATGACATAAAAATAAACCGTATCATCAATATTACCTTAGTCATGTGCATTACATCATTATGAAGTAAATTATACAAGTTTTTTGATCCCGTAAACAACTAGATCCCGTTATACGATAAGTAGGTAAATTTACAATAGAATAAGATATGTATATTCTAAATACTTCCATGTCCGTGAACATTTTATTCGAGAATAAAATCGCAAATGTCTTTACAAAGAATATTTCATATTTCATTTCAGACATATCTCATTCAAGAAACATTTTGGGATGATACTACTATCAACTTTCTAGTTGAAAGATGATTAGAAAATGTAAGCTTGTGTGTGTGTGAGGCTAGGTGTACACCGGTTAGTCAAGACAAGACAAGACGAGATTAGTCACAGTACTTCACATAGTTGCTTATGAAGTAACACACACCGATCGATTAGTCATTGCATCAGTGTGTGCTGCTTCATAAGCAACTATGTGAATTACTGTGACTAAACGTAACTAATGTCGTCTTGTCTTGACTAACCGGTGTACGCCTAGCCTAATAGTGCTCATTCTCAAGGTAGGATGACGTTTTTATTGCTAAAGTAAAATAAAAAATCTATGAGCCTAGAAAGTCTAGCTCAATGAATGAGAAGCCATGCATTAACAGTTAAAAAGTAGTAAAAATAAAAAAACATGTTAAATTCTAATTTAACATTTAATTTGATCAGTTTTTCTGGATAGATTGGGCACAGTAATGTACTTGCCTATAATCCCTTTGATTGCGGGTTCGATACCCAACTAGAACTGGCATTTTTTGGATAAAATACAACTCAACTCTATATCACTAAACATACAAATAGATCACTAGTAAATAATCAAAACTGGAATACTAATGCCAAAAAATGAATACTGCAACCACAAGAGTTCTAGTGAAGAGCACTATAAGAACTGTAACTACACTCACTATCTTTTGTGGGATCGATTTTGAAGTACACCAAACGAAGAACAGAACAGTTTGTTGAATAATGAGAGAGAACATTCACTAACTGGGTCATTTTAATAGCCGTCCACTGGCCCTGAATTTACCCTCGCACTTGATTCATAAAGCTTCCTCATGATTATTAGTAACGAAGGCCTCCTCTGTTTTCTAATTACCTCAAGTAATGTTACGTGGCCCCTCAAATAGCGGGTTCATTCATAAGTTGAGTGCCCGTAGGCTTAACTTGAATTCGAGAACATTTACGGTAGTTTCCAGAACATAGAATTTATTGTCAACAACTAAGTTACAATAGAAGAACAAAAGAGGGTCTATAAGAATTTCTTTAGATACCTTTTACTGTGAATTTCAAGTATTGAGGTAACAAGATTATTTGTCGTTATCCAAAATTACTTATTGATCAGCATTATTCTGATTTCTGAACTGTGAGTCACAATAAAATATATTAATGGAAGAAAATCCTGGAAACCTCAATAAATACCAGTAACTCAATAATTGATAAGCTAGAAGTTGGGAAATTTTCTATGCATTTCAAATATTATATTACATCCTTAAGATTGAGACACGCGAGGGAAATTTTAATTTATTCGCCAGATGCAAAATATGATTCAGAAGAAAAAAAATTACAGACTCTGGAACATAACATGTATAAAACAGGCATGCCATTCAGCTGCCCAAAATAACCTTGTTGAATCCTTCAACTTGACTATGGATTAAAGCTCGATTCACACATATAGTGCCGTGCCGCGATGGGGTTGCGTTGCGTTTGGTGCCGTTCGATTTCAGATGGATTCGCTAAAACGGCTCCTCCATTTGAAATGCATGGAAACGGCCGCAAGTGATTCACACATGTAGTGCCGTGCCGCGATGAGGTTGCGTTGGTGCCCTCAAGAGCAGTTTCGAAGCGAATTTCCAAGGCCACGGCATCATGCCGCCTGGGGCCGTTTTAGCTTCGGCTGTTTCCGTTCAGCTTCGGAATCCTTCGTGTACACCTCTCTTCGTTCTTCATCATGTTTCTTTGTCGCACAAGGCGACGGCACCAACCGAGCACGGCACTACATGTGTGAATGATAGCGGCTCCTGGCGGCGACAGCACCATCGCAACCCCATCGCAGCACGGCACTATATGTGTGAATCAGGCTTTATTTATCAAATGGAATGTGTTAAACAGTTACATTCATATGACATGTGAATGAATCTCGTTTGTTTTAATTACCAGATTAGATAACAAAAAGATAACCTTGGGTCTTGATAATAGTTGAAGACCAAGGATCAGTATCCGCTGGATCTTACTGTCTATGTCTTATACAGTATACATCTTGTTCTTTATAGACATACCGATTAATCAGAAAGAAACTTTTCATTTGCATGTAAGTGTTACGGTATTCGGTTGATGTAGTATTAAAGATACATGGATTCAAACAAACAAAAATATCTGAGGCTGTATAATTAAAACAATATAAAACGAAATCGGTACATTAGATAAACTTCTACGTCAAGTTTTGGAAATTGTAATTAATCAGAGATAATCTCACAAAATATATTAAATCAATTTGATTTAAGTGTGATTTAAGCTCAAACATTTCACCACAGCACCAGCAATATCCAGCAAAAAATACCCTAATTTAATTTAAAAATAAAACATTAACATTATTATGTTACTTATTTTCTAATAAATATTTTTATTGCTGTTTAGAGCTTTGATAGCATATTAGAATACATAAATTATTATGAACATGACAATGATTTACAATGTGATAACTTACTGTATAAGTTGGTCCTACCGGTATGAATGCAAAACAAAATTGTGGAGGTGTTGCACAACATTTCTAAATCAATTTTAAATTTGTTTTACAAAGCTAAAATCTGACTCATAAGAATATTACTGTAGGTAGAGCCTATAATTTGCAGAGGCACTTTTTACAACAATCGAGGTTAGGCTCTAGAAAAAAGCATAACCCTCTCCACTTTTTCTATCTTTGGAAAATTAGTCATAATCTTAATTCTATTAAATGATACATAAGTATGAGAAGAGTACAAAATTATTTAGTGATAAAACTGTAAACCATTTTACAATCCTAGTTTGTATAGGTTCTCCAATTTTGTTTACAGCTTGAAATTATAGGTTAGTTACAGTATAGCAAACTGTTACAGGGATCCATAAATTAATATTGTAATAGCATTGCAAAGTAAAAGAAAATGAGCTATGAAAAAGTATTAAACTAACCTTGGTATACAATTTGGAGGGGTTCTGTCCACTTCCCAAGTTGCAAATAGCTTCATAGGCACTGGTTTCAAGCCTACAAGAGTTGGTGGTTTATTAGATTTATCAGCCATATTTTCACGCACTGAAAAAAACATTGCACTTCTAAAACAACACTAGACAAACAACCTGACCCTTTGAATTCGATTTAAATCAGAATACACACGGTTAGACAAAACTGTCGACTTCCATTGTAACGATTAGTGTACAATTACTCAAAGACCACAAATTTTCAGTTCTTGCCCAGAAAAAATCATATTCCCGGTTTTAGAGGAGACAAGTCCGATGATGCGGAATGACCAGTCTCATTTTGATTCACATTTAATTTCTAATTTTACTGTTCAAGAACAAAAGCCGTTGCCGTGTATGTTGGTAAACAAGTATTGACACGACACTCCCGAGTCCCGAGATCCAGTATCAGTACACTACAAACATGAACGGTGAACGTATGAGCTCATCTGCAGCTGCAGCTGAGCTTTGTTGGAGTAATTTCCAATTCCAAGTTCAGAGCGCACCACTGTGCCAGAGATTCTTGTGAATATTGGTAAAGCTGGCGCAGCCTAGGAGACAATGTTGGAACTTCTTCGTTTAGGCGGTTGTTTTAAATTCTTTCAATTTTCTGAGGGCATAGCCCCTCAAACTACTACAGTAGTTTAAAGGGGGCTAATAGACATCTAATCTCACTAATTTACATACTATCGCATCTATATTGATGATTATTGGTATTTTTATTCATGAAGGATATTGGGAAACTATTTCAAATAATCAGTTATGATTATTTTAAATCAAGAAATTATAGTTTAGGAATATTTTGAGATCGGATAATGATTAATCGTGAATGAATAAGTAAATTCAATAAAATTTTAAATAATTGCACCTCATCAATAAATATGTGTACTATAGCAAAAATAGGTGGAATTATGACTTCAGAAATTACAGTTTGAAATAAAAAATAAACTATACATAGATATCTTGAAAATACTTCAAAATTGAAATTGGAACCACAATATTATGGTTAACTTATGTCTATTGTCTAGTAAGCTAGATGAAATTACAATAATTGCTGATTTCTGTACTTGGTTTAGTTGAATAATTCTCCATTTCTTGCCTAGGACCCCACCCCCTGGCTACGCCACTGATTGTTAATATAATACAGTATTTGAGAATTCTGTAAAAAAGGTTAACAATGATTTTATTTGCTATTGAAGTACAAGAGAATGATATTATGAGTAGAGAATTAAATTTATTTAAAAAATATAATCAACTAAACACCGTACTGTAAGTTTTGTCATACAATACTCGCAGTGCAACAGTAATACGGTACCGCAACGCGGCTACAGCCGCATCACAAATATTAACTTTGATGACTGTCACATTAAAAATCAGTCTCTCATTTTTGAAAAGAATGAATAATTTCAAGTCACCTTGATAATTGGCTTTACGCTCTGTAATTGAATTTTACTTAAAAGCTTGATAAACTAACTTGAAAACAATGGAACCAAATTTGTGCATGTCCTTCATCGGTAATTTTCAATAAATATCATAGTTACTGAAAGCTCTTTAATGATCACAAGTAGAAAAATTTCAATTCCACAAGTGACAACACAGAACAAGCAAAATATAAAAATAAATAGAGATGAATTGGAACGTTTTAATCTCCATTCTTAAGTAAATAACACTCCCCCCAGGTATTATCATTATTTTATTTACAAATATTAGAAAATAGATGTTAAAAATGTTTTACATTTTCACTTTGAATAAGAGTATGAGAAACCATAAAATTTTCATTTCAATTCCAAGAGCCTCATAAACAACACATTTCAAAGAATAAAGCAGAAAGAAATACTGTACCAAAGGTTAATCAGCCAAAATAGAAGATACTGTGGGCTAACAAACTCAGAGAAAACTAAAATCAACTAGAACTGTCCGATTCACGAAGCACGATAATAAATAATAAGATTGATGTATAAGTTAAGATGAGATTGAAATGCAGACTTTCACTTGAAAAGTATGTAAAAATTATTGCAAAGAAGATGAGATGAGATGAGACGAAAGCCACCACATGAGTAGGGGCTGAACTCCTGCTACTGAAACCAGGAAATAGAGACGTCTTTTACGGCCAGTTAGCCGCGAATGCATGTTGTGATGAGAATAACTGTCAGGAGAAGAGAATTCATTTCCAGAATTCACGGTGTCCACTTCTGTTAACACTTGCCATTTCAATGTTCTCATCTGAAACAAGAAATACATTATTGTAATTTGCATAGGTTGCCATGACAAAATTTGTAAATAACATAAATTTCGGGCTCTAAATTTTTAGTTCAAAATTTCAATATTTTCTTGTATCTTTCGTGTTCTTGTGTTGTGCTTGTGGTTTATGAACTTTTGGACTTTTATGTATCGAAAAGAAATGCTTTCAAAATTCTAAATCATTCTGAAAAGTGGATAAAACTACAACCTAAGTGGAGTTAGGTTATCACGGCGAGGTGGAACAACCTTCGGGTCTCCCCACCGACAAAAGCCATACGCTAAATAATTGTAATTTGCAAAATGATTAAAATGAAAACGTCTTTCATTTTCAAAAATTAATCACGAATCCATCAATATTATGAAAATTTATGCAGTAAGCATTTTTGAAGAATTGTACTCAAAAGGGATGTAGTTTCAATAAAATGGTGACACAAGATTGATTTTATCTGTCAATCAAGATTGCTTTCTTCCTCTAATACGACTGAATTTTGATGATGTGACTCACAATGCAGAAGTTCGAACACTCAGTGATCTTAGATTTCAGTGAACACTCAATATCTTCCTACATTGTGCTTTCTTATTAAAATCCAAGTATAATTTTTTGTATTAAGCAACCACCATTCTCCGAAATATAGGCAATTGAGAAGAAACGTGAACAGAATGTGATAGTTGTTTGAAAATGATTGGGATAAATACAAGATTCATGAAAATCATGATACATGTTAGAAGATATGCCCATGTTCAACAAGTCAACAATCTCAATAATTACTCACGTTTGGTCTGCATGTTTTATAACTTAAGTAGAATTTAAGTGGTTTGGACATTACTGTCCAAACTTCGCCAGAAAAATAAAGTAGTTGTTCCATTCTATTTCTATTTCAATGCTAAAAGTTAACGAAAAATCAAGTTACTTCCGAAAACCCAGTTATCGAACCCAGTACCTCCAAAAATATTGAACTTAATATTAATAATCAGATATTTTAAAAATAATTATATTAAATGAAGTGATTAGTATTATGGATATGAGAATACAGGAAAATTTGACGAAGATACTCACAATGAAAAAGGCCAATGCAAAACTTGAATAGACAAGAGCGATGTAGTAGCCAGTCTTATGGAATAATAAACTTAGAAGAACAGCAAATATAATCCTGAAAACATATAAAGTAATCAATCAATGGGTGTATCAAAACGTAGGAAACACTTGAGTAAAATAAGTTGAATACTGTAATGTGATAACACAAAGTATTGAGCACACTGTAATATATTAAGTAAAATAAGCTGAATATTGTAATGTGTTAAGACAGAGTATTGAGTACACTGCAATGAGTATTTTGGAAATAAACTGAAATTTGAGAGGTTTGTACCACAAAAATTGTTATTCAAGGACACAAACTAGACATCAATAGCATGATTCATATCAACTTGTGAGTTGAGCGTGTGATCGCCTCTTTCCTGTTTTACAAGACTTCTAAAATTTATGAAACAGGCCTATGATATGAGGATGTTTGAGAAATGTACTAGAACAAGGCCAAAGCGACAGAGGTAAAAATCACATCAATAGAAAAGGTACGTTTAGAATAAGATGGATGGTTTGACATAAAGAAATGCTTGACAAAAATTTGATGTTGCTTACCCAACAAACTTGTATCCAGAATAAGCGAGCAAATCCAAAGCTCTGAGATGAGTCTGAATGTTTGTAATGTACAGAGTTACTAGTTCTACAAGAATTTCAGCTATTGTCCATGCGAGAGCTGAGCTAGCTTGGATTCCAAGAATTTCTGGAGAAAACCTGTCTTGGGTTCCCAAAGCGAGACCTGCTATCAAGATATAACTGCAACAGAAAAATTACCAATAAATATTACATTTTATCTTATATATATTATACAAACACCTTATTTATTGTCTAGTTCTAGTACAAACAGAATATTCGAAGTGATTAATTTGATCATGACTAGCAATAATTTATGGATAAGACTAACAATATAAAATTTCAGAAATAAATCTGAAAATTAGTCGACTGCTAACGTGTAAAATCGGCTTAATAGTCTGACAATTTATTTGAGCGTCTGGACCGATTGCATCGATTGTTAACAGAAAAGAGAACAAGAATAAGGTGAAAACCATGACTGAAAACAAATCGTTCGATTTGATGGATGCAAAGTCTGAAACAATTCACCACAATAGTCTAATGCATTACTTTGATTTTATTGACAGTTTCAGTTATTTGAGAAAAGAAATAGTAGAATATACACAAATAAAAACAATCACAATTATTGTAATTCAATGGAAATTACGTAAAACGGTTGAATGATAATAAAGATCTCATTGAACGCTTATTAAGAAATGAATAAGATAATTATTTGGTCGGAGGAAAACAGTATATAGTAATAAATATAGATAATCTATATAGAGAATAGTAATAAACTCACGTAACATAAGCCATGGTGGGTATGTACAAATCTGGAGCATTGACTTCGTATCTTGGTTGCACAGGTTCACTTTGTTCGTATTTGACGGACCAATCCTGCAAAAAAGAAATTTAGTTCGATAAGAAGTAAGAATATTTTAAATAAATTGTAGGCAAAATATCATGAATAAATAGATTATCTACAAATAAGTGATGATGGTGTTTTGGATCTATATATCCAATACAAATTTCCTATTTGTTTAAACCCATTTAATCTGGAAAAAGCAAGGCATATTTTTTAGATTCTTATTACACCAATATTCTAGAGTAGCTAACAATGTAAAAGTAAGTTTTTTAAACATAAAACTGGAATTTCACAGAAAAAATCAATCAAACAGAATACCGTTCTGTGTTTTGACATACTGTAGGGCTGTTGTTTGTTTGACACAAACTTCCACTAGGTAAAAATGACAAAAAGTATTACTTCAAGTCTGAAGGAAGAATAATTATAAAATCCCGAAACATGTACTGTACTTGAAAAATTGAGACATAGAAGCATAACAGACATAGACATAACATGAAAAATCCTAGTTTTTTGACTCATATCAATAGAAAAAGGAAACAGATCACTTTGTTTCTGGTTGAAAAATAGAAAAATCATCAGCTCAACCTCCTGATGAAATATTATGTTTAATTCGCACAAAATGCTCACACCAAACGCCCATTTCCAATACAACAAATTGATATGGCATCTACATTCGCGATGTTCTACATTCAGACGTTCTACAATCGTGCCTACTCAGTCTCCATGTTTTGGATCAAGTTTGGAACGGTTTGAAACCCGAAATTCCAGTTTGAAACTGTTTAAACTGGAACGAGTACAAGATAACAAGAATGTAGGATTATAAACAGCTTACAAGCTTTGAACCTTGTCCCATGGATTTGTGGCAATGTAAACGGGTACCTACTACAAGAAATTTGTAAAACATTATTGACCCTACGGGAATTTATTACAATACAATGCAAATGAATATGTCCTGAAAAGCGTCACCAACTTACATTATGTGTGAATGGGAAGAGGAGTGTCAGCTTCCTAGTCACATAGGAATGGTTTAGAATATAAGAATGTTACGAGATATTATCAACACTAAGAATATCACAAACAGAATAAACACTAGAATGCAATGCAAACGAACAAGGCATGAGATGCGTCACCAACTTACTTTATGTGTGAATGGAAAGAAGAGCAGCCTGAGCTTCCTTGTCACATAGGAAGTGTCAACGGCAAAGTAGTACTTGAGTCTGGTGACCGGAACATACTTTTCGAACTCTCTGTCTACCAGCTGTTTTCCGGAATCGACAAGGGCGCTGCCGTAATGCATGGCCACGTTGGCGACGAGCGGGTCTCCCAGTATAGTTGCGCCAGGCATCCCCGGTGGCACCCCGCTGTGATTCATGTAGCCTCCTCCTCCACCATAGCCTCCCATTGGCACTACACAGCAACAAATCACAACAAATTATAATTACAAATAAAAACTAGTAAATAGAATCATTATGAATATTATAATTACCAATCGAATTATAATTACTACTAGAGTAAGCCCACAGCACAAAGTGCCACACAATCTGTTCAAACATATTCAATAATCAATCTAGCACGAAGGTCCAGGCATCTCCGTCAAAATCCGAGAGATGATCCTGATTTTATTTTACATTTTTCACGATTTTTTCTAAAATACAGATGAAACCTGCTCATCTAGGACCACTAACCTTTCTTTTGGCGTAAATCGCATATTATGTTGGCCCAACATAACGGTCACAGTGGCTGTCATTAGTTTTGCAAAATTCTTTTAATATAAGGATAGTAATTATGATACTATTACCGTAGTAATTATAAAAACTGGAGGAATGAGTAATTGATACTGTATATGCATAACTTACAAGAAATTCAAGATCTACATTTCACAATGAGGCTAGGCTGAGTTGAATTCAAGTAGCATGCTCCATGATTAGTTGAAGATTTAGACTTTAAAGAGGCAAATTTTGATTTGGTTGTAATAAAAATTAAGCTAAAAGCATACAAAAATCTTAATGAGGCAAGGCAGAGTTGACATAATTTATGTCAGTGATATGTTTCTCTAATTCGAATTGATGATTTAGGTAATGAGGTGATATAATTATTAAACTGGTGTCAGAAAAACTTTTACATGAATGATATTATAGATAGAGAAAATTAAAATAATGAAAAATCATAGTGAAACCAACAAAATCAGTAAGAATGGAGAAAATTAAAATAATGAAAAATCTTAGTGGAACCAACAAAATCAGTCAAGAATAAGAAGGCTTGGCCTTCAGCCACGTTGATTCAGTCTAAAGTGAATCATGTTTCCACAAGATAGGAATCGTGACGGCAGATTACAAAACAAGGGCTTGGTGAATAGTCAGTCATATGTATAATGCTGTCTTTTATAATAATTATGTTCTAACCTAGTGTGTTTACACAAGATTATTCGGTACTTTCCTGTTATAGGACACGTCTACTCATCTAGAGATATCGATAGTCGATATCGATAACCTATAATAACTAATAAGGTTATGTTAACCTATAGGTTATGTTAATAACCTATATTTTTCTCATACCGATGAGTATCGATACTTTTGAAGCTCGATATCGACTATTGATATCTGTAGATGAGTAGACGTGTCCTATAACAGGAAAGTACCGATTATTCATTCTTATTCAAGTTAACTTATCTTAGTTTGAAATAACACATTCAAGATAAATGCACATAATAAGTAGGCTACAATAAATATTTATTTAATTAGAATAATGAAAACATCAATTTACTATTCGGTTGTGGGTACTGCTGCGGCATTGGCATATTCATATTCATTTGAGGTGGGTACGGAGCAGTCGGATTCATGCCAGCCGGTCCCATGGTGGGGGGATACGGACTGTAAGGCATCTGCATCGGAGGAGGAGCCTGCGTTGGTCCCGAAGACTCTAGACCGGGCACTTCGTTCGGCCTTTTCAACAGTTTTCTCCCACTTGGTTTGGCTGCAAAGTTGAACATGAAATTTATTTACTAATTATTATCTAATTGAGGAAACAGAAAAATTATAAAAGGACCTATAAATGATGATTTGGGAATTGGATAAGTTAGGGATATTTTTGATGACTCTATTTGACTTGTGTAATTTTCCTAAATTTTGGTAAGAAAACCTCAATAATTTTCATCAAATAATAGCCTATTTCATTTCAGTTTTTCCAAATTGAGTAGACACTCCTTATTTTGAGGCAAATGCGGAGGAGACCTTGATTCACAGACACTTACAATGTTTAAAATTTGTACCAGACATATTATATTGTAATAGGAAAGAACTATAGCCTACTTGGTAAATAAATGTACCTACGTAACTTAATGCGTTTGGTTATTAGGCATGTACATCTAAACTTTATTAGTAGCCAATTAAACTAAAATTATTAAGTCACGTCAGAGACCCTGAACTGATATCAGGAGTGACCTGAAAACTCTGACACCAGACCTGAGCCAGCCAGGTTACACGGAATTATCATTATCTCAACTAAAAGTAGAGTAACTAGAAATTGCAGAATTTATTTATTGGAATACCAACCTTACCTAAACTATTTTTTGATCCTGAAATTAGCATACATTGTACTCCCATCTTAACACATTGTTGAGTCTCAAATAAATTTACAGATCCAGTCAAAGCAAGAAATTGACGATTCCAGTCACAAATTGGCAATGCATATCCCCTATTCAAAATATAAAATGAAATCATCTCATTTCAAATTGTAGTTGTAGAGAGCACAAGGTACCGTTTAAAATCTGTCATCTGGATGGTACTAATAACCGACGGTAATCGAATAATGATGGTGATGATTATAAACAACAAAGAATACATATAGATCAGATAGTTTTGATTTTAATTTGTTTTCCAAATTTATAATAATTATAGGCTAGTGTTATTCAAATAATAAATAATAAACTAATTTTAGGTTAGAAAAGTATTGAAACAGTTTTTATCAACGATACTCACGATAATTTTGAGCAGATGCGTTGAAATTCATAGTAAATTTACGATGTGACCTGAAAACTGCTTAAATTATTCATAAATAGTTAATACAAAAGAAAACTGTTAATAGAACCGAATAGGTTAATCGTCAATCACTGTACATTCCTGTACAAAAATACAGCCTGTCGGAAACACAGACGGATCCCCTCACGTCATCAGCTGATTTGAAATAAACAGCTGTTAATAACACGTACACATTGGATATAATAATATTATTTTTTTCTATGATGATTTCGAAATCTATAAAATAAACTGATAAATTATAATTTATTTATAGTATTTTCTTCTTTTTAGAGGAGTTTGTATTCCAATTTTTGGAAATTAAAGAACAGAATAAATGCAGAATAACGTTCTTGTGTGAAGAAACGTTCCTGTAATTCAGTGAAATACAAAAAAAGGACAACAATAAATGAAACTCTTTCTTGAATTATTCATAAGTTATGCTGTAGTCATTATAAAAAATTTGCTTTTGCTTTGATAACAGTTCTACAATGATAAAGAGTCCAGTAACGAAGCTGCAAAAAAGTTGAGGGGGCACCCGGGTTTGAACCGGGGACCTCTCGATCTGCAGTCGAATGCTCTACCACTGAGCTATACCCCCAGTTGATTTTCCACATTGAAATGTCACTATCTGAGTTTTCATAGATGGTCCCATTCTGATTCCTGATGAATGTAATGATTTCCTTTTAGTTTTCCTTTTATTTAGAGATGAAATTGATAACAATTGATATTTTAATTCAACTAATCCATCAATTTTTATCCAGAATACTTGTTTTGCACACAAGGGAGATGCTGGTGATACAAACTTTTTTAACTCTCAAAAGACGTTGCCATGGTTTTTAGTGTAAACAAACACTTTGGTTTACTGTTGAAGGGGTAGTTGTGTCCAAGCATTGAATGAGTGCTGGTGGTGTGAATTTGTTTCACCCACTCAATAGCATGTGGTGAACAACTGAAACGTTAAAAAACATAATTAAAAAGTTTTTATTTCAAGTGATAGTGGTTTTTCTTTAAGGTTTTGTTGGAGAATCAATAAAGGAATACTTCTTGTTGATAAGTCAATTTTTTTTCTCTAGTGTTCCATATAATTTTCTCTATTATTCACGCAGGAATAGACACGTCCTGTAACGATTAAAAAAGAGGTGAGCAGTACTCCTACTCCTGCACCTTGCAAATACCTTTTGAGCCTCGCACACTTGCACATATTTTTTCTAGGTGATTTTTATGTTTACCTTATTGATTGAAGGGCTTAATTGATCATAATAAGAAGAATGGTTTCACTTTTTCAAGTATATACCTTTCAGGGAATTCATTCATAAAATGTGGATGAATTATAGAGAAAAAATTTCACAGCGTTAATTGAATAGAAAATTTGATTTTAAAATAATCAATCACTTGTTATGTAGATAAAGCTTGCCTTTTTCCATGAAAAATGAATATTTTTACAACATATTGACCGTTCTAATAAATAATTTTTATTTATCTATTTTTAACCACTAATTTTGCAAAGAAAAATACTTTTGTGACTCAAAGATTAATAAAATATAGGATAATATTTTATAATATTGAAAAAATAGAACTCCTTGAATTAAAATCCATTTCTTTATTTGAGTAATAAATTAAAGTGCTCTTCTTATGATAAGTTGATTAAATAGAGAACATTTAAAAAAATAATTAATCTTTTTGTTAAAAAAATATTGATAGGATACTCAAAATATCAAATGTTTTGGAGCACCTATTCCAAATACTCAAATACAATAGTGTAACACATATTAACTAGAAATTGAAATTTTTAATGTGCCTATTTTGATGTTGTACAAAAGAATGAATAAATAACAAACACCTCCATTAATAAGTGAATGGAATAGTTAACAAAGTAGACAAGATTAATATTGTATTGCCTGTTTCTCCACAATGATTTTCTACTTATTTAATTATTTGCTTACTTTTCAAATAATAAGATCTTAATTTGTTAATATTTATTCACCGAATATTTTAGATTAAAACAGAAATAATGAGTAAGATAACTAGACAATTTTAGATAAAATCTACAACCAAGATAAGTTTAAATTTGAAAATAAATCCATTTTCTCCTAGTGCAATGAATGAAGGGGACAAGATTTGTGAAAGGTGTTCAAATTGTCAAAACTTTTAGTAATTTTTAACCCAATCCCACCCAGTGATTGTGGACTATTGAAACGCTGCTATGTGAAATGATATGATAGAAAGTATAGCAGGATTCTTTTAACCTGTCAGAAAACACCTGATTTAACTTTAGTAAACGAGCTTACATCAATCAGCTGTTCTCTGACAATTTAAAAGAATCTTGCTATAGATAGACTGAGCTAGTAGTATTTAATTAGGCCAAAAATTCTCAAGAATGTAAAATCACCGGCCAAAGTACGATTCCGTTCATTCCGAACAAACTCTTCTAGATATCCATGATTTCAAGTAATATTTATGAGAGTGTCCTCTAAGCCAGTTGCCTATTAATAGAAGGATTTACAAGTGTGATACCTATTATTCTGCTAATAAATGATGGAGAAAATAAAAAGTGATTATTTTAAATTAATCCATTCATCAACCAGAAATAAATTAGAATGTATGCTATGATTGAGTACAATCAATCTACTACTTCATTCACTCTACTAAATAACCTATAACAGTAGCTTTTCTATTTTCTAAAATATCGAATGATCAACCGCCTCTGCTTGTCAAGTTCTTGTAAGTGCGTCTTAAAACTCCATCCATCTTAAAAGTCAATATTTTAAACTGTTGTGATGTGACACTAGCTTTTTAAATTATCAGCCACCAATCGTTAATAGCCAATATTAGAAACTAGGGCTAGGGTCGGTCTAATTGTCTACAACTAGAGCAGAATAAATGCAATTCTGATGAATAAAATATAAGGTCACAAACGGCAACAGCCAGTGGAATCCCTAGTATGCGACTGGAACGTTCGATAGTAGGCTGAGTCCTACTTTTCAACAGCCGTTCATTTAGGATTGTGTTTATGTGGATCTAACCAACTAAATCGATCAAAACTTTTAAATTTGTTTACTCTTATATTATATGAATAGAATAACGAATCAGTCGTTTGTTTTGTGATGCCAAAATCTGAAGATGGCATAACCGCTAAAAGATTTCTATTCGTACCACCAAAAATTTTTGAATATTCATATTTCTCATGATACAATGACATGCGTCTTAATTTAAATCGAAAAATGAATCAATTATAGATTTTTAATATAAAAAATGACATAATTGTTTTTGAGATGCCACAATCTGAAGATGGCATAGGATCTTCATTCATATATGACAGAAAACCTGCAAGCTTTCATTGGAGATAATCAATATTTGGGCGATTTTTGTTGTCGTTTGCATGCTGTTGACTCCATGGCAAATGCCAACAGCTACGTCTACATTGCTTATGCTTTGCCAAAATGGCATACAAGTTTTGCAGAAGCAATGTTTGGAATATACACGAAATATTTTAGTGTACATTCATTTAATTTGACGCTTGGCATTAGATAGATAAATAGATAGAGAGATATCATTTCTTGACGTTGCTGATGACCGTAGAGTACGAAGGCAAAGGAATAATATATCTATCTATCTAATGCCAAGCGTCAAATTATATGAATATCACTGTATCGGCCAAGTCGATACAATCGGTTCTACGTCGATGAGAAATTTTAATACCATTGCTGATAAATTATTATTCAATCCATAGAATTTATGGACCTGTCATTTAATTTAATGATTATGACATTAATATAAGTGATCTCTGAATGTACGTTATTTTATTATACAAGCTGCTCTTCCTCTATCCTTTTGACGTATCAAATATCAGAATAAAGTGAACGCTACATAATTATTATTGAAAATTTTAGCGAATTGTGATAACAGTTTCAATGACACTCTTTCGATCGTAAATGTCGATCACATTTAGATCTCCGAAAAAATCCGAAAAATGACTTCTTAAAATCATTATGGTTGAATAATGACGTTATTCGAGTGACCCAATAGGACATACGTAATTCGGGTACTGTTTTTAACGTTTGTATCAGGGGCAAGTAGGCAACCTGTACAGCACATCACCTGAACATGACAAGTAGGCAGATAATACTATATAATACTGCAGAAGAAAGTTTCAAAAAAGGATCGCTTTTATAACGTATAAGTATAGCAGGATCCAATTAACTTGTCATAAATCAGCTGATCCAGTAATAATTAAACAGTGATTTCGACACAATAATCAAAAGGCTTGAAAGTCTTAAAGACCTTTAAAGTCTTTAAAAGACCTTTTTAAAGAAGACCTTTCAAAGAATAACGTTTTAAAAGACCTTTTCAATAATCTGAGAGATTCAGCATTTGTAGGTTAAGTTTATGACACTAGCTAAACATATATCATATGTTTTATGACAAGTTAAATGGATCCTGCTATACATTGTCTTGACACTGTAATGCAGTACATTCAAATTTTCGTAAATGTTTAAAATCAATTTAACAATATTGATTGTTGAGAGGTAACTTCTTATTTGGCTATTGATTTTGCAATAAGCGATGATGGTTGCGAATTTCGAGTGATTCTTGTTCCTATCACTGTACATGGAACAGAGCCATGAATAGGTTTAGCGGTTGCTGTTTGTGAAAAGCAATTTGATTCCACATGTGATCCACTATCGAAGTCGTAGTCGACGAGTTCCTACCCTATAACCCAGAATGAAAGATCAAGAATGTTATAAACAATTCAATGAGAACTGATGTTATCAATCTTTATACTCTTATATTTTGAAAATTTTCATTTTTGAAAAGCTTGTTTTTCTTGATTGAGTATTGTTAAAATCAAGTTAACAAATTGACATAGATGATGATGCAATATTCTTCAACATTCCAACATTATTATCAAATTGAAAACTACACTAAATTCAATTCAAAGAATCGAATACGGTTCTTAAATTATCCAAAGGAAAGAAGTATAAAAAGCAAAAAGGAGAAGAAGAAGAAGAAGAAGAAGAAGAAGAAGAAGAAGAAGAAGAAGAAGAAGAAGAAGAAGAAGAAGGAAGAAGAAGAAGAAGAAGAAGAAGAAGAAGAAGAAGAAGAAGAAGAAGAAGGAAGAAGAAGAAGAAGAAGAAGAAGAAGAAGAAGGAGAAGAAGAAGAAGAAGAAGAAGAAGAAGAAGAAGAAGAAGAAGAAGAAGAAGAAGAAGAAGAAGAAGAAGAAGAAGAAGAGGAAGAAGAAGAAGAAGAGGAAGAAGAAGAAGAAGAAGAAGAAGAAGAAGAAGAAGAAGAAGGAGAAGAAGAAGAAGAAGAAGAAGAAGAAGAAGAAGAAGAAGAAGAAGAAGAAGAAGAAGAAGAAGAAGAAGAAGAAGAAGAAGAAGAAGAAGAAGAAGAAGAAGAGGAGAAGGAGAAGAAGAAGAAGAAGAAGAAGAAGAAGAAGAAGAAGAAGAAGAAGAAGAAGGAGAAGAAGAAGTAGTAGAAAGGCAAGTACTACAAAAGGAAGGAGGAATAATCACAGTAACTTGAAATCGTATTAAATTTCGCTTTTAAAAAGATAAAGTTTTGAATTTGTATAGAAAGTTTTAGTGAATGAAATGGAATTTCGCAAATCTCACTACATCTATTATATATGGTAGGTAATTGGCTAAAATAGAATTGGAAATATATGTAAATTATCCTTATATTTTAAGGGATAAAATAATTATACTGTACTCATATTTTGAAAAGGTAACAATACGGTTAAAACCATGGCAAGTTTCATAAATTTAGATGTCACGTACAGTAAAACAGGGAAACACACTAGACTAATAAGTTAGGTAGTACGCAGTGCTAGTGTATGTCCGCCTTTTCCCTATTTTACAACTCCTCTAAAAGCCTTTTTCCTGTTTTACTAGAACTCTGAAATTCTATGAGCCAGGCCCCAGGAATAAAAACAACTTGGGGCCGATGATATATTGAATTTAATATTCCATTCCTTATATGAATTTACATTGTCAGTTGGAAATTGAAAGCTCAACAGGGCTTTGTGTATCTTTGTGACTTATATTACTAGAAGTGGAATAATAAAACACTGTAGAGTATAAGGCTAGGCGTACACCGGTTAGTCAAGACAAGACAAGACGAGATTAGTCACAGTACTTCACATAGTTAGTTGCTTATGAAGCAACACACACCGATTAGTCATTGCATCAGTGTGTGCTGCTTCATAAGCAACTATGTGAATTACTGTGACTAAACGTGACTAATCTCGTCTTGTCTTGACTAACCGGTGTACGCCTATCCTTACCACTAACCGCTATAGTGTATGGTCTCAATGTAATAAGAATCTTATATGGATTATATGCTATTATTAACTGTAATAATAACTCACTCTAACTGTATAAATCCCACTCCCATATAGAAATTGTGATTGACTTCTTATTTGGTTAGTGACATTTTATCGATAATAGAGATTATCAACAACACAATATCAAAAGTTATTGTTACTCAATCAATGTGTAAAATATATTAATATATTAACCGGTGTATGCCTAGCCTAATGAGTTTCGTTAATAACTGTACATATTATAATTAATTTCATACGTATTTTAATTATATTTAACTCCTCAAACCATGCGACACATCCTGAAGAATTATAAGACGCAAAAACTCATAATAGAACAATGGAAACTGTCTCTTGGAACGTTTTCAACAAGAACAAAACTTATAGTAGTTTTCAGTGGAAGACTTTTCACCTTGAAGTCTCCCATTTGCAGCCGCTGGGACTTCCGGCTAGTGGCGTGAGCTGGCACAATCACGTCTTTGCCGCCGAAATAAGGGGCGGCTGCGGCTGCCGCCCTCATGGCAGCGATTGTCGATTGTGGTCATAGCGACGGCCTTCAGCCCAACCGAATCAAACGTACACACCGAAAAATTACTCGGCGTTTATGACTAAGCAATGGATTTGGAATTATACCACTGATTCATTCATTTAGTGAACACTGTTATTTCTCATTAGTAATGTTCATTAGTTTTATGTTATTTCTTAGTTATTTAGTTTTATGTTATTAGTTATATGTTCATTAGTTCAATTAGTTATTATGTTCATTATTAGTACAATGTTCCTTTCTCTCATTTTCACTTTGTAAAATAGTACTAGGATCCTCTTATTTACTACTTCTATAATAATACTCCTGTTTGTGGACGGTAATTATTCTGATGACTCACTGATTCATTCATTCATTCATTTAATGAACACTATTATTTCTCATTAGTTATGTTCATTATTTTTATGTTATTTCTTAGTTATTTAGTTTTATGTTATTAGTTATATGTTCATTAGTTCAATTAGTTATTATGTTCATTATTAGTACAATGTTCCTTTCTCTCATTTTCATTTTGTAAAATAGTACTAGGATCCTCTTATTTAATACTTCTATAATGATACTCCTGTGTGTGGACGGTAATTATTCTGATGACTCACTGATTCATTCATTCATTCATTGAATGAACACTGTTATTTCTCATTAGTTATGTTCATTAGTTTTATGTTATTTCTTAGTTATTTAGTTTTATGTTATTAGTTATATGTTCATTAGTTCGATTAGTTATTATGTTCATTATTAGTACAATGTTCCTTTCTCTCATTTTCATTTTGTGAAATAGTACTAGGATCCTCTTATTCATTACTTCTATAATGATACTCCTGTGTGTGGACGGTAATTATTCTGATGACTCACTGATTCATTCATTCATTCATTTAATGAACACTGTTATTTCTCATTAGTTATGTTCATTAGTTTTATGTTATTAGTTATATGTTCATTAGTTCAATTAGTTATTATGTTCATTATTAGTACAATGTTCCTTTCTCTCATCTTCATTTTGTAAAATAGTACTAGGATCCTCTTATTTACTACTTCTATAATGATACTCCTGTGTGTGGACGGTAATTATTCTGATGACTCACTGATTCATTCATTCATTCATTTAATGAACACTGTTATTTCTCATTAGTTATGTTCATTAGTTTTATGTTATTTCTTAGTTATTTAGTTTTATGTTATTAGTTATATGTTCATTAGTTTGATTAGTTATTATGTTCATTATTAGTACAATGTTCCTTTCTCTCATGTTCATTTTGTAAAATAGTTCTAGGATCCCCCTATTTACTACTTCTATAATGATACTCCTGTGTGTGGACGGTAATTATTCTGATGACTCACTGATTCATTCATTCATTCATTGAATGAACACTGTTATTTCTCATTAGTTATGTTCATTATTTTTATGTTATTTTTAGTTATTAAGTTTTATGTTATTTGTTCATTAGTTCAATTAGTTATTATGTTCATTATTAGTACAATTTTCCTTTCTCTCATTTTCATTTTGTAAAATATTACTAGGATCCTCTTATTTACTACTTTGCGCCCAGTTAATTTGTATAATCAATAGTTTTCAACTGCATGTAGGCTAAACAAAATATTTTTTTCCTGATAAGGTACATACAGGGAACTACTCATTTGATCTTACATTACTAATCTCTTGAAATGCATGTCATGACATCTTTTGTCTTTGATAAAAGCATAGCCCCCTCTAAATTACATGGCCGCGGCCTTCAATGTGACAACCTCGCATTACCGGCTGGTTTCATTATAAAATCATACTTATAAAAAACACTACAAACACATGACTTATAAAACACATGACCGATTTGCATTGCTCATGCAAGCCGATGCAGCGACGTTGTCACATTGAAGGCCGCGGCCATGTAGTTTAGAGGAGGCTATGATAAAAGATACCACCGCTTCACAGTTGGATCTATTATTGTAAATTTTTCTATTTCGTTACTCATTGGATCACTTTCTCATATACCATTGCAGGATTTTCTAATAAAATTTCTTTATTTGGATCACATTCATAGGATTCTCACTAGTACTTTCACGTATCCCTTGCTCAAATATCACTTGAAAGTATATCTCTGGAAATCGGATAATGAAATAATCAAATTAGTTATTGATTTCTACATTGGAGAAATATACTCAATGATTTAGTATTATAACAAATCTGCAGTTGAACGTGCAATGCAAGATGCAGTTGATATAATAACAATTGATTAATAGCAGTTGATATAATGACAATTGATTAATTCGATATAATAACAGTTGATTAATAACAAATTATTAGTTTTACTTATATTATTGTCTTTTAGTTATGATTAAATGCTCCCAGTGATTTCTTCAGTATCTCATCTAATTTGAATATTTCTCAATTATCTATGTTTCAAAATATCTACTAATTCTAGTTTATGTGCATCTTCAGTAGATAGAAGCTAACTTAGCTTCGACCTCAAGTGAACTCAGAATATATTACAACTACAACCTTCATCAATAACTTACAACCTGTCTCCCTTTTTGCATTCCTACCAATAGCTCCTTCTCTTTCTTGCAGAGTTGCACACAATATGCTCAGCCGATTATTTCTCTTTCTTTGTTGCATTTGTGCGTCTTGGCGCGTGGGATTTGAAGGTGGGGGAGGGGGGTGTTTAATATAAAGACCAAATGCTAGTTGGTTGGTGTGCGAAGAATGAACCTCTGTGATCGATTCCTATCATAACAGCAGAAGTTCGCACCACGCTCCCGCACGCACGCACATCGGCTGACCTGGATACGCGAGCAGCGTTCATCTGGCTGCGATTGAACAGTCACTTTTCGCGGCTGCATTTTTCAAGTTTTCCCACTCCTTGTTCAAGTCGGCTCCAGTACTTGAGCTGAGCACTATCTACATTAAAAATTACTGGACTATATTTTTAATTGCTTGAATTTTGATACAAGAATAAGATTTGCCTTGGAGGAAAAAGGGTAAAATTGTGCACTATCTGTTTTTCAAGTTACTCAAAGAATAATGCACAATCTGCTTTTCAAATTTTTCTGTTGTTTGTATTTTGCTGAGAGATTATCATAGTACATTTAAAATTGTGAACTATCTACTTACAAAAAGTATTATTTTTCTTTGAATAAAATTATTCAATATTCTTTTTATTGCTTGTATCAAGTATTTTGGTTTAAATTGAAAATAGGACATTTTAGCCAGTTCTAAATCCCTATTGTGGGAAGGACTTTCTAACCAGTTCTTAAACCTTATTTTGACTTCTCCAAATTGCTTAGAAGCAAGATATCCACTCACCCGTGATGTCACAATTCCTAAAAATGAATTCACATCCCTATAAGCCAGCTAACTTTAGTAGTACAGATCGACCCCACCCTGAAAATCAGGGGTTGGGTGGTAAAATATTATTTGAAAATAATTTTTAAATTAATTTTATCAAAAATTGAGACGTTTTCATTAATTGAGAAATCATGAAGTTTTTCATGCTGTACAGGATATTCATTTTACAAGTGTTTCATATAATCAGTAGAATAATACAATAGTTTGATAAATAGTCTAAGCTGGACGAAGTATTGTAAAACTTCACTTTGTTGAGGTTGTCAAGAAGTAGGTAGAGGTTTTAGCTCCAATTCCAGCGTTGATCTCAATTGAAAAAAGAATTGTCCAATTGTCAATGAAATAAAAATGGGCCAATTATCAATGAGAAATGAATTGTCTAAGCTACTGAGCAAAGACAAAATCCATAGAATTCATAAATCCGCTTCTTTTATAGTCATTTGGCTATGATTTATCGCTATTATTTATTTCACTATCATAGTGAATTATTGACTGCTGTATCATTTTATGGATCATTTCAGTCTGCCAAAGCATTCATAACAATCACCAACTTATTTTTGAAATTATTATTTATTTTTAAAAGAGTTCACTAGTCTCATGGGGACTTCAGTAGCAAGCACGTAATAAAACATAGAAACCAATGTCCTTATGAATCCGGACTCAGCCAAAGTTAATTGAGTTCCTAGTTAGTCGTTAATTATCTCACTATCTGAAATATTTATTCTAGAATGTAAATCCTGATAAAGCGCTGGCAACTTCGAACTATACGATGGAGGAAAATCGGCGACTAATATTTTAAATCCATTTTTAAGTCAGATTTATTGCTTTCACACTTACAGAAAAAGTCTGACCCTGGCATTATTTCACGTGCAGGATAAACCGGGTCAGTGGAATAGGCTCTGACACGTCATTTCCCACTCTCCCTCAATTTTCAATAAATAATATTACACTCACGAGATCCGTGATCCATCTCCAACTTGTTAGGCATTGTTCTTGCACTTGAATTACTTCAATAAAGACCTGCTTATTTAAAATTATGAAATAACACCAGCCTTTCATGGAAATTACCTGATAATCCAAATGAAACATCCAACATGTAATGATTAATTAAACCTTTCCATTGCTTCAACCAAATTTTATTTCCAAGATTGTTTATTCCATTTACCTTATTCATAACAAACCAATACCAGTATAGAATGAATAATTAGCTTTTCAATATTTCTAGTTTCTTCATTGCTACACGGCTTGGATCCTCTTGTTCTCCAATTTGGAATTCAACGATGCATTTTATGTCTAAACATGATTGTTGCCACCATTATACAAGAGATGAACAGGATTCTTGAAAGAGTTCAATCTCATGTACACTGTCAATTAATTTACTCTAATTGAAATTATTTTAGAAATAAAATGGATTTGATTCATCATTAATTTGATAAGATTATTGTTGAAAAATGATTGGCTTGATTACGGTTTAAATATTCTATCCTCTCAAAAAATTCTCCAAAAAAGAATTCGTCACCCGTCCCCTACCCCCGACCCTATTGAAAACGCTGGTGTGGAAACTAAAATTTGTGTACCAAAGAAAAAATCCAAAAAAATTTTATAAGCTTTCAGTAAGAAAATGTTTTGATATAGCCTAAATAAGAAACCCGTCTCCCTCTGCAATATACATTTATACATACAATATAATAATTATGTGTAGCCAACCCAAACAAAAATGAAAACTCTGTTCTGGAAGCCATTGACATTGAAGAAAAAATTTGGAAGAAATTTTGGGGGAGGGCGAGGGCGCTCAATAATTTAGAAAGTTCATAAAAACTTGTTAGCTCAAACACTGAGAGTATGATTCCTGAAAGTTTAGCATATTTCTAATTCGTGATTTTAAGTGGGTGAGATTGAGCGCCTCGCCCTCCCCCAAAATTTCTTCCAAATTTTTCTTCAATGTCAATGGCTTCCAGGACAGAGTTTTCATTTTTGTTTGGGTTGGCTACACATAATTATTATATTGTATGTATAAATGTATATTGCAGAGGAGACGGTTTCTTATTTAGGCTATATCAAACATTTTCTTACTGAAAGCTTATAAAATTTTTTGGATTTTTCTTTGGTACACAAATTTTAGTTTCCACCAGCGTTTTCAATAGGGTCGGGGTAGGGACGGGTGACGAATTCTTTTTTGGAGAATTTTTTGAGAGGATATCAGTTTTTTTTTTTAATCACCTTCTTGTTATTTGTTATAGAGGTATAACACTGCAAACACAATGGATGGGGAGAGAGTTAATTTTTTTTAAACAATGAAATGCTATGTTATTTGATAAAAGATATTTTATCCTCACTATTTGGGTGCTACAAAATTATTCTAGCTTTGAGTGAGCCAGTTATGGTTAATACGGAATGAACAAACAAGACGTTGTGACTGTGTCTGTTGCATCACACCTTATCATTTACTATCCAGACTTTAACGACATATCATTGTAGCAACATTAATTTATGTATAAGCAGTTATCCACAAAGTTTGTTAAATAAGATTGAGATTTTGAATTTAGATTGAAATTTTAACCCATTACGATAGGTCACATGACCACTTTTGATGAAAAAAATATTTTGTAATCGAAAAATGAAATCCTTCCAGGAACAAAATTCTCAAATTTTCCCCATTAATGATTCTAAAATGAACGATTCAATTTTTCTATTTCCTGTCAGAGTTTTATTTCTTTAAATTGCTGAAATTGTTGAATTGACGCGACATTTACATTCTTTAAAACTTCAAATTCCAAATATTGCAACTGTTAGGAATTAAGTGCTGTATAGAGGTATTAAAATTTAAATACGGCGCTACTACGTATCTTATCCCCTCCCTTCCTATACCTTGCCCGTGGGCTAGCTGCTATGAGAGGAGAGAAGCCAGTAGTCTGCCAGACATTCTACCGTTCATGTCGCCCCGCTTCTATTCCGTCGCCTCCACATTACTATATATCGTGGCATCCGCATACCTTTCAGTGAGTTTAATACACTTTATTTCAAATATAGTCTACCTCTCAAAGTAATACACGCGGTCCTCCAAAGTCGAATTAAAATAAGTTACAGTTACCGAGCCCTCTATTAACATTTTGGTCACTCCGGGTTTCGGATATGAATCAGTTTGTGTTAACTTCAAGTGTTTAAACTCGTGAAAAGTGTTGTTGTTTCTCGTTATGCTTAATCTAAGTTTGTTCAAGTTTTGTTTTCCTCGTTATTAAGCATAATTGTTGAAAAAGTTCATAAGTTTGTTCAGTTTTCATGTCATGTGCGTGTAATAACTCTATCAGTTTGTGACCACGCGAGTCAAGTTTCAAAGTTTTATCGGTCAGTGTCGATAATCCAATCGTGTTATATTCGAAAGAACATAAAATTCGATAAAGATTACCGTTTGTTTCAAGTCTATAACCCTATCGAATTAAAAGTTATCGAATTTCGAAATTAAAGTTTTTATTACGCAGTAGGCAAAGTAGTTCCATTGCGTCGTTTGTTTAGCGTCGGTCGGTAATTCTCGGAAAATTGTCGTTCGTCATCGCGTGTTGCGCGCATCTCGGTTCGCGTTCCTGTTCGAGCTGGTTCGTCAACGTCATCTCCATGCGCATGCGCAGATCGACGTAGTTCACCACTGCGCAGATTTCAACCAGGGTCGCCACTTCAGGATCGTCACAATGGGCAAGGTTTCCCGCTCCTCTTTCCCTCCCTTCCCTCTCTTTCTCGCGTTAGAAAGTGAAAGTTATTAGTTCTTTTAGGTTGGTATCGCTCCGTTCAGCTGGTTCGCTAGTACTCTATCTACGCTCACTGCGCTCAGTGTATCGTCTGCTTCAAGTGAACACAACCAAAGTTAATATGTCTAACTACGACTTAGCTCTCGCAAATTTAAACTCTTCTCTTTCCGAATCAACTCTAGATGAGAGTAAAAGTAGTTCAATTGAACAAGCGAAGATACAATTAAAACTCCTTTTGCACAAAGCTTGTTCTAATTTAGAGAAAGTTTCTCTCACTTTGGATCTTGTAGGCAATGAACCGTCAACTGCTATCCTAGCAAAAATAAGTGATCAGCTTGATATTTACGAAGACATTCGTGATGAAATAAGATCGGTTTGTATTTCCAAGGGAATAAATGATGATTTTCTTGAAACTTTGTCTAAAGAATTCAAATCTTCGAACTCAAGGTACATCCAAGTGTCAAAAAGTTTACCGTCAAGTTCAGATACAGTTGTGGCTGCACAACCTATTGTAAAAGCTAGCAACATTCAACTTCCTCGGGTTCAACTTTCCAAATTCAATGGAGACGTTTCCCAATGGTGTCAATTCATTAATTTGTTCGACTCATTAGTCCATCAAAACAAAAATTTATCAGATATAGAAAAGTTTCAATATCTCAAGTCGTGTTTACAAGGTTCTGCTTTAACCTGCATAAGTGCTCTAACGTTGTCTGACAAAAATTACAAAATAGCATATGATCAGTTGACCAATAGATATGCCAATAAACGTCTAACTTGTAATCATTTCATGGATAAAATTATAGACTGTAAATCAATCACAAAGCCGGATCACACATCTATCCGCAAATTTATTGACACTGTCTCAACTTCAATTGAAGCTCTCAAATTACAGAATATTGAAAACCTGTCTGATTACGTATTACTGTCAATTCTTCTCAGGAAAATTGATCAGAAAACTCAAATTGATTTTGAAAATAGTCTAGCTCAAAATCATGCTCCTACATACAAGGATCTTGTTGATTTTCTGACAAACAAATCAAGAGTAATTGAATTAGTTCAACCATCCACTTCGTTTTCTACCGTTAAAGAAAGCCCTAAGAAAAACCAAACAAGTCTCATTACAAGTCAGATTTCAAGCCCTCGTCAAGAAAGCAAATTTCTAGACAAAAATAAGTTTAATTCTCGCCAGTCGTGCAATGTATGTAAATCAAGTGAACATATTATCTATAATTGTTCAAAACTCATTGAAATGTCAATTTCTGACAGATATGATGTCGCAAACGGATGAACTTGTGTTTTCAATGTCTTGGAAAACACAACAGAAATCTTTGTAAGTCTATAAAAGCCTGTAAGTTTTGTAAGTCACCAAAGCATCATAGCTTGCTTCACGTTGATAAGTCATCAGTTGAAAAATCTGATAGTATCCCCATAAACAAGTCAAATGAAAATTCCAGCATTGTTGTGAGCAATACTAGTCTGGCTATCGCAAATCAAAGTGTAAACTCAGTTTGTCTGTTAGGTACCGCTACTATACTAGTGTACGACACTTATGGTAGACCGCACAAAGCGAGAGCAGTACTTGATTCGGCCTCTCAGATAACAGCTATCAATAAAAGTCTAGCTGATAAACTGCATCTAAAGCCTAAAGTTTCTGAGAGAAAGTTAATTGGGATCGGTTCTCATACGACTCAAAGTTGTGGTGATGTACAACTCCATATTTCATCGCCTAAGCAAATAAATTTCAATATCAAAACTTCAGCTACGGTATTGAAGAACATAACATGTAATCAACCATCTGTGTCACTTAACCCAAGTGATTTCGAATATTTGTCAGATATACACTTAGCTGATGAAAAGTTCTATCATTCAGCCCCAATTGATGTACTTCTCGGTGCTGATGTTTTCTTACACACCCTGTCTGAAAGTAAACAAGGTAATTCAATCAAGTTTGAGAATTCCCCTGGCGCACTGAAAACTGTATTTGGCTATGTAATAATAGGTCAAACCAATACTCAAAACGCGCAAAATTCGATTTCCAGCCTGTTAACTTGCATAGAGCCTGTTGATCAATTAATTGAAAAATTTTGGGCTTCGGAAGAAGTAAAAGTAAGTGAACCTGTTGATCCTTCTATTGAATACTGTGACAGATTATTCACGGAGACAACTGTACGTCTGCCGTCAGGTCGCTATGAAGTAGCACTCCCTTTCACAACCGAAAACGTATGTTTGGGCGATAATCGTCAATCATCAAAGAATCAATTTCTTGCACTAGAAAGAAAGTTAGCTTCAGATAGTAATATGAAAGAACAGTATCATGAATTCATGAAACAATACATTGAGTTAGATCATATGGCTAAAACAAACATTGAGAGCTCATATGTTATTCCTATGTTGTGTGTAAGAAAAGAAGACAGTTCAACAACTAAATTTCGTGGTGTTTTCAACGCCAGTGCACCTTGCAACAATGGCCAAGTGTTGAATCAAGTATTACACAAAGGTTATAAGATTCAAAAGGATTTAATTCACATTTTAACAAATTTCAGAACACACAAAGTTGTAGTCACATCTGATATAAAAATGATGTATCGACAGATTTCAGTAAGACCAGAAGATAGAAAATATCAGCATATTTTCTACAGACCTTCACCTCAAGAGGAACTCAGTGAATATGAATTGAAAACTGTCACGTATGGATTAACATCATCCAGTTTCTTGCTCAAAAAACAGTGGTCAAGTTAGCAACTGACTATGAAAATAAATACCCTCTCGCATCTCATTCAATAAAAAATGATATGTACGTTGATGATGTCTTAACAGGAGCTGATAGTTTAGAAGAAGTGAAAGAATTGATCAATCAATTGAATGCTCTCATGTCAGAAGGACAGTTACAATTGAGAAAATGGTCGTCAAACATGCATGAAGCCATAGCTCAATTTTCTGATGATTTTTTAGAAAACCCGTTGGTATTCACTGATTCCACTCAAAGTTTGAAAGTATTGGGTCTCCGATGGAACCCATCATCTGATGAATTTTTCTACTCTGTATCACCATTCACTGATGAACCGACAAAAAGATCGATTTTGTTGTACACTGCCAAATTGTATGATCCTCTTGGCTTATTGAGTCCTGTTGTTTTCAGTTTCAAATATTTTTTGAAGTTGCTCTGGTTGGAAAATCTCAGCTGGGACGATCCGCTGGGAAAGGATTTGATTATTCAGTGGAATAAAATTTCAAGTTCTGTTACCTCTACTGGTAGACACATTTTTCAAGTACCTGAGATTCCACTTGTTTCCAAAACCACCGTCAAACAGAGATGGAATCATCTACGTCAAATTGTTCAAGGTTTCTGGCACAAATGGCCAACAGAATACCTACACACCCTTATACAGAAAAATAAGTGGCAAAAGAGTTGTGATCCAATAAAAATTGGTCAAGTCGTATTAATTCAAAATTTGAACACATCGCCAACTGAGTGGCCACTAGCTCGAGTTGAGAAAGTCCATCCTGGCGTTGATGGTGTGATAAGGGTTGTCACAGTACGCACATCAACCAGCACCTTCAAGCGAGGAGTAAATCGCCTCGTGGCGTTGCCCATAAACTAGAAAAGGTTTAAAAGGGCTATTTGTACATATTCATTTTTTCTTTCTTACTTCGTGATTTTCAACTGTTTGAATTTTTTCCGCTTTTCTTGTTGTTTGTTCGTTTTTCGTCGTACATCGAATAGTGCGTCGTGCATACGAACTCTTTGTGTAATATATAAATTGTCGCCGGACAATTAAGTTTTGAAATATGTTATTTCAAGGTGGGCGGAATGTTAGGAATTAAGTGCTGTATAGAGGTATTAAAATTTAAATACGGCGCTACTACGTATCTTATCCCCTCCCTTCCTATACCTTGCCCGTGGGCTAGCTGCTATGAGAGGAGAGAAGCCAGTAGTCTGCCAGACATTCTACCGTTCATGTCGCCCCGCTTCTATTCCGTCGCCTCCACATTACTATATATCGTGGCATCCGCATACCTTTCAGTGAGTTTAATACACTTTATTTCAAATATAGTCTACCTCTCAAAGTAATACACGCGGTCCTCCAAAGTCGAATTAAAATAAGTTACAGTTACCGAGCCCTCTATTAACAGCAACTTTGATTATTATTCGGGCAGAGCTACAGAGCTTAATCGGACATTGAATGACTGGAAATTTTAAATGTGAATAGACTTCTACTAATCTACTTGAAGGCCTATATCTTCCAAACTATTAGGCCCTCAATGACCAATTAATTCTCAAATTGTAGGTATTTTAATATACTTTAAGAAATATGTTGGATGTCATATATGAGAAAGTGATACTTCACGGTCAAAATTCAAAAAACAAATAAAAATTACGATAATTCAATGAACTTTGAAGAGCTGTATTTCGCAAACGGTTGAGCCTACAATAACAAATTTGGTCTCAAATTGTAGGTAATTGAATCAGCTTCCAAAACTATGTTGAATGTTCTATATGGAAAAATGATTCTTCAGGGTCATAATTGAAGAAATGTAGAAAAAGTGGAAAAATTCAACAATTTGATAAACTTTGAAGGCCTACATCTCGCAAACTATTGGGTCTACAATAATCTATTTGGTCTCAAATTGTAGATTCTTAAATTATCTTTCAAAACTTTGCTGAAAGTCACATTCGAAAAAGTGATGCTTCACGGTCAAAATTGACCAAATGTAAAAACAAGTGAAAAATTACGATAATTTGATGAACTTTGAAGAGCTGTATCTCGCAAACGGTTGGGCCTACAATGATAAATTTGGTCTCAAATTGAAGGTAATTTGATATACTTTAAGAAATATGCACAATGTCCTCTATGAAAAACAGATTCTTCAGGGTGAAAATTAGCCAAACATAAAAAAGTGCAAAATTCCGCCATTTTGTACGATTTTTGGAGATGAACCGGTAGTTTGCCTAGGTCCAAAACTTGGATTTAGCATCCCAGGACTACCATAAACATTACTAAGAAAAAAAAACCGACTATCCCATTTCATACAAGGTAGACCCTATTTTGATGACAATTTTACTGGGCTATTATTGAAAAGGTCGAATTTGGCGGTGGCAACAGTGTGAAACTTTTAGTTTTTAACCGCTAGGATCGCGACATTTACATCAGGGCCACCTAGGAACATGGTCTAGCTAGACACTGAATTTAAACGTGCAGCTGACGTCATCACATCGTGTCCATAACAACTCATGTTTACAACTCATCCCTGCATTGAAATTGGAATTCGTGTTTGGTTTTTCTCGTCTCGAGTTTATTTCAACTGCACAATTACCTTTTGGTGGGTAAGTAGGTCTATTTATTTATTTTTAAATAATAAAAATTTAAATATTCAAACTTGGTTGTGATCAGTGGCTGTTTATGAACAGTATAGTGGAGTGGTAGGCCTCTTAGCCGTGACGTCACATTTCGAGTGTCTAGGCCATGTTCCTGGGTGGCCCTGTTTACATTCGATAAAAAGCTTCAAATTCTAACTTCAAATTGCAACTTTAATTTTTATTCGGACAGAGCTACAGAGCTTAATCGGGCATTAAATGATTTGAAATTTTAAATGTAAATAGTTTAAACATGTCTTCAATCGCTTTTGGTAGTCCGAAATCTCAACTCAATAAAGATTTTCCACATCAAGTGCTCAAAGTTGAAAAAAATTGAAAAATCCCAAAATTAGTAAAATGACAAAATACCCGTATATAGTATCTTTGCGAATTTATATCGTAGAAAGTTCGTTCTGATCTTAAATGAAAGCGCTCAAAAATCTAAGAAAATAATGTCATTACAACATTTTAAAATTTTCACTACCTTCCGCGTAAATTGAGATGGCGGCATGCGAACATCAAAGGGAAGTTCGTTACAGAATATATAGTAGTCCCGGTCTTTCATTCGTATCACGGGGGGGACGGGTGGTGGAACGACCGTTCCACTAGATACTTCAACATTCCAGGCATAACGAGGAATTCCTAAATTATTCAATGAACATTTTTTACGAAAAATAGTTTAAAACCCGAAGCACGTTTCAGTATTATCTGGGATTATAATAATAAAAAATGAGGTTGAAATGAAAATTAATCGTGAACTAACATAACATTTTAAAAATAGATCCTATTCTAATGCATAGGCCTGTATTAAAAGTTGTGTGCCTGTGGATTCTTATCCAGAAAAAAAGCTCTCAGAACATGATGCATAGTAAATATCAGTCATAGAAAAATATCGCGTTAAATTTCGGTCAAAACCTCTCTTGCTTCAAAGCATATATGGGACACTGCAGATGCAATACTATTATTCGTAGCAGAATACATTCGTTCACTTGAAACAGTCCAGCAGTGTTATCAGATAGCTGGTGACGTGTTTTATAACTCTCCCGCTCGCGCCAGCCAATCAACCCTCTTACATTCTTGGGAAACCCCGTTTGGTTGCGAGAAATCACCTGTTCCTTATCTTCCTTATCACCTGTTCTTAGGTGGGTCTCTCTCCCTCCCTTTCTATCTCTCTCTCTCTCTCTCCTAAAGTGAATAATCTAATCTCTCTCTCTTTCAACGGCGTTGGATATGCAAAGAGGGTCACACAATTGACCCTCAACACTGGCAGGTGACTAACATCCCCCGGCTTCCAAGCACGCAACCCTTTGATTGCAGACCTTACTGACCAATAACACCCCTTTCTCCATTGTGTCCTTCCAGCCACACCAAATCACTTTTCCAATACTCATCTTCAATCTTCTCTGTTCTAGGATGCTGAATGCACGTGGGTTTCGTTTGGGCAGACAGCTCTGTCCAAACGGAAGCTATCCGCTGAAATCATAAGGTAAGTTCAGAATCGATATCTACTAGTTTCACATACACACTTTTATTCTTCTGAATCGTGACAAGCCAAGGCCTTCATTTCAAGGAAACACAGTTCTGAATTTTGTGTGAAGTTATGGAACTATAGATTTCTAGCTTAAGAGAGTGAGAAAGGGACTCACAGCATGAATAAAATCCATGACTGGACTCCTTTTTCACTTCATTATGTAACCATAAAATTCTGGATCGATTGCATTGCACGATATTCCATGTAAAGCAGTAATTACATTTTTTAGCATGCTATTCATCACTTCATTTCATCTCCTAGAAGAAAACACATGGATTAATTCAACTTACAGAATCAATACAGCTCATTTTTTTGTCATCATCATCATCATCTTACGTGCAAGGATTAGGCTATTGCCTGTTCCGACTTACAAACAGCTAATTAATTTTCAAATCCTAATTTAGTAAATGGTAATACGAGGACATACATAGCTAGTAATGTATTTATTGCCATCTTTTTCGTGGCCTACCAATAGATCTTTTACCTTCCGGTTTATAATTTAATATCATTTTTTTGTATAAATAAAAAAGGAGTTTGTGGTACAATAATAGATTTTGAATGAAAATCTTTTAGTTGACAATCCAATTTCTATGTTCAGCATTTAGATTAGTTTATAAATATATTTATCAATCCAATACAGTAATTAAATTGAATTAAATGACTGCCTTTATTTTTAACCTGTGAAGGCGAAGTTAGGAGTGTAATTGGGAGTGTGAAAAAAATAATCGATAATCTCATTTCAGCTATGTTAATAAAATAATTAATTATCAACGAACATTGGAATAAGGCTATTTGCAATAAAATTTCTAAATTTAGAGAAAACTCTGTTACCACCACATTTAATTTCGGAAATGAATAGAAAAGGAAATATGCTTGAAGGATAACTTTTTCCGAAACTTTTTTATTGCATAATTCCATAGGAAGGCCGAGCGGGCGGAAGGGAGGCGTCCCCTCAAGCTTTGTATTTCTACAATAAGTTCCTTCCTCACATTTTTCCGCCAACATTCTTGTATATGAAAATAGAAGGCGCAATACTGTTTATTGGAATACCGCCCGATGCTAATGAGGCTTACTTCCGGATAGAATAATAATTATTTTTCTCTAAATCACGTGATTCGCCCCCCATACGTCACTCAGTCTCGTTTCTTGTGAACCATTCGTCAGTTGTGGTTATTGTGGTCTGTTGTCAACAAAAGAATTTGAGAGAACGTTATGTTACAAACACTTACAACTCAAATAGAGACAAAGCTCAAAGAGTTTGAACTGAAACATTTATTTTGTAGGAAGTTTCACAAATGTTTTGTTACAATCAGTTGATAAGAACTGAAAAACGTTTTTGGAACTAGGAAAATTTATTTTGTAGGAAGTGTTACAAATGTTTTGTAATGAACACTTGATACAAAAATAGTTTGAAAAGCAAAAACGTTTAGAGATAGAGCACTATTTTATTTTGTAGGAAGTGTTAAAAACGTTTGTTACAAACAGTTGATACAAAAATAGTGTGAAGAAGTTTGGAACTGAAATATTTATCATGGTAGGTGATGTTACAATGTTGTGTGAAGCTTAGGAAGTTTGGAACTAGATTTTCAAAATCTCTTTGTGAAAAATGTATTGTTTAGCAAATTAGAATTGTGTTGATGCTTGAGTATTGTGTGGTGAGGGACAATGAGTGTAATAGATCCAACGGCAAATCCTCTTGTGGGGCCTTTGGGTATGGCAGAATGTGTGAATTCTATGACATGGTTGTGGTTAAACCAAAAAAGCATCACTCACCAGGAGAGAGCAAAGAGAACAGCCAGATTCTGGAGTGGACGCCGAGGTTACATTAAAAGTGAGTTAAACTTCGTTGAATAATTATGTTTTGGAGTTTGCAATAGCATTGGTCATTAGTTTGAATATTTCTTCTGATGCAAATGATGGTTCAAATAGGAATGATGAAAATTAATACAAGTGTTGAGTGAAAGTTTCAACTTTTTGACAAATCTTTGTTTGCAATTTCATTGACATTGGTCATTAGTTTAAATATTTCTTCTAATGCAAATTATGGTTTTAATGGGGATGATTGATGGTGATGGAGTAATTTAAGTACGAGTGAAGGCCCGTTCTCTGTTTTATCACATAGAATTAATAATAAATACAATTTCCATGATTTATTGATGTTTTTAACTCATGTTAATGTTAAAAATAGTACCGTGACGAGTGAAGGTCCCATCTGTTTTATCACATAGAATTAATAATAGGTACATTTTCCGTGATTTATTGATGTTTAAAACTCATATTAATGCTCCAATAATATCTCCTACATTTAAATCAATTTATACATAATTAATTTGACATTTTCAATGCATATGCCCTATGCTATGTTAAATTTTCATCAGTTATTGCACGAAAATTTCACAATGATCGCCTAGGTCAACACTTTGAAATCCCTCCATCTAAGTGCACACAGAGAATAGAAGAATATTAAAGTCTCAATATTGAAATTAGGTTAAAGTTATATTTAATCCAGATATAATATTTTAGTGAAATTTCTATTTCAATCTCTGATATCCAAGAAATGAATATATATGTGAAATGAAGATAGAACATTAACTTTTTTCTTAACTGAAAGTTCTACAAAAGAATTAAGATTTGAAGGGTGTTAAAAATACAGTACATGTGTCAGATGTTGAAATGGTGTATTCTGAATCTGAATTGAATTTTTAAGGTTCATTAGAGTGAAGTAGCCTACTTGTTAGATTATTTTGCAATAATGAATCATAATTTGGAATAGTCAAAATGGGATGTAGAATGCTGAATTTGAAAATGATAAACGAGTTTTAATAAAACAGCTAGTAGGTGCATTGAAACTAATGAAGAGACGGTACCTTTGTTGTGATTGGAAATCTATCATGACACTAATTTGACAAGCAGGTAAATTGGATTCGGGAATGGTTGAATTTGGGATTTGAATAAATAATTGAATTATGGTAGTATTGTTTCAGAGGATGAGTAGGAGCTCAGAAGCTGCCAATAGTAATCCCTGAAAAACTAATTGTTTCTGTATAAATTAATTATTTGAACTTCATAAGTGATGTTATATAACTATACCGGTATAAATTGAAGTTAGTTTGTACTAGGTGAATATTGAATAGTTTGAGTTCGCGTTTGATAGTGTTCGCTGGCAAACTTGTTTTTGTGTAAATGAATCATTTGAACGTAATAAAGATGTACTGAATATAGTAGGCTAGTTTAATTAGTCGGAAGGCTTCCAAATAAATACGGAATATTGAATGCTAAAATGGTTTGAGTTTATTATAATATGAAAGATTTTGTAATTTGAAAGTAATCTACGAAAACAGGAACTGCAGTAGTTTATGGAAGTATTGCAAGCAAACAGAGGTTCCCAAACATCCTATTGCAGCACGGGTAACGACTTGACATTGCAAGCAATTTCGCATTCTATTTGCGTGTCTGTCAAACGTCGTTCTGTGCCTCGTTTTTCCCCGACAGAAGCGACTTAAATATTTGAACAATCAATGTTGTGGAACCGACAAACAGTCAATATCCGGAAGTTGGCATCCAATCCATTAAACCCAACTAATAATTCTAATCGATTTCATTTCAAAGCAATCAAGTAAAAGTTTGGTAAATCACTTGTTTGGCAAACGCTTCATATTACTGTCTGATAATAACGATTCTGATCAACATTGGTATCGGTACTTCATGAAAGGTCATACACCTCTCACAATTTTCTTCGGAGAAAATCATTAATGTCATACCTTCAAAAATTCATAAAATAATTTAAGCTTACCGGTATTGAGTATAGTTATGAATTTATTTTTTCTTAATGTTATCATTATCAACATACCACATGAGACATGTACAATTGTACATAGGACAATCTCAAAAAAAAAACAAAGGTAATCAATTCATGTTCAGATTGAATAATTAAACTTGAACTTGCGAGAGTCCAGAAACCCATGATGCATGTCAGTAACTTTCTTAATGAGGAATACGAGTTAATACTGATCAACCAATAATAATTATAACTTGAGGTTTTAGAGACTTATGAATCTCACTTCTATAGGCTTTTAGATAATGACAATCAAATTTGTGTTTACTCGTCTCTCCAGTTAAATGAAAACGGTCTTTAAATACTAGTACTAATGCCATGCCAACTACAGTCAATAACATGTCATAATCTTAAAAATTGTGACAATCCCAAAGGTTAATCAATCTCATTCCAGGATCTCCTCCACAGCTGACATAGATATTAGACCAATTGCGTTTTACTTGATGAGTAACTTACATGAGATAAATACGGAAGAGATGCGATACTAAACAGAAATATAATTATTGAAGACAATCGGCTAATAAGCTAATATTCATGAGAAATTCAATACAAAATGGAATATTCTGAAGAAATCGACTGAATAAATGTGAGAAAAGCGATACCACACTTAGTATAGAGCTAAAATATCTGGGCCAACTGAAAAATATATTGGAATAATAATATCCATCAAAAAATCATAATTCAATTTCTGAAAGAGGCAAGGGAAAAGTTGGAAGTGTACGGTATGAAGTAAGTCAGTCTTCGTGTAACGCGGTGCACGCCACACCAGATTTTTATGAATGAAATAGACTTCACGCAGGGTGGATTACGATGGTTCGGTCCAAGCAGTGTCGGTCAATAATGCTTGCCTGACATCCTGAATGAATGCTCACACGTTTACAGGTAACATGTTTATCGACGAATAAACCATCCTTTGTAAGCGCCGGATGTGAAGGACAAGCGTGTAATAGTGTGTCAAAGTCAAGTCAACACACACACAAAACATTTCAGCTCTGATACATAAGTTGGAGGAATCACAAGGTCAAGGCGAAAGGCGCTTCAATACTCGTGTCTGACAATATGAGAGACAACACTTTGAAAGGGTTGTGTTTATTGCGTGAGCCAGCTGAATGAATGCCTGAAAATCGCTGTTTAGTTTCTTGGCAGTGTAGTGAGCAGCTCATAAACAGCGAGCAGAAGATAGTATCCATCGGATAGTAATTGACTTCTGTTCAGTGAAGTATTAGTTCAAACTTTGGAGTTGGCAATCCGATTAGTTTGTTCCTGAAACTAGTATTTTGAACTGTTTTCAACCGAATGCAGCAATGTGTTTCGTCTGTTTCAAACGGAATAGAGCGGGAAATAGTGAGTACACGTCAAAGAAATAGGAAGGAAGATATTGAAAGATTGAATCTCACTCACTATGTTATGACGTTTCCCTATAGCATTGTATTGTGTCTTAATGGAATAAAGTATTCTTATTCACTTTATTTTAATAACCGGGGAAATTAATTCATTTTGGAGCGTGTTTTGATCATATTCATTAAATTTATTTTTAATCTTTCAAGACTGATAAGAAGTATATAAACAAGCATGTAAGAGTAGAATTTTGTGAATATTGGATAGTATATGAGACCGCTATTATCAGTGAGTGATATGAATGAATAACCCTTTAAAAACTGTGATTCTGACATGACTTTTCAAGTTGTGGAATCTTCAATAGATTCCTACTCTACATGTTGATCAATAAATTAATGATTGAATTGATTTTATTCAATTGAACGATCATTAATGATCGTATAAGTTATTTCGGTTGGGAATTTTTTAGCCGATCGAAATGTCAATGATTTACATTTTATGTTGTAAAATTGTAATTTATAACTTATTTTCAATAGTGTTATTAATGAAACAAATAGGTACCATAAAATTGTTTTCCTCTGAGAACGGGTAAATCATCCATGTCAATTCTATTCATGATGGAAACAAATTTCCAATAATTGATGACTAAGCTAGCATTTTGACTCATTATTATATCATTATAATGAATTTCATAAAGTTCGTAAATCATTTCCGAATAAACTAATTGTTTAGTCATAACAGTGTTATGTAGTTGATAATTTCATATTTTATTCAAAACTATGATTCTACTTTAAACTACCGGTACTATATATAATTATTGTTTTGAACAAAGTAATTAAAAATCAAGTAAGTCAAGTACAGTACAAATAGACAACAGATAATTTTGTACTGAAAATATTTGGGTCACAGTTACCATTTTCAGAAAGTAGGCAAAGAAATTTTTATGCCAGTAATAATAGCAATATACCACTTATAATATTGTGAGAACTAATGAGTATACCGACGAATTAATAGAGTGCTACAAATCAAGAAAGATATTAGGTACCGTGGCGAAGCGTACGGTATTACTTTGGGTATTTCCTATAGGAAATATACCCGGCGATGACCAAATAAGTTTACCACGCTTCGCCACTAATTAAGTACTTAATTTAAGTTACACAAGAAGTGCATGACAATTTATCTTGACTACATACCAGTTGCTACTTGCAGGGCAGATCTTGATTTATACCTGGTGTTACTGTTACTTGCAGGGCTTTTCTTATAATACACCGTAAGTGAAGTGGAACAGAATGCCAAGCTTGTCCCGGAATGTACACTTGACAAGTCACAACTAAAATGCTCCTTAGTACAATTCTGATCGCGGAATTCCTTTAGGCCAGGATTAGCATTTTTATTCATGCAATGAATCTAGAATAGAGTGCACTAAAATATAACAGGTAGATGGTCTAGTAAATTCTTGCAGGAAACAAGAGTGTAGTTTCAGGAAGTGATCGTTTTCTATAGACTACGCACCCCTCCCCACCCCTTGCTGCCAACTACAGTGGGCCAATCAAAGTATGCCTTTGAATAAATTCACTCGCCACTTCCTCGCGGTGGTATTATTTATAGCTTAATTTTGTACTACCTAAAATGTTTGTTCCGTTTAATTTTTTCGTCGATAAATGTGTTCCCGTTTTTGCAACAAGATCTCACGACATTCTTAGCAGTTGTAGTTGGAGCTTTGGTGATGGCTGACCCACTAGACTCTCGCTTACTGTTTCTATGTATACCCTTAACTTGATTAGTCAACTTACAATAATACAAGTGGTCATAAGTAAATAAAAACTAATTAGTGTGGTGAAATGGCAGTGCCCGCAACAAATATAGGCCTGGCTACAGCTGGGCCCAAAGTGTATATAGGAGGGAGAACTATTGAGCTTAATCCTGGTAAGATTTTGTCTGTTATAACAATCAAAGATATTTATTAGCCTAATTTGTTTTAAATTGCCATATTAAAATTAAAAAAACATACATGATTTTGCCTGTGTATGAGCACGGTATAGGAAATTTCTTCTACTACTGTAGACTGCAGCAGTTTATTTACAAATACAAATACGAATAAATTCCTCTTTTCATTACCGGTAGGCTACCGTTAATCTTGGGACACTTGTCAACTTTGAACAAATATAGGGCTGAATGAAAAAGGTTTCATTTCAAATGAAAATGTTAAAACAAGGGTCTGTGAGTGCACATCTAGCCTGTTTCCATACTTGTGTTTCAGGTTCTTTATAGTAATTGAAAAAAGTAGGTATTTGTGAGAAGTCTTTGTTTATTTATTAGATACGGTATTCACTGATAGAATAAGAAACTATCATAATGATAGTGATATTAAATTATATTGCAGAATTTCTATTGTTATAGAAATTAAGCTTGTTTTATTTAAACTTAATATATAATAAATGGATATATGAATAATGAATATGCTATTCCAAAGTATGCTGTAATGTACCGGTATACCAATGTTAAATTTAATAGTTTTTGTATTTGTTCAACTCGAGTGTGTTACGTATAGGCTAACCGCTAACGTATGAGTAGAGTGTTGCATTGTAAAGTATTTTGATTGTATCCTATATTGAGTTTGCTGAAATATTGAGTCTTATAACAATCTTAGATATTTATTAGACGGCTATATTGAGTCTGTTAAATACCTGTGGTCCAAAAGACTGTTAATTGAGTCTGTTAAATACCTGTGGACTTCTTAATTTCCAAAGAAATTTGGAAGTCCTGTAATAAAGGAGAAAGGAAACCACACACTCGCACACTTCGCTTTATAGCATAGTGCACTTTACTTAGTTCGCAGTGAAATTCATGTGTAGTGTGTGTCTGCCTTTTTTCTGTATAACAGAACACTTAAAAATTCCTTGAAACAGACACCTGTCAACAATAAAATACTTACTATCCGGCGCTTCAGTCCATCATGAACCATGGCCTCCAACACCAAGCCTTTCCACCAATTACTACTCACTGCTACTCTTGTTCTCCATTCCTCTTTCCCGTGATGCGCAGGTCTTCCTGCATGCAACAATAAAATACTCTATGCAATTATCATGTTTATTTCATATTCTATTATTCTATTAATAAATTTATTCATGATCTTGTCCATATATTTCATATTTATTCATTTTCGTTTGAAGAAAAGTTGCGTGGAGTTGGGGGCATGACAACGGCGCTGCGAGCGGGTGGCGAGTTCCGTCCGCGCCTGGAGGCGGTGTCCGAGATGTCCGGGGGCAGAGGCGGGGGCGGCGAGACCATCAGCATGGCGGCAGTGCCCGAGGGCGCCACCCCCCTCATGTACGCCTGCCAGCAGTCACGTGTCAACGAACTCGCCAACATGATCAACGCTAAGGTACCTAATCACCTAATCAGTCCATTATTTAAAATTAAATGAAGAGAATTGGGTTTCTATTATATTTTCAAAATAGATTTGAGGATTAATTTTAGATGAGGATTGAAAACTATCTATTAAGGAAATCACAAAAGCCTCCACTTTGTCTTGGAAGTCGCTCTCCACGTCAGCGAAAATTCGCAATCCTGAAATTATCAATCAATCAATCAATCAATATTTTTATTGCCAAAAAGTAAATTATACAACAATAATATTGGTTAACAATACAAAGTAAAATTTGTACACATTAGCATAACATACAAAAAAATGTAATAATAATTACCTTGAGAATAAATTTTTTAAAACATCAGCAGTATTGTTAACAATTAATGTGGCACTACCGGCAAAAGATAATCTTGTGCGCCGGTAGTGAGGTCAGAAGTAACAAAAATTTTAAACTGAATCCATTAGGCTTCTGCAGCATTAAAAAAGAATTTGAAAAGCAAATAATGAATTGATAATTCATTAGAAGCCAAATGAATTAAATCAATCCTTAAATTAAATTTAAATATTAAAACTTTAAAAACAATAAAATAAAAAACTAAAATCAAAATTAAATTGAATTAAGAAGTGTTTTAAGATTCGTAATTTTGTGAAACTCATCAACCAAAGGAAAAAAGAAACATTGAACAATGAACTTATCAATTAAAGAAAACATTACATTATAGATACAGATAATTTGAAATAAATATTACTCCTAATCCATTCCAGTATAACATTAATTGCGTATTTAGTCATTTTATTTACAATACACTGTATTGGAACTATATTAAGAAACAAATGGCACTGGTATTTAAACTGACGTCTACAAACCATTAAACTAGTAAAATCAATATCAAACTGTACTGTACGTAAATTGTAGATGAAGAGTATTTGTTTTATTTAATACTTTTAAACTAAATTTGATATGAGGATTGGAAACGATCTAGTATACAGATCACAAAAACCTCTCCTTTTTTTGGTAGTCGCTCCCCACGCGAAAATTCTCAATTCTGATATTGATTCACAATTTTCATCCTTTTGGATTCATTCTGTAGACAATCTGAGCATTCCTTGAAAGACTCATCTATTCATAAGTTTCGTTTGAAAATGTTAATTAAGATGTTAAATTATTGGCAAAGATCATTTAACAAAACTTTTGTGTGATTGCAGCCAGCCAACATCCGCGACCGCGACCGCACCCTGAAGACGGCGCTGCACTACTGCGCCGAGAACCAGAAGCCGGACTGCGCGGAACTGCTGGTCAGTGCAGCTCCCGACCTGGTCGACGCCCGCGACGAGGACGGCTACACGCCGCTGCATCTCGCCGTCATTTCGGGCAACATCGGCTTTGTTCGGTTCCTGCTCGGCCGCGGCGCCTCGCTCGCCGCACTCGACAACGAACGGCATTCGGTCGTGCACTGGGCCACCGGTGAGCAAACAAAACTATCACTAAATACCGGGTTATCATAAAAGAATGGTGCAGTTTTGAAAATTGGTATGATTTTCTGACAAATATTTGACGCGGATCAGTTCATGATTCCTGTCTAATTTAGGTTGTTTGGCTTGAACACTGGTTTCTATAAAAAGTCAATCTTCGCACCATTCTTTTATGATAACTCAGTATTATAAAATTAAATCATTAATTAAATGATTAATCATCATTCGTTGCATTACAAAATGTGTAGGTACATCCATTACATGGTTATTTCAATCCTTGTACACAATGATCAGAAACTCTCTCAACAACGAAATATCAAATAACCATATTTACTTCATAGGCACTCCTCACAAGTGGATACTCAAATCGCGAATACTCAGCGACTTCAATAACAAACATGTAGGCTACTGTATATTGGTGATGACTGTAAAAATATACGGCATGTACTGTAAATGGTGACGTTCAGAAGAGACGGTTCCAGACTTCAGAAGAGAAGTTCAGGTGACGTTCAGAAGAGACGGTTTGAGCATCATCATTTAAAAACACAGGTATGTTATTGAAGTTGCTATTTGTATCCGCGATTTGAGTATCCACGTGTGAGGAGACTACGAAAGGTAAAAGCATCAATCTACAGAGACAAAAAAAATTATATTTGGAGTACCTACTTATCATTAACAATAGGCTATGGCATTTTTGGCAAAAGATCAACTTGTGCGGCAGCAATGAGTTTCTCAATTTTTAATGATGATAGATCTCCAAAACCCATAACATCTAGTGCATTTTGCATTCATCTGGGGAGGCATGTGCCCCGCCCTGGTTCCGCCATTGACTGTGTTGTATTTCCTTCAAATTTTTTTAGTTAATGTCTTTCACATGTATTTAGTGTTATTTCAATTTCGAAGGAAATAAATTATCACATAGATCCTCTCTAAAAAATAAAATAAAAAGTATCAAACCTACAAGATATAAATTCTTAAATACTGTACAATAAACAAAGTGGTCCTCTGTTTAAGGAGAAATCCTCTATGATTATGAAAGAAATATAATTCAAGAAGTGTGCACCAATCTTACAACCAACCAGACATGAGAATACCCAAGAGAGCTTACTGCAATTGAACTGAGCTTGTATAGCTACTGTATTATTGAGCCTGAAGAAGTGCCTTCCAATGACGAGCTTCGTTGCAACAGATATAGGCACGCCACTCAACTTCCGTTCAGTTTATTTGCTGTCGACAGTGCTTCGGCCAATGGCCAGCCAGCTTGTTAGCAATCCATGGCCGGGAGGGGGGGGGGGAGGTTTGTTGGAAAGTGTAGCCATGATAGTCAATTCTTTACTTGGTCAATAAAACAGTGGCCTTGGATGACCAACCCCACAGTAATCCACCCACCCACTTTATAACCTCCCCCCTCCCCCGATACACTGCTATTAATACTAGATAAGATAGCTATCGAGCCACCATTTGAGTCTACAATACACAACGACACGGTGTTGACTTCAAACAGTAGTACATAATTGCATTGTGTCACAGATTAGAGGCCACTCAAAATGAATACCATATCCAGTACCTTGGGGTTATCTTTGAAAGTTCAAGGTCTTTGTAATCGAAAACTGGAGAATATTGTATCTTTGTTCATGGAGGGAGCAAGGGTTGTATTTTGAATTCACCTTTGCACTTGAAACGAGCAAGGCAATATTTGCATAATGAAATGAACTTGAGAACACCTATTGTTAAACATGACTCTGATGTTTGCACCAGTTCAGCAAATGCAAACTTCCTGGGAATTGATGAGTTTGAGGATGTATTTTGAAAGGTCAACTTACATAATCTTGGAATGAGAAACTATTCAATCTGCTTGTAATATGTTCTTTATATACGAAAATGTAAAACTGTTTTGAGAATTGCTGAATCCAAAAAATGAATATTCAATTTCTTTGAAGAAAAAACACATATTGGAAATTCGATTCCATCACAGGATTTTTTAATATTCAATTCAATATTTAATTAATATAAAATTCAAAAGTGTGCCACTACTATTTTTCATATTGGAAATTGGAATCCACCTCAGGTGTTACCATTTTCAACGCAGGCTATCTTGCATTTTAAAATCAAATTCCAGACAAGAATAGCATCTTCATTCAGATCTCGATTGATTCATTTTCATCACTAATCATTATCAACTCAGGTGTTATACAACTTGGGATATTGCCACTCGAAATCAAATTCCATGACATCTTGACAACAGAAATGGCACCTTTAAATCAAATTTCGATTTATTGAGCCTCACTTTCCGTTGTTATTGTTATTGACTCGGAGACTTTGATTACACTTGAAAGTTTATTTTCAAGTTCTCTTTAATGTATACTTTAAAATAAATATTCATCTAATTATTATTTGATAGCCTACTTTTAGCTCGGCTCAAGGTTTTTCATTGTTTTTTAAACTTGATGACGTGATGAACTTGATGACGTGCCTCAACACGATTACTAATGAGGTCACCGAACCACTTTTCCAATTTTGTATTGTATTTATATGTGGTATTATTGAATTTTTTTTTGGAAAATGTGTGTGAATAGATGAAATGAAAAATATTATGGTTTAAAGACTCACATGAAGTTAAAATGTCTTCTCAAGTTTATAGAAAAAAAGAAAAAATTCAAAATGAATTTATAATAATTAACAATATAAATAGAAAATATATTTACAAGTACTGTATAACTCGAAAATATAAAGTTCATTAATAAAACAGATTTGATTCTCCATTTAGATTTTTTCAAATTTTAGGCACATAGGCTGCTTGTGAAGGGAAACATTTTTATCATTGTTATAATTTTATAAATACGGTACTATAATTCAACATTGCAGGCCTTTTTTGTTCAACCCAATACCAGAGGCTACTTTCCCGCTTGTGGAAGATGTTGAATTATTCATAAAATTTGGTTGTAACTTCCTCATTTCACAGTAAAACTGGACATTGATTTCTCCTAGCTCTAAAATACGTACAAAAACAGTTTCCTCATTGAATAAATTTACAACAGTACGGTCCCGCTACGTCTAGGATTCATTATTTCTTGAGTACTTCATAGCTTTTCTTGATAAAACACGCGATTCACTGACCACACCTTATCCCGTGTCATTGACCCTTGGCTCAGATTTAGCTCTTTAATTATATAACGCTGAGAATAATGACTTCCACTATCATCCTTTATGAATCTTATTTTGGAAAACCATTTAATGTTGACTGAATACAGTCGGAGTTATTAAGATAAATATTTTAAATTATTCATTGATTCATGTAGTAATTTTTTTTACACAATAAGTTAAAGTTGAAAAAAAGAAATTTGTCTACTTACAGCTTACTTACTGAAGCGCTTTCGAGTCTCATGAACTCATTCTCAACAGTGACAATACAGTGAAGTGAATCAAGAGTGTATAACTTGCATCACTTAATTCAACTGAAAATAGCAACAATAAAACCTTGAAATTATTATATTTTAAGAAAAAATAAATGTTTTAATTTTGAGATAATTAGTCTCATATAATTCATATATTATATCACCACCAAAATATTATCACACTAGAAAAAACATTGACTGGACAATAATATAAGCTGACAAAAAAGTATATCCTTATAAATTAATTATTCTACATTTTATTAATATTTGTAAAAATGTGAAAAACGTAATTATATGACACGAATTCTCTCAAAATTAAAACATTATTTATTTTTTCTTAAAATGATTTCAAGGTTTTCAAACAAAATTAATTGAGTTTAAAATCCACCCAAGAATGTTATTCTAGCCTAGCCCATTTTATATAAAGAAATATAATATTATACCTGCACATCAAGGACCGCTAACCTTTTTGTTTTGCAAACCGCATCTAAATTTTCCAAATATACGGTCACAGCGGCTGTTATTAGTTTTGCAAAAGTCTTCTAATATAGAAGGTATAAAAATAATACAATTATTATAAAATGCATATGAATATTCATAGAATATTATTTCAAAATTATTCTTTTCATCACAAACACAAAATATCATCGCAAAAAAACACAAATTGAATTTGAATGAAAAGTAACTGTAAGAAAATATTCTATTCGCATTCAACTGTATTTGTGTCGGTTGTTTAGTGTGTGGCGAGCTGGAAGCACTGCAGACGGTGTTGGAGGCGGGTGCGGAGGCGTCTAGTCCGGACATGCACGGCGGCTACCCGGTGCACTATGCGGCGCAGATGTGCGGGCCCGGATCGGAGCCCGGGGGCGGCGGAGGCGGGGGCGGCGAGAAGTCGGTCGGCATGTCGGTGCTCACCGCCCTACTCGATCACAAGGTCCCTGTCAATGTCACCGACAAAGATGGCCGACAGCCTATACTGTGGGCCGCTAGTGCTGGTAACCTTACTACTCAATTATTCACACTTTTCGTCGTCATTCTTTTCCGTCATTTCAAATTCGTTAGGGATTCATTCAGTACTGGATGATTATGATCTTCTTCTACTTCTTCATATTTATCTTGTTCTTATTCTCAGTGGCCATTCAGAAAATAATTATGGGGTGGGGCTGACCGGGGGTCCCTGGGCAAACCAAGGATGATCATCTTCTTCTACTTCTTCATATTTATCTTGTTCTTATACTCAGTGGCCATTCAGAAAATAATTATGGGATGGGGCTGACCGGGTGTCCCTGGGCAAACCAACGGATTTTTTAAAAATTCATTAGAAAAACCGGTATTTTAATGCATTACTCTCAAGTTTATTTCAGCTCTTTGAATGCTAGTTTTGAGTAGGAACTATAGGAATGAATTACAAAACCCAGCAAACCTAAGATGTTTTATTTTTAGTAGAATTATCAGCATAAATGTCATATTATAGGCTATTTTCAATAATTATTTTTCTGAAAATGAGGCAGTAATCACGTAGGCTAGTAATGTTATAGAATAGGGAATATAAATCAACAAATAATATTGATGCTTGTATGTTATTTGGGATCTGATTTTATCATTATGAATTTGGGATTTAGTATTACTCCATACAAATTTCTAATTTGAATAGATAAGATTCAATAATTTTTTGATTTCAGGTAGTGCAGACGCGATTCTGGCTCTGGTGAATGCAGGAGCCAATGTAGAAGCTGATGATAAGGATGGTTTAACAGGTACGGTATACTAATCATTTCTCCAAATGAAACGTATTTCTCTCCAAAATACAAATGAGACCCGGCACATCAAGGACCACTAACGTTTCTTTTGGCGCAAACCAAATGAATACGTTTTGTGATTGTTATCACAGTGGTTGTCATTAGTTAAGCAAAATTCTTTTGATATACTGGGTGGTGCAAAAAGAATGGATGGATTTGAGTAGGATAGTATCAGTGGACTAGAGCTGTCTGTGACCGCAGAGCGACACCATTTTGTAGGTTAAAGTATCCAGTTTTAGTATCAATGGCGCAATTGACCTTGCAAAATCGCGTATTTGCTGTAGAACAATATTTCCAATAGAATGAATCTGCAATCGTCGTTCAACGGAGCTTCAGCAGAAAGTTTCAAGTCGAGCTTATTGGCATAAGATTCTTCTTCACTTGAAATTCAAGTTTACTATCGTAAATATGGTTACATTGAAGATTTGAATACTGCAATACATGAATGAACTGCTGCTGTATCAAAAGTTAAGGACCAATTTGAGGCTTTTCATGAGTATTAACGCCATTAACGCATTAAGGGCGCCATCTTTCCTATGTAATTTTTGAAATATACTCAAGTGTTTTGGAGTTTTTCATACAAATTCTCAAATTGGGTTATTTACTTAGTATTTTGGTGTTAGGAAGATAAATGTATGATTCAAATAAACTTTCTTATAACACTTTGAAAACATCCGTTCTTTATGCGCCACTCTGTATTAGGATAGGTAATTGTACTGTAACATTTTGTTTGTTTGGTGGCAGCATTGCACTGCGCAGCCAGCCGCGGCCACACGGAGTGCCTGGAGACGCTGATCACACTGTGCGGCGCGCAGGTCGACCTCATGGACAGCAACGGCTGCACGGCGCTCTTCTATGCGGCCACGCTCGGCCACGCCGACGCAACGCAGCTGCTGCTCACGCTCAACGCACAGCCCAACCGCCAGGACCGCAAGGGACGCACGTATGTTGCCCACACCTCTATTCCAAAATCATTGCCCATTTCTTGACCAAAACATGGTATTTCATAGCACTAGCAACTGTTAAATTTAGGCCTACAACTACTAATCTTTATATATCTGAAGTTATCAACTAATTAAGATAATGAAGTTCACTAATTAAAAATTGATCAATTTTGATTGACCAATCTTCAGCATTTAAAGTTTAGTGATCACAAACAAAACATCAACTAATGTTTACTAATATAACTAATATAAACTATTATAATTAACAGTCCCTCAAATAGCTCTTAGCTAGAGGGACATCATTGATTGTATTGTAACTGAACTCAATAAAATTGAAATTGAAATTGTTAAAAAAAAGTGACACCAAAAAATAATACTCGGCTAAATTAAAAGTTCATATTTTAATGATTTAAATACTGTACAGGCGGAGAAAATAAAGTAGTTTGTTCAAAAACCTAGAACAAAAAGAAATTTGGTGCGGTGGTGCATTTAATACGCATTTTAATAAATTAAACATCATTCAAAAAAGTATCCTTAAAGCAGCCTTATTAGGAGAGCACAGATGATACCCTAGCCACCAACTTTTTCTGGAATTTGGAGTCATGTCAGTCAGACAAATGTATGTTAGAAATCTTGTAAAATATAATATATACAATAGTATAGTAATACTATACTATATAATCATATGGTATATACTTATAATAATATACAGTAAGCAATCTTGTGAATCTATTCACGCCAAATCAAACTAATTAATACTTTTTGATCTGCCCAGAGATATCGTGTTCCTCGAACCAATTCAAGTATTATGCAGAAGACAATTCAATTAAACAACCAAAAAACTAATTAATATCATCCCATAACATTTTATAGAAACTAAACTTCCAAAAACACTTAGAATAAGACAAGAAACTAAACTTCCAAAAGCACTTAGAATAAGACAGAAAACGTTACGCCCAAAATACTCCAATTCTATATTTTTATATGCTACTCTGTAATTACACTTCACCTAAAAGTTGACTCTCAGACTAAATTATTTCAGCCTATTTGTTGTCTTGAGCTTTATGTTTTATGTTTATCATATCTTTCTTATCAGTCGCTTTCGATATTGTTCAATATTACAGAGAAAATTATCACCGATTACACTGTGTCTTGCTGAATCGCTTGATTATCATATAACTTTATAACTGTATTTATTACTTTAAATTATTCATAATTATGGCTCAATTATGATCAATACTTTTTTATATACAGTACTTTTTCAAAATACTGATTACTTTTTTAGTTGCCAGTGCACAAACTTCGTTTTACTGACAACAACAATACAGTATTAACTATCATTATTTTAGTGGAAGCTTTTATAATTTTTCACTGTAAGTCTATTAATGTATGTATCTACTATGTTTTTTTATTAATTTATGAAACTGTATTTTGTTTTTAAAATTTTGTTACAGATTTGGCAATAAATCTTTCTATTCTTTCCCCAATTTCATAACTCCATTACTATAACTGTGAGGCGTTTGTTATCTTATTCATTTATTCAAAAATACTGTTCACACTTCTCTTGTTCTGCATCTTCTAGTTGTCGTTTTCCTGAACATATTACTCATCAGTTATCAGCTTCTGTCATTTAAACTACTCACAGAAACAGAGACTGAATATTATTAGCGTTTTTCGATGACAACTTCAGATATTATTTTATTTTGATCTTAAACTAGCAGACTACTCACAGAAACCGAGACTGAATATTATTAGCGTTTTTAGATGACAACTTCGGATATTATTTTATTGTCTTAAACTAGCTTCAAATCCAAGAAATGCCATAAGAGTTCATTCATTTTTTGTATATTTGTTGTTGTTTTTTGTTAGGCCGGCGCACTGCGGCGCAGCCAAAGGCCAGCTGGAGACACTGCGCCTGTTGAGCGAACACGACGCCGACCTGTGGATACGCAACGCCAAGGGCGACTACGCGCTGCACGAGGCGGTGGCGTCGGGACGCAAGGAGCTCGTCACCTGGCTGCTCGCCCAGCGTCCCGACGCCGTCAACGCCGCCAACAACGACTCGCGCTGTCCGCTGCACATCGCCGCCATCTACAACAACGTGCAGATGTGCAAGGTCAGCAAATAATGCCTTCTCAACTCAACCACTCTGGGTATCAGTAGAAGTGTTTGCACAAAAGTATGGGTATGTAATTTTTTAATTAAGGCTTTGTCGCATGGAGAGAGCGGTTGCTGAGTGACCATAAGTCATGAGCACTCAAAACTGATCTCAACTCGAGCACTCTGGGTATCAGTAGAAGTGTTTGCACAAAAGTATGTAATTTGTTTATTATGTAAAATTGTTGTCCCTTGGTGAGAGCGGTTGCTGAGTGACCATAAGTCATGAGCACTCAAAACTGCTCTTTGATGGGTAATCGATACAGAAGTTTGGCGAGGTGGAACCTTCCTGTAAGGGTCTCTCCACCGAAAAAAGCCATAATGTTGCTTAAGTTCTAACAACTCATATCTCAAAAAACACAATTTTTCAGAACGAAAAAAACTCTGTTTTTTATTCTTCCACATAATGCTAAAAAACTAAAACTAAAACTAAAAGCTAAAACTAAAACATACGTGAAACTGAAAAATTGAGTTTTCAATAATTTTGTACTATCAGTATTCACTAATTTTGAGTTTTAAATATTTTATATGTATTTTTTTGAGATACGTGGAATTAGTTAAAAGCTTCTGATAAGATAAGTGTTGTTAGAGGAGGTTTGTAATGAAATAGAATTATTATATATAATGCAGATTGATGAAATTATATTGTAATGTAGTATAATATAGAGTATTTAATTGCACATTTTTGTTCTGAAATCACTTTTGATAGGGCAGAGAATCATAAAAAGTATGATAATCTTCGGGGATCACAAATTTTAAGTCCTGTAGGTGTTTCCACTTGCTGCTGAAAGGAAGCTTGATCCTTTCCTTGAAGAGAGGCAATGGTTCAATCTCTTCTTGCATCTTGTTGGGCCTTCTTGGTAAATCTGCAAAATTGACCTCAAATGCAAGTTTGTATTGAATTTTCCCATCCGGAGTATATTTCAAAGATCTTATATCTACAACACAAGGATCACCCTTCTTCCTACCAGGTCGGATTGAGTCCTAGTACGTAATTTTTGAAAAGTCCTTGATAAAAGTATGTTTCAGATAAACTGCCTCGTATGGAAATGGTGTCAGTCTAGCCTCCTTGGTAAATTTCACGTATTCATAGGGCATAAAAATGTCTTTGCCTCTTATTTTATTTTCTATTTTGGAGTGGACAGAGTCGCCTTCCATTTGTGCATTTCCTTTTACAAGATATTTCTGAGTAATTTCTACATTTATTGTCACTGAAAAATGAAGCAATGCGTTTGACACAAATTGATTCCTATTTTGATTTGTTTAACCATCCGTGTACCCAACAATAGGAAGAGATGGGTCACAACAATGTTGTTCCAAGTATGCCCACAAACAGGAGGAAAGGTATTGGCCGATAGATTACCGTCCACCTCACTGAATCAAAAACACTTACAGTGCCTGTTAGCTAGATTATAGACTGTGTAATTGTGAGAGCATAACTTAGTTTTATAGTACATTGCAGATGCCTTAGTCATTGGGGTCAATTTGACTGCCTGCACATCTGCAGTCAAGAAATAGATCTCACCTCTCAAGGCAAGTTCCTTATCTTTCTCTTTCTCTCTTCTGGATTCTTCTTTTTCGTGAATGTGTTTATCATGAACCTCTTTCGTAATATTTCCTGCTTTAAATGCATAACATGTATCACACTGGTCTTTTCTAGGGGCAAAAATAGAAAGGTTTTTATCTTTGAAAACGTCCATGAATTTTGTTATGGATCTCCATGGTTTGTCATTAATAGTGCAAAACTCCTTGTATGTTCTGTACAAGTCCTGGTTTGACTCCCAAATTGGCTCTAAATACATTTTAGAAGTTGAAGCCCTACAATAATGTGACGGAACTTTTGGCAATGAGTCAAGCCAATCTGAAATTACTTTACTTTTTTCCGAGTTTTCTTTACTGCGTTTCTGTTTGCCTTTTTTCATATCAATAGAATTTCCTGGTAGAACATCTTCCTCCTGTTGCTTAGCATTTTCACTATTGTCCTCAGGATCTTCTGTGCCTCCATTATTTTTAACCCAGTTTTGGACCATCCATTCGTTTAATCCAAAGGTATTCAAGAACATAGTTTTACAGACTGGCTTGAATTGGCTTTCATTATTCCAAAAATATTTATAAGAATTCGATCTACGACTCTTTTTATTTTCATCTTCAACAGTTTTCTGATACGTTTCACATTTTTTCACATGATCAGTAATATACACTATCTTCTTTTCCCAGGACAAAGGCAAAAAATAATTGAACATTATTTTTGATCTTCTTCTGGAAATTCAGTGCATTTTCTTTTTTTGTTTGCCTTGCAAACTTTTGATATGCATGCAGGACCCATCTTTCATTCTTCACATTCATTCTCACTCCTTTGTACTATTATCTTATCATCTTCTTTTAATCTTTTAATCTTCTTATCATCTTTGATAAGTAATCAATTGATGAACAATATTGAAAGGAAATGGGTTCCTGATGGTTTATGGGAAGGCCACAATAAGAAATAAATGTCACATTAATATAAAAATAATAGGAAAATGAGATCTTGATCATTTCTTAAGATGGCAGAAAAATTTTATGGTCCCACTATTGACAAGCGTAAATAATATTGAGAGGAAATGGATATTTGATGTTGTTTGGGAAGGCCATAAATTCTAGAGCGATGCTTGTTAGTAGAGCCATGAAGAAGGAGTAATTTGGCGTTGAGAAAAGCTCACGTGACCTACCCACTGCCCACTTCCTCATGGATAAGATCACTGACCAACTTCTTGACAGAAACGTATGTTTCACGTTCCCTGCAACCCCAAGGTCCTGCCAAGTTGGTGCCTCTGACCCTGGAATTGATTGAGGAGCTATTTAGTGTCAACCGGACTGAAAAATCGCGTTTCATGCACAATTTATCAGGTGTTGCGTGGAAGTGTCACAAACACAGAAAATCAATGCAAATAAACTTCAACAATTCACCAATGTTATGTCCACAATTGTGTATCAAACGATTGTATAGCCTGTCAGTTCAACATCTGCGATTAATTTAAACTATATTCTACAATATGGATTATTAAAAATGACACAATATCCAACAGTATTCAGAGCCGAATTGTTTTCAGAAAAATATCAATCAATATTGTTCATATTTGTTGTTTAAAAGATCAATAGAAATAATTGTCATGAAATAATTATTATGTTTTGTGTCGCTCAGTTATTGATGTACCATTAATTAGGTATAAATGATTATAAAACACAAATGAAGATTTTATATTGAAGTTGCTTTTGTCATTTGGGAAGATTTAGATTCTACCAAATTTTATAAAAATATTTTTTTTTGTAAAAAGTAGGTTAGTTAAATAATTTCACATCTTGAACCAAAATTTAATTAAATTATTTTAAAGTTGGTTTATGAATTTAATATACAACATTCCATAAGCAAATGAGAGCAATAGTTCAAAATTGATGCAGTAACCTAAGTTGAAATGAATTTAATTCGACATAGGTTTCCTTCCTGATAACGAATAAATTACCAATCGACATAAGTCTCAAGTTCAAGGCCTATTACATGCAACGTTTTAGGTCTATTATTTCATGCATTGAAATGACCCTGCTAACAAACCTACCAACCCATGATACGGTATTCTTGTTCAAACGGGAAATTTGCTCGAAGTTATTAAGACTAGCTTGAATCACACACGAAAGATATCTCGAAATTAATTAAGAATAGTTCCATCCCATGCATAAGGTAGCTCGAGATTCAAGTTCCACATTGAAGCAGTAGCCTAAGTTGAAATGACTTTATTTGACACAGAATTCCTTTCTGATAACAAATTGAAACTAGCTCCAATTACATGCAAAAGATATCTCGGATGACTTTATTTGACACAGGTTTCCTTTCTGATAACAAATTGAAACTAGCTCCAATTACATGCAAAAGATATCTCAAAATTAAGAATAGTTCCATCCCATAAGGTAGCTCGAGATTTAAGTTCCACATTGAAGCAGTAGCCTAAGTTGAAATGACTTTATTTGACACAGGTTTCCTTTCTGATAACAAATTGAAACTAGCTCCAATCACATGCAAAAGATATATCTAGTTCCAAATTGAAACTAATGAATTCTAACTAAAACTAATGAAATCTCGAAATTAATGAATTATGACTAGCTTCAATCACATGCGAAAGATATGCTAGAAATTAATAAAGAGAAGCTGGCTGTTTAGAAGCACGATACACGTATGAATCCATAATGTAAATCAGAAATAGACCGGCAGTTGTCGGTGGAATTAGCAAGGGAGTTTCACGCTGAGTGGCAATCAAGATAGGACACGAAGAAGTATGTTATGAGAGCAAGCAAGCAGCATTGGCGGACGTCATTTGAACTGGACTGGGCCGGCAGCACTGGAAGAAGGGTGAAGAACGGATCATTACAAGGCACGCCATGGTTTAACTTGGCGCAAGCCTCTCTAGTCCAGTTGAGGTTCGGCCTTCTCTCAGCCACTAGACAACCCTGTCCTCTCTGGACGGTCACCTTTTATCTAGATTCACATGACTACTGGCAATAGTCTTCCTTGTAATTAAGGTGAGTTTCGAGTCGAGGTCTAATCACTTTCTATAATTATTGTTTTGGAGAACTGTTATCACAAGTGATTGTTATTGTATTATATTCGAATAGGCTGATTAGTATACCTTTCACAAGTATTTATTAAATCAGTCTGTCTATGCAAAAAATATGGGACTTATATCACTCTATAATCGTTGCGTTATATTCGAGTGTCTAGTACCTAGTATCTACCCCAAAGTACCTATTGAGTCAATCTGTCTATGCAAGAAACATTAGAAAACATCACTCTGAGTTGAATGATGTCAAATATAATATGTCAATATATTAAATAATATGTCTTTATAAATATGTGTGTATTAAATTATAACAGTTTTTCTTGATAAATAATATCTGCCTTTCTAGGAAATTGTAAGCTATATATAAATTTAATATTAAATTTGTCATGATATATATTTTGTGATTTCAATATCTCATCCATTTTGCCCTTCATCAATGCACAAGTGAAGATCAAAATTCCTTCTACGTTTTTTCAAGTTATTTAAACTTAGTTGAAATCGACTATCTTTTCCCATTAAATATTTGATCTTGTGTTTTCTTTTTAATATGCCAGTTTGTGTTTGTTTGGAAACATTGAACGGATAAAGATTGAAATAAATTTATTTCAATGTGTCCATTTATTTAATAATGGACACAAAATATATAATTATACTTAATGAATACGTGAATAAATAAATTTGAATGAATCCACTTTCAAATAAAAGTTTGTGGAATATTCCATACAACTTCAGTGAAGATATTGGTATCATACAAATAAGAAGCCTACTATTCAGTTGATTCGTATTTATTAATTCTAATTCTCATTAATTGATAAGTTTTATCCATCTATTTGTTTTTTTAAATATTCAATAAATTGAAGTTATTAAATGTTTTCAATTTGAAACATATACTTGTGAATTTGGTTTACTATAAGCACAATAATTGATGTATTTTTATCAATCAGAAATATTTAGCTCTTCTTTAATCTTCTCAATTTATTAATTTGTATTTATTCATTGAATTACAGTACTTAGGCCCTCAAAGTATTGTATTTGTGCTTTCTCCGGTTTTCCACATTGATTATAAAAAATAGATTTCTTTACCGTACATTGAATAATCGGTGTCAATAATGAATTAGATGTAAATTCATACACTCTATTCTCAACCCAAACAAATTCATGTATAATATTATTTGTACTTTTATGTCTAATTAATAATGCAATGGAAATATGTAAAGTAATTCCTAATTTCTCAAGATTTAATTCCGACTGTTATTGTAGTTAAGGAAGTGGGTCTTTCCATAATCTATTTGTTATCACTGTTATTTTCTCAAGCTATGAAAAAGTACTTGTGTAGGTTGTCCCACTTGCATATTTCCAAGATGATAATGAAGGCAGAGATCTGTATGCGTGATAGTACATGCTAAGAAATATTATACCGACTCCATGCAATGAACTACTGCTGACTTGTTACCACAAACGTTACCTAGATTCTGTATTATTCATCTACAATTCACACCAAACTTTTATAGTTTAATGAGCTACATTTCTCTGGCTCTTTTACATTATTGCCTTCCTTAATCCTAATTATTTAATAGATTCTTGGAGCTGTGATGGTGATACCAGTTCTAAGTCTTTCCTTAGACTGCTCTTAATGAGAGAAATTTGTTTAAAAAAAATATTAAAATGTCAAATTATCTTACCGATATGATTAAAGATATTAAAAAGTGATCAAGATTTAAAAATGTTCATTCGGATATGTTTGAAGTTGAAGTTACAGTTATCAAGCAATAAAGATTTCCTACTGAAATTCCTGTGGGCCTACTCTTGATTTAACTCAAATAATTCTTCATAAAAGATTATTTTCAATATCAAATCATAAGATAATATGTTTAATCAAATTATTGAAAGTATGGCCTATTCAAAAATATAAATATTTCAGGAAATTTCGAAGTTTATATTTTAAAAAGTAGTTTTAGTGGTTATGGTTGGAAAAATGATTAAATTTTCGCTAAATAATGGTAAAGGTTCTACTCCGTTGGAGGGACACTTTTTTCTATTCAGAGATTGCTGTAAATTTCATGAGACATTTTTATGTCCAGGCTGTCACATTTAGAAACATCAGCGGTAGGTGATTGAGCTTGAGCTTGTACTTCAGCTTCATCCGTTGCATGTTTGATAGCTCTTAAAATAACTTTATCCATCCATTCATAGACTGGATTCGATCTATTAAAAATAGATGGACAAAAATACAACAGATTCATTCATGATACAACGTTACGGCCTTATCTGCTACACTCTATGGCATAATAATGCACTTCCCTGACAATTTATTTCACATATAGGCTACTCTATTGAATTCATTCCCGTTTCAAAACAATAAAAATCTATTTTTACCCAAGAGGGGGTGAGAATGACTCCAAATAAGTTTTATTCCATATATATTTTGAGAACATGGACATGTATTTGTCGTAGCCTATCGCATGCGATATCCATCAGAGGATTCTAAAAATTTTAAATTTGAATTTCATGAATGATGAGTACCTACCTTAGCTGCTATAATATGCTTCCATTTTTCTTCATCACTTGGTAGATCAAATCGTTCTGGATCTGCATACTCCAATGTACAATGTCCAGCTTCGTTGAAATGAAGTAGCCTGGTGAAGAGAGAAGTGCTGAATTAGTGATAATAAGGTTATTATGACATTAATATGATGACGTTATTAAGGTTAATATGATGACGTTATAAACTATAATGTAATATGGTAGCCTATATTCTAATGTGGTATTGTCTTTATGTTAGAATTGGAGTTTCAATGTATGAATTTACCAAAATGGAATGACTTGGTGAAGAGAGCTAGTACTGAATTTATGGTAATAAGGTTGATATGCAATATGATGCATTTATAAGAAATAATGTGATGTTGAGGTTTTGCCTTTTATGTTAGAGTTGAAATATGGAATTTTCAACAAAATTTAGCAATAATTTATTGAAAATTAACAAAAAGCGCGACATATTTTGATCAAGTTATCATTGGATACTAAGCAACGGATAGCTTGGTAGGCCGATACAAGAGTATAAGAAATACATGGCAATCCAAGATATTTTTATTTTTATTGTGAATTCTTATACTTGTAATAGTTATTATTATAACAAAGAAATATTTATTTGTAATGCTTATATTTTCTTTGGCAAATAAATTGAATTGAATTGAAATCCATAGAGGTCTTGGTAGCCATAAGCCATCTTCCATTGATCACCATCCACAATGATCTAGCCGATGATACATTTTTTAAGTGAAAATCTACAAGAAGAATTACTTAATCATCACTTATCATGAATGGTAATGATTACGAGCTTTACATAGCTTATTTACAGATGAGTAGGCTGATAGCAAAACTCTTTCTGATGTGTTCCTAGATTTTATTTAATTCGTTAATTTTTATTGCAGATATTGCTGGATGCTGAGTCGCTGGTGAATCCTGTGACAAGAAGCAGCAAGGGTCAGCTGATGACACCGCTGGATGCGGCACTGTACAAGGGCAACAGGGGCTGTGCCAAGTACCTCCAGTTGCACGGCGGAGTGCCCGCCACCAAACTCACGCCCGAAGCGGCTGCTCTAAGAGGTGTCGCCAACAAGTGCGTAGTATATTGCACCTCTTTATTCAATTTTAAGCTCATTGCTATAGTTCGAATAAAACTTGTTGTCCCTTGGCCAGGTGCTCAAGAACCACTCACTAGAAACGTTTTCGTCAGAAAGTCCAATGTCCGAACAGCTGAGCATTTGATTCAATGATGCTAACATAATGTTAGCATCATGTTAGTAACATTGAATCAAATGGTCAGCTGTTCGGACATCGGACTTTCTGACAAACACGTTTCTAGTGAGTGGTTCTTGAGCACCAGGCCAAGGGACAACTAGTTTTATTCGAACTATAGATCTCATTATTAGTAGATGAGGGTGATAATATATCATCAGTGGAATTGGTTCTAAAATAGATAAGATGTTTAAATAGTTGAAAAGTTGACATAGTAAGGATAAATGGTTGGGAAGTACCAGTTTTAAAAGTATATTAAAAACAGTAATAATGACAGATGTATTATACAGATAATAATAATTGTAGCCTATACGTGGAACAGCCTAATTTTTCCAGATTGATTTTAAGCAAGTTCAACTTGATAATAACAAGAATAACTTGAACAATGTGGAAATTTGAGCAATTATGTGGTATAGATTCCAGGAGAGATATGAAAAAGTTGGTCATTCATGGAAATTTCTTTTTAGTTATTATAAAATTATTATTTTCAACTTTTAATAGTTATAGTTTAACGTTTAGTTGTGATACTTATATGATGTTATTATTTGTTACTGTATTGCACTAAAACACTTATTTATTGATTGTTTTCCTTTTTATTATAATATACACCTCAATTATTTCTATCTAGGCTAACTAACATTATCATGATGTGTCTTTTTTTTTCTAAGAAATGAAATAATTTGGTTTCATTAGGCTTGCAACAGATTTAAATAAAATCGTCGATACTCTACCAGTATCTTGCGGAAAGAGCAAGACAGTTACATAAAAATATGTTTCCCATGATTGATTTCATCATATTCATCATTATAAATACTTTTTACTTAGTTCCATCTTCCAATGTACTAGAGTTCCTCACATGTAAAAACTAGAATTTTCTGCTGTAGAACATTAAAATAATAATATTCCTCACAATAATTTGTTATTTAAATATTTCAATCACCCAACCTCATTATATTTTATACTATAATTCTAATCTGAATACATGAATAATTTGAATTATTATTTATAATAAGATGCAAAATAAATCAATAGGATAAATTTATTTCCCCTTACAAAAACAAGTGTTTAATTACTTGTAAATTGAGTAAATCTCAAGTGATTGACTTGATTTCCAGGACCGAAGTGGAGCAAAGAGAAGGCCGGTCTAGAGGGGCAACGCCAGACATGCTGAATGTACCGAAGGGCAAGCAGAGGGAGGCCCGCTCCCTGCAGACCAGTCCCGTCACCATCACAGGCAATAAACAGCTGACTCTGGTCGACGCAGCTCACAACAGCCACATTCTACAAGTCAGTTTTCAGTTGTATACGATAATAATATAATCAATTGTGATGGAAGTATCTGAATGTAATATTTTTGTATAGAGAATCAAAAGAAGGGGAAAAATAAATATACGAAAAATGATGCCAGAAGGTAATTTTTCACCGAACATGAATGAGGTTACAATACTAACAGAAATAATATAGTTTTTCAATTCGTTCAGAAAACAGTGTTGAATGTTGAGAGAATTATCTGACACAATTGCGGGTACAAAACTGTTGTAAATTGGCCTAAATTTCTAGTTTGATTTCACTCCAATCAGAGTAAATCTTAAACAGTACAAAATTCAATTTATTAAAAACAATGTTGAATGTGAAGAGAATCATCTGATATTATTGCAGGTAGAAAACAGTATTGTGAACACGGCCTAAATTTAGAGTGTGACTTCAATCGAATTCGAAAAATGTATTATTCTTTTTTTGCGGGTAGTTAATTTACTTTTTTTTTAATTTTTTTTTGAGGGTGATGCCCACATGAGCTCTAGGCTTGTGCGTGGGTAATGAGAGGAATTTTTTTGAGAAGAGGTACCCTAAAATATTATATTAGCATTCTTATACAATAATTGTATAATTTATTAAATTCTGAATACACTAAAATTTAATTTATTATTCTGTGGTGGAGTATTCTCTAATAAACCTTTCTTTACACAAGAACATTCAATATCCATAAAAGGAAAGCAATCGAAAGTAGTGAATAATGACAGTTCTGACCTAAGCCAATCACAGGGCAGGGATTTCCCCCCCTACCCCCCTCGCCCTGAGGGGGCGTGGCTTAATGGGGTGGTTACCCCTTCGTCTCTCCCTAAGACGCCATTTTGTAGTGGTGATTAAAAGAGGGGACCCCCAGCGAAGACCAATGGGAGACGAGCTACCCCCACCAGGTTGACCAATCAGAGAGCAGCATTTCCCTCCACCTCTTTTTGTATGTGCTATATATTTTTTGTATGTTCTATATATCTATTTCTTTCTCTGTCCTGTACCATACTGTGCCATAGCGTTGTCTCACTCTTTCTTTCCCTATACAAAGTATACCTATATAAAAATATATATGTACTATCTATAGAGAAAAATATATATGTGCTATCTCTTTCTCCTCCTCTAGCATAACGTGTGATAGCGTTGTCTCACTCTTTCTTTCCCTAAAGAGAGTATATCTATATTTGATGGGGCATATATTGTTGAGAAAGATATATGCAATCTCTTTGTCTCTCTCTTGCAGCATAATGGCAGATGAGCCTCTCACTCTTCGGCTGTGATATTACTATGTATATTCGCAATGTCAGTGCACCCGCCCCCGGCCCCTGCCTCCAGCCCCAGGCCCCAAGCCCCAAGCCTCAAAATGACAGCTGCACTTCGACTCCCACTAAGAAAAATCAAGTCTACCAACCTAATTTCATATCGTATCAAATTTACCTGTATCAGACTTGCTGACACTAAATTACAACTGATTAGCAAGAAACAGAATTGATAGGTGTCCGCATATATCAGAGTCTATTGGTTGCAATTGATTGGTATTATAAAATATTTTCACATTACTTTCTTTTTCCAATACTTTGTTAACTCATAAGGTGGCTGGAAATTACCTACTGGATCAAAATAATACACATTTTTCCCCTTTTAATATATGCAACCCAATGCGTTCCCATTCCACTCTTTTTGTGTATATGTACAATTTCACATTCATCATTTCTAATTCTCTTTGGTATCCAATCTATTATATATATACCACGCAAACTAATATTTAATAATTTCGCCCATTTGAATAAGTCTTGACTCGTTAATGCACCTTGGTTATTTACTTTTGACATTTTCTTTGTCTTTTAACTTTTTCTTTTTAACTTTGAGTGATGGAGGTACTAAAATTCTCCCCACTACTTATTAGATATAGTTTCATATAAAACCCACGTCCTTAAATGTATTTCTTCAACTGACTTATTGCTTTTTGTCTATACATCATTCCAACTCCTCTCTTACTCTTCCTCTTCCCCAATCGCCCTCCAAATGCAGATTTGACTTTCATCAAGTTAGTAACAAGATAAGAATATGCCCTTTCACTCACTCCTGATTTAGGGTCTTTAAAACTTCCCATGCTCCATCAGCTAATTTTCTATCAGCTTCCGCTCGCGATTTATTATCGGAGGATTGGCTATATGCTATATCATGTAATTTACATAAAGAATCAAGCCTGTTTATTCCTTTATCACCTCTTTTCAATCTTTTTCTAGATCTGTCCCAGGCCCGCAATATGAATATTTTTCTCCAGTTTCAGGTTTAATTAGATGTAATTCCACAGGTAAACGGTCGATAATTTTATTCACAACTGAAGATGTAAAACTTTTGCTGCATTACCTATTTTAGAAATTATTCCTCTACCGCGCAACAGAGCGCTCCGAACAGAAGGTCTTCTTCCTCTTAACACTGCTCATCCTTTAAAGGTCAAGCATAAACTGAAGTAATTACTACATAGTTGTTGTATTTAAAAAAAAAAAAAAAAAAATTAAAAAAAAAAAAAATTTTTTATGTATGCTTTGTATCAACTCATTGTTCTTCTTTTTTCTCATATGGGTTTTTCAATCCCATCTTTTTTCTATAATCAGTTTTCACATGTTCCACTGACAAATTGTGGCTTTTTATTTCATCCCAGTTATAATGGTAACCAACTTCTATGTATCTTCCAGCCATAACCCAACAAAAATATTGTATACGTTCATCAATATACATCGCAATTTGTGGGTTTTCAGTAATAGGCTTCATAATTTCATTTGTAAACTTTTGCAACCTGTCTTCAAGCCCTTGTGTTGAAATTAAACCATGCTCATCCATGATTTTCACTATAGCTTTTGATATTTTTCCCAATCAGTTAGATACGATTTTTGACAAAATCATTCAACTCATCTCTTGACACAAACTGTGAAATTCCTTCTAAAATATTAGCTTTAATAGCATTCGCCATCTCAATTAATCTCTGATCAAATATATCTTTCTTTACAAGTTCTCTATCGATAGTTTCGAATATTCTCTTCTCAAAACACCAAGTTTCTTATCTAATCTCTCTCTGCTTATTACACTGGCTATATCAGAAGATAACTGCGTTAGTTGCTCGTTTCAGTAACACCTCTCAATTTTGTTGATTACGTTTTATCACCTACCTCTTTAACAGAATCTTTAATTTTATCAGAAATGACCTGCAATCTTTCATTCAAATAACTCCTATCAACTTTATTTGCGCTTATATTCTCAATCGCATTCGACAATATATTCAAATATGATTTTGTAGTTGACATGCTCTCATCCACCAGTTTTGTGATACTATTCAATGCGTGTTTAGAAACACTTTTCTCGATTTCTTGAGAAAGCAAATCTAATCTCCTTTCCAATTCAGATTTATCTGTATGAAGACTCTTTGCAATTCTACTGAGATATTATCTAAATACGATTTAACATTGGTATTAATTTTTGTTGATTAAGCGATGTAAGAATTTTCTTACTTAAAATTTCTAAATCAAAATTTCCAGGTATCTTTGAACACAGTTCCTTCAATTTCAAATCAAAGTACTGATTTGGGGGTACCTGCACCCTCCGTGTCCGAATCTGTGCACAGACATCCCTGAACTGATGTTAATTTTATAATTTAAATTCTTACTCTATCAACTTTTCTTCCCGTAATTCCTCAATAATTGAGTTTATCTCAACATCATGGGAAGAGTTACCAGCTTTTTTAGATGCGTATAGCAATACAAGCCTTTCCACTAATTCATTAACATTATTCCAAAAAATGTATGATCTGTTGTGCGTTTTATTTCTAACAAAATTTAACCCTTTTCCGCGCTTTGAACGATTCTTCTTTGCAGGAAAGAGTTTCTGTATAATCTGCGACTTGAAACCATTATTTCTGATAACATACCCACGTTTATCAAGATGGGCTTCTGTTAACTTTAGTATTTTCTTATATTTGTCCAAGTCATTTGAATTGTAAAGAACCGCATTTGGTCTAACATTAAAAAGAAGTTCTATCAACCCATGTGATAATCTGAACCTATCTACTCCAACATTGATGTAAACATCATCAAATGTAACATTTTTATCACCAATAAAATATGATTTAGTTTCATCATCATATCGCAGACCATAAGGAATAGAATTATTCAATTTTTCTTTGTGAAAACATCAAGATAATTGTTGAGAATCTCCTTCATAGTTACGCCGTGGATTTACTCAGAGTAGCATCATATGCCGTACTATTGAAACGAGGAGACGCGAGTTTTGTCTCTTCCTCTAAAGATCCAATCTCTCGTTCTTCTTTATCCCACTCCATTCCCTTTTGATAATCTCCTTCGCCAGATGTTAGCGAGGGGAGATCTCTGTCTGTTCTCGCTTTATTGACTCATTAGCGCTGCTCTGCTGCTGTTGTTGTAACGCAACCAACGGTTGTATCAGGGTTCCAATCTTTTACGATTGAATTGTTCAGTTTCTGATTGAAAACCTAATAGATTCTTATGCTTATTAATAATATTTTGTCTCAATTTCTTTATTTTATGAATTAGATTAGCACCTCCGCACTGGGTGCGTGTTTCTTGTTATTTTCATTATACACTCACTGTGATCAAATGTTGAATGACTACAAAGTCATGCATACCCACCCCTACCTTACACTCTTAGGAATTTATCCAATCCTTCCCTATATTTTCCATTGTCTGGTTTGCATTCGTTAAAAATTGAAATAAAATTATGATTACTTTTGTCCATACTTTCCAACACATTTTTCTAAACTCTGGGAAACTCATATCTTCTCCCACAAAATCTCGGTAAATTAATTTCAAATTTAAGTCGTCTATTTTGAATATAATTAACGAATTAGCATTATCTCTCACATGATGTTTCAAAATGCATCCATATGACTGAACTAAGTAAACAGTGTCAATATCCCTGTGTCTACCCATAGTAAAAAAGTGACGGATTTGTGGCACATTATCTAGTTGAAGATCATCAAAAATAATCAATGAATTCCTTTCTATTTTATTAGGATGAGGTATTTCAGAAATTTGATCTGACATGTGAAAACCTATACATTTTGTTTTGAAAATATCTTTTCAAAAACTCATATTTATCTTGATATAGCGATTTACTATACAAATATAAGTGATTGAATTTCAATCCATTTTCATGAAAATTAAATTCAAAACAGTGTTTGATTTTCCACTGGATGATCGTCCAATAACAAGAATGCGTGCATTGTGTGGTAATAAGCTCCCATTCTTACTTTGTTTGTTATGTATAGGCTTTGATATAATTTCATCAAAATTGATGATTGGTATTGATGCACCATGTACCATAGCTAATAGGAAACTAAATGAAAACCAGGTTCAAGATACTATACCAAATTTATTACTATTGATATAGTCACTTTTACAATATAATACTTTACAGCTGTACATTTTACAAGCCAATACATTTTTACAACATTTTTACATTGCAATATAATACATTTGAAGTGTTCTTAACCTAGTAATCGATCTCGATCTACCCATGAGTTAAATTTTGAATCAAATCCAAGCCATTTAACAAAAATTTTATCTCCCTTTCGTTTTAAAATTTTCTACTAAATAAATATCACGCTCACCCGCATCGAGATTGGTTTTCTTTATTTCTTGCTCATAAAATCTACCAGATATTATTTCTCCATTCAAATCTCTCAATATGTAGGTGGGTGGTCTTGAAGGAAAAACACTATGAATTATAAAATATTCGGTAGACCAATTTATATTATAAGACTTATCAAATATATGTTTACACTTGGAAATTCTAACAAGGTGTCCTAATTTAAATTTGGGTTTTATTTGGTTCGATTTCAAGCGAGGTTTGCGCTTGCCGCTTTATTAAGTGCAGCAATTATTTGAGTTCGATGTTTTTTGCGTACATCAATTGGGCGCATTTGAATTGATCTGTGAAAAGACTTATTATATTCTGTTACAAGTTTTGGAAGAGCATCAACCCATCGTCTTGTTCCATTTTCAGTTAAATATCTATAAATTTTGATTTAATTGTTCTAACAAACCGCTCAACAATGGCGGCTTTTTTCTCAGTAAAAACATGATAATGCTTAATATTATACTTATCTAATAACGCTTTTATTTTACTATTAAAAAATTCGGTTCCCTGGTCTGTCTGAAACAGTTTCATCTTATTTTTACAAATAATAGATTGAAGCGGTGTGAACAGAAGATGCACTCTTTTGTTTTTATTGGCACACAAAATGCAAATTTCAGAAACAGTTTATCACAGCTAAAATGAATTTAAAATTTGAATTATGCTTCGATAATGACGCCATGTCAATGAGGTCTGCTTGATACAGATCTGTTTCAGATTTAAGTTCATAGGGTCTTCTTCTAATATTCACTCTTGGAATTGTGTGTAACTCATTAGCCAATTTACTGCGCACGCTATAGCACGCTGTTTGTTTAGCAACTGTCTTGGTTCGCTCCATGGGTCCTTCTATTTTGAAATTACTCAGCGGAGTGCTTCTCCTCCGTCTCCTTCTCCTTCTCCTTCTCCTTCTCCTTCTCCTTCTCCTTCTCCTTCTCCTTCCTTCTCCTTCTTCTTCTTCAACTTGGGGGATATCACGATGTCCCCAGGCCAGTGTTTGAATCCCATCCTCCAGTATGTATCTCTTATCATCAGAGTAACTTAATGCAACTTTCCCAGAACGAATTTGGAAGACTTTATGCAAATAGCTTCTTATTGCATTGAAGCTTTCATAGTGCACAGACCTTTAAAATAAACATTTTTATACAAATCAAACGTTAAGCACCTATCTTTAACACATTTTTTCACACCTTTAGCTGTACATTTATTTACAATATTTACATTATCTACAAACTTAAAACTGTACATTTTGGGGCGGAGTCCTACAAAGTGTGTAATTATTTTTGAATTGGCTTCATCCTTAAATTTGCCCGCCACCTTTTATTTACAAGAGAAAACATTTATGGTTAGGTGGGTAATCGCTGGTATCAAACCACTCAAGTTTTCCTCTCATATCCTCATACACATCATCCGTCTGAATTTCATACATAAGGCTATCTGTGTCACTCATTAAAAGCTTTACATTTTCGGGGATACATATTCAAAATTTTGTTATAATGAAAGTCAAACATTAGGTGTTTTGACAACTCTAAAATCGCAAATCCAGCAAAATCGGTTTGTTCAAACTAATTTCAGCCTTTCTTGAGAAAACGCCGACAACATTTTCATTGAAAATATGCCAGCGTTTACACAGAGGGTTTGAAATTAGCTTGTCCAATTTCTTCTCATTTGTTACAATTTTCACATTTAAATGGTGTCTATTACACTGGAGCGTTTTCCCATAAATTATGTTGGACATGGCCTTGAAATTATCGGTTTCAAATTTGTTTCTTGCCTGTTTCCTATTTTCCGTATTAAATTGAATGTAGGGGGTTAACCAAGGGGATTGATTGAAACCATCATCCGATGAATGCGCTTAAGACGCATTCCAAGCTGCAAATAAAGTTGAAGGTTGCGATAATGAAGAATATGTTTTTCCTTATCATACAGAGTAGCAAGCGATTTTGTTGTTGTTTTTTGCGAATCATGAGTTTGATACGTAGGCAAGAGGTGAATGGGGTGCTTCTTTGTGGGGCAAGGGAAAATGATTATGCATGTTGTGAAGAGATTCTGGTAATGAAGATCGCATTCCAAGATGTACCCAGTTTCTGACTCAGGACTCAAGTTTAGAAAATCGACCTGTGAGATTTCTTCCTGAGTCAAAAATTTGAAATTTGATTGGGGGAGGGGGTTACTCATTGCGAATCCGTACAGATTACATGCATCTAAATAAAGAATGTATTTAGAGGGTTTACTCTCATCATAACTTGGCATATATGGATTGTTTGCCTCATGCGTACCTGTGTGGTATCACAGCTAACCCACCTTTGATTCCCGACTCCATCATAAGATGTATGTCCGGTTTGATATTAGATCTAGCTCAACTTTGTGTAGTATAACATACAATTCCACGAAAAGTGTGCCAGAGAGAAAAGTGGGTAACATCCAACCCATATTTGTCAAACAACGAGGAGCGATATCCTCAAATACGCCGGCCAAAAGTAATACGCCTGTTAATAAATACAAATCATGGTATTCTCCAAGAGTGACAATATTACACGCCTCCAAACCTTTTGTGCATGTAAATGCTCATTTGGATCTAGAGGGTATCATTCAAATCATTGTAGAATGCTTCAATGGGAGGGAGCTGCGTTTCCTGAACTTTTCAGCAGAATCAAAATAGGTGTATGGATACACACCTTTTGATCAATAGCTGGCGTTGTTCTGGAGATTTAAACACAGTGAACAAACATTTAAATTTTGATTCTAAATCGCTACTATCTGACAAATTTTTACCAATGTATCTAATGAAGCATTCATGAATTTAATGCTATCTAAAACCTAATTTTCCCTATACTCAGTGTGAGGAACTTCTCAGTAGAGTGTGCTACACACTGAATTTTCTTATTACACTTGCCTAATGCGTCTACAATGAAATGACTGTCATACCCTGAAAAATTATGGAAATAACAAGAAATATAGTCGGGTGATTTTGCATTCAAATTGCATTGATTATGGGCAGCACAAAGGAAGTCACCTGATTCGTGTGAGTGATGCCGACATTTCACTTCACCAATCTTGAAATCTTTTCCACACAGCCCGCATTGTTTTACCTCATCAAACGCTTTTTGTTGATCCGAAGTTAAATTTAGCATTGGTATTTCCTTTCTCATATCCTGATAAAGAATTTCGCACAAATCTGTAATTTCCTCAACAAATTGTTCCACAATTTTTTCATTATGATCGCGCGCGCGATGAATTCGACGTCCATGACAAATCTCCCCCTGATAATTAAGAACGATGAAACAGTAACCACAAGGCTCATGTCGCTTCGTCTTGTCTGTGAAGCTACGGCGAATAGGGTCTGAAGCATCTGCTTCTTCCTCCCTTTCTTGCTCGTCTTCATTCGGTAAAATAAATGATTCAAAATCTGCATAAATGACATATTTCGGTCTTAGAGTGTATGAGTAATTGGTAAATTTCAGTACATCACCTTTTTGGAAGTACTGTTCTCTGTGCTTCGAACTTTGAACAAAGCTCTTTGTGGGTTTTAAGATTTTCCTCGCGTCCCTACCCTACCACCTGTGAATCTGTGGAAACAGAACTCACACACCTGAACTTCACCGTCATGCTTTGAAAGATGACTCAATAGTCTAGACAACCCATTTTTGTTTTGTGTGGTATTGATTAGGCAAAATGCGACCTTTGTGGATAAGATTTGCTAGTTAAGAGTAAAAGGTTCACCGGATGCTTTCGATCGCTATGTGTGCTACATATGTTGTGGAATAATTTCTTTGTACTTTCATCATAGGATATTACATTTAAAGCTAAATGGGATTCAATGATTCTATTTTCTTAAGATCGCGCATAGATGAGGGGAAGTTGACACCTTGTGTGTTGATTTCGTGAGCAAACTTGCTCAAATATTCAACAGTGATATGTTTGCGTTGATGATGAAAATAGGCGAGAATAGACCACAAAAGGCATTTCTCATCATTGGGATTTTTTACATTAATAATAGCTTTTTTGCGTGCAATAAATTCAGGCGTATTTATGTATGTGGATGAGGATACATACAGAGGATTAAATTTAACTACATTGATATCTAAACTATCTAATTTAGCTAAAACCCATCCACTCCCATGACGTGTAAAAGATTCAAAACTTGACAAAATTTTACTAACAGCTAATGAATAATAATGGTTCAACTGCTCCAAATTTTCGCGAATATTTACACTAATTGCCGAGTAACTATGTATATTTACAGTTGTTCTAACATTTTGTGTTTCCTCGGCAATATAGCAAGTTTTTCTAAAATTACATTCAACACTAAAACCACTTCACACATCCAAAAATCGATCTACCACCTCAACAATACTGTTTATCACTTCCGGTTTGGTCCTTTCCAACGTTGATTCTATGTCCGGTTCCACATCAAGGAATGTGATGCGGTGCCTCACCGTGCTCCCATTTAACCCGTATATCTGCTCCTTTGTGTAACGCATGATGATAGCTCTCTCTCTCTAACGGCCTTTCTCCTTGGTACACTAGGTACAACTGAAACAGAAAAACAGTACTGGATTAGAAGCCGAACAAGAACGTTGTGTTTTGCAGGTATGGATCAATCACACGTGTTAATGTATGAACGTTTAAGGTTATTAACTTTGATGAACGTTGGAAAAAATTCGAATCTCCCTTATTATCACCGGAGAATTTTGCTAAATTGGGTTTTGTGTTTAAGGGTCCACCTGATAGAGTTCAGTGTGTGTTTTGTTTAATTATTTTGGAAAAATGGGAAGTAACAGATGACCCTGAAAAGAACATATTAAGTATAGCCCGAATTGTGGGTGTAGGAGAAAGCATAATATATCTATCGAAGAAGAAGATTTTGATAATAATATTCTTCGAGAGTATGATCAACGGTTAAAAACGTTCGAACCTCCATTTAGCAGAGGATTTTCATTTTATAGAGCTTTATTCCATATTGAAAATGCATCATTTTTCGCAAAAAATGGGTTTTTCCTACATAAATGCGGTTATTTGCAGTGTGTGTATTGCAAAATAATAATAATTGGGGATGAATTGTTTCATAACATCTTCTGTGTATATAAAATCACAAACAACCATTTTGGTTTCAAGAAGCTGAAAGAGAAGGAGGAGGAGGAGGAGAAGGAGGAGGAGAAGGAGAAGGAGGAGGGGGGGAAGGACAAAGGGGAGGAGGAGGAGAAGGAGAAGGAGAGGGACAAAGTGGAGGAGAAGGACAAAGTGGAGGAGAAGGAGATTTACTAATAATTGGAAAAGTGTACAAACCTGGTCGTGGGCGAAATAAAGTTGTTGTAGACTCTCAGAGAGGTAGGAGCTGCACCTTGTTGTAGACTCTCAGAACTGAAACATATAGAAATGGTGCACATTGTAGTTTCATTAGTAAAACCTATTATTTTTATTTTAGCATTGTTACTAGATTATGAGAGAATAGGGGTTATTGTTCTATCCTTTTATGTTTAAATCAAATACGAGGATTCAGACCATTTTAAAAGCAATTTTAATGTATTTGAAAGAATATTATTGATAAGCTTGATGATCATTATTATGTTTTGGCTTACTCTTTTACTTATTCTTTCAATTTTCCATCCCGATAATATCATCAGGTGTTCATGTAAATTTATAAATTCATCGGCAATGGGTGATAAGTTTGGAAAGCCTTGGGTTAAAATTTGAGATACTCACACTTAATAAAACGGTAGCTTGCACAAATCCAGTTTGTAAAACGATCCGTTGGTCGACTCCAATCTTGTTCGTAAAACCATCCGTTGGTCGTGCTAGCGCGTGGCTGAAACAAAGATAAAACATGTTTATTAAGAGAATAGAAGATGTGTGGGGATAAGTTTAGAAGGGAAGCTCACACACTCATCAGACACTCATTATCCTGTTGAACTTCAAGACTGCAACTGTTCCTGCTCCTTCACAATGGACATCAACTCAGCCACACCATCAACCTCCGCCTCCGCCGCACCATCACGTGTTGCCGCCACAATGGGTGAGCGGCTCAAGCTTCTACGCGATCGCATGAAGCGGCCGTCTACCGGAGTGGTGGAAGCAGGGAGGAAGAGAAGATTGATATTCGATGACGAGGAAGAGGAGGAGAACATTGCGCCGGTGAAGGAGGCAACTAGAGTTGCGCTCAGACAACGAGTACTTCCTCCTCTCCAGGAAAAAACTCAGGTTAGTAAAATTGATTATACACTAGTAAATTATTATGAATGCTCACAGATTTGGAATAATCTCAAGTAAAGTTGATTTCCATTAGAAAATTATAATGTTGAGTAGCTGTTTTTCCTCCAGAAATTATTTAGAAAAGAGCACTTGAAAATACTCTCGCTTTCGCCTACAAAGTATGAATCTCATATCTTCTTTAATTTCAACGCTGTCTGTCCGAGACCGGAGCAGGTGTTTTCATTTTGAATGTATTTTAAAATGTTATACAAATATAATTATTAAGAAAAGTCTAATTCTTTTAATTTGTTGAATTTCAAGAGTGTTTTCATTTTGAGTGCATTGGAAAATATTATACAAGTATAATTATTAAGAAAATTGTAATGCTTTTAATTGATTGAATTTCATTTTGAGTGTATTGAGAAAACTCTAATGCTTTTATTGTTTTAATTTCATCAAAACATTATTTATGTGCAATTTATATGTTTTCCTACAGCAAATCTCATTTGTTATTATGTGCATATCTATTTGAGTTGCATTGCTAAAAAATTTGTTTTTTTTATTTACAGCAGATATGGGCCAAAGATATCACCACGCTGCAGACGGAGGAGGCTGCTGCTTCATGGGGTGGGGACTCATCATTGGTCCCCCTCATACAACAAGTGACCGAGTTGGAAGCAGCTGAGGCCGCTGCAGCATTTCAAGAGGGGGAGGAGAAGGGTGCACAATTTCTAGTGAAACAATTCAATAGTGTCGACGAGAATGAGTGTTTACAAAAAAGTTACGTATCTTTAATTGATTTGGAAGAGGGGGAAAATTATAAAATATTGTATGGGGTTATAAAACCCACAAAATACGGTGAAAAAGTCGTGTTAAAAATAATTTATCAGGGGAGGGAGATTGATGCATACCTCCCCGCAAAATATTTAAGAAAAATAAATCATAACAATATAGATGCATTCAACCAACATTGTCACCTATTGGGGCTCACAGTTAAGCATGTGAGTCCATGGGTGACAGATGTGAAACTTGTAAACATGTAAATATTTTTTGTAAACTAGTAGTAGTAGTAGTAGTATTTAGTAGCACGACTTTTTCACCGTATATTGTATTATTATTGTGTTGTGTGAAAAATAAATGTATATATGTTTTAAAAAATGATTTGCTCACTCACCTTTGTGTAATACTGTAGCGTAGTTGTAGCTTGTCAGTGAAGATCTTGTCACCTGTAGTCACGATCAAACTGATAAGGTGAATGAAGGGAGCGAAATGAGCAGGCATGATTTTATACACTGTCACATGTGTTGAAGAAGGAAGCTCACACCGTCTCAACGGCGCGCGTGCTCATTTCTCCCTCATCTTTTTATCAGTATGCGTCTGGCATGGTGACTAAGGATGGATTCTATTTTTGTCTGGAAGATTATTTTGTTCACTGTTCTTATACAGTCTTCTATAAACACTCTGTTGCTTTTAAATAGAGATAAATCATGTCATCCACATGAGTTTGATAAACACAAAAAAGGAAATGATACAAACCTAGAAAACTCAGTATGGATTTTCAATACGTTGCTAAACCAAACTATTTCAAGGAAAAATACTTTGATGAAAATAAAATCTTGTATTGGTAAATCGCTAAATAACACAAGTTCATTCAGTATCGGCTTAGCCCACTGGTATAAATATATAGTGGATGAGAGAGAAATAATATGTAATTTTCACGATTATTACTTAACACTGGGAAATTGTGTTAATTTAACATATGGTAATGAAAATCTAATTTTCTTTGAATAAAACTCGGCAACTATGCAGTAATTAGTTCAGTTTAAGAGTAATCTTTAAAGGATAAACACTGATAAGAAGAGCATGGCTGTTATTACATTAAGCTCGAAAACGAGTAATCTATATGAGAATTTAAACAGAGCTTTAGAATTAGATAGAAATCAGGAATATGAAATTGGATTAGTGAATTTATGGACTTGTAACAGTATCCCCAATATTACATTGGGGCAAAATTCAAGTTTCAAATACGGAAATAAAAAGGTTAATCTTGACACAGGCAGTTATGAAATTATTGATATAATATCCGCATTAAAGACGAAATTGAATATTACCGATGATAGACTGATTATTGAAGCAAACTCAAAAACTATGAAAATGGAGCTTCATTCCGATAAACCGATAGATTTAACTAGCAACGATTCAATTAGTGAAATACTAGGCTTTGATAAGGTTATACTCGAACCAAACAAGTGGCATTACTCAAAACATTTAGTGTCCATTAGCCGAATATCTACAATTATCGTTTCATGCAATTTAGCTTGTGGTAGTTTTGCTAATGGTGAGGAGAAACATACTATTTATGAATTCCTTCCAAAAGTGCCAGCAGGATATATAATTAATGAGACGCCCACCCCTATTATATATGTACCTCTCAATACACATAGAATTCAATTTATTAATGTAAAGATAACAGACCAAGAAGGGTCATTAATTGATTTTCGTGGAGATAGTATAACAGTTAAACTCCATATTCGAGAAAAAAGGAGAAGTTAATAAGATGTGATTCATTATATTTAATGCACACCCATCCATTCGTGAGAGTGTAAGTGAGAACAAACAAAACTTCAGTAGGGTTTCAAACTTGAAGTGGTAACACCTAAAACGCATTAACAATAAAAACGCTAAAATTCTTCAAAAATTAGGTTTCAAAGTGCTTTGGAAAAATGTCAGCCATAAGCGAAATTCTACACGTTGATAGTGAAATTAAATATTTCTCGGATATTACTAAGTATGAATTTCATACACATACAACATATTCTGGTCAGAAACTGGGTCTTTCAGATGAAGTGAGGTTAGGAATTAATCAGCAGGATATTCACACCTTACCTGTAAATCATTTCTATATATAGAGGGGATATAAAATGTACGAAAGCTGGAGCAACAGCCGAATCTGACCCTGTTAAGGCGGACTATAAACTAGTAAGCGGCGGTTTAGCTTATCTCTTTGACGAGATCAGGTATGAATTAGCAGGGCAGCAGGTGGCAAAACAAGACAGGTTGGGATATCAACAAATATTAAAGCACTACTTTTAAAATCGGTATTTGATAAGAATACATATCATTTGGCTGGTTTCTCCTCATCTGGATACAAACTGACTGATGATAAATTTGTATTTTGTATACCATTAAAACTATTGTTACCATTTTTGAAGATTTTCAACGAATAATTTTAAATTTGAAACAAGAACTTGTATTATTAAGATCCTCAACAGACGAAACTGTATTCAATCGGGACTGGAACGAATGTATCGATTAGGGTCAATAAATTACAATGGAAAGTACCTTACATCCATCTAGATGATCAAATTCGTCTAAAATTCTTAAAACTTCTCGATTCTGATCGACCTTTAAAACTTGCATTTAGAAAGTGGGAGATACATGAATTTCCGAATATGACTCAATCTAGAGTTCATAGTTGGGCTATTAAAACAGCTTCACACTTGGATGTACCTAGGTATGTGATATTGGCGTTCCAAACAAACAGAAAAATACAATTGATAAATCAATGTCGGAATTGACTCATGTGACTTGTATAATGTAAAGTTATTCCTTAACAGTCAATATTATCCATATGATAATTTATTAGGTAATAAACAATTAATGTACAAGATGTTTTTAGATTTTGCTCCTAGTTATTATAATAAAGCTATAAACACCGAATATGGACATGAAATTGATTTTGATAATTTTTGTAAGAACTCAATAGTAATAGATTGCTCTTTACAATCTGAAAACTTGAAAGCCTCCACAGATATCCGGTTAGACCTTGAATTCAATAATGAGGTACCCAATGGTACAAGTGCCTATTGCATTCTTATTAGCGACAGCCTTGTTGAATACAGGCCTTTAACATCTCTAGTTAGAGAAGTTCAGTAATTTACCGATAGAGTGTATTGAAAATATAAATGGGTAAAATGTAAGAGATTACTTATTCATTCGTGTGTTCAAGTGGTGAGAACAACATGTCGAGTTCTTCGTTGTTTCAAGACGCTTGGGGAGCTTTGAGGTTAGTGAAGGAGAAAAACACGACAGCGGATAAGGAGGAAGAAAAGAATTATTTTATGGTGGATCTTCATTGGTTTAAGGGGATAATAACGAATTTATTGTGAAGGAATTTGCCTTGGTCAATCAAAATAATAATTATGCGCTTCTACACTTTAAATCACCTTACCCGAAATCTACTCTGTGTGAGAAAATGTATCGTGAAGCGTGTTGGTTGGAACGTCATTATCACAAACTTTCTTGGGAATCAGGAGAAACAGATTTTTCGGACAGTCTAATAGTAGATTATCTTAAGAAATATGATTACATTTACACAAAGGGAAAAGAAAAGCGGAGTTTTTAAGAAAATACCATGATGATGTAAGAGCTATGCCTGAAGATTTTGCTGCCGGATTTTAGCGGTCCAAGTTGGTGTGTTGATTCATGTGGTATACACAGGAAGATACGAATGGAAGATGTGCGCTAGTTAGCATATCATTATTTGCAACTGTTGACATCCAACCAAGCTACATGTTTAAAACCTGAAGTGGATTATATGTGTGAAAACAATAGAATGAAATCAATGAGAGATTGTACTTATTATGGGAGATTGAGTAAAAGAAACTTTGGCAGGGTTTTATTACGATGGAAAAATAGTGTGTGTTTACTGCGGCTATTGCTTAGATTCACACAGAGTTAGAATATGCAGCGTGAACAGTGGTGGGGGAAAATCGAAACCAATTAATTTCTCGGTATTAATTCCCTTGTATAAGTAATCAGTCAGAGATAATGGATCCTCAGAGTTGGTTGTGTGCGGATCAAGAATTGGAAAACCGATTAAAAGGTGTTTTGGAATGGTTTGATTCGTGAAGAAGCAATTAAAAATTCGAGGATTGAAAACGTTGAAGTCGCGAAACAGTTGAAAATTATTTTTCTAAGCTGTGTAAATTTAAGCGATATCAATGAATATCTATCCTATTACAGGCCACACAAACTCCCCATAAACAAATTAATACAAATAGAAGAAGAAGCCATGATTTGTGCATGCGCAATCACCGATAGTTGTGCCTGAGTTTATAAACAGTGGTGGGGAAAGGTTTATAAAACCTCTGAACTTCTCAACTTGTATCATTCGTGAAAATGTACTGCTTGATGTTGAAGCTTTCAACGTAATGGCTGGAGCCTTACTTCCCTTGAACCATTTCCTTTTGGCATAGAGACGAAGATTGGGGTGTACTTCGAGCGGAAGTACATGGATTTGATTCGGAAAATTGGTGTGATGGACCTGACACAGTCTACAGCATTCCTCCATCGCTTTTTATAACTCTTTATAATCGGGAGCCTGGAGCTGAACCATATTTCTTTAATGTACATCTCCCACATGAATTTTTGGATGTGTTGAATGAAGAAAATGTTGATCACTTTAATCGAAAGAGTTTGCTTTTGTATTGTGGGTGGATGGAAAAATATGTTTGAAAGAGAACTAAGTGTAAACGAGTTCCCCCAGCAAGATAATAGGTCTGATCTTATCAGAATTATAATCGGATTTCCTTGCTAGATCTTGTTATAATTTTGTTAAGATTTGGAGAAGCACTTGTAAAACAGCTAACGACCCCAACCATTTACAGCACAAATGTTCTATACTTAATCATGCCTTACATCTTTTATTAAGGTGCCTGACATGATTAAGTGTTGGGCAGATCCTGTGGGGATGGAAACAATGGTATTCTCTAAGGTAAGTATTCATTTCACAATGGAAGCTACAAAGTTTGATGTAGAAGCGTTCAATAATTTAGCACAGGAAATTTTTCCATTACGCTCTGTGCCTGAAACTCACAGAGAGGAAAATTTGCCTATCATTCATGCTACAATTAGCAGATCAAAGCAGATATTTATAAAACTTTATGATCGATATGGTATTGGGGATGCATATTTGGAGGTTATACTCCCAGATAATTTTATAAATGTTTTGAACTACTCTAATCTAGAGAATTTTAATAACAAATATATGTTTCTTTATTGTACAAGCGATGGGAGAGGACTACTTGAGGAGATTTAATTTAGTATACTACACTCTCGCTTTGAGAGAGGTTGTGGGTTAATTATGTTGTGCTATAGTTATGCAAAATTATCAAAAATTGGGCGTTTATTTATGTCAATCAGTATCGAGGACTTTAATCTCATTGCTAGCAATATAAAGTCTTCCACTGATGGAGATGATTCTATACTGAGTAAATCATGCATCAACCACTATCCAATATATTCTGAAATATATGATTTATTAGATATTATCGCTATCGAAAAATCCCACATCCATTACGGTTGTGTAAACAAAGAATCACAAGTCGATGTTGTGAGAGATTTTAAACCCTGTGGGACTGTCTTTACGAGCTGGCACATGTCAAATGTAAAAATAAGATATGCAGTGAATGAGGGGAATGAGCTCAATTTGGATGCGTCTCTGCTCCTGCAGAGAAAACCGTTGATCTCTGCTCCTGCAGAGAAAAACCGTTGAGACATAAATGTGCACGTGCTATGACTCTTGGTAGACACACCTCACCTCGTTCACATCTGGTGAGGCGGAATATTGGAGCCATAATAATAATAATAATAATGTTGATAAGAATTTTTAAACACTGGAGTAAAGTAACAAAAATTTAAGCACAGTTTGAACATGTCTGTGCACAGATTCGGACACGGAGGGTGTAGGTACCCCAAATCAATACTTTGATTTGAAATTGAAGGAACTGTGTTCAAAGATACCTGGAAATTTTGATTTAGAAATTTTAAGTAAGGAAATTCTTACATCGCTTAATCAACAACAAATTAATACCAATCTTAAATCGTATTTAGATAATATCTCAGTAGAATTGCAAAAGAGTCTTCATACAGATAAATCTGAATTGGAAAGGAGATTAGATTTGCTTTCTCAAGAAATCGAGAAAAGTGTTTCTAAACACGTATTGAATAGTATCACAAAATTGGTGGATGAGAGCACGTCAACTACAAAATCATATTTGAATACATTGTCGAACGCGATTGAGAATATAAGCGCAAATAAAGTTGATAGGAGTTATTTGAATGAAAGATTGCAGGTCATTTCTGATAAAATTAAAGATTCTGTTAAAGAGGTAGGTGATAAAAACGTACTCAACAAAATTGATAGGGCTTACTTAAACGAGCAACTAACGCAGTTATCTTCTGATATAGCCAGTGTAATAAGCAGAGAGAGATTAGATAAGAAACTTGGTGTTTTTGAGAAGAGAATATTCGAAACTATCGATAGAGAACTTGTAAAGAAAGATATATTTGATCAGAGATTAATTGAGATGGCGAATGCTATTAAAGCTAATATTTTAGAACAAATTAATCAGTTTGTATCTAAGGCTGAATTAGGAAAATTGAGAACTGAGATATCAAATAGTTATGTAACAAACACAAATCTCACAAGAAAATTAGAGGAACTTGAAAAGCTTTGGTAGATAAATTAGTAGAACACAAATCCTTTCACAATAGCGAGATTGATAATGTTAAAAGAGATCTGGTAAATAATTTAAACAGCTTGAAAACGGAACACATATCTACAATTGATAAGGTAAAGAATGAGGTTCATTCAAAATCGAAGCTAATAACAAAGAGCAACATGCTGTAATTAAAAGAGATTTAAGTTCAGTGCATCAATTTGCAATTGATCAGAGCAAAATGAATTACTTGATAAGATCGAGAAAATCAATAAATTAATAGATTCTAATAACGCAAGGTCCCAATCTCTAAAAGAAGATTTAGAGCAAAAATCGATTCTATGAAATCATGGGTCAGAGAGGAATTGCATGAATATGTTGGGTTATTTATTCCAAAACCAGATGATTAAGATATGGGTAAATTTGATACGATATGAAATTAGGTTGGTAGACTTGGTTTTTCTTAGTGGGAGTCGATTTGTATTTAACGAAATAGTGCACCTGTCAATTGGTAGCTACTGTACAATATAATAGTGCAGCTGTCATTTTGAGGTGATTAATTGCTGAGGCTTGGGGCTTGGGGCTGGAGGCGGGGGCCGGGGCAGGTGCACTGACATTGCGAATATACATAGTAATATCACAGCCGAAGAGTGAGAGAGGCTCATCTGCCATTATGCTGCAAGAGAGAGACAAAGAGATTGCATATATCTTTCTCAACAATATATGCCCCATCAAATATAGATATACTCTCTTTAGGGAAAGAAAGAGTGAGACAACGCTATCACACGTTATGCTAGAGGAGGGAGAAAGAGATAGCACATATATATTTTTCTCTATAGATAGTACATATATATTTTTATATAGGTATACTTTGTATAGGGGAAAGAAAGAGTGAGACAACGCTATGGCACAGTATGGTACAGGACAGAGAAAGAAATAGATATATAGAACATACAAAAATATATAGCACATACAAAAAGAGGTGGAGGAAATGCTGTCTCTGATTGGTCAACCTGGTGGGGTAGCTCGTCTCCCATTGGTCTTCGCTGGGGTCCCTCTTTAATCACCACTACAAAATGGCGTCTTAGGGAGAGACGAAGGGGTAACCACCCCATTAAGCCACGCCCCCTCAGGGCGAGGGGGGTAGGGGGGGAAATCCCTGCCCTGTGATTGGCTTAGGTCAGAACTGTCATTATTCACTACTATCGAAATATTATACTATTGTGAAGATGTGAATACTTTACACCAGAATAATACATTACATTTTGTATTTTATAAAAATTATCCATTATTCCAAGTGTATAGTGAAGTCCCAATTTGATAGAATAACAAACTATTCATTATCCTCGATTCAAGATCTACTGTAGGTTACAGGTAAGGTACGCTACATCTCAAGTATTCGCATACATTATATTTTGTATTTTATAAGAATAATCCATTTTTCCAGGTGGAGTGAAGTCCCTATTTGATAGATTAACAAACTATTCGTTATCCTTGGTTCAATATCTACTGTAGGTTACAGGTAAGGTACGCTATATCTCAAGTATCCGCATTAATTTCTTGTTTCAGGTGCACGTTCAAGATCAGCTAAGCGTGATGGGAGATGAAAGCCATGAAGTGAGCGAGAGTGGAGCAGAACGAAGAACCAAGAAGAGGCGACACAAGAGACACTCCCGCCGAAATGACGACGATGACTATGCCAGTGCTGACAGTGACTCACGCGACCGCAGGAGAAGAAGACGTCGAGATGATGAGAGCTCAGAGGAAGATGAAGAAGAGGAGGACGGCGAGGAGGAGGAAGAAGAAGGAAGCGGATCGAGAGGCGGAAGAAAAAGAAGAGGAGGGAGAAGGGAGAAAGAACGAACGGATGGAAGCGACTATGAGTCAGACGAAAGTGAACACTCAAGGAGAGGTAGAAGAAGGAAAGACAAGAATAGGAGAAGCAAAAAAGAAAGGAGAAGTTTGAGAAGGGAGAGGAGTGATGAATTGAATGATGGAGATGATCAGAAGAGGCGATCGACAAAAGGTAGGGAGAGAAAACGAGTAATCAAAGAAGAAACAAAAAGGTCTGAAATAATCAAAAGCAAGAAAGTAATTGAAGAATCTATGGATGACGATGAGTCGGCACCAGTTACCAAGTCCAGCATCACCACCAGTGAAGAAAGAAAGGAGCAAACACTGAAAACGGTCAGCGAAGTGGTTGACGGAGTAGAAGTGCCAACTGAGAGTGAGAAAACAGGCGAAGAGAGAGTAGTACAAGTTGTTGAAGCTGAGGTTCATCAAGAGCAACAAAATGAAGAAGATACACAAGATGGCAGAGCTTCGAAAACAGATATTCAGACAGATGACCAGGGCGAGAGCACTACAGTAGAAGGAGAGTCTTCAAAGAAAGGAAATCGAAAATCAAAACTAAAAAAGATGGACAAAGAAGAAATCGCTTCGAAACAATCAGAATCACAGAAATCTGAAGGGGCGGCTGCTGCTAGTGCTACTGAGGATGACAATGAAGCGGCTGAGAGGTCTGCGAAGTTGGAGGAGCAGAGAAAAAGTGAAGAAGAAGAGGAGGAGAGGAAGAGACAAGAGGAGGAAGAAGAGAAAAAACGATTAAAAGAAGAGGAAGAAAGGAGGAGGCGAGAGGAGGAGGAGGAGGAAGAACAAAGACGATCTGAAGAAGAGGAAGAAAGAAAAGCAAGAGAAGAAGCTGAACGTCTAGCTAAAGAGGAAGCTGAACGGAAAGCTAAGGAAGAAGCTGAAAGGAGGGCAAGGGAAGAGGAGGAACGAAAAGCAAAAGAGGAAGCTGAGAGGATAGCTAGGGAAGAGGCAGAGAGGAAAGCCAGGGAAGAAGCAGAGGAAGCTGAAAGGAAGGCAAAGGAAGAAGCAGAGAGGATAGCAAGAGAAGAAGCAGAGAGAAAAGCAAGGGAAGAAGCTGAAAGAAAGGCACAAGAAGAAGCTGAGAGGAAGGCGTTAGAAGAACAAAAGCATGGCAGGCTGGCAGTGGAAGTGAAGAAGTATGAAGATGTTAAAACTGTAATTGAGAACATGAAAGGAGATGCTGAGACAGAAGACAAAGCCGCTGTTGGAAACGAACCTGTCACCGAAGAAGAGGTCAACAAAACAACGATACAGACAACAGAGAGCGCACCGCCCCAGGAGGTTGTGGAGTCAGAAGACACGGAAGCAGACAGATCGGAAGTGTCAATGCTGAAGACTCCACGATCACCATCCGTCCAAAGTTCGCCAAGAACGCCCGAGAGGGCCACGCCTAGGAGAAGATCCAACCGGTTAGCAGCCGAGATGAAGAAGTACGAAGATGTCAAGACAGTGGTGGGAAATATGAAGAGCCATATCCAAGTAGCTAATGATAAACATAATAGGATGGCTGTGGAGGTGAAAAAGTATGAAGATGTTAAAACTGTCATAGAGAGTATGAAGGGGGAAGAGGAATACGAGGAGGAGGAAGGTGTAGTGAAGAGATCACCACGTCGTGGGAAAGCGAAGGATGGGGAGAGGAAGAAAGTGAGGAGTAAATCGAGGGATAGGAAGCAGGAAGAGGAGGAAGGAGGAGGAGGTGAACAGAAGAGAAAAGCGTCAGGGAAAAAGAAGGAGGTGAGAGTGAACGAAGGAGGGAAAACAAAGAGGGAAGTGAACGTGTCAATGGATAAGATAGTGGATGAGACGAATGCTGAAGGAGGGAATGAGGAGCAGGAAGACGAGGAGGAGGAAGAAGAGGAGTTCTACAGTGAGAAGACGGTGTCAGGTGACGAGGAGAGTGTGGACCTGGATCCAGGTCGCGCCCTGGTCAAGATAATCGGACGAGCGAGGGAGGAACGCGAGCCGAGGAGTCGTCGGCGGCGACGCAAGATGAGCGGCGACCGCCCGGCCAGGGCTAGGTCGTCCTTCTCGGTGGTCAGCGATTCGCTCAGCACTCATCTCGATTCCGGCTTCGAACCGTCACCTCGCAACGACCGCGTCAACGAAGCACGTTAGTATTAATCACAGTTACTAGGATACACGGTAGGGCGAATAGGATACGTAGTAATCTGCTGCAAAATTGCCGTCGCTCTGAACCCATTTATCATGGAAAAGTTAATCAGTCAGTTGCGAGGCGAATCCTACTGATGAAAAAACAACAAGATATTTTCAATTATCACGATTTTTAATAATAAGAAACAGACATGTTTCAGCACCTTAGGTGCTATCATCAGTGTTACAATTATAGCAATGAAGCTAGGTTAGGAAGTAGATGGTCAAATCCTACTACAGAAATCCTACTGTTAGTGTAGAATCCTACTACATTATACACTTGTATACTGGGTACTGGGTGACATCACGCCTCTCAAAATCTAGGCTGTAATCTGTGTGTGATCTCTAACGTTTATTCTAGTATCCATGTTATTAATATTATGAATTTATTCCGTAATTAATTCACTACTTCTATTCATTTAGTAAGGATGGGATTTTTTTCACAATTTTGTGGTATTATTTGGTTTGTAAATTGTATTGAAGAAGGATTTAAAAACAGTAGCCAATAGTCAAACTGATTGAGTCCAATAATCAGATAATAATGCTTTGATAATCATAATTGGTTCATTTTGCTATGGTACCTACCTGGACAATGAGTTATCTCAATTCAGCTACCGTATTCATAATATTGGAATCGATTTATGTTCCTCAAAGTTTAACCATATTCACTTTTTCATCAAACGTTTTCTATATTAATTTTTTTTATGTGGAAAAGAAAAAAATTACTGCCAAACTTCGGCTTGATTTTAGTTTAGGTTTAATATTAAAAATGTTTTGAATATTTTAGAGATCATGATTTGAAAGCGTTTTTTCCAAACCATTTCCAACAAACCTATCTTAAAAAAGTGTAATTTTTTAAAATTTCCTGCTGTATTAACTCAGTTCAAATCATCGATTGATGTGTCTCAAAGTTTAGCCGTACTCGTTTTTTGATTTCTTTTTCAATTTCGTTTCTCCAACCTAAAATCGACTTTTCAATGCTAGTACAGTCGAACGAATAGATAAGTTTCGAATACTATTTTGTGATGTTTCAGGGGACCGAAGAAGAGATAGAAGTGCTGGTCCTGAATTGACACCAGCCAGTGTTACACAAGCAGTGCAGCACAGTATCCGCAGGTAAAAACACAAAAAATCAGTTTTAAATTATAAAATACTATTCAAAATCTTGAATCCTTTCACAACATCCCTATTGATTTCTAAACTTATAACTGATGGAACCATAAAATATTATTTTGAGATGGGAAATATATAAGTTTGATGTGATTATGTTGTGATTTCTATTATGATTATTGAAGTCTGGAGATTATGAATAATGAATTAATATTTTTCTTGACATACCTGTAATCTATCTTCTTTGGAATCTTTTGTTGTTTTCCCACGGTTCACGGTTCTGGCTCTTCATTCACTGAAAGAAATGTGTTCAATTAGAGACTGTAGTGTATGTGACTATACTGCATTATGACTGTATGTGACGAATATTATATTATTATCGTGATTAAAAAAGATTTTTAGTAGATCATCATGTTTCTCTTCAGTTTGAGAGTTTTGTCACATACTGCATAAAAGAGGAAATATAATGAGCGATAAAAATATCCTTTACAGTGAATTAATTTCTCAAGTTTTTTTTAACATTAAAAATTTGATTTGGATTTGAAATTTGAAGGGGAGTTAAAGACTAGAGTTTGCTACCACTCAACTTCAAAACCAATTCTCAAGATTCACTTGCTTCAACAAACTAGTGCCTATTTAAATATTAAGTTGACGATACTAAGATACTGTAATCTAAACTTCTCAAACAGATACCACTTAGAAAGAAGGATATTCCACGAGCTATTGGAACTGAAGAGACTACAGATCAGGGCTGGAAGGAGTAACGAAGCGGTACTTGTGAAGCGACTGGCAGAGGAGTACAGAAAGGCTGCTCTGGACGTTGGCCTCATACCTTATCAGGGTCCATTTTCCTTCAGAACATTCGAGAACTATTTATATGGTAACTATATGCTAGATAATAATGGAACATAAAGTAATTGTAGCAGTATTGTACCAGTATAGTAATATTATTGTATAGTAACAGTGTTATTGTATAGTAATTCAGTGTCAGTCCAGGAGCCTTAAAGTGAACGCACTGTACACAACACTTTACAATGATACACGTTGAAGATCTTCCTATCATTGACAAGTCAATAAAACAAAAGTTGTGGTAATTAATCTGTTAGGAACACAATTCCATTTATGTATTATAGTATTTAAGTTTTATGTGTATACAACAAATAACAATACATTCAACTATTTTTTATATTCATATCAATCAATGTTGGAAGCAACATAACCTTGAATTTAAATCAGAACAAAAAAGCGAAGATAACTTATTAAAAAAAATGCAAATTGTACTAAAGTATGCTCATAGTGCAAAGCACCGCCAGCTCTGCTCAAATTTGAAGCCAACTAATTCAATACTCTATTTAGCACACAAGTCCAAGCAGTTCCGTCGAAAACCGAGAGATGGCGCTGAGTTTATTTTACTTTTTTACCACTTAAAGGTATTTTTCTCTACAACTAATTTAATACTCTATTTAGCACACATGTCCAAGCAGTTCCGTCGAAAACCGAGAGATGGCGCTGAGTTTATTTTACTCAAACGTATTTTTCTCAAAAACACAAATAAAACCTGCACATCAAGGACCACAAACCTTTGTTTTGGCGCAAAACGCATCTAAATTGGCCTGATATAAAAATCACAGTGGCTGACACTAGTTTTGCAAAACTATTTCAATACATGACACTATTGATAATACTTGACACAATATACATAATACACTCCATGAACATAATTATCTAAATAAATGAATCTCTCAAATGAAATCTCTAAAACATATAAATCTCTCAAATGAGAGTGATTGTAATATCAAATGAGCGATTGGGGTAAAGAATAAAAACGCTTCGACTTGTCCCCTAGATCAACTGAGAAAACTGCAGATAGCCGAACGAAAGATGGTTCCGAAGCTGCAGTCGAACGACGAGCTGGAGCGTCTGACGGCGGCGCTGCGGAAGACGCGCGCCGGAAAAGCGTTCCTGGAGTCGGTGCCTGATAGTCCGGCCTACTGCACACACTCTACGCATCGCTGCAGCCACGCCACCCATGCCTACACCGGCATACCTTGTGCTGCTTACAGTAAGTAGCCTACACTTTCATTCTTGTTATCGCTTTTGCTGTTTTATCTGGAGATCTACACCAGTCTATTTTATTTCAATAAATGCGACACGAATATCTAATTCATTTTACCCTTGGACTGTAAGGTCACAGATAACGTAAATCTGTGATTTAATCTGTAAATGAGATTTACGTTATCTGTGGTAAGGTCTTTGTGGGATTTTTATGTTTTCCATTACATCTGCACTGTATTTACTATTCTCCTATTATGTATTTCAAATTAAGTTCCCCCATTCACAGACGTTTCACTCTATATTGTAAATTCTTTTTTAGAATTTATTGTAATACAATCTGATTCTGTAAGAGAATAAAATATGTATATACTACACAGTAGTTGAAATAAATTGATTTGAATTCATTGTATGTATGTTATTTTTTGAAAGAAAGAAATTGAAGATGAGTTGCTTTATATCACCCAGCATTTAGAAAACAAAAAATTGAGAATTTGGTGTTGGTACTACTCTGATATAGTACATTCCTATAGTCCGATTCACGTCAAGAAGTCAGCATTGTTTATATGAGGAGCATTGATGCCAAGTTTCATTGAGAGAGAAAGAGAAAACTGCACCAAACATGTTTGTTGAGACTGTGTGCGACAACAATGCACAGTGCGGCAACTATGCACAATGCGAAAAGGATAGAGACATCAGCAACTGCCTTGTGCTGAACAAGGATAGCAAACTCCCATCTAAGCAATGCTGACTTCTTGGCGTAAATCGCACTATAGCGACGTTCGTTTCTGTTTCTAGTGTTGAGATCGTGGTTCTATGTTGGAATCTTTAAAAATACAAAGTAAAATGACTCAAGTTGTTTGCTTGCAGTAACCAAAGCCAACCACCACACGGTGCCGAAGCCTCCACGCAGCGGCTTCCTGCCGAAAATCGAGGCGCCCGACAAACGCTCGAAAGAAGGCCAGAGCGCCGAGATAGCACGCTGCCTGCGCTACGTCGACCCGTCACGGCCCGTCACGCTCGAGCTCAGTCACGGCAAAGACCGGCAGGTCATCTCACTGCCCACCGAAAACCTCGACAAAAACAAACGCTACTACGTCACGTTCACGATAAAGGGCGGCGAGTCGGCGTCCGAAACGACCGGCGACGAACGGAAACACAGGCATGCCAAGAGCTTCTAGCAGAAGCCTGCTGCTGCCGCAACAAGCAAGCGGAAACCGGCGATATAGAGTTTTTCTACTTTTATAACGAATAAATCAAACCTAAATCTCATAATGCTGGAAGCAGCAAGTTCGGTACATGGTGATGAATAACTTAGGTCCAATGCACACTAGATGATTCATAACAGTTTTATTTGTTTTGACTAGAGTTATTTTCTTCAAACTAGTGGGACAGACTTAATATTGAAGTAGGTGAAACTAAGGCTAGGCGTACACCGGTTAGTCAAGGCAATACAAGACGAGATTAGTAACGTTTAGTCACAGTAATTCACATAGTTGCTTATGAAGCAGCACACACTGATCCAATGACTAATCGGTATGTGTTGCTTCGTAAGCAACTATGTGAAATACTGTGACTAAACGTGACTAATTTCGTCTTGTCTTGTCTTGACCAACCGGTGTACGCCTAGCTTAATGCTCATCTCCTAAGACAAAATGTATGTCTCAGTCGTTTTGGAATACGTTCTATGTTTGAATTGAAACAAAACGTTTGTTTGTCTCAGTCGCTCTTGAATACGCTCTACAATTAAGTCAAAACTAAACGTTTTGTTTGTCTCATGTTGGGTTGCACTATGCAAGATCAATTTTTGATCCAGGATCATTACAATGCTAATCAAATGGGATCAGCTGTTTCAAAAAATTTTATCATGGTTGGTGCAACCCAACATAAGTCTCTTTTGAATAGTTTCTATGTTTGAGTCGTTTATTTAGTGAGCATTGGACCTAAGTGATGGATTGGTATACTAGAGTTTTGTAATGTCATTGTGGTTACCAAAGAGAGCTACAAGATTACTTTCTAGACCTGCCTCAGAATTGAATTGAATTGAAATATATTTATTCTCAAAAAAAAAAAAACAAGACAAAATACATACATTTCAAAGAAATATTGACAATACATGAATATACTCCTCACCTAGAACGAGTCTGTGTGTGAGGAGGGTCGTTTGTAATATTACATAAGAAATTTTACTTGACGGACAGAGAAAAAAGTATACAATACAATTAATAGATAATAATCAGGATGACAGTTTCATGATATTAAAGAAAACAAAAGATAATATAATTATTTTAAGATTAAAAACTTATAATGACGACAGAAGGTATGTTCAGTAACAATAACATTAAGTATGACCAGCAGAACAGAGAGAAGAAATTGGATAAAAAAATATATAGAACAGGAAAAAATATATGTAGAAGCAGAAGAAAATAAAATAAAGGCAAAAGAAACAGAAGCAAGGCTAAGTATATGGCGATCTAACAAGCTCCTCACATGCTGTTTGTCCAATGCTGAGCAGCCACCCCCTCAGTCTGCGCTTAAAGACAGCAATGCTGACCCCCTCGGTGTGCAAGACATCCCAGGGAAGGTTACGGTAGAGGGAATGAGCTAGGTAAAATGAATTTGATGAATCCAGGTGATGACTGAGTCTGGGCATTTGAATGCCCATATGTAGTCTATTTCTGGTTGGATAATTATGTTCAATATTGGTGAATATGTTCCTGTTTTTATATATATAGATAGCTAGATTTTTTATGTATAGTTGCTTAATACTGAGGACTGGAAAGTCTTGGAATAGAATGTGTGAGGGATATCTTGCACCCTTCATTAGAATTTTTTTCATAATAGCCTTCTGTGAGACGGCAAGAGGCTTCAAAATTGCAGAGGACGACCCACCCCATGCTAGGATGCCGTATTCCAGGAGAGATTGCACATACGCACAGTACACACTCCTGCACTGAGCCACAGTCAGCACCTGACTAATCTGACCAAACGCATAGAGCAGTCTTCTTATTCTTGTCTTGAGCTGCTGAATATGAGGAACCCAACTGAATTTATTGACCAATACAACCCCTAGGTATTTGTATTCATTGACCCGCTCAATAACATCACAATGACAGGCTACCGACTGCGGCTCCCCGCAAGCATGCAAACGCAGCACTCTCTCCCCCGGGTCGGCATCTCTACGGGTGAAAATTGGCAAACATTTTGTTTTAGCCACATTCAGGGTCAGAATGTTCTTGTCCAACCACCCTTTGATCTTCAACAGGTCTGTAGAAGCCTTGGCATACACCTCATCCCATGAGGTCCCATAGGTAATAACTGCCATATCATCAGCAAAGAGATAGAGCTTCCCATTTAATTTCAACTTTGCTATGTCATTGATGTAAATTGTGAAAAGAAGGGGACCAAGGTTACTGCCCTGCACCACACCGTAGTCTACATTCACTGCTGGGCTCACAACACCATTTATGGATACTTTTTGTACTCTATCTCTGAAATAGCTTGTAAACCAGTCCAATGTCTTGTTCAGCACACCAATTGCTCTTAATTTTTCTAATAATTTATTCCTGTCAACTGAGTCAAACGCTTTTGCAAGATCAAGGAATGACAGCAATACACGTTTCTTTGAACCTATTTGCTGAGTGACAAATTTTGTAACTTCAAATAAGGCATCAGATGTATTTTTATTGGACCTGAAACCGTACTGAATACTGTCTATTATTTGATTATGTTCAAGGTAATTTGATAATTGAATTTTTACACATTTATCTAATATTTTAGCTGTTATTGTGAGCAAAGAAATTGGTCTGTAGTTAACTATGGAAGATTTGGAGTCTGATTTATGAATAGGAATAACCTTGGCCACCTTCAATGCATCTGGGAACTTACCACTTCGTATGCTCAGATTGATTATATGTAATAATGGAGCTATCAGTGAATTAATATTATCTTTAACCAACTGAGCCGGGATGGAGTCCCATCCTGGAGCGGAAGCCCCTCTTATGCTCATAATTATTTTAACTAACTCCTGCTGCGATATAGGTTTTAGAATAAATTCCGACTGTCTGGCAAGAACAATCTCTTCACCAAGATCGTCACCTGGATCGATAGCTTCAGCCAAACACCGTCCCACAGAGGCGAAGTAGTTGTTAAAATTTTGGGCAATGTTTTCAATTTCTTTTGTGTCAGTGAGGGCACCACTACCGTCACCACAAAAACGCTCAACTGGAAAGGAATCCCTATTGGAGGATCGGCCCGCCACTTCATTCACCACTGACCAGAACTTCCTAGGGTCCCCTTGAGCTTCCATAATTTTTTGTTTGTAATAGTTATTTTTTACATATTTTAATAAGAATTGCAGTCTATTTCTGTAGTGGATAAATCTATTTCTGAGGTTGTCATTGAACGGCTGCCTATTTAATTGTTTTTTCAATTTGTCTCTGAACCTTATCGAGTTCACTAAGCCTGATGTAATCCAGGGTTTTATTTTAGTAGTTTTAGCATTTATTGGAATTTTAGAGCTTTCATCTTGCATAATTTGATTAATTGTACTAATAAAATTATTTACTGATAGATTTATGTCTTGTGTTTCTGTGACATGAGTCCAGTTCTGCATTGAAAGTGAGTTATAAATGTTTATCCAGTTTCTTTTATTGGTCATTCTTACGCTATTTGGGGTAGAATTCCTATTTCCTGTACAAATTATGTGCAAACATGCGGTAAAGTGGTCTGTTATATAATTTTGTAAAATGATGGATTTTGCGTCAATATTTTTGGGTGATTTTAGGAAGTAGTGGTCAATACATGTGTTACTCTCTGGTCTTGTAGTTTTATCAATACATGATATGAACCCGGCTTCATAAAGTATATCAAGGTAACGCTCTTGTGGTGAATTCGGTGGCGTATTCAAAATATCGCAATTCATGTCTCCAGCGATTATTCTCAATTTAGAGACTGGCAATTCAGTGTTATTACAATAGTCACGTAAACCTTCGAGAAAAAGATTCAAGTTTGAATTTGGGCTGCGATATATCGCAAGAATCTCGCAGGGGACTCCCCTCCAGCTGAAGTTTAAAGACAGGGCTGTGGCCACCCCGCCGATTGACAACTGGCTGCAGGTAGCTGAGAGCGAACGGTTAGCGTAGACTACTAGTCCGTCACTGCTGTTCAAATTATTATAGGATCTGAAAAGATCGAATCCGTCAACGCTCAACAGGTCGCTATTATTGTTACCCAGCCATGCCTCTGTTAAAATAATTATATCAAATTCAACTGCTAAACCTTCAAGGGTGACTAAAACTCATCTATATTTTATTATAACTTCTAATGTTCTGCTGGATAAGACTAAGTGAAAGATTTTGTCGACATAGGAGTTGGTGAGCATATTTTATAAGACTTAATATCACTACAAGTTTTACATTCTACAAGTGGAAAGTCGTTATCGCCAATCATTGTGGGAAACATATCTATACTTCAAGCCACCTGGCGTGCTGCCAATCAATTTTAGATTCTATGTAAAGATTTCGTGAAAATTGTTTAAAAAAAGCGATTCTGTAAGAAATTTTATAATTATTAGTGTTTATATAAATTTATATATAAGTAAGACATTTTTTAATGATTCTGTAAATTTCAATAATGGTAATGTACTAAGACAAGTTACAATTATTATCTTAGTAGCATATTGACATTTGTCATGCTAAATAGAATATTTAGGAAAAAAACAGCGACCTTCACGCATCAAGCATAACACAATGTGAATGAGTTTGTAATGAAGATTTTAACAAGGAAGAAAAAAGAAAAAAAATTGAATTGCAATTTCAAAAAAATTGTGGAATAACAGAATCTTATAAGTTGGATAGATTATGAAACAAGGAAGAAAAAAAAAACGAGAGGTTATTACATTTTCGAAGAGAAATAAATAATAATAAAAAATGTATATAAGTAGTCTCAACAAAGATGCAATTTTTCGTCTGTCTATCTGGTATTATCTTATCATGTCCGATTTAGAATGCTGCACTGAATAAACGGTATGTAGGAATCGCTGTGGGTTAATTAGAAATTAATTCTTATGAAGTTTTCAATTTACAATTGAATTATTGCTTATGTCTATAGAATTCTTTTAATCCACAGGCATAAATTCAAACAAATAATTCCTCTGTACGAGATCGAGTGTATCTCATTATGATAATCACAAAATAAATCGTGAAGTAATATATACCGGTAAATCATAGAATCCTCTGGAATCTATTCATCCATTATCTATTATAGAATCTGGACTAATGCAGACTAATATCATTGACATCAGGAACAATAATTCAATGGATTGAGTTATTATAATGGATACGTCATTATTGTCAACATTGACACCATAGACTACCTTTTATTCCTTGTTCATAATATGCATTGAGACAATAATAAGCTAACTAGTCAATAATATTCATTATAACTTAAAATTAAATTACAAAAACTCTTCTAAAAAAAAAATAAATAAAATAAGCACGTTTGCTGTGATAATAATTACTGTTTCAGTTTTAGTTATTTCTTTCAAAATACACAAACGCGTGATTTTAATCTTGGTATTTTTCAGCTGAAATCCATATCCATACTATTCAACGATATTCAACATTATTATCATGATTATAACTGCGATACAAGTCTCATCTGATTTCCTTAACGATGAAATCGTAAATAAATATAAAAAATAGAAAGGTATATCTATTTATATCGGTTCATATTACTGTATATCTGTTCTTCAGAAGAAAAACGAAAAAAAGAATGTAACAAGTGATGCATTATTATTTTTGATATGGAAAAATAATAATAATAATTCAAGTTTGAATTTGAGAATCTGATCAAATAATGCATTGGATGCAGTGAGAAACAACTTCGTTACATTTAGTTTTGAACCGATATTATTGTTAGATTTCCTCCTTCTATTACCATATGATAGGATAAGCTAAAAAAATGTATTATTAATTACAATGAATAAGGAGTTCTAGTTTTCGGATCTAAATAATGGAACTGTTACAATTATTATGTTAATAGGGGTTTTAAGTTCTTGAGTTAACTGTCCATTTAGAAAGATTGGGTCCGATAGTGAACTAGGCACCGTAAATATATGGTATGTAGGCTATGTAAGGAATAAGGATTCATTCTAGTTAATAAGTTATATATCTCTATCATCCACAACCTTTGTCTATTATCAGTAGTTTTAATTGATAGTACAAGGCTAATAATCCTTTTCTTTCAATTCTTTCTTCCTTTAGCCCATATTTCATTGGATAATGAAATATAATTAGATAATCGGCCTACAACAAATCAATTCTTACTTCAATTTTAGAGAATAGATAATAAAACAAAATGAAACAGAAATACAAAACAAATATCATAAAAAAGAAAAGAAATGTTCTCTCTTCATATTACTCAATTCATGAGTGAGAATATAAAAATGGAAAGTTCTGTACATTACTCAATTCGGGGCTCCTCTGTTTGGTCCTTGGTTTGACTCTCGATTTTCGATGTCCGAAATTTGTGATTGTTGAGTTGCTACCGGGTCACCTCCGACGCAGCCGATCTTGAACTCCTCAAGCTGTTGGACATGTGTGATTCGATACGGTTTTCCTGCTTGGGTTTTCTTAATCATCACACGACAGTCTCTGGTCCAGGCCGCAGTTAATGTTCCCAGCTTCACCAGCGCTCTCGCCTCATTGAAGATGTATCGTGTGTGCGGTGTCAGGTGCTCATTGAGGTACACTTGTAGGTTCGGCCATGCAGTGTTAATTTCATTGGCAGATAGAGTCTTCCTCGCTTTTCGGGCCAGAATCCAATCATTTTTTATTGCTCGCGAGACGAAAGCAACAACTATGGCAGGTGGACGGTTATCGCCACGTTTTCCCGGTAATCTATGAGCCGCGGATATATCATACAAGTCTTGACGGATGTCCAGTAGGCTAGATATCTTATTGAGTATAGTGAACATGTTCTCTTTTGGAGTAAATGGGATACCTGTTATAATTAGATTGTTCTTTCTTGTGTGTTGCTGAAGATCTAACAATTCCAAGTTCATTCTATTCACTTCACTTCTAAGTTCCTTATTTTCATTAGTAAGAAATTCGATGGCTTTACGATTGGATTCACTTTTAGAGTTAACTTTCTCGATCTGGGCTTTTATATAGATATTGTCTTTCACTATATTGTTCAAATCAGTTTGCAATTTGTCTAACTTACTGTTTGTGTGGTCGAATCGTTTGTTGAAATCTTTTCTTAGGGCTGTAATGGCTTCTAAAACGTTAGGCGATTCTGAGTTACGTACCTCTTCTTTTTTAGCACTATTGTCTACGAAACAGTTGTCGCACTTCCAGTTACTTCGTAAGGAGTTCTTCTTATTGGTATCATTTTGTAAGTTTTTCACGCACGGCGTATGAAATTGAGCAGTACACTTTGAACACTTGATAATGTCTTTCATTGTTCCTAAGTCTGTGTTGCATTTATTACAATTTTTATCCGCCATGATTTAAAACTTTCGAAACCGAGAGAACTTACGAACCGAAAAAATTGTTCAAAACCAATAATATGCAGAACTATTATAGAATTATTTATAAGTTTGTGGGTTATTCACTTTAAATAAACGGTATTGAGCACGCCAGGCAACCTTAGACAGGTTTAACGGTAAAGAGATAAGCGCTCGGGCAAACGATGCTTCTCCATCCACTGACTGATTACGACTGATTCGTAATTCGACTTAGAATGGGAAAGACAATGATGCTGTGTTTCACCAGCGTTCCTGTGATCCTGGGTTATAATTGATCTCGCTTGATGCAACCGAGCATACGAGCTTCAAAGTACTATAATACTGTATTAATTAGGATGGAAATAGATATGAATTTTACAACGGTAATAATTTAACATTACCAGACCACAGATGTGGATGATTTGTAATTTTTTCAAAGAATCCAAATATTATCAATATGAATTAATGTTTGTTAAAATTCGGTAACAGTTTCAGTCTGAGCATGTACGTAGTTCCTTTTCAAATCATTCATATACGGTACCGTAACATAAAGATGTGTGGATTGATAAACATGGATATTTTCAACAAATAACAATAATTCATGGTAATGTTCATCATGATTCACTAATAAATGTTGGATATGAAAATTTATTAATATTTTTCATTTTTAATGAATATAATGAGCAATAAATAATACAGTAAACTAACTAAATTAATAGACAAGAGTCTAGCAAAATTAATACAGTACTACTAACAGAAATGTAAATTTTTATCAAAAGCCATTTGAAAACGAGAAAATATGATACATGAGTGAATAAAAACTTGTTCTCAAGATGCACAAGAGTACGCCATAGAATAAAAATATCCAGAATAAGAAATCATTCCGCTTATGTCAAATCGTTATTATACATAAATTGTATAATTGGTATTTTGGAATTGAGGTTACTTATAATATTTTATTATAATTTATGGTTTTGGCTTGTTCTGGATAAAATAAATTTGTAACCATGCTTCAACAATAATTTGTTATCTAAGAATTTATGCTCTGTTATGTTTGTATAGTTATTTGTTCCAGTTATCTTATTAGTTTGATTTGTTACTTCTTACATCGTTAAAATATTTTGAAATAATCTGTGATACTTATGACGGTATCTGTTTTATGTATTATCTCTAGTCAAATTATTTACTGTCACTGTTTTGTTAATATTGCTGTTGAGTTTATAACAATATTGTGTCATACTTTTATTCAACGTTATCATTTTGTTTAATGTCTGCAAGTCTTTTTAGATCTTTTAAAAAGTTTAATTATTGAAAGATTCATATTCTGTTATTTAATTGTTGCCAATGAATACTTTGAAATTTTCTACGTAGCCTATACGTATTGAAATTGATGATCAAAACTGTAGAATAACAGTCTTTAATACTCGAAAATGCAACTTGAATTAATTTAAAATTGAAATTAAGTTATTATGGCCACAAATCTTGAATTTTCATTGGAATTTGGAGATATTGAAATTATTTTATAATTATCAACATCTCGAACCATTCACCTCAAATCTTCTTATAAAAATAGATTTTAAAATGCAAGTAATTGTAAGAAAAAAAAATCTGTTTTGGACTTACAATTCCGGATGAATATAACTCCAGTCCCTGTTCTGTAATTTGTTACTCAGCTATAATAGGATGAATATTTTCCAGCTACAATCCAGATGCAGAGAATTTGAAGAATACTTGATTGACTTGATTCTGTAATAGAATAATTATCATAATTTAATGCCTTGTGAATTTGAATTTTAGTAAGAGAATAATTTCATAACTAAATAGGAACCTTTAGCGTAATACCTTTTCAAATAAATTTTACATTGAACATCTATAACAAATCATTCAGTATATATTTGAAGGAATATTATTAGATTGGCATTACAGAGAGCTCATTTTTAAGGTACCTAGGCTAGCTCATAACACTATGGAGGTTGCAAAATTGTAAAATGTATGAATAATGATGTATAAATGATAGTCTATAATTGACCATGTAACAGAAAATAATTTTGATAAATGAAAACACCAGGATGAAATTAAATCACAGTATAAAATATACTGTATGAATCACAATAAATTTTTTTCTCAATATAAAAAACCTATTGAATTCTTTGATATCTTCAACTTGACTGAATTGGAGAATATAAAACCACAATATCCATCTGTCATTAATGCATTCACAGGAATTAAAAATAAAAATGCTATTCTTGAATTATCTTGATCAAAGCCGAACTCAATTCATTACAATATACAAGATTTAAGATGACTGCCTATGATAAAATATGAGTATTAATAAAAGATTATAGTACTGTAATTACAAAGATGAATAAAGTCTTTACTAAACAGGAAGAGACTTGATAAAAATTCTGCCGATTAAAATGTACAAAGCTTGATTCGTTACTTCTAATGATCTTTAATCAACAATCATTTTATATGGTAATTTATTATGATATTAAATATCTTGCATTCAAAATACAAATTAAATAAGTGTCTGGATTACGATTTTCAAGAACGGGCTTGAATTTATTTATTTTAGATTTACTTATAATCATGACATAATATTTTCTTAAAATATCATGAAAATAGAACCTGAGGCAGTATCATAAAACATGAATATTAGTGGAATATATTATCATAAAAACATGATTCGCCATATCCTTTACAATAAATCTTTCTAGTGCGAAATTACCTACTGTAAATATATCATTTTTAACATTAAATGTGAAAACTAGAAGATGCTGTTTTGAATTGATTCTATGCAACTCCAATAAACTGAATCTGAATGTTCAATTTATTTGGATGTTCTATACAAAGATGAGCCATAAAAGTGAAATATCAACGAAAAAATAAATTGGATAAGAAGTTTGAATTGAATGACTGCCTTCATTTTTTACCTGGGAGGGCGAAGTTAGGGCGCAGTCGGCCCTCTCTTACACTTAACCCTTAAAAAGTTTGCTGAGAATAATAGAGGGAACTAATATTTCAATGCGTAAGCTGAAGTTTTTTAGTTTCCTCCAGATGTGTCAAGGTATTCTCATTGTTTAACAAAAAAATCAATCACTCCCAACTAGAATTTTGTTGAATAATACCCATTTACAAATTCAAGATCTTTCCATTCTTGTTTTGCGATCTAAATCGATACATTTTCACATATTATGCACTAGCAAAAATATGTAACTTACATCAGGTTTGGAAGCTTTCCAGATGAAAGTATTTTGTGTGACCGACCGACAGAAATTTAATCTATAAATTTACTACTAAGAATCTAAGATAAGTAATAGGTTTGTAATTTTCTCTGTGCAATTAAATCTTAAAACTTTTATTAATTAGAAATTAGGGTCTTCGACTAATCATTGGTATAGCGTATAGGACGTTCGCATTAGTTAGTGAAACCGTTACTATAGTTTGATGCAATATACTGTCAATTAATTTAATCGATGGAATCAATGTAATTACTAATTCATCCAGCAATCACTATTTAAACTGCCAAATAAAAGAAATATTTTTGTAAATATGACTAGGTAGTTTCATGGTAAATATTGATAAGTGGTGTATATTCATTCAATGATGTACAGATACCATCAATGATCAAATTCAATACGCAATAAAGATTTTTTGTTACAAAATTGTCTGTATTGGTTTTTTTTTAGAAATCCCTGAAACCAACCCAATGATCACTTTCTGATATTTGCTATACTTTCTTATTAGTTACTGGTATTGATCGGGAATTGATTCAATTTTCTGCTTGAAATGAGTGGGGCAAGTGGGAAAGTAGGGAAAGAGAAATAATTAATAGTCTAATAATACAAGTGAAATTGGTGCATTGAGGGTGGAGTATTTTTGCACTGGGAAAATCTTGAAATCAAGTGGAAACACCAGTTTGAACTTCAACTACGATATTGCATGGAAAAAGTTGACATAGCATGGACAATATATTAATTACTCTGGAGACAATGCAAAGAAAATTTCTCTTCCACTGTATGGATTATGGTTGTAATGTAAGATGTAATTTTATATTTTTATCGAATTTTAATGATTTGAGGAATTCAGGAATTTGAAGAGAATTTCAACCTATATAGTTTCATGGATTGATGAGAAGAATATTCTATTTTTATATAATCAGAGCATTTAATTTAAATTTGATTTGATGGATTTTGAATACCGTATACTGTAATTAATTACTGTTGATTGGATAATTATTTATTCATCAATTCATACATTTTTGTTAACATCACTGATGTTAATAAATCGATGAGTTTGTTTATAGCAATTAGTTTAAGTCGAAGGCTAGGCGTATAACGGTTAGTCAAGACAAGACGAGATTAGTCACGGTTAGTCACAGTAATTCACATAGTTGCTTATGAAGCAGCACACACTGATGCAATGACTAATCGGTGTGTGTTGTTATGTTTGTATAACAGACATGATATAAACATCACATACGGTAGCTATTTTATAGAAAATACAAAAATTGAATCTGGTGACTTGTCTCCAACAAGCCGATTAGTGTGAGCTAATATAATTATATTAAAAACAACTATTAAATATGGGTAATTTTAATGTCTATTGAAAGTTATTAAAGTGCAGGTACTGTATGGAGATAATAATCTACCACTGAGATATGGCAGCCAATTTGTCACTTATTGAATTTGATTCCAACCCGTCTTTTAATTTCCCTAACTGATCCTATCTCGATACTCAGCCAATAGCTGGAATGGATTTCGTACCTAATTCAAGAACAGTGACTCTAGAGCATTGAAATTTACTCTTAAGTTAAATGTTCTTAAAAAAATTAAATTGATATTAATATTAGAAAAACAAAAATTAATTTCACGTCCTGTAGACTCATCTTAATCAACTGAATACAGACTAATAAGAATCAGACATAATTTATTATTATTATTAGGCTATAACAAAAAATTATATTGTTGTATTTGATAATTTTGTATCAATTTAATTAATTATTATTGAATTAAATTTTTGTGTATTTTTTCAATACAATATAAATGAAACACAATAAATGAAACGAGCACGGATTATTGATGAGGATAGTCATTAGAAGGGATTTTCATAATATTGTCTATGTACTTTGGTAGCCATTTGCGTCCTTGGCCCTCACTTGCATAATAATAATTTTATCACTAAAACACCATTATAATGAAGGCTTTTAAATTTACTTTGTCGCCTGTTCTAGGTAAGCAATGAGATCGGCTCGCTCCTCTGGTTTCTTGATGCCGGCGAACACCATTTTTGTGCCTGGAATATATTTTTTAGGGTTCTCCAAGTAGACGAACAACGTATCTTTGCTCCAGGTTATGCCTTTAGCAATGTTGGCCTCTGTGAAGTCGAATCCAGCAGTCGTGCCGCTTTTCCTGCCAATCAATCCATGGAGGTTAGGTCCAACCTTGTGCTTCTCTCCTTTGCCAACTGTGTGGCACTGTGAGCACTTCTGGACGAACACCTTCTTTCCTTTCTCAGCATCACCAGCAGGTATGCTCATTTTTGTATAATTTAGTTGATATCGATTTTCACCCCGATTGGTTTTTTATAGCATAGCTTACACCATGCCAGAATTCCGGAACTAAAATGTATTTCAACACTTCTAGCCAAATTTGAAACTAAAAATGAAAAATATCATAAATTAAGATTGAAAAACTTAAATTTGCCCAACTCCGACTAAATTAAATCGTCGGCTCAAAGGCAAAATTCACAGGTTAATTTCATTTTTTTTAGTGAAATCGAGATTTAGATTGTTTATATCAACTAAAATTCCTATTTCCGCAATAGAAGGTTTGAATCACATGTTATTGAAATAGCATTGCTCTACTTATCCATATGATTTTTTCATGATTTTTTCAACAGAAAAATACAAGCATAGCAATCTCTAGCAAATATATATTAAAAAAAAAACGCGCATGCTCCAGTGAGACGCCAATTTGGATGGCACGCTCTGTACTAGAGACAGCCATGATACAAGCCATTAGTTAAAAATTTACACTATAATGACTTTTTGCACTACTTTTACCACACTTGTTTTTCAACTTGAATCACTCATTCAAGTTTAAAATGTTCATTCTGAATGTAGTAATTCAGGATTGAAATCATAATTAAATCGAAAATTGAAAAAGTAATTAATTCATTCATTAAATGAATCATAAACTGCAGAGAAATAAGATTCCATCATCCTTTTAACCTTCCAACTCTATAGAATTGGTAATAAATAATTAATTTGTGAAGAAGACTCAAGTAATAGGTCTAATAACAATAATATTAAAATCTTAATCTATACATATAATGAAGAATACATTAATCAATATTAATGATACATTTTTCAAGGAATTATTCATGTGATGAAAATAGTAATGAACTGGTTATTTATTATTATTTGGAAGATATCCTTTCATTGTTTGCAAGTACACTACCATAATATAATTGACTATTTCTACTAAAAATACATTTGTTGTAAGGATAATTATTTTATTTGGTCCTTTCTGATGATTTGAATAGTTATATGAATTATTACCATGTTGGAGACTTGATTGACAAGTTATTCAGTTTCAAGAACAAAAAATTATAAAACTCTGCAACTGGTTTGACGTTATTAATCTAGAAAATGGTTATAGAAATAGCTCAATTAAACTAAATGTAAATCAAGTTTGAGAAACTGGATAGAAAAGAGCACATACTTAGAATACATACATACATACAAACTCAAATTTGCTCAACTTTGATTAAATCAAAATGATTAGAAGTTTTTTATGGCTAGGCGTATACCGGTTAGTCAAGAAAAAACAAGACGAGATTAGTCACGTCCAGTCACAGTAATTCTCATAGTTGCTTATAATAATAATAATAATAATAATAATTCGTTTATTTCACTGCATTTTTACAATTATTGGTTATACAAATACATACATTAAGCATAATGATTGAACATTACAATTGGTAACACAAATACATACCTTAAGCATAATGATTGAACATAGAAAAAAAATATTAAGCATGTAACAGAAAAAACCACAGTGCATCCCTCTTTAGGCTAAACCTGTGTTGAGGGATGTCTCGCTCTCTAATTGAGTCAACTTAATTATAATACAATAACAATTTTGAGGTATCAAACAATAAAGTAAATTTTATACAATAATCAGTGTGCTTTTCACAAGATGGGATTATGAATCTTTAACAATAAATTACCCAGAAAAAAATAAGTAAAAAAAAACAAGCCTAGATTTGAATGAAGACAGCAAAAAAATTGTAAATAATATCACACCTCTATTAAACGTTTTTCTTCATAGAAGCGATTAAGTCTATTCTTAAACAAATTATAACTGGATGCATCTGATATATTTGATTGCAGTTTATTGAAAAGTCGTGGTCCCTTAGCAAAAGCATGTAAGGAGGCCACTCTACTTCTTGTGAAGGGTTCTTTTAATTTATTAGCAAGATTTCGACGAGTGGAATATACATGTTCATCCATAACTGGAAACTCTGAACGTCTTAAATACACAAACTTCAAAAGATTTATTTCAAATAGGGTATCAACACTAAAAACGCCAAATTCTCTATACAATACTTCGGTTGGATATCTTATGGGTCTCTTTAAACATATTTTTATTATTCTTTTATAAAGAATTATGAGAGGTTGCAAAATTGAACTCCCACAACTTCCCCAGGATACAATACCATAGCAGATAATTGACTGTATCAGAGCCAAGAATACCATTCTTAATTGATAGATAGGAAGGACATTCCTTAATTGGACGAATTTATAAATTAATTTTCTAAGTTTTGAACATATGTATGAAATGTGCGAGCTCCACCGTAAATGTACATCCAGTACTACACCTAAATATTTTATTTCATTTCCTTTCTCTAATGTAGGACATCCACAGCTGTAGTATGGACTGGCACAATTTATATTATGTGATACTAGTTTACAGTCAGTATTGTCTGGAGGCAATCCAGAGGACGACAAAGAAAAGGGAAGAAATCTAGTTTTTTGAATATTCAAATGTAGAAGACTATTCTTTAACCAGGACTTGATAACATCAAAGCATTTATTAGCTCTCTGGAAAGTGATTGGCCAAGTTTCCCCCCAAACTATAGCAACTGTGTCATCCGCAAAAGAGTACAAGGAGCAATTCCCTAGATTTATATTTAATAAATCATTTATGTATATTAAGAACAAAACTGGCCCAAGCACTGTTCCTTGTGGAACTCCAATATTCACATTTAATAGTCCACTTGTCTTTTATCAAGCCTAACTTTTGTCTTCTACAATTTAAATATGATTCAAAGAATGACAATGCAATACCTCTTATTCCTATTGCTTCCATTTTATCCATTAGAATTTATGGTCAACTGTGTCAAATGCTTTTTGTAAATCCAGAAATATTCCTAAGCATTTGTCCCCATTATCTAATTTGCTCAAAATTTCTCTTGTTACTCTAAAAATTGCATCGGATGTACTCATACCCTTTCGAAATCCATATTGATTACTGAACAAAATGTTGTGTTTTTCCAAATAGGATACCAGCCTCGACTTTACACACTTTTCAATTACTTTGGATATACTTGAGAGTAGGGAGATAGGACGATAGTTACCAAGTTCAGTCCTACTACCACCCTTATAGAGAGGAATAACTGTAGCTATTTTCATTTCATCTGAAAATACCCTGTTGGAAGCAAAGATTTATAACATGCTTTAACGGGTCACATATTGCTGAAGAATTTTCTATCAGACATTTTGAATAGATTCCATCTACTCCCGGAGCAGTACCTTTTTTAAGCCCCAATATGTTATTTCTCACTTCACAGGCCGTAGCTGGATAAAAGAAAACGACCTACAAAATGATCTATCGACCTTATACTGGATATGATTTGGATTTGAACCTGTCTCTTTGACCCTATTCGAAATTTTCTGTCCAACATCAATGAAAAATTTATTAAACTCTTCAGCCATTTGTTCACTTTCAGTGGATTTTACTACTCTACCATCAGGTATATTAATTTCTTGAATAACATTTTGGTCTCGAGATTTGGAATCAGTAGCATCATTTATAGTTTTCCACACCTTTTTCAAGTCCTTACCGCAATTTACAAACTCATTTCTAAAGAAAATCTCCTTTGCAGAACGTATCAGTGCCTTCAAAATAGTGTTGTATTTCTTATAATAACGAACATGAAGCAGCACTCACTGATGCAATGACTAATCGGTGTGTGATGCTTCATAAGCAACTATGTGAAGTACTGTGACTAAACGTGACTAATCTCGTCTTGTCTTGTCTTGACTAACCGGTGTACGCCTAGCCTTACACTAGACGAGTTCAATCAACTCACAAGAGTTGTAATTCTTATAAGGTATAAAACATTGTAGAAACCTTACAAATATAATTTTTCAATTTGCATTTGCAAGATTGTATTCAAAAAATCTAAGGTGAAATTTATTAGCTGTCAAAAATGGACGGTACTGCATGTTGCGGTTTTTCCCACTCCAAATCGACTTCAACGAAAATTCTAATTACTGCAGTCGTTTTTCTAGCGATCGTGTGACACCACAAAAAATGAAATGAAAGAAAGAAATGCAAATGAAGTGAAGGAAATTAAAGGCGAAAAGGAATCGATTTCGTTTAATATGCGGCCGGTGGCGTTCCAGCAGCATTGTTGCAGTGCGCATGCCTGGAGAATCGTAGTGTTGCGATCAGTTTGTTTTGTTCCGTCGGCGACTGACAACACAAGACACACGCTAATGGAGAAATGGCTGAACGAGAGGCGCCTCTGGCTTTTCGGCAATAACCTTCCGCTGCTCCCTCGCAGGTCAGTCCGTTCAAAAACTCACTATTATCAACAGAGCGCACTCTTTTTATCAACTGCAACTAGTTTGACATTTTTCCAGAGCTGGAAAGCATAGTAGACCCATAAAACATCATGCGTTAGCAAGCATGAACATGTGCTAAAGAGAATACTCATATAGTGCTAAAGAGAATACTCATATAATGTACTAGCAAAGACAATTAGAATACTTAATAGTTTAATACTAATAGTTTCTAAAATTTAGAATACTAATTGTTTCCTATCGTCTTTAGTACAAGAGTAGTTTTCTGTTCTGAATACAATAATAAATATATTTTACTGTCGTTAACCAACATAGGTAATTGACAAAGTCACAGTAATAAAAATAATACATAAAACCAAGTCACAGGTACATTACATCAAGTACTATAAAAAATTCATTCAAAGAAGCTTGTCTTGCAACAAGCCAATAAAATAGTAATTTCTTAAATTGAACAATGTTAGCACAACATTCGATTTCTGTAGGCAGCTTATTATAGATTCTTATGCCCGGTTTTTCAGTCGCTCAATAGACAGTTTATGGATCCAATAGCACTATTGAATCAATAACCATGTGTTTTCAAATGCAAAAAAGTTATTGATTCAATAAGTTTATTGAACGACTGAAAAACCGGGCATCAGTCCTGTAGCCCTAGATAGCCAAACTGGCTGTCACATTGTTATGAAAGATCGAGAAAAGTTTTTTCATATTCTATTGCCTAATTTATTGCACATTATAAATTTAAAGTCTAATTTGAAAGGGTTTAGGCTGTTTTTAATTGGGGTTGTTAAAATTAATGATCATAACCACATTGAATTTGAAAAAATAATCAGGTGAACCTTGATATTCTGTTGTAAAATCTATTACTCTATAAAAAATTAATGATTAAAATCACAGTAAATTTTCAAAGTTTTCATTTGTTCAACTTTATTACTTAATTGTTTTGTTTATCATAATGAATAGTGATCTAAAAGCACATTGAATTTTTAAAATTTCAATTTATCCAGCCTCATGCCTCATTACTGTTTTCTATCGTTTATTTTTTTATAATAAATAACGAAATAATCAAAAACACATTGAAATTTAATAATTTTCATTTGTTCAATCTCTTATTAAAACTACTGTACTAGTAGATTACTGGTAGGCCTACTATTGGAAGTAAAATAATTGAATAAATAAAAGTAAAATTGAATAAATCAATAGTTTGAAAATATTTTATTTGAATGTAAGTCTAATTTGAAAGGGTTTAGGCTGTTTTTAATTGATTAAACTTATAATGAATTAATGAACAGTCTTCCAGTAGCTCAACAAAATTATGTTGTGATATTTTTGCATAATGAATGAAACTATGAATGGTGCTGTAATATTTAATTCTATAGTCATGCTAAATCAATAGTGGGTTACCTACATCAACATGAAAATCTTTTGATTCAGATTAAGAATTGAGATGAATGAAAACAAAAATAAATTTTAGAAATGTGGCGATTGAAAGGAGTAATAAAACACGAAAATAGCATATTGAAAAGTTAGCGAGTTTTGATTAGTTGAATTACTGAGGTATGTCTGAATTTCAGACTATTAGATTGCCGGCTACAGACATTTTATTTCAAGGATTGAATTCTTGAAAACGTTTTTACAATAAATAATACATGTTAATAAGTCAAATAATTAAGTTGTCCAAATTCAATTAGGCTAAATGACAATTTTCAAAAAAAATAACCATTTTTATATCAGTAACAAAGCATTTCCGAAATGTAGTAGAATCAACTTTCATAATTTTGATGGATTGGAATAACCAACATTGTTCTTAGAAATTTTCACAAGTATAATGCCAAATTGAAAGAAAATAAAGATCTTACAGTCTACAAAATCCTATCAGCAAAGTTATAGAATGTCTAGCTGACTGTTCAAAAGCAGATTGCTGATGAATGACGTAAATTGTTAAATTGTATAAGAGACCTCTACGTCCTCTACATAACGTGTCTTCAACTAAATCATATTGAAGGGGCAATTTTTTTTCAAGAGTAGGCTTGAGAGTGGTATTGATCCAAACTTAATTATCATACAGATATACTACTGTTGGGTTGCATCAAGCAAGACAATTTTGATCCAGGATCAGTCCAATGCTAATTAAATGGGATTAGCTGATTGAAAATAGTTTATCTCGGTTGGTGCAACCCAACAATAGCCAAATAATTATGAAAGGCCTACTCAAGGTATTTCATCGAAAAACTTTTCAGACCAAGCAAACAGAGAATAATGAAGTTGACGGTTACTTTCATCATCGAGCTGTAGATTGATAAAATTATTGAAAAAACATCTCACTCCAGCGACAGAAAATCTGCTATTACCAACGTGAACCGAATCTCACAGAACGACAGAGCCCATTCTACTCCTGAACCCAGTGATGAGGGTGACAGGAATGTTTCCCAGGATCTACTATCAGAAAATAGTGCATACACGCGATTCATCAGGTCCTACTGATCGATTGATTACCCAAAATTGCAAGCCTCCCAGTATGCGTGATTGCATATGAGTGTTGCCCGTTACTTAGAGGGTCATTGTTCACACACCACTGCCTCACGTGATTGGACTAACAGCATGAATTTTTTATAATACTTGATACACTTTCCTTGAATGGGGTTGGGTGAAGAAGACTTAGTTGGTGTAGGAGCGCCATTTCACCAAAATGTTGGGGGCGCAAACATCAGGGGACATGAGAAAGGGGGGTTTCAATGGAAAGGGGGTCCTGGGGTTTTCCACCAGGAAATTTTTGAAATATTACGCTAAAAAATGTAATTTTAAGCTTCATTTTGTCTATCTTAAGTCGTAATACAATAATATAATCAGATTCATTAAATTTGACGCTTAGCTTACATAGAGAGGTATTATTTCTTTGCCATCGTACTCTACGGTCATCATTGTTAAGGAATAATACCTGTCTACCTATCTATTTAATGTCAAGCGTCAAATTAAATGAATCCGATTATATTATTGATAGGCCCGCTACATCAAATTATCTGATATTTGGGGGGGCCTAGGCCCCCTGCCTTCCCCCTCCCGACAAATGGCACACCTGAGTTAAGTTGGTGATGCCATCATAAGCTCTTTGGCTTATGGTCAAAGAGTGTTGATGGTAAATTAAGTGTTGGATGTGGAACTGGAACAAGGGTTGATTTTTTACAATAAAGAAAAATGATACTTCATAATTATCAGGCCCAGAAATCGATACCAGCGGGTATATAGTTGATTAATTAGTTGAACGGTACAATTGAAGTCTACAGAGAAATTAAAATATGTTCTTTATTCATCAACAATAGATTGAAGTACAAAAACATACACACTATTACATAATACCATGCATACAAAAGTCTTCTTAAACATTAAAAGTAGATTGAAGAACGAAAATTACAAATGAAAATTTATGAGAAATGAATAAGAAAGCAAAATGTTCTTTTTGCTTTGTTCTTATTTCTTTATTGCGGCACAAACTTCAAGTACTAGAAAGTACCTACGTATGCCTGTCAACAAATAATAATTTTCCTTATATGAGCTTCTAGCATTACTTGGAATTTACTATTATTGTAGAGACTGAACACGAATAAGGCCTTCTCAATGGGGTTTAAAACATGGCATAAAACATGATAGAGCAATAAAAATGGAGCGTAGGCAGCATAAGATGTTTGGAGGTAGACAGTAGGAGACCCTGGAATGAAAATAATATACCCGTGGTCGTAAAACTCCTGAGGCTGCCGGGGTGGAGGCACTGCATGCTTATGGAAATATTGACAATATGAGAGCCTTCATAGAGGGAGGGAACCATTCTTGAATGCCAGCTGCCACGGAAAGCTATCAAATAGAATTTGAGGAGATAATTTTATTTTCCGTGACACTCAAGATTTAAATAAGAGGCAGATGATACTGAAATGACTAACTTGTAGAAATTTTATATGGAGGTAGTGTCTAAATTGTATCCTGATTACTAGGCCTACCTTGTTGTTTCTTGGAAATAATGAGGGAATTTCGAAGTCCGGTTCTCAAAGATATAATATCAATACTGAAAGATTAAATGTAATTCAAAGACTTTATTTTTTAGAAATAAAGAGGGAATATTAGAAATCCTGTTTTCAAGATATTTTAATAACAGATTTTTAAATGACTCACTCATCCATCCATTCATCTCTGCTTTATGTAAAAGAGAGAAGTGTTCTCATTCCCTTGACAACAATTTCAAAAATTCAGGATTCATAAATTTTGGAAATATGGTGTTCATTTGGTAGGTATCCTCATAAATAAAATTAATCATCTAATTGATTTTGGAAGCGATTTCAAAGTAATGATTTCGGGATTAGAAATAGAAATTGTTTTGCTAAAACATTTTTCATCATTGGATATAGATTTCTCAAATACCGTATACTTCACGATATTTCAAACTCTTTTACAATGAAGAACACATTCAAGAGAATAAATTATTTGGAAGCGATTTCAAAGTAATGATTTCGGTATTGGAAATAAATTGTTTGGCTAGAACATTTTTCATCATTGGATATAGGTTTCTCAAGTATACTGTACTTCAAGATAATCCAAACTCTTTTACAAAGAAGAACACATTCAAGAGAATAAATATTATTCATTACAAATTTGGTCCAATCAAACCAAAGTTGCCTTATAGTTGTGGAAGGGGAGAATACGGTCATTCTAATTCATCAGATACCAACAATATCAGGGAAGAACTGTTTCAAAGCAACTGCTGGTGGGTCACAATGTGAATAAATTCTAAATAAATGAAATTAGAGTGTACCTTAGATCATTTGAAACAACATCAAATAATATTTTATTACACGAATAAGGCCTTCTCAATAGGGTTTAAAATATGGCATAAAACATGATAGAGCAATAAAAATGGAGCGTAGGTTCCATTACAAGTTATTTACTTTACAAAATATTTATTTAGCACGACATGAATGTAGTATTCGAGCAAATGTGAGACTTCTCAATAAAAACGTAATATTATACAACAGTCAACTAAGAAATTTAATGAAATAGAGTACAACCAGAACTAATTCGAAATTTTCATTGCCTCTTCAACTCAATTATTAGTTTATCAAGTGGAGCAACGAAGATTAATTTCATAACTCAGGTGTCACTAGGTAAAGCAATGAAATTGAATCAAAGACAAAACGTCACAACCCTAGTGTGGGAGAATGCCTTCCAATTTGAAATGTGGGAGTGAAATAAACTAGTTTCAGCGAGCGATCAAACCCTGGATGTAGGCCGGCCGTATCAGTGAGCCACGCAACCAACCCCTCTCTCTCAATCCTACACTATCAACCAAAGAGCCGCACGCTGAAGAAACTTAACTACTCTTTCACACGCTCCGCCGTTCACTGCTTTTCTCCCTCAAACTGGTAGAACTTGTGCCAATCGATTTCCGAGTAGGAAGCAATACACGGGACCTGCCTAATTACATTTGCCATTATTGTTTTCTATCTTATATAAGCCAGAATTAGCTAAAATTGGACGCGATCTGTTCGAAAACTCTTGATACGTTCATGCGTTGAAATGGTTACCACAAAAAACTGCTTCCAAATTCAAACGTGTAAAATATATGAATTCCGAAGCCTGTTTCATAAAATCTTAGAGGTCCCGTAGAGTAGGGAAAATGCGTACAAACATAAGGCATACTATACAATACACATATAAGTGAATTGTGTAGTGTGTGATCGCGTTTTTCCTATTTTTCAGGTCTTCTAAAATTGCAATTATCTTTGAAGACAAGGTAACTTGAAATTCAAACTCAGAGGAAACTATTGCCTTCGGTTTGGAACCAGTTGAGCTGTAATTCGACTCATCTCTCATTATCATTCATCATAATAGCATTGACTATTAATCTACACTGATTAATAGTATAGATACTAGGAGATTACTAGTGAATTACTAGTGTGGATTAATAGTCAATGCTAATAGTTACAAAGAGGTACAGCTCACATGAGAATCACTATTAGAGACTGAAAATTTTAACTAAGAATTCGAGTACTGTTGGAATTAATCATCAGAATCAACATTAAAACTGTATGCTTCGAAGCGCTTTGAACAAGAAATTACAGTAATTGAATTTTGAAGACAAATAAGAGTTTATAATGCTGAGACAGCTATGAATCCATTTCCTAATTTTTCCAAAAGACCGCTACACTTTTCTTTTTTGAGCCTTATCAAGCCAATAAAATCACTATGAAACCGCGTTACTCTCAATTAGCCTACCATCGCTCATGTCGGGATACAGATATCACCACCACCACATCGAAATTCCACCGTTCTACCCTTTTCTGTAATAACACACTCGCTATTCTCTTCACATTACAAATTTCCTCTAGATTAGAGCCCCTCCTTCCATTTCACCGCCTCACTTACGTATGCCAGACTCGGATTTGGTTGTGGTCTGCAATTTTGTCCACGCTAAGGTTAAAAGGTCGCATGGCGCCTCCACTGTGCAAAAACCGTTATCACACTTCCTGAGCAGTATGAACCGAACATGATACAATCATGCAAAATTCTTATGTTTATGTATGAGTCTTATGTAAGGGTGGCTATTTTATTGTAGAACATGCGAGATTCAAATCGAAAGCAGTGAGTGAAGTTTGCTGAAAGATTCTTGTTCTAAGACACTCAGCTTTGATGAATATTTTTTGAAAATTGTGATTCAATCCCAAAATATATGCTATCAATTTGTATACAGATTGAGATGAAATTATGATAGTCATTGATTCTCAACAAGATGAATACTTGTTTCCATGAATTTCAGAACTAGGCTGGGACGAATTAAAAAGTTCTATTACCAAAATAAATTTTTAATAAAATATTAGGTACGGTATAAGTATTATAATAATATTTAATATATTCAAATTGACTTTTTAACAATGGGATTTTCATAATGCCATTTATATTAATATTCTATTCTAGTCCGCATTTTAAAAGATGAAGTTTCATTATTTATTGAAAAAGGAAACAAGAAAAAGGAATTTGAGAAAAGAGGTTGAAAACTGCTCCAATACAATACCGTAGAAATCTGTTTCATTCCCTACAGTGCATTGAAGCTAGATTTTAACTTCTATCAATAGTGGATCATTTAGGACGGATTTGAGCACAATGCACGGGAATTATCTGAATTTTCAATCCATTGTTCTGTACTACTCTACTCTGTACCCTACAGTATGCAGTCTGCAGTCTATTGCATCAATGATATATTCCTACAAACATTCTATATATTATACATAAACATAATATAGGCCTTCATTCCAATTGACAAAGCATAGCAATAGCATCAACAATATACATAAATTGCTATCAATGAATAATTTGAAAATAATTCTTCAGATACCGTAGGTAACTGTGGTGGTCGTAGGTTGACGGTTATAAAGTCAGTAATAGCGATGGCAAATTTACATTATCGAGCCTCTTGGACCGCCTGATGACCGTCTCTAAATTTATGTTCGCTTCTCATCCATATTCAGACCCCCGGCTCGGGCAACACGGCTTTCCCTCTGAAATAGCTCAGTGGCCACAAGAAAATTTATCACGTGACTTGAGCTCTTAAACCGGACTCTACATACAAAACGAACCATGCAGGGTTTACCGATAATCGACCAACTGAAACGGCGTGGGTTGTTAGTTTCTTTGACGTCACTTCGCTTTTGCTATTTGCTAATTTTTTTCATTCCATTCTCATTTATTGAGGCGAATTCAACTGACAATATGGTGAATTATTCCTCCCATTTACGTCACACATTTCACCAGCCTCAGATGGTATGAATATGTTATTGGGAGGAATCTAAAAATACGGTAATCGATTTTCAAGGTCATATCTGTTATGAATATACCTTCTCTTAAAAAACCCTAAATTATTCCAATGTCGCTTCTAATGTACCGGATCTAAGCTAGAAATAATACTACCTATCTAATCTGCTAGAATTTGTCTCTATCTATATAATACTACCTATCTAATCTGCTAGAATTTGTCTCTATCCATAAAACCACAAATAAGTTAATTATGCACGATAAGACTTGTGTAGCAAAATTTTGATTCAGAGTACTAAACATTTCAAGAAGATCTGTAACTGAATGAATAAATAAACCGATACAACGGATTATCCAAGAGCCCGTCATGGTGTAGTGTACAAAAATGAAAATAATTGCTTCAATTTTAGCCCAGTAAAAATAGTATCTGTATTAGCTCAGATGAAGGTGAATGGTTTTTCATAAAATTGGCTGTAAGTTCGGGAGAACTCTGGATACTAACCGGTTTTAGACCTCGGCAGAACCATAGTCTCAGGTATCCCACCATGGCGGACCCACACTTTTACAGTTTGGTTATTACCCTCGAAGAATCACTTCATAGACATTGAACACATATTTTGTGCACACACTGGCCTCAACAAATTTGCCCAACCGTCAGGCTAACTGCCCAGAGAGCTGCCAGCCAGTTCATCACCAGACTTTTCTCGCCCGCCCGCACTATTTGAGCCCTGAAGAACACTTCATAGACATCAATTCACGGCCGAATAAGCACACCATCGTATGGTCACCGGAGTCACCAATTGTAGTTCCAACTGCCACCGAGACAGCGCGTCCATAATTATCGGCTCGTTAATTATGCCTGCATCCACGACCGGTTGACCAAACGTGCCCCCAGCAAAGCCTTCAGCAAAGACACGTGTGCCAGCCTGAGATCACCGACCATTGCAGCATCCGTCAGATGACAGTCTTCCTGTGTCAATCAGACCTCCATTCTTCTCACATCTTCCCGTTCATTGACCACCTCGCAAGCTCAATCGCTTGAACAACACTTCACGCAACAGACTACATCACACACGTGAGACCAAATTGTTAACACAGGGGTTCTGGCCCAGAACCGCCTCAAAAGCCCGTAAGTTCTGATCTTCACCTTGCCATGAGACACGTCGATTTTTGACCGGTGAAGTATCATTTTTCTTTTTTCATCAGGAATAGACATCACTTCCTCCGTGCATATGGCCTTACACCTGAACACAGGCCTGTTCGCAGAGGCAGATATAGTTTTGTTTCAGTTTGTGCTGTCCACGTTACATATTACTGTTCATTTTTTATGTTATACATGTTGCGCGATTTTCGATACATTCAGAGAAAATGAAATGCCGAGTCAGGTGTCGCACCACTATGAAACTGCCCCAGCCAAGATATTTCGCTCATCAAACCATAGTTTGACACCTAAATCAGTCAATACTCAAAAACGGTTTTTGAGATATTAACTGATTTAGGTGTAAATATGTCTGATTTATAATTGAAATATCTTGAAAACGGTTTCACATATCGTAGGGTGCGGTTTTCGCCATCCATATTTTCTTGAAATTCTGTAACGAAATCATGTATATAACATGACCACCTTCCCATTTAAAAAAAAAATGAACTTAGATTCAATATGGCGTATTCAATCAGACTTGAAATTCTTTAAGAACTTTGAAGGCCTATATCTCTCAAAACTATCAGGCCCACAATGACCAATTTAGTCTCAAATTGTAGGTAATTTAATATACTTGAGAATTATGTTGATGTCCTATTCGAAAAAGTGATACTACGGTCAAAATTGACCAAATGTAAAAACAAGTGAAAATTACGATAATTTGATAAACTTTGAAGAGCTGTATTTCGCAAACGGTTGAGCCTACAATAACAAATTTGGTTTCAAGTTGTAGGTAATTAATCAGCTTTCAAAACTATGTTGAATGTGTTATATGAAAATTGATTCTTCAGGGTCATAATTGAAGAAATGTGTGGAAAAATTTACAATTTGATTAACTTTGAAGGCCTATCTCGCAAACTATTGGTCTACAATAATCAATTTGGTCTCAAATTGTAGCTTTTAAATTATCTTTCAAAACTTTGCTGAAGTCACATTTGAAAAGTGATGCTTCACGGTCAAAATTGACCAAATGTAAAACAAGTGAAAATTATGATAATATGATGAACCTTGAAGAGCTGTATCTCGTAAACGGTTCAATAACCAATTAGGTATCAAATTGTAGGTATTTGAATTTACTTTCAACCCTGTGTTGAATGTCCTATATGAAAAAGTGATTCTTCAGGGTCAAAATTGCGAAAAATTGAAAAAAAGGGTGAATTTTCGTTAATTTGATGAACTTTGAAGAGCTGTATCTCGCAAACGGTTGGGCCTACAATGATAAATTTGGTCTCAAATTGAAGGTAATTTAATATACTTTAAAAAATATGTACAATGTCCTATATGAAAAAGTGATTCTTCAGGGTGAAAATTGGCCAAACGTAAAAAAAGTGCTAAATTCCGCCATTTTGAACGATTTTTGGAGATGATCCCATAGTTTGCCGAGGTCTAAAACTTGGATTTAGCATCCCAGGACTACCATAAACATTATTAAAAAAAGAAACCGACTACCCCATTTCATGCAAGGTAGACCCTATTTTTGATGACAATTTTACTGGGCGGCTATAATTGATATAAATTATATCAATAAATATATATTTAAAAAAAAATCAATATCACTTAATATACTTGAAATTACATTCCCTGACATGAATAATTAGTTGAAAATGTCAAAATCAGTTGCAAAATAAAGTTGCCGAGACCGAGATTCGAACACCGGTCCGTAGCATGCGTAGTAAATTTTGAGATTGAAAATACATACTTTTCAGCTAGTCACTTTTTTTAAAATCAACCCACAAAGTTCAAAATCAATAGGCTTCTTACTTGATCTATAAAGATATTATAATTATTCCAAATTTCAAGTGTGTACGATCTTCCGTTCGTTAGATATCGTGCATACAGACGGACAGACGGACACGAGAACGATCGCAATAAGGCCCTATTGGGTCCTTAATAATGTGCTGCCACAATTTAGTAAGGTATGTCATTCTGAGGTACAGTACAAGACTTGTAATACAAGTACTTTGTATTACTTATTATTTGTACATTGCTGAATAAATAAATAAATATGTGTTTTATTAGACTGTGATTCTGGAGTATCACTCTGTCAGTATAGTTTGGAGTAATCTCCAATTATTACAATTAATATTGTTTTAACAAGTAAAGGGTGATAAAAATATTATTTCAATAAATTTTAGTAGAAAAATTAAAGGTGGTAATTAAATTCAATTCTATTCTAATTTACCAAGCACCAAGCATTAATAATCAAGAGTGGAAAACCAACTGTAATTTCTATGCAGTGCATTGGAATACGAGTGATTAGAAACTCCACCTAAAATGTTTCAAGAGCTTAAATGTGAATCCTACATTAAAATGATTTTCTTCACATCCAGACCTAGACAAGAACAGACTACTAACAGAGACAATTGGAATACTTAGTAGTTCCTATCGTCTTTGCTACTAATAACTAACCAGAACTCTCTGGTGCAATTAGGAGTTTATTTTTTGCTGCTTCATGTGGTTTTTTCCCTATGATCAAATCAGATCCGGAATTCCGCTTCTAATGTAGGAGCGGCCCCATTCATTTGAAAAAGTTCGAGGCTGACAGAAATTCCATTGGCCTATCAGTATACAATATGAAAGTTCTCACAATTATAATAAGTTTATTTCTAAGACGAAGAATTGTAGACTGGAAGTGAATTTCCATATGGAATCTCAGATTCAAGAGTCATAAAAATCCTGCATAAAGTTGTATCACTTTCACTATTTTGTACTTCCCGAACCAATGCCCCAGTTGTTAGTAGGAACTATAATCCTTATTCGTTTGATGTTTGATGCAAGGAGGACAATGTCCTGGTAGTATAAACATGGAAGTAGCTACCCCCTCTGCCAGTGATGAGTTGCAAGCAGTGGCTTATTGTGCTGGCACAATGGCTTAGTGACTTAGTGGTTGAGTGGAGCCGTGACGAGGGGGGGGGGTTCACGTGTCTATTCTGAGGCGAGTGAGTAATTGCCTTGCCGGAACACCTTTTTGTGAACACCTCACGCCGTGAGGTGACCGATGACAGACTGAGGAGAACATTCACCTTTCAAGTTGAGTTCTTCAATGAGATCAGCAAAGTTTACACATTACACATCCGCCTTAAGTTGTGTACTTAGTCGTACTTCCGTCATACACATAGACTAAACTTATCTTATTGAGTAGGAACCTCAAACTACACATAACTTTCTTATCTTGTCTGAGGTAGTACTATTATTGGACGGTTGCACAAATGAGTGTTACACAAATCAGTGTTTGATCTTTGATCATGTGATCACCCACAATTATTCCGAGAGTAACTGGTAATAAATTTCAATTCTAATCCAAAACGGTTCTTAATGATATTCATAAGAGTCAGTATGTTAAATCTCCAAACGTGCTTACCCAGGAGATTCCACAGATAGTTTTGTAGCATTTTGAAGAACCAATAAGGAATGCCAATTTCCTTCGAATAATAATTTTAGTTGTGATCCAATTATAATCTTTAACAACTCCAAGATTTCTGGTCCCTTGAACACGCGATAACCAATCTGTAAATATCATATAATTACACTAAAAGGTCCACAGAATACTCCTCAAAAAACCGCCTCTAATAAATCGAACAGAAAAATGTGTGAAAAAAGAAAGGCAATTATAAGGACTCAAGAGGATGAAAATCTTGTCAGATATGAAATGATAAATTTTATGTAGGAGAATCTAACAAATAAAAAGCTCAATTGATTGAACAAGGTAATTATTGGCCGAAAGTAAATTTTGATACCCTAATACTACAAATTGTAAAACATATTATATGAAATAATAGTAAGACGTGTGATAAATAAATCATTTATGCCTCAATTCAAAAAAGGATGATCTACTGTATATCAGAAAATGTCAATGTCAATCTGACGATTCACGAAATAAGAGAGTGGACAAATCAGATTCCAGAATTGAGTTCAACAGTTCAAGTTCATGCAGTTTTAATCAAGAATTGCTTTGAAGGCGTATGGACAATTGCAGCCATTGAGTTGACAAAGCATTCCGATTCGGGGTTCGATAAAAGCTTTGCGTCATTGTGATATTGACCTTCCCGTACTGGTGTGTGGGTGAAGTGAATACAAAACAACTTGCCAATCAATGGTAATTTGATGTGATGAAGCTTCAACTTTTCCATCAAAACTTGATGATATTCAAGCAATTAAACTAAGCGTAGGTAAGCCTTAAGTCTGTAAACGAGCGTCAGGGATCGATACAGAGCCTATTCAGAGATGTGTCGCATATAAAATATTCATGAATATGCGCGGGCAATATCTGCCACTTCTATCATTTTACATTGATTGTTGTAGTCTCGCAGTCTGTTATCAAGCTGGTGGGAAGAGAGGGGAGTGGAAGGGTTAAGTCAACTCGGACAAGGTCATAATGGTGAATAAACCGCCCTTCTTGATGGCCCAAATGGCGCCCTCATCAACTCAAATGGACAAGAATCGATCTTTAAAGACTAGTTTTGTAACTTTCAATCCGGCTGTGGAATAGTTCATTTTAACGTTCAAGCATTGTCACTATAGATATGAGTAATTTTTCTACTCTTTTTCCAAATTGATTGGAATACTAGAGCAAGGACATTGACTTATGTAAAACAATATAGAGCTCATTTCATATTTCAAAGTAAGGTCTACACAACTCATCAACTACATCAAAATGTACTTGAACTAAATTGCTCGATACATATTGAAGCAAAAGGTTACAAGATGTAAAATTTGAAGAGAGACAAAGATTTTGAACTACAATATTTGTTAGATTGTTCTGTCCCTAAGAACCAATCACATTATGATCGCTTGACAATAAATGGGGTTTGAATAACAAAAAGATGAGAAATGAATTTTAAGTTATTCTATTGTAAATATAGGTACCTTAAGATCAAGTACTCGTTCAATGAATTGGCATTGTGCCTCAAAATACCACGACATCTTTGTGAAGCTCCAAAAGGTAGTGGCTTACCCTTGTTATCCCCAATATTTGCAATACCTGAAAAGATAAGTTTTCAAAATTAATTATAATAATAAGAAATCTGAACAATGATATCATATTTACGGCGACTGAATTCAATTGGTTTTTCGAGCAACTGGCCGTTAATCTTTCAAATTCAATAAGGGAGTAAAATAACGGCTTTCTGGTAACCAAAAACGCCGATCAATGAAAATCTTCAGAAAAATGGGAAAATACATCACAAATTATACACCTAGAATGAGTAGACAAGAGTGTCGACTATGAAGGTCACCTAATAACATTGACTGCCTTCTCTTGATTTGTTGTTGTAATCATGATAGTTACTTTGAATAGAAAATCGTGCTAAGCATTGTGAAGCTTCTAGCCGGCAATGATATGCAGGCACTTATCTTTATCTCAGTCCATGCACTCTCTGCCGACCCGTTATTCAAATAAGATCTTCCAGATAGTTACCAAGCAACATGTAAAGCAATACACAACGAAGTGACCTATACAGCGGAAAAAGGAGGATTTTCTTCACCTTTTGCATTTCTAGACATGATTGCATGCAGCATAACAAACGTCATTAGACTGCTTTGAAATCTAGTGAACCTCTTCAAGTAATAATATTCAAAAGTATTTTTATAGTTGATCCTGGAATAACAATGACCCTTTTGTCCTTAAATAACAAAATTTTCAAAATTCAACATAATTAACAAAATTTTCAAATAGAAGCGACTTCAACTGCATTTTTACAAGTAATTTTCGTTTCTTTCAGTTGATTCCTTATATTGTATCCTGAAATAACATACTTTTCGATACTGTATCTCCTATTTCATTTTGAAAATTGATTTGGGGTTTCCTGGTTAGTTTTTTAGCTTGTGTCATTGTTCCATAAAAGTAAGATACAAATTTAGTTATGACTTGAACCGCCTGAATTTTTTTAAGATTTATCATTGGCTGTTATTCAGTTTTGATTTATTTTGAAGGTTCTGTAAACGAGGGAATTGATAAATAAATATTAATTGACTTGAAAAATAGCTATCACTATTTATTGTTCTCCTGGTGGAAGCTGTAAAATATTGAAGACAGCAAAATCCCGTGTCAATTGAGAGGCAAAGTTGCGGGAAGTAACACAAATTCAACTGACAATAAAAGGCAATTATTGCAAGAAAGCTAATTAAATTCAACCGCTGTTAAATTATCAAATGCATTGCATTGGTTTTTAAATTACGTCATTTCTAAGCGATTAGTTACAAATTGTTTTTGTACAATCAGACAATTGCACTATTTTGTATAATTGAAAGTATTGAAAATCCCCGACTATTCTTCTTCATTGACAAGCATGACTATTCTTCTTCATGTCCTCCATACGAGCAAGATAAATCTGCTGTCTGAACATAAATAAAAAACCAAGAAGGTCTCCTCAGTTAGAAAGTCTTTTCAGTCTCCTGAGTTGACTAGTTTACAAGAAAACCCTCATCATCAAAAACGTTATCGATTTGCCAATAAATGATATGATACAATCAATAGCTGAACAATTACATAGCAAAAAGTGAGAGTGAGAGAGTTCAAGTTTAGTAAAGTTTTTCTGTAAATTCAATTAAATTAAACTCTAAATAAATTACAAGTTAATTTTCTCATTTCATTGCCACATTGTATTCAAGTTCATCAGAGAATTTATTGTAAACGTTTTTGCTAGGTCGAGGGCGTCTTCAAGGCTGATGGAACGATATGAGAAGTTGGCTAAGCTTGGCGAAGGATCTTACGGCGTGGTATTCAAGTGCCGAAACAGAGAAACCGGTCAGACAGTGGCGATAAAGAAATTTGTCGAATCTGAAGAGGATCCACTCATCAGGAAGATTGCTCTTCGCGAAATACGCCTACTCAAGGTGAGAAAAATTAAATTTTAAATTGCATACATAGTTTCCAATTAATTTAGAACATCTTCAATGACTTTAAAAAGTTTTTATCATTCACATAATTGCTAAAGTTATTTTTTTCGAGGTAAGTAGCATACTAACCGCTGGAGAGGTGTCCGCTAGCATTTATTATCTAGTTACTTCTAGTAATAGGCTATAATATGTTTTCAAAACTGCTTCCCGGTGGTTCAGAACCCATCTTAAACACTGTGGATACATTAATTCTTTATAATCATAACAGTGTACATGTAATTTGATTACATTTATAAACATTTGGGAGGAAAACAGTTGAGCCTGTTGTTTCTCTTTTTAATAATTTATTATATTGTCATCAATAACTACTGTAAGCCAGTATTATCTATCATCCTGACGGTAGTCCTTATTTTAATTAGAAAACTTCACATTTACATTGCGAAGGAAAGGCAACCCTGATGACTTCAATTAAAGAATGATGGAATAGGGTAGGGAGCCATCAATGATAGATACTTAGATGGGTGCATGTTGAAGTTTTGAACTTGAAACGAAGAGCTTCCTCCGCTGTCTGCTATCTCCGCCCATCAATCGCTCTCAATGCTATCAATCGCTCATCACTATTCTCTGATAATAAATAATAACAAACATCAATTTGTTGTTCAAGTCCAATAATATCGATCAATAAATTAATAAAGAAGTCTGGAAGGTGAAATTTACTTAGTTCAAAGTTAAAAAGGACTTATTATTATCAACAGTTCACGGTCAGCTTGTTTTGAAAGTTCAAGCTAATGCTGACAACAATACCGTACTTGAGAAAGATTTGAATCTATAGCTCGAATACAACAGTTATTTTACCTTCAAAACTTATTGGTGGAATAGTTTAATTTAAATATACGAAAACTTTTGCTGAAATCGCTAGAGATCAATGTTTTTGACTGTCAACTATAATTTCAAATTCACAGAGTTTTTCACTCAATATCTTTGACAAGTTGTCAATATAATTATATTCTCTGCTATATTGACAAATAACTACAAATAAGTCGATTGCTAACAACACGTAGAAATACTACCAATCGATACTTGATAATCAACTAACGTCTAATTGAGTTATTAAGTTGAATCACAACTGGTACAATGTAGTTTGACCTTTTTCTGAAACGGAGGCCCATCAGAGGGCAATCATTGTCAAGATTTCTTTTTGCCAGCAACCAGCAGCACTTTCTGATATTATAAAGCCGATGTCGCCAACAATATTCATGAATTATAAGTGCGCTCGAACAAAGCACGCTAGTAGGTTAAAAAGGGGGACTTTGGGCCACCGTGACCTTGAAAGGTCAGGACAATGACCTTGAACCCCCCCCCCACCCCTCCCTCAAGGTCAACCCCCCCCCTCCCCTCCCTCAGGGTCAACCCCCCCCCCCACCCTCTTGCACCAGAACCGCCATCCCCTTTTCAAGGTCACCTAACCTAGCCTGACCTACTCTAACCTAACCTAAGTGAAGGTCACCTAACCTAACCCGACCTACTCCAACCTATCCTAAGTCAAGGTCAGGTCAAGGTCAAGGTCAAGGTCAAGGTCAAAGTCAAAATGAAGAAAAAAAAAAAAAAAAAAAAAACTTAAAAAAAAAAAAAAAAAAACTTAGGAAAAAAAAAAAAAAAAAAAAACTTAGAAAAAAAAAAAAAAAAATAAAAGTTTATCAATTTTAGAAAAATTTAGAGAATAAAAAAAAAAAAAAAAAAAAAAAAGAATCCAGAGGGACTTAGAATTGTAAAACGAATGTTATAAGTGAATGGTGGGGGCATAGAGTATATATGGGAGGTCTGTGGCCAGGAGAGATCATTACCAGTTGACAAGTGGCCCAGTGTGTACAGATAGTGATCATAGTACAGTTTTTAAGAGTTTAGATCAGTGTTAGTGTTCCAGTTTGCTGTGATCTTCACCTGTGATATAAAAAGTGAGTACAAGTGTTTTGTAACTTAGAAATATGTTTTGATTATACTAGAGGTGGATATAAAGATATGTATTGTAGTTTAATGATTGAATAATTGTATCTGAGTGGATGCTAACCTGAAAGATGTTTATTGGAAAGCAGGAATGTTAGGCATTACACTAGAGTATAGTGATTGAGTCCCCAACCTAAAAAGTACCTATGAATATTGAGTCAGCCAGATATAACTCAACTTATCAATGGGGAAAAGTGAACCAGACATCAGATATCCATTGTGGTGTAGTGGTTAGCATGTCTGCTTTCAAATGCAAAGGTTCCAGGTTCGAATCCCCCTGTGAGGTAATGGTTAGTATCATAGCTATCCTGGAAAAGCCATTACACCACAGTGGATATCTTTTTGCTGATGATACAAGTTTCAGCTTTGAATATATATATACTTTATGTTTCAGATTCCTGAAAAATGAACAAGGCCAGCCGTTGTCAACAGACCAGAGAAGCACAGGGGGAGTTTGCTCTTCTAGAGGAGGCATTCAACTCCTGCCTGCGAACCCTCTACTACAACAACAGCTGCCTCAAGGATCCAGCCAAGGACTTCCACTCATTCCTTGACAGCTTGGAAGCCAAGATAGTTGGAGTCATCACCCAGGAATTCCAGGAACATGGAAACATCAAGTTCAACCTTGTCTTGGAGGCCACATACCAGAAAAGCAGCCTGGACGAGAACAACATGGAGCAGGTGGACTTTCAAAATGTTGCCTTCAAGACCCCCAACTACTCAGTGTTCAGCATCACCGACATCTCCAACATAGTGGCACATGCCTGCAAGGTTATGTTGGAGGAGGAAGCCAAATTTGAAGGAAACTCAAGCGGGTGGAGTCTCCTGATCATTGATGGCCTCCTCATCCGCATCAGCAAACATACACCGCTGCGAGGATCTTCATACATCAAGTTGCCTGCCAAGATTGCTGCTAGGCTAGCAGTCATCAACCCACAGAATGAGGACCAGCAGTGTTTTAAGTGGGCTATGTTGGCCAAACATGTTCAAGGAGGACATCCACAACGTGTTAATGACCAGTACTGGCGGTTGGAGGATAAATACAACTTTGTTGGATTAACCTTCCCCACAACAATCAACCAGATTGATATCTTTGAGAAGAATAACCCAGGGGTATCGGTCAATGTCTATGGACTGGATGATGACAATAATATTTACCCAAGACGTGTTGTTGAGCATATGAAGGAAGACCATACTGATCTCCTCCTTCTATGTCAAATCCTCGACAAAGACAAGGATGCAACTACCACCACCCCCACCACCACCACCACCACCACAGCAGCTACCACCACCACCACCACAGCAGCTACCACCACCACCACCACCACCAACCAGCCGGATAGCTCCACCACTACCACCACCATGCAGGATACCGCCCAGCAGGACAACACTCAGGACAACAATGCAGCAGATGAGGATGATCTTAATGTAAACAGCCACTATTGCTACATTAAAAACTTTGAAAGACTTGTGCGAGCCCAGCTGACAAAACATAAAAGTCGTATCATCATCTGCCGGCGCTGCTTCACCCACTATACCCTTAGTAGAGATGGAGAACGTCGGATGCAGGAGCATAACGAGTACTGCGCCAACAACAAGATTGCAAGGATTGTGATGCCTCAGCCCAACGAAGATGGAAGCCCTCCAACAATGAAGTTCAAGAATCATCTAAACAAGTTTAGGCTGCCATTGGTAGCCTATGCCGACTTTGAATGTATTCTTGAAAAGCCTGAGGAGGAGGATGGATCAGCTGAGCGTTGGATTGGAAAGGTTACCAAGGTCATCCAATATCATAAGGCGATGAGTTATTGCCTTTACTTTGTAAAGGATCCACAACAACTACCACCTTGGCTCAGCATCAACAGCCTCATCCCGCAGGAACCAATTGTGTACCGTGGACCCGATGCAGCTGCACACTTTATGAAAACCTTGACCAAGTATGCAAGAGACATTGCAGAAGCAATAGATAGACAGGGTAAAGCCATGAACCCCCTCTCCAGCCAGCAGCTTGCAGCCTTCAATGCAGCCCAGTCATGTGAAGCCTGCAACAAACCATTCACAGGCGACAAAGTACGAGATCACTGCCACATGACAGGGATGTATCGGAATGCTCTGTGCAACGGCTGCAATCTCCTGCGACGACGTCAAACTCATATCCCTGTGCTCCTCCACAACTCTAGGAACTATGACACGCATCTCATTGTTCCCCATCTAGGAGCTGATAATTTACAAATTTCAGTCATACCAAATAGTTCTGAAAAGTACATATCCTTCACAAAACAAATCTCCAACAGACTACATCTCCGATTCATAGACACAATCCAGTTTACACCAGACAGTCTTGACAATCTGGTAACAAACCTTGTCAAGACAGCTGAAAATCCCACAGATCTTTCATCCAAACTGTCACACACATCACGCCAGTTTAGGAACGAATTGGACCTAGTTTCAAGGAAAGGTGTGTTTCCATACGAGTACTGTAACTCATGGGAGAAATTGGAGGAGACAGAACTCCCTCCCAAGGATGCCTTCCACAGCACACTGACAAATGGTGGAATCAGTGATGCAGATTATGCACATGCTCAGCACGTTTGGGAGCGGTTTGGATGCAGAACACTGGGAGATTACAGTGACCTATACCTCAAGACAGATGTTCTCCTGTTGGCTGACGTTTTCGAGAGTTTCCGAGACATGTGCATGAAGAATTATGATCTTGACTGCGCTCACTACTTCACATCACCCGGCTTCTCATTTGATGCAATGCTCAAGTGTACAGGAGTTGAGTTGGAGCTGCTGACAGATTATGATATGTACATGCTCATTGAACATGGAACTGAGGTGGCATCACAACCTGTGTTCACCGTCATGCCATTGCCAACAACAAGTATACAGGAGCATCTGTGAATCCAGAGAAACCAACATCATACCTTCTTTATACAGATGCCAACAATCTGTATGGCTGGGCAATGTGTAACCCACTACCCTGCCGGAAATTCCAATGGATGTGCAGAGAGGAACTGGAAGCAGTGTGTAGGGACATTGAACTTGCTGAAGATAAACAGCATCTTGGCTACATACTGGAGGTTGATGTTGAATACCCCAAAGAACTTCATGATGCTCACAATGAATTTCCATTCCTACCGAGAAACCGAAAGACTGATAAATCTGGATACATGCGATTGATGACAACCTTGAACTCCCATAAACGCTACATCTGTCACTACCGCACCCTGAAGCAGGCAGTACAGCATGGGTTAAAGATAAGCAAAGTTCATCGAGGTGTATGGTTCGAACAGGAGGACTTCTTGGCAACCTACATTATGAAGAATACAAAGTTGCGTCAACAGTCAAAGAACAAGTTTGAAAAGAACTTTTTCAAACTGATGAATAATTCAGTGTTTGGCAAGACCATGGAGAACGTGCGAAAGAGGATGAACATGGAGCTGGTGAATGACGAGAAGCGTCTCAAGAAACTGATTGCAAGACCAACATTCAAGGACCGCATCTTATTTGGAGAGAACATTTGTGCTGTGACACTACACAAGGAGAAGGTAACATTAGACAAACCCATCTACATTGGGCTGACAGTGTTGGATGTGAGCAAAATCCTCATGTACCAATTCCACTACGATGTGATGAAGCCCATCTATGACGACCGCCTACAGCTTCTGTACCAAGACACTGACAGCTTGTTCTACCTGGTGGAGACTGAAGACATGTATCAAGATATCATTAGCATCAAGGAGCTGAGAGATGTTTTTGATACATCCGAGTACCCTACCGATCACCCATGCTATTCCAACACAAATAAGATGGTGCTTGGAAAGTTTAAGGACGAGTATGGTGGCAGAGCTCCTCATGAGTACGTTGGCCTTCGCTCCAAATTGTATGCCTGTCGTTGCTACAATACAGATCCGACCCAACCAGATACAAGTGGCCTGATCAAGAAAGCTAAGGGAGTAAGACGGCCAGTACTTGGGCAGGAACTGCCAAAGTCCCATACTGATGCTGGGAAATACATTGGTTTCCAAGACTATCTGGACTGTCTGTTTGAAGGAAAGGAAATCTATAGGGAGCAAGTGATGTTTAGCACAAGGAAACATCAGATCATGACCACAGTACAAAAGAAGAAGGCGCTGAGCAATGCTGATGAAAAACGCCACATCCTTGAAGATGGAATCACAACCCTTGCATACGGACACTATAAGATTCCTACTGCTGAGGTAGCATCTGAGGAGGAGGAGGAGGTAGACCCTCAACAAGTTTTGGAGATTGAGATGAAAGAGTCTGAGCCAGAGCCAGGTAGCAGCAGCTGCATCACAGATGAAGTGATCACTATATCTGACGATGAAGATGAATGTCCACCAGCTAAGCGGGCACGTACCTCAAACCCCATTGATGACATCAAAAATTATCAAGAAGAAGATGGAGTATCCCAGCACAGCATTCTCAGGAGATTGCTTGAAAAGTGATGATGATGTCATCAACAGATATTTAGGTAGATATGTATATATTTAGGTGTAATGTTATGTATATATTGGACAACATTGATTTTTGTATGGATGTATATAAACAATGGGCGGACAGCTGCATTAGCCAGTTGTGCATAGAAGGCACAGTACCATGGATCAACTACCGATAACAATCCTGAAAGCTCTAATCATTACATTAGAGATTTGGTTAGCTTTGATGTTAATGTTTATTATTGCTATAAATTGTGGATGGGTAGCCCTTCTTCTACCAGTCATTGGCATTTGGATCTGGCCACACCGCCATCAAGGGGATTACAGTCTACCAATGACAATCTTGAAATTTCTAGTCAGTATAGTAGAGAGTTGGTTAGCTGTGATGGTAACGCTAATGATTGTGTCACATGTTGGATTAATAATCATCATTCTACTGGCTGTTGGGGGGAACTGCAGAATCAAATGCACAATGAGAAGCTTGGATGAAACAGAGGAGGAGACAATGATGTAATTGCTATAAATAACTAGTTTCCAAGAAATGCAGGGTATAAAAGGAGGCCGAGTAGCAGCCAAGCATCATTAACAACCATGATATTGCCAGTGTACTATCTCCTTGTGGCTGCAGCCGTGAGCGTCAACTCCTTCAAGCTGGATCCCCAGTACCGGAGTGGAGAGTTTCTGACATCAAGGGAGCATGGACTGGATACTTCAAACATATTCCACATGCAACAGTGTCTGCAGTCATCTGGACAGTTCAACAAGGATCTTGGAGCAATGCGTCAACACATCAAAGACTGGTACATGAACCTGGCTGGTGAACATGCTGTGGATAAGGAGCTGTGCCAGCAAGTCCATTGCTCATATGATCTACGCACATGCCTCCACCCATCATTCACATCGTTGGAATTCCTTGAAGCCATCATTGATGCCTCAGTCAAGGTGTGTGCACCGCACTGTCAAGAACAATCTTCTACTGCAGCTATACCACCTCCTGACAACGTGACAGTGTCCATCAGCAATGGAGCCAGCAAACAGTATTAAAGGATGTGCCTGCGGTGATTGCCACCTTGTACAAAGCACCTGTTGGATTGTGGAACCATTCTTCAAGTTTGGCTACAAGAATATTCCAGAACCGTTTGGGACACCAATCAACTTTATTCAGAAGATGGTTACATGTTTTCCAACAGCATCAGTGTTCAACCTGGACTTTGACAAAGTTATTTTAGAGTTTCCAGTTGGTAGAGGACTATGTGAAATTGCTACCGATCTAGGTGACATGTACCCCTGGGTAAGCCTAGATATTATGTACTAGTAAACCTGTTTTAGCATACCATTTATTGTTGTAAATAAATATCACATCTCTGTAACCATGTGTCGACTACAGTTATTTCATAACCTTGAAACCATAGTTTACATGACCAAATTGCACAACGCAGTTTGGCTCACAGCAAACAAATTGCGCAGGATAAAACCTGCTCTGCTCAAGTGAATATATAGCTATGTAAGTGATTGATAGTCATTAGTATGGATAAGTCTGTGATAGCGAGAGAGTTGCACAGACCGGGGCGTAGGAATTTTCCTACAAGGATGGTTACTGTGAAAGGTCTTGATGACCTCTATCAAGCTGACCTTGTCGAGATGATTCCTTATGCTCGTCAGAACAAAGGTTATAGGTACATTATAACAATTATCAATTGTCTTAGTAAGTTTGCTCTTGCTATACCAATAAAGAGCAAGTCGGCTGACGATGTAGTCAAGGCAATGCGTCCTATTCTAGCTCAGTATCCAATGAAACATTTGCAGACTGACGATGGTAAAGAGTGGTTCAATTCAAAATTTCAACAACTTGTGCAACGGTATGACGTCAATCATTATTCAACGTTCTCGGATAAAAAGGCGTCAATAGTGGAACGTTTCAATAGAACACTTAAACATTTAATGTGGGTCAAATTCACTGAACGAGGAACCTATAGGTGGACAGATATTCTAACCTCACTTGTGAAAGAGTACAATGGCAGAGTACATCGTACAATAGGTATGCGACCGGCTGATGTTGAGAAGGAGCATGAAAAGCTTTTACTATCCAAACTTGGTAAACAGCGTCAAGAGTATCAGCAGGGCTTGTTGGATAAATCACAGCCCACATTCTATCCGGGCGCTCATCAGAAAATTGAGCCGGGTGATAAGGTGAGAATCAGCAAGTATAAAATGACGTTTGACAAGGGGTACCTACCCAATTGGACAAGTGAACTGTTCACGGTAACACGTGTGCGACCTACAGTGCCGGTAACCTACGAGTTGGAAGATTATAGAGGTGAACCTGTGCAAGGAGGATTCTACGCAGAAGAAATTGTAAAGACAAAAGTGCCAACTGTATTTGAAATAGCCAAGGTATTGAAGAGAAGAGGTAACAAACTGCTGGTGCGTTGGAAAGGATACGATCGCAGTCACGACTCGTGGATTGATAGAGGTGACCTTGTGTGAGTGAGATGAAACAGGTTGTGCAACAGCAAAACAAATTCAAAATAATTGACTTTGATCGAGTGGTAAGAGGTTGTGGCTTGGAAATGGAGACAAAGAAGCGTCACGGTCCTTTGTTCCCCAACCACATGAGATGCATTATTTGTGGGCCATCTGGGTGTGGCAAAACCAATTTACTGTTCAACATGCTGTTTGATCGTAAAGGAATTCACTTTTCAAACATTTATGTTTGGTCAAAGACTACATTTCAACCAAAATATAAGCTACTTCGTACAATTATGCAAGGACTAGGTGATGGAATGAGCTATGTCGAGTGTGACACAAGTGAAGAAATACCCACCCCAAATGAACTGCCAGCCAACTCGATAATTATTTTCGACGATGTGATTTGTGAACAGCAGGAAGCCATCAGACAATACTTTAGTGCCGGTCGTCACAGTGATGTTGACGTGTTTTATTTGGCGCAGACCTACAGCCGCATTCCAAAACAACTTGTGCGTGACAATGCCAACTTTATAATTGTGTTTGAACAGGATGAGCTCAACATGAGACATTTGTACAGAGATCATGTAGGCGCCGACATGACCTTTGATCAGTTCAAGAGCATGTGCAATCGGGTATGGTCATCAGCTGCGCACACATTCCTTGTGATTGATCGCTCATCCGAGAAGAATAGAGGGCGCTACAGGAACGGACTAGACACCTATTTAGTTGAGGTGTAAGCTCACTGGAGCTTCAGTACACTGGTGTACACCAAGCAGGATGGATGTGAATCGTAAGCAGACTGTGGAGGACATTGCTCCCACCATCAAGGAGATTGCCAAGCTGAAACGTAACATCAAGAGGAAGCACAAGGAGCTAACACTTGGAAGGGAAGTGTCAGAGGATCATCATGCAAAGCGCATTAAACCATTGACTGAACCACTAGGCAACATTGTTGAAGCTCTCAAAAAACCCCCACCACCAGCAGCAGAACCACTGCCAGTGGTACAACGCCTTGCAGTACCTGTACGCCAACATAAACATCATGCACTACCTACACCACCACTAACACCAATACAGCCACGACCCCTGAAACAAGCTCTGAAACAACTGCAACTGCCTGACATTGGAGAGGAGACCCCTACATCCTTTGAAGCATTTGGAGATGATTCACACTTTAGTCCAGCTCCAAGTACGTCTGGTGTTGTGAGAAAGTTGTGGAGCAATAAGGATTCACCTTTGAGTGAGGATGGTGATGTTCCAGGATGGTCAACGGATGAGGAGGAAAATAAAAGTGTTCAACAATTGATGGATACTAGCCAAGATGTAGTGGAATCTGAATTTGATCAAACAGAATTAGCTAAAACACCTGTGGGGATCTATGTTAAAGGTTTGATTAGAAAGGAGTTGAGCTTTGATGATACATTTGGACCAAAAGTGATTGACAACAGTTTTCGTTTGGGTAGCAAAATTTTAACCTTTGGAACTGGTGGTTCAAGGATTGTGTTGACTGATCCTAACAATGCTGGAAACGAACAGACTTTTGATGCTACACAAGGACTTTGTGAACTTATATTTAGAAAAATTCCAAGCACTTCAAAAGTAACGTTGGCCGACAGAAAGGCCTATGTAGACATATTGGAGTTTACCAATGTGTACAGAGACGACTATGCTGCAGGTGGCAGAATTAGAGACTACAACAATATCAAGTACAAGAGAACAATACTTCCGCTGTTGAAAAAGGGTAAAAAGAAAGGGAAAGGAATCAGTGGAAGAGGACTGGTGGCACCATTCAATATGGTTGCAAACAATGATACCAAGATTGAATATGTCTACTACAATGACCCCAATGAGCTTGTAGACAGACTACAACTATTGGATCAATCCAAAGCAGTTGGCAACACTGGCCATGAGAATGAAATTAATTTGATTCTGGAAGAGTTGGTGGAAGGCGGTTACATAGTTGGCAACCCTGCAAACTAGTTGTACTATATAAGCGGAAGATGTACTGCCCACTTTGTATTCATCATGGACACATTGGGTAACATTAATGCTCGTCATAGACGGGTGATCAATTTAGCAAATCCTCAAAGCAGCAGAGATGCAATAAATCTTGGTACATGTAGAGATTTGATTGAGGTGTGGCTGCCAAAGAGAAGGGATAAAGGTACATTGCAAGTATTTACAAGCCTCAACGACTCAGTACTGACTGATATGATGGATCCAGTCAATGCTACAGATGGAGTGAACAAGCGATATTTGGAGAATAGGATGGATGAGCATTCTCGTGAAGTTGTTGAAAAAGTGTTAACAGCTATGGTAACTTTGGTTAAGGAGCGTGCAAACGGTGATACAAGTTTTACAAATGAACAGGAATGGAAAGATATGGTCTTGAAGCGTATAGGACTTGACAAGCCTCCTGAGGGTATAAAAGAGAATGATGGGGCTAAAGTGAATCATTAGATGGCTAGGTGCAAAGGAAAGAAGAGGTATCAGGGGAGAGGAGTGTTGTCGGCACTTGCAAATGCCACTGGAACAATAGTCAACAAAGCAGTTGATATTTTACCAGTTGAACTTCATCTTCCCGGTTACCAATACTGCGGCCCAGGTACAAAGCTGGAGAAGCGGTTGGCAAGAGGTGATCCAGGAATCAACAGACTTGATCGGGCCTGCAAGCAGCACGACATTGCCTATTCGCAGAATAGTGATACAGCAAGCAGAGCAAAGGCTGACAGGGACTTGGCTGAACGAGCTTGGAGTGTAGCAACGTCTCCAGAGGCAGGATTGGCAGAAAGGGCTGCAGCAGTAGCGGTGACCAACATCATGAAGGCCAAAGCAAAGTTTGGAGGAGGAGCGAAACGTCGAGGGAAGAAGAAGAAGGTAGCAGCTGCTTCCAAAAAGGGAAAAGGACTCTACCTGAGACGTCAACAGAAGACGGGAAACGGAGCACACCGTCGTCAATGCAAACGGCGACGGTAATTGCTCTTCCAGATCGAGCGCTGACTGATGCAGACCTCTACAAGTATGCGTGTCGTCTGAAGCTGAAACATTTCCGAGGAGTGTTTATGCGGGATGCTCTACCTGCAACAGGACCTTTGAACCGAGAGTGTGGCATCATCAATTTGGACACCAGCGATGGAGCCGGCACACATTGGGTGTGCTATGTGAAGAAGGATGGAGCTGCCATCTACTTTGACGGCTTTGGAAACCTCAGGCCACCACAGGAGTTTATCGACTACATGCACCGCGGTTTGGATCCAGCAACAAGGATCGAGTACAACTATAATCAGAAGCAAGAGGATCTGTACTCTCATATTTGTGGTCATTTATGTTTGAAATTTTTGGTTGATGAAAATAATAAATGAAAATATTGTACAACAAGTTTTAATCATTTCCCCTTTCCAATAGTATAAATAATGGACAACATGCTCATTACAAGGCATTGTGCAATAGTTCATTGAGCAGGCAAGACCATGATGCTCTGTTTTGGAGGTAATACATCTGTGCTGAAAAGTGACTTTTATCCGCCGCTTGATACAAGCAGTGGTGAATGGGAAATTGGACTCATCAGCTTTACAAGCTGCAATTCGATACCCAATGTTGAGATGAACTACAACAACAAGTTCTATTATGCTCCAAAAATAACTCATGTGTTTAAGAAGAAAGGAGCAAAAGCTGAAGAAGAAGATGATCCATCGCTGAAACATCATGAAATTGTAGATGATAGGTCAGCCATATTCAATCAATGGTATAAAGTGCTTCTGAAAGCTAAGCAGACATCGGCTGGTGGAGACATTGATGACGAAGATAACTCTATAACAGGTAGTAGACGGACTGCAAGAGCTACTACTGCAGCACCCCGTTATAAGATAATGGAGTTTATATCATTGCCGGAAGGCAGTTTTGAATTTCAAACAATTGCTAACCTGCTCACATCAAGGCTACATGATCGCAACATAAAACTTCAGATGGCTGTGGACCCATCAACCTTGAAATGTTCAGTATTGAGCAATGCCAAATTGGATTTCACAAAACCTGAGTCAATTGGAAGTCTGCTGGGATTCAACAACACTAGGATCATAGAGGCTGACACAGAGGCTAAAGGTGATACAGCAGTGCAAATCAGTCGACCCAATGTAATACGTGTAAAGTGCAATGTTGTGAGTGGGTCGTACTCAAATGGTGTCAAGGATCACGTGATCTATGAGTTTTACCCAAATGTTGATCCAGGGTATAAAATAGTTGTGACCGTACAGAATGTAATCTATTTGCCGGTGGACGCCAAGCAGATTGGTAACATTACGTTGGAGGTTGTTGACGAGAACGGACGTCTCATTAATAATAGAGGTGAGGAGATCAATATTACTCTGCATCTGAGACAACGTAAGTGAGATGGTGCTGATATTTGATAAGTGGAATCGTGGACTGGATAATGAGGCGGCATGCGACATGGAGGTAGATCCTCAGCCTACAGAAACAGATAAAAGGCCTGCAAGTGCTGCAAACGTCATTCGTCGTTTGGACTCTGTAGAGTTAACATCGAGGAGCATCAACTATTTGAAAAAACGAGGCTGTCACCTACGACAACAAAAGCAGCAATAATGGGAGTTTTAGATGTGACAAGGAGTGGACCCAGATCGGATAACAGCATCATTGGCTACGAGTACCATTCTCATGCTCCCTATACTACAAGCTTCAAAGCCAATGATGAAATACGGATACCAATTCAACAGCAGGACATTTACACAATCCCATCAGAAAGCTATCTACATGTGGAGTTTAAGGTGACAAATGCAGCTAATGCTGCCTTGGGCGGAAGTCCCTGTGTCTCTGGATTCTTTGCTCACCTTTGGTCAGAGATACGCTATGAGATAAATGGTGTGATAGTAGATAGCATTCGCACCCCTGGAATTACCAGCCTGATGAAGAATGCTATGACATTTGAACGAGATGAGTGGACTAAAATGGAACGAGCTGGCTACAAGTTTGACCCAACAGTTGGATTTGCCACTTTTCCTCCCAATGGAGCTGATACAACAATCATGGATGTGCCTCTACGCTACCTGCTGGGCTTTGCCGAAGACTACAAACAGGTTCTACTGAATGTGAAACAGGAACTGGTGTTGAGACGCAGTGCTGACACTACTAATTGTTTGAATGCTGCCGGAAAGGTAGTCATTGTAAAACTTACATGGAGAATACCCTATGTGGAAGTGGCCGATGAATACAAACTGCGTCTGCTGAAACTTGTACAGAATGATACACCTATAAGCATGACATTCCGGCATTGGGAATTGTACGAGTACCCAACCTTACCTGCTACAAAGAAGCATACATGGACTGTCAAGTCAACAGCTCAACATGAGAAGCCTCGCTACATTGTGATTGGGCTGCAGACAGCAAGATATGGAGTGGCAACTGCTAATTCATCTCAATTTGACAAGTGTAACATGAGAGACATTCGAGTGTTTTTAAACAACAAGTACTATCCGTATGAGAGCATTGACGGTGATGATTGTTGTGTATATGGCATGTATGAAGCTTTCAATGGAGCCTACAATCATGGACATTCCCAATTGGTCAGTCCCCTGTTTGAAAAGAGTGCTCTAGAAAATGGCCGAATGATGTTGTATGCGTTTGATTGTTCCCGCCAAAATGAGTCACTCAAAACTGGCAGTATTGATGTGAGAATTGAGTTTGAAGCAACTGAAAACATTCCTGCGGATACACGTGCCTACTGTCTGATGATTCATGATGTGACGAAAGAGTACAAGCCAATGTCAGGTATTGTGCAATCGGCCTAGGGTATAAAGGCGAATGACAAGTGTTGGGATAGTCATTCTGGTAAGAAGCATTGGGTGAAGCATACATCATGTCCGCAGCTAAGAGAGTTTTACAGTTTTTGGGTGAGGAAGGAGAGTTGCCTGAAAGTGATGGCGAGGATGTTGTGGGATGCTGCATTGGCTTCTCTACTAAGCGTGGGAAGAAGGATGCTGATGAAGATTCTGATGAACACGAGTACATGGAAATGTTGCCGAGAAGAAGAGCTGCTGACATTTTTGGACCACTACCACTCTACCTGATGGACTTTCAAGGATTCGAAGGATTGAACAATGAGTTTATTGTCAAGGAGATGGCCATATTGGAGCATGGTGACAGGCATCGTGTGACAACACATCATTATTTCTTCAAGTCACCCTATCTGGACATGCTGCTGAAGACAAGTGACAACAATGCTCTACATCGAGCAAAACATGGACTACGATGGTCTGGCAATGGAGCCGGTCAAGCACATCTACCCTATTCTGAATTGCGCCAGATTGTGTGCGGAACAGTTGAAAGATGGCTGCATGAAAACAACAATGCAATCAAGATCTTTGTCTACGGCTATGAGAAGATTACTCTGCTCAACACACTGCTGCAGCTGGATGACAAGGAGAATGTTGAGTATGTGGACCTAAGTTCACCCTATCTTTTCCACGAGATGCCCAATCTGGATACACTGATGAAGAATGCTACAGGAGTCTACTGCCCGGAACATTTCCTGCTCAACTTTGTGGAGACTTTGAGGATGAAGCTGGCTGGTGACAAAGGAACCCTGGATACTCAGCCATTTTGTGCACTGAATGTAGTAAATGTTTCACACAATTGGATTATGCAAACTTTGTTTAAAGATCAATATTTTTGTCGCAACTTGTTTATGGCAATAAAGAAAGAAATGTAATTATTGTTTCATCATTGACTTACCCCCACCACCACCTCTAGTATTTAAGGAGCTGCTCAGTCTACTAGCTTAGTAGTAAAACACTTGCAGAGTGAGTCACTAGTGTCAGTTGAGTGAGTCACTAGTGTCAGTTGAGTGAGTCACTAGTGTCAGTTGAGTGAGTCACTAGTGACTGTTGGGTGAACACTGAGTGTGTATCACTGATACTAGAGGGAATGGTTTTTGGTAATATTATTCTTGGTTGCTGGGGTGAGTTAGGTTAGGTTCAATGTGCCTCACCTAGCATAGCCTTCTTGGATGGTATGGCAGGCCTGTTGAAACAGGTGACTGAGTTACTATAGGTTAGGATAGGATTAAGCTGACGCCTAACCTAACCTAACCTATAGTAACTAGGTTTTTGTTTACCCATTCTTCTATTGGGCTTGGCGAGGCCCTTGACCTTGACCTTTGGCTTGAGGAGTTGCAAGGCCCCTTAACTTGACCATTGGCTTGGGCCGCTGCAAGGCCCCTTCCCTTGACCTTGACCTTTGGCTTGGGCCTTCAAAGTTTCAGGTTAGGTAACCTTGACTTAGGTTGGAGTAGGTCAGGTTAGGTTAGGTGACTTTCACTTAGGTTAGGTTAGAGTAGGTCAGGCTAGGTTAGGTGACCTTGAAACGGGGATGGCGGTTCTGGTGCAGGGGGGGGGGGGTTGACCCTGAGGGAGGGTAGGGGGGGGGTTGACCTTGAGGGAGGGGGGGGGGGGGGGTCAAGGTCATTGTCCTGACCTTTCAAGGTCACGGTGGCCCAAAGTCCCCCTTTTTAACCTACTCACGCTAGCAATCACTAACTGGCCTTCTAGGTCGGGTGACGTCACAATTTTCTGTTCTTTACCTCGAATTGATTAATTTTCTCAATTCAACTGAGAAGTTCAACGGACGTGGAACGTTTGAATCCTTGAATTTTCGATGTTGGAGTTGGGAAGTAAATAACGAATAACCTCCAAGGAATAATCCACTCGAGCTTTCATGAATTAATGAGATTGATCGGAGTTCTTCCTTGGTGTTGAAGGTGGTGGCTAATTTAATGAGTTGTAAAAGAAAATTGGGCCTACATCGATCCACAGTTTCATTGTTCTAGAACATGAATACATTCAAATTCCAGAATTTATAAAAATCTCCCAATACACCGAGAGAGTGTAGTGGAACAGTGGAAGAGAGACCTCTAAACACTGGATTTGAAAAAATATAAATGGAGGAAAATAGCAGCCCTGAACTAAACCAATCAACTCCGAAATATGTAATGCAAAGAAAGGAAAATACGGATTGGATTTACCATCAATTCACAGTATTTATTTTAACAAAACGAAAAATACACAGGCTGTCTTGGAAAGGAACAGTTTAGAGGAAGATAAGAAAAATTCAATACACATGTGTGCTTGATCCGAATTGGTTGAGGCTATAGCTTAATAAGAGTTACCTAAGAATTCAAAATTATATATTTTTTATTGTAATTCTTCAAATGAGGAGAGTGATATTAATATGATAATAGATGTATGGAGATAATTTATTCAATATTAGGATTAGGGTAAGTTGTTTGACGACTCATTGATGACATAATGCGTTTAGAAAATACAAGCAGAACTGAGCAGTATAATGGCAAAGTTTCATGAGTAAGAAATGTACGGTTAAGCTACAATGTTGACTTTGCAATCAAGTTTTGATGGATTCTAGGAGTGCTTCCTAAATAACTTAGCACTTCAATGTCATTTTTATGAACCTTGCTCTCTAATATGCAATGATGTACAACATTGTCAATTCATGATGGAATATTGAAGTCAATATTAAACGGTCTTTGGTAAACAGATTTATTTCCTTGTCAGAACAACTGAATTTGTGAAGCTACGTCGATTGAATGAAGGCCGTTATCTATTACGACAAACCGTACGAGTTTTCGCTGAGCAATTCAGACCATACCCATCCCTACTCTCTTCCCCATACCCTAAGGACGTCCCGGAAAATAATCTTTACAAGCGAAATCCGCTTTTCTATGAGAATGAGAGTCACGCTATCACTGACAGTGTAGACTTCTCAATGGAATCCAAGTAAGACGTTTCGTTCAGTGTATCACAAGATATGTTGAATGTGTGTGGATGTCATTCATAAATATAGAATTTTAATCAAGATCCTACCAGCATTGAAAGGTTCAACTCGTCTAGTATTATGTTAACACGGCTCTATACAGAAAGAAATCATGAGAAAGATTTTTCATTAAAAAATATTCCGATCAAAAGTTGTAATACGTCTATTGAGAATTGATGGAAGCGGAGCTATGCAAAGAGATATTTTGTAATGCAAATAAAATGATGTAACTACATCATTTCATTTGAATTACAAAATATCTCTTTGTAATACATCATTTCATTTGAATTACAAAATATCTCTTTGCTGAAATATATCTTTACAAATATCTCTATTAGTATACTTACTTCTCACTAATGTTGGTGTATTCCTTTGGATCCAGACGCATATGTGCAATTATGTATGAAACAAAATACCAGACCTCTTCGATAATCAAGCCCAAAACCAACTAAAGACCTGGCACACCTTGGTAGTGCGTACCTACCCCACGAAATCACCTGTTGAAAGAAGTATAAATTACTGCATATTAAGTGAAGAGATAGGTAAGGATTGAAGGATAATAAAGCATCTTCCATTCTTTTTAGGTTCGATAAAATATGATTTCGAAAAAAACACAATCATACATTCTAATAAATTTCGCGGACTTTTATTCGAAAATAATTCTTTGTCCAATCAATGGAAAAGTGATGCATATACAGTATATGCAACAAATCGATTTTTTTTTACATGATGGTTTAGAAAGAAGTGACTTCTTTCTATTTTCCTATAGCCAATATGAACCATCTTTCTCTCAACTAAATTCAACTGAATGCAGTTTAAACTGTGAATCTACAGTGAACCAAGTTTAAATTACTGTTTCGTTGAACTAAGTTATTAAAGGAAGTTAATGCATACGGACCTAAGCTCATATGGCTGCTTCTCTATTCGATATTTTATCAATGATCAGTTAAGATACAATTCTGACGTTACAAAAAGAGATGTGTCATGCAATTTATTTTTTCAACATGTTATGAAAATAATTTTATATCATCAGAATATTATTATAAGAAGTTATTTGCAAGATTTTCATGAAATGAATACGGTACCAACTTGAAACTTGACCAATATTAGAGCAAGCAGAAAACGACCTGTCACATTCCTTTCATGAGACTAAAATATCAATTTATTCTCACAAAGCCTCAGTAGACCTTTAATTGTTGTGGACTCAGTGAACCTCTTGAAACAGAGATAGCAGGTGAAAAATCTCCTACAAGCATGATCATCAATTTCCTCTTCTGAAGTCTCTGAAACTTAAGCTCATCTATAATTGAAAGAGACGTATTTGTGAGGGAACAATTTCAAAGAAAGTTGGAGAAAATGATAAGCCTCCATGATGGAATGATTGTCAAGACAGCAGACAGATTTGGGGTGACATGGTGGGGGGGTGGGGGCATCATAGACACGCGACAGAAATGTGAGCGCACTAACTCAATATCGATTAACACGGTTTGCTGAGAAGTAAATAATGTGGAAGGAGCACGTCTAGACCGATAGTAGTTGCGGTAAAAAGAGGAAGCCCCGATACAAAGGATAAAAAGCTAACAGCAGAATAAAACTCCACTGGAATAATTCAGGAGGGAAACGTAGCCTATCAAACAATAATCGTGATATCCCACACAGTGCATGAAGCGCACATCAAAGAAGGGAAACGAGAAGTCTACAGTAAAGTATTGACTTTGATGTAGGGTGATTCCCTCACTATATTACACATTTTTACTACAATTTTCGCAATAAAATCAAGTTTAACTGCAGCTCAAGACAAATCATCTGCCTTCAAGCGAAGCCGTTATAATTTTCGTCTATTCCTCAAAATTTCCACCCTTGTGTATCTTCCACCCTTATTATAAACAACTTGTCATTTCCCAGAAGCACGCACATACATTCGCTTGTCTGTCTGACTTGATAAAGAATTCGTGCATTATGGAAATGATTAATATCTAAAAGGCAAACAGACTGCGCCTCGAATTGTGTGTAATAATGTTGTCTTATAGCGTCCTATATAATATACGTGCATAGCACGGCTTACTATGTAAAAAGTATATGCATAGTGTAGCTTGAAGTAGGCAGATGACAGAGAGATGTTACATTTTTTTAGAAGAAATTTATGTAATATTTGGTTGTGTAATTAAATTGAGGGTTTAATTTGGTGTTACCAAATTTTGAAGAAAGTGAAGATTAATCCAAACTTCTTCAATAATAATCTTCAACAAAAACTCGGTAATAATTATTGTGCGTGACATAGATCACTTTCTTCAGAGCCCACAGCTCTTGAATATAATTTCAAGCCTTTCAAGGCTCAGTTTAATTAATCCCTTTCGTGATGGAATGCTTTATCAAATTACACCAATCAAAGGTGAAGAGTAAATAATTAAGAAGGGAATGTGACAAACTTAATATTATTGTTTTTTAAGGATCACTTACATCTCACTCGTTGTTTAAAGGTTCTCATAATACAACCATTGCATGAACTTCTATAAATAACTTAATAATCAAGATTCAATACTTTTATATTATCTATCAAAACATTCAAAATTCATCTAGTGTATGCTTTCGGAGTGAAAAGGAAAGGGACAGTTTTGGGCGTAAGCCTATTGAACCATCCATTAAGTGACAATTGTACATTGCTGAATTAATAAATGAAAGGTTATTTCGGATAAATACCGAATTAATGACGTATTCTGCCAACAGAGCCTGAAACACCCGAACCTGGTGAACCTGTTGGAGGTGTTCAGACGCAAGCGCAAACTGCACCTGGTGTTCGAGTTCTGCGACCACACGGTGCTGCACGAGTTGGAGCGCCACCCGGGCGGCTGCCCGCAGCACCTGGTGCAGCAGATAGTGTGGCAGACGCTGCAGGGCGTCGCCTACTGCCACCAGCACAACTGCATCCACCGCGACATCAAGCCCGAGAACATCCTGCTCACCGCCCAGGGCGTTGTCAAGCTCTGCGATTTCGGCTTCGCCAGAATTATGAGTGAGTAAATGATCTTACAAAACAAAATCTATAGTTATGTAGATAAAACCGAAAGTACCCACCAACATCTACTATTTTAATGAACAATATAGTTTTGTATACAGAGACTGTATATATATATATATATATATATATATATATATATTTTTTTTTAATTCAATTTTATTAGTTGGTGAAATGTTGGGTTTCCTTATTTTGTTATTATTATTATTTGGTAATTATTTGATTATTTCTTATATCGTTTTCAAATTTATCTCTTCAGAGTTCTTGAACTTTTAAGTTAAATTTTAATGAAGGATCCCCACTCAGGATTACCTTTGGGGATGCCTATTTAGACAATAGACAACATTGTTTTTTACTGTGTAATATTGTATTTTGAACTTGCTTTGATTGTACAGTGTTTGTTGTTTGTCGAATAAATTATTTATTTGTGTATAATCACACAATGTGGCTTTTGGTGTAAAAGGGCCTATAACAATGTGTAGGAATATTTTATACCCTGTCACTGCCATACTTTTAATTCTGATATGGGCTCACAGGCAAATTTAAATCTAAACACAAATTTTTCAAACTTTCTTCAAGAGTAACAATATTAAAAATCACTTCTCCAACATCAAAAATAATTTCTCAACCCTTATGTAGAATTTTTGAAAGCTTAAAATGACAAAAACTGACACTGGTAAAGGAAAATTATGGGTTAGAAATGCACCTGTCATAACATATATGATTCAAGTATCTTCTTAATGTAAATCTAGGAGTTGGCAAAATTATGGTGGATTTGACCGAACTAATCAATCAAAAGCAAGACAAATGGCCACACTGTGATTATACAGACTCAGTAATTTTGTAAATTATCTTCCAAAAAAACAATGTCTATAGTTTTGTAGATTAAACTGGAAGTACCTACCAATTATTGTTTTCTCAGTAGATCATAAAGGTACGTTCACATTTGGATGCATGTTCTTCATTGATGTACTTTTAGATAGCCTACTTTCGATGCCGGTACTGTAATTTCGTGGATACTGTATTACGTGGATATACAGTATCAGCACTCAGGTTCATGTCTATGAAGGGATACTTCCTGTAAATTTTAAATGTAAACATTCAATTGTGCATATGTTTGGAGAACAATAAACTGATTTTTAAAAAAAATAAAAACTCATTTTATATCAACTAATTATTGTTCTATTGAAACATCATTATCGTTTTCCAGATCCAGGAGAGAACTACACAGACTACGTAGCTACTAGATGGTACAGAGCTCCAGAGCTTCTGGTCGGTGATACGCTTTATGGTCCTCCAGTTGATGTTTGGGCAATAGGTATAATTATTATAAATCTATCATGGTACAATAATACAAATCAGTAATAATTAATTTTTCCTGAATTAATGATCAAGGGTTTAATGACAAGGGTCTTTATTACAGTGGTTCATGAAATAAATGTAATAAGGTTGATAGGATTGATAATAATTTATGAATATTATATCATTATCAACGTATTTTGAATACTGACATATATGATTATTCCTACTATACAAAACCTGAATCTAGAGTTCACTACAGTAATAATTGAGAGTACAGTTTAATACAGTACTCTTCAGTTTTACTGAAGTAATTGAGTTCAAAGTCATGAACATCATTAAACTCTTTTCTCTGAGATTGACGTAAGAAGGCCTTTCAAGAACGTAATATAGGTACTTCTTAAAAGGATAAGTCGAGGAATAAAATTTATTTCAAAATATATTATAATTACAAATGGTATAATATTGGTTATCGTATTTAAAATTATTCAATCCTATGCTTCCAAGGAAGAATAAATTATACATTAGGGTAATAAAATATAGAAAAATACAACAGAGAGTAAGAAACAGAAGGTTTGGACAATGGACTACTACTATTGAGTCATTTCGATTCAAGATCTAACACACCACAATACATCAATATAATAATCAATTAAATAAATTTTTATAGGTTGTGTATTTGCTGAGCTGGTCAGAGGAGAAGCACTGTGGCCAGGAAAATCGGATGTTGACCAGTTGTATCTCATTCGCAGAACATTAGGTAGGAACTATTTTCATATTTAAATATAGAACTAACTAAAATATAAGTCAGTTTTAACATACAACAAACTAATTATAATTTATTTTAATATTTGTTTTTATAGCCTATTATAATTTTTGAAGGCTATCATGCATATTCTAGATAAGAGTTTTTATCTTTGGTAAAATACCATTAAAGAAACAATATATTTATTTATTCAACAATATCTAATTTATATATTTTTTAAATCAATAAGAATATATAGTTCAAATAAAACTATATAGTTGTCCCTTGGCCTGGTGCTCAAGAACCACTTACTAGAAACGTTTTTGTCAGAAAGTCCTATGTCCGAACAGCTAACCATTTATTGATTCAATGATGCTAACATTGACTCAAATGTCAATGTTTCTAGTGAGTGGTTCTTGAGCACCAGGTCAAGGGACAACTAGTTTTATTCGAACTATAATACGGTACCGTCTACCGTTGGTATTCTATAAGGCTACTTTCATGTATTAAATAATAGCCTACACTTATAAGAATTTTTTTCAATTTTTTGAAGAAGCTTATTCACTTATTGAATTCAGTTCCTGTTTTAAATGTATGTAAATGATGTAAACTGCTGTAGACAAATAAAATCAGAGATAATGAAATAGATGTTGAAATAACTTAGAAGTTATGACAAATCACCATGAAGCATTGCAAATAAACTACCGCAACATTAGCCTAATGGAAGAAAATTTGAAGAGAGCATGTATAACAATGAAAATAGAAGGTATTTGAGAATGAAAATTATAGATTGCATGTCTGTGGCTTTTATATGCCGTATTAAGAATATTATTTAGTTTGCATGATGGTAAATGGAATCAGCTAAGCCTAGAACAAAATAGTCCGTGTTCAACATTAACTATATCCAGTATCCACATTATAAACATAATTTTATCAAGCGCACGCAACGTTTTAAACCATTAAAAAATGGTAGACTATAAGAAATAATGTATATAAGTAGCAAACTTACATCGTGGTCCTACGACAGTACAACAAATATTGGTTGTCTTGTTATATTAAATCACAAAAGAAAATTTTGATAGTGATAAATTCAATACCAATTTATTCTCAAGTTATAAAATTCATAAACATAGTATTCGATTTTTCGATCACTCCATGAATGAAGTTGGGAATTTTCTTGATCAATGCTATCCGCGTGATCTACTACAACTGTGCTTCTTCTATATATAATAAGCAAAATTCTACAGCAAATAATATAACTCATAATAAATCGATTATAGTAAAACTAAATTACCGTATGAAGAATAATACTGTTGAATTGAAATACGCTTTATTCTGTTCCTATTACTATGAGTAATATTTACTAATATACAGTATACTACTCGTATATTTATTTATTTATCAAGTATATTTTAATAAGATTGAATATTATGGACTACGCTGAACGGTTGGCGCAATCAAGTCGTTTACAACTCAAGATGTCACACTAAATAATAGCCTCTTGAATTTTATTTCAAGAACTTCATCTATATCTCTTGCAATTCACTATGAAATCATTCAAATGAAATAAATGAACGGTAATGAAACAACACAAAATGAATCAATAGTATGAAATTAATCATTAGTAATTCGGGTGTCTCGAATTACAAAGTTTTATTACAAAGAATTACAAAGTAATAGATGTATTATTTTAATTTTCAGGCGATTTAATCCCGAGACACATGCAAATATTCAAGTCCAATGAGTTTTTCGCTGGCATAACTCTTCCTACACCTGACACACAAGAACCACTGACGGAGAAACTGCCCAATTATGTGCTCGGAGACCCAAATGTGTTGGACTTCTTGAAGGTTAGTTCTTGAAATTATAAAATTCTACAGCTAGGCCTATAGAATATCTGATTTCATGATGGGAAGTGTGATTCCAAAAAAGAAGCGATGCAAAAATGAAGACGATTGAACTGAAATGATACTAAAATCAAGTGGAGAGAAACTTTGATATATTTTTAGAAAAAGAAGTTTGTGTTAATAGCTTACATTAATTATGCACATGGAAAAAGGCAAATGACAATCTCATCTGGAGATGACTATGCCATCTCCAAAAATCATGCTGAAATAATATCAAGTATTTCTAGTGGAATTAGTTCACATCTTCAAAGATAATGAAGATTTCACACACAGATAGAAGAAAATTGCACCTAATTAGACTATATTCAATTCATTTATTGATACAAGCACAAATCATTAAAATATGATTTGGAGAGAAACAACAGGCTCAGCCCAAAACTGTTTCTCCCGAATTTTGTTTAAAACCTTATTCAAAAATATAAGGTCAAGTTTCCAGAAAAATTGCCAGTTCAAAAATGTGTACGGTACTTGAAAATTTTGAATTTACAGAGATTTGATAAGAAATTAAGTGAACCAATGCACTCAATATAATTGATTAATGGGCGTTATAGAAAGTTTTTCCATCCTAAATTTTTCTATCTCTTAGTTGGAGTAAAAATATCAATTTTTAATAATGTGACTATTCTATTGTTTACAGAAATGCTTGGAGAAAGAGCCTGGAAATAGATGGACATGTGATGAACTACTGAAACATCCCTACTTTGAAAACTACCACTTTAAAATTCCAGAAAAGGAGCTGGAGGAGTTTGAAAAACTGAGGAAGCTGAGAGACCGTTCAAGGGTAAAGACATTTTCAGAGCTTATGGATAAACTTCCTGTTGGATCAATGTAGGAGTAAAAGTTCTTCAATTTTTCGAAATATTTCCAGTACAAATTAAATAATCCCCTAGAGTCGAGTGATTGGAGAGAATTTATTTATATTAAAAATCATTATTATTGATAATTACTGTATTTAAATGAGAATTTTTGCTGATTATCCTAAGAAAAACAAGTAATTTTGGACAATATATTATTCTCAGTATCCACAGCTATAAAAAATTCGAAGTTGTAAAGTGTGCATTCCTTTTCCATATGTTGGACATTTTAAAGGATTAATAAGTTTAATATGTAAAGGGTTTGCAATGATTCTTTGTCGTTCTATAAACTATGCAGATACAGATACTTCGTTTAAATAATATAATGGGATTACTGAATTTCTTTCGATAAATTTATGCCAAGAAATAAGAACTTCATCATTAAATTTCAATTATTATTGTGTTCAATTAATGTAAAAAAATAACTACAGAAAATAGAACTATACTATATCTTGTAGATTAAAATATTGAATTTAAATTGATAGGCTAGACACATAGTTAAGTTTCTAAAATGATTTTTATCAATTTTATCAATGAAATATTTTTAAACTCTAATAAAATTGCTTTCTATTTTTATAATTTGATAAAAAAAATAGAATCATGAATTAAAGTTAGTAACGATGATTTTTCCATCAATGACATTCTAAAAACTGAAATTAAAACGTCCAGTTGAGGAGGATATGGAAATATTACATTAATAGAATTACGATCACATTAGAATCGGCTTCACATCATTCATTAATCTATCCAACTCAAATTTGCTGATATTAAATAATTCTATCTCACATCTGAATTGAAATTTAGTTTTAGGGAGGCCTTTATATATTTTCACCATCCAATATTCTACAATAAGTTTAAATGAGAATTTGCAACGCAAGAATAATACAATAATTAAATTATCTACTATAACAAAGCAAATCAACTCGTCCCTAAAAATTAATAGTTATAATACAGTACTGTAATTATATAAGACATAATTAATAATTGTTGCACACTATAATACCGGGTCTTTCTTCTGCCAAGTTTTCAAATTATTTTTCAAAAATTATCCACTAAAGGTAGTTTTTGCAACATTAAAAGTATTGAAAATATAGTAATGCAAATCTCTAGAATTTCTGCAAATAATACAAACATTGTTCAACTTCAACTTTGAATAAGCCTATTGTAGTTGATCAGAATTTGCAATGTGTAGTTTATCAACTTTCAAATAAAGTTTATGTTGTAATCTTTCAATGTATACGACACTCACGAATAAATTTTCATCAGATTCATGAGTTTTTGCTTTTACTTTATAGAGCCCCTCCACTCTCCTTTATTATTTTGTAGCACACAATTGTTGAAAATAAATACAGATACACAGATACCAGTAACAAAGTCTATTACAACAAATTACTTTTTACAAAATTCTATAATTTTTCAATAAAAGCATGAAATAAAATCTTTATAATTTTGGACTACCATCAAGGTGGATTGTGGCAAAGGAGAGCTCGGATAATGCATATTTTAGCTATATCAGGTCTATCGGTAATCAGGAATTCGATAACAATTGGAATTAGAAATTAGTAGCCACCAGGTCTATTGATACTGCGGGATAAAAATAGTTGAACAACGTGGAAAATAGGGGTTGAACATCTATAAAGCTACTATTAGCCATCTATATAGCCTACTGTAGGTGAAAATTTCACAAATGAATTGCTGTTTACTAGTAAGATAATAAACTTCGTAGTAAACTAATAATATTTGATCATGTCTAGCCGTGACATAGGCCCAACTCCACGAATTACAGCCGCTAATTCATAACACGCACACACAGAAACTGTTTAATATAACATTTACCATCACATTCCAATTCATTAATCTGCAAGAAATAAGGGAAGTTAATGACTTCAAATTGAATTGATTTTGGGGATTCAAGTACGATTGTACAGAGCTGAGGCTTGTCGTCCACTGCAACCGTTTTCGTCCGAATTGCCGGCCATTTGATTCAATCTTCCATACGGAAGCAGCTGAACAAACGAATTCGGGCAAAAACGGTTCCAATTGCCGACGAGTATACAGTAGACAGTGCCATGAATAGGAACTTGGTAAATTAGGTACTGATGTTGGCTAAAATCCTCAATTTGAATACTTACACTAAAGAGTTTGCTCTTTACTTATCATGTGAGTGAATTAAAAAGGTTTTAGAATAAAGACTTCATCTTATAAAGTTGAGGAATAGAAAACAGATACAGTAATCTTTTATCTTTTCATTGGAGTTTTATTTTTTTTGTAAAGAGGTGGGTGGTATTGTAATACTGTACAAAACCATGATGAATTTCAAGACTCAAATAAAATGTAACAGTGACTACTCTATGTAAAAACTGTATTATGAATACGATAATGACAACTTTCATCCATATTATTGATAATAATTATTGATGAATGGTCTATCTATACATTAGAAAAATATCAACACAATAATTAAAACCTTGATCACACGTAGCTAGTTACTTAAGGCGTTAAACTAGCAGCTTGTAAAAAGCGCAAAACTAGCTTTATGTGACAAGGTTATTAGTGTTAGAAGTGCTAGTAAAGTCACCAGCGATAATAACATTAGATTAGGTCACATAGAGCTAATTTTGCGCTTTTGATCGCTACTAGTTTAAAGCTGCGAGTAACTAGCCACGTGAGCTCAGGTTTAGGTCTGACTCTATAAATCTATCTAGATTTTGTCCACAAAAATTAAGTTCCAAAAAATCAGTTCATGGGGAGTGTATTTAAGTTTCTGCGATAGATTTATCGTCATATTTATGCCTATCATACAGCAACATCTTTCAAGAGAAATAATAACTACACTTTCAATCCCAATGTCTATACTTGATCGATTTTCATGTGCAGTACAGCATGCGGCCAATGCTCAAGTATATACAGCAAGCTTGAATCGCATACTACATCGACCAAATATGTGGACATGAAGAATATTTTCAAAAGTGCGCTCAATTTGATAATACTGTCAAATTGAAAACTTTACCATCTTTGAAAAGCTAGTTGACTCTTTTGCAATAATTCCTACACTTTGAAAGAGTGTTTTGAAAGTACGCTCATTTGTTTTACTTTCAGAATTCAAGTTACAGTACAGTGTTGCCAGCTACTCTGCTGCCTCAGCTGGCGAGTAATGGTCCCAGTCCAGAGTACAGCCGCAACCTCCAACCTCAACACACCATGCATGGACGCACCCCGCAGCAGGCGTTCGAACACCTTCCAGACATATGACACATACCACGGTAAATGGAAGGCCATCACCACTGCTGTGACGTCACATTCACCCTCCAATCGACTAATTTCAACGTGAACTGATAGACCGCTGCAACGCTCAAAGTGTTACTTATACACCACCAAGCAAATTTCGTAAGCGTACACTAGAACGTATCACCACAGACTAGGTAAACTCTTGTTTGTGGTATCACCTTCCTGGGAAACTCAACACTGATTTCTCACACAAGTGGTAATCGTATCAGAACACTCGACAACTGAAATCAAACTACTTCTATTCAGAATTATTATTTAGAAGTATAAATTATTACTTCGATAGAGTTACTTTCTGAAGTGATGAACACTAGAAAGATTCAACTAAAATGAGCAATAGACAGATTCAACTAAAAGCGAGTGAGTTCCTGCCAAAGAATGGAATAATATTTTGAGACAAAATGAAAAGTTAATTGTCTTTGTTTCTATTGAAACACAACTTATCAATCAATCTATCCAGGTTTGAAAATTGTTTCAAAGTTAGAAGAGATTTTTCATCAATAATGATTCTTTGGGACATCCTCAAGATAATGGATTCACTAGTAATCCATTAATATCACTTTGATTTATATTTCTAACAAAAATAAAGCAGATGAAACATAATCAAATTCAATTAATATTGAGAAATATTAATTGAAAGTAGCAATCTTGTCCAGAAAATAGTCTTGTCCAGTAATTATTTCAGGAATACAGAATTCATAATAAAGTAGCATTTTATAATAAAGTGGTGGTTAATCAAACGCCTGATTTCTTGTGATACTTATGAAATCAATTATTAGTGACTCCTTACTAGCTTTTTTACCACTAATCATGACCTAATACACTGAAGTTCATTCACAAAAATTCATTTTCCATCAACTCCACACCAGAAACATAACTTAAGAAAGATGAAAGCTCTCGACTTGAGATCTGCTTTTTTAACCGAAGACACTGGTAGTTCAGGCTTCTGAATAATCTCAATACATTTATAACGAACTAGTTCATATTACCAGCTTCACAGTTCAATCATTGACTTTATGGATTTAAAAGGATATTTAAGAACAGAATTATAGTAACAGAACATACATCTTAGTCTTAAAATGTATTGAGATGAGATCTCTGTTGTCTGAACACGAATTTGTCATTATCATTATAAAGTAGTTTAGTTGAAAAAGTAAAATCAAAATTATTCGTTATGATTAAGTACAAGTTATTAACTATATTTTTATGTAAAGATTTGTAACATATTGTCAATATTGTTATTAGTTTGGTTAAATAGAATCATTGCTATTGAAAATTACAGATCTATCGTTTGTTTTGTTGTGAAATTTTGAATGTGAGTAATAATTATTTTGTGAATATTGTAAATAAAAATGGATTATTTATAAAAATATGTGTTCAATTTAGTTTCCCCTATATAATTATTATGACTGTCTATTGGAATCATCCATGTAAAGTTAGATTTCAAATACAGACAAGGAATCTCTGTTAGATCAAAAATAATAATTCAGATGGAGAGCTCAATGCCACAGCGAAATCAATGTTATTGAGCCTATTAATAGGCCGAATGCCTGCCGAATATTGCCTGCATGGATGGAAATGGAATTCTACATTAAATAGAATATTTATGTCTCAAATGTGAATATAGAAGTCAAGGTGAATGGTTCGTTCTCCAGTAACCTTGAAGCAGAATACTAAACAGTTAAGAAGAAAGTTGATACTTTCCCACGATTTTAGTAAACAAGCCTTTCATTATTTCAATACTACGGTTTCTCTCGTGAGAGGCCCTTTCAGAGGGAGTAATATATTAATGGAAAGTATAAACTTCATGGCTACAAGAAGCTTAACAAACAGTTTCAAGTGGAGTCTGAACCATGAAGAGAATGTAGGAGCTACAAAAGGACTGAGTTGATTAATGAATGATATTAACACTAATAGTAGAGATTTTCCTTTCATGAGGGGGAAATTGTATTTTTATGAGTGAATGCAGATTAGAACAGTAGCCTACTAGTGGCGAAGCGTGGTATACTTATTTGGTCATCGCCGAGTATATTTCTTATAGGGAAATAAAGGAAATATACCCGGCGATGACCAAATAAGTATACCACGGTAGCCTACAGTAACCAACTCAAACAACAAAACTTCAAATTGATTTTAAATAAATTGGGAGATTTTTTATATAATTAAAATGAATTTGGATGAATGAATGCTAATTAACTAATCACATTTAATTGTATATGATCAAAGAGCAGTCAACTTGAAAAACAGAAGTTGAAATCAAGTTTCAATATATTATAATAATGAGAGGCCCAAAATAGTACGATACAAAATGGTCAAAAATTCTTATATTTTCATAACCTTTTTCTATAAACAATCGAACCAATACTACAAATATTCGAACAAGTTTCTAATGAAATATTGATAGCATTACACTTTGCTAAGAACAAGTCCACTATCGATTCACTCGAAGCTTTCAGAGTCTCTATGTCACATATGTTACGGTTATTACTTTCCATCCTGCTATCGAAACTACACAAGTACGTCCAATTCGCATTCAATTTTGTTGCCATATCCTTTGACACCAAACCACAATTGCATGAAGAGGATTCTTCATCTTTCCATGCATGGTTGTGAACAGAGTCCGACCAAAGTGGCAGTCTACCTCCAGAAGCATCTACTAGAGCTTTCAATAGCCATTCCCATCTTATATTTTTGAATCGTTTACGGCCCAATTCCTACAAAGAAATTCATTGCTTGAATCATTGAAGAGATGTGCAGTTATTAAGCGACACATACACTTGAAAGCATTGCACGCCATTTTTATATTGGATTTTATATATCTATATAGATATAAAAACCAATATAAAAAATGGCACGACGTGCAATACTCGTGTTTGAGTCGCTTTAGGGCTCAAGTATACAAGGCGGCATTACCGCAACGTCAATTTTTCTGTTCACGCGACTATGACGCCGGACCAATAACAAAAAACTGTGACGATCTGTGATTGGTCCGTGGTCATTGACGCATGCGCTAAAAATTTGACGCCGCGTCAATGCCGCCTCGTATTCATGGGCCCTCTAGGATAAGTTTTGTGATGTAATGAATAAACTATGTCCAGTAACATGCACAATTACCAGCTAAGCCCAATCTCCAATTGACAATGGTATTTCTTATCAGAAATCGAAGATGACTTAAATCCACTTTTATGCAATATGAGTGAGAAGCACGCTATTTTCATAAAAACTGAGATACTACAGATTTGCAACACAATTTTCGTTTTATTCAGAGCATTAGGTTGTAGTGAGTTCGGTCTCATGATATTGATTTAATTGCATTAGAAGTTTTATAAAAATGTCTCCTATATTAATAACAGGATTATTGATGCAGATACAGGTCAAATAGAATGAACAGATAAAAAATAGGATGACTACAATAATCAAATTTGAGGGATGAATTAATTATAAAGGTTTTTAATTTATATATATTGAAATTTACTTTGAATTGAAGTGATGTTTTGATGTTTAAAATACAGTTACGACTCACACGGCGCACAACGTACATTCCTTTTGCCACGAATAAATTATGGAAAGTGTTTTATATGTTTTACAAAATAATTATTGAATAATACATTTTTATTTTGTAATTTAAATTCAAGTATGCACAATTTTATTTTCTAATTCAAATTTAGGTATGATTTTTTTTACAATCATTGATTCTTTCTTCTCTTTCTCATTGTATTGCGAATTGTTATTCAAATAATGTTTGTAAAATGGCAAATAAAATATTTCATTCATTCATGTATTTCTAGCAAACAGATTCCATTCTATCATCAGTTAAGGAATGGGAGCTCTTTCCCGATTCTCTGATACGTAAACAAGTCAATTACAAAGTGAAAACTTGTTAGTTCGACCATGTTTGATAAATATTCAAAAAATGTAGAGATTTATGGCACAAGTGGTAGAGGCTTGTATCAACTACTTAACAAGATTCTCAATAGTTTCAGAAGAAAAAAAATATATAAATAGGAAAGTGAGCATGTAAAACGACAGGGTAGCCGATATACCAAATTAGAATGAAGAGCTTCATCGTAAATTACTGGAATTTTAAATTGTCGAGCTCTGTCAACAGTTCTATCCTGTTTAAATTTTACCAAGTTCATCAAATTTTACCACGAATAGACCTTAGAGCTCTATTCGTGCTTGTTTAAAAACACAAACATTTTATTTGAAACATAGAGCTTACCTGAATTTGCATCCACAGAGAAATTTCAAAGCAACCAGCACCAGGACAAATAAATGGAGATGATGAGAGATTCTGAAGAGTTTTGAGTGCTTGTTCAACAACAACCTGTAAAAACAAAATTAATAAAACGAATCAATAAAAATTGTGTAAAGGAAAATTTAATGATGATGCTTATCATATTATTAGAAAGTTCCGCGATCTTGGAAATCATTCCTGACTTCTTATTGTGCTCGGTTCGATTTCGTTTTAGAGTAACCACATTCCCGTAACGAAATTTCTCTTCAGAAAGACTTTGATCCAACGGCAAAAGTAAAGAGGAAATGCAAACGTAAAGTAAAGATCCAACGGTAAAAAGAGGATTCAACCAATATAGAGTAGTCTCTTCTAATCTCGTAAATTGTTTTAAATTTTCTGATTTAGCAAAGTGCGATGTATTTCTTTTTTGTACTGTAAATGTTTATAATAAGCTAATGTTAACGTCAATACGGCTTGTTCAAATTATTAAAAGTAAAATCTTTTTTAGCTCTTTGTGAGCTTTTCTATGTATGAAATTAATTATAAATAAATAAACTATTAATAAATAGATATGGGAATTATTTCAAATCATGAATAATTGAAAGAGAAGAAATCTGAAAATGAACCTTATAAAAATGAAACTGAATAGAAGACAATTGAAAAGAGCGATAGAAATGGCCAGGAAAAGAATTACCAAGAAAATTAAAGTAAATAGAAGAAAATTCAATTCAAACAGAATGGGCATGCTATTATTTTGTGAGATAAGTGCATAGTGACAAATCATAGATTGATAAATTTATAAAACCACTATTATTTCAAAAGAAAGGAAATTCGATGATATTTCGACAGCTTTCAAAACCTTCAGGACTACTCCAAGAATGGTGCAACACCGGTGTAGGCTATGGTGGTACAGTGTCTATAATGGACGAATTAGTTCAAATTGTATTGACCTTCAACTGCGTGCCAAGATAAGGAGGTGCTTGAAGTAACAACGTTCCCATATTGGATTCATTCTTCATCAACAAGTACCGGCGGTCTCCAGAGTCAATGCAATCCAAGCCAGCAATTACTCCAGACAAATCGTCGATGTTTTCTGATACGACTTGTCTCAAATCACTGATCGGAAATGCATGCGCTGCACTTTCAACATGTTTTGCCAACTCAGTTCCCATTCGATGAATAACAATCACAGATTTTCGTCTCAGATATAATGTAACATCACTATTCACCACTTTCTGACAAGCGATTATTTTCACGCCAGATGCGATTGCTTGTTCAAGAATTTGGAAAATATTTCTCTTTCTGAAAGCGTTTCTAATCTGTTTATCATGTTGGCTACTAGCATTGTCCTCTTCATCGAAAATCAACGGTGTAGTGAAAAGAAGAATTTTTACTTTTGAATTTGTCAGTTTAGCGACAATATCACAAATCCAATCGTCTTCGTAGTCCACAAGCTGATATAAAAGTCCCGAATAGTATTTGAAAGTTTCTTGTCCTTCCACAAACTTAATAAGAACCCTTTCCATTGTCATGTGTTCATCATCCAAGGAATAAAGAAACGACTTAACTATTATGGTGCTCAATTCCTTTATGGACTTTTTACCAAGCCGATAAGTGAGCTTTGATGTTAAAACTGTTTGCACTACTGCCATAAAATCTGTGACAGAATCGTAATTAACAGGTATTTTCATCCTGCATGAATTACAAATTGAAGAAGAGCTCTCCATCAAGAAATTCAGAAGCTCCTCTCGGTTAACTAACAATTTAGTTCTTTCAAATTCCAAAGCATTTTCTAAAATAGATGTTACAAGCACACCAACATATAATCCAAAGTCGTCCTGGTTCTTCATAATATTTATTAAAAGCTGAATCAACGGGTTATTGAACTGATCAGAGAATTTTGTTAGCTGTGATGATGAAGAGCCAAGCTGGACATAGCCACCTCCTGTCACAAATAAGTTCAAATTTCCACTAGCACCAATGAGAGATGAAATCATTTTCTTGAATTCTCTCAACTCGTTGATGAAATGAACGTCGCTGATCTCAAGAATTTCCAATTTTTCATTTTGATCCTGCATTTTGATGCTTTTATCTGGAAGATCATTGTATATATTTAACATTCATTCATACAATCGATAGTTATCGACTATAGGTGATAGTTGACGATACAGCAGATTTTAACCCAAATTCTGGCTGACATAATATTGGTAGAATATTTGAAATTGAAAATCAAGGGTTATCCATCGCTAAGAGAACAAACGTTGAATGATAATGACATTGACTCAAACAACTCAATGGAAACTTGTTTTGGTAGAAAACTTAAATACAGTACCTTTAATGGCGCGGTTTCACGATACCAGTAGACGTGTAGGTTACTGGCAGGCAGGTTGGTCATATGATATTCCACTCTATACAAACAAATAGGGCAATGCACACTGACTGGTGTGCATTGCCCTATTTGTTTGTATAGAGTGGAAGATCATATGACCAACCTGCCTGCCAGTAACCTACACGTCTACTGGTATCGTGAAACCGCGCCATAAGATGATTTTCAAGATAAAAGCTTACCTACTGATTCATGAAAATAAGAGTTGGCAATGTCATACAATGTCAACATCAGGAATTTACTCTTCCTGTTTAATAAATGAACTACGTAATAGAAGAGAAAATTTAGACTGAGATATGCTTTCTGTAGAGCAGACTTAGCAGAGTGTTGAAAATATTGAATAGACGTCTAGTATTTATTATTTATCAATTCAACAAAAAAAATGGATTTTGGAATACAAAACGATCTATTCAAATTGTTTATCGTAAATAAAAGAAGAACTCATAATCAAAGAATTAAGATCACGCAATTTCAGACAATCTTTTCTTGCAATATAAAAAGTCAAATTAATCAAATAAATGCTTTAAGAAATATTCTGTCTCTATACATATTGTAATTATGTGAAAACATAAATTTGATAGTAGCCTACATAGCTGATATAAATTAAAAATTTTCTTACCAAGTTTAGTTGGCTTCAAACGACTAGTATCGTGGATCTAAAAGTTTTTACCCAATCCTTGGAATTATTCCTCTTTAGAGGGAAACTCTGAAGGTATGAGTTTACTCTTAATGTAATTGAAAAGCTGAAAAGAAAAAAATTAATTTACTGGAGACATTTATAGAGTAGCATATAAAAACTGGTGCAACTTGAAAAATAGATTCCAATCGATTCTAGACTCAATTCATTATTCGGATTAGCCTGCATACGTACCATGAACAATAAAAATTACATCCAAACACAAACCTGTGATCAATTTATTATTCAGATTATATGCCATGAACAATCTAAATAATAATAATTAGCATATTGTAGGAGTGGATCACATTGAATGATGTTTGCAGCTCAGAAATTCAATACAGAAATATTATTCAACTCAGAAAGAGTTCAGAAATTCAATACATATGTACTAGTATCTCAATATTTTAATGTTGAGATAATTTTAAAATATCAAATCATTGCTGCTTTGAACAAATTAGATTATTTAAGCCAGTGCCACATGGGCTGTTATCAATTTCCTAACAAATGAGCAAGATTAATTATTGTTAGTCACAATAAAAACTCTACTGGAAATTCAAATATAAAAAAAAAATTAATTATCCTTTCTGAGTTACCGAGGTGGATATGGAATCACCAAACAAATCCAACATTATTTTAATCAGTTTTATTTGCAAAAATAATTTAATTTAGAAAATGTGTATAAGTTGGGCAATTATTTATTGATGAGACTAATTTAAACAATTATTGAAATAACTACTTACCATTATAGGTGGTATACGTTGTATTTTCTCACGCGCTTCTTCTGGAGTGCTGGTATCACCTAGATTTGCCCAGGCATAATGCATGTACGCAATTCCCGGAACAAAAACTATAAGAGGCAGGTGATCGACCAATTTCTCTACAATAACTTTTCTATTCATAATGATTCCAGCACACATGGAATTCATAACAGTCCGGTAATAATCGAAGATCAAGTATCTGAAAAATATAATATGAATTTGAAACAATTTGCATTACTTTTCCATACAGATTGAAGAACCAAGCAGTCAATGCTATCCAAAATATTACAATATAGTAAGTCAACTTGTACAACTAAAAAATAAAACATTCCAACTAAAAAACCTTGTAAGAAAAGAAATGAAATAAAAATACATATCAAGTAGAAGGTTTAAATACTTGTTTAACTACATAGACTACTCAATTACAACATAATTATTTCGTTTATGGCTGAAATGATAATTTCAAATTCCAAGGTAATTATTTATAAACTAATTTATTTCTTCAGTTCTTCAGTTGATTCTTCACTAGCATTAGCCACAAAGTAGAAAGGAAATCTTTCTTGTCTGTGCATTAGCATAGATAAGTTACTGGATTAAGTAGTGGTAGGCCCTACTATAATTTATGCACTTGATAATTGCTCCTGTGATTATGATTGATAAATTAACGCAGTTATTCACTAAAATGAGAGAGGTATTTCTCGAAAATCTTATTTAACAGCACTTTAACATCTTAAATATTATAATCTACTGAAACAACTAGGCGTAATGACTGTGTAAACTCAATTTTACACGAAAAATCAATTTTGCTACGCTGAAGAAATAACATTAACTAATAACTTACAGATTTAAGTCTGGTGACCAAAATAGTTGCAATCGTTTTTAGAGGGCAAAAAGATTTCTGAATAATTAATCATTTATATAATTACACAATATCACATAACTAACCTCAAAGCAAAAAGGAGATTGTAGGATCTGGTTTACTGTTATAGTGTGTAGTGTGTGACGACGAGACGAGATTACGACAGGATTCGACTTGACACGAACTGAACGGGTCCGCGCCGACCACTGACAATGACAAACACTACCAACGACAATATCTGCTGCAAAATGTAAATCCGACAATCTGGTACTGTAATCACATTGGTTGTCTCACTTTTGATTGATTAGCTCAGTCAAATCCGTCATATTTTGCCTAAAGCTGGGTTTACCGGTTTACACCAAAGTCAGTTTACAAAGATTATATGACCAACCTGCCTGCCAGTAACCTACACGTCTACTGGTATCGTGAATCCGCGCCATAACAGTGTGATGGATAATTTTTTCCAGTCACCATCAATATTTTGCGTTCTGTTAAGAGAACAGAGGTGAACTTGAAACTTTTCACTCATTTTCAAACTTTCTTTCAAAGAGAAATGCCAATAAAAATCATTTTTCAAGAATGAAATCAAACTGTGATTTGATACAAAATTTAAAACTGTAAATTAATTGAAACATATAATTATTTTTCCATATTTAATATCTAGCCGGTTTGGCTAACATTGCAATAGTTGAATGCTACTCTACAAAAGGTGTCTGGTGAACAAGTGGTTAGATCGCTTGCACGGCCATTGAGAGGTACGGGGTCCGATTCCCTGTCCTTTGTATTTTGGGCTCAACCTTTTGTACTGTGGCACTCATTGAATCTCCTCTTGCAATTTAGTTCTGTTGTCAATGTTTGCTGTTGCAGAAGTTGTCAGAGCTGTTAATAAAGATTTTTATTTCTTTGGATTTTATTTTGTTTCTCTAATTATTTAACCCTGTGTTTGAACAGTCCCAGCGTGAAACAAAGAAGATATTAAAGTGAACAGACCTTCATCAAAAAAGGTCTTTTAACCATTTTTTTTTCAACCAAATACAGTGATAGAATAACGGGAATTTTTGAAAAACAAAAGTGTGCAGGAAAAATGATTTTATTTTTAATAATAATCAATACATCAGTACTTGCCTTCATAAGAGGCGGATTACTGCATATACAAGTAGCTCAAGTTTTATTTTTGAGTACAAGATTTGAGTAATATGTGACAATTATTTTGTATTGAACTTTGCTTTTTCCCCTGAAAAAAAATAGTAATTTTAATCAAGATCGCAATCCGTCATCACGACACCCAGATTGATTTAGAAATGCTGCAAAGAGTTGATGCCAATCACCGTCAAAGGATGCAATAAACTATATTGCCCAAAATGGACTTCACTTGCCGGACATAATTTTGTTAAGTGTATGTAAAAAATGCTATATACAATAAGCAAAAGACAATATATACAAAAATGCTATAACAAGTATATATTTCAAACAAATAATATTTGAAGTACGTAGCTAATATAATCAATATTAATTTGTAACTGGAAAATAATATATTCATATTTATGACATTTTTTGTGATTATTTTAAAAACATCGATTCCCTAAAATGACCCTGTACTTTGTGTAGGTACGTGCAGTAGTATCAAGGAATAAACTGATTTTTCTATAATCCTAAGAAGATATTTTAGGGGTTCTTTGGCAAAAGCCTCTAACTTCATCCCATTTGACCGGTAGGCTATAAATATTGAGAATCAAGAATACAATAACACTGACAATAATTCAACAATACATTTCAAAACCCTGTTTCTTACATTATCCAATAAATTATGGCACAATTAAGTGACAATTTCCAAAATCAGGTACCTGAATAATCAAGTAGCGATATTGAGGTAGAAAAACTACCTTTATGGCCTTAAAAAATACAATACCATAAATTTGAAATATTCAAGAGTCCACTGTGATTGAGCCCCTGAAAGCTCTTGGAACCAGATCTTTCACAATAATTGAAACCAGTCTATTCATACACAAAACATTCTTAAAATCTTTGAAAATAAAAATTGACCCAAATAAACTGTTGCACTTATGAAATTGCACAAATAAACTTATAATTTAGAAGAACAACGATATATATTCGTCTTCTTTACTGTTAAATAAATCCAAAATGTTAATATAATCTGGTAAGCAACAGAAACCGAGCGAAATGAATAAACAAAACATTACATCTTACATTTTAAGACATCTCAAATAGGACACAATATTCAATAGGAATCAATATAAGACAATTTATGAATACAATCTTTGTAATGCTAGAAACTAATGATTAAGAAATTCACAGCCTTCAAAAAAATAACTAAATAATATTTTGCCTTAGAGATCATTGAATTTAATTAATTTATCAATGGAATATTAATTGATTTGAAGTAGCAAACATAATATTATTCAACATATTCATAAAAAAAGGCCAATTCTTTCAAGACTTCCAATTCTTTCAATTGGAAGCTACGGTATCTATCCTACTATAGAAAATTCTCAATCAATACGCACGTAGGATACTTATCTAGGCAAATAACCTAGAATACTGGACGGCAGTTTATACATTTTATAAGGCTATAAGTCTAAAGTACTGTATATATTTTTATATACTATGCGAGTCACTTAGCTCTTAGCACTAAGCGTAGCACGTAGTAGTGTAGCCTTAGTCTAAGTGATTTGATAGAAAAACATTCTCTAACCTACTTTTGAAATGAAGAGATCTGTCCTGAGAAAAATTAATATTAATGCATAATTCATTTCAAACTAGTTTTTATAAAACAAAGCTGCCTTAAATTTTGTATTCGATAGCATATACTATTCTCTCTTTATGAAAATACAGTCTGAATGAATTTATTACTCATGTTAGTGGAGCGCTTTCGGACTCTGATGACGTACCGGTACATCATCAACACTGACATCGTCGACAACTAAAGCGCTTCCCGTGTTTATTATGGACGAAAAATCCGAATAAACGCCCCAAAAACGTGAGTAATAGTTCATTACAAAATTATCGTATTAACTACAAAATTGAAGACTGCTACGTCGTGTAAAAACAAGTTTAAGGTGAATTATAAACTATAGTCTGGCAACAGACAAAAGAACCTTCGCGCATCGTATCACTCAAGTGATACAGTATCACATAGTACCACTACTCTAGTGAGCGAGTGAGATAAACTGCTGCATTACATAACGTGCGCTCTCTCTGCGCAGTACAGTTCTTATTTTGGAGGCTCTTTTGTCTGTTGCCAAACTATAGCAGTTCGTCATGGAATGTCAATTTGAAGACTAGGCTAATACATACTTATTACATAAATGTAGGTCATCTCTTGACTCCTCCTATACACGAGCATTGTATAATTTGTTCGCAGAAAAAATATAGTATATAAGTTACTCGAACAAAAATAGGTATGCTCGAACTTGAATAGTATAACATAATTACACAAACATAATCTGACATAGTTCTTTACATACTTGATATAGGGATTCTGTATAAGCTACAAATCGCCAAAGCAGAAGTTTGTTACCTATGTCAAAATTATACCAGTCTAATATTTTGACTGTGATTAGACCACCAAAATGTGAAAACTTCTATGAAAGATTAGTTTGAAATTCTTAAGCGATCAAATTCTTTGTCCTTGAACTAGCTTTCTTATAACTAGCTAATTTTCAACTTGAACTAACGACATGCAGTCATTAATTTTTCACTTCATTTGAATGACAGCATGTCGGTAATTCAAGACAGTGAAAAATTGGGGTCACCTTCTGTATGACAATCCCCTTGTACGACACTTTCAAAATTGAGAAAACTACGTTTTACCCCTTGTACGACAAACCAGTTGTACGACACCAACAATTACGAAAACGTTCAACCTCAGAAATCCCTTGTACGACACCACCCCTTGTACGACAACTCTGTGCTGCATTCTAGCGGCATAGTTTATGAAGTCTAATATGAAGTAGATAATATATAATCTAATTTGATCTTCAATTTAAACACATAATATCTAACCTTAAAATTACAAGGCAAACCCAGATCATTGTGTTTTTATGCTTTTCACTGAAAGACAGTCAAGTGTATAAAGTAATGCCTGGGACAATGCAGCTTTGCCGCTAGCCTGCAGCACAGAGTTTTCGTACAAGTGGTTTCTAAGGTTGAATGATTTTGTTGGTGTCGTACGAGGGGTAAAATGTAGTTTTATCGCATTAGTGAAAAAAATTAAGATCAATTCATTCATTCATGATCCGACGAAAGCATTTTCGTTCCGCGCATGCGTCACGAGTCCAATGCTCTGATTGGTCCATGTCCATCGTTGTTGACAAATACTCGGCTTCCTTCTGTAAATTCAGATTCAGTGAGATTAGGCCTACAAAAGGAAGCCGAGCATTCATCAACAATGATGGACATGGACCAACCAGAGCATTGGGCTCGTGACACAAGCGCAGAACGAAAATTGAAAATTCTGACGTCGGATCATGTGTGAATGACCTTTAATCGAGCAATGAATTAGCTGCCCACAAAATTCTTTCAGCTAACCAAATTTTTCCATAATAATCTAAATGACGACCGTAAATAGAATGATGTTTTCTCCCCGCTTCACTCACATAAACCATCCTCACGTTTTCATAATTCTCAAATAGTTTGTTCAACTTTTCGTTGGCTTTCCGTATGTTGTTATTTATGAAAGACCAGTGAGGCCTATCGTACCTCACTGGCAAATCAACAATAACAAATTTTGATTTTCTATTGCGAGCGACTAGTCTCTCAACTGCGGAAAGGTAATTCTCGGTTTCACTTTTGGAAACATCTTCACTACCACACAGAATCACACTTACATCTACATTGTTCATATTGTTTTCCATGTAGTTCAAGCACTTGGCAGCTCGCCCTTCAAAGATCTTGACACTAACATTGAATTTTTCTGTTTTTTTGAGCTTGGTTTCAAGATGTTTGCCGTGATCGTCGGCGTAGACAACCATTCGCTTTTTACACGAAAAGCCTTCCAGCTCCACATCCTGCAAAAGAGGAAGGGATTTTACAGGTAGATTCTTCTTAATAAAATAATCAACTCATCTCAATTTCTTGAAAATAACTGTGTCTTTAATACACAAGACACACTGTGTCTTTAATATACATAAATATAAAAGTGAATTGACACTGGTTCATTCACTTACTCATTTATCAGTACAAAAAATCAAAAGAGCCAAGGACTTTGATATTTGGTAAGCATATAGGACCTCTAGAGTCTAGACACATAGCAATAACGGATTTGAGAAATTTCGCGAAGATACGCACAAAATCAACCTTTTCAATTTTTTATTGCTTTTCCTCACCTTTTTCATGAACAGCTCAAGAAATGAAGTAGTTAAATACTTGAAATGTAGTACAATACTATTACTTAAATACTTCATGTACTACATGAAATGTAGTTAAATACTTGGCAGTGCGTTTTGAAAAAGCCTCGTTAATGGTATAGGTAACAGCTAAATGTATTATTGATTGAAATGTATTAGTTGATTATTAAAAGTTTTATCGTTTTATATACAGAATGTATAGTATTACTATACACTCTCTGTAGTTTTATAGTGTCTCGTAATTCCCAACAATATGAAAGGGTTCTCATGAAAAAGTCCCCACAAAAACTTCCCAGAGATTTTATACCGAGATAAAGAGAGCATCATATTGCATATTTCTCTATTAATTTATTTACAATTATTTTGGTATTATGTATCAAAAAATTTGCTTCCATACAATAAAACAAAAATTTGCATAATGTTTGATTACCTATTGAGATATTTGACAAAATGCTATTTTTTAAATCAATATGGTTGTAACTGGATTATTTGATCGCTACATTCTGTATTTTTAGTGGAACTAATGGAGAACTGAATTTTGAAGAAAAATGTGTCCTATTATTTTGAACTGCTCCCACACTCACAAATTAGATATTGAAAAGAGTCAAAATTGACAAGAAATAGTTATTTGGATATTCAGAGTGGTTTCACTTATTTCAATCCTGATGCTTGATAATATTTTGGCGGTGCAAAGACAAAAGCACGTACAGCTGGATCATTTTGCTAAGGCACCAGGATTGGTTAATAGAACTCATTACAAAAGTGTATAAGAATTCATCCATTTGAATAAACGAAATTAATAAACTTACTCGGTAAGTTTATTATAATGCTTCGGGCACGCTTGCGCGGACGATCGCAAAGATACGGATGCAAGCAACGACCAGCCTCCCCAAATATGTATCACTCCGTTTGCTCGTACATAGCTTCGTCCAAATGATGGCCACACCAATACGGACGGCGACATTTATCATTTTATCATTGGCTCAGCTGATTTTCATCCGTATCTTTGCGATCGTCCGCGCAAGTGTGCCCGAAGCATTAGCCTTTTTAATATTAAAGAGGCTGTATCATAGTGGATGTGTTCATAATCATGCACTTTGAATATTATAGAAAGTTGTGAAGAAGAATTCTTTGTTAATGCAGGCGGAATAAACCAGGTAGGATATATTTTATAGTGTACTAAATCGAAAGCCTTTTCCAATTAATTAACAAGTAAATTGTACCAAATTGTTTTGAAATATCTGTGAAATTTATTTAGCGGTATAATTAGATAAATATAGGGCAAATTCAACTAACTTCGACATTCAACACAATAAATTAGTAAGTAAAAGTTGAATTTCACGATAAAAGTATTCCAGTACGGTAATGTTATCTTCAATTTAAACCCTTCCAAGTAGGCTCCTCTGCAATAAAAATAGCTCAAAAGTCAGTGCTTTTTTTAATGTTGATAGAGACTGACTATTGATTAAACATTAGCATCAATCTATTGTCAAATCATTCAAGTCTTTTGACCATTTACATAAAAATATAATTGAATTTAACCGCTGTAAAATTTCGTATTTTAACCCATGCAACGAATCAAGCTCCATAGAACGGCATCATCTTACAGCGGTCAAATTCAATTGAATTTTAGTTCAACTGATCACATATATTTTTCTTGTAATATCAAATTCCAATATTTAATAAGTGACAAAAACCAATATCTACTGGAGAACTGTGTTTTTTATAAAACATGCATAAAATACTATTGCAATTAGTAACAAAACAAAGTTTAGTACCAGCTGGTGATGATGTGCAATGTGTTGATTGTGAAACCCAGGAGATTTTCCGCCAGTCCTCAACAAGGTTCGGTGATTTCCAAGCGGTTGAATTTCTTCAGAATTGATGAGCGTTGATGGAGGAGATTCAGAAGTAGAAATTCTCTCAATTCTTCTGCGTTTCACCAACATTTCCTCTTCATTTTGGTCGACAGGTGTCCTCTTGCAAGCAAAAGATGTTTCCTTTTGTATGCTCTCACTATTTGCATGACATTTGGTGCCGGATGCGAATTGGTAGGCGTAGATAGAATTGTTTTCACTGTCAATATCCATTTTATCGTCAACAGAAATGTAATCAGCAGTGCAATTTTGCTTTTCAACAGCAATTGAAATTGAAGAATCCTGGATCCTGGTATCTGAGGTTGACTTGTTGGAATTTTTATTGAACTCGACACATATTTGAACTTTTGTTGTAGTACCAGTATTTGAGCAGTTTCTTGAATTTTGATTATTCTCATCACCATCCATTTCTACCTTCAAGTGAGTAGTATTGGTCGTATTTTCAGAATGTTTGTCATCTCCATTGGAACTTTCGGCAAGATTTGAATTGATGCAAACGTAAACATTTGATCTGGTATTTGATGGATGTCTTGAATTTTGCACTCTTATTTCAACATTCGAGTTGGAGGTATTGGTGATATCAGAATTTTTTTGATTTCCATTGACACTACCAGCAAAATTTGAATGATTGAGTGAATTTTGATCTCCAATCGTGAGTTCGACTAACGATTCATCATCTACTTCTACATCTTGTGTAGTATTTGTATGCAAGGATGATGATAGAGTTTCATTTTTTTCCTGCGAGGCTGATTCTACATTTTTACAAATATTACACTTGAAACATGTGCCGGCTTCAAGACACTTATAATGCACGCCTTGAGAGCCACAATCCACGCAAAGCAGAATTTTCCAGTTGGTCGATGACCTGCAAGATTTTATTGTGTAACTTCTTCCTTTGGGACAAATACATATTTTAGCATCACAATGTTGATAACGTTCTAAAAGTTCATGGAAGGCGTTGGGTACTATTTCCCATGATGCATCTTGCTCAGGAATAAAAATGCCATTATACTCAACGGCTTCAACAAATTCCTCTCTATTATTGCACAATGGACACTTGAGAGTGTAGCTTCCAAAACTGTAAGCCATACGCTGCAGACAACGTCTGTGGAAAACCCCATTCTTCTTGCAACATGGTGCCCAAATTACACTGTCCAGTTCAGCATTTTCTAAACAGATACTGCACATTAGATTCTGCATGCCAACTAGCACATCTTTTGGAATTTTTTGCTGGATACAATGTTTGGGGCAGAACGATTTGAATTGATCGAAGAACTGGTGTGACGAACCATTCTTGATTCCACAGGGCAAATGGAACACATCTCTGCATGTAGAACATTTTACTGTGGCACCTCCACGATGACAGATTGCACAGGACACTTTTTCTGATTTCTTCACAGCACTCTGAATGTCTTGAGGAAGAAAACCGAAAATTCCATCTTTGTCCCTGCCACGTTGAACCATGTCTGTTGAAAGCAGCAGACAGAAGTAGTGCACTGTGATTTGGCCACGTTTGTATACAGCTCCATAGATGAGTTCATCCGAATGGTTTTCTTTACAAACGAAACAGCACTGTTTAGCCGCGAATACTTCCAGCTTGGTCACCATCCTGCAAAAATGTAGAATGTTAAACTTATAAGATACTAATGTAACCCCTACTGCGCTCCAAGAACTATAATCAATATAATTATTATTCAATTGATAATCAATATAATAATAATAATAATTCCGTGTAACCTGGCTGGCTCAGGTCTGGTGTCAGAGTTTTCAGGTCACTCCTGATCAGTTCAGGGTCTCTGACGTGACTTAACGACTGTTTTTTAGGTAGCCGGGCCGACGGCTTAGCGTGTCCTCCGAAACACGAGGAGTGGCTCGAGCTAAAATCTCACGGTCTGGAATAGGTTATTTTTCAAGAATTCTGATTAAATTATTGATAATTTTGTTACCTATTTATTGGAATTTATATTATAATATCGCAGATTTAAAGAGGAAATACAAAGGAACAGATTAGAGCAGAAGTCTGTTGTACCTTGCCTTGACAGTCAGAAAAAATTTCTTATTTCAAAATAAATCGATTAACTTACAAAATATACATAGTTACTCGAAAACATAGTATGAAAATACAACAAAATTATCAATCATCATTGTTACATACATTCATGGAACAATTTTAGGTATTAATATAAATTTGTGATACAAATAAAATAGAATATACATGTTACAATAATTATAATGTTCTTAATTGAAAGTGTATGAAAATGTAAAAATAAAGGTGAGATGGTAGCTAATGAAGGGAATGAGTACAATAAGTAATTATACGAGAATGGTCTGCATGGGCTAGTGCCTGTGTGCAGACCAGTTACTAAATAATTATATTTTAAAGAAAGAAAAGACCTCTCTCTTTTTCTTGATTGATGCATTCAGAAGTAAATTTAAAAATTAAATAATGATTACTATTCAGTTATGAATTGGGAGATAATTAGTAGAGTAAATTACAGTGAACATTAACTATAAAGAGTGGTAAATATAGAATATAATGAAATATAAATGAATATGGAAAACATAGAATATACCAAGTATAATAATGGCTTTAAAGGACAAGAAGGTTGCTTTAGTTTGTCGTAATAATGCTTTCTGAATTATCTATTCCTAATTGACCTGGAAATTTATTCAGTTTTAATTTGAATGCGGATTTGAAATGTTGTGGAATTCTATTTGTTGTGCAAAGCGGCAAGTTGAGTTACGATATAGTACATGTGACATATGAAATTAATTCGTTTGTATGAAAGATCTCTGCATGGACATTGCCAAAACACAAGTGTTGAGAGCATATCTTGTATGGTGAATGTGTGTGATGGACTCAAGAATGTGCATATTTAAGCACAACGTATGTGCACAACGTCAGCACTGAAATCTCTTCAAAAAGCATGCTAGTCGAAAAACGAGGATTTTTAAAAACAGCTTTTAAAATGGCCTTTTGGACAATGAGAAGAGGATGAGGTACCGTCCTGAAAGCGCCACCCCATGCAACAATGACAAACTCCAAAATAGATTAAATATAGGAAAAGTATATTTGATCTTGGTCTCTCTCTCTCTCTCTTATCCAGAACGTCACTCATCAATCTAAAGGCAAAAATATATTTTCTAAGTTTCTTCTCCATATAATCAATATAAGGAAGTTATTACTTCAATTGAATAACAGTTACATGCAGCACTGTGAAGTTTCCACAACAGTGGACTTTCAAACTTGATCATGTTTGCGGAAGCGGTTGGTCCCAGTGGCAAAGGCGAGTCTAATCGGTGACATTAGATAATAGACAGCGCCTACCACTACCATTGTAACGGTGACTGGGTCCTCTAAATACAAGAGTTTATAAGCTTCAAAATCGCTTCCCGGTGGTTCGAACCCACCTAAAGCTGTAGGTCCATTAATATTTCATCATCATCCTTCCCATTACCCACGCACAATCTTAGAGCTTATGCGGGCATCATCCCTAGCACAAAAAAAAGCATAATCGTTTGCCGGACGTTAAGATATGGGCATTTTGTTCTCATGGTGTTCATTGACAGTGTAATATTTCAAAATGCCGGGCATAAATTGAAATAACTCGAAAACTTGTTGTTGCCCGCCATTTTTAAATATTTCGTCAGATAAGGTTGGTTTATTTTTTTACAGCAGACCTTCAGCTTGGCCTTGACCATGCCAAATTTCAAAAAAAATTAGTCAAACCATTCTGGAGAAAAAATTAATACTGAAAAAACAAGATGGCGACTAGGGGGGAAACGAAGCATTTTAAGACCCACGTTTACTGAAACTTTTTTCTTAATTTCAATGTCAGGAAATCGCTCAAGAAGTTTGTCGGTCTATTTTAGAAACACAATGGTTACATTAGATGTGAGGATTAGACAGAAAAGTACCTTTGCCAAATTTGAAGAACACTCCAGTGACATAGATTCGTCCAGTCCTTCGTTTTGAATTGTCACCAGCAACCTACATTGAATTTCTTTCTCATTGAACGAAAGAAGTTAACACTCGATACTATCAAACGAAGTTTTTTTCTTGATCACTGCTGTTGATCACAACTTCTGTTAGTTGGTTAACCTGTAAAACAACAACAAAAATAAAATAAACATGTTTATAACTAATACTGTTGTTAGTTATAAATATCGAAAACAACTACAATTATTAGCCTGTGTTCATAACTATGTATTAGAACTGATAACAAATGCAGTTGAAAGGTTGGTTCTCAGGTTATTTGGCACGTAAACACTTCTGGAAATCTCATTCAGTATTAAAACCGTTTCGGACGAGTCCCTAGTGTATGTCCCCATATTGCTTATTGTCAACGATTGAAATGAATAAATGAAAAGCATAACCTAACCAATAACTGTGGATATTCGTTAGGGCCTGGCCACGCTTCTATTAGGCTTGGCTTTGCTTACTCGCAAAAGTATATCTATATCGTATGGTATATAGATATACTATGCGAGTAAGCGAAGCATAGTAATGTGGCCAGGCCCTAACTGTTACACAGTCAGTAGCCTACTGGTGAAACGTATTTTATGAGAAAATGTTATAATTATGCATATAAGAAGTGTCACAAGTAAATCGTTCGAAACCTTCACTAAATTGCAGTACTAAATTATGTCTCCTATAGCTATAGGCCTACATGATTTTGTCTGCTAAGTTTTTCTCTTGCTCTATCCGTTAAAATGATGTATTAAATGAACATAAATGTAATCACATAGGTATTCAAAAAACGGCGATTATGCATGATGATTAGGAATGCCAGCAGATACTCAGCTGAATCTGGTTTAAAATTCAAACTTGCTTCTCATGCATTGCATAATTGCTTACATCAACCAGTAACTTCTTAAGTAGTGGAATAGCCGAATAGGGGACTTGGTATCAACTGCCATGCCAAACCTAACCTAACAAACCATCTCATCAGACATAGAATTCTCAATCTTAAATGGAAGATAATTATTTCTTATTCAATGCATAGTGGATTACAACTGCTTGGACGAGCTGAGTAGATGGGCTATCGATCGCTCGATAATATTTCAGATTCTCGACTTGCAAAGCCTCTCTTTAAATTGTTTTGCTTCAAAAACGTTGTTTGATATCATTAAAGAAACATTAACTTATTGGTTGTTAATTAGGGCTTGGCAAGGCAACCGCATTAAAATACACGTTAAAATGTGAAACACGCCGCAAAAGCATCATTGACACTTTTGTAAATATTTTTGCTATTGCTGTGCAAATGTATAGCTAGTACTTACAAAATCAAAGAGGAAACCGTTTTATCACCAAACAGATCATTCAAGATGAAGAAATACAAGTGAGAAGAAATGCAACATACAAAACCAATAGGTAGTGTAAATATGTCACATATTAATAATAACTAATTAACCTTCACGTGTCCAGTTAATAATTAACTATTGCCCTGTTTTGAATTGATTTAACATGACATGCCACAGAGCCACAGTCACAGAACAGCCACATGCCATGCCATCATGCGCCATCACAATCCCGCCAACAACAACGACTCTAACAACACTACCAACTGAAGAAAAACAGGCTGATCGGGTTTTGATGACTATTTTTGTGACAACCGATGAATATAGCAATCAATACTCGATATTTCAAAATTATTTTGAATCAATCGAATTTTTTCTACAAAGAATAAGAGATTCCAATATTAATCATAATATTAAAAGAATTATTATTTATGCCTCACTTACAGAACCGCGTCGACTTCAGGCGGCGACGTTCCCGTAAACCGACAAGGCTCGACAAGATTTTCCGATAGCGACATCCGAGACTGCTCTGAGGGCTATATTATAATTTATTATTAAGCTATCGTTATTATTATATAAATAGCTATTATTATACGCATAGTATTACAATTATTATAGGCGATGCGGCATTGACGCACAGGAGCGCCATTCAACCAAACTGCGGGCAAACACTACCAGCGATGAGAGGGGTATGGAATACACCCCCTGAAAAGGTGGTCCGGGGGTTTATGACTACTCTTTCCGCAGTCATATAATAAATGTGGTAGGGTTTTATAAAGAACAGGAATAAATAACTGTATCTAATTTCCAGTTTTACAAACTTTAGTTTGAATAGGGTTCTAAGAAAAATTTTGCAGTGAGCTTGTTTCTTTAGTTTAGCTTTGCAATTAAATACAGCTTGAACCTTTTGAAACTTGTAAAGGCCTTTGAAACTCCCAAAGCGTTTGAGAAAGGATTCAATAACCCTGGATTTTTTCGCTAACCCACCAATTTAATCAAGTGGTTTACATTATATTTCATTCTGCTCTTTAGATCTCAGAAAATTTACTACATGAGTTTATTTTTAAATTCAGCATTGGGCTGGGAATGCATTCAATTTAGTGTAATAGCATTTCTATTGTATTCATTTATTCAGTAATGTACACATAATACTAAATGAAAGGTATAGTAATAGTAGATAAGTAGATAGATCGTGTGAATTTCCATAGCGGCTAATAACCTACTAATAGGATTAATAGAGAGTACTGCCTGAATTATTTTTAATTTTGGTATGTCTTCCTCCATCATATTAATGTGTATAGTATGTCCCTATTACATTTTGACTGCTATGCTTCTTCCATTACTTTTCCTTTATTGTAATGTTAGAAATATTGTTATCACAATCAATTTCACTTTACTCTCAAAGAATTAATTAGTACTTGAGGGGTTTTCGCAGTGTTTGAGCAATTTTTATAATGATTCACTTCCATAAATATTATACCTGTGACCAAATTTTAAGCCATTGCTTGGAAATCTCATCGCCGTATCAATTTATTAGAGCTGTCAACAATGACCACTTTGGACAATAAAAATATAGGAGCAGCTTTGGGAAAATCATGAAGAGTAGTGTATATCAATTCAAATTTTTTTTCATATAAATAATTGTACTTGAGAGCTAAGTTAATTTGAGAAACATCTATCAATTAAGAATTATAATAGTATATAATTATTATATCGTATATAGTGTAGTAAGAAGAAAAAGAGGAAGAAGGATAAATCAACAAGAAAACGTAATTCCAGAACATCAAAAAAATATAATAAATAAAAAAAGATTATAAAGAAGAAGAAAAGTGAAAATCATGAAGGAAGAAAACTGAAGACCATTGTACGGTCGTTATGACTATAACATTATAATATAATGTTATTATTAATTCTATGAAAAACAAACAGTACTTGAAGAGCGTTGTCCGCTTTTCACAGAGCTACTAAAATACGAATAAATGGGCAAGGAAAGTCGTGTGTGAGTTTATCACGCCAGATGTTTTACAAACAGTTTGCAATTCCGTACCCAGACATACGTGTAAGTTTTTTATTTTTCTTCAAGTCCTTCGCTTCTCCTAGTAGACGTTTGAAGACAGGAGATAGATGTTCGTTGACATACACGTTCGATGGAGGTAATTTATTTCTGCATATTTCGGTGGTTTTTCTTTTTTCTTGAAGCGGAGATCAATTCCATTTTTTTTATCTGGAAAGGAATTCAGCCGCAATAGATGGTTGTCCTTTAAATTAGTGATTGGCATTCTATGAACTATTGGAAAATCTTCTTTCTTGAAATCCACGTTTATTGTTCTAGCTACCGCTTCCACGAAGCACATTATATTTCCTCCTTTGGTTTTGGAAATACTAAAAGCGTTTTCTGGTATACTTTTGAAGGACGTTAATTTCTTTCTCCAACTTATTCATCTGGAATTGAGGGGATAGGTTTTTCAAGATCCTGACATTTTTGTTTCAAATCATTTTTTTTTTAGTAAGAGTGTCAATATCAGTTATATAAGATCAGTCAATATCAGATAAATACAGATTCTCTGTCTGATTGGAGATTTAAATAAAATAAAAAAGTTGTTCCAACAGGGAATTATATTAAACCACAGAGAAGGAAGAATTCTTCCTTCTCTGTGATTAAACCAACATGCGATATTCAATTAGGTTTTATTAATGGTGAAATATGAGCGAATAAGCTATTGCACTGTCTGTCGAGGAGAATCGATGATAAAAAGAATGAGAATGAAGATTAAGATGAAAGAGGAGGAAGAGATAAATGGGAGAATTGAGAAAGAGAACTGACAAAAAGGAGTGTATTTGAATGAAGTATTTGAAAGGAGTATTTGAAATGTATTTGAAAGGAGTGTAGAGGAATGAGCAATAAGAACCAATGAAGACAAAGAAAAAGAAGAAAGAAGAGGCAGAATAAGGAGAAGGAGACTAGAGGAGGATTAGGAAGAGAGAGAGAGAGAAGGATTAATGGAGCAAATAAGAATTGATTTAAGAAAAGGAGAAAGGAAGAATAAGGAGAATGTATGAGGAGGAAGAGAAGAGGGAAAGGAGGAAGGTTCAAGATTCGACTACTTGTAGCCTAATACATCGCCTAGTATTATCACCCAATTGATATGATAAAATATAAGATTGAGGAAGTGTTGAAATCAATTTATATTATTTTTTTATGATTGATAGATGAAGATTAGAGATGGGGATTTCGGCAAGGCTGTGAAGTCAAGCTGTGCTTTACAACTTTTGTTTATTTTAAACTGTGAAGTGAGAGTCAATTTGATCTGCAGCGATAGATAGGCATCTTCGACCTCTACTAATAGGTACAATAGTAAGCCTATAGTATATTGAATAAATTTTAATATGACTGTCTTCGGGGTTTCACGTTGTTTAGTCCTCAACGCTTGAAAAAAATTCAAGGACAAGGTGCGATGTGTAAACTCCGGTTATTCTACAACACTCCTGGTCGGTGTTGGCGGAAATAAGTACTTATTCTCTTTGTTTGTAATCGCTGTTAGCACCAGAGAGATGAGAAAGGAGAAGAGAGGTGTTAGAAAAAGTAGGAAAGAAAAACTGTACAGAATAGAAAAAATAGAGAGAGAAGAGAAGGTAGAAAAGGAGGAAAAGATGGGTGATAAGGAACAAAATGCAAGCAAGGAAAACTAATTCTGCGGTGATGTGAGATATTCGGTTATTAGACTCGTGGTCGGATTCATCCTTCACTCAAAACTGGTCGTCAGTATAGCGGAGCTCTCCACTAATGAAGGTTGACCAGTGTTGATCTGCTAGCATTCCATTCATTGTGAATTTGTGTTGTTAAACAAATGAAAGTTAAACGTTCGCTTTCAAATCGCTCACAGTTACTTCATCATATACTATCAACTTTTGTATGAACTTGGATTGATTGTAAACATTCTTGATAAGGATATTATCTTATCACTGTTCGATTTGGTCTGCTCTGATCCTCAGTAGAACAATATCAGCAAGGTAAGACAGCTGTTTATAACATTGTTATTTTTATGTGTTAATTTTAACTTACCAAATAAAATCGTAGTTGGTTTGATGTTTCTGTTAATCACACAATAATTTTAACTTTAATCTTTATACTTTCTGACATAGTTTCTTCGTTATTTTCCTACTATAATCACACATTATGCCAAAAATATCAATAATCTTAACAGCAGGTTTTAGTACCGGTATTATTATGTATGATCCTTTTTCATCTGTACTGTATTTCGAAAATGATATCAAAGACAGTTGAATGACCATTGAGTAGCCTACCCGTGATCAAATTCAAGAATATTCTTCAATTGATTGTAATTATGTACGTCCATCATAAACAATAATCCATTATTACGAATTCCACTCACTCAGAAACCTTTTTGCTGGAGTATTATTGGAGCCAACAAGTCTTACCCAAAAGAGGTCACAGAAGGGTGTAAATTAATGCTCATTATATTATTAACGATATATGTTTTGAATATTCAATTTAAGGTAAAAATTTTTTTATCACTAATACCTGAAAACAAGCACATTCATTTAAGTAAGAAAGAAAAACGAACATTTTTATTATTTTGTCTATTCCACATAATTATATTTGAAAAAACAAACTGAAGTTTCAATGCTCATGGCATCATCTTCAGTGTTGGTTATTGAGCCTAAAACATTCATTTAATGTTTTCTTCCAAACTGAAAGTGAATTGTCACCTAACAAAATGCGAGTAGTTTTCACTTTGAATAAATAAGTAGAATTGAAAGTGTACCCAATATAAGAGAAAATAATGAAATTGACCAATTACATTACAGCAAATATCTTACATCAACTACTTAAATTTTTATGTGCATAAAGTATCAATCTATTATATTAAAATCAATGTTGTTTTCCATGACAAAATACTTGTAGAAAATTCTGTTAAAGTAACGACTTGTATTTCACTGTAAATAATTAATGCTATTACTTACATTATTGGACACAATTGGAATGCATTTCACTCCTGATGAGGCTGATGAAGCTGATGAAGCTCCTCATCAGGAGTGAAATGCATTCCAATTGTGCCCAATAATGTAAGTAATAGCATTAATTATTTACAGTGAAATACAAGTCGTTACTTTAACAGAATATTAGCTATTTTAAAAGAGTTTCGTGCCCGAGTTTGGAAAGTTCGTGGAGAAGTTTGAGTGGACCGATTTTGATGCGGTTTGCGCAAAAAGAAAGATAAAAAATCGAATTTTAGCAGGCTGTATTTGTTTTTCAAAAATAATAATAAATAAATTTTGAATGGAAGAAAATTAATTTAAACTAAAAATAATTACATGTGGCACTGTCTGTTGGCAAAAAATGCACTAAATTATTAAATCCCTTCAGTTAGTTTGCGAAATGCCACATAGATAGAGCTTAGAAGATAGAAGCTAAAAGTAGTTCAGTGACTATATCTGTACAAGGGAGGATTTCATTGGTATAACTGAGCTGCTGTCAGCTGCAGATGGTAAAAATAGCAACTATTTGTTGGAACAGTGCCTCAACGGGCTTTCATGGATGATGATTCCACTGAGAATTTTAGAAAATTCAAGTGACCGGCTCTTTGCGTAGCACGGGTGAACTCGTATATAATATAATAATGTTCCAGATCAATAATGTACATTATGTTTGATGTTATAAATTATCTAAAAAGGATATTAATTTTTTGACAAAGAAATAACAATCAAGTCAAAAACACTATATTTCTGTTTAAATGTATCAAATTTAATCTAACACTTGAATTGGATGTCAAATAAAAATTATCTGCAATTATTCGTATAGATGGCACATCACGAGAAAATACAGTAATAGGTACAAATCCTTTTTTTTACAAAAAAATAAAAATACATCAACCAACTCAATAATTGTTTGTTTTTTTAGAGATCAACATTAATTAACTCAATTACTGAACAAAACTATTAATCCTGAGCAATTCGACCGTAATAGTGACAGTGAAAGCCCAAATAAATAACAATTATTACTGAAACAATTTTCGCCTAAAGTAAATAAGATAAGTATTCACCCAAAAAAAAATTAATAGCCTCCATAAATTCAAGTTTGATTCATAAGGAATCTCCGATTAGGAATAGATAACAATTTAAGATCCTATACCTGAACACATAGAATAATAATTATTTTTACTTTTTCTTGTCTGCAAACAATTACTAAGTTGGAATTTCCGTGGGAAGTCATGTCTTGTGTCTTGAAAATACTAATTATCATGTCCAGAGCACGCTGAATTTTTAAAATGGTAATTAGCATGCTCGTTGTGATACCAAATTATATTGTTCTGATAATAAGCTTTACTTGTTAGAATTACCATTTCACACACTACTAAATTCATTATAAATCGAGTAGAGAGATAATACCGAATGACGTTTCAGTAATTCCCCGTTTACTTTTGAGAAGATGTAGGATTAAATATTTTTTCATTTGTTGATCTATTCTAGCGCTTCGAATAGAACAGTATTATTATGTGTGTTTGTGTCCTATGAGCATATTCATGGAGTTTTCAAAGGTGTGTTTATTTATGTTTTTAGCATTTTTCATAGCATTCCATCATGACAATAGTGTTCTTGGTAATATTCAAGTGGTAACAAATAAGTTATTGGAAAATCTGTGTCATCAAAAGCATTGATTTAGTGATTTGACTACATGATATCTTTCTCATTATATATGAAATCATATAATATAATTTTCAAAGGAAAAGAGAAACGTGTATTACGTAGTTTCTTTGAAATCATTTAATACGGCACCTAATGAATTAGTGGAACATTTTCTAACTCACAATATGATAATTCAGCTTTCAACTAAAAACGCTTGTAATAATTTTTTTAAATTTAATTTTATGGATATACCCGTATACGAGTATTACTACGGTATATTAAAACCTTGAGAATGCTGCGATCAATAGGTTTCAATGTGGTGCTTGCAAAAATCTCATCATTGAGCATTTAAGTTCTTAAACCTTTAATTGTAGATTCTTATTCATTTTCTAGACATTTTTATCACCCTGTTAGTAATTAAGAATATTTCTTCTCAACAACATTCTAGTGCTTTTTTGATGATAAAATTCAAATCATTGCGAATAATAAACTTTTATAATTCATGTTTTGTTTTTTGGTAGAGAGTTGTACATACATATAATATGTATGTAATAGTTATACATATAATATTTGAATTCGAATATTTCCATTCAATTTTTATAGGTTTGCATCTCTCAAACATTACTGTAGAAGTGGATGATATCATTGCAAAATAAATTTAATTTTATTATTTTTAATATCAAATTAGTAAATGAATAAACAAATAATAAAAACAGTTTCTGTAAAAAAAAAACATTCGATTAAATCATATACCGGTATCAAGATTAGGTGATATCCCATGGTAATTGGCATAACCAGCACAACAACTTACAAATATGACTATTGTCTTGTGTATCCATTATTTTTTTCTCGTGGTAGAATCATACTACTTTTGATTTAAAAAAAATCTAAACAAACAAAGAGTTAAACACTGTTTAAGTTCACACTATTTAAATTTTCAAAATCCGTGTAGAATTATATGGATAGCCGAATGCAATTCGAATCCTCTGAAACGCTATTTATTGATATGAAGTCTTGATTCTGTTGTGAATATTCATCATCATAAATATCTTCAGATCAATAAATTGTGTTTCAGAGGATTCAAATTAAATTATTAATATTGAAGAATATTTGTAAAATAAGGTATACTCCTACTATGACAACCAAATGTTTTAAAACAAGCTAGAAACTGTAACCGTGATAGGAGGAAAACACCAAGGAAGAGCAAGAAAAGACAGAGAGAAGGAATATAAAAGGAAGAGGGGAGAGAAATCCTGATCAGAGAGACATTAAAAGCAACGTGATCCAATTACTAATTTCAAGTTCTCACAACAAGTCGGCTCAGTTAATTGGCCTAATCATGTGCTTCACAATAGAAAGCAGCGGGTCTGTATTCTTGCTGATTACCTGTAATTGAGCTAAAAATCTTGATTTCTGATGGCTTAAATATATTTCTGTATTTTTGTAATTATTAACCAAGCTTATACAATCTACATTTTCAAATCTGTTTTCATTGAGAAGAATTTATGTAACGTACGGTATCAATTTTTAGTATAGAATTCTGAACTGGGATTCTTTTCTAACACTTCAGTCTTTTGAAAAGAAATTTAAAATGTTCAAATCTGTTTTCATTGAGAAAAAATTTATGTAACGTACGGTATCAATTTTGAGTATAGAATTCTGAACTGGGATTCTCTTCTAACACTTCAGTCTTTTGAAAAGAAATAAAAAACTTTTTTAAACATCATGTTTCAAAATTCAATAGATAATCCTTTTAACATCTTATTAACTTGAATCATTTGCTATTAACACACCTACAGTGTTGCAGCTATGCACCTACACCTACAATGTTGCATCTTTATCTTTATTGAACTTCATGGCCTAATACTTGCTCTATTGCTACTCTATAAATTTTTCAGGTGCTTTTTAATAATCTATTTCCTCTATGGTAATGCATTGAGAATTTTTTATAAAGTAACCCCACTGTCCCTACAGCAAGTATCAGAGAGACAATATATTTATGAGAGAGAGAATATATTTATGATTTGATTGCTGATGTAATTCTATTATATTAAATAAATAGATTCAATAAGAAATTACATGTTCTATGTTTTCAGATCCCTGTGATGGTGCGAAGATTCCTGATAGCCTTGATTCTATCATTTTGCGTTACGTCGGGCCAAAGTAATCAGCCAGATTTCAATAGACTGGTGAAAGATGTGTTTCCCCCACCACCAGATATGCCATCCCTGGATGAATGCATATGTGTGCCATACTATCAATGCTCATTGAACAAAACAATCATTGAAGATGGAGATAGTATTATTGATGTCAAGTAAGATACTAATCTATCAGCATACTAGAGATTGAAGATTAATTCAAAATCGTAGCCGTTTAAACAGAATCAAACTTTAATAATAATTAAGTTTTTTGGTACGGTACCTAATCGAAGTACTTCACAAAATTCCGTAAGGCTAGGCGTACACCGGTTAGACAAGTCACAGTACACATAGTTGTACAGCAATATGTTCACTGATGCAATGACTAATTTTATCAGTTAGTCTATTGTTGTTATGAAAGTGATAGTTTATGTGACAATTTATGGAGTCTTTTAAAGCATTGACAAATATTATCTAGACAAGATTTGACAAGGCTTTAGAGAGACTCAAAGAGAATTCAAAAGTCTTGTCAAGTATTTAACAAGATTTCAAGATATTTTATTGAGTCGGACAAATAATTTGATTGTGTGCATACACGTCTCAACTGTAGACATGCATAATTTATTAATATATATATATAATGGACATATAATTTTCAGGTGTTTTTCCTGTAACTTTATTAATATTCAGTCTTATTTATAACGCCTTCAACATTACAACCCTCATTCAATATTGATGATAGCCTACCTACACTTTTAATTGATTGAACTTATATTTAAAAAAGGAATTATGACTTCAAACTCTGCCAAACAGCCCTTGTACAATATACAATTTCGATTCCAAATAATGTTCAATGTAACGGGAATATGTTTAATAATGTTTTGTAACGGGAATAATGTTTAAAAACTTTAATTAATTATAAAGATTTTTATTATATTATCCTTACAAAAACCACTATGTATTCACAAATGCACACAAACCAGGCAACAATAATTCTTCCACCCAAAATACCTAATTGTCCACGAACTTGAAATTGTGATTGGAATGAAGTGTTCACAAAACATAATCATACACTCATTTTAAATCATCCATCAAGAATAGGAAGATAATGGTGCTTTCACTTAGCTAAGGCCGCTGACTGACAATTGAAGCTTTCTACCACATATAATGAAACAGAATAAATAAGTACCTATTCATCCACTACGATTTGGCCATATTAATATAGTGCAGCGGCTGGAATCTTATATACACATTGAACATGGCAAAAAGCTTTAATGAAAATCTTTGAAACTAAGAAAGTCGATAAAAATTATCTGCAATGATGTGGACATATGAATTAATATTGTATTGCAGATGGAATCTTATAATGAAATGATGTGTATTTAGTTCAATGATGATATGTATTTATATTGTATTGCAAATGGAATCTTATATACTTTGAACATGGTAAAAAGCTGTAATGACAATAATTAATTTACAGTCCAGGAGCTATAGCACTAAAGTGAACGAGCTACCGGCACATAAAGATACCATAATATGATCCCTATGTCCACACTTAGTCCATTTCTGTGTGCTGTACAGCTGCACATTGCTACCAATGCTTTAACAAGAATAACAAATACCGTACCTCTTATTCCCTATGTCCACACTTGGTCGATTTCTGTGTGCTGCATATTATACTGCATATACTTAAAAGCATTGGTAGAAATGAACAGCTGAGCAGCACACAAAATCGACATAGTGTGGACATAGGGAATAACAGGTAGGCCTATTTAAGGAAAATAAGTGAAACCTCATAATATTTTCAGAGCAAAACCGGAATGCGAGAGGCCCCTGGACGTGTGCTGTTGGAAAACGGTGTCGCGGAATCCGCCACAAACCCCTCTGCCCCCGCCAAACTACCCTCCGCCTGACACCCCGGACCCCCCCACCCGGGGAGACCCCTCTGGCGGGCAGCAGTGGCGCGGCTGCGGCTTCCGCAACGAGAACGGGGTCGCCGTGCGGGTGAAGAACGACGACGACGGAGACACCCTGTTCGGCGAGTTCCCCTGGATGACGGCCATCCTCAGGGAGGAGGAGATGGGGGTGATGGTCTACCAGTGCGGAGGATCGCTCATACATCCGCAGGTTGTGCTAACCGCCGCGCATTGTGTATTCAGGTAGAGTAGTCAGCTTGTAACCATTTACCAATATTTGATAATAAATCGATGTTGTTTTCAAGACGTAAGCTCGAGGAGTGGTTAACTGAGCACCCATACTATGTTATGTCCGAATTTCTAGCTTTAAATGATGGCTCCATCCTAGTTTAAGTGTTTTTGTAGTGATGAGTATGTTGATTTTTATGTTTTTTTTATGTACCTGCTGACATATTTTAAGATATTTTGTGACGTTGTCTATTGCTTGTTTTGAAAGTTTAATGACAATAAAATATTATTTATTTATTTAACGACGAAATACTTGTAAGATTTCTATTAAAGTCAAGTTATGTGTACCTGTACTTCACTGTAAAATAAACCGCTTTGGGCAGAGCCCGTTGTATTCTCTTCCATTCGTATTTTGGAATTGTGTGCTTGTATCAATAAATAAATTGAATTGAAGAAATTTTACTTGCATTATTATAGCTTGAAATGGAGGCTGATGAAGCTCCTAGTCAGGAGTGAAATGCATCCCACTTTTAATTTATAGTAATTAAGACTTTCATTATTTACAGTGAAATACATCACGTCCTAACTTCAATAGAAATTTAATAATATCAAATTCAAATTTCATTATTCATCAATGATAAAACATATTGAAAATATAACTGTTACAGTAGCCTACATAGTAAATTTATTATGGATGGATGATTTGTCTGTGTGTCAAAATTCACTTTTTGAGTCATTTTCTGACTATTTGAACAAATTAGAAAGAGTCATGATTTTAAATTTCATGATTTCGCACCATTTTCATATACTATTTTTTAGATTCTTCAATCATTTCATGAAATGAGGCTGAGAAAATATCAGTAAATATTATATAGACCTAAATTATTTATTCTCTGAAACTAATAATAATTTACAAACATTTACAGTAATTGATATACATACATGCTTGATTGGATTGTATGTTTTATAGAAATTCAGAAGTACTGCAATAAACAGGAAAGAGGCGGCCACGCATTGGACATGAATAGCACCGCGTACTATATATGTGGTTCCATATATTGATTACTGTAAAAAGTTTTAAGAATGTATTTATATGGTTAATGGTTTGTTTCATTTGTATAGACAGGTACAAACTTTATCATAGAATTTGAACTAATTCATGTTAGGTATTCCTTTGCTAAAGGAAATAAAGGATCACTTTCCCTGTTAATTTTATAAATTATTTACTTAGGTACTTATATTATTTACTAATTATATCTCCATCCATTTAATAATAAATTTATCTAGGTATGTTTTTGTTTGACAGACGTGATCCGAAGAACCTAGTTGTGCGTGCCGGTGAATGGGACACACAGAAACAGAGTGAACTGCTAACTCATCAACAGAAAGGAGTGCAGAAGATAATTGTGCATAAAGACTTCTATTCGGGTGGACTGTACAACGACATCGCTCTAGTTGTTGTCAACGAGCCTTTCTATTTGGCCGAAAACATCAATACCATTTGCCTGCCTTACCAGAGCACCATTTTCAACGATCAGTACTGTGTGGCTACAGGCTGGGGCAAGGACAAGTATGGTGAGTATAGCAAGCAGTAAAATCACTATGTCTACACTTGGTCGATTTTGTGTGCGACTCAAGCATTGATGCAGCACACTTAAGTTGACCAAGTGCGAAGTCTAAGTGTGGGAATCACTGTCTAATAAAATATAGTCTTATCAGATTTAATAGAATGTGTTGTATTTTCCAAAGCTACATCTAAACACAACAATTTAATCGTACATTTATTGCTTACGACTTAAATAAGGAAGTTTACGTGTAAATTATAACAGCGGCGACTATTATACATTTTATATTGCCGAGCAATATAGTCAGTGTAACCCAGTGTAATTTCTGAAATTTTAGGCACAGAACACTCAATTTTTTGTATAAATTATGGTAGACTGAATCCAAGATACATGAATGACAAATATTGCATGAAATATTTGACTGACCAGCTAATAATGTTCTCTCCCATTAAAAGCAGTTTCCACTCAGTATGCTATTATGTTATTGTCAAACTTGTTCCAGATTATCGGGACGTTTATTTCAATTTTTGAAAAATTACAGACAATATGGTGGTGAATATCAGTATTCCACTTCCACTACAGTATTCCTCTATGGTGGTATTTCAGTATCTCCACTCAGTATTACGTTATTGTCAAACTTGTTTCAGATTAATTATGAGACATAATTATGTTTTATTAATTTTTAAAAATTCACAGACAATGGTGGTGAATACCAGACAATACTAAAGAAGGTTGACCTACCCATGGTGCCTCACCAGGTTTGTGAGGAGGAGCTGAAGAGGACCCGACTGGGAGCCAAATTCAAACTCCATCACAGCTTTATCTGCGCCGGAGGTCAGGCTGGAAAAGACACATGCAAGGTAATTCAATCAGTTAACCGGTGGATCGACAACTGCAGTATGCAATTGAAATCAGTTTTCTCTTTAAATGCACCTCCAAGACAATCCTAATAGAATATCAATTGAAATTTAAATTGACCTGATTCATTAAATTATGGGAATGCCTTATAAATATTTTAGAAAATTATGATGATCATGTTTGACTGATTGTAAGTGAATCGATAGTAAATGAGCCCATTTATCGGTTGATTTCATGAAACTACATCTCATTAAAATAAGGATAAAGTTTTGGATACAATCTCTACAAAACCACCATCTAAATAATTATTAAACTTATGTGAAATATCTCAATTGTAGCCTTTTAACTTGTATATTTTACAATACCGTACAACGTAATTGTTAAATAATAAATTGTGCATATTTATGACCACGTATTACCTATAATTTCCTGTACACCATGTCTCTACATATAATAATGGACGAGTTGGGTAATTTTAATAGAATAATTAAAATGAGTTAATACAGTACATGTATTTGTATCCGTAAATAAGCAGTAAACCCAATGGATATAGAATTATTGGTGTAGATCTGGATCACAAAAAATCTCTTACATTTTCAAGTTCTGTATTAGATCAAATATCTTACAGTTTTAATTATACTAAACACTCTATTATAATTTATGTAAATTCATAAAACCGATTGTGTTACTCATGATTGAAATGCCATCTTAATTTCAGGGAGATGGTGGAAGTCCCTTGGTGTGTCAGATACCGGGCACAAGAGACAGGTATCAACAGGTGGGCATTGTGGCTTGGGGCATAGGGTGCAGCACCACAGTTCCCGGTGTATACGTCAACGTAGCTGGATTTAGAGACTGGGTTAATTTGCAAATGAACAATTTAAACTTGAATGCACTATCTTATACGTTTTAAAAGACTCGTTAATTTCAAGACAGGCCAAATAAAGGCTATTGTGTGATTGTATAAAATATAATTTATAAAATAAAGTGACTAGATGTTTTGTTAATTTGTTATTCATCCTCATTGATAATCCTCTAACCATCTTTCGGAAAGGTATGTCTGTGAGCGTCCAGGGTCCAGATTAATAATTATATAACTTATTCTCCTCATGAGTAGGCCTACAGTGACTATAGAATGGAGAGACTATTCTATAATATATGCTATTTTATGACTACAATATGACAATTCTATGTTTTACATATGACTATTTTATAATATAACTCAATAATAGTGACTACTCTATAGTCACTCTGTAGGCCTACAGGTGAGCTACCAGGACCGCTACCTGTAGTCTTGAACTACAGTGACTCCAACTCTCACATCTTGCAGAAGTTCAAAATATTAGTTTTATGTGAAAATCTTGTGCAACATTTTTTCACTCAGCCTTTGCCTAAAAATGAAGTTTTATCCATTTTATTTATTTTTTTTTTTTTAATTGGGTTGGGCTTTGTAACCCTTAGCCACCGCGACCGCTATTCGATCTTTTGTGGCATCCCCTCTTTGGCTTATGCCATGTTCCATAATCCAAGACTCAGGGCCTTGAAGTCCAGTTCTCTTGCCTCCTCTGGTAGGAGGGTTGCCTTTCCAAGAAGTCTCCTCCTCATTTGCAAGAGTGCTGGACATTCCAGCAGCAAATGTGCTGCTGATTTCAGCTATGGACCCACCCTTCCGAAGCTGTTCAACTTCTATCAGGGATGGGTCTTCACACTCCTCAGATTCCATTGCGGAATCTTCAGTTGTAGTGCCTTCCTCTGCATGTACCGTTTCCCGGCAGGTTTGAGTCAGCAATAACTCTGAAACCTGTTCCCACGAGTAGCTGGAGACTTATTCAGTCACCCTGGGCAGAGCTCCGCGTTCACCCAGGGAAGGCTTCTTGAAACTGGAGGTCGCCTGGTATCCAGAGTTCGCATACTCATGTCAGGCACTCCCCTGACCATGCAGCCGTCGGCGTATGCTGTTCCACCATATGTTGGCTTGGCTTGCGCAGTTGATGTTTCAGGTGTTCCTACTTGAACACCCTACTTAAGCTGGGACGCAACGGTGTTAGTTGCCAACCAGCCTACATCTACCACTTGCATCAGGAACCCGGAGGATTGCCACACCCCGGACAGAATAAATTCTGCCCCCCTGCGGGAAGTTTTAAGTTTTATCCATTATCATCACCCATAAGCACAAGTTTCTCAAGTAGCCTGTTTGATAGACCAATATTTTATGTAATGTAATCATTCACCGATAAAAGATTTCAGAGCATTCTGTATTTTAAGGACAAGTTATAGAAGGTCAACCTTTTCTATTTATGTTGATAAGGACCAAGAAACATTGCACGAAAAACACTTGGTTGGGAATTTTTCCCCGCGTCAAACCTTCAATTGCTGGACAGGGCTAGGGCCTGTGCTGATTGATCTAAGAAATTTCTGAAATTTGAGTATTTTTCAGTTTTGTGGAGTTTGTTCATAATTTGAGGCTTATAGGAGACCCAGTAAAGTATTGACATAGATGTTTATTAGACAAATTTGATATATGCCTAGTGTCATTAGTTTATCGTTCGTCATGTTATATACGTATATATTTTTTTAATTGTATAATTCATTGTCTATTTAAGAAGCTAAATATGACATTACATTTAAAATGATATCGAATAATTCTATTTAAAACCATTTCGCTTCATACAATTCACTCAATTTTGTGATTTTATGCCAATTTATCATCCAAAAATTTACCGAATTTTTTTAAATTGAACCGCCATTCTATTATGATACTTCCTTGGTAGTCGAGGATCGAATATGACAAGATCTCGTTCATTCACTCCTCGATCTTCGACAACGAAAATTAAAATTTAACCTCAAAGATCAGTCAAGAAGTCGAAATGTAGGAGCAAACACTTTGGTAATGTAAACATTTTTAGATTTCATAATAATTCTCTAATAATCTTTCTTTTGTCTGTTAATTGTAGATGTCACTTTACGTTGTAATTGCTATTCTATTTTTCAACTCATACATAGAGTGTAAGTCTAGTAAATTATGTACGGTATTCCAATACAGTTCAATTGTCAATATTTTGGTTAACTATGAATTTAATACTCTTGTAATGTTTGCATTTAAATTGTCATGACCATTGAATAATTTTCTGAAAGAATGAGTGGGGAAAAATGAATTAATATCTAGATTTGGTAATATCTGCTTTTGAGATCAAGTCAAGTTATATTATTTTATTTATCAGCCCAATCTGCCCCAGTATTAGAACAAAAGTGCATTCTTTATCATTCATTATAAAGTCAACACAAACTTGCTAGGCCTGTATCGCAAATCAAGATAGCCTAATACTCATTGACCACTTACTTTTATTGATCAGGTGCCGTGCGTGCAGCTCTTCTGAACATAATTAATTTAAGAAAAATATTTATACTTGACCAGGATGATTCCTTAGGTAGTTATTTATGAGTATAAAAAGCAGGATAATTGATTTAATACTTTCAAGTTCAAATGACAATATAATTTATTGCACGAATTAGTTTTTATTTCTCAACTATTTTACTTAGCCTACTACATGTCAATTATTGAGTGATACAGTGACTCAATTTTTAATGCGATAATTTTTTTACAGGAGTCTCATTTCCTAGTACTAACACATTCAGAAGACCAACGTATTTTTCTAGTACGGCAGTAAAATGTCAAAGAATACTGCGTGGATCTCTTGTACTCCAAGGTAAGCTAGCGTACATGAATTTCAAAGTTGGTATTGAGTAAAAATTCATTTTCACTGTAATTTCAATTTGTATTAGCCTACTAGCTTAATGCTACTCCTAAGGTTAGTGATAACGATGATTGATGAATGCTATGTTCTATTATGTTATTAGACAAGGAAGTAGACCAGCGGTCTACGCCGTAGCTTATCACTCAAATAAAAGGAGAGACTTCCAGTTGCACGAACGATAAATTTTAACCACTGTAATGCACGTCATTGCATTGTGGTCGTTCATTGGGTGTTGTTGCATTGGTTCCGTTGGATGACATCATTTTACTCAGGTTAAATTCAATTGATTTTCGTGCCATTTAATTCAAGAGAATTATTCAATTTTATTTATTGGTGAGATGGTGACGAATTATAAATTGAACAGACCTCTTTTAATTTCCATTTTTCCATAATTTCCATTTTTTGCCCTATGCCCAGTAGTCCTGGAGGGATCGCGTCCGAGACACTAATACTTTAGTGATAACATGAAGTAGAAGGCAGCCCTGTATGGGCTTTGTCAGGAAAAATTAAAACAAATTTAAACATGTGGCCACTTGAAACTATTAGAGGCGACTGGCAGCACCTCCAACAGGTCGTCCAAAAAGAATTCATCAAGCCTGTAATAACTGCGTTTCACCAGCCACTGAGACAAACCACTCCTGAAGGCACTCCTCAAAGTTGCTGGCAGGTGGTTGAACATCATTAGAGCCAGGGTTGGGAAGCTGTCACGTACTCTAGACAACCTACAGCGAGGAATGTCTAGGTTCACTCCCCCCCCCTCTTGTGTTGTGCTCGTGGATCTGCTCCCTTGTAGTGTAGGACAATAATAAAATTTAATCCAAATTTCATGGGAAGAAAAGCCCGACAAAAAAAGTGTTTTAACAATAACCTAATAATATTTTGGTCCTTATTTAGATACCTAGTCTAGTTCTCTTGCTTAATTTTGTTAACACTTTCAGCCTCAGTAGCGCTTAAAAGCAGTCAAGGTAGCCAGTCATTTTCAATAACAATCTTATTTGAAACGGACTTTTTACTTCCGTGAATTTTTATATTCCTAATTTTTATATTATTCTCAAACTGAATAATAGCACAGACAATGGAATATTCCCTATGTCCACACTTGGTCGATTTTTGTGTGCTGCACAGCATGCTGCATATGCTTAAGCTTTGTCGCATATGAAATCGATCAAGTGGGGACATAACTAATATGATAGTAATGAGGATTACTGTGATAATGAAGGGTTTTATGTTATCTTCACAGAAATAAAAATGAAAAAATAAGTTTTTGGCAAATTTTGTTGATAAAATACATTTTGAAATACTTTTTAGGCTCTATAAAGACGTAGTAGACGCACCCACCCACCATTTGGATCAGTCTCATATGTAACCCAGCTTTAACCTCTAAACTGATGTTAAAAATTCGAGCAGTTCACGAAATTCACTCATTTAACTCACACTTAAATAACACGTGTTAACATTTAACAAGTGTTACATTAACACTATTTAACATTTAAATAACACTTGTTTATTTCATAAACAAGTGTCTGAAGTCTATCGCCAAAATAGCGGATGCTGCATCCACCTGGTGTTTATAGAGCCCTAGAAATAATTATATCTGCTGTGTGAAATAATTATTATAGTCTACTATTGAAGACAATAATTGTGAATGATGATTTTTTAAAGCTTGTTGCACGGTGTGCAGACCATAAACAAAGCCGACAGCCAGAAGTTTCCGTTCGTTTTGAATAGAATCGTGCAGTTTCTTCAGACACCATCCGAGGCCGGCCGGCCTTTCACCTCTGAAGAAGAAGAGAGGCTGATCTCAACTTTGGAGGGAATCGAAAACGCTGATGACTTGCAATCAGTTCTTGAAACATCAACTTTCATTCTCAGTCAGGCAAGTGAATCGTATTTTTATTCATTCATATAAATTATTCATTCCAATAAAATTGAATGAATAAAATTAACAATAAAATGATTTAATTATTTATTAAATCATTAATTTAATTATTCTTTATAGCAAAGGTAAGGAATTGCGACAGGCTTTCTCCCAAATCTGTTCTAATCTGGCCAAAAATCTTCCAATTTGAACAAACGTTAATCTTTAGCTGGCTATTCACTATCAAGTACACCTGACAGGTACGCCTAATCGGTTCACCTGTTCAGGATAGTGTGTTGCGGGAATAACTAGCCTGTCAGGCGACCTGTAGGCAGTTATTCCCACAGACAAACTGATCAGGCGTCCCCTGGCTAGTGTTTAATATTTCTATGAAGCTAATGAGCTAATCAACTAAGTTGATAACTTATTTTTCTACTTTACAATAATACCTATATAAACTTAATTTTCATCTCCCATTTTTTCGTTGAATATGTCTAATTTTTTGTCTTTTTTTCAGGCTGTCTACCATCTAACCAAACCTGCGGTTCTACAGAAAGATCTCATTGGTGTTTTACAAATGACAGTTGAAAAAGCAGAAGCATTTGCCAGTGTATGGACAAATTCCGCCAAGGGCTTGGTCGATAAGCTGAGGCAAAAGTCGATACAGCCCGTTCAGGTTAGTTATTTTGTCTGTCATTAAGGATTTTTCAGTATAAAGTATGATTGGAGCCTCCAAAAGCAAGACAACCTTGATTGGTAGATTTTCCAAATAAAAACATTTCCAACCTTAGCCTAATCAATTAAATACACTTATATGTTTTAAAAGTTTTTTGTGTGAAAGTTGTTGAATTTGGGAACCTGTTATTGGTGATCTTGAGTTTTAGTGTACAGAAGATTAAAATGACTCTTACTCATGTTTTCAAGATTTAAAAGTGTTTTGGCATCCATGTTTGGTAAAAGGGTGTGAAGTTCGTTCAGATATTTGAATAGAAAGCAGGCATTCCAGTTGTAATTCATTTCAACGTTTTTAATTGTATTCCTCCAACTCTGTGTGAAATATGATCAACTGCACTTTCTAAGACAATTGACCTCATTAGGGATTTGAGGAGTTATTGCTGAATAGAATTGATAAAATCAATGCTTACTTTAATAGAATATTGATAATTTGTTATATTGCTAGCCTTAGACACAATATTATAAGGTATTTTATTATTTTGGTTCGTTTGTACAAGTATTTCATTGAATTCTATTAAACAATTACTTGACTTGAACATCTGTCAAGCTTATTTAGAGTACTCATACACTATACATGCACTGTTTCAACACAGCAAAGCATGATATGTATTTCAATACCTACTATTACTATTGTTAAAGTAGGAAAGCCTGTATTGCTGGTTAACCTATAGCTATGTAATAAACCTGTATTAATCAGTAATTTACCTGTATAAATATCTTTGAAGTGAACCTGTATAGCTGTGTGATGATAATATGTATAATCAGATTCATTTAACTTGATGCCTGGCATTAGATAGATATTATTTCTTTACGTTGCTGATGACCTTAGAGTACGATGGCAAAGAAATAATATCTATCTACCTAATGCCAAGTGTCAAATCAAATTAATCTGATTATATGTATAGTGTGTGGGAAACTTAGAAGTAAGCTGTTCAATTGAAAGTTTTTTCATTTGATGAAATATTTCTTTTTGTACAAAACAAATACAAACAGCGGTGATGTTGAAGTACTGAATTGTAGGACTTTTAATGTTTCATTGTGATTTAAATATTGTTGCAGTTGGAAAACGTCAACTGGATGTTGAATGTAGCCGCCAGTTCCAGTTCAAAAGGTGTCATGAACGAGCCGAGGGCTGTAATCGAGTTGGAGCTGAAGGATGAAGGCCGACCTGACGGAGCATCAAGCCTGATCATGGACTTGAATCATAAACAACTGTGTGAACTGTTCGATACTTTGGAGACAATACAGACCGAACTGGATAACTTGAGATGATCAAATCAAATTAAGATTTATTAATTACCCACAATCGCAGATTGTAATACTTGATGGTAATGTATTCATAAATTAGAAATGGATGTCATTGGGAACAATATATTTTTCATGGATTAAGGATTTCAACCCGTATTGAAACCTGATTCTTTCAACATTCCACGCTCGCCTGTTAACTTGCTAATGTCAAAGCGAATCACTAAGGCTAAGGCCACACTACTAAGAGCTATGCTTGGTGCCAAGAGCCAAGTGACTCGCATAGTGACTGATCCTAGTGAACGAACGCATTGCGAACTATTGTTGTGGCCACATTGCGAGCGGCGTGCTAAGGTAGGAGCTTCGTTAGTCACCAAGCTAGTCGCATAGAGATTAGAGAACAGACGTGTTGATAAACTTTTTATAGTTGGAATAAAACTAGTTGTCACTTGGCCTGGTGTTCAAGAGCCACTCACTAGAAACGTTTTTGTCAGAAAGTCCTATGTCCGAACAGCTGACCATTTGATTCATATGGCCTATTTGATTCATATGGCCAGCTGTTCGGACATCGGACTTTCTGACAAAAACGCTTCTAGTGAGTGGTTCTTGAGCACCAGGTCAAGTGACAACAGACTATTCAGGCTCGTAACACAGAGGAGAGTATTCTTTCCTGTGATATCCCTGAGAGATATCCCTTCTCTGTGACTGTAGTCACCTAGTGCTTTGCCCGCTTTTGCTATAGAAAAAGTGACAGATCAGCTCATATTGGAGTAAGACAGAATAGCGCCATGTAACCTAGCAAGCGTGCTGCTGTATTAACAAAAACAATAGTATATGGATCTATACTAATGCATAGAATCTTTATGATTGAATATTGAAGCAAATAAACTAAAATTCAGTTTAGAGAGCAACATATATGTTTTGCTCTCACAAAAAACATGGCGCAAATGAATTTTAGTTTCACCAAGCTAAAAGCCTTGTAATGTGACCACTCCTACCTTATCACTCATTATAGCACTTGTAGTATGGCCTTAGCTTAAGCGAAACTACGTTACCCCATTGTTTCAAAGGTGTGATAGTATAACATTCAAGTCCTATTTATTGGAAATGTAGAAAGAGGCGGTTTCTAGATTGTTGAGAAAATGACAGAGCTTCATTTCCAATTTTGAAATGCTCATTTATCCAAACTTTTTGGAAAAAATACCGACCGTACATATTATACATTCAGTAAAACTCGCTGATTTCTTGTTGATATTTTCTATTTATTTTTGTTATGGGATTTTATTATTGTTCTTGACAATTATATCATCAAATAGGTATATTCAATAATAATAAAATGAAAAATACAAAAAAATGTACTAAAATAGGGAAATTGCTTTTGGAAAAAAGAAAATTATTGTTACTGCCAATAAAATATTTTGATTTGTTCTTAAACTGTGTGAATTGTGCAACTTCTTCAAGGGGTACGTAAATGCCATCTGCCATAGAGAACAATGAGAATTCTGAAATTTAATAAGTAAGTTATATTTGTTATAAGTACATTCTACTCTGTGTTAGCAATAAAAATTATAATTTAAATAAAACCCTTGATTGATTTTTTGTTTGACAGAAAAAATACTGAAGTTGAAACTCTTTTCTAATACTGAAGGACAATGAGGTCAAAACCTATTAATTATATTACAAAAGCAGGACTAGCTGTGAGGAAAAACTGTATTGAAGTTTCTAGATGCACCATCAGGTAAATAATGTTCTGCACTCAAGCTCTAGTTAGTAATTACGTAATTAGTGCTTTGCAGTTTTATTTGAGAGGAGTATGGCGAATACTACAAGGCACTTGCGCTAAGAATTGATTCCATTTGTTGTTAAAAACGTAATTGTAGCTTTCACAAAAGTACACCACCGTGTGATCTTTGATTGAATATTATGAATTAATAGGTGATGAGAAATTTCAAGTTGAAATAGAGTTTATAGTGTTGGGATGCAGTTCATAGTGTGGTGTATAAACATACATGACATTGCCATTTCAAGCATATTGATATGTAGAACAAACAAAATCAGGTACCTATGCTAACTTACTCCTGAGATGTTAAGGGCCAAAATATAAGAAGCGGTATTGACGCGGCGTCAATTTTTCTGCACAAGCAGTCAAGCATCACAGTGTTCTTTGGTTGGTCCGGTGTCATTGACGCATGCAAAGAAAAACTAATAACGCATCAATGCCGCCTTGCATTTGTTTGCCCCTCACATTCCATTTTATCTAGAACTGCTCCAAGTATATGGCTACTTACTTTCTACCTGCATACTAATGGGTCTAAGTGTTACAAATTGTTTGATAGGTGATGAAGTACATGCAACGTTTTTCAATTGATGGGCTACTGAATGAATTGATATAAAATAATTTAGTTATTATCTGATCTGTGTCAGAAGTGCCGGTGTGTACCTGAATACTGTACGGAATTCTGTTTTGTAGATATATTTGAATGATCGTGTTAATATTTCTTAGGTAGCGGTATCTTCATTAGCGAATTGCAATAATAAATCAAATAACTTAATGCAAGTACAAGATCGAAAATACTACCTAGTCTAGCCGGTGGCCCAAAGCACGAATGTAAGTGATTAATGAGTAATAAAGAGTAATTCATGTAACAATATCAGTCACTACATATTGGAGTACAAAATATGGGTTGAATACAAGAAATAAACTAGAATAATTATGTGATTTTGGATTTGTGTATAATGACATAACCTCAACCAAATAGTCGATAATCCATTTGTATTTTGTCGGCGAACAAGCGCACAAGCACAACCGGCCAATGCAGTAGCAGGAGACAAAATTCGTCTGCCCAATGGCAACATATGTAACAACAGCTGGCGTTGTACAGTGCTGCGTATGGTGGCGATTTGAGGAACTAGGTGCTAGCAGACGACTCAACGCTCGCTGAGCTCTGCTCATTGAAAGTGAACTGGTGTAGACGACGGATGGTGTACGTGTGCGTGTGATTGTTCGAGTTATCCCCCATAAATAGTAAGAAATTATTCGCTGTAACGACCTCTAATGGGGGATTACAAATTTAGTGTTAATTCTAGCGTAAGTTCAGTGTCATCAGTGGAGTTTCCCGTAAGCACGACCAGCAATTCATCGTTGTTTTTCACCACGCCTACATCCGAGTCCGTTCAATCCCTGCAGCACACAGCAATGCAAGATGATCTCTTAATCGAAAAGTCCACCGTCAAAAGTCAGCTATCCGCGCCAAATTCCGATCTGAATGGGGACCAGATCCTTAAAGCCAAAGAAGAGGATAGCTCGCCAGTCAATCTAGGCGGCGTACAGTCTGATAAGCCAAATGACCAGGGCCAGTTAGGAGGCCCGGTTGTCACTTCACCCCTACAGTTACCGTCTGGATACAATGTTTCTGAGCCTAGTCATGTGATAAATTCTAGTAATTCTTCTTCAGCTAGTCTGTGGTCGACCGGTCCAATGGAGGATGCTCTGCTGCACGGTTTAAATGTACCCACCGTCAATGGAACTCTAACTTTTCAGAACTTCCCTCCCACCAATCCCAACACTCTTTACAACACAAATCTGGGTCCTCAAATGGCAGGACTGCCGCAGACCCAAGTTCAGCCGCCCCAGCAGCGAAGGGCAATCACTGCTTCTCACAATTTTCCGCATAACATGTCCCGGCACATTCAACAGCAGCCGCAAAACATGTACCTGCCCAACAAGGGCTACACCTCCTGGTCGCAGCCGCAGCAGAACACCTGGTCTCCCGGTCCGCAGAGTCAGTCCAATGTGACCGGCATGTCTCCGTGGAGTCGCGGTCGGTCCGTGCCTAACCTCAATCCCTTGCAGCCGATGGCCAATCGCAAGCCTAGTCCGACTTTCAACCATCAGCATTCCGGCTTGGTCATTTCCCCCAAGTTTAGACGCAGTACTTCCTATCCGGGAAAAGGCTTGTTTCCTCAGCCACCTACGTTCGAGATCACCAATATGGATGAGAATCGAGAAATGCTGCTTCCTTATCAGGTAATTGCATTTTTCAACTATTCTTATCAATTAAAATGTGTATTTATAACCCCAAAAAAATGTTTTGTAGTGCATTTTGTAAATTTGCATTTGTAAAGAACCTTATAGGAGTTAATTGGATGAGCCGGTCATTCAGTAATTAACATTCTGATAATAATATATATTTTATTAGGGGCTTAAAATCACATGGATCAAACATATTAATCCGACCGGCCGGGTATCTGCTTCCTTTTGGTTTTAGTGAGCTCAGCCTCAGGTTTTCCTAACCTAGTAGTCAATCGCTAAAACTACTCATTCGTTGTACCGGTATTTCAAAACATATCTAGCTTGCAATGGCCTCATACTTCCGTATGAGAATACATAAAAGCTATTACAAACTATTCCTCTCATAGGCCTACTTGTTTGTAATGAAAGTGATAATTTCAGTCGTTCTAATTCAAATTCGCCCGCTTTTGTTGTGTCGTCTGCAACTAACCAAAAACTCATATTTTGCTCAAGATTATTGCAGTGTGATTGATATTGAACGGTAGATTCAGTTATTGCTACAGTATTAGGATGATTAATTTAAGCAAGAATTAGCTTATGTCGGTTCTGATAGCCCTGTTTCAATCCATTAGCCGAGCCAGAGCCGTTATTGATTTTGTCGCAAGCTGAAGCTATGACATAACCTCACTTGACTGTTCTCCCTACAACCCGGTCCGTGTTTTAGTTCAGACTATCTTATATCTTTAATATGTTTTGGTCTAGATTCTTCCAAATTCTTAGTGTACTGTTAATTTACTTTTTATGTTGTAAAGCTCATCCCACCTTCAAAATCCTATAAACGAAAATTCTATATGCTGTAGGTTTAACTTGGAATCTGTATCAGGGTTGGTATTTATGGATTTGAGTTGTATTAAAGACTAGCTTAACTATCATTAAAGTTACTCAATGACATTGAGCAATGTGCATTGAAACTCACTTTAATTTACTTACATTTAATGGACATTAAAAACCCCCATACGTCAATACCGTACACTACATAGTATAAGCTAGGTACTCATTAATCAGTATATGCTACATTTACAGTTACTCTATTTTTATCGTTTAAGAGATGTGTTCTATTTTTGTGTGTTTAGATTTGATAAATGCATACAGTAATAATTGTTTTTTGAAAGAATACATATTTAAAGGACTTGAATTTAAAGATTATTGAAAAAATACTGAATGCATTTTTTTTCGAGGGTGATGCCCACATGAGCTCTAGGCTTGTGCGTGGGTAATGAGAGAGGTGATGATGAGAGATGACGACTGTTTTTAGGCAGTCGGGACCGACGGCTTTTCGTCTCCTCCGAAAGACGGGAGTGGCCGTTACTGCCAAAATCCAGACATTTGTCTGTAATCAACAGACATTTGTCTGTTGATTACTTACTTCTTATCAGAGAAGTAAGAAGTCTTCTCATATCATTCAACTATTTTTTCTCAGAACTATTTGTTAGCAGTGCTCTTATTTACATTTTTGCTGAATGAGTTTATATTTTTTATTCAATATTACCGATATGAGTTTTTCATAACTGGTTGAGTTCTTCATAAATGCAAATTTATTTGGATATCTATTTAATGCTGGAAAATTAACTGCCTGATTGTAATGTTTTATAAAGAAAAAAATATATTTTTCGCATGTAGTGCGAGTCCAAACAAACTTATCTGAAAAGAAAAAATGTTACTGATTAAAAATTGTTCTAGTAAATATTTTGTTTCTTCTGTGACGTTTTCTGTGAGCTAATTGAGTTATCACCAAAGCCAAAGCAATAAATTCAAAAAGTAAAAAACGAGTTGACTCGAGTGTAATATTTCATTGCTTTTATTGGTGTTGATACGGTAATGCTCTGCGAAAGCCATAGTAAAATATTGTAATGTAGGTGAAACATTAAATTCTTGTCTCTTGTTTTTCGATGGGAAGTCTTTCATAGAGTTTTATTATTTTATTGTAATAATTCTCTTTTGGCCTTTACAATCAAGATGTTTTAAAAATTGTTACTGTACGTAGAAAATCGAAAACTGAGTTTATGATTTGAATCGAGCGAAAAAAACACTATTATCCAAAATGGATCTTATGTAGCATCCAAATTAGCTCACCAATAAAAAATGCTGGGGATTGAAAAAATTTATGAAGTAAATATTGTACTCTAATGTTCTACTAGACTAGACTATAATATATAATCTACACTTTCGGACATTATATTATAATCAGATTGATGATTACGGTATTGTTTTTAATTGTCGATGTTTTTTAAAAACCTTCATCTTGAATCAATCAGAGCCACATTAATAATAATTCCGTGTAACCTGGCTGGCTCAGATCTGGTGTCAGAGTTTTCAGGTCACTCCTGATCAGTTCAGGGTCTCTCAGCCACATTATGGTTTCCTGACAGCAAATCTATGTTTATATCATCTCTCATAAGTTTAAAGGCTTCTTTGTATTGTATATTATTGAACATCTTTTAAATGGGATATAACTTACTCCTATCAATTTGATTCTAGTTGAATTTTGAATTACCTACAGATTATTACAAAATCCGGTCAAAATTTAAAATAGCAAAATGAAGTGTATAATCAATTTCATTATTACCGTATCACAATTCTAGCAAAATCAATACTATCACTTCATTACAAAATTCATGGGAAACTTCGTTATATTCTCTTGAACAATATATACTTGATTCATCGCAAGTATAATAAATTGGTTTAACACTTCATAAAGTTTCTCATACTTCGATTTTTACTCTGGAATTATAGTTGAAATTAAATTCAATTATGCGAATTTTAATTTACAATTTAAAAATTATTATACAACAGCCCACTGTGTATCTGCATGGTTATTATCAACGAGAAGGTGCTTGTAAACGAAGAAGAAGAAGAAGAGAAGAAGAAAAGAAGGAGGAGAAGAAGAAAAAGAGAAGGAGAGGAAGAAGAAAAGAGAACGATCAAATAATCTTGAACTGCACCACTGATTTTCAAAAGGGACTCACACACTAGACATGCATTTCATGATATGCTGCGTTATAACAGTGCATGTCTTATGTAGGGTGCCTTCAGTAGTCAGCTGTTCAATTCAAGGCTATTTTATTATAGTCTGGCAACAGACAAAAGAACCTTCGCGCATCGTATCACTGAAGTGATACAGTATCACATAGTACCACTACTCTAGTGAGCGAGTGAGATAAACTGCTGCATTGCATAACGTGCGCTCTCTCTGCGCAGTAGAGTTCTTATTTTGAAGGCTCTTTTGTCTGTTGCCAGACTTTAGATGGAATTTGATAAGAAATCTGATCGTGTACAGACGACTTAGAATAAATAGGATTGCTCTTGCATGAGTGGTTATCAATGTGATAAATTTTCAATATGGTCTTCCGCAGCTGCTGTTCAGTAAATTAGTCTCCTCCGTCTTTCTGATATTTACTTCCGCTTCTAGAAAATTCGACTACAAGCTCTCCTGAATTAATAAAATCGAACACTTGGCCAAATTACTAGGTAAATGTCAACTCGCACCGCCCCGACTACTGTAGTGGAATTTCTATTCTATCAATAGTGGTCGGATTTGTACGAATTTAGACTAGCGTGCCGGGCCGGAGAAACGATGACGTGTACGTTGTAAATCGACCGCAACGTCGTCCAGTAAAATTAGAGATGACGTTTGACGTGCGGGCGCTTTATTGGATTCTGCATTATGTATTACCATTACCTCTCTCTACTTGCCTTGTCTGTCTGTGCTCTATCTCTATCGATGGAATTCCAGATGCACCTCTGCTATTTCAACTGCAATCACTCTGATGTAAATGGTATTTATTATTAATATTTAGGGCCGGTTCATGAGCTCGGGATTTAGCCAAGTCCTAGACTAAAACGGGTGGCTATCGTAGCATCGACAAACGTTTCTCTCGACATGTTAGTGGGTTAGCAGCATAGAGAGCCCTTAGTTTCGAGGCTAACGTTTGTCGATGCTACGGTGGCCACCCGTTTTAGTCTAGAACTTAGCTAAATCCCGAGCTCATGAACCGGCCCTTAGAATGGCAGTAGCGTGGTGAGTTCAGGACTAGTCAAATGTCAATGATACCATGTTTACACGTTGCAAGTGAACTTGCATGAAATCTACTCCTTATACAGGTGAGTGAACTTGACTGCCTTTTTTTTTGACGCGACTCGCAAGTCAAAAAAGGACAGTGGTGTTTACGTGTTGTTGGTTGCCAGTAACTGATGCAAGTCCACTTGTGTAAGTCAATTCGGGTGTTCACTTGTAACGTGTAAACACACGGCATGTATCTTTTTTACTAAATACTGTAAATTGAAATTGAAAACTGGTCACGGCATTTTTTTTTTGTGCTCTAGAGATAGCGACTAGTTTTGTTCGTATTATTAATCAGAAATAAATACTATATTTCTCCTTTACTTTAAAATTCTCGAAATTTACGGCCAGTTGCATAGAGATCCAATCGGATTTGCTCGCCGTAAAATTATGTTATCCAACGGAACAAATGCAACAAGGACCAATTTACGAATTTGATGAAAATGCAATGATATCAATCTTTGGTAATTAAATTCCATTGAATTCTCGTTCAACTGGGCGTGAATCTTTCTATTTCCAGGGTTACTGATATTCTTATTGAAAGGGTTGGTTGATTTATTGCGCATTGAAAGGAATTTATTTGTAAATGAATCGCGTAACTTACGTCAGGTTCCTTTTATTTTATGGAAAAGGGAAAAATCCAATCTTTCATTTCAATGTTTTCTCCTTGTAAGTTTTGGAAGTTATATGGGATTCGATTTAAACAAAAATTTATATAGTACCATGAAACAAAATTCTAAAAAATGAAAATTATACGCTTAACTTATAATAAGTAGACCTACAGTATGATTCATTTTAATTTGACGCTTGACATTAGATAGATAGATAGAGAGATATTATTTCTTGACGTTGCTGATGACCGTAGAGTACAATGACAAAGAAATAATACCTCCCTATCTATCTAATGCCAAGCGTCAAATTGTGTAAAAATATCTAGTCTATTATGTAAAAATAATAATTTCATGCCTCTTCAGCACTTCTGTATTTCACAAAGTGAAAAATTGACTAATTCATCTATCATGTCTTGGAACATCATTAAATTTTCAGCAATTAACTTCTTTACGTTACTTTTATTTAATATCATTTAATTTTTATACATTCTATAGTATATATAATACATTCTATTATTATTTTATTTAGTTATAGCCTACATAATTTTCTTTTGGAAAAGCTGAAGATAATCCAGTTCAGGAAGATTGTATTGATCTGGCTAGTGAGGCGGTTAGTGGATGGGGGGGGGGGGGTGTTAAGTCCATGACGTAGTTTCGAGTTTCGATAATGTACAGAAGTGGCTGTGCTGTGTACAATAATAGGCCGCTAGCTACTGCTGTGTGACGTCATCGGTTTGCTCACGTGTTGTTCCACTGCTATTGAAACTGTTGGTCCTTCTTTTAATGAAAACTAGAGACACTTGGAGAAGGATTTTGCATTATTTTAATATAATACAGAATAATTATTTAATTATTAAAATATCAATTTAATTATAATTATTTTATTATAAAATTTTCAATTATTTTAATTGCAGAATATTACCAGCCCTGTAACCTTGTAATCAAAAGCTGAAATAGGATAATAGTTTTTTTTATTCTTTGTTATAATATCCTATTAAATTCAAATTCTCGACTTTGCCGAACGTCTGGATCATAATTATAAAATAATAATAATATATAATTTGAATTATTATTAATGTTTCTTGTTCGTAATAATAGGTATAATTTATAATAATATATATTAATAGTAGCTTACATGGAATATAGCATTATGATAATTATTAGCTTTGGCACCAACAATATTTAAGATTGTATAAAAAGATGTTAAGATTACAAAAATGACAGAATAATTCCTTCAAGTTGAAATCTCAATAGTGTATCATGAATGCATACAGGAAGAGAAATTTTTGAGGTAAAGGAACTTTGTGTTTAAGGTGAAGTGCGGTCACATTCAAACGATAAGAATTCGGCCGTTGATAACGTTTTTCACATGACTCAAGAATAGTCTAGCTTACTCTTAGCAGATAATATGATTCCCAGGCTACTTTCTATGCTATTTAAACATCTACTACATTGCTTCACCATTACAACGTGAAAAGGCAAGTTTTCATCAAACTATGATTTATTTCGTGTTGCAATCGAATTCGCTAAATTTAAGTTCTATTCTAGTTTAACGTCAAAACCAATAAAACTATTATTGTAGCACAAATGCTGCTACAGTTGCTCTAGGCTAGATTCACATTGCCTCACTTTCAACTCAAGTTCTAAGTGCACTTAAAAACTTGGCATATTATTTGCAAAGTCGTATAATCCTCAACTTGCCAAGCTCGCTACAGTCGTCAAACGGAGCTGAACTTCAAGTCTGACGAGCGGACTTCGAACTTAATCTCATTAGCTGGAAGCATTAGGGTAATCTGACTTGTTCCCGAGGTTGTTGGGAACTTAAAAGTGGAGAACCTAAATTACTGTATCTCGAATACTTTGCGATGGCTCAGTTCTCAAATTGGCAATACTCAAGTGAAGCCCTATGTAAGTTCTCCAACTACTAAGTTCCTAGGTTGTTTTTTCTGTGAATTTCTCCTCAAAGGTATGAGCGAGAGAAGGTTTTATTAATGTTAATTTGAGGTGTAAGTATGTTTATAAGCTACAGCCACAGACGCTGTAGTTAATGAGGAGTTTGACAGTTTAAAAGTTGGTCATTCTGCTTTGAACAACATGTTGAGGAAAATAGTTCAATATACCGTACTTATTTTCGAAATATGTAGAATATTGTCATGATGTTTCAGACATTTTTATTATCTCCTCAGATTTTGTATATCTTGATCCTATAGTTGTTGAAAATGGAATGAAAATTCATTTTTTGATATTTTGAGGATCAGTCTAGAAGTATTTAAATTCACCTTCTTTTCAATAATATTTCTCAAGATCTTCAGATGCACCTTAGAATCAACGGTTTATATCTCTCTAAAACAACCTTCAATTCTCCTTACTTCTTGTAGGTATTTTGTGACGAGAATGAATATACCTCAAAACAGAACAAGACTGCTTGGATTCTACATCACAATACAGTAGTTATGAGTAGGCCCTATAAGGCTAGGCATACACCAGTTAGTCAAGACAAGACGAGATTAGTCACGTTCAGTCACAGTACTTCACATAGTTGCTTATGAAGACATGTCTAAATGCAATGGCTAATCGGTGTGTGTTGCTTTATAAGCAACTATGTGAAGTACTGTGACTAAACGTGACTAATCTCGTCTTGTCTTGACTAACCGGTGTATTCCTAGCCTACGTAATTATTCTATGAATTTTATGGATTATAAACTTAATAATTATTCGTCGATATGAGTACTAGATGCAATGTGATAATGTTAATATGAATGAGATTTATCTAAATGAAACTCAACCCACGTCAAGGGAGAGAGGAGTAGGAAAGTAGGGAGAAGTGTGTAAAGGGGAAGATGGAATTCAGGCAAAGAGAGAGTGTGAGAGAGTTTGAAGGGAAAAAGGGGTGAGTGAATGCAGGGAAGAGTGTAAAAATGAAAAGAGATGATGAGAGAATACCATGAAAGAGGTAAAAAATAGAGAGTTGATAAAAAGGGGAGAGAGAATAGTGCTCTGTGCAGAGTACAGGAGAGAGTGTCCCCTCACAGGAGCAGCGGATGCATTTCATTGGACGAGTGGAGAGGCTCTCTCTAAAAATAGGAAGTGGACCACAAATATATCTTCCCCTAGCAACACTGCCCCCCCCCCGCCCTTCCTCGCCATGCTGTTGCTACTTATATCTCGCTGCCACCTACGCCCCCCGCACCCCTCCACACATTTGCTCATTGATTGTGTGACCCTCTCCTAACCATAGTATGTGCTGTTTACACCCTAGACAAGTCTAGAAGAAGAAATTGTTTCAACTGGTGTTGAAAAATTTGTCATGTGGCATAAAGTTATTAGATTCCGTACCCCAATAGAGTAAAATATTTGGGGGTAGTTAGTGTTACTGTCGCTGAGCTTGGTTTACACGACATCAGTTAGAAGGCAAGTAGCTAAACTCTATCGTCACGTTGGCAAGTTCACTTGTGCAAGTCAACTTGCAACATGCAAACGCGACGTTAGCGGCAGCTTACATTCCAACTTGCGTCGTATAAACCAGGCTGTAGCGTTAATTTTTTTCTATTTTTGGTAGATATTTGAAAATATCTCTATTCAACCCAATGTAATTTAAAACTTGTGAAGTTGCTTGTAATATTGAACAGACACCTACAAAAAATTACTCGTGCTACTAATTATAATACTCCTACACATTCAGGAGTTGATGGTTGTTCATGAGGCGCCATGTGAAAATCACTTCAATCAGTGCAGCTTGTAAAATTTTTCTGGGAACTTGGAAATATTGATTATTTAAAGTTATGAATAAGTTTAAATTTTTGTTTATTCACTGAATGATTGGTTCATGTTTTGCTTTACTTTAAGAAAAGTCGGTGGTGAATTTTCTTTTGATGGAGTTCAAAAATTGTGGACTTACACCATGAATAATATGAGCAAATACCGGAGAAAGTGCAGTATATTATGGACTTCTGTTATGATTATAATCTTCAATCTAAACAGCTGAACTGTTTAAAACAGAAGTCCATATACTGCACTCCTATACTCTGATAAAAACTGCTTTAGGAGTGAGACCCGCTTGGCCTTAGTGGTGGCCGAGTGGGTCTCAATCCTAAAGCAGTTTTAATCAGAGTATAATAGAGTTCAATATATCGGCTTCTATCAATCGATTAAAATAGGCTCTCTATGCTATGCACCGGTCCTAAGCTTTTCCTAACCTCGCTAGTAGGTAGCAGCATAGAGAGCGCTATTCATGTCACAGGATGAGAATTTATTGTTATTTCGAACATTTTGACACAGAAGTCCATATAATGCACTTCTATAGAGTGCAGTATATGAGCTTCTCTTATAAATTGCCGAAATCTGAACTGACGTGATTAATTGAATTAATCATAAATAATATGTTCAATATTCATAAATCATTCAATTATTCAATTTATACACTTTATTAAGAGAAGTCCATGTACTGCAATATAGCCCAAATATAATATTCCATTTTCCATAAGAATACTAGCTAAGTCTTTGGTCAATGACGGTTTCACTCAACAAAAATGAAGATTTTTAGCGTAGCCTTGTGGGCTGGAGCGTCACAATGTCAGTCTGCTATCGGTGCACTAGCCGTGGGTTTGATTCCCATTCCGTCTGGCATTTTGTGTGTGACATCCTTCACCCCATTACTGAAGCACTAGTCATAAACTCAACATCAGCAGAAAATATTTTGTAGACAATAAATCATTCCAATAGCAGTTTTGAACAATATAATAGGTTCAAAACCTTTTATTGCTCTCTCTCCCTTCATGTAGATTACGTTTCATTTCATGTATAATCAGATTCATTTAATTTGGCGCTTGGCACTAGATAGATGGATAGATTATATTTATTGACGTTGCTGATGACCTTTGAGTTTGGTGGCTAAGAAATAATATCTCTCTATCTATCTATCTATCCAATGCCAAGCGTCAAATTAAATGAATCTGATTATAGATGAGTGTCATTCATATTCACACAATTAGATTGCAACTAAATTGCAATAATAAACTACTTGTTTCATTTTACAAAATATGTAGTAATAGTGTGCACTGGTTGAATGTAGAAATCGAGTTTGTAGTTTTCGCAGTTTTCCCTTATTCCATTATCCTTTATCTCATTTCCACAATTACCCCAACCAACCTCCCTTAGTTCTCCCATAACTATTTCCCTCCTACCTACCTTAGTTTTCCCCAACCTTTCCCTCTAATCCTGCCCTTTAGTAACATCTGCAAACAGTTTGTCTCACGAATAAATACAGAATTCGTAGACTGAACCCTGAAAACACTATTTAACGGGTTGGGTCTAGCAACTACAGTTTTGTGCATGTGCGAGTTGGCAGCAGTGGGTCTCTTTAGTTTGCAAAATGGCCGCTGGCTCCGTACACGGTACTGCCAACTTCGCAAAACAAGAGCAACGAGACAATATTCTGGTGATGCAACATATTGTCTGAGTGGTTTAACTTTTCCAACGATAAACTTTGAATCAGACTTGTGAATCAAACAATGTGATAACGTGACCGGGTATGTTGGCTGGGCTATGTATGTGTTGGTCGTGCACGAATGTATGCTGCAAATTGATGCAAACTATGTATATGTGAAACTTTTGTATGATTTAAACTTGTTGGGTTGACCACTCATTACTTCTAGAGTTTGTTAACAAATTTGGATTTTACTTGGACTGTAGGTTAAAAAACTATCTAACTTTTTTCGATTATGATTAGGCTACCTTCAACAGGTTTATGAATTGAGCTTTGTTAATAAGGTGAGGGACAGAGAATAAATATATTCTTCTCCTATATTCTTTGGTGAGGGATGACATTATTAATTCAATGTGAAATGGAAATTGTATCTATGTCACCGGTATAAAGATAGCAGATTAGGCGATTCCATCGAAAACGGTACAGTCGTAGTCCAGTTTGAGTCCAGTCGCAGTCCAGTCCATCATGTGTGAATCGACCTCCATAGGGACGCTCCAGACCACTAGGATTCTGATGTTTATTCTCTCTCAAACCGATATTTTGCAACCATTTTATGTTCGGGTATTTTTAACAAACATTATATACTTTATCAAGTCTAATTGCATTTTCAATTAAGCTTTGAGCTGTTCATTTCCTACAAATTATTATTTTATCATGTATGCTTTTTTGTGTACATAGACGAAAAGTATTTTTGCCTGTAGGTGAGAAGACGGAATGGATTTTTAGTAAATTATAGAGAATAGTTTTATCGAGTTAGGTAATTACAATTTCAGGCATCAACTTTACAATGTTATTTATGTACTAAATATTTATGTTATTGGATAGACCCTTACCAGTAAGTATTCAAATTTTTCAATACAAAACTAATCATGCAGCGTTAGTTTTGTTAGCTTTTCGTTCCATTCAATTTCTCTGTTGTTGAAATACAAGTTACTCAAAGTGTTATTATTATGAGCAGCAAAGGGAATTCCTAAAGGTCTTTTCCCGTTTTTGGCAACAATAATAAACATAACAGTAAAATTCATAATTGGATGCTTTCTAAACTGTAGTTAGTGGATACTGTAAGAAGTTTTGCATACAGCAAAAATGCTCTCTCCATTATTTTCATTATCAGCACACATACTCAACACAGGTGTATGTGAAAGAATTTTGTGGCCGGATTATTGGTGGACCAGGCTTTTGTGCTGGATGTGATATTCTGCGATGTTTCAACGCTTTTCTGGGTACCTGCTGTCTTTTTCACCCCTCGCAGAAATTCGGTCCAATGTTTTTCCTCTGCTCAGCTCTCTGCGGAATGTTGTTTAGGATATTTTCTATTTTTTCCGAGGCGGCAAAAGCGCAGGTATGCGTTTGTTTGGTTTTCCCTGGGCCTCTACTGTGTTTTTCCTGCTTTCCAGCAGAGAAATGTCAGTAGACATTGTCGCTTGGATTTATTTTAACGAATGTTCTTCCACCCTCTTCCTCACTCTTTTCCTTTATTTTCTCCTTCTTCGCGCTCTCATCGTCATTTCCCATTCTCAACATATTCTTACAAGAGCTCTTTGCTCCCTCTAGTGTCTGCTAAGCAGAAAGTACTGCACGTTGTGGAGCATACAGCTTTTCTATCTACTTTCTTTTGTTCTTAACAAACACATCAGTGTTGGACGTTAAAATTGCAACTTTAAATCCTTGTTTTTGCTATTTGAACAAATACAGACTATATCATAAACGTTCTAATTTTTTCTTAGAAGGCCGATATAAGAAGATATTCTAGGAATTGAGTATTCTTCTGTATACTCTGTAGATAAGATTTTCAAGTACTTTGTGTCTGTGTTTTCAACCTATGAATTAATTGTACTTTCTTGAATAAATGAATGAATACTATACGAAGTCATGTAATAGTGTAGATTGTGTTGCTGATTTTATTCATTCTTCAGGCAATAAATACAGGCCGTGTATTTAGAAGAAAACAAATCTACCAGAAAAATGCATTCTCATTTTCCTTTAAAGGTTTTTAATAAGCATTTTCAGCTGATCCACGTGCATCCTAATTTATGCCTGTAAGAAGTTTAAGTATAGACAGCAAGCAATTGACTCTATCTTATCAATAGACTGCTAATAATTATCGTGAAGCACTTTTCTAACTACTTCTGATTAGACGTTGTATTTTTACTTTGTCATTACTCACGTAAAGTAGTAGAACCAGCCTATACTATACATACACTACACTATACTGTGCTATATATATGTGCTGCTATATACTCTATACTATAAACTCAGTGGTATAAATGTAGTTACGTAGTTATCTCTATAGTAGAGAGAATATAGCAAGATTTGATAGTACGCCTATACTCACTGCTGTACTGAAAGATGGTAGCCTTGATGCTTTTTCAATTACCTTTCGTTTTATTAGCGAACAGAACTGAAAGAACAATCGATGCGTTCAAGGCCCTTGGTTGCATGCAAATTTATCTGAATTTCATTCAAATTAATTGCATCGTTAAAAAGTGATTGATTGTTTGCAATGGGTTTCTTAATGTAGATAGAAAATCAATAGAAATTTCTTCAGAGTGTCTGCATCATGTTGTGAATTTTTCTCATTAATATTATTTTTATTTGGAAATGAAAGCTGAGTTTATTTTTTATAAAAATTCAGAAGTCTGTAGAATGAAAACAGCTAACTATATGGCTATACTAATCATGTAAATTACTTATCATATTGCTTGTCGTCTATGTCCGTCCAGTATATATTAATTAATTAATAAATATGTATTATATCAATATGTATCAATTAAGTCATTACAATATTAGTGGTCACTCGGTGAGAGCGGTTGCTAAGTAATCATGTGGTTAAGTAACAAACATTCAAGACCGCTCTCGGATGGGTGACCGACACAAAAAATTGTGCAATGAGGCGAGGTGGAACCTACCCGTGAGGATCTCCCAACCAATAAAAGTCATACGATAAAAATAAAAATTAAGTCATTGGCAACCTTGATAATTGATATTCTCACCTTGTAGGCAATGTGCTCTAGTGATTTTATTTTCGGGATTTGTGGAAGCAGAGTAAATGCAAATCCCAATTGTTTAAACATCGGTTAGTTGAGCGTAGAGACTCAACCTTCAACTTGTGTCATAAATTTGTTGTAATAAGAACATGTCTACGATTGCTTACTTACAGTTAAGCTCATCATATTATCCTACTGTAGAAATTCAGAGCATATAGACGCATGTGTAAGGAGAGGTGGCTGACATCTATTTCTGTGTAATTTGGCACTTGGTAATGAATGACTGCTGCCACCTGTGCTCTAAATAGAAGAAGGCCCAAACGACGCGAGCTTCTAAACCTAAAGCGTTATAAACGTAATGTGGCCCTGTTCTGCGCTTATTTCGGACGTCTATGTTATGCCAGTACAACTCTTCATCTCCTCGCTCTATATTTATATATTATGTTATTATTATATTTTATGTTATTATTATATATTTATGTATCTCCTCGCTCCCTCTGATACAGTACTCACTTTCCACTGCTCATCATTCACTTACTATCTACTGTGTGTCGAATAGGCGGTGTGTCTACTGTGTGTCTACTGTGAGGCTAGGCGTACACCGGTTAGTCAAGACAAGACAAGACGAGACTAGTCACGTTTAGTCACAGTAATTCACATAGTTGCTTATGAAGCAGCACACACTGATGCAATGACTAATCGGTGTGTGTTGCATCATAAGCAACTATGTGAAGTACTGTGACTAAACGTGACTAATCTCGTCTTGTCTTGACTAACCGGTGTACGCCTAGCCTAAATAGTCCAAAAGCCTATAAGTTCCAGCCTATAAAGTGTTAGAAGTTTATAAAGTTATGTAGTCTTAACATAAAGCAAAGACGACGCTTGTAATGAGTCTTCTAATGGATTTAAGTTAATAATTTTGATTTAATATATTAATCAAATCTCAATTCATGTTGGTTCCTTTATTAATCATCAATTACTGTGAATACTTACTATCTTGTGTTGTAATTAACTGATGTTCTCTCAATTCTGGTTTTCTAATTGTTTATTCTTTTTTTGTTACAGGTATTTATTATTTTTAAATCGCGACACTTTTGTGAGTATCTTTAGTGGTATGATTAGTCTACTCAATTTCAATTCTAGACTACTAATAATCAATATTTTTTAACAAAAATTACTCTACATATGAAGAAAAGTATTCTAGGAGAAGAATAATAATTCTTATAAAAATATGACTTCTTATCAATGCATCAATTGCCTGTGCCTTAATCACCTTGTCCTTCATAATATATTATAATCTTGTTCTTGGTAATTCATTTTTCTCTCCTATTTTATTTTCTGTTGTTAGAGTTGAGTTTACTGTTTTCAGTAATCTTGCAATCTATTGAATTGATGAATTATTTTTCTTGATGTAGGAAATTCAACTCTCACTAATTGAAATTCTTTGTTGATGACAAATTTCACTTATTATTAAAAAAATCTGTAGTATTCATGGTAGTTTTGATATTGCAGTAGGCATGTATTCAAAATACTAGTAATTGGATTTGAATGTTGTCACTATCATAGTTGAATAGATTTATTGTGAATTTGGAAATGTAGTCTATGTTGTTACTTGATAATAATTAATCTGAAACAAACTAGAAAGCAGCTCATTGCATGCTATTAACGTTGTGATTGGCTGGAAGAAAAGCAATAAGGGCTGATGAATGAGGAATATCAATTATGAAAGTAGGGTAGTGAAGAAACTAATGAGGTTCATCTTCTAGAAGACAAATTGCGTTTATTGGGGCGGTCTATAACTGCCAACTGGAATTATAAACTATAACCGATAACCCCAACCAGAACTATAACTATGTTGTAGGAGATGCAACTGAGAGGGATGTTCTGTAACTAGAATTATATCTATATACAACAACCTTAACCAGAATTATTACTATGCAGTAGGAAATTCAACACTCAAATGGGATATTCTGTAACTGGAATTATATCTATATCTGGCAACTCCAACCTCAACTATAATGTTGTAGAGAAGATGCAACCTAAATTCATTAGAGACGTTATCACGAGTCTCGAGAACTTGAGACGTATTAGCACTAGTTCCTCTTCCTCAAGTTGTCAAGTTGCATATTGCAATTATGAATTGCATCATCCAATTTAGCGGCTGCAACCTTAATAGGGTAGCTCAATTTCCTCACCAGTCATGCTTGTCTAGTCTATCTTGTCAGCCAGTGATGGAAGAACATCTTGCATATGGATATCTTTTGTCATGAGGATATTTTCTCATTCTTATCGTTGATCCCTTCTCCAAGTTCAAGTGATATGAAAGGAAAATTGGTCTCGTTGTGAATGGTTGCAGTCCTAGGGTTATAAATAGAGTAGAGTAGTAAACTAGAAAAATATTATTATTTCTTTTTCTGTGCTGAATTTTCATAAGAAAACATCCCTGATAAACTGTTACCCTTCAAAAACATTAGTGGCAATATTTTGCCAAATCTTGAACTTGTGCAAAACGTTTTCCAAATATTTTAGAAACACTTGGTTTATTGATCCCAGTAAAAAAATTATTCTTAAATTAAATGTATTTGTGTTAATATATTCTTGCATTTTCATTATTATATTTTGGTCTACTCTTCTCAATAATTGATAATTATTATCTCTGTCAGTTTCATTGGTCATCTATTCAAGTACGTTCCTCTAATTAATGAATCACTCTTACAAACAATTTTCTAAAATTTTCGCTTCATTAATGTGTTTTAAATGTGAAATTTTTGTTAGTTAATTTCCATCAGCTAATGAAAAATTGTACAACCTGGCATGTGGCATCTAAATCAGCGAGCCATTAACTAATTGCACTCTATTTAAATTTCAATGTGATTCAAATAATCTATTGCTCGTTTGATTTTCGCCAAGTTTCTTTCAATTTTCAATGATTTTGTGACGTAAGCGGACTTGGAGTTTTCGCCCGACTTTCCTCTATTTTCAAAAGACGCAGATGCTTTTTCAGCGAAGTTATCGTATGGAAACAAAGTTTTTTGCGTCGTGGCGGTGGCCTGGGTGATGAATGGCTGCTGCCGGCTTCATCAATCAATAGATTGTTCGGCTGATACCTTCTTTGGCAGATGCTGCTCTTGATAAAGTAGCAACGAAAGCGTCTCAGTTTTATTCAACTTTTCCTCGCCTTAGAAAATTCGCTCTCTAATTTTACCCACTCTGAATCATATTGACACCTTTGCGAAAAGATAAGTTATTTTTCTCAGTAAATTGTATGATATTAAAGTTTGCGAAGAAATTTATTAGACGCCCATTTCCATTAGAGGTGGCGTTTTTGAAAAGAGATAAAAATAATATTATCATGGTTGGAAAACTGTCAGATTTCTTCCTCAAGATGTGCTGGGAGGATTAATATTTTCTTCCAATTGAAATATTCTTTAACGGTGAAGTTGAACAGTTTTCTTCGAAACTTTGCGGAAAAGCTGCGATACTTTTTAATGCTTTGCTCAGAAAGTAATTGATACCATTCAAGCTGTGAATAATGCGGCTTTTAATGGATTATTAATCATCTACTCTCTCAACTAAAAGCCTATTTCATTTCTCAAGTCATGTGCGGATATTACATCGTAGAAAAAGCTGACTTATTTTACAGAATAATAATTATGAGATGATATTGATAAATGTATCGCTATATTTGATGATGCATTCAACAAGGTTATTAGATACCTGATAAAGAAGAGAGTCATCTTGATCAAAATTAATGTGCTGATATTGAAACTCACAGAAACTAGAGTGGTCCACCACTAAGGACAAGCGGGTCTCAATCCTAAAGCAGTTTTAATCAGAGTTTAAAGCGTCACACTCGAAAAAAATCAGTGGTAAAATAAGCATTCCTCATTATTAATAAGTATTGTAAGCATTCATGTCCCGGTATTAATTTTTTTAACTAATGATTGGGGCGATTAATGTTTATTCTAGATCCTTAAACTGTTCAGAATTTTTTAAACCTCATTTTCTTTGTGTATCTGCATGAAAAATAGTCCAATCTTTAGTCATTACTGTTTATTGTAGATCTCAAATACTGTCAAATATTGTATCTCTTCTACTTTTTTATTTCTTCAGAGTGCCATTTAAATTATCATGAACTCTTCAACTCTCCATGTAAACGTTTCAAACCTGGAAAACTCCATGGTTGCCTGGATTTTTTCATTTCTCTCTCATTAGAGATCAAAGAGACAGAGAACGTTTCTTTCTGCATCGTTGAATGTGAATCTCTCACATCTTCTTTATGTGGCAACGAATAACTGCGTTTTATACATGAATGATTTGAGCCTTTTTCTGTATATGAATTCGAGTAGATTTGCAAATTTATTCATTTGGAAATGTACATAGAGTGTCTGGTAGAGAGTTATTGATAACTGGGATCGTATTTCATGTTTGGCGATTTTCGTTCTTGGTGAATCTGATTCGAATTTCGATTTTACAAGTATTTTCTACTTGAAAATGTAATGTTTGCTTTGTAGGATTTATGTTGGTTGTTGATAATAAGTATAGAATTGCTGTTGATTCACCATTGTTGTTTCACCATTTTTATCAACCTCAGGTGAAGTCTGAAGTGAACTTGTATTTGGCACAAACTTTTTCAACGAGGCAATGGAATATCACCAGCCGATTAGACTCAGCCATGTTCATTATCAGACAATTTCAAGGTTGCTTGTCGGTGCTCTGTTGAATAGAGCACTATTTAATTGGCCCACCTTACACGTACCGTACTGCCAACTGAACTGCTATAGCACTCGAAATGTTTGCTGCCATATTCGGTCGGTGTTTTTCACGTGTAAGTTTGTTTGGGAAGCCGTATAGGAAGTGCCAAATGCTTCAACACTACTCTAGCTTACCTACTGTGTATTTTCAATCACGAAAATTCAGATGGCCTACTTTCTAGAACGTGTTTTTTTATCAATAAAATACAGGGAACTGAAAATATTAAATTACATAGTCATAAGCTGTACAGAGAATTGAGTACAAACTAGGAATAAATGAAAAATGAATTTCATTCGAGGTACATCTTACAAATTAACGAACAACTTCTCAAGTGTGTGTTTTAATAAAAAAGTATATAAATTCCTTGAATTTTCTTAATTGTCATGTAAGAATGTTACATATTTGAAGTTAATCAAACTGTAAAAAGCAATTCGGTTTTTTACTCTCTATCACATTGTGAGGTCTGGCACTTGAATAAAGGAGATTTAGGATCCAAATCAGGATCCTAATTCATTCTAGGATTCCAAATCATCAGAATAATCATTTATAGGAGTTATCCAAAAATATGAACTTACAGAAACACATCACCATTGTTGCATACCGAACCTGCAAATATATAAAGGTTTGAGGTGTATAAATAACAAATATAAGATCTATATATAGGTACAGTACTAAAAAAATATATGAAGGTGAAGAATAATTCTGTGCTTTGGGTTGAAGGGTTTTGTTAAGAGAAACCTTTTTTTTAAGAATATGATGCTACGAATGTTTTTCATTAACTTTTTATCATTCTAAATTAAGCATTCAGAAAATGAAGAAGTTATTCATACCTTAATAACTTGGCAATTGTTTTGGAAGCGTTTGACAATGCTAGTGAGCATGATGTAGTTACGTGTTCAGTCATCTAAATATCATTCAGATAATGAATGATATTATGTGGAAAGATTTTCGTCTGGCTCTTGTATCAGTCTAAAAGCCTATTGGAGTTGTATCTCTTGATCTCTTAAGGTTTTGTCTTTCCTCTTCTTCAACTTCATACAAATTTCTTGTGTCAATTTAGAGTATCAGTTCCCTTGGAACTGAACTCACGACAACTTAGCATTATTGAAGACTGTCTTTTGACCAGGTCTAGATCTTATTTACTCGTTTTGGATGACATCTTTGCTCTGCCCTTCATCCCTCTCCCACCAGCCTATTTACTGGCTTGTTTGTCAGCTACAACCCATTTTTGTGTCGTCCGGCCTTTTTGATAGGAAAGGAATTCCAAATACCTACCTCAAGGGCCTTGAGAAGCAGTGCTCTCCGGTTGGTTAGAGAGAAGAGACGCAGTCAAACGAATGTTTCGCGTTTGCAGAGCGAGAGAGATAATAAAATATATATATAAAACAAAATCATGAGAAAGAGAGAGAGAGAGACAGAGAGATATTATTTTCTTTAGAGAGATAGAGAGAGAATGAGAGGTTAGAAAGTACAGAGAGGGTGAATGAGAGAGAGAGAAAGAAAGAGAAAGAGATAGTGTGAGTTCGAATGGAAAGTACAGAGAGAGGGAGTGTGAGAGATAAAAAAAACAGTTGATAAAGAAGAACAGAGGGAGGATAAGTATAGTAAATTAAAAAGAGGTAAGCAGAGGATTAGAATAGAATGGATGCCTTATTTGTTACCTAAAAGGGCGAATTTAGGGTGCAGACGGCCCTCTCTTACACTTGACACTGCAAGAAAAGAGAAGGAGAAAACGAAAAAGAGGGCGAAAGAGGCAGAACGAGTAGAAAATAGATGATAAGACGAAAAGTGAAAGGAAGATGAAAACGGAGTGGAAACTAGGCATAGTATTGGGAAAAGGAAACGATGAGAATGGGAAAGAATTTAGTGAAATGGAGATTACAATAAATGGAAAGATAGATGGGATAGGGGGGAAATGAAAAGAGAAAAATGTGGAAGAAGAGGATGAGAAAGAGGAGAAGTGAGATAAAAAGAAAGGAGTAAGGAAAAGAGGTGCCTAGAGCACAATCGAGGATAAAAAAGAACAAATTGTAAAATGCAAGCTTTGTAGTGAAGAGGAGAGAAGCAGATGAGAGAAAAAGCAATGAAGAGGGTGGAAAGAGTTAAAAAGAGAGTAGATTATTAAAAAGGAGGTCGAAAGAGCGCTAGATAGATAGGTAGCAGGAAAACTGTTCGGGAGACGGAGGAAACTGTAAAAAGAGAGTGGAAAAGGTATAAAAGAGGACGAAAGAGCACTAAAGAGGTAGATAGCAGGAAAGCTGCGCGAAAGAGCAAAAGCAAGGTTGAAAAATAAAAATAGGAAGAGGTAGAAAAAGGAAAAAGTCCAACCTCTGTCTGTTGTTAACATTTTATTCGATTTGCAGTCTGCCTGCTGTGTGCTAGCCCTATGTGATCAACCCTTCTTCATCCCTGGTCTCCGCCATTTACCCTTTGATCATCTCCCTTTAGCAGGAGTCTCGCACACAGGGTGAATCTACCCTTATGTCTCCAGTTTTCCCCCTTCTGTAACTATTGTCCGTCATGTTCTCGTCCATTCCTTGTTCACTCTGACACCTCTGCTCATTCTCATGAAGGGTTACGAATGTCAATTTCTATTTTGTTCCATGTGTCTGTAAAGTTTCCAGCACAATTATGACTATTGTATTCTACATTCTACTTCATGTAAGATTGAAAATGTGTGTTACGATTCTAGAGTATTGTAAAGATGGAATAAGTATGGAATTAATGATATAGGATTTGGCCGTATTATAATAAAATTCTCTCCTGTGATATGAATATTATATTGAAATGCTATTTTTCCTAAATTGCTACTGAATTTTGCTATCAAGGGATAATTGGTTATGTTGGTGAAGTGGAACAATCCTACTCGGGTCTTCCCACTATCAAAAGCCATACGCTAAATAAATAAATTGAATTGCAATGAGGTAATTTCTAATAATTTTAAGGCTATAATGAAGGAAGAATAAAAGATAAATTACAATATTCAATCGGTTTTCAATTAATTCACACTAGATTTTAAATTTATTACTAGACAAGATTTATCGTCAACTTCCTAACAGCTTTTACTATGTTTCCGAAAGTTCGTTTTTCGTTGTTGAATAGCTGTAGAGTAACTGGAAGTCCGAAGTAATGTTCGTGAGCGCATTATATAGAGTGCATAGTGGACTATTAAATCTAAATTATTTTTAGATTTATTTCCCAGCCCTATTATAAAAGATTTTATGGTTGCTGTCAAGTACAGTACTCAAGATGCGCTTTATTATACAGTGGTGAAGTATATCGCATATCGCTATTTAATAATGGGTGGAGTAGTTCGCTCTTTCTTTCCACTTTATTCTTCATTTTGTCTCCTCGAAGACTATCACTCTATTTTTCTTATTTTTCTCTTTATCACTCTAATTCTTTCCCATCTTTATTCAAATCTCTTTTCACGTCAGTCATCTTTTTTTTCTCCTATGCTTCTTCACTTTTATTTTCTAATTGTTCATTTTCTATACAGTAAAGTGTTACCAGTTGAAGTTATAGTTAAAGTTATAGGCCTACCACTCTTTTCTCTTGGAGAATTTTATGTGGAACACTTACTCATATCAGAGCCAATAGCTGACAATTTCAGATCATAGAAAAGGTTATACGTAAGTTAAATGCAAATAGTAAGTTTACATACATAATTTACAAACTTTTTGGTATTGGAAAGTTCAAAACAATTATCAATCAACAATTTTCACGTAATAACAAACAATAAGAAAAGTCAATTATGATGAAAAGTGTTTAAATTCAGTGAATTGGATACGGTTTTAAGATAAGTCTATGAAGTGATCTATCCATACATGAATCTACAATTCTACATACTGATCCATGGCGTAGCGTTTTCTGATCGTGTCGAGTGGTTACAGAGAGCAATTAGTTGGGATGCTACTTGCTTAGGGAAGATGAGATTAAGATGTCAAGACAAGACAGCAGAATAATCTAGTACAGTATCAATTCGCCAACATGGTAGTTGGAGAGTTGATATGCTTGGTTGGCCTGAGCTGCTCTTCAATTATAATAATTGTTACAACTCATCCAGAGAGGGGAGGGGGCAGAATACCCCTCCCTACCTCGTTAACAACTTCCCGGGGGGGAGGACCCTTCCCCTCCCCCCATCCTTGAGATCCAGGTCATAAGGTTGACAAACTCTGTAGCTCCAGTTATTGTTTTGTCAAATTGATGATGTCCTCCAGATAGAGCCAGAACTGTTTTGATCGTTGCACATGAATTCATAATGACAATTCGGTTTGGTTTGTACCACACATGGTATATTTGTCCGATTTGAACAATAAATGATGTCTTTGATTTTTGAGTAGCATTCAATAGTTTTTTATTGTTCATTCAATGATCTAGAATCTAGAATCTAATCATTATTAATGAAAAAGTACATGAACATAACCTCTGGACAATTTAGTTAAAATTAGGGATTGAAACAGTTTTGGGCGAATGCCTGTTGTTTCTTCCCACCCATGGAGTGTGTATTGTCAATTGATTAAATAAATAAATAATCAATTCAATGGTATTACCATTAGTTTTATTGTGGTATCCAAAAACCTAAGAAAAACAACCCAAACTTTAAATTGAAAAATTTACGGTGTAGCCTACTGCTTGAAAGCTTATTGCATTAAACGCTGTTAAATGTCGTAATTTGACGGAGCTCTAGGGATTTTGTTGCATTGACTCTGTCAAATCACGTCACTTCATGACAATACGATTTAATTGTCTTTCGTGGAATCGGTTCTCCAATAGTAATGTAATGATTACTCATAAATTATTTATCAATTCTGCAGTTCAATACTTTGTTAATGTATTCGGTCACTTGTACAGGAAGCCAATCGAATTCAACCGCCTTTAAATGACGTCATATAACGGATCCAATCCAAGGAGAACTCCAACATTGAACTCCATAAAATGACGTCATCTTATGGCGGTTGAATTTTGTGCTTTTCAATCCTACAAGATTTTTAAATATTATAGAATATCCATTCTGTACCATACATCAATGATGAGTTATCTTCTTAATTGAAATCTTCTTGAGTTTTGAAACTAATTTAAGTTTTTATAGCAGTTGAACTTACTGCGCTATTGCCATTAAAATTTGATTACATCTTCGATGCAGTAATAAAACTAGGTGAATTCAACATAATCTCTTGAATTGACAAGCTCGATAAAATAAACAGTAGGCCACCTGTGATGTGTGAGAATATAGTCGATCATATTCTGTTGTGTTACCAAGTGCTTGGTTTCAAGAATTTATGACTTACATACGTTGCTACGTTATACGTTTATGAAGAGCATGGTTGTAGACTTTTTAATTAGTTTTTTGTGCTTCCTTTTTATGGGATTTTGTTTCCCACTAATACCAACAAGAAGTATATGGTATCTACAGAATAGTATTTTCCTTTAATAAATTGAAAATTTACTTGTGCAGAAACCTATTTTCTCAATTCAATTCTATTTTCAATTGGATTTTTATGATAGCATTTTGTTCTAACGGTTTTCGTTTCCCCAGCAATAAAGTACTGTTTTCTGTACTTAAAGTAGCATAGATATTACATTACTCTCTGTAATTCTTCAGTATATTTCTTCATTTTATAGAAACACTTTGCAAGTACCTGTGTTTTAAATAAATTTTAAATTACATTAGATTGGACCTTCATGTATTAAATTAAGTTTCAATGTTCTCTGTTTATTTTTGGTTTTTTATTTGGTTCCTGGTGATATCAGTATCAGTTTACCATTCATATTATGGTACAGTATTCCATGTACGAGTACAGTATTTTATTCAACAAATAAAATTTGCACACACGTGTGCAAAAATCGATGTTTGTAATTATTTATAGGGTTGTTCTGCGAGTGTATTACATTACTATTGTACTCCCTTTGCTCTTAATCCGTTATAAATTCTTTCCATCCCACCCTTTCTACTTCTTAAAAGGGGGTAATAAATTGCAGTACTCTTCTTCTACCCGACTACCCACTGATGTGTATTGATTGAAACTAGTTGACCCACTTTTGTATGATTTGTTTGGTCTAGAGCTTCCCCTCCCCTTTAAACCAACGTAGTGCTCAGTTTATATGTTTTTTATTACTTCTATCTTTGGACGCATGTATTCAATATTATTGGTAGGGTGTTCCATAGTGGTAGTTCAATTTGAGAAAATCTGAATTCTTTGAAGTAGAATATATGAAAGAAACGTTTATCCAATTCAAGATGCCATTCTTTTTATAGATTTCAATTTGGTATGAAGTAAACATAATTCAATGACCATAAAAAAGTGTATAAGCTTTCGAGTATTGTGATGAATAAAATAGTAGAATATATTGGTTGAAAATATGTGGCTTGATATAGAGATTACAAATGTGCAATAATATTGTTGGTTCTAAACACGTTCGAGTCTCAATTCATGCAAAATAATACTTTTGTATAGTTGTATCCATCGAATTTTTGACAGATACTAGTTATGTTGTCAATATCTGGTAATAATTTTCAACTTCAAGTGATTCTCGTTGGAATAATTATTTAATATCTGCTTCTTCCACATAGAATGTGATTTTTTGTTTTCATACCTTTGGTTTTTTTGGTTAAAAAAAAACATCATTAATTTTTCTACGCTCGTCATTATAAAAATTACTCTTCGAAGTATTTCACGTGTTCTGTATGATTATTTTGAAGTTTTTAGAGTTGGCTACATATTAATCGCTATCCCTTTTAAAATAATTTTTGAAGTTCTGATTATTTGTTCTTAAAAACTGCCCCTATGAGGGTAACACCAGCTTATTTTGAATAGTAAAAGCATGAGTCCTACATTGTATGTTATAAACATGAGTACAGTACTTATTTATTATGCAAGAGTATATGAACTTTATATACAACATGTATGCAAGCGAAACATGATTTGCAGCCAGGGTGTCATCCAAAATGTAGGCTAAAACAGACTATGTGACATCATACCTCACATTATTGGTTTGAAGGTCCATGTCCCCCTTGTACTGTACAATTTCACACAAACAACATATCTGCTGTGTACATTGAACAGGTATCAACTGTTGTAATTGAACAGGTGTTGAGCAAGTGCTTGTTGTTCATGTCTGTGGATTGAATTCACAAATCCAAGTGTTGAATGCGTCTGTGGTGGCTTGTTCTGTTCTATAGTACAGTATTCAGTTGTAAAAAACTTCGTAATATAAATTTTGTTCCAGCCGTAGTGTTGGAACATTACTCTCCAGCCATTATCAATGTCATTTTCATCATTACAGTAGACTCCCGATTATCCGAGGTAATTGGGACCGGTACGACCTCGGATACGGGAAAACTTGGATAATACGAACTACGAAGTTTAACCGAGACTCGGATAACTAGGAGTATACTCTGTTATCAAAATTTGAAAAACATCATCTTACGTTACATTTCTTCTTCTCCTTCTTCTCTTCCTGATCATGATTCTCCTCCTTATTTTTTAAAATAATTTTTCTTCTCTCTATTACACTGAACCTAATACTTATATTGTTAAAATTATTAGCTTACTATTCATAAAATTAATAGAATAATATTCCTTATACTTTAAAATCTTTTGTGATCTAGTTAACTGTTCAAGTTATATTTTGTTATCTACATGAATAAAGAAATCTAATCCTTTTCCTTCTTCATTTCATTCTTCTTCTACAACTACTACTTTTTCTTCTTCCCTTGACTCTTCTAATTTGCCTCTTTTTTCCTCTTCCTATTTTCCTTTTTTTCTTCTTCTGCTTCGTCTTCTTCTCCTTATTACTTCTTGTTACTATTTCTCTTCCCACCTCCTTTTCCTTCCTACATTTTCTATTTTCCACCTACTTCTTATTCTTTTCAACATTCTCTCTATTTCACCTTTTCCTTTCTTCGTTCTTTGACTGTTTATCTGTTTCTTCTTACTTGTCCAGCTACAGTAATAAGAATTCATTTGCCAATACCATAGAATATAGATTATTTATTTAAACGATGGTTGATTTTTCCACCAAGTCCCTGAAGTTGTTTAGACTGATAGCAGATTATGTCTGAAAGTTCGTACGAAAGACAAAGTGATTACTGTACTTCACTGGATGTGGATATGTGCACTCAAATAATAGAGATTTTGTGATGCGACGACACGTTTACTTGTTCCTCACTGTGTGTTTGTCTCTCTCTCTCTCTTGTTCTATCTCTCTCTTTCCCTTTCCCCCTCTTTATACGCTTCATCATGTTGTTGAAGTTGACATTGCATCAATCGCATTGCAGAATCCTCTGTATTCATCTCATCTAATCTTGACGAATAGGATGAGTGTCTGTACCTTTTTTATGCCTTCACGCACCTTAAACTAGCTTGGTTTTCTGTTTCCCTGCAAAAAATCGCAGTCTATCTGTTAATACTTTCGTGTATTCTATTCACAAAACATTTCTAAATTCTATATTTTTTACAATTCCACAGCTCTATTATAATAAGCTTTGTTCTCTGTTACAGGTAAGATCGACTTTTATTTTTGGAAATTAATCGACAAGGTAAAAGCCCAATAAATACATAGTAAATAATAAAGTATGGACGCACAGTAACTTTATGATCTATTATAACTTTATATCAAGACTTTGACAGGACCGAAATGAAAAAAGTGATGGTAAAATGTTCAGTACAAAATCTATTCTAGCAACTGCAGCTTTAATTAAATACAATCCTCGCTTTCCTAACTTCGAAAATTGCATCCAAACAGTAAAATTGGAATGATTTCACTGGTGATTTCCAAAGTTATTGAAGACTGTCAGGTGTAAAAATCGAAACGGTCAGTAATACGGCATCAATACCCTTGAATTCAGTGTTCTGGCCTTTTTAATCGTAATAACATGAAAGCTTTTGTACCGCTTGGATCATATCACTAAAATCTATGCCATACGTTTTTGAAAGTGACGTGTGTTTATGGCGAATTTATGATAGAATTTATGTCAATTTATGACAGTGTACCGCTTTTGACTCTTTATTATGTGTCAGGTAGACAGACTGCCGCGTATTACGGCACTCGAATGTATTATCGTAAAAACACTAAGCCAGATTTTTCAGTGCTATATTTTTTCATGACACGTCTGTCTCTCGTGTTATGTTTGGCAGTTCATTTTTTACGATAATGGCGTATATTTTAGCTGTCGCTTATGACAGGAAAATAGTGTGCCGGAGTAGAGGGAGGGGGTTTCAAATGAAAAGCATAAATTTCCCGGTAGAAACAACGCTGACTGCTCGTTTTGATTGAAATTCTTTGACATTATTCTGTAATTTTAACGAGATTTCTGGAATGACTTGTAACAATAACCAGTATGTGTTCTTTGAATAATTTATTTATTCTGTTTTATGTGTTCTTGAATAAATAATTTATTCATTTGAGGTTCTAAAGTTCTCCTAGCAGTAACATTTGTTTCATCTAGTTTCTATCCACACCTTCCTGATAAAGATGAGAGGAGAAGTGCTGCGAAGGAAGAAAAATAAAATTGAGGTAGAAAAATGAAATAAAAAACAACAAAAAGAGATTAAGATGAAAACTGAAAATAAACAACAAGACGAACAAGAATAAAGAAGGATTTTGAGAAGTAAAAAAGAAGAGCAATAAGATGAGCTGAAAAATTGCACAGCTGAAAAAATATGAGAAAATTGCAAAACAAGATGCAAAAAAGTAGAAGAGTAAAAAATAGAGAAGGTGGTAGAGAAATCATAGGTGAAATTGATGTATTATGTTGGAGGAAACGGAAGAAGTTGAAGAAGAATAAGAAGAAGAATAAGAAGAAAAATGAAAAAATAGGAAAAGACGCAGAATTAAGAATGGTGAAAAGAAGATGACTGATGAAAGAAGACGAAACAACAAGAAGTAAAAAAATAGAAAAGGAGAACCATTCAAGCAGCTACAGATTGATTGGATAACAGAGTTTCAGTCTCCACTGGGACCATCTCTATTCCTCTTCTTTCAGTCCTTCGTTCTCGTTTTCTCCTTCTTTGTCTTACTGTCCTTCGTTTTCTCTTTCTCCTTCATCTCAACTCTTTCAAACAGCGGCACGTAATAAAGTAAGCAGAATTCGGATGAACAGCTACAGTGGAAAAGTTGTACTGTATAAAGTTGGAGTTACGCTTCAAGTCACAGGCTCCTTTCAATTCCAGTTGAATTTCAAATCGGAATTTCTAAGAGGAGGTTTTAGCAGAACAAAGCTATGCAACTCATAAAGCTTCTGTTTTATTCTGCGCCCGCCTACATAGTTCAAGAGATTAGTCGAGTGGAATTATTTAGGTGGAGTTTCTTAGTTGTTTGCTGAGTTATTTTGAAAGTATGTTAAAAATAATATTATTTGTTGAATTTAGTTGTACAAATAAATTTTGACTCATATCAATAACACTAGAAAATCACTTAACTCACTATATAAAAATACTACTTATTTTCAACAACACTTATTCGGATGTATTGGCTCGTTCGCATGACTGTATCAATATTGTTGAACATGTATCATCAGTATCAAGGACCTAAACGTTAAAACAAACTCTCAATTATTTGTCTGTGAATGCATACATATTTAATACAGTATACCTTCACACACTTTATACATAGTACACCTTTTATACAGATCTACACAATTTATACAAGCTTGGCAAAGGAGATCCATTTTCTTTTTTTTCGGCTTCTCCAGCAAGTGCAATCAGCTCCCTTTGTGAATGATAGAATTCAGCAAATAACTCAAGGCGGAGGAACTCTACTCTAGGGGAAGGAACCCTGGAAAACTATTATTTTACAAGTGAAGGATAGAATTATGCTTTATATCCATAGCTACCATGCAGTTTTGTAAGATGAGATGAACCTCTTGACCGATGATGAAAAAATTGAATTAAATATCACAATGAAAGTTTGACCGCTGGCAATAATTTTTGGGTCAAAAAATTGTCAAAAAATAACAATTATAAACTAACCATTAATAATTTCCACAGCTGTGAACGCATAGCTCGAATATCTATAGTACTATAGTCACATAGCTCGATATATGTATCTATTTATTTATCTAGTTCTAGACTATTTATCTAGTTCAAAGTGCACTTATCAGAATAATCTGAGACATTAAAGCTGTATAATACTTGGTGAGATCGCAATGAGCTGTCTCCTCCAATGAAGAACCTGTCTCCTTCTAAGAGCCTCTTGTACAACTTGGCGTATAGAAATGTCTGAGTCAAAACTTGCCGTCTAAACTAGTAAGTTGGAAGTTGCCAATGTCAAAAGATAATAATTTTGAGACGGTAGGGTTTAACTCGATTAGGTTGTCTTTTCAGCCCGCTTTGAACCACACCACAAGTGAGTGTGGTTAGATTGTGTAGACGTGTGAGTCTACTTCTGCTGCTGCTCTGCATGTATTCATTCAACTTGATGTGTTAGCTTGATCTGACATGCCGTATATTTGTTGAACTCCTGCTCAGAGTATTCTCTTTCCTCAGTACTTCTAATTATTCTACTCTGTTCCTGTTCATACTCCTCCACCTCCTCCTCCTCCTCCACATCATCCTCCTCCTCCTCATCCTCCTTCTTTTTCTTCTTTTTTCTTCTTCTTCTTTTTCTTCATCTTATTATCTCCATTTTCTTCTTCTCCATCTTTGCGCTTCTCTTCCACGTTTCTCCATTCTCCTCGTTCATCTTCGCCCTTCTTCATCCTTTTTCCTCCACATTTATTCTTCTTCTCCTTCTTCTTCTTCTATTACTACTTTTTTCACTTCTCCTTTTTTACTCTTGTTTTTTTTTTGTCAATTATATTTTCATTCTTCCACTTTTCAAACTTCTCCTGTTTTCTTCTCCCTCTCATTCTCTTGACACTCCATGTGTTTCCTCCTTCTTCTTCTTTCTCTCTTCCACCTTTTCCGCTTCAGTATTCGTTATCATCCCCTCGACTCATCTGGAATAACTCGAGTTCAGTTACTCTCAATTGTACGTCTCATTTTGCGTCATAAGCGAGGTGAGAACTCCAAACCAGGTTCACCAAACTCCAGTCTTACCGTTTAAGTTCACCTTAATCAGCTATTCTGTGCGTATTTGAAATATTTCTGTCTTACACACACACTCTCTCTTCATCTCTTTTTCATTTCTCTTCTAAAAATATTTCTTTATGTTTTCAATGAAATAATTTTATTATGCCAGAGTCCACCTTCTTTTTTACTATATTTGAGGCTTAGGTTTGAATCTCTAATCTTGAGGCCATCAAAAATGTTCTGTAAGATCTATATGTATAGGGGTGCATACATAGGAGCATGGTAAGCCTAGTCTAACTTCTCAATATTCATTATACTGTAAAAGTGTTATTCCGAATTCTTATCTCCAAAAACAATACCCTAAACACTTTTCATTTCTCAATCAGAATCACCCACTTGTGCTTTTCTCATTTTAAAATATTAAACAATAGAACTTTTTGAGGTGGCAGATGATAGCCACGTGCAATTGTGCGTGACAATTCTTCTACAATTCTACTATCTACTTCTCCTCCTTTTTTTCCTACGTCATGTTGCCCTCCTCATTCCGTCCTTTTGCGTGACAATCTTTCACTTCCCAATACTTTCTTCAAGTGAGAAGATACGCATCAATTTTGTTTATTCAAGGCCTACTTTATTATTGAACTCCACTTGAATCCAGTGACACTGGATTCCTTACCAAGTACCGATTTACTATTCCCGGTTCTACTGAATATTCCATCGTGGGTACTTGCTCATCAGCTATTGATATTGTGCGTGCCATTGTGGGTCAATGGCCTGTTGACTGAGCCTATTGAATAATCAATAGCCAGAACTCTGCAAGTTCTAGATGACTCTCGACGGAATTATGATTTGAGAAATGCCAGTTGAGTATCTGTATTGATTTTTGGTGACAGCTGAAAGAGGGCGATGGTTTACTCCAGAAACTCACATAATTTATTAGGCCGTTCCTACAGTGAAAACGGAATTCGGGTACGATTTAGTCCTTTTTTGTCTGTTTTGGTTTTGAGAATACAAAAACATTACACACCATATCCTCTCCTGCAGTTCATTCTTAGTTAGCCTTAGTTATAGTTCATTCTTAGCTCTACCCTACTCATTCTCAGACCTTAGCAGATCTAAGCTGACAATGAATTAACTCATTACAGCTTTCTACAATGTACAAAGTGTAGAATAATTATTAGTATATATATATTTTTGTTTCTGTAGTGGTGATGGTGGTATAGAATATAGATTTATAGAATTCATCCACTATGACGTAGACATGTCACTATTGAATGTTGAATTATTTGAATACACTTCGAAAATTTAAACGTAAGAAGCTGTAATTGTGAGTAAAGTGGTGGTGACAATACTTCGAATTAAATCCAGGTGCCTCAGCAATATATATTCTATATTGCAGCCGGTTAGTCTGGTTCCGAGGGTTTACATTTGTTTTGAATAGTCCGGTCTAGTCTGTTTTCGTCCGGTTCCGGATCCGAAGAGTATTTTGCTTCCAATGTAGGAGTGAGCTTAGGATGTTTTACTTCTAGCCTTATTTTTTACAAAAATGTGAATGATAAAAGTAAAGTCTCAATTTTCAGGAAACAGGCCACACAATTCCTGTCCACACAAAAGCATGTGCAATTAAGAAATATTGAGTGTCGATATCAAAATTCTGATATTTCCAGATATATTCCGGAAATTCAATAATATGTTACATGAGATTTCGAGTAATGCTTACACAAAAGTGTGTTGATTGGAAACAGTCAGTTTCGTTGCTGCAACAATCGAAGGGAAAATCACTGTAACATTGGCGGTGGTTTCGGGGAACATCAAATCGCTAGTGGATTTTTTCCTCATTTTCTGAGAGCAACCAGTGAAGGCAAATAGTGCCGAATCAACAGAAAAGTGTATGAAGTGGTTTACGACGACAATTGGATCGATGTGAAACTCGTTAGGGGTTTTCATTGCTGGTGGTTGCAAGAGGAAGAAAGATATAGAGAAAGAGATGTGTAGAAGAGAGAGTTACAAGAAAAGAGAGAGATTTATAGGAAAAGAGAGTGACAGGGAAAGAAAGAGAGAGGAACAGGGGAAGAGAGAGATAGAAAAAGAGTGAGTGACAGGGAAAGAAAGAAAAAAGACAGAGAGACAATGAGTTTATGTGTGAAAGAGAAAGAGAGTGTGATTGAGTGGGGCGGAAGAGAGAAGACGAAGCTTGGTTCTGAGTTTGAATGGGCATGTGTTCAAGTAAGACTGAGAGGGAGATCATGCTCGAGATGATAGAGATACTGTATATGAGAATAAAGAGAGAGATACAAAAAATAAAGAAAATAGAAAAGAGTGAACAGTGAGATAGAGGGGGAGAGTGCGTAAGGGAGAAAGATTACGACAGATTGTGAGTGGAAAAGAGAAGAGATACGAGAGAGAGTGAGAGCAGTGTTAAGGAAAGGGTAAATGAACGAGAGTCGCCTATTGTTTTGGAAGATTTTCTTCATGAGGCAAGAGCATAGCAGCAGGCTGGCCAGGAGAGTCTGTATTTGGCAAAGGGAGCTTGACTCGGACCGCGTTGCTTGCCAACTGGGAGTTTTCGCAAGGCACGCACACAAAACAAGACACACTTTCGCATGCGCATGTACCGCAATTCTCAACTTGAGCTGCTTTTGCTTTTCAACTTGGCTCCGTGCGGTTATTTTAATGCAAATAATTCATTTTTGTAACGATAACACCTTCAAATTTGAAAAACCCAATCTTTCGCCTTTTTTATCTTGGTAACAAAGCATTTCCGGGATTTCTTGTGGGGTTCTTTTTCTTTATTTTGATGTTTACAACAATACCCATAAATATTATTTGAGAATTACAGCACATACTCCGTATAATCGCATTATATACGGATACTAGAATACACTGTAGGGTTAATTGAGTTGGAATCGCAGAAGTGGTGAATTTTTTCATGACGTGGCTATGAATCAGCTAGCATGGAAACGTTAAGTAACACTTGTCTATTTCGGTTTAGGGTAACGTTATACTTCTCTAAATCTAGACTGGAATATGCGCGTGACTCCTACTGTATATTCTAGTATCCTTCGTAACTATAAGTTTTTATTGAAACTAGGCCTTAATCGCGAATCAACCAACGATTCGCTCATTGTTATGAAAATCTACTACAGTACTACTAGAAGTTTCAGTTCTTCTCTGATACATTCTTCTTCTTCTTTTTTCCTTCCTACTTTTTCTCTTCCTTTTTTCTTCTTCCTCTGTCCTTTATTCTCTTGATAGTAATGGTCAAGATTTATGATCGGGTGCAGAAGATAAGATGGTACTATGAGCTTAACACAGGAAAGGCCAATTTTTTGTCTCAAGAGGACACACGAAGTAGAAGAAAATGGTAGCAGCTTGAAGTTTTTTAACGAGCAGAAGTTGAGCTAACCCTTCTTCTTCTTCACCTCCTCCTCCTCCCATCTGCCTCCTCCTCCTCCTCTTCCTCCCTCTTCCTCCTCTTCCTCCTTTACTCCCTCCTACTCCTCTTCCTTGGTTTTTGAACAAATCCCCATAGCATGCGCACAGGTATTAGAAGGAATTGGGAACGTCTGCTGAACCTCTTCACCCCCCTTACCCCCTCCCCACCACTAATATCGTTCGTCTTTCTTTCGGCCAAATCCCAGATCTGCTGGAAGAAGTAGATTCAAGAACTTTTCCGATGCTTTAAAATCGAAGACATTTTTCTACTAGCATTCTTCAACACTATCTTTTGTTGTTCTCTGTCTCCTACTCTTCCCCTACATCCTCCTCCTTTATCATTTTCCTACTTTATTTCTCTCTCCCCCTCCCCCTACCCTCTTATTCTTGTTGTCTTCCTGTGGCAAAACTCTCCCGTTCTGAATGGAAATATTATTTTCCTTGATCCTTCTTCAGTTTTTCATCGATTCAGGAGTTTATCTCTCTCTACTTTCTTTTTTCTATCTCGTGTTCCACGCTTTCTTATGTTTCAAAGTTTGTTCTCGATAGTCTATGTATTTCATGTCGATTGAAAAGCTATTTATTTCTTTCTGTCTCTACTCGCCTGCCGTAATATTTCTGCTAGCCTTCTGTGTTCGGCGAACTTTTCTGTCATAATTTTCTTCTCATTCATGAGTAATTTTTTTGTAAAAGTTTCGCCGGGCGTAAATTTTGGAGATCGAAAGTTTGAAACTATGGCATTCTCAAACTGCCGCCTTCTGTTTTTGAAGTCACATTAATAGCTTACCTTTCATGTCATGGTAAATACTGTATTATTGCTTTGAAGCATCATGGTTTTATTATTACAGTATATGCTTTATGACAGCTAACTCAAAATAAATCTTCTGTTAGTCCGGTGCGTTTAATTATTTTTCATATTGTTAATGTGCTTCAAGAAGGAAAATAGTTTGAAAATAATGATTTCATGAGTGTTGTATTGGATCTTTAGAATTTTCATTAACATACTTCCCATTTGAGCAAAAATTAATTACATACACTTATCTTACTTAGATGCAATTATATTATATTGCAATTCTTCAATTTCTATTATATTGCAATTTCTTTAATTTCAACTCATAATAGACAATTGATTCTGCAAGTCTTGAAATCATTTGAAAGAGAGCAAATAGGATTTTCGTTCAGTTATTTATTATGTTATATCTATTTTACTCACTTCAATATCCATGAGGTACTCCTGCATTTTTTCAATGAATAAAACAAGTAATAGGCTACTGTACATGTACATGATAAAAAATGATCCATCTCGTTATAAACTCAGTTGAAAAATTAGCCATCAACTTGAAATGTTAATTTTTTTCATCTCTAACAAGTTTTTCATCTCTAACAATAAATATCTGTGATATGAAATATCAAATAAAAACTCGAAAAAACAACAAAGAATATTATAAATTTGTCAACCTAGAGAGTATTCCTACTGATAAACTAGTGACCCCACATATCTGGCATACTGACCCGTCTTAGCTTGAAAACAAATGCTGTAATCGCGTTTGCCAATTTTATTTATATTCGTCTAATTGAATCAGATCGCGTTTTGAGCATTTAACCTTTGTTCCAAAGCGCCTCAAATTTTGGCACTGGCCACAGCCAAATGCTGTTTGTAAATTTATTCTAGGTGGCGTGTTGTTCACTTGTTCTGCATTATTTTTCATTAATTGCTATCATAAAAATTGGAATGCTTCCTTGGTTTGAGTAGTTTAGAGATTTAGTGCCATCTAGCGCAATGAAGAAAATTTCGTAGTCACTTTGTGAAAGGGATCGATAGACCTCTAAACCTTTGCAAAATAATTGTCGATACTTCGAAACCAGAAAAGTTTACGTAATCCCTGAAACGATAAGAAGATCATAATACAGTCGAACCTAGCAACTCAAAGGAACTAGACATTATTTTTTTGAGGTATTCTAACAGTATATAAAACAGATATATAACATATATGTTAAACATGTTTATACATGTATGTATAAACAGATAAATATATATAGGATTCGAAACATATATTATCTACATTGTGGGTTGAGTATGTTTCAAGAGAATTTGAAATGAATCCGGTTACGACTTTATCATATTATTTTAGCTCTTTATCTATTCTACTTTTGAAAAACTACATTTTTCTGTGGAATAGCAAGAACATCATTCTCTTTCCTAGGTGCTGTTATATCGGAGCAAACCCATTTCACCACTAATGTGTTAGTAAAAGCGAGAAAACGCATCATTTATTGTTGTACTTCTTCAATGGATTCGGTCTGAGAAAATATTTTTCCCTTATTTCCCATAGGTGTTAGATATCATAAAGCTATCTCGCGTCGGACGTGAAAACGTATAATGGCCTTATTTCAGGAGAAGCAGGAAATCTTTTTTCGGGTAAGCTGAGAAAAAAGATGGTTGAAGATCTTTGGTTGTACAAAAATACAAATTCATGTTGGGTTTTTGTGTGCTTCAACGGAAATTAATAGGGAATTTAGATTATTATATAGGATCGTTATTAGAAGATTTGCTGGTTTTGTGGACAACGTTTGCTGGTTTTAATTCGTTTGAAATTGAATTCAAAGTCATACGGCAAATGATTTGTAATCGTTCGTTTGCTCGGTGAAACTGTTATCTGAATCTTCAATAACATTCACCTATTATTGATAATTGCTATTAACCTTTGAATAAAGACGTGTCATAATCTTATCTAAGATAAGAATTTAGAGTTTAAATGTCTTTTAAATTGACTTGACTATAAAAATCACCTATTTCCCGATTCTAAAACTGTGTTTATCTGTTCCTTTCTTGTTCGGTATGGCTAGTTTTACACATGATTGATAATATTTATTTATCTGTAACATGATATTTTTCCAGTCTCAATTTCAACCCTCACATTCTATTTTCTTGAAAGTCTCGTTCAGACCCATTCACATCAACTATCTCACCCATCCAACTGCTCAATACAATACAATGTGGATGGCTGAATGATCTGATTCACCATAATCAACATTGTGCATAGCATTGAACAGTCGAGTTACCTGCAACAATGCATCCCTGATTGATTGGGTCCATTCCAATGCTTTGCATCACAAACAATAGGCACTCAAACAGTTTACACAAACGTTATTGTTCTGCAAAGCTAGGAGTGTATATTTCGAAAATCTTATCACATTGAGATTGGAGGAGCGTGTTTTTAAGTGTTTTACAGTTTAACTTATTTTTTACTTTATGTAAGAATAACTAAACAAAAATGAAAGGATCTCAAACGATGAAGACTCTAGAAGAAATAAAAAAAGTGATAAATTCAATTGGAAATGAATAAATTGATAACATTCTCCAAAACTAAAAAAAATAAACATTGACAAAAGTTTTCAGTGTGTTTTGAAGTTCTGTTTTGTAATGAGGCAATTTTAATCAATATTCCATAATCACCATTTTACACAAGCTAGACATTTTTTGGATGATAATGTGTTCAATATCTTCGAACGAGCCAATGAAGTTGTCAATTTTTTACTAATAGATAGCGTGTACATGACCCTATTAATTCAAACCAATAGAGATAAGATAGCTGTGTTGATAGGTGGACATAATTTTTTATTTTTCCACAATCCTCAATACATCCCAAACTACACGATATTTTAATTACTAGATTACTGAATCTTTTTTCGTGTTTCTAGAAGTTAATGAGATGATTTGATCGCGAACAAGTCATTGAAAGAGCGCGAATATCCTATGTTTATGTGAATGTGAGTTAGCATATATGTGATATGTGAATATTCCCCCGATGTTAGTTATATTCTTGGTGAACTGCCAACCTGTGATGCCTGTCTAATAGACGCAACAAGATATGTGAACTATTTTTAGTTTGGACACTAACATACGCCCACTCACGCACTTTTCTATTCTATTATTCGTGGTACGGAATGTTTTCGAGTTCCTGAGTACGAAAATAGTTGGTGGAATCAAGACCAGAAATTTGGACCAGACAAAACAGACTTCACTAATTTTCGTCATGTCGGTGATTTCCTCGTGTTGAGGAAAAGAGTGACGAGGAGGAGGGTCTGTAGCAATGAACTTTGAAATTGGAGAGTTCTGAGTAAAAAACGCTGTTTTTAGAATCTGTAACAACTTTATGAGACGAATAATACAAGGCACTACCCCTGTGGTAATAAAAATATTACAGTGGAACGTCAAAAATACTTCATTAATTACCTATTTATTACTGTATATATAATCTGTAGCTAACTCGCTAACATCCTAAACGATTCATTTCAATTATGGAATATAGATATTTTTGGAAATACTGTAAATGAATTTTCACATCAATTGTTAGGTTCAATGATATTTATTAATATTATTTTTTTAATTATTAATTTATTGATATTATTTGCAGGGATTTCTATGACTCGTAAAGGAACCAAAACAATATATTATGAGTTATGAACAAAACTATTGAAAGGGTTGTCAAATTAAAAAAATATTATGTTTTCTTAGTGCTTAGTATAATGTCCCTAGCTAATTTATTCAGCTAAAAATCTAAATTATGGAACTATTTTTATCCTCAGTGAACAATTTACTGGTCCATTTTCTTCACTGGAGCAGTAAGTGCTTCACTGAACGACTGACAAACCGGGCACTATAGTAAAATATTCATCTCTAAAAATATCCTGTATCCTGTTTCACTAATACTGGTCCATTATCACGGTGGAGTAGGTTTTTCGCTTTCAAATTACTATAGTTCATTGAAATTATTACATTATTTAAATGAATGGATTAGTAAGTTCATTAGTTTCCATTATAGTAAATGAATAATTGAATATTATTAGGTGAATACCATAAATTTTATAATTGAATAGAATACCAGCAATTGATAAATCAATAATGAACATTACAGCAACCTACAAGCTATAACCACAATATATGGTTGCCTTGCCACCTTGGGTCACCCAAGACATCAAGATCAAGTGTAGATTTAGTATTTAACGCTGAACTTGGAACTCCACTAAAACCAGATCTTAACTACAGTGATAACAGAGAACAGATAATGCACTAAAGGCCATACAAACTCACTAACACTACCCTAAATTTACTCCAACACCGTCCTAAACTCCTTGACTCTCACTCACTCCTCTATTCACATTTCCTCTTTCTACATGTCTCCTCTTGTTCGCTCTTTCTCTCTCTGCTATCACAACATTCTATTGCTTTCTTTCTCTCTCTTTATCTCTCTGACTCTCTGTTTCTATCTCTCTCGGCTGTCTACTCAACTTGTAGTTTAGATTGAGCGAAACTAACGTAAACTGTCACTACTATTACTTCGCAAGAAGCTCAGCACTAATTCTATCAGGGCAAACTTGTCCATTAGCCACTTGTGCCCCCTCAAAAGCCACCCCCCCCCCTGCTCTAACATATTATTACAACAAATTTAACCATTGTCAGCAATAATAAATTAACTGGCTTCATGTTGTTGCGCTACTTGAAAGTTTCATAAAACCATTGACACTAACCTGCAGTACTTTATTATGAAACAATTTTGTACTTCTAAAGTTTGATAAAACCATTGAAGCATACCTGCAGGCTGCAGTATTCTATTGATAATATATACCATTTAAACTTTTAATTTTATATTGTTCTTTTTTTTAAGTTCCCTAGTCATCTAATATATTTCAGTATTCTTCCTAAAACTATTGACACATTCATACATTAGGCTACATTATTCATAACATGATTTTATTTTGGGAACCAGCTATGAATCTTTCATGAATTATGCTTCTTTCAGTCTTCTAATGGGATAGCATCTCCAATATAGATTCCAATTACATAGAATCAGGATTACGTATATCATAAAATATAATCTAATTAATTATTATGGTGAATAATTGAAAATTGTTTTAGAAATATATCTGATAAACCGTTGAGCTACACTAACCAGTATCAACAGCTTAATATCCTTATCGATACATAAGTACAATAAGTTTATGTAATTGAAAAGTCCTATCATGTTCCCTCGCTTGAATTATAAACTAATGAAGTTGAATGATACATTATTATCAAGTATTGGATAATTAATAAAAGTGTGAACAATAATTTTCAACAATCAATTCTTGAAGATAAAAGTAATATTGTTGAACGTTGTCTGTGACCTTGACATTGAGTACTAGTGATAACTAGGTCACATCAGTAGTGGTCTACTGTTATTATTCAATTAGACAATTGTATCAATGGAACAATTGCACTGCTGTAACAATTGTTAGCCCATTACTGTGGAGCTTGGAACAGTGTATAATCAATTTATAGCAAGTGCTATGATTTGAAGCATTCCTGAGTAAGACGGGATTTAAGAAGTTCTAGTTTTTATTTTTTACATTATTTAGAGCTGTTAGTTTTTATTTAAGTATCTTTCATCTTATCAAGCTTTCTTCAAGAAAAAGAGGACTCAATGAATTACTTGAAGAATGTTTTCTCTATGTATTTTTATTTTGGACAAAAATGTATGTTTCCTGACTATTTTCCTCTTGTCCTTGATCTCTATTAGATCACAATATTCCATCCTCAGCTTTTCATCCTTATCCTAATGACTGCTATTTAGGCAGCCGGCACCGACGGATTAACGTGTCCTCCGAGACACGGGAGTAGCAAAATATCTCAGTCAACTGGAATCGAACCAGTACCCTTTGCTTATCAAACCAGCGATAAAACAACTCGGCTAGGGCCACTCCTTCAATAATACAATGTACGTAGAATAAATCGTTGGCAATACTATAAGACTATTGTTATAGATCATTCAGACAATCATAGTTATTTTATTGTTATCAATTATGTAAAAATTATGTAATTTCATCAATGTAACAATAAAATCATCATAATAAAATCCCAACAGTGTCCAAATACCATCACTTTATTACTGTCTAAATACATCTTGCAAAACAAGAGGCACACGATTATAACTTGAGACAGACTTATTTTATAATGTGGAGTATAGTGGGAGATGGCGCCGTCTATCACGGGGTGTAGGCAACCCGGCAGACACGAATGTTGGTGGGTCAGGCAACCCCCATTCATCTCTAAAATAAGCCTCAAAATGTTCCCTTTTCCATCTCTGCCACCCCCTCCTGTGAGGGTGATGAGGGGCTCAACTGCGCCACCCATTACCCTTGAGCTGCTAGCTGTAGTGGAAGAAGATGTGGGTCGTTGTTCCTCTTTCATCGTCTTTACTTTTTATTGTTCATCTTTCTCTTCTTCTCTTTGCTCCTGTTCTTCTATTTCTATGTCTTCTTCATCTTCTCGTTTCTTCTCCATACTTATTCTTCTCCTTTTTTCTTCATCTTCCTCTTAGTCAACATTTTCTCTTCTTACTGTTTTTTTTTCTCTTCTCCTTTCCTACTTGTTTTTGAAATTCTTCTTAGCCTTTCTGAATGTAATTTACTTTTAATTATTCCTCCATTTTATTCTGCTTTTCCTCCTTCAATATCATATCATTTCGTCCTATCATTCCTCATTATCTTACGGCCTTCGCCACCTTGTTCATCTCTCATTTACTTTTCCAATTCTTGTTTTTCTTCTTCTTCTTCTTCATCACATTTCATCATTACGCCATCATCTCATTCTAAATTCGGGGTGGCAAACCTCTCTCTGAACTTCCTTAAAAACAGCCTGCATAATATAAAGAGAGTAAAAGTAAGAGAGTAAGTAAGATTTAAGAAACGGAGTCAAGGGAGAGAGGCTAGAGGTGACAAAATAATACTGCGCTTTATTTTCGTGCCAGTCTTTCGGTGTCTGAAGAGCGAAGAAAGCCCCGAGCAGCCCTAATGCTGAAATATTTCAAGCAGAGCACAGATTTCCACCCTTTCGTTTCACTCAAGCCGTCTGCTACTGCTGCTGTTTTGACTAAATCGCCATTTTGTAAACATATTCTTCACCTTTTTCAGCCGCCTGTGACTTACAACCGCATCTTTTGTGAATGTCAGAGTCAACTGTTGTACGACTGGTTTTTTGTTGAGAGTGAATTGGGATCGAATATTTTAAGGTGGAGAAATGCTGTAGGAGGACTGTACGAAGAAATCGCATCTCCTATAGTTCTGTACATTACCAGATTGTAGAAAATAATGTTTATTTATAAAATCAATGTTGATTAGGAATACGATATTAGGATTGTACTAAGAAATCACATCTTTCATGTATCACTGAGGCGAATGCTGACCAGACTTGAACGTTTCTAGCACTGTACAGCTTCTTATTAATATAGATAGTTTCAAATTTAATAAATTTATGGAATGTTCCAATTTGAAAATAAAATCCAATGAATAGTTTTAGTAAGTTTTGCTTGAAGATAGAAATTTACAATTCATGTATTTTTCGTCCTGAATGTGACATTAAATTACTATTCATTTTCATTTATTATTCACGTATTTGCTCATTTTCTAGATCAAATATTATATCACCATCGTTGGTCTCAGCCATTTTATCGTAACTATCCACTTTGCTGATGACTTTTCACGATGTATTTCAAATAATGTAGTTTCAAAATGATAACATTACGAAAATTTGTACACAATTCTATTTCAATAGAGATAGAATTGTGTTCAAATTTTGTATTTTAATAGAAATAGAATAGTGTTCAAATTTGTTATTTTAAAAGAAATAGAATTGTCTTTGGTTGATGTGTTGTGAGTAGTTGGGTGAGCCTAACTTAAAACTGATATTAAATTACATTGATTCTGTTCAAAGGTACAACAATATCACAATCCAGATCCAATTTAACGTGATTATGCTGGAAAGATTGCCGAATTAGCCTCTCTGGCCTGAAACTCAACTTGAAAGAAGCCAAATCGAAGAACCCTGCAAGCGAGACCCAATATTAATCCGGGGTTCCGCTTCGCTACAGGTTTTCCTGGGCCATTATAAAATGGCGTTTTCCTTCCCCTCTTCCTCTCATCTTCCTACTTCCCCTATTCTTCTCCACCCTACGTGGAGATCCATCCATTATTCAAGCTTCTCTTTCCTTCACCAACCATTCATTCTTCTTCCCTTTCACAGTGTTCTTCATCATAATTTCCTACACACCATCCTTCTTAGCCAGCCTTCTACCTCGGGGACAATAATTTTCTTAAATATTCAGCCCGTATAATAACATTATTAGGCTCAGTGGAACTGTATCTCACAATTGTGTGGGGTTCGCTTCCTTCCAAAGAAGTTGCAGAGCAGGAATAAAAATTTGCGAGTAAAATCCGAGTTTGAAGCCAACTTTTTCGTCTCGTCTGCCAGAGATTACTGTTTTATGTCTTTCTTTTTGCTTTTCGATATTATTCACTCGACTCCTCTTTTCTTACGCGAAAACAAAACAACGATTACGACTCTTCTCTTGAAGTCCAGGAAAGTTGGTTCTTGGTTGTTGTTTACCTCATGATTTGGAAAACAAGGATTGTGAAATTCTCTAGAAAAGAATTTGAGATTATTTTCAATCGTTGTACTTGTCTATAGAATGTTTTAAAATCAAATTCATATCTTGACTATCATTTCCAAGAAGGGCTTAAATTTTGAAAATGAAAACATCCAGTTCATTTATGTCTTAAGTCTTAAGTCATTTTCCATCCATTTCTATACGATAAATATAGTAGTGCATGTATACTGTACATATAATAGTGTATAGTAAACTGTACAAGTTGGCTGTTCACTTGAAGATTCAATGCTATTGTATTGAACTATGTGAAATGTTGAAACGAAACAAAGGAACAAGGAATCAACCTAACGATGGAGATAATTTTTTAGGAAAATCTCAAAATCTGGAAAGTACTTGGAAGCCACAGCGTTTAGAACTTGAACCTAATCAACCCGATTGTGTGAAACCGTCTTCACAATCATTATTATCCTTAACAATATCATCCCTATCAATAATCAAACCCACTTGATGTAGTAAAGCTACAGAATAATGATCTTCAAATATTATTAATAAAAATGATTTATGTTTTTTTTTATTGAAAAGTCCATTACATTATTTTGAGAATTTGGTAAGATTTTCATGTACAGCTTTATAAACTTCTATGTACTTTTTGGAAGACTCCAATCTGGATATCCTCTGATTTGCATACTGTAACTCAGTGACTAACTCAATTTTTCTATTTTTCAGGTGAGCCTTTTTATCAATCATCATGTTTCTGTAAAGGATTTTCCAGCTATAGTTATTAGGTAATGTATTCAATACGTGAATCAAGTAGAAATATTTTCTATCTATGTATTATCCCTGTAACACAGGGTTATAGCAAAGAGAAGGCATACTCTCTAGTCTAAATCTGTTCTCTGTGGTTACAGTGATTATTCACTTTACGAGAAACATCACGGCCCACTGGTATTATAGAAAAACTTATAATTAATTCTGGCTGAAATAAAAGTTTAAAGTAAATTTATAACGAGTAGTCGAAAGTAGGCAGTGTCACCACACTATGGTAGCTAGGTCATCATTTAACATTCAATTATTCGAGTAAATTTGTTTTGGGGGCTGTATTAGAAAATCAACAACAGTTTGAACCGTATCAATCAGAGCCCAGTGTTTGTACTTTCAACGGTTCATTAATGAGTTGTTACCTAGGGCTGTTTCCATTAACACAAATTCCCAGGAAAGCTGAAAAACTCATTAGCTGTTTCCTATCCTGAATCATGGGAACAGCTAGAGTATAAAAATAAAAGCCCAGGCGTGGCTTTGTAATAAATTTTTAAATATTGATGGATGGGGGCTGCCCATCCATCAATACAATGGATGATGTTTTGACAACAATACCTGATAGTGGTATCGGACTACCCTCTGGTATCCCTTTCTGTTTAAATCTGGCATGGACTATACTAGCATTGGACTAGGTGAACTATAGCATGCTATAGTACGAACTTTTGTTGATTGGAAAATTTCTAGTTAACAGTACCTGATAGTGGTCCCGGCTTTCCTGCTCCCTTTTCCTTTAAATCTGTGGTGGACTATACTAGCGTGGGACTAGGTGAACTACAGCATGCTATTGTACGAACTTTTGTTAATTGGATAATTTCTAGTTAACAGTACCTGATAGTGTTTTTGCTTTCCTGCTCCTTTTCCTTCAACTGTGGTGGACTCATGGGACCGTTGCAGCAAACGTTTGTTTTAAGTTTAAGTTCAACTTTTTTGAAAAGTTTAGTTTTGAAATTTTGAAGTTGGATCGCCTTTAGTAGTTTCTATCCTAGATCATGTTAACATCTAATAGACGGCAACTTGTTGTGATACGAATTTGTTGCAATGTAAACGGGACCCTACTAATAAGATTTGCGTGTGTGAGAGAGTAAAGGTTTGAGAGTGTGCGATAAGCCGTTCTGCCGGTGAACGGTATGCAAGACAGGTATCTGGCCGTAGATAACACTATTAAGCGCAGCTCCTTATCTAGTCCAAGTCACACCATACACTACTTCCTGGACTATTCAAATAGCGGACGAGGTGTGTGTGCAGTGAGGATCTGGGATTGCTTCTTGCAATCTCGCGAGGATTCAGGGCACGTAGGGCTCGCCGAATACCTTTGCCAGCCCTTCTGGTCTCCCTTTCACACTCAGTTCGAGACCCTTGAAGCGGGTCTCTGAATACACAAGCCAGTGTACCAACACACACAGCGCGGCGGTTTTCTTATCTGGGTCTCAATCTGTGTGTACTAGTGATTTTCAGAGGGCAATCAGGACGACTTTCCGCTTGTAATTTTGGTGCAAGATAGGACACTTTATTCAGGAAAAATCATTACTTGTTAGTATTTGAAGATAGAAAAGGATAGCGTTCAAAACAGTGAACTGCGAAGTGCTTGTTTCTGTATTTCCTCCAGAACTTTGAAGACATTTGTATGCCATCATATTCTTCGTGAAAAAACATGAATTAGAAAGCCGGCATATAAGGTACTCATACACTAGAATACGCAAGCCCTTTAATACTCAGTTTGAGATCCTTGAATCAGCCCTTAGTAGACCGGTAGAGTTCCTAGTGTAGTCTACTATTAAAAAAGGGATGTAACTATTAATTAGATATTAATTTAACTGCAGATTATATAGCCCAACTTCTCCCTGCTGATAGGGTCACTATTTTTCTGCCATAATTTCACTTGTCATGAATTTTCACTGCTTTCAACATATCTTCCACAATGGGTCAGAAAATTACAAGTTCGCCCCTGCGCCCACTAAACAACTGCTATCTGATTTCAGTCAGCAACAAAGCGTTGCCAGATGACTTTGGCTGATAGGTTAGATTACCCGATTACCCGAAAAACAGCCAAATGTCATCTGTCAACATTGGGTTGCTGACTGAAATCAGATAGCAGTTGCTAAGTGGGCGTAGGGCCCACTTAGTGGTTGCGTAGTGGTTGCAACTTTTTTCATTCAGTGCTGTGTAGCCTACTATATAAAATTACTGTTTGGAATACTGTATGACTTAATATAAATTGTGTATTGTATGGATACCTCGCAAGTAAGCTCATTAATTTAAAATTGATGAAAAATCACCTCAATTAAACAAGCTACGAGTAGGCTTTTGTTTCCATAACAATATTCACAGCTAGTATCTTATTATCTTACTCGTGTATCAAACGTGTAATAATAATTATTATTATCTGAGTATAATATCCTCGAAAATACTGTTAATGTTTTGACTGATGCATTTCTATTGTGATTGGCAGACCTTTTAATATGTATGAATTGAACTTGTGAACTATATGACGCCAAATAGTGATTGAAGACAGTAATTATTGTTATCGATGTTATTTTTTGGCTCGAGCTCCTAGTGTGTCCAATATGGTCCATTATTCAAAAAGGGATTCAACTTTTTTTTGAATATGGATAAATTCAGTGATATGAATAAAATATGATCGCATCTTTTTCAATTCAGTACAGTATACAATAAAACTGAATGTATAGTACGAAGCTTCCAATTTAATACATCAGTAATCACATTAATTCAATTTTTGATTACCAGAGTTTACAGTATTTTGTTCGTACAGTTTTATTACTACTACTCGTTGACAAATTTTTCTTAACTTATTTTTTTACAATGAGAAATGAAGTCTTTATTCGTTTCTTTTTCACAATTTTTGAAGCGGCCTCCACCACAAGCCTTTTCCAAAAATAAACAACTCTCTCAATTGATTGGTTAGGATATTGAAAGTTCTAGAAAATTTTGAAGAACCATCAGAAATCTTGAAAAATTTTGGCAATATTTAGAATATTTTGAAGAGTTTCTAGAAATCTTGGTGTTTTACAAAATTCTGCAAGCTATTTGGTAATATTCAGAGTAACAATATTTCTCATATAAATATTAACAGTAACTACTAATTATCAAAACAACTGTTGTGTTGTATTAGGTAGGCCTACTCGTGTGTTAGATAACAATTATAACTCTAGTACTTATTGTGTTACGCTCTAAATGCTCTGCAGTGCTCACGAATTAAGCTGGCCCAACTGGCTTTCCTGTTTTGCCTGCTTGCGAGTGCAATGACATAATAAAATTGGCTGTTTTCAAAATTTTGTACAATGTCGACTTGTTCTGCGCAGTCGTTTTATTCACTTCTCTGCAGCGAAATGGTGCCGTAATAATTATTTATCATTCCCAGTCCCCTTTATTCTGTAATGGTTCCCACGAATTGTTCGTACTGTCCCGTTGCGTGTAAGCGAAGTATGGTAACAAACTCTCATACTGTCCCAAAATAATAATGACAGTACTGTTGCTTTATATAACTTTATGTTTGAAAGTCACAGTTGATTGTTGGTAAATTTGTAGTCTGTTTGATGTTTGAGTTTCGTTTTCTGTGATTGAAATTTCAATTTTTCAAAATTTCAATCACAGATTAGAAATTTCAATCACAATTCACAGATTCAAACACAGATTTCAATCACATAAAGCAGCCATTAACATATTTAAAATGTTGTATACGATAATTTAGTTTGATTGTATAAGTTTTTCCTGGCAAGAAATTCCATCTTCATTTTTCTTTAATGAAATTTGTGGTATTATTGAGATAATGATAGAAAATATCCAAAATAGTGTAGGCTACATCAAATTCAAATTCAAATTTCTTTCCTTTTTGCCACAATACAGAATACAAAATAAATTGAATCTTACTTACTAACATTTTAAACAAAATCAGGAATAACCCAATCGTTATTTTCTAGATACTTACAATTTTACAACTGTTTTTAGTGACTTACGTTTTGTGCAGAATCATCTTGATTTTAGAAAAGTCTATAATATGATCAAGAAGTTCTTTATTGTTTTTACTCAATTTTACCTCTTTTAAATCGTGGAGGTTTAGTAAGAGCATACGATTTATTGAAGCCAAAAATATACCGTTTGCTCACAATAAAAATCTATTACTGTATATTAAGGAATTTGTTCGACCTACTGGAAAAGAACTCGTTTGATTATTATGTTCTACCCCAATGTTTCCAACCCAACTACAACAATAGAATATCAATCTAGCTAAAAAAACAATAAAATTGAGTCGAATTACTTCGAGGAAAATTATTCCTATGCCACGTCTGATATGGGATGAACTTTGAGAGGTTGAACTCATAAATCCTATTCGTTTATACTTCATGTGCGCTTATTTCAGTAATAATTCTTCCTCAACGATGATACTTATTTGGATTCTGCCCAATGTTTGGAGCCGTGCTGTTTTATTCGACAGTAATCAGCTTTTGTAAAATTGAGGTACAAATTCGAATTATAGCCCCGACCGACAGACAGAATAATGTGAGAAGCTTTCATATAAAAGAAACTTTTTCAGTCTGCAAGCTTCACTTCTACTGAGTGGAGCCGAGGGTATTATCAACTTCAACTTACACATAAATTATTATGAATTAACTCGAAATATTGCTGCCGGCTCCTATATATACTCTAATATACAGAGATATACCGTATGTATCAACTTCACATTCTATATATGTATATCGTTTATGTAAAGCCTTTGGAAAAGTTTCACTTTTCATTGTAAAGTGCGTCGGAGTCGGAGCTTTGGCCTCCCTTTCAGTTTAAGCTTCTTTGCAACCTTTCTGGTTCATTTTCCATCAGCTGTTATTTTCTATTCAGAAGTACTGCTTTGAAAATATTAGACAGCCAAAGACATCGACTTCCCTTGAATTTGATAATTTATCAAAAATGAAGTTGCGGTGTTTGTTAGGGTACCCCTAACAATACCCCTTGTTTGTTATGGCCGCCATATTTCTATTTTCTATGTTTCTTCTTGATCATCTTCTTCTACACAGCTATTCTTCAAATTGGAATGTGCTCTACTTTTTCCCTTTCCACCCTATTCATTCCCTTCTTCTCTACGTCATACGCTCACCTATCTCATACTATTATCTAGCCTACTTCACCTCTCTCATACATTCCTTTCAGTAGATTATCTCCTCTTTAATTTTTCTTTATCCTCTCCTATTTTTGTATGCTCAATCTTCTACTTTTCATCTTCTCCACTTTGTTCCTCATTCTGTTGGATTATCTTCTCCTTCATCTCCCTTACATTTTTTCTCTTTTTCTAATTATTTTACCTTCTCCTTCATTTCACTTATATTTTTCTCTTTTTCTCATCCTTTTACATTCTACATGATATACAAACACTCTCTCACTCTATTTCTCTGTCTCTCACTCTCTTCCTCTCTCTCTTTCTCTCTCCCTTCCTTTTTTACTTCCCTTAGTTGGCACCCCGAAAGCATCCATATATGCATTGAATGGGCGGTGTAAAAAGTAATGATAGCAATTTGAAAAGTTAACAAATAGGTTTAGAACGGCTGTTTGACGTCACCGGCACGTAGCCGTGTTACGGCGATGGCGGACGCCGGTCCTCGCGTATAATTTCGATATGTGGCCGCCATTCCATGAAGAAGATTGGTAGGACAGAATTAGGGAAGAAGGAATAGAGAGAAGAAGAAGAAGAAGAAGAAGAAGAAGAAGAAGAAGAAGAAGAAGAAGAAGAAGAAGAAGAAGAAGAAGAAGAAAAAGGAAGATATGGAAGAAGAAGAAGAAGAAGAAGAAGAAGAAGAAGAAGAAGAAGAAGAAGAATAAATAAGGAAGATATAGTAGAATGAGAAGAAGAAGAAGAAGAAGAAGAAGAAGAAGAAGAAGAAGAAGTAGAAGAAGAAGAAGAAGAAGAAGAAGAAGAAGAAGAAGAAGAAGAAGAAGAAGAAGAAGAAGAAGAAGAAGAAAAGAAGAAGAAAAGAAGAAGAAGAAGATGATGAGATGAAGAGATGAAGATGAAGATGAAGAGAAAATATGAAAGAAAGAAGGAACAGGCGGAGGAGAAATAGTGAGAGAAATGAGCAAAGATGAAAGAAGACGAATTAAGAAAGGAGTTGTAGAAGAAGAAAGAGGATAACAAGTTTAAGAAGGGAAAATAAGAGAAAGGAGGAGTGGGAGAAGTGCAAGTAGGAAGAGAAAGAAGAAGAAAGTGAAAAGGAGAACAATAAGGAGGCCACTTTCCTAGTGTACCTGTATAGTACGGGAGTCCCAACTACTTCTCTGAATAGTCAGGGACTTTCGTGGATTCCGTATTGCCTCGTAAAACGGCACGACGATTACCGGGCTCCATTAGACGCGAATGACGCGCTTCAAACGGAAGCGAATAAGGAGAGAAGGAGGAAGAGAAGAAGAAGGTGCAGGAGGAGTTGACACTGAAGCTCGTACTTCGCACGTATGAGTGTGATCTTGAGCCTCTCGACTTATATTAAGCCGCACTTGTGGCATTGCAATCGACAGACCGGTCGTATATATACAGCATGCATGTGATTCTCCCTTGCAAAGTGTAAATGAGCTGGTGACGGCATGGCTGTGCTGTAATTCAGGTGTAAATTAAGGTGTGAATTTCTTGGACAAAGAGTGTATGATACTTTCGGGCAATTGGATTCGCACGAAAATTCAAGTAAAGTAGCATGCCACTAGCTAGGATTAATAATTAATTCTGTTGTACTGTCTGAAGGCAGTTCTTTTCAAATGTGTGAAGCAAATTATTCTGAAGTTCTATAGCTCTGATCAAGTAGTCCTATTTTTTCCAATAAATTACTGTATTTCGAATTTTGTTTTTAAGATATTTTCTATAGAATTCACGAATCGATATTTCAGGCCGCTGTTATATTGGATGCGAGTGGCGAGCAAAATGGTTGCAACCTATACACTAGACATGAACTGTTATAATGTTGCAAACTTGCCTAGTGTGTGGGAACCTTTCGCATCCTCCTCGCATCCAACGTAACCGCGGCCTGTATCGATGTTTTAACTTCATCATAGCGCTAGAAAATACAATGCAGAATAATGCAATACTGTACATGATAATACAATACAATACATAATAATACAATACTTATAATACAATAAATGATAATAATACAATACATGATAATGAGAAATACATTATTGGAAGCGAAATACTTATTGACGTGTACGCAATATCAACAATAGTTGGTTTTGTATAACTGCATGTTGAAGAACTCACCTCAAGAGAATATTTGTAGGGTTTTGAATGATAATTTGAATTTATTTGAAAACAAAATATCACTCGATATAATCGAGGAATGAATTGGATAGTACACAAATTTTATGAAATAATTCTAGAAATCAGTATTGCACGTTATGTGAAAATTTTCATTTTCAATGTTTTTTTCAAAGATTCTTATTTGAATGTTCAATGAATCAAATTTCAAAAACAAATTTCCAATTTTAAATTTGGGTTGATAGCAAGCAGTATCACTTGCTATCCACGTTCAAGGAAACCGTATTCGAATTGAAATAAATCAGCATCGGAATCTGTTGACAAGGCCAGATGGGTGTGGCATGGGAACATATAATAGGGCTTCCGCCCATCACTCTGTATCATGCTACATATTCTTCTACAGTATTCTGGAAACCTGGATAGTATTTCACTCGTCACAGACAACAAACAGATGGATCTCTTATCACAGCTCATAAAAAGTGGCAATAAACTGCATACAGTAAACACAACTGATGAAAGCGGTACATCAAACATTTCGAAAAGTGATTGAAGACTTTCGGTCGCAAATACGAATACAAGAAGCTTTAAACAGAGGGAGATGGAAGCAAGAATAAATGAATTACGATTTTTTGTAGGATTATGTTATTTCAGATTGTAAAAGTTAAAAACGAACAATGAAGGATGATGAAGACATTAAAAGAAGAAGTAGAAGCTGCAGCTTAAATACTAAACCACTGGTATCTTCTTCATCAGGTCATTCATAATCTAACTTACTTTTACACTTAAATCTCACTTTTTACACTGAATATTATAAGAGCTCTAGGCTGGTCGGTGTAGCTCATTTTCCAACTAATTGGGTGTTTTTTTTTTCATAATAGCGAAAACATGCAAAATGTTTGTCGCGCACGCTTCCCAACACACTTATTGATAGTAACAATACATGTTCAAGGTCACTATTTGAATAAAATTAGTTATTTTCTTACATGAGTTCGTATTTGAATAGAGCTAACAATTTTCTGCCACATGTTCGCTACGACACAGTTTCCGAAATAATAGACATGAGAACTGTTTGAAGGTTTTGAGCTCTTGTTGTGGTAATTTCTATTCAATTCTAGAAGCGGAAGAATCTCGAATAGGATTTAACCTAATTTTGAGTGACCTCACTAACGAAAAATGAACATAACAAGATTTGATTATTTTTTTCCAAGTGTATTTGTAACTGGTTTGGCTAGGACGTTTTCGGACTGCATCATTCTAGAAAATCAAGCTGGTATTACTCTAATTGATAGCTACAATTACTTCTAAAAACATTAGACCTATGTAGAGCGACAGGCCTAATGGCCTATCTATTTGACGAAAGGATAGCTTGACGCGATTTTAGTGAAAAGATAGTACGATTTTTTCAGGAAAAAGAAATTTTCTGCATCTAAGTCGCTTTGTACAGTTCACTGATATATGATATTCCACACTTTTTATCATATTGAAATAATCACTGAAGTAATTCACAGTGCTCATGTCAAACAAAGACAGCACTATCACTTATAGGTATAGCTAGGTTCAGTATTCCCCTCATACTGCAATATTTCCCATCGTTCCGCTCCACCTATTTTCTGTCTCAGTCAGTCACGTGGCCATCTTATCAGTGCCTCTCTGTCACTCACTTGTCACACTCTAACAAGTGTTATATTTGCTCAAGATAAAGTAGTAAACCTATTTATTCAGTTGTCTACTGTAATAAGTGTAACGAAATACACGTTTTACTTCAAGAAGATACCATTTATCAGGTTGATTTCTGTCGTCTACCTACTCTTATATGAGATAGCGTGTCGCGGTTTAAAATTTAACCGAAATAATGCTGTTTAGCTTCGAGTTCCAATTACAATTTTCTGCTGCTACGTTAAAGATTGATAGAAATTATTGTTCATCTAAATTTTTTAAAATTATTAATCTGATTGATGTATTCATTTTCACATTGCTTCACTCTTCATAGACTTACATGTTTGAGAAGACGTTCTGAGGCAGTATTCTTCCATTCAAATTAAAATTATATTATAATTCGAATTCTATCTTGAATGGTTTAATTCAAATGTGAATAATTCTGTATCAAATATTAACCGTGTGTGTAATTTATATGAAATTGTTCGTTTTGCCTAATTTAAATCGTATTTGATATTTTAAAGTAATTTTATGGAAAATTGAGTAAACTAGGATTTATTTTATTACATTTAGGTTGAATTTTGCTACAAGGTTGTTTCTACATTGGAGGCTAATTTTCTGGTCTTGTTGATGAATTTTAGATAGTTGATTGCTTCTCTTAATTTACTACTATTATCTGTTACAATGTTACAAAGTCAGTTTTTGAACTTAAACTAATATTCTTCCAAAACATCAATTTTAAATCGTAATAATTTAATCTTAAAAGAAGAAGTTTGGCTGGGAGGAAGATAGTCACGCCTTCTTCCAACACTAGGCGGAGCTAAATGTAGACTGTATTTAGTTCAAGAATTTACAGCTAGATAGTGGCACAGACAGAGTACCAAACTTGAAATGGCTGCCGGTCAGCTGATATTGGAATACTGCGTTGTTATTGGTCGGTGGTAGGGGGATAGTCACGCCTTCTTTCAACACTGGGCGGAGCAAAATGGTGACTGTATTTAGTTCAAGAATTCACCGCTAGGTAGTGGCACCAACAGGGTTCCAAACTTGAAATGGCTGCCGTTCAGCTGGTAATTTGATACTGCGTTGTGATTGGTCGGTGGGAGGGGATAGTACCGCCTTCTTTCAATGGTGACTGGGCCAAGAACCGCAAAATGGACTGCAAGAAGAACTCACAAAGAAGAAGAAGAAGAAGAGAAGAAGAAGAAGAAGAAGAAGAGAAGAAAGATGAAGAAGGAAGAAGAAGAAGAAGAAGAAGAAGAAGAAGAGAAAGAATGAAGGAGAAGAAGAAGAAGGAAGGGAGAAAGAAGAAGAGGAAAAAGGAGAAGGAAAGAAGGAGGAGGAGGAAAACATGGAAAAGGAGGAAGAAGAAGGAGGAGAAGAAGAAGAAGGAGGAGAAATAAGAATACGCGATTAGTTGCATACGCTGAATTGTGAACATGCCGTCATGCAATACACTCACAAAAGACACACACACAAGCTCATATGTGAGCAAAAAATTCACACCAGGAATGGACAGCAGATAAATTTGAAAACCAAGCATTACAAATGCCGGCGCAGTCATCTGGAGGGTTGAACGAAAAATCCTACCCCCTCTCCTACGTTTTCCAGAACTCACTCCCCCCTCCTAACAACAAAGATTGCAGCCCAGATTGTCCCTTGCAATTCATATATCTATGTACAGTCGGTTTCCGTTGATCACAATATGCGAGCATCTATATATGTGTGCGCCTAATGTCCTCGGGTCTGAAATGAGAAGTGACCCAAAACGTTTTTAGTCATTCGTTGGCGTGTATGAAATAGCCGCGCATATGAACGGAACCGAATCCCAGCAATATCAATAATGAATGGCCGAAATATTCATCTAGGTGCCAGCTCATTTATTAGGAGAGTGAGAGAACGAATGTAAACGAGAGAGAAAGAGACAGAGTGAGGGAGAGCGAGCCGACGGGAGAGAGAGCCGGCGAGAAAGATAGAGAGAGAGGAAGTGAGCAGGCGAGTAAGATAAAAAGCGAGGAAGAAAGCGAGCGTGATTGAAAAGGAGAGAAGTCGAAGAAGGTGAAAGAAAGTTAAAGAGAGGTAGATCTTATATGGAGAGAAGGAGAGTTGAAAAGGTTGGAGAAAATAAAGAAACGGAGGAGAAAAGAGAAGTCGAGGGGGAAAAGAGTGATGGAGAATGAGAGAATAAGTGAGAGAGAGTGAAAGGAGAGAGAGGCAGTGATGGAGAGAAGTAGAAGTAGAGAGTGATAACTGGGGAGAAAAATAAAAACGCAGAGATGATGGAAGAAGAGTCAGTTATAGTTGAAGAGGGTAGAAAAGTGTAATAGACCTAGAGGAAACCAGAGCTGCAGGAGTTCTGAATATAGGTTTCCTTCACAAATTTGAGAAGGAAGGAATAGGAAAGAGTGGGAGGAGGAGGTTATATATATATATTTAGGATTTACAGTGTTTCACTGCCTTCCTTCTTTCAGTCGAGTTCTCCACCTTTGTCTGTCCTCCCATTCACCATCTCTTAGATTCCTGGCCTCCATTGCTTCATCCACCTCATTCCTCCATGACCGTCTCGGCCTTCCTCTCTTTTCTCCGCCCCCACAGGGCTCCAATCCGTTACCATCTCTATCCATTTACTTGCACTTGCTCTCTAGCATGTCCATACCATATCAATCTTTTGTCCTCAAATGAATTTCACAAACATCATACTCAACTTTCATTCTGCCCCTAATCTCCTCGTTTCTAATCCCATCCATTCTGGTGACCCCACAACATCTTCTCCAGTATTCCATTTCCACTGCCCTTATCTTATTTCGCGTTTTCTTTGTTCGTAATCCAAACTTCGAGCTCCATATGTGTCATAATGCTTCTGACAATTGCATTAAAAATTCTTTTGTTTATTCTTTACATGAATACCTCTATCCCAGATGACTGGATGCAAAATTGTCTGATGCAGCTCCTTGTCTGTGCCAGCCTAGTCTTTATTTCCTCCTCTGTATCTCCATTTTGCATGATGGTAAATCCCAAATATTTAAATTTATCTACACCCTTTATTTCAGTATTTTCATCTATGGCCAGCTTCTGCGTAAAAATTGTTACTAGTTTGCAAGTATTCTGTCTTATCTAGGTTGATTTCCAACCCAGCCTTCTCATACTCTTCCTTCAATTTCCGCATCATGTAGCAAATCCTCCTCATCCTGTGCAATCACGACTTGGTCGTCAGCAAAACAGAGTGTAAACAGGCATTCTCCTCTGATGGGTATACTTGCCCATTCCTTGGCACTTTCTTTTCCAGACTCTCAAGGTATCCTCCAAATATATTTTGAAAAAGAGTTGGAGATGAGCTGCATCCTTGTAACAATCCTTTTGATGTTTCAAATGGTGCTGTAACGGTTTTCCCAATCTTTATCCCAATCCGATTTTCTTTGTAAAGCTCCACTGTGGCATTTATGAGGTTTTTGGGTATATCAAGGTTTTCCATTGCTTTCCAAAGTTTATTTCTGGGGACTGTGTCATATGCCTTTCTAAGGTCGACAAAAGCAAGGTGAACTGACTGGTTTTTTGCACATTTCTTCTGGATGATTTGCTGCAGAGTATAAATATGGTCTACACATGACTTTCCAGCCGAAAACCCTGCTTGTTCATCACCAATTTTACCTTCTAATTCTTTTTCAAGCTTATTTTTTAATATTTTCCCATATATTCTCGCGATTGTTGGTAAAACTGTTATCCCTCTGTAATTTTCACACTTCCCCCTGTCGCCTTTCTTGAATATAGAAGTCATATGCGCTATTGTCCAATCCGATGGTGTCTTTTCCCCATTGATTACTCTCTGGAATAGCAACGACATTATTCTGTATAACTTTTCAGAGCCATATTTGATCAGTTCTGGATTGATGCCACCTGGCCCAGCCGACTTATTATTTTTCAAATTCCTGACTACCTTTTTCACTTCATCTTGTGATACGAGAATCTCCTGTTGTTCCTGATCCTCTTGTGTTCTAGTATTCCCCAGAAATTCGCGTCGCGTTTCTGTCAGCAGGTTTTGATAATAATTCTCCCATTCGGCGGGTTTTATTTGTGATATTGTGATATTGAGGAGGAGGTTGTCAGTGAATAATCGTGGATAGGGTAGGGGGTGGATGAGAGAAAGAAAAGGAGACAGATTAAGAGTAAAAGCAATATTTTTTCACTGCAGGCCCACATTTCATCTTCTATTCACAAGTAAATTATGTATTTGCATACTTGGTTAATACTGTACTACTATTACTATACCCAAGTAGTAGTAACTATTCAATCCCTGTTTCCTTTCTTGTCTTTTATTCTAATCTAAAAGTCTCTTTTTTCTTCCCTTTTCCCTCAGTTCCTTCTCCTTTCTTTCTTCTTCTTCCTTGATCCACCCTCCCTTTCTTTCCTCTTTCTCGATTCCCTCCTCTTTCTTTCCTCTTCCTTTCTTCATCTTTCCCTCCTTCCTTCCTTTCCTTCTCCTTTCTTTCCTCTTCCTTGATTTCCTCCTCTTAATTCCCTATTCCTTTCTCCATCCTTCCCTCCTCCTTCTCTCTTTCTCCCTCTCTATTCTTTCTTTCTTCATCCTTCCTTGCCCAAGCAGTTGTAGTGAATGAATGAATGCGTCGTTTCCTAGATATCCCACGCGCAATAAAACACGGCCGCTGCTGCTAGCCCGCAAATTGTAAAATTACTACCGGTGCCCCTACTCTATAGACTAGTATTCCTACCAGTATGCTTCCGTTTCCAGTGTGCTGTGCTATTTTTGTATAACATTTTGCATCATCGTTCCAGTTTTTGAGGCGGTTTGTATACGATGAAATTTTTAATCGAATTCAATCCAATAAAATAATAAACCAAACAACTGACTTGAAACTTACCCACACTCCTAACACCATACATGCATATCATGAATTGCTGCGTTATAATAGTGCTGTTATTTATAGTGATATTTTCTTTCTTACTGGTTTTTACTCCATTGGGAACGACTGTTAACGCGTCTGTAAACTATCAAGTTTTCAATCAAATTCAAATTGAACTACAAAAATAATCTCTTGAACTCAAGCAAACTTCAAAACTGCTCTAATAATTAGTATCAGTTGATTGATTAGGTGTTCATAAGATATCTATGAATGTAACAAAGGTAGGCCAAATGTGTCATTTTTGGCGTCATCCTGTCTTGTCGAATAGTGACATAACAGGTCAACTTGCCAATCTTTTCTTCTCAACTAAATCTTTTCTATATTATAATTAAAGAATACATTGTACAGTACTTGTTCTTGTTGGAATCAGCGACTACATTGCACAAATCAGTTCAAAGCGATCACACAACATTCATACTATTTTGGTGGCTGGTTGGGATTCAAATTAGTTTGTATTTGAAAGAAGTCTTGAAAGCTATCCTAGTTCCTCTCAACTCTGTATGTAATATAATCCTACATCTGAATGCTTCCAAACTACTGAGCTGTTTAATTTTCCCCATCAAAGCGATTTGAGAACCCGTGCCCTTCTACAGCACCAATATCCTCTGCACCGAGCATATTCCAATTTATTATTCAGATTACTTGCCCAAGTAGAGCCTCTGGTTTAAATTTGCGGAGACGTCAGTCAGTTGAACGTGGTAGCAGAGGGCTTTACCTTCTCTCACTCTCTCTCTCTCCCTCTAGGCCAAGATTGGTTTGAATAAATGCGAGTGAGGGAGCAAATAAGTGTGAGATAGATTCTGTTGGATTAATTAGATCAGACGAGGACGAGAGCGCTTCTTCATTATTATAAAGAACGACGTCTTCAGAGCCATCAAAGTGGTTGCTTCTTGGATATTTTCAGCCTACTCCAGGGAATTATTCTACTTCTCTTCACTTTGATGCGAATTGAATGCAAAACTGTTCGGCTCCGACCTGAACACCGAGTTCTGGGCAAAGAGGCCCAACTTAGTTCTCTCTTTCTTCCTCATCCTGTCTTCTTTGTTTCAACTCCTCCTCCTCCTTCTTCTATGATCCTTACTCCTGTGCTAATTCACCTCGTGTTTCTCTGTTCTCGTCCTGTTCTCTTTGAAGTATCTTCCTTAATTCCTATTTATTTATTTTGATGCAAATTGCTGATATCGATCTTATGTTTGATGACACGGGTGATCTATCTTTTCATCAGCTTCTTGCTCCTTTCCTTCTCAATCTCTTTTGCTTAATAAGTAGTCTTCTCCTTCCTTCCCCTCTTCATCTATCTTCTGCTGCTTCTGCTTCTTTTTTCTTTTCATTTTTTACCATCTTCATCACAATTCTATTTTCTCGCCTCCTCCTCACAATTACTATTTTTTCCCTCTTCTCTTCACAACCTCTCCTCTTTTCTTCCTTGTTCTCCGTTGTGATATTATTTTCTTCATTTGTTTTCCATCTCCGTTCTCTTCTCTCGTCTTCTACATCTTCTGCTCCTTTGTAACAGCTTTCTTCTCCATACTTTTCTTATATCTGTCTTCTCTCCTTTTTTTTCTTCTTCTTCCATTTCTTCTTCTCTTTTCCTTCTAGGTATTTCTCTTTTCTTCCTCTTCTCTTCCTCTTCCTTGTACTTCTTTCCCTTCTCTTACTTGTGCTTGTTATACGCACTTTGCTCTCCTATTCTTTTCAACACTCACCTCCGCTATCCTCCCATTACAGACTCATTTTCCAAATCTCTCTCCCACTCTCTCTCTCTTTCACTGTCTATCCATCTATCTGATAGATGGATAGTATCTATCTCTGCTCGTGTGTATGTGTGTATGCAGAATGCAGAGACCTCATTTCTCAGAAGTGTGATGGGGGGGGGGGCTCGGAGTCGATCGGGGACCCTGGAATAATTTGACCTTTCTTGTTGAAGTGATGAAGCAGCCTCAGCTCTGCATGTTTGCATTTGACTATTGCTTCTCCTGATCAAACAGCGTCATGCACAACCTCATTGCAATTACTTTGTCACAGAAACATACCCCATGGATTAGCTTTGATTTGATACTTCAGCTTTGCTGCGATTTTCATTGACATTTTCAGTTTCTCATTTTCTTTAATAACAATATCCAGTTTCTTTCTCTTCATAGCTCTCCCTGGATGTCTGTGAATCTTCGGCTGCAATATTATTGAATGAAAATATAAATAGATGGATCAATTGAATAGAACTTGAGGCTTCCAGGGAAAGTTGAAGTGAATAAAAACGTAAAAGAATAGAGATAAATCATGGAGACTGCTAATGAAACTGGCTGCATAAAGAGAAACTGATGATAAGAGCAATACAAGAAATATTAATAGGGGAAGTAAGAGAATCTAAAAATGGTGGATAATGTTGGAAGTGAGAGTAAAAGGGAGAAAACAGTATAAAAATGTGATCAATAATGCCTGAAAACTAGGCTCATCCACATTTCACAATGCTTAATGTAGTGGATGCCTTTACTCACTCCCCCGAGAATCCCCTTACTATTCCAGGTCATCGATTTCGATTCGAAAAAAGTTCAGTAGCTAAAAAAATGGGAGAATAAAAACGAAAAGAGGATAGAACGAATGATAAGTTGGTAGCGTAATTCATGAATAATTTTCAATTACCGGTCGTTTATCAATTTTCTTTGTGCACCGGGCAACGTATGGTATCGACTTTTCTCTATATTCGGCGCTGCCTGCTCCTTATTACCTATTCTCTGTGTTCCCTTGGCAATTTTCATTTGATTTATTCCAGTATTCCGCTGCTTCCAATGCAAAAAGGATGTCTTCGTTAGTCGATTTTCATAATATCCGAGTGCTCTGGATTTATTTCGCTTGAAATCGTTGGAAAAGAGAGAGAATTCTGTAGCTTAGTATGTGTTGAATTTTACAGAATTTGGTTCAGTTAGTAGTCTCTTGTCGACTCGAGGCATGATTCTAATTGAATGTACACTCTAACTTTATGGAATCTTCACTATCATAATGGTACTTTCATTTTTATTACATCGACTTCAGGATACTGAACCTTTTCTATACTTATTGATACTTTTCGGACTATCAAGGTAGTCAAGTGTGAATTTACTACTGTATGCTGAAGATATGACTCAGCGCCTTGATACATGTCAAAACAAAAAAAATGAGTGTATTCATTTAATTTGGCTGATGGCAAATAACTTTCATTCAACATTTCTATGGTAATGGGTGATGTTCTGTTAATTTCCCTTTTTAAATATGTTTTTTCACATGTTATATACAGTATTTATGTGAAAAAATTCTAGAGAACATCACCAGATACCATAGAAATGTTTAATGAAAGTTATTCGCCATCCACCAAATTAAATGAATATACCTATAAGTGGCAGAACTATTGTGAATGAATTTACAATGGATTTAAGTAATTGATTCAATTTATTGATGTAAATGAATTTGCTATAATTACTATTGTGAATGAACAAACTAGATTAAATTCCATACATAGCTGTATTGACCAACAATTCACCAAGTAGGCTATGAAGACTTTGAAGAGAATTTTCCAGCTTTAATTATTTGAGGTCACTAGACAATTTTCACATAGGCCTCAAGTTCACCGACTGCAGTAGCGCAAAAAGCATTATCGCTGAAAGTGAAGAGCAGTGAAAAAGCCGTACAAAAGTGTCTCTCAGATGCCTCGCAGGGTTTCAGGGTTTTTCTCGCAAAGATAATAGCCTCTAATCCGATAAAAAGCAGCAAAATGAACGCTCTGAAAGAGACTAGACACTAGATTATAGAGTGGTGCTCAAACACTGAAAACTTTCAGACACGTAGATCAAATTCGCGACCCCATTTCATGTTTTTCTCGACTAACATTTTTAATGCGAACTACTTCAAGCGCAATTTGAACAATAACATACTCAACAAAGAACATGCAGCTCTTGAGATAATAGTCCAGTTAGTGTTTCAAAAGAAGTAAAAAATTAAGGAATTAAACTCGCTTTTAAGAAAAAATTCAGATGATAATAATCATCTTGAAGTTTGTATAGCTTTAGAATTATGAATAATTTTGTATAGCTTTATGGAATAGAGCTCTTATGAATAGTTTATTGAATTCGTGAGGAAGTTGAGTTAAAACTGTACAAATAGAATAATATTTTTGAAGCTATAATAAAATTGAGAGATTATATTCATTAGAAATGACCCAAGAATATTCAATTTCAATTGTAAACGTTTTTCAAGCTTTTTCTAATCCAATTAGTACAGTTTAAAAGACAAAAAGAATTCTTCGAATGAGAAGTTGACAAAATTAATACATTTCATTCTGAATTATTTCTATAAAAATTCCTAAATTAAGTCTTCCATACAGTTGAAGATGAAGGAGTTTCAATAGTAAATATCAATAGTAATCCAATACAATGAAAGTTGAAATGTGAAATTGTACGTTTTATTGTAGCATTCTTATTCCAATCTAAAGTTTATATAAAACTTACAATCAGTAGAATTCAATTTTCTAAATTGACAGTAGTTAATAATTGAGTAATCAATTTGAACGTGAGCTTCTACATACATATTCACTACGCTCAGATTTTGATTCTTGTTTCTATCGAACTTATCACGAATGAACTATAATAATTACGAGTATAATGAACGTTTTCAAGATTAAATAAATCCAGATATAACAGCGTGACAAAAATAGTAATGCACTACAACTCCAAATTACATATATGGATAGATTTACCTTTAGCGCCATACCTGTTCTAATGTGGAAATACTCCTACTCTCTCGGTACCTAATTGAGCGGTATTGTTCAGTTTATGAAGGATGTGACAAACTGGGCATCACTCTTTTGAAATCAGAGAGGCTAGAAGAAAACAGACGAATTGTTCTCAAGACAGAGAATTGTGAATCAATAGAAGAGAATAGAGAAAAGTAGGACATGATTTGAATGGAACACCTAGTGAATTACAATGAATCGCTCCAAAAGACAAACGTCTGCTGAAATCGGACTAAAGTAATTTCACAAATGTTGGCCCAATATAACATGTTTTCTCAGACGGAGAAAGTGTTCAAAGTGTGTCTATTGTCGTAATGAGCATTAAAAAAATTATTAACTAGTTAATATTATTAATTATTATAATATTGATTAATAACACCACATGATTCAGAAAGTAATAAAAAAATTTTGTTTCTGTTGCAGGTATGACTTCAAATAACTTCTACTTCACTATTTCAATAACTACCAAGTACAAAGCGTGGGTGCTTTAAATTCAAGGTCAGTAGGTTATACAAAGAATAATCAGAGAGAATATTAGTAGTGGCGAAGCGTGGTATGCTTATTTGGTCATCGCCGGGTATATTTCCTAAATAGATTAGTATGTAGTATATAATGTATATTAGTATAATTGATTAGTATAGTATTATAGTATGTATTAGTATGTATATATATTATTAGTAGTAAATATTCAATACTCTAAAATGTAGTTAACTATTAATACCTGTTACGAATTCAACCACAGACAAGATAGCAATTAACGAGTTTTGATTGATGTCACTGCCATCACAGCTTATCAAGTATAATTAATGTCACAAGTATTGATTATTTTTCATTGTATTCATTGATTATTTTCCGATAAATCAAATGTGAAACTCATTGCAATCAATAGAATGGAATAATTGATGCAAAATTTCAACCAGATCCATTTTACAAGCAATACGAAATCTCGTTTCTCACTTACTCGAACCGCTAATCTAACCGACATGATCGATTTGCATGAATTTGAAATGTGCAAGCCAGATTTAGAACTATGGAAATTGGGAAATGTAAAACGGGACAACTTGTGCTGAAATCGTTCTTATTCAACAACACTAGTTGTGAGAGGGGCTTGCAATAAAGGTGGGTAGAGTAGGAAGGGGTTGTAAAGTTGGTAGGGGGAGGATAGTTGGGGGTTGAAGAGATGCTTAGGGATGAATGAGGGTCAAATAGTTGGTTAGGGGGGTTGGTAGGAGCTTTTTAGTGACGGTGGGGGGGGATGCTTTCAGAAGTGATAGAGGATGGCAGAGCAATTGTTGAAACAATCGTTTTGATTTGGAAGTAGGGTCGGAACCGAGTGAATGCAATCGATTACGGATGCAACTAACGGTGAAAGGTCGGCAGACCGTCCGCAGACACATTAAAAGCGACCAGTTAACATTTGCATGCCTAAACAGGGTGTGAGAGCGAGAGAGATCGTGAATGAGATAAGAGAGAATGGGGGGAAGAGATGCAGGGTAGAAAAGGGTTTGAAAATGGTATGTGGAATACCAACATGACTATAAATGAATCGATTTACAGTAAGTTACCAACAGTTACTATTGCTTCTAAGTAAGTTACTATTGATTCAGAAATGTTGTGGACTTTCTCCATGATAATATAATATTCATTTCATTCGTGATCAAAGTCAAAATTGTAATCTTGATTGGTAGATTAGACCCCAGAATAATTCAGATTCAGTTTTTTGAATATTATTTATAGAGTTGAAGAAGTACACTACAGTATTGTGATATTCTGATAATTAATGCAAATTTATTTTAAAAAGTGGATCGAGTAATATTTAATTTATAATTAGATGGTCGATAATATAAGTAGATAAATATAATATAGTAGATAATAAGTCGAGTAAGAGGTAATGAAATGAGATTATTGATTATTATTTATTCATTTTTTAGACTCCTCATTCCTCTTATAATACTGTATTCCTTTCGATGTAATCTTCGAGTATCTTACTTCCGAGTAATTTTCTATGACGATGACTCAATTGATGTCCAAGATTTAGGTGTAGAGGAAGTTTATACGTCAGCTAATTCAACAGCTGATAAGCTACCCACACACTGGACATTCACTGTTATAACACAGTAAACCACGTTCTTCAGTCAGCCAGGCAACTGTTCAATTCTAGGTTATATTATTGGGATTGTATAGCTGGGATTTATACAAGGTTATATAGCTGGGATTTTATGGAAAATTTGTTTATGTACAAAGGCCTTAAAAGGGTCAAGAATAGATTTTGAATGAGGAAGAAGTTGAGGAGATTTGAGAAAGAATATATGAAATCAGATATTGATAATGAGCAAAACTAGGAATGATCCTTTCTGGGATTGTGTAAAATAGCACCAAATGGTATTACATGCACTACTTTTGCATTATGCGAACTACTAGGGTAGGCAACAAGCCCCAGCAGGCAAAACAAGCCCGCTCTGAATAAATGCATGAAAACCCCCCTGCCCCCACCACAAAACCAGCGCTATCTGGTGGTGGGTCTCGTTACTAGTCAAGCCAAACTTGAATATTGAATTTTAAGCCTTGAAATTCCGCAAACAGTTGCTGCAACCAACCGACTGATAGCGCTTGGAAAAACTGTGACAGGAACTCCTACCCCACGAATTCGTGCCCTCCTGAATTAATGTGAATGAATTTGGGTAGGTTTCTTCCATCGGTGATGTCATACATCACACCCTCACAGTGCATTTGAAGATTGATATTGAATTTTTTTGGATATCCTGTGTATTCATTCCTGTGAAGATAATCCACCTGTATTGATTCAGAGGTCACCATGCTGTCACGATAAAGTTGTTAGCTGGACCCAAAGTCTGTCTGGACCCATTAGCTGGTCACCATAAGTGAAATCTATTATAAAGGTTACATATAATACAGTGTATTAGGGCACTTAGTGACGTCATTATTGTCCACTCAGAACTGAATAAGTTCTCTGCTGGGATTATATGGGCATTAGCCAAACTTGACAAACTTTTTAGAACAAATTTGGATATGGAATCTTTCCATAATTGATAAATCTTGTTGAAATTGTCAAATTCCACTTTGAAAAACCTTGGTCCTGTGAAACATTTAAGTGTTCATTAAAGTGGAATTTGACAATATCAACAAGATTTATCAATTAGCCAAACTGGTTTTTCTATTAAACTTACGTGAACCTAATAATGAAAAGGTAACAAATAGTTATCAATTTTTTATTAAATATGTAGGTGATATGGTAATGAATGAAACAATTAAAAGGATTTCTTAGTTTACAACAAGGTAATTTCGAAAAATAAATGGAAATTAACCACCAAGTAGTTAGAAACTATTTTCAGTTTACAAGGCTGCAAATAAATTATTAATAATTCACAATTTCAGTAAGATGAATCAACAACATAACCTCTGGACTATTTATCAAAATTTGGGAAAGAAGCAGTTTTGGACAAATGTCTGTTGATTCTTCCCACATTGTAATGTATCTTGCCAATTAATGAATAAATAAATAATTGTGATTCTCTATTCAACATTTCAATAATCTCTACACTTTCATGAGGTCTCCGCCCATACATATTGAAACATTGCAGGCTATTGATAAAATAAATAAATTAAAAATGGTTCTCCAGCTTCCTAACACGACTGTCGCATGTGTGGCAGATGTTCGTTTATCATTATCAGTAAAGGGGTGGATCTCCACTATTCATAGTGGTTCTGTTTGCCGTTCCACAATCAGCATCATGCTTTTATGTCATACAGTATTAATTTCGCCACTGTTCTACTTATTCCATGGTAACTTCTCTTATCATCTAGTTAGTAGAGTTGTCTGTTTTACATACCAAAACACAGTACAGTAAACTTGAATAATGTAGTCAGTTTGACAATCGTAGATTTCACAATTTCATTTGAAAATTTCAAATTATTTTCATATCCCACGTTTTAGTACCATAAATTTAGGAAGATCCGTTTTCTCTCTTTGTTCATGTCCCAGAAATTCCACTGTTTTATTCTTTTTCAAATCTTAATGTTCAATGTAGTAAATTACTAGAGGAAGACACTCGTTCCACTTTCATACCCAAGAATTTTTATTTCCGTATGATTATTCTACACATTTAAATCTTCTATTTGTTCATATTCACTCCTGCATCGTATTATTCATTCGTAGAACTTTATAACTTTACCTTCTTTGTATAATTTTTTACTATTATAATATATTTTTCTTTTCCAAACCTCTTCCTGGTTTATCTTTATTAATCTAGACAATACTAACTTCAACGTTCCTACTTCAACAAACTAAATCTCCGCGATTATCATGACAACATTCATACTGTAACCGCCTTATATCATGTCATGCTTCACCCGTTTTATTTTTCTCTTTTTTTTGCACTGACACTGAAAAAACAAATCACTCGTGTACACGCCACAATACACAGCCGACATTTAATCAATCGGATGAGAGAAATCCTTGTCGATTGTCATTTTAACTGTGTGTGTGTATGTGGGTGATTTACCTGTTTCCTGTTTGTGTGTCGTGTGATGGGGCCTCTCTATGCTACTGCTCGTCGATGATCGGTGGTCGTCAATTGAAAACTGTTTCGGAAGTTGTAATCGCGTTCAGAATTATTATCATTGTTGGCTGGTGGATTTCTTGTCGGCCATTGTTGTTGTTGTTGCTGCTACTGTTGTTCTTGTTGTTGTTGTTGTTGTTGTTCAGTTGTTGTTGACGTTGTTGTTCTGATGCAGCATCCACAATACTCCATTGATTCCGATCGCGCCTATCGGTTGTGGAAGTAAACAAAGGCATCTATATCATGGACCGAGACTCGAAGTAATTAGCGCTGCTGGTGAGAAAAAAAGGAAGTTTTGTTAATAACTGATGAGTGAGAGAGAAAGTAAAAATCTTACATGAAAATTAATCTACATTGGAAAAGTAATCTTTTCCAATAAGTAAGAAGTTAACTAACATGCCAATAAATATTTTCAATTCTGTGATTTTAAAGATGAAATGAAACAACTTGAGAATGATTAAAATATTTATTATTGATTATTCCAAAGTCCTCATCCCACTTTGATCGAATATAGCTTGATATATTATGTGTTTGGAATTCGTATACCTACGTAGCTATATTGCATAATAGATAGTAATATCACATTAATGCTCGATTCCAATCTATTATAGAGTGAGAACTATGGAAAGATCATAATAATATCTTCCAACTTTATCTGACCTATAGCAGTGGGTCTCTAGAAAGAAATCTTAAAATATACCAAGTTATGGTTGAAATTCTTTACAAAAAAGTTTAGTGAAATTGAAAGCTCGCAGCATGCGTGTGGCAACCTCACTAACATCAATATGAATGAAAAATATGAATATTGTAATAAAAACACAGTGATAAAACACATATATTGAATTTTTTTAATTGATTCAAATAAATCTTCAAATAATCTTCAATATCAATTATCAACTGAAAATATTCAATGTATTCAGTAGCAGATGTCTTCGTTTAAAATGTGATAGTAATAATACATTCTTTTCTTGTAAACTGAATCATTCTATTCCACATCATCCCTCAGAATACATGTTAGCAATCCTATTCTTGGCAGTGAATGAGGATGGGATAAACTATCCATCAATGTGAGTGGATAAAGTCTAAGCTGGTAGGGAAATTTAGATAAGACCGGTCCCAGCCCCAGCATATTTGCTATCTGTGTGCGATGGCTGGTCGATAGAATAGAAGAGGAAAGTACATAAAAGCAATGGATGAATAGAGACGAGGAATCGGTTATCGGAATTTATGTGTGTGGCGAAATCGGTGGAAAGCGTTGGTCACGAAAGCTTACGAGAAAAGCGAGCGATTTTCCATTTTCCAGCTTCCTTCTGTGCGGGGAAGAAAAGACATGGCGCGACCTCTGAACCTGAAACTGGCTACCACTAACCATCGTTCGCATTTTGCAGGACGAAAAGCGAAAAATTTATGTCCTGCAAAGGTCGTTTGCCCTCTTCCCTTTTCCCTTCTCCGCCTTTCTTCCTTACTAGCCTCTCGCACGCAACCGCACCAGCACGAGCACTTCACTACCCAGATGTGTGCGAGCTCTCAACAAATTCAAATGAAAATCGGGTTTATTGTTTTACTTCGCATTTCAGTTGAAGATTTTGTGGAGGGTAGTTGATATTTTTATGTGCGTAATGTACTTGAGATTTAATATATTCAAAAATAGTATGAATATACTCGTACTTTTTACTGAGAAAGTATAGTCTACGTAACTATCCTGAGAAAACTTCAAAGAATTCCTAAGTATTAATGAATATTTTATCAATGATATTGAAGTAAGAGTTATTAAATAATTAATTGAAGTAGAAATATTCAAAGTATTTGAAAGTACAGTATTATACTCAAGACAATTTTACTAAAAAATACTCCAAAGTTTCGTTATACGAATACTATGAATTTAGTTGAAACGATGAATACTAACAACATTTGACTATGTGGTTGTGTAAGTTATAGTTTTCCAGTATTTTTTAAAAAAATACTCCAAAGTTTTGTTATACGAATACTATAAATTTAGTTGAAACGATGAATACTAACAACATTTTACTATGTGGTTGTTTAAGTTATAGTTTTCCAGTTCTTGATAAGGAATTTTATATCTTTTATTGGCCAATCACATTCATCTACTGTCTTCATCTAGTATTTTGTGAAACGCTTGTTGTATGATTTTCTCTCATATAAACATTAGGATGCTTTGAATTTGTAATGAATAGCTGTTTTCAATTATTTCAGAAAATGTTCTCCTTGATTATAGTTTTTGGCAAACTAAACATTAATAAAACCTAGCTCAAGTTATGTAAACTTAATCATTAATAACCTGGCCCAAGTTATTTGAACTTTAGTTCTTAGTCTTCAATGCTGGATAATAGATTTGAACTTACACAAAATTACACCTGTCATATCAAACGCACTTTCGTATTTTGTTACCTAAATTTTTGTGAATTATAGCGTTGAAGATAAGTGCCAAGCTCCAAAAAATTGTGAGCTGATAAGATAGCAACTGTCATGAGCCTGCGACATAACTTTTCAAGAGAGCTTACGTGATAAGTGTGAGCTACAGCTTAGCTCACTGGGCCAAAACTGATAACGAACGTTTCCACCATACTCTGCTGAAGTTTTTACAATACTCGTATGAGAAATTCATGTTTCAACAAACTCCTGAATTCAATTCAATAATATTTACTTCCGAGTAAACATAAGGCTAGGCGTACACCGGTTAGTCAAGACAAGACAAGACGGGATTAGTCACGTTTAGTCACAGTAATTCACATAGTTGCTTATGAAGCAGCACACACCGATGTAATAACTAATTGGTGTGTGTTGCTTCATAAGGACTATGTAAAGTACTGTGACTAAATGTGACTAATCTCGTCTTTTCTTGTCTTGACTAACCGGTGTAAGCCCAGCCTTAGTTTTTATATTCGTATTAATCCTTATATCATTCAATGATTTGCTATTTTAGGGCGTTCTGCATTGTCACCTACCTTTCAATCCTAGAGACTTAATATTCGGCATGTGAGAAAAAATTGGGAATTGAAACTGGAAGAATGCTGAAGTGGAACTGAACGAGAAATATACAGAAACTAAACTAAAACTAAGCTGAAACTAAAGCGGAACTGAACAAAGAATGTACAGAAACAGGATGGAAGCTGAACTGAAACCTAAATTGAAGCTGAAGGGGAACTGAGTGTACTGAGACTAAACGTAAACTGATGGAACTGCACGGAAACTGAACTGGAGCTGAACAAGAAATGTACTGAAACTGAACAGAACCTTTTTGAAACTGAAGCGAAAATAGACAAAAAATGTACAAAAACTGAATGGAAACTGAACAGAAACTTTAATTGAAAATGAATGGGAACTGAAACTAAAACTACACTGAACGGAAATATGAACTTCTCTGAAACTGAACTGGAACTGAACGAAAAATGTTCAAAACTGAACGGATTTTGAAACGTAACGGAAAGTGAACTGAGAATGAGTGGAATAAAGAGAAAAAGTATGTAAGAGAGAGCGAGATTGAGAGAGAGAAGATTAAAGAGACTAACTGACGAACTAAGGAAAGGGGTAAGAGAGATTGAGTTGAGAGAATTAAAACGACCAACTTAGCCGGACACGGGTGGACAGCGAAAATTAGGAAGCAAGCCGCAAACTAAAAGCAGGAAGACCGGGAAGAGAATGGGGGGAGGGGGAAACAGAGAATGAATTAAATAGGGAAGGGGGGTTTGATAATATCCGCTAAACCCTCAGATCGGGTGAAAGACCTTAACAGTTCAGGCCTATTGTCAGTTCACTACTTGTTCAACCATCCCTTTTGTAGGTTTTGTCTTGGCTAATTTCCTGTGAATGATGAAATTTCCAATTCCATGCATATGCTCCCACAATTCGCCCTTGAAAAACATGCATAGGCAACAGATTTGTCAACAAAATAATGGGGATTGTCTAAGATAATTTCCTGATTTTAATGAAATTTCCAATGTCTTCAATATGCTTTCACAATTCATATAACTTGCATAATACGCGTGAAGGACAGATTGGTCTTCACAAATGAGAATTGTTCCAAACTTGTATTATAATGGTGTAGAGAAACAAACTTGTTAACACAATGGGGGTTCATCACATAATGAAGTTTAAACTAGAACAATATTGTTGTAACTGTCCCTATTAGCCTATACATCTTGAGTTCCTTATGAACCTACGTATTGTCTTTACTTATTTTCTTCGTAGTATTATATTTCCAATACGAATACTCTTCTTAATTCATATCTATGTTGACCCAAAAAATATTCATTTATAACGCTATTGTCAATACAATTTTGTATTATTGTTACTGTTTGATATTACTGCTAAATGGCCAATTGTAGTCAATTTTTTGCAGGAAATTGAGTGTGAATCTCCATTATTCTCTCTAAAAGTTGTAGGGTACAGTTTTTTAGAGGAATTGCATTCTTTCCTTATAACAATAAATAAATTTAAAATGATTGATAATTGAATTTTTTGTAGTTTACTAATAATATAATCTGAATAGTATTGTTTTAATAGTATAGTATAGTCATAATATTATAATTTTCAGTATTAAAAATAATGTAGAACATCATTAGAAAGTTTTTATGATTTTATTCGAACACATTATTTTGAGTATTGTACTTTTTGAGATAACAACCTACTTCAATTGAATTTACTGTTTTACAGATCGTTGACCTCTTGAATTCATAGAACTGTGTTCTAGAATAGTTTCCAATAATTCATTCCAAAATGTTTATTAATTTATTAATGTTTATCACCGGGCCCGTTTCTTTCTAAACCCTATATGTTCTGTATTATTTATTCGCTCCGGAACAGTATTATTTGAATCCTCCCAATATGCTTTGATCGTAATCTAATATGCGGTAGAAATTCTTTTCCACGTAGGTGAACTCTATGAGTAGTTGCAAAAATGTTATTAATGTTGGGTTTCCTTCGGCACAATGCAATAATTCTTGTAGAATCTTGCAGCGAGGTTAGCGAGCACTTCTTTGTAATGCATAATATCTCTCTTTTGTGGCTGAAGTTGGTGGAAATTAATGTACGTACCAGTACCATGCAGCGCGAGGTTTAGAAGAAACAGAACTAAGTGCAGACGTAGGGATTCGAATGTATAAATAGGAGGAAGGAGTAGAAGAGGAGAAGGAGGTGGTGGTGGATGAGGAGGAGGTGGTGGGGGAAGAGGAGGAGGAGGAGGAGTAGTATGAGGAAGAGCAGTAATTGAATTTATTGTCGCTGTGAATGCAGGCGTAATCAGGGCATAGCGCTGCGCGGCACAGTGCAATGGAAACTCGGCAATAAATAAAAGCCCCAAGCAGAAGGCGGATGTTGCTTGGTGGAAAGAAACAATAGAATTAGGGAATAACTAGAACTAACTGTGGAGAGAATATGTGGGGTAGTTATTATGAGACGGTAGTAGTTACATTCCATATTTTTGTAATGATATGTGTATTAGGATGAGATGTTTTGATTGATGGAGAAGAAGATTGATAAGAAGACGATTGATGAAGACGAAGATTTTAAGTGAATTATTTTCTAGTAAAAGGAAAATTCTACAAATTCAGGCTCAAGCTTATGATAACGTTTTTGTGACCCAGGGGAAATGATTAAAATGGAGAAATTATGCCTTCAGCCTTGGTTTTTCGTTGCCAGTCGACTAGCACCCAGGGCTCGTTTTCAGGGTTATTTATAAAATTTCAGGTAAGGAAACTGATTTTTAAGAATGGGATTATAAGTAACCTTAGAGTATTATGGTATATAATTCCTGAAATTTTATAAATATACTCTGAGAACTAACCGACTAGGTGCTAGTCGACTGGCAACTCATTTCAAAGTTAGTCTAAAGACATTGTACACAAGTGTATTATTCTACAGTAAAAATTAGTTATCCTGCAAATGAAATAATTTAAAAAAACTGTAGTGTTATCTTAGTTTTTCTATAATGTTAGCTTGAAACATTACTCTTACGAAATTAGAAATTTTTCAAAAAGCAGCGTTGAAATTATAAAGAAGAACTATCAATGTTTGTTGTTTCATATGTTTCGATGTTTAGTACATCAAACAAATCAAAGTTCTATTAGCTCTCTGTTGTAGCATCTTATCAAAGAAACGTTCGCTAAATAGTTCAGGAGTTGAATTTACATATTCAGGGAGGGGGGTAGGAGGGGTCAGGGTGGCTACAGTATTTTTGCCTTGGAGCCAGCCTCCTCCTCCTCCTAATACCCCCCACCCCACCCCCTACAAATTGCATCAGGTGCCAACTTCAAACTCAGACTCCACTCCGAGATTTTGATCCAGCCTGGAACCGCGCCAAGTAGAGCACCTGGGAGTTGCCTGCTCCCCTTTTTTCTTCCTTCTCTCCTTCTCTTTTCCTCTGCTTCTACTTCTTCTTCTTCTTCTTCTTCTTCTTCCTCTTCATCTTATTCTTCTACTCTTCTTCTTCTTCTTCTTCTTCTTCTTCTTCTTCTTCTTCTTCTTCTTCTTCTTCTTCTTCTCCTACGTCTTTCTCTTCTTCTTCTTCCTCTTCTTCTTCTTCTTCTTCCTCTTCCTCTTCTTCTACTTCTACTTCTTCTCCTTCTTCTTCTTCTTCTTCTTCTTCTTCTTCTTCTTCTTCTTCTTCTTCCTTTTCCCTCCTCCTACTCTTCTTCTTTTCTTCTTCTTCTTTCTATTCTTCTTCTTATTATTCTTCTTCGTTTTCTCCCTCCTCCCACTCTTCTTCTTTTTCTTCTCCGTCTTCTTCTCCTCCTCCTCCTTCTTCTTTTTCTTCTCCGTCTTCTTCTTCTCCTCCCTCTTTCCTTTGCTCTCCACTAAACCTTGTCTACTAAAAATACCCCTCGCACTAATATACTACTATGCATGGCCACAAGACGTCATAACCTTGTGCGGTGTCTATCTCCTCTTATCTCTAGTGGCGACAGCTTGCATTTTTTGGAAATTCTCTTCCACTCTTCTCTCTCAACCTTAGTCTCTTCTCTTTTTCACTCTTTTCCATCCATCCCTTTTAGCTATGTATAGTCTACTATGTATCTTTCTACCCTATCTTTTTGTAACCTTGTGTCCATGTGCCCATATTTTGTACAATGTAATGTACTTCAACGAAAAATTATCCAGGTATTTATCAGACTAAACTCATTTTCTCTTCTTCATCTTTACTTTCTCTATCTTCTCTCCTTCTCTCTTTTGCTTTCCACTTCATCTTCTCTGCTCACTCTGATTCTCTCTTTCATTTCTATTTTCTACTAATTGTTATCAGTAGAATTTGGCTTTTCCTTTCTGTTTACTTTTTTCTCTGCTTACCATTTTCTTTCACTCTCATTCTCACCTGCACCTTACTACTCCCTTCCTTTTCCTGCCACGTGCCTTCTCTCTATTGCCTTATCTATTCTCTATTTCTCCGCTTCTCCTCCATTGTCTCTGCCTCCCATGTGGTTCTTTCTTTCTTCGTTACCTTGTATTCTCTTGCTTTCCATCCTATTTACTCATTCCCTGCATTCGTCTTATCAACTCGGTCCCTTCTGCTTCTAATTCGCAGCATTACTAGTCCCATTCTCTCTTCTTCTGTCAATCTCCTCTCTCCCTTTCTCAATTTCGTCTTTCCCTCATATCTCGTTCTGCTTTTCCCTCTCTGGTCCCTCTCTTCCACGTTCTCTGTGTCTCTCTGCTACCTTCCTTATACTCTACAACTTTCTTATCTAGACTTGTTAATCATTCCCGACTGCACTTTTTCAACTTCGGTGAGAATTTTTGTCGTTATTTTCTACTGCAGTGGAATCTGCTGACATAAATAATTTAAATAATGAACCATCATACATAATAGATAGTTGAATGAATCTGATATTGCTCTGTGTTATAAGTTTCATTTAAATATCAATATGTACTCATTTGAATTAATAGAATTGATTTGCAGATAATTGAATTGATTAAAAATTATATTTTCTTTTTTTAGGTGAGTGTTGGGAATCTTCGTAATGATGGATGTTCACATTTGATCCAATTCTGTAAGTTCTTTTTTCTAAATTGAGTTCCTATTCCATATTCTCCTTCTATTGTATCACAATTCTCTCTATTGTATTCCGTAACTTGAAAAAACAAAAACCAAAGTGCTAATTAATGTAGGAAAAATTTTGAGCTATAGTTGAATAAGTTCTTGAAGCTTTTCGATTTTCAAATCATTGAACTTATATCTCGTTCGTCTTTTCCATATTTTTAAAGGGTTTGACATTCTTTCTAAGGCTGTTAATTCCCCGGGATATCTTTTTACGCTGAGCAACTTGGATCAATTCATTCAAGTGAAGTTGATTTAATTTTAAATTAAATTTCGAATTTTGGAGGATGACCTCACTAGGGGCAACGTTGTCTTTATTGGATGTATGAATGTAAGTCTTAGCCCAGTAAAATTGTCATCAAAAATAGGGTCTACCTTGCATGAAATGGGGTAGTCGGTTTCTTTTTTTAATAATGTTTATGGTAGTCCTGGGATGCTAAATCCAAGTTTTAGACCTCGGCAAACTATGGGATCATCTCCAAAAATCGTTCAAAATGGCGGAATTTAGCACTTTTTTTACGTTTGGCCAATTTTCACCCTGAAGAATCACTTTTTCATATAGAACATTGTACATATTTTTCAAAGTATATTAAATTACCTTCAATTTTTGACCAAATTTATCATTGTAGGCCCAACCGTTTGCGAGATACAACTCTTCAAAGTTCATTAAATTAACGAAAATTCACCCTTTTTTTCAATTTTTCGCAATTTTGACCCTGAAGAATCACTTTTTCATATAGGACATTCAACACAGAGTTAAAAGTAAATTCAAATACCTACAATTTGATACCCAATTGGTTATTGTAGGCCCAACCGTTTACGAGATACAGCTCTTCAAAGTTCATAAAATTATCGTAATTTTTCACTTGATTTTACGTTTGGTCAATTTTGACCGTGAAGCATCACTTTTTCGAAGGTGACTCTCAGCAAAGTTTTGAAAGATAATTTAAAAAGCTACAATTTGAGACCAAATTGATCATTGTAGATCCAATAGTTTGCGAGATGTAGGCCTTCAAAGTTTATCATATTGTTGAATTTTTCCACTTTTTCTACATTTCTTCAATTATGACCCTGAAGAATCACTTTTTCATATAGGAATTCAACATAGTTTTGAAAGCTAATTCGATTACCTACAATTTGAGACCAAATTTGTTATTGTAGGCTCAACCGTTTGCGAAATACAGCTCTTCAAAGTTTATCAAAATATCGTAATTTTTCACTTGATTTTACGTTTGGTCAATTTTGACCGTGAAGCATCACTTTTTCGAAGGTGACTCTCAGCAAAGTTTTGAAAGATAATTTAAAAAGCTACAATTTGAGACCAAATTGATCATTGTAGATCCAATTATGTATGTATGTATGTCAATGGCGCAACAGCCCTATGTGGGCTTAGGCCTACCAGCTGGTTGCCAGTTTCACATCCACTTGACTGAATCAGCAGAGGTGAATGATCATTAACCATATTGTAGATCCAATAGTTTGCGAGATGTAGGCCTTCAAAGTTTATCATATTGTTGAATTTTTCCACTTTTTCTACATTTCTTCAATTATGACCCTGAAGAATCACTTTTTCATATAGGAATTCAACATAGTTTTGAAAGCTAATTCGATTACCTACAATTTGAGACCAAATTTGTTATTGTAGGCTCAACCGTTTGCGAAATACAGCTCTTCAAAGTTTATCAAAATATCGTAATTTTTCACTTGTTTTTACATTTGGTCAATTTTGACCGTGAAGTATCACTTTTTCGAATAGGACATCCAACATAATTCTCAAAGTATATTAAATTACCTACAATTTGAGACTAAATTGGTCATTGTGGGCCTGATAGTTTGCGAGATATAGGCCTTCAAAGTTCTTAAAATTTCAAGTCTGATTGAATACGCCATATTGAATCTAAGTTCATTTTTTTAAATGGGAAGGTGGTCATGTTATACATGATTTCGATACAGAATTTCAAGAGAAAATGAATGGCGAAAACCGCACCACGATATGTGAAACCGTTTTCAAGATATTTCAATTATAAATCAGACATATTTACACCTAAATCAGTTAATATCTCAGAAACAGTTTTTGAGATATTACTGATTTAGGTGTAAATATGTCTGATTTATAATTGAAATATCTTGAAAACGGTTTCACATATCGTGGTGCGGTTTTCGCCATTCATTTTCTCTTGAAATTCTGTATCGAAATCATGTATCCTCTCAAAAAATTCTCCAAAAAAGAATTCGTCACCCGTCCCCTACCCCCGATCCTATTGAAAACGCTTAGTGGAAACTAAAATTTGTGTACCAAAGAAAAAATCCAAAAAAATTTTATAAGCTTTCAGTAAGAAAATGTTTTGATATAGCCTAAATAAGAAACCCGTCTCCCTCTGCAATATACATTTATACATACAATATATATTATGTGTAGCCAACCCAAACAAAAATGAAAACTCTGTTCTGGAAGCCATTGACATTGAAGAAAAAATTTGGAAGAAATTTTGGGGGAGGGCGAGGGCGCTCAATCTCACCCACTTAAAATCACGAATTAGAAATATGCTAAACTTTCAGGAATCATACTCTCAGTGTTTGAGCTAACAAGTTTTTATGAACTTTCTAAATTATTGAGCGCCCTCGCCCTCCCCCAAAATTTCTTCCAAATTTTTTCTTCAATGTCAATGGCTTCCAGAACAGAGTTTTCATTTTTGTTTGGGTTGGCTACACATAATATATATTGTATGTATAAATGTATATTGCAGAGGGAGACGGGTTTCTTATTTAGGCTATATCAAAACATTTTCTTACTGAAAGCTTATAAAATTTTTTTGGATTTTTTCTTTGGTACACAAATTTTAGTTTCCACTAAGCGTTTTCAATAGGATCGGGGGTAGGGGACGGGTGACGAATTCTTTTTTGGAGAATTTTTTGAGAGGATATCAGTTTTTTTTTTTTTAATCACCTTCTTGTTATAGAGGTATAACACTGCAAACACAATGGATGGGGAGAGAGTTAATTTTTTTTAAACAGTGAAATGCCATGTTATTTGATATAAGATATTTTATCCTCACTATTTGGGTGCTACAAATTTATTCTAGCTATAAGTGAGCCAGTTATGGTTAATACTGAATGAACAAACAAGACGTTGTGACTGTGTCTGTTGCATCACACGTTATCATTTTACTATCCAGACTTTAACAACATATCATTGTAGCAACTTTAATTCATGTATAAGCAGTTATCCACAAAGTTTGTTAAATAAGATTGAGATTTTGAATTTAGATTGAAATTTTAACCCATTACGATAGGTCACATGACCACTTTTGATGAAAAAAATATTTTGTAATCGAAAAATGAAATCCTTGTGAAAATTTGCCCAACACCATTATTATACATTCCAGGAACAAAATTCTCAAATTTTCCCCATTAATGATTCTAAAATGAACGATTCAATTTTTCTATTTCCTGTCAGAGTTTTATTTCTTTTAATTGCTAAAATTGTTGAATTGACGCGACATTTACATTCTTTAAAACTTCAAATTCCAAATATTGCAACTTTAATTATTATTCGGGCAGAGCTACAGAGCTTAATCGGACATTGAATGATTTGAAATTTTAAATGTGAATAGACTTCTACTAATCTACTTGAAGGCCTATATCTTCCAAACTATTAGGCCCTCAATGACCAATTAATTCTCAAATTGTAGGTATTTAATATACTTTAAGATATATGTTGGATGTCATATATGAGAAAGTGATACTTCACGGTCAAAATTCAAAAAACAAATGAAAAATTACGATTATTCAATGAACTTTGAAGAGCTGTATTTCGCAAACGGTTGAGCCTACAATAACAAATTTGGTCTCAAATTGTAGGTAATTGAATCAGCTTCCAAAACTATGTTGAATGTTCTATATGGAAAAATGATTCTTCAGGGTCATAATTGAAGAAATGTAGAAAAAGTGGAAAAATACAACAATTTGATAAACTTTGAAGGCCTACATCTCGCAAACTATTGGGTCTACAATAATCTATTTGGTCTCAAATTGTAGATTCTTAAATTATCTTTCAAAACTTTGCTGAAAGTCACATTCGAAAAAGTGATGCTTCACGGTCAAAATTGACCAAATGTAAAAACAAGTGAAAAATTACGATAATTTGATGAACTTTGAAGAGCTGTATTTCGCAAACGGTTGGGCCTACAATAACAAATCAGGTATCAAATTGTAGGTATTTGAATTTACTTTCAACCCTATTTTGAATGTCCTATATGAAAAAGTGATTCTTCAGGGTCAAAATTGCGAAAAATTGAAAAAAAGGGTAAATTCTCGTTAATTTTATGAACTTTGAAGAGCTGTATCTCGCAAACGGTTGGGCATACAATGATAAATTTGGTCTCAATTTGATCGTAATTTGATATACTTTAAGAAATATGCACAATGTCCTCTATGAAAAACAGATTCTTCAGGGTGAAAATTAGCCAAACATAAAAAAAGTGCAAAATTCCGCCATTTTGTACGATTTTTGGAGATGAACCAGTAGTTTGCCTAGGTCTAAAACTTGGATTTAGCATCCCAGGACTACCATAAACATTACTAAAAAAAAAACCGACTATCCCATTTCATACAAGGTAGACCCTATTTTTGATGACAATTTTACTGGGCTATTATTGAAAAGGTCGAATTTGGCGGTGGCAACAGTGTGAAACTTTTAGTTTTTAACCGCTAGGATCGCGACATTTACATCAGGGCCACCTAGGAACATGGTCTAGCTAGACACTGAATTTAAACGTGCAGCTGACGTCATCACATCGTGTCCATAACAACTCATGTTTACAACTCATCCCTGCATTAAAATTGGAATTCGTGTTTGGTTTTTCTCGTCTCGAGTTTATTTCAACTGCACAATTACCTTTTGGTGGGTGAGTAGGTCTATTTATTTATTTTTAAATAATAAAAATTTAAATATTCAAACTTGGTTGTGATCAGTGGCTGTTTATGAACAGTATAGTGGAGTGGTAGGCCTCTTAGCCGTGACGTCACATTTCGAGTGTCTAGGCCATGTTCCTGGGTGGCCCTGTTTACATTCGATAAAAAGCTTCAAATTCTAACTTCAAATTGCAACTTTAATTTTTATTCGGACAGAGCTACAGAGCTTAATCGGACATTAAATGATTTGAAATTTTAAATGTAAATAGTTTAAACATGTCTTCAATCGCTTTTGGTAGTCCGAAATCTCAACTCATTACAGATTTTTCACATCAAGTGCTCAAAGTTGAAAAAAATTGAAAAATCCCAAAATTAGTAAAATGACAAAATACCCGTATATAGTATCTTTGCGAATTTATATCGTAGAAAGTTCGTTCTGATCTTAAATGAAAGCGCTCAAAAATCTAAGAAAATAATGTCATTACAACATTTTAAAATTTTCACTACCTTCCGCGTAAATTGAGATGGCGGCATGCGAACATCAAAGGGAAGTTCGTTACAGAATATATAGTGGTCCCGGTCTTTCATTCGTATCACGGGGGGGACGGGTGGTGGAACGACCGTTCCACTAGATAACATGACCACCTTCCCATTTAAAAAAATGAACTTAGATTCAATATGGCGTATTCAATCAGACTTGAAATTTTAAGAACTTTGAAGGCCTATATCTCGCAAACTATCAGGCCCACAATGACCAATTTAGTCTCAAATTGTAGGTAATTTAATATACTTTGAGAATTATGCTGGATGTCCTATTCGAAAAAGTGATACTTCACGGTCAAAATTGACCAAATGTAAAAACAAGTGAAAAATTACGATATTTTGATAAACTTTGAAGAGCTGTATTTCGCAAACGGTTGAGCCTACAATAACAAATTTGGTCTCAAATTGTAGGTAATCGAATTAGCTTTCAAAACTATGTTGAATTCCTATATGAAAAAGTGATTCTTCAGGGTCATAATTGAAGAAATGTAGAAAAAGTGGAAAAATTCAACAATATGATAAACTTTGAAGGCCTACATCTCGCAAACTATTGGATCTACAATGATCAATTTGGTCTCAAATTGTAGCTTTTTAAATTATCTTTCAAAACTTTGCTGAGAGTCACCTTCGAAAAAGTGATGCTTCACGGTCAAAATTGACCAAACGTAAAATCAAGTGAAAAATTACGATAATTTTATGAACTTTGAAGAGCTGTATCTCGTAAACGGTTGGGCCTACAATAACCAATTAGGTATAAAATTGTAGGTATTTGAATTTACTTTTAACTCTGTGTTGAATGTCCTATATGAAAAAGTGATTCTTCAGGGTCAAAATTGCGAAAAATTGAAAAAAAGGGTGAATTTTCGTTAATTTAATGAACTTTGAAGAGCTGTATCTCGCAAACGGTTGGGCCTACAATGATAAATTTGGTCAAAAATTGAAGGTAATTTAATATACTTTGAAAAATATGTACAATGTTCTATATGAAAAAGTGATTCTTCAGGGTGAAAATTGGCCAAACGTAAAAAAAGTGCTAAATTCCGCCATTTTGAACGATTTTTGGAGATGATCCCATAGTTTGCCGAGGTCTAAAACTTGGATTTAGCATCCCAGGACTACCATAAACATTATTAAAAAAAGAAACCGACTACCCCATTTCATGCAAGGTAGAATGTACTATTTTACTGGGCTATCTTACAAACAAATGGGAACTATCGTACACTTTCGACGTTTTGTTGCCTAATTAAAAGACGACATACTCTTTTCTCTGGGAAAAAATGAGGAATGATAATGATAGTGAGTACTCTGAGCCGCACCAGCAAAATTGTAACACATTAGACTACTAAAGTACACTAAATTGACACTACTACTAGATTACTACTACTACACTAGACTAAATTGTACACTAAACTACAGATAAGACTAGAATCGAGGATTCACTATAATCACTAAATTTCATAGTTCAGAAAACTAACTAGGTACGGTACACAAGCAGTTTGCATGATAATGTATGCAATTTGATTAAACGTTATAATATAGGAGAGGGAATGTATGGTTTTGTATTATGCAAGCTCGTACACTTGTACTGCATCTTCTTACTCGAGTACAAAACAGGAAATATGAAGTGCATCTTTCTGTCCATTCTCCTTGAGTTATTTATGAATATGTAATGAAACTCATAAGTTTACAGAATTGCTTAAAAATTTGAAATATTTTCAAGTTTGCTTTAGTTTGAGAAGTTCTAAGAATAAATCATGTGGATTGTGGATGAACATGACTTATTTATTCCAATAATTTTATTCTAGTATTTTTCAATCAGGCTGACAGCTAAATGAAAAAAATATATAGAATGAACAATTAATATTAAGATATATTAAATGATATAAAGAATTATAAAGAACATTTCTAAAATATTTGTACATTCTTTGATATTTTTTATTCTTATCAAAAATGTAAATGTCTCACAGTTTCTAGTTTCAATATATTAAGAATGACTGAAAAATGAGGAGTAAAAATTGAAGAGTAAATGCTTCCGGACATAAAAAGAGAATGAGATTTGGTGAGAAATATTGAGTGAGAGTAACGGATAGAGATTGAATGAAAAGAATGGGGTGAATAATAATTTTATATTGTACAAAGTACAACTGAAAATCATGCCTTCTATTTGTTAAACGTGAATAACAGAACTATGGACTGTGCAGTAGTACTACCTCTATCGTTTTGCTTTTTTAAACTTTTAGCATGCAAACTTTTTCAACCTTTCTCTTTCAGTTGTTCTTTCTCCCTTTCCTATCTTTTTCCTTCCTTTTATCTTCCCCTTCCTCTTTGTTTCCGAATATGACAGCACAAATTAAGTTTAATTATTCGTTTCTTTCCTACTAAACGTTTCAATTAATTCACCTGCTTTGTTTGCATGTGGATAGCATGAAGTGTCTAGTAAACAGAATGGGAATTTATAAAGCAGAATTTTAACACACCTCACAGTTTTGTATAATTAGTATCATAGTTGATTGATAAAGACATAATCGTTTACTATTTACGAGACTATTTAACGAGATTTGCATGTAGAAGAAGTATTTCTAATCATGATTTAATTCGGTTTTTTAAATTCATGTTATAATCAATCTTGTCTCATAATAAAATTTAAAGAAAAAGTTCGTCCTTGCAACCAAATCAAATACATTTTACATCGAGACTCAAATTACAAATTTGTAGAAACTTCAATTTGTGGAACACTTCTAGAACATCATGTTACATTTCTGAAGCAGTGTGTTCTGAATTTTCAAATGGGGAGAATAGAACAAATTGAACATTAGTTCATGAAAAAGAACAAAAATAGAAGCCTGAATTGAATCTAGCTTCATAAAAACCTATGCTAACATGCAGTAGTTTGATGTAGCTATCCTCCTCATACTGACAAGCAAATCTGAAACCACTACTGTTTAGTCATGTACTTTGCATCTGGTGTTTCCCACCCCTAATGCTGTACAGTATACCAATATTCCCAGTGACCCAAATTTCAAAACGCAACGTTTGCTGTTTACTCATCGCAACTGCGAAACGCTCTGCTAATTTACAATATTGAACACGCATGCGCAATAAGCCATAAATGCTATCAGTTTATATCGGGTGGCATGGTATGTTGTATTATCACGCTCACGTTGACGTGTACATGAATTACATAGTAAATACGTTTGCTACATAGTTATCCTGTACTCAATGTATAGTATATAGGTTTTGTATTTAAGCCTACATTACTTAGTATTCTATAGTGTACTGTAGTCTGAGTTACTGTATTTACTGTAGTATGTACATGCAGATTCTCAATAGGGAGCACATAAGTTATGTACACAGATATAGTGTACTCAATAGATAGTACATGAGTTATGTACTTAGTGTTATTGTACACTCAATTACGTGATTGCATTGCATGTTACCTCCGTGAAGTTAGCCCCACCATATCATGCCCAAAATATGAAAACTATTTCACAATTCTGGGCATATTATGGGCTTTCAAAATACCCCACATTTGATTTTTGGGCTCAACTGGAAATAGACTTTACAAACATTTACAAATCGGCGGGCCAGCTTCACGGTTAGCCCGCCACCATAACCGATTCCAATGAAAATGCTATCAATCGATAGAGAATATTTTGGGCTTCAAGAATATGTATCGTTTGATTTCTGGGCTCATCAAATACGACCGTGGAAGGCAAGAAAAAAATTCAAATTTGGCGGGCCAGCTTCACGCTCAGCCCGCCACCACGACCGATTTCAATGAAAATGCTATCAATTGATAGAGAATATTTTGGGCTTCAAGAATATATAATGTTTGATTTCTGGGCTCATCAAATACAACCGTGGAAGGCAAAAAATGTATACGATATTGGCGGGCTAAAAGAAGTATCGCTAGTCGATAGTCGCGATACTTCTTTTAGCCGGTTCGCGCTAAAAGGTTCGCGCCGAGGTCGTATCAACGTATATTGACAGCCCCTTGCCACCCCCAGAGAAGAGCAATCTCGGTAAAGTTGTATATCAATCGATAGGTAGAGCTCCAACCTATCATATTATAACACAAAATATTTTTGGGTTCGATCAATAAGGTCACTAGAGCTGAATGATTGATTACAGTTGACCGCCCCTTGCCGCCCCCAGAGAAAAGCAATCCTTGTAAAATTGTATATCAATCGATAGGTAGAGGTCCAACCTATAATATAATGACACAAAATATTTTTGGGTTCGATCAAGAAGTTCACTAGAGCTGAATGATTAATTTCGGGTTACCGCCCCTTGCCGCCCCCAGAGAGGAGCAATCTTGGAAAAGTTGTATATCAATCAATAGGTAGAGGTCTAACCTATCATATAATGACGCAAAATATTTTTGGGTTCGATCAATAAGGTCACTAGAGCTGAATGATTGATAACAGTTGACCGCCCCTTGCCACCCCCAAAGAAGAGTAATTTCGGTAAATTTGTATATTAATCGATAGGTAGAGGTCTAACCTATCATATTATGACTCAAAATATTTTTGGGTTAGATCAATAAGCTCACTAGAGCTTAATGATTAATTACAGGTAACCGCCCCTTGCCGCCCCCAGAGAAGAGCAATCCTTGTAAAATTGTATATCAATCAATAGGTAGAGGTCCACCCTATAATATTATGACACAGGATATTTTTGGGTTCGATCAATAAGCTCACTAGAGCTGAATGATTAATTACAGGTAACCGCCACTTGCCGCCCCCAGAGAAGAGCAATCTGCGAAAAATTGGATATCAATCGATAGGTAGTGGTCCAACCTATAATATTATGATACAAAATATTTTTGGGTTCGATCAATAAGCTCACTAGAGCTTAATGATTAATTACAGGTCACCGCCCCATGCCGCCCCCAGGAAAGAGCAATCTGCGAAAAATTGAATATCAATCAATAAGTAGTGGTCAACCTATAATAATATAACACAAAATATTTTTGGGTTCGATGAAGAAGCTCACTAGAGCTGAATGATTGATAACAGTTGACCGCCCCTTGCCGCCCCCAGAGAGGAGCAATCTCTGTAAAGTTGTATATCAATCGATAGGTAGAGGTCCAACCTATTATATTATGACACAAAATATTTTTGGGTTCGATCAAGAAGCTCACTAGAGCTTAATGGTTAATTACAGGTCACCGCCCCTTGCCGCCCCCAGGAAACAGAAATCTCGGCAAAGTTGTATATCAATCGATAGGTAGAGGTCTAACCCATCATATTATGACACAAAATATTTTTGGGCTCGATCAATATGGTCACTAGAGCTGAATGATTGATTACAGTTGACCGCCCCTTGCCGCCCCCAGAGATGAGCAATTTCGGTAAAATTGTATGTCAATCGATAAATAGTGGTCCAAACTACAATAATATAACACAAAATATTTTTCGGCTCCAGTACTAAGGTCACTAGAGCTGAATGATTGATTACAGTTGACTGCCCCTTGCCGCCCCCAGAAAAGAGCAATCTGGGGAAAGTTGTATATCAATCGATAGGTAGTGGTCCAACCTATAATATTATGACAAAATATTTTTGGGCTGTTGTAATAAGGTCACTATGCCTGAATGATTCATGACAGGTAACCGCCTCTTGCTGTACGCCCCAGCCCTCAAAACGCATAGTATAGTGGAGCGAGTGAGATATCACTACAGTGACACAATGCGACAAGATTAATTCAGCAGCTGAGACAGTGCATTTCAATCACATGATCACTTGTGAAATACAGCAGGATTCAATTAACTTGACATAAGTCAGCTGATCCAGTAATAATTAAACAGTGATTTCGACACAATAATCAAAAGGCTTGAAAGTCTTAAAGGCCTTTAAAGTCTTTAAAAGACCTTTTTGAAGAAGACCTTTCATAGAATAACTTTTTAAAAGACCTTTTCAATAATCTGCGAGATTCAGCATTTGTAGGTTAAGTATTGTGATCATATGCTCGTCGATCAGCTGACTTATGACAAGTTAATTGCATCCTGCTATATACACAACTACACTAACCTTTTTGGTAAAGCCAGCTGTTCCATTACTAGAATTGAGAAAAATTTCGAAACACATAAGCTGCTCCTATTTCCCCTTTTTATTTATGTTTTAAATTTATCTATAGAAAATTAAAAGGAATTCAAAATATTGAAAATAGTCCATATTGTATTGTTATTTTTAATTTTGAGGCATGAAGTGAAGTTAGCAGTAAATGTCATTTATTTTTTTGAAAAAAAAATCGTCAAGAATTCATCAAACAGCTGAGGTAAAAATTGTTATCAACCCATATATAGCAGGATCCAATTCAACTTGTCAGAAATCAGCTGTTTCAAAGAGCAATATCACAATTCTTAACCTACAAATGCTGAATCTCGCAGATTATTGAAAAGGTCTTTTAAAAAGTTATTCTTTGAAAGGTCTTCTTTAAAAAGGTCTTTTAAAGACTTTAAAGGTCTTTAGGACTTTTAAGCATTTTGATTATTGTGTGGAAGTCTGTGTTTAATTATTATCAAAACAGCTGACTTATGTCAAGTTAATTGAATCATGCTATATTTTATTTCTTATTTCTATGAAGCAAAATTTTACCACAAGTGCGATTTTTCAAATAACATGCATTAAAACTCGATTATTCATTATATATTATTATTTCGAAAGCTGAGATTATTGTTTTATAGTGCAATGATTATTCAGTGCATAAATTATGACAGATGGCTGTACCTTTAAAAATGCCATTCCTGTGCCTTTATACTACCGAGCAGAGCTCGGTCCCCCGATATTTATAAAATACACCTGATTGAAAATAGCTTTGAAGAAACATGTGAAAAATATTATTCCAAGCTCAAAAATGCTAACAAATGCTTAAATTATCATTTTTCAACAAAAATAGAATGAGAACTCATAGATCAGTACAATGTCTATGTAGGAGATACGGATATTACTCTATTTTGATTATAAACTAACATCAATTATGAAAAATGCTTATAATTTTGTTAAATTTGGACAGATTGATTTGAAAATTCAGGGAAATGTTGATAGTATGAAGACAAACGTCCATTATTTTTTGTAGAATTTTCCTATGACTCCTTCCCCTTTCTAAGACAAAAAACGATATGCAGGTGGAGATGCTAGGCGGGAATTTTCAAAGTTGGCGCTTCGTTCAGCTGCCGCGCGCCAAGGAACTGGATTGGATCATATTGCCCGTGATAACAACACTATTGGTTAGCTGCTTCATCTTCTTCATCTTCTTCTTCTTCTTCTTCTTCTTCTTCCTCTTCTTCTTCTTCTCGTTTTATATTCGATATTTTTCTCTAGAGGTGGCAAGGGGCGGTTAACTGAATTTAATCATTCAGCTCTAGTGACCTTGTTACTCGAGCCCAAAAATATTTCGTGTTAAATTATGATAGGTTTGACCACTTCTTATCGAATGGTATTTAATTTTTTCATATGGCTCTTCTCTGGGGGCGGCAAGCGGCGGTTACCTTTAATTAATCATTCAGCTCTAGTGACCTTATAACTCGAGCCCCAAAAATTTTTATGTCATAATATTATTGGTTGGACCACCGCCTATCGATTGATATACAACTTTCTCCAGATTACTCTTAAATCTGGGGGCGGCAAGGGGCGGTTACCTGTAATTAATCATTCAGCTCTAGTGAGCTTATTGATCGAACCCAAAAATATCCTGTGTCATAATATTATAGGGTGGACCTCTACCTATTGATTGATATACAATTTTACAAGGATTGCTCTTCTCTGGGGGCGGCAAGGGGCGGTTACCTGTAATTAATCATTAAGCTCTAGTGAGCTTATTGATCGAACCCAAAAATATTTTGTGTCATAATATGATAGGTTGGACCACTACCTATCGATTGATGTACAACTTTACCGAAATTGCTGTTCTCTGGGGGCGGCAAGGGGCGGTGACCCGAAATTAATCATTCAGCTCTAGTGAACTTCTTGATCGAACCCAAAAATATTTTTTGTCATAATATATTAGGTCAGACCTCTACCTATCGATTGATATACAAATTTTCTAAGATTGCTCCTATCTGGTGGCGGCAAGGGGCGGTCAACTGTAATTAATCATTCAGCTCTAGTTAGCTTATTGATCGAACCCAAAAATATTTTGTGTCATAATATGATAGGTTGGACCACTACCTATCGATTGATGTACAACTTTACCGAATTTGCTGTTCTCTGGGGGCGGCAAGGGGCGGTGACCCGAAATTAATCATTCAGCTCTAGTGAACTTCTTGATCGAACCCAAAAATATTTTGTGTCATTATATGATAGGTTAGACCTCTACCTATTGATTGATATACAACTTTTCCAAGATTGCTTCTCTCTGGGGTGGCAAGGCTGTCAATATACGTTGATACGACCTCGGCGCGAACCTTTTAGCGCGAACCGGCTAAAAGAAGTATCGCGACTATCGACTAGCGATACTTCTTTTAGCCCGCCAATATCGTATACATTTTTTGCCTTCCACGGTTGTATTTGATGAGCCCAGAAATCAAACATTATATATTCTTGAAGCCCAAAATATTCTCTATCAATTGATAGCATTTTCATTGAAATCGGTCGTGGTGGCGGGCTGATCGTGAAGCTGGCCCGCCAAATTTGAATTTTTTTCTTGCTTTCCACGGTCGTATTTGATGAGCCCAGAAATCAAACGATACATATTCTTGAAGCCCAAAATATTCTCTATCGATTGATAGCATTTTCATTGGAATCGGTTATGGTGGCGGGCTAACCGTGAAGCTGGCCCGCCGATTTGTAAATGTTTGTAAAGTCTATTTCCAGTTGAGCCCAAAAATCAAATGTGGGGTATTTTGAAAGCCCATAATATGCCCAGAATTGTGAAATAGTTTTCATATTTTGGGCATGATATGGTGGGGCTAACTTCACGGAGGTTTGCATGTTGTCAGTGCACTATTGTAACAACTGTTCAATTGTACGGAGTGGAATAATCTCATGAGCAAATAATATCTGGCCAGATGTCCTTTCCATTCATTTTCCGTCACGTTTGCAGTTTTGTTGTTTGTTTTGCCTGTGAAATGTTTGAGGATGATTGTTTGGGTATTCGTGGTAGTTTTTGTGGATTTTTAGAACGTGAGATTTGTTATATATTCACAGTTTGGGTTTCTCGATATTCTGAGTAACTAACTGTCTTTGAGATTATTACTCTGATTTATTATTCATGTTTTAAACTTTCTTACTAAATCAACTAGACGTTATCTAAAACTAAACCTAGTAGTTATTATAACATACTAGGACTGTAACCAAATACTAATTGAAGGGCTGATTCGGTTTACATAAACTTTTATCGCATTATTTTACAGCATACCAACTCGATCATTAATTTGTTTCAATCCTGTAGAATGGGAAGAGCTTGCTGTTGAGTTTGCAACTTGTCCAAGTGATTTGTTGTAATGCAAACGGGTCACAAGTATTCATAAATCTCTGTGCTTCTGTGCTTCCCTTAATATACATCAATATGCACTTGTAGGTAGATTATTAGGATGCTATATTATCTAGTATGTGTGCGTCTAGTTATAGTAAGCGTCATTATAGGGGGACTAAGCTCCTTGCAAATAGCATGGATCTAATTTAGGCCAGTGTAGTTTAGTGTAGTGTAGTGTAGTAATCACTATATAAAGTATTCATAAATTCCTGTATTTCGCTACTGTGCTTCGCTTATATGCACTTCTAGGTACATTATTAGGAAACTATATATCTAGTATGTGTGTACTATATATTAGTAAGCGTCATTACAGGGAGGACTAAGCTTTATGCAAATAGCATGGATCTAATTTAGGCCAGTGTACTAAATGGTTTGTTTTTGTCAGGCTATCCAGATCTTATGCAACTTAATTAGGCTAATTGAAATAAGTTGCTTCAGGTTATCCCTATTTGACCCACTTATTCAAGTTTGCTCTATAACAGTCGGCCCCTGTTGTCTGAATCTATTACTACTAATATCTATTACTCTATAATGAGTGTCTTATCATTAGCTTTGAGATTTAATAGCTTTGCACATTTAACTCATCTGTTTTTAGAACTGTTGTCAACATTAATATGTAATAATATTAATTTCTCCTATACTTTTCTCTATTTAAATCGTGTATCAGTATCACTTAGTTGTTTCATAGTTTCATTCTAGTCTACTGATGTTTCACCTGACAATCTATTTTTAGGTCCCTTTTCACTGTTTGAAGAGAAAACGTTTTCACTTATTCATGTAGAGAGCACAATATTTGACCTTTCCTCTAATCACGGGTGCCGTTAGAATATTTAGAAACACAGTTCTACCTGGTTAGTCGCTTCAAAATGTCTATCTACATATTCAAATTTGAAAATTGCTGTCATTATCTCTGTAAAGTGAATGCCTAGTGGAGTAGTTTGTTGACAGCTATTTCAGGCGCAAGCTATTTGTTTCCCTATTTTTATCGTTCACTGTCATTACCTCTGTCAATATTTATCATGGGTTTCCAACATGAAAACTAAGGGTATTATCGAGCTTCAAATATCGCCAAAAACGTAATTGCGACGTTGCGATAAGCTGAAAGTTGATACTTTGGGTCGTTCAAAACATATTTCAGATAATTTTATTGTCAATGGTTACAAGGTTTGTGACATACTTTTCGTATTTCCAAAGTTGCAATTTTTCCAAGATAACACAGCCTATTCTACAAATTATAAGCCATCTCTCCTAAGTTGAAAGGGACATCTTGAGACCTTACTGGACATGGAAGTGCTTTCCAAGAATATTCCTATGTGATACATCCATAATAATTGGGTTATTTATACTAGTTTATAAGGCAATTAAATCATGTTATCAACGAGTACTTTAATTAAGTATGAGCTTTATTGAACTTTTGTTAAATTATTAATTATTGTGGCTGTACTCTATACTGTTTGAAAATAAAAAACATTTATAATTCTTGAATTGAATCTGTTTTAATCGACAGACCACAACTGGAGAACAAGAAAAGTAACCAACTTTGAAAGTCGTACACATGAAATAAATGAATAAATAAGTTTTTGAATGCAGTAGGAAAACGAAAATGTGTTCTTTGAATGAGTAAACGATATATACTGCTGACAGATGCCACTAGCACACATATATATTAGAAAAGGTTAAGTATAAGGATACATTTGTTCGGTAGTGAGATCAATGTGGGGGTGTTGCGCCCAAACAGAAAACAATTGGAGGTTGCTTACGTGTCGAAATGAAAGAACAAAGATATTCGAGAACGGAGAAGAGAAAGGGAACGTGAAGAAACCCGAGAAGGTAAAGAAAAATTGTGCTGCGGAATATTTCAGGAAAGCGAATCCCTTTCTTGAATGGAGAAAACTCTTAGGGAAACGCCCGGGAAAACAAATAAAAACGATGGGAACAAGAGCAGCCCTAGAAAGGGGGCAGATACCGGAAAAAGATTGGATGGGGAGTGGATTGGTCAGGGGGGGGGGGAAAGCAGTAGTAGTACATGTATACCCAACCATCTCTCTACAACACTAATAGAATTCCCAAGTACAGATGTAAGTTAGCGATTTCTCCAGTGAATCGCGCGCGCCTGTCTACGGGTGTTTGTGCGTGTGTGTGCGCGCGCACAAGTCGCCCAATAAAACATTCACAACCTCAAAGGTTTTTATTACACGATAAACTGTTCACTGCTCCAATACTAGCATTTTCGAGAAAAAACAACTGTTTCTGCAGGAAACGAGTCGATAGTTGCAGTTATTGTGAGGAAAGTGGTGCACTATTTTCTAAACTGTTGTATTGAAAAGTTTATGCTGTAAGTTCGCCTAGAAAGGTTTTCCAACATAATTATTTCAAGTAAGGACAATCGATGCTTTCATTTCTTCAATGCATATCCAATTAATATTTTCATATTTATGCTAGATGAGATAATCTCGAATTCCTGTCAGAGAATGTAGGTCAAGTAGCTAGAGCATACAGAAATGATAATTTTCATATAAAATCAAATTTACTTGTCATAAAGTTACAAAACAAATGGACAAAATGCACATATACACCAATATACACAAATAGAAATACTTGAAATATTCTTACAAATATATTCTACAAATATATAAGGTTAGTCAAAACTCTTGACTCATCAATAAATATAAGATTAGGTGTGAAATAACTAACTTATCAAAGAAAGTCAAGTTCTTTGTAACTACTCTACTCTGGACAAGACGATTCTTCTAGGAATCTAGGTATAGAAGAACAGATCAGAATTGCTGAAACAATGCACTGATGTACGTAATAAAGAAATTCTAAAAAACGATAATTTAAAAAAATTCAATGGAATAGATGTAGACAGAGATTTCAGGAGTAGAATAGTTGTTACAGCTATTATATTTTTTTAATTAGTTGTAGAAGTAGAATACCACTTCTATTCGCTCTGGATGTAGATAACAAACATAAAGGCAGATATAACCCATTTATTTAGTTAGCTTATACAGTATACATATATAGATAATAAAGGCATAATTTCTGTTGATTTTGCACTTTCAGCTACAGAATGCTTTTTATCTCCATAACTACTTGGATTCAAACAAAACAACAAAAGTCTTTATTCAGCAATAGTCTGTTGAGTCAAGATCAAAGAAGCGAGTCAGCCAATCAGAGTTGAGGAATATCAGGCCGCAAGTGTTCTCTCACTCTCTCTCTCTCTGTCTGTCTAGCTAGCTAGAGGTCGTTGACTGGTGTGATCTTGAAAATCTAGTCGATAATTTCAATTTTTAATCGTTTGGAGCGCCACAAACAAGATAGAAATGTCTATTTGTCTCGTGAAATGTAACCTTCTATCCAGTTGAGGATCGAACGTCCCAGGTTGAAGTTGTTCTTGGCGTGGTCTCGCGTTGTAGCTCTGGATATTGTTTGTTTTTAGTGTCAACTGTGAACTCTGTGACTAATATTTTTATTCTGTTATCATTCTGTTTAAATTTATTCTGTGAGAATATTTTGTTCCTAGTGATTATTTCTAGTCATAGATTATAATTTTTGTTCTTGTAATTTAATTTTTAATTTTAAGTTTATAGTGATTTTCTCAAGTGAGTTTCAGCTCTCAAGTACTAGCTTAGAGACCTGTGTAATATGTTGGAGTTTTTCTTATATACCATGCACAAAGTGGGGGATGTGAGTTGATGAAGTGTTCAGTTAATACTGTTGTCTTGAATTTTTCTGGGGTGTTGAAAATTTCGGGTTTTCAGAGGTCTCAACTAATTTTTAATGTTTATGCCTTTTACGCCTATTTCAAGAGTAGGCACACTTTTGGAATCAAGAGAATAAATTAAGTTATTGTGAAGTGCTAGTTGAATTAGTGTTCTATATAATCCTCCAGGGTGTTTGAATGATACATGTAAGCTGGCTCAATCAATTAATTTGATAACATTGCGATTCCTTAAGAAAATGTTATTTGTAATAATTGCGATATTATTAAATAATTTCTCCAAAACGGTTGCACGATTCAGCTTAATTCGATATCGACTGATTTACTTTTATTTAGATTCTTAAGGTTATTCAGTACTGGGCAATAGACATCTATGGTACAGTTTCCCCTTTTTTTAAATCTATGTTTTTCCAAATTCATAATAATTTCTAAACTTATCACTTCAAGATAACCTAAATCCTTCAACAGTTTGATTAAAAACATTCAACTAACGTGACTCTGTAACTTGAATCTTGAATTAATACAGTATCAATGCATTTACCGGTAATATTTGTCTAGTATGAAAGGATTGTAGTAACAATCGCGATCTACTAATTTGAAATTTACTTTACAAAGATCTTAAACGTCCTTGAAACAGTCAAAAAGTAATCATGGATTTCCAGACAAGTTGAATGACTTGAATGTAATTAATATAATCTACTTAAAGAAAAGCCATTCAGGTTAAATTCTATTGAAACTCACAGTAAGTCGGTTTCAATGATTCATAGTGTTTATGGCCTTGACACATTCATTGTTTTAGTTAGTATTTTCAGATTGAATTCCATTTTACTACATCAGCATGCCTAACACTGAGTTCTCATACAAGAACATAACCTATAACCGATCAACAATGATTGGTTTGTGAATCTTCAACAGCTGATTCCCAATTATCTATATATAGCAGGATTCTTTTAACTTGTCAGAAAACAGCTGATTTAACGTTAGTAAACGAGCGTACATCAATCAGCTGTTTTCTGACAATTTAAAAGAATCCTGCTATACACGATTGCAACCTCAACACGATTAAAACAATGCGGAGCATGTGATATTTCATTTTAAAAAATACATCCACTTAGCTTATCGAATTCAATAGTATTGTTATGAATGAATTTAGTTAAAATTTCCTGACTTCAGTATTTGCTCATTGAATAATTAATTTCCTATCAATAATTTAGTGTTAAGTTATCAATGTTTTTTCAAAACAGAATTATAGACTACCGGAAGTTGATCAACCGGATAGCATTTTCCACGTGGTCTTTTTCCATAGTTGGTTTTCGCGAGTGGCGAAAAGATGGCCTAGTCCTTTGTTCTCCCGTGATTATTGTGAGTTCGCGTTTGAAATGTATTCGATCTTCGATGTGTTATTGAGTCTTGAGTGTTCGTATTAGTGCAAGTGAGTTACTTATTGGTCGCAGATTCTAACTTCTCATCGGATTTTCCAAGGTATATTCACATATTCCTGAAAGGGGATGATTTTTATCGCTTTTATTTCTGGTTTTCCACACGGGAAGTAAGGTAATGGGTAGCTGTAAGGTAATGGTAAGCTGGTTATGGGGAGCTATAATGGGTTCATGGTTTTTGAATTTATCAGTTTTATTAAAAACTATTCTTTAAAATCTTTTCATCTTCAGAATTTTTCCTGTCCAATCTTGACTATGATATTCATGTTGAATTATGATTTCTCAATCATAAGCTCATCATGTAAATTCACATGTTTATCAATGTTATCATACCATTATTGTGTAATGTAGTATTGTCTGTGTATCCATTGCTTTTTGTATTATTTTAAAGAGTAATTGGTATTACGGTAATAAATAAATAAATAATAAATAAATGATTTATTCTCCAAAAAAACCTATATCTATTACAAATACAAATTCAAAAATATTTACAGTTAATTATACAAAGATTTGTTAGTAAAAAATCAAAAGCAAAAAGTTATAATACATGTGGTTGTTTGGAAAATTGACCTACTCCGCTATGGCAAGCCATGTCCTGGAGTAGGTTTCAATTTTTGTGTGCAAATAAGAGTTAAGTGATAGTAATTAGTAAGTGTTAAGTGATTGAAGTCTTGCGTGTGTATGATTTCTATGTTATGTGATACTATAAATGGTTTGAAATTACTGTTTCTATTCTCTGTCTTCCTTTGCTAATTAACCAGTTTTGTACTATTGCTTTGAATTGTTTAAATTGAGTTATATGTTTAATGTTTTCAGGAAGTAGATTATATAATTTTGGGGCTAAATGATTGAAGTGTCTTTGATAAAGGGCCTTCCTAGCAACATTAGTGATAAGAAGGTTCCTGTATCTGGTGTTGTTTCTGGTTTGGAAGCTGTCTGGATTTTTGTGTATTCTGCAAAGTATTTCCTTGGAGTACAGCTGTCTTGGATTCATCACAACGAATTCGCTGAATAGCTGGTCCGATGGATACCGTGGTGGTTTCCGGTTGATAACCCTTATGATCAGCTTCTGTACCTTGAGTGTTCCTCCCCATCCTACAATCCCATACATCAGCAAGGACTGTGTCATAGAATAGTAGATAGTATCCACCTACTCATTCCATTTGGATAACTAACGAGCGAATGGTAATTTCATAAAAAATCATGTATTAAAAAAACTTTTTATCACTTCTCGCTTACGTTTAATCTCATGTATTTCGTTTCCCATCACTTGTTCCTCTCTACTTTTCGCAACAATTAGAAGCAATATCTTGTTGCGTCGTCCCAAATCGTTTTTCGACGATACTGCTGCTGTCGCCTTCAAGTAGCTCTCTCATTTCAATTAATGCCTCTTCCTCTTCCGCCCACGCTTCTGCTGGCAATCTGTCTCCTTTTTGTATCATTTCATTGTCGCTATCACCGTTCTGTCACCATATTACTGCTGTAGAAGCAATTATTCAACGGAGCAATTTGCACGAGCGATTCCTGTCCTCAACTGTTTACTCCTCCTCCTCCTTTTCCCCCTCCTCCTTGTCCTGTTCTTTATCTCATTCTTCTTCTCCTTTTTTTATCTCCCACTTCATCTTACATTTTCTACTTTCAACATTCCTCCTCATTTTCTACAATCTATTCCTCTCAGACTCCTCTTCACACATATTTGTCTTATTTTACTTCATCATTGATATTTTTCTTCTGCTTAACTTTCTCCTTCTTACTCTTTCACCTTCTTTGTCTTTCTCGATGTTATCCTAACTTTTCCTTTTTATCTTTTGCTTTTCTCTTCTCCTCTCACCTCTTCCATTTTCCAATCCGTGAGAATTTCTCTTTTCTATTATCATCTGCTTCGTAATTAATTATTGTACTTCTTCTTGACTACCTTCTTCCAATATGTTTTTCAATTTTTACTCCTAACACTTTCTCTCCATTCTACTTATTCTTCTCCACTTTCCAATTCCAATCTCCAATCCCTCCACTTTCCACTCTCCAATTCTACTATGTACTATAATTCTACCCCTGTTTTATTTTCCATTCATTTGTCTTCACCTTTTTCCTAATTCTTCTCTTCCTACCAATTTTTTCTTTGTACTTCATTCTTCTTCATTCTACTAGTTCTTTTACTTCCCACCTCAATTCTTTCAATTCCTCACCATATTCTTTTTAAATATTTTTTTGGTAGTCATTCTTCTGTAACTTGTCTCCATCTTCCCAATACTTCCCTCCTCCTCCTCCTACATTTTTTCGTCCATCTTCCTCTTCTTCTTATACTTAATCTCTATAAGAGAGAATCTTTTTTCTCTGTTTTCTCCCTTCTCCTTCGTACTCATTTTTCTATTATTTTTCTTCATCCTAAAACTTTTCTTCTTCTTCTTCGTCATATCCTTCTTCTTCACCTCCTTTATAACCTTCTTCTTCTTCATCCACTTCGTCTACTCCGTCTACGCCTCCTCTCCTTCTTCTTCTCTTATTCTCCTTATCCTTCCTCCTTCTCTTCCCTCAATTCCTCTCCTCACTACCTCTCTCTCTACTCACTCTCTTCCTCCACTTCTTCTAGCTTCTCTGCCTGCTGCCATTATCATCATTCGCTTGTTCATCGGTTTGTCGTCGCTCGTCGGCCTAGTACTTCTGGCCTAGTGCAATCTATAAAACACTTTCTTTACTTCATCCACTCCCTCACTCATTGTTCATCACTCACTCACCATCAGTGCTAGTGGAATAATATATCCACGAAGAACATCCTTTCAGTCAATTCCACTGTTGGCTGCTCAGGAGTCTTTCACACCGTTTTATCCTCTATTTCGGAAAGCTTTGTTCGAACAAAGTATTCGCTCGAATAAAATCTTAATGGAAAAATATAAGAAGGCGATAAGTAGCTGAGGAAGAGATAAGAGAGGGTACAGAAGGTAAAGAATAGTTCAAAAAAGAGAGTTTATTTGAAAAAAAGAAGAAGATAAGGCATGGAAGACATGGTATCCTTAATCTCTCAAATATGGCTTACTTTATAACAATCAGCAAGGTATCTCTTTATCTCACACTTACTCTCTCGTCTCTCCATTATACCTCATGTATGTCGATGAATTGATTACCCTCTGAGCAGCTTTTGTTATTAAATAGGTCCCGAATGACACTGCGGCAGCACAGTGATAATTTTGGTTTGATTCTCCCGTTGTGATATGTTTCATTGAAACAAATGGTGATCGGATTTCGTGTACCGTATTTCATAATACGGTACGGTATTATTCCATAATATACATCTAGGTAATAGAGATGGGTAGTATTTCCTTATTTGCGTTACATTGTGAAGTATGAGGGTCGGTGTATGTGCGTTTGGAGAATTGTATACAGTATTTCTATTTCTATGAGGAAGCTTAAAATGTAGAAGCATCGTTTTTATTACGGAGACTATTTCATCACAGTGTGGCCATTGGTGTGAACGGGTCCATAACAGTGTGTTGCAATATTTCTTTCCCCGTCACCGCCATACTTATGCCAATATTTTGAATTCTGATATGGGCTTACATGCAAATTATAACCTATTCACTCATTTGTCAAACTCCCTTTATAAGAGGAATGACACGTTTTTCATCATCATAATTTGGTATGAGTTTGAAAGCTTGATACGATAAAATATAACACTGGAATAGGCGTATTGTATGTAAGAAATGTATCACTTAACACAATACAGTATATGATTGAAGTATGTTCTTAATCTATCTCTGATAAGAATTGGTAGAAGTAAGACGAATTTGACTGAGCTAACCAATCAAAAGTGTGACATCCAATGGCCACCCTGAGATTACACAGTCTCTGTAGTTTTGTATGAAAATAATACAAATAATGAAGACTGATATACCTCATGATACCAATGAGTGTAAGACCATAATAGTATTTCGATCATTTTTTTTAACTAATGTACATCATGGCCTTACTTATTCAGCCTATACTTAGAATTTCTGCCAGAAGGAACAATAAAATATTGCACTACAACGAAAAATATGAAATAAATGACATGGCTAAATAAAACAATAGAATTTATTCCATAGCTGAATTTTATTGTTTGTACAAAGCCACAATTTTATCTTGAAAAAACTATACAAGTAAACAATGTCTCACTTAAAATATTCTAGTATTTTTTTTGGCGTTTGACAGATTTGAGCTAGTTTGGTCTCTCATAGCTTCGCATCTATCACAGCGTTTGCTCGTAAAATGTGTTTGAATAACATATTTATGTTTTGTTTCACGTGTGCGAGGCGCTTGTCACACTGATCGATGATTGTTTTCTGTTGTCGGGGAATCGCGCGTGTGTGTCATAAACGTCATTTGTCAAATCTCACCATATGTGATGCTGCAGTGTGATTGTTGTCTTATGTGACGTGTCTTGATGATGAATAATATACGCTTTTATTTTGTGTGCGGTTGCTCGCTCCTCTTTTGATTTCTATTTTTCTCTTTTCGAGTGAAAACGAAAACAACGAGCACGTGCTGGATTTGTAAAAGTGAAGGGGTCACAAAAGTCTGTGTGAGAGTGTATGCGTAGTTTTGAGAGCAACACTTAGAGAGACAAGTTAGGGTATACTTTATTCTCGAATATTATGAAAATAAAATTGAAAATATTTTTTATTAGGTGGAGTTAAACCAGAGAATCCTTTCTACCACGATAATTATCATAGTCTTTATTATAATGAGTGTTTAGGCTAGAATTAGGAAGTAATTAATAAGGTATAGAATAAGATTTAAAATAAGGAGAGAAGGGAGAAAATTAGAACAAAAAAGGAGGAACAATCAAGAAGACGAGGACGAGGAGAAAGGTGAACAAATGAGGAGGATAAGAAACAAAGAGAACAACAGTAGGAAGGTAGGGGAATGAAGAAGGAAAACAACAAGAGTAGAGAGGCGAAGATGATAGAAAGAGGTTGGAGAAGGATAGGATGAGGCACGAGAAGAAGAGGAGAACGGAGAAAAAGAAATGCAAAAAGAGAAAGAACGAAGAACGAAAAAGGATAATTAGTGGAAAGCAGGTATAAGAGGAGAAGAAGAGAAGGAGGAGGATAAGATAGGAGTATAAAAATAATTAGAAAACACGAAGAATAGTATGGTGAAAGAGAACAGTAATTATTTACTATAAAGGAGGAAAAGAGGAGGAATGAAAGAAAATTAAATCGTTGAAAGAAGCATAACAACGACAATATTAAAGTGGAAGGGATGTGGAGTATAAAAGGGGATCAAAAGGAAAGTAAATGAAAAGAAGCTAGAAAACCAAATAGTAGCATGGAAAGAAAGTAAGAGAAGGCCAGGAAGAGTGAAAGAGAAGAAGATAGTTCGATTAATAAGCCAGATCAAAGCTAGTGTGTGTGGTGCGTTGATTAAAAGCATTTTGGAATTTTCCAGGAACGTTTTCGTCTGTCCTCCACAGATGTGCGCAACAGACAGAGATAGAGTATGATAGAAATGGGCATTGCTAAAGAGTTTGAGTGTGTTGTACGGTTGAAGTACATGGGAAGAGAAATTGCCGTTGGTCCATTCGTCTTTCTACCTGTCAACCTGCTTTTCAGCTATTTTCCCTTGCTTCTCCCTCCTACCAACTCGTTTTACCAGCTCTTATCATTAGTTTCTCAGTCTGTTCTCTACCAGCATTTCTCTATCCCTTTATCATTGTTTTGTATTTGCTCTCCCATTCGCTTTCAATGTTGAGTGGTCAGTGAACTTACAAGTTCTAAAGAATTTTCATTTTCTGAATTCGTGATTTCTATCGCTTGTATTCCCTTTGATTATGCATTCATTTTCGATTCTTCAAGTTTCTAATCACAAGGAAACCACTTTAATAATATTCAGAAATTGATTAGCATTGCCACTGCTTCAATATTAATAATTCCATAACATTTACCTACATGGAATTCAAAACTATTTCTCCGATGTATGAATGTGTATTTGAAGCTGATTGCTTCTTTGTCAATGGCTCAACAGCCCTATGTGGGCTAAGGCCTACCAGATGGTTGCCAGTTTCACATCTACTCGACTGAATCAGCAGAGGTGAATGATCATTAACCAGAAGAGATGTAACGTGTGGTTAGCACATTGACATCTCAACCATAAGCTAGTCTTCGCAACCCATGATTGCTTCTTACCCTTGGTCTTTTGGACTGCCTTTCCTACTTACGATGTGTGTGAATATTGTTACTATGGTGTTGTTCCAGCAGAGCACCCAAGATATAGTGACGCAGCTGGCTGTCAGCATAAAATGTTATCCAGCCAGTCAGTACTTACGTGAAAAGAGGAGGAGTGGTCGTTAGAAGAGAAATGGCTCACAGAAGCCAGCCCCCCACCTCACACCACCAAGAAAATGGACGGCCATTCGAAAATTCTCGCCTGAAACGTAATGGGTCGCCATCATTTTCGAGCTGAGAAACTAGAAAAATGAGTTGACAAAGATGACGAAGAAAAATGGCAAGTGAGAAATGAGTGGTGGGAGAAAGAAAAGGGGAGGGAGTAGAAGTAAAATAAAAACTTGAAAAAAGAACACTAATGAAGGGAAAATTAGAGGTTGAAATAATAAGTAGGGGAAACATAAGATTGGGGAAGAAGGCGTATAGAAGAATGAGAAAGGATAAAAAACAAAATGGAAGTTAAAAAATGAAAAATTAGTAGTAGAGAAGGGAGAGAATAATAGAAGAGATATGATAAGAACCGAGATATGAGAACAAAAAGAAGGAAAATGGCAAGTAAAAAATTGAAGGATTAGGAAGAAGAAGCGTAAAATGAGACGAAGTAGAATGAGAAAATCGGTGAGAAGCAACAGCAACAACTCTTGAATAGAGTCATTAGTTTTATCTTTTGATTTATTTATATTCATTTGATGATATTATTTACAAAAGGACTACAACAGGCTACTGCCCAAAACTGTTCCTCTTCCTATTTACACAAATAGTCCAAATTCAGGTTGTCATACCATCTTACTAAATCACCAATTCCTCTTCGAAAACAAAAGCAGAACAGTTCTAAAATTTTCAAATAAGTTCGTTTTAAGTTTCAAACAAAAACACCAAATAAAAAATCCAAAAGTTATTGAGAAATTTGAATTAACTTTGAAAATTGTGAGCTAAATGAAAATATACTCACTAGAAGCTAGTCCAGCTGATTAAGGAGAGTAGATAACGAGAGGAAAATGGAGTTAGAAAGAGGAATGAACGGATAGAGCAGATTCATGAAGAGAAAGAGATACTTAAAGAGAGAGAGAGTGAGAGATCATTCAACTGGAACAACAACACACTTCCAGAGACCATAAACAACTTAATGCAAAATTACGAGGCTTATTAGTCGTGTTATTCGGTTCCACATGGTCCTTCCCAAATGTGGAACCCTATACAATACAACTCAATAGGCGCGTCACAGGTAGAGCCTTTATAACACAGCACTGCCCCAATCATTAATCGATTAATTGATTATCGAAGTCGCAGCCGGAGCAGCGGCGGCAATTTAATGATCTAATCAAATTAGAACGCATCGAGTGTTCACGCGCGCATTATTTCCATTGGGCACTACTAACAACAATAGCAATAATAACAGCATGGAGTCAATGCTCGAAGGGGTGGTTTACGACAGGTTAAGGGAGGGGGAGGGGGTGAATAATGATGTACGAGCGGTCGCAAATAAGTGGCAAATAGTGGTAGTAGAAATAGGTAGGTAGCCGTGAGTTAGCGAGCAATTCCAAACAGCACACGCACCTACTAATGAATAATGTCTCTTTGGAGAATGAACACGTTCGCGCCACCGGTGGCCATTACTGTACTCTCTCTCACTCACTCTTCTTCTGTGTTTCCTCTTCATCATTCCCTGTACTGTACTCGCTTGCGCTGCTTGCCAACAAAGACCTGTAATTACTCTGTACAGTACTCCACTGCTCGGAGTGGAGAGTCTGACCAGACCATCGATTCACCTATCACACTAAAGTTCTCTATCGTTCTCTCTCTGTCTTTCATTTTTAGATGAACACCGATGTCTTCCTCTCAATTGATCCAAATTCTATCAAATGTATAATTAATTACCTTCTTCTAAGTTTCTTATTGCCTTTATTATTCGTTTCTTCAACAGGAATCAACTCTTCTTTTTCTTTCTCCCCTTGATTACGACTGTTTTTCTTCTCTTTTGAGAAGGAGGTGACTTCTCAATCTTTTCTAAACTCTTTTTGTCATTTTCCAACTCTTCTCACTTTGTTATCTTACTTCATTTGCATATCACCTTATTCTCTTTGAAATATCATTTTCTACCAACAAGCCTTGTTCTCAACTGTCTCTTACCCCTTCTCTTTCAAAACTAATTTCAACGCTTTCTTATTTCTTTCCCTCTACTGAATGCTATTTTTATACCGTGTCTTATCTTGTTCTAAATAGCTCTCTGTACTTAGTCATGCTAAGTACCCCTTAGGCTAGGCGTACACCTGTTAGATTGCATTGGTGTGTGCTGCTTCATAAGCAACTATGTGAAGTACTGTGACTAAACGTGACTAATCTCGTCTTGTCTTGACTAACCGGTGTACGCCTAGCCTTATGTTGGGTTGCACCAAGCAAGATCAATTTTGATCCAGGATCAGGACAATGCTAATCAAATGGGATCAGCTGACACAAAATAGTTGATCCTGGTTGGTGTAACCCAACATTTTTTTATAGTGTACTTGGTCAGTTCGCAACTTCTCAACATATTTGTTTTTGTTTCACTTTTACAACTCTTTCAAAAACTGAAAAGAATGGAGTAAGTGATACAGGAAAGGATTAAGGAGAAGTAAATAAGAGGAAGGTGAAGAAAAATAAGAAAGAGAAGGGGAAAAGCATGTCACACAGCCTAGAATAAAACTGTCTCCAAGCATTCCAGTTTGTCTTGAAGGAGCATTAGAAGGGGTTAGCACTTGCACATTGTGTGTGTAGTGGTGAAGGTGGTTGGTTATTCAATCCCTTTCAGAGGCTGGGCTCAGCTAATGGACGACAGTCCCTCAAACATCCATCGCTCAACCAGGCAAACAAAACTCTCTTCTTCAGCCCTCTCTCTTCGCTCTCTTCCATATCCATCTCCTCTCTCACTCTGTGCTCCTACACCGTCATTTACCATACCACGTTATCGTGTTTCCAACACCGCTTCCCTCTTCACTACCGCCCTCAAGTCTTTTCTTCGTCATTCACATACTCCCACTCCTCCTTCTCTTCTCAGCCTCCAATTATTAATGTTTGTCTAGTGTTGCCTCTTTATCGTCAAATTTCTGCACACACGCACGATGGATATGTGTTTGTATTGCATCTTCTTTTATTTCTTTCCTTCTGTTCGTCTCACTTTATTTTCACTCTTCTAATTTTTCTCTTCTTGGTTCAATTATTCTTGTTCTTGTTCCTGTTCTCCTCTCCCTCCTCGTTGTTTTTTCTTCTCCTTCTTCATCCTCTTCACGTTCATCTTGAAAACTTCTTTTTCTTTTTTTCTTCTCCTTCTTCTTCTTGTTTCTTCTCCTCCTTTCTCTCGTTTCTTCTTCATTTTCACTTTTGTTCTCCTTGCTTTCTATTCTAGTGAGCCTAGCTCCTTTCTCTTTTTCTGTTCATTTTTCCATCTTCCAGCTTCGCCTCTTTCTTCTTTCCCTCCATCTACTTCTTATCTTTCCCCGTAATTGTATTTTTTCCGCTACTTCTCGCTTTGCCATTCATCCTCCTTCAAAACTCCTCCCTTCTTAGAATGATTTAAACTCTTCTATTTTCTTCTTTTGCAAAACATAAACTTTAATTTTCCTTTCTGCTTCATTTCCTTCTGCTTATTAATCATATTCATATCTCTTCCACTTTCAATTTTTCTAACAAATTCATCTTCCCCTTTTCAGACTTCTCGTTTCTATCTTTTCTTCCTCTTTTTCTCTTACTCCTCCTCTTTCCTCTTTTTGTTTCTTCTTGTATCTCCAATCCTTGCTCTCCAATTCTGCTTATTGTCTTTCTTTTTCTTTTTTATCCTTCCCTCCTCCTTATCCATCCTATATCCATTTCTTATTGTCTTTCCTTTTCTTCCTTATCCTTCCCTCCTCCTTATCCATCCTACGCCCATTTCTTCTATAAATTTCTCCTCCATTCCCTTCTTTCTGCCCCATTATTTATCCAGTTCTTTTCCTCTCCGTTTTCCTCTTAATCTTTATCTCTTCCTTCGTCTCCTTTTCATTCAATTTTCCTCATCCCAGCCAACCATTATTAATGAGAGTCCAGTAGCGTAGCTCCTGCTTCATGATTGAATTTCTGCACACATACACAATGGTCGTTTGAAGGATGTTGGATGCTATAATGAGCGATCACTTTGCTTGTTCTAGCCGGCCAATGATCAAAAGCAGCCCTGGCCTTAATAGCTCCGATCAGCTGGCTAACAGCTAATAAAGCAATAATGGTGCATCCTTTTCCAATTGCGAAATTAATCGCTCGGAATAATTAATAAGGTGATTGGAAATCGGAGCGAACGTTATCCTTATATTACAATATTAATTGAATGTTGGCTGAGTGTACACTACATAGACCATTAGTTGATAGATAGCATGCGATTGTATTGAAATTATACATTCATCATAATTATGGTGATATTATAATGAAAGTCTATTCACTGTAAGAAGGTATTGTAGGCGACTATTGACTAGAGGGTATTGTAGTCTGGTGTAGTCTGGTCAAATGGGTCAAATGCACCCGATCACTGGTCACTGTATCACTGGTACTGGACAAGACCTAGTTTAGAGCAGATTTTTTTTGAATTGGCGGCTGATTAGACCACCCCTCTTTAAACTATTTAAAAAGCTCTTTTAAACCAGACTTTAATGAGTCTCTATTTTAAAAGATTCTACTTTAGAAACAAACAGTTATACCTTTATTCAAATACAGTTTGTTGACTCATCAAGTCATTTGATTGTAATAGAAGGACCACATATTTAAGGATTCATAAATTGATATTGAGTTCTGTGAACATTCGCACATTTCTTACATTGATTCAACTCTCTTACTGTTTTACATATTTTTCTGTTATCTTTTCAACAATATAAATTTAATGAATTAATTTCTTGTTTCAGGTATGTTTCTTTGACTTACGACTTACACTGTAGTATAGCACCAAAACCAATGGATTCAAGACAATTTTCTATCAAGGTTCGTAATTTGCCAATTTATGAAATCGTTTGACTGCTTACTGTTATATAGTGTACATTGAATAATTGAAGGCTCCAGAATGAAAACCAGATATCAACCAAAAAGTAAATTTTACATGAGAGCAAGAAAACCTATTCTTGATGATCTACTTATTTTCAATGAAAAGTAATTACATACATTAATCTAGTGGCAAAGACCAGTCTTTCACAGTACATTATTGTTGAGAAAAATTTCTAGTTTCTGAGAAAAAGTTGAAAAATGGGTTTGGATATACCTGGTTTTCAATCTCAATGGCCTTTTTTCAAGATTTTAATAAATTTAATGATATTTTTTGTTACTAATTCATAAAACATTCATCCATTTTTACTTGTTTTATTACTGAAATTCAGGGGTTAGAAATTTTGAAATTGGAGATATCTTGTTTTCATTGTCAACCACTCATGGGAATTTACTCATCTTGTCCACTGTCAACATCATCTCCGGTCATTTCATTTTCTTCTTCGTTGCCTGGTTTTAGTCCATTATAATATTGTTTGTAGCACTGGGGCACATATTTTTATACTAGTTTGAGAACATCTGATGGTGGAAATATCAGATTGTCATTCTCAACCACTGTCTGTCGTGAAACAACCAGATATGAGCCAAACACATCAGAGCACTCTAGTGAGCAAGAGAAGCACTAAACTTATCTGGTTTTCATTCTAAGCGATTCTAATTTTTTTCGTGATTCTGAAACAGTTAAAACCCCACTTTCAGCCTAAGTGGTCAATATCTGGTTTTCATTCTGGAGCCTTCAATTATCGTATTAATCGTTATTGTTTGTGTTTCTGCTTACTGTTATATAGTGTACATTGAATAATTATCGTAATAATCGTTATTGTTTGTGTTTTAAATAATTATTATTAATATACAGTCTTTGGATATTATTGTGAACCAGCCATGTAATTTCTTGTCTTCTCGGTGATGAGACTAGAGACATGAAACTTCTTGAGTCACTTACTACTCCTTACCTATCTTATTAACCTTGAACTGTATAAGTTTCCTAACTTTTCCATGAAGTCTACACAGCTAGTAAGGTGATTTGTGGCCTTCTTTAGTGAAGCAGCTTTTAGGGAGTTGCCTTTGAAATCTAGTACTGAAAGTGTCTGGCGTATGTGGCGTGAATGGGTGCTTTTAAATCTGTGAATGAGATCGAAATTAAGAAGTTGTAGACAGTTACTGCCAGTCACACTCTTTCTCTCTCTCTTTCTCACGCTTTCTTTCTCCATCTCTTTCTCTCCCTTCCTCTTTTTCTCTCCTTAGTTGGCGTTTTCGACGTTTTTGGGCGCGTGGATAGGAAGAATGCTCACTAATGGCTCTTCCATGAAGAGCTTTCTCAGAAAAAGGCGACTTTCGTTTTTTATTTACTCTCTTACTCTTTTCCTATTTTCCGCTGTATTCTTTTCCGGTCTCCTTCTTTCTCTGTTTTCCCTGTATCCTTCTCTGTAATCATCAAATGTTTTCGAAAACATATTTTATTAAGTAAACTCATCTTGAACAGATGCGGTAAAGCCTACGAAGGCTATGAAAGGCTATGAAGATACAGACTAATGTGGGAATTCATTTTTTATTTATAAAGTGAGATATTTTCCTTCTGTATTTCTAATTAAAAACGTGCTGAAGCTAAAAAATAAGCTTCAACGAATGTGATGAGTGAGGTTGTGGAATTATCAATTATTTGGCAGAGTTAAATGTTTCGTTTCTGAAATTGTGTAGGTGATACCAAACAGAAATCATACACAGGGGTACAATGTTTCCTTCAAGCACGCGTAGGATAACAGCAATTCAGATAACGTTGTGGAAATTGTTTCCTTTGTGTATTTTTATCGGTATTCGGGAAAAGCACGATCGTCCGTTCTGAAAGATCATCCACTGTATAATTGTTTTGGTTTGCCTCATGTTTTTCTTTTTCCTGTTATTTTACACCGTCCACTCTTTTCTTCCCCCTCCCCTTCTTTTCTTCCCAACATCACGCATTGCGGTCACGTGTGACTGCAACCTTTTTTCCCCCGCCACACCCTCTCTACCTACCTTTTCCTATATCTCTTTTCCTACCACCCCTCAGTTCTCGATCCGTGGGTGTAATCCCTACGGGCAAACAAAGTGAAACAGTTTTCCTCCACGTGTGTGCGCGCGCACAAAAGCGAACAATTACTTTTACTCTCAACCTGTTTTTCCGATTTCGAAATGGAAATTAAACTGCGTGTTAGCTTATACAGCGATCTACTCGCTAAAACGACAAAATCATTGAAATCGTTCATTTGTGTCTCAAATGCAATTTTAAGCGGGCGGTTTTTGCGTCGAAGGAAAACAATTTCTGGCTCCAGCTGACGCGTTTACCTTTCCAAAAACAAAATACTGCTGATGTTGGCGAATTCTTATTTGTCGAAGAACTTTATTGATATTTGATCAGCTTGATTCCGGTTCAGTATTAGATTGGTATTGGAGGTAGATCCTGTTAGCATTAATGGAATGAAGGAAGATGACTTGAGCTGCTCTTACATTTGAGGGAGAAATACTGTACCTCGTCTGATTTTTCCTGGTCCGATCTGGAAAAAACAAACACATGAGTCAACGTATGTGCTCAAATTTTTTATCTGTACTGATTGTATCATGGAGCTGACGCAGTTCGGTAGTTTTCTCGAAACCGCCAGATACCGGAATATTCTTCTCTAATCTAGGAGCAGGCTACTATGATAAGCCTTGTAATGTTCACATTTGAAGTATCTTGTGATGGGACGACTTCAGTAAGTTATGAAATTATTGAATTATCAAAAGATCGTGGAAATCCGGAACCATTTTGGTGTTTCAAATTCCACTATCAGCCTACATCACTTTCTCAACCGTATTCCAATTTTCTTATCCTTGCTTCAAAAAATCTCGTTTGATGTAGGCTAATTAGTAGTGAATAATGACAGTTGAACAAAAGAGCCAATCACAGGGCAGGGATTTCCCCTCCTACCCCCCTCGCCCTGAGGGGGCGTGGCTTAATGGGGTGGTTACCCCTTCGTCTCTCCCTAAGACGCCATTTTGTAGTGGTGATTAAAAGAGGGGACCCCCAGCGAAGACCAATGGGAGACGAGTTCCCCCCACCAGGTTGGCCAATCAGAGAGCAGCATTTCCCTCCACCTCTTTTTGTATGTGCTATATATTTTTTGTATGTTCTATATATCTATTTCTTTCTCTGTCCTGTACCATACTGTGCCATAGCGTTGTCTCACTCTTTCTTTCCCTATACAAAGTATACCTATATAAAAATATATATGTACTATCTATAGAGAAAAATATATATGTGCTATCTCTTTCTCCCTCCTCTAGCATAACGTGTGATAGCGTTGTCTCACTCTTTCTTTCCCTAAAGAGAGTATATCTATATTTGATGGGGCATATATTGTTGAGAAAGATATATGCAATCTCTTTGTCTCTCTCTTGCAGCATAATGGCAGATGAGCCTCTCTCACTCTTCGGCTGTGATATTACTATGTATATTCGCAATGTCAGTGCACCTGCCCCCGGCCCCCTCCAGCCCCAGGCCCCAAGCCCCAAGCCTCAGCAATTAATCACCTCAAAATGACAGCTGCGCTATTATATTGTACAGTAGCTACCAATTGACAGGTGCACTATTTCGTTAAATACAAATCGACTCCCACTAAGAAAAACCAAGTCTACCAACCTAATTTCATATCGTATCAAATTTACCCATATCTTAATCATCTGGTTTTGGAATAAATAACCCAACATATTCATGCAATTCCTCTCTGACCCATGATTTCATAGAATCGATTTTTGCTCTAAATCTTCTTTTAGAGATTGGGACCTTGCGTTATTAGAATCTATTAATTTATTGATTTTCTCGATCTTATCAAGTAATTCATTTTTGCTCTGATCAATTGCAAATTGATGCACTGAACTTAAATCTCTTTTAATTACAGCATGTTGCTCTTTGTTATTAGCTTCGATTTTGAATGAACCTCATTCTTTACCTTATCAATTGTAGATATGTGTTCCGTTTTCAAGCTGTTTAAATTATTTACCAGATCTCTTTTAACATTATCAATCTCGCTATTGTGAAAGGATTTGTGTTCTACTAATTTATCTACCAAAGCTTTTTCAAGTTCCTCTAATTTTCTTGTGAGATTTGTGTTTGTTACATAACTATTTGATATCTCAGTTCTCAATTTTCCTAATTCAGCCTTAGATACAAACTGATTAATTTGTTCTAAAATATTAGCTTTAATAGCATTCGCCATCTCAATTAATCTCTGATCAAATATATCTTTCTTTACAAGTTCTCTATCGATAGTTTCAATATTCTCTTCTCAAAACACCAAGTTTCTTATCTAATCTCTCTCTGCTTATTACACTGGCTATATCAGAAGATAACTGCGTTAGTTGCTCGTTTAAGTAAGCCCTATCAATTTTGTTGAGTACGTTTTTATCACCTACCTCTTTAACAGAATCTTTAATTTTATCAGAAATGACCTGCAATCTTTCATTCAAATAACTCCTATCAACTTTATTTGCGCTTATATTCTCAATCGCGTTCGACAATGTATTCAAATATGATTTTGTAGTTGACGTGCTCTCATCCACCAATTTTGTGATACTATTCAATACGTGTTTAGAAACACTTTTCTCGATTTCTTGAGAAAGCAAATCTAATCTCCTTTCCAATTCAGATTTATCTGTATGAAGACTCTTTTGCAATTCTACTGAGATATTATCTAAATACGATTTAAGATTGGTATTAATTTGTTGTTGATTAAGCGATGTAAGAATTTCCTTACTTAAAATTTCTAAATCAAAATTTCCAGGTATCTTTGAACACAGTTCCTTCAATTTCAAATCAAAGTATTGATTTGGGGTACCTGCACCCCTCCGTGTCCGAATCTGTGCACAGACATGTTCAAACTGTGCTTAAATTTTTTATTTACTTTACTCCAGTGTTTAAAAATTCTTATCAACATTATTATTATTATTATGGCTCCAATATTCCGCCTCACCAGATGTGAACGAGGTGAGGTGTGTCTACCAAGAGTCATAGCACGTGCACATTTATGTCTCAACGGTTTTTTCTCTGCAGGAGCAGAGATCAACGGTTTTTTCTCTGCAGGAGCAGAGACGCATCCAAATTGAGCTCATTCCCCCTCATTCACTGCATATCTTATTTTTTACATTTGACATGTGCCAGCTCGTAAAGACAGTCCCACAGGGTTTTAAAATCTCTCACAACGTGGACTTGTGATTCTTTGTTTACACAACCGTAATGGATGTGGGATTTTTCGATAGCGATAATATCTAATAAATCATATATTTCAGAATATATTGGATAGTGGTTGATGCATGATTTACTCAGTATAGAATCATCTCCATCAGTGGAAGACTTTATATTGCTAGCAATGAGATTAAAGTCCTCGATACTGATTGACATAAATAAACGCCCAATTTTGATAATTTTGCATAACTATAGCACAACATAATTAACCCACAACCTCTCTCAAAGCGAGAGTGTAGTATACTAAATTAAATCTCCTCAAGTAGTCCTCTCCCATCGCTTGTACAATAAAGAAACATATATTTGTTATTAAAATTCTCTAGATTAGAGTAGTTCAAAACATTTATAAAATTATCTGGGAGTATAACCTCCAAATATGCATCCCCAATACCATATCGATCATAAAGTTTTATAAATATCTGCTTTGATCTGCTAATTGTAGCATGAATGATAGGCAAATTTTCCTCTGTGAGTTTCAGGCACAGAGCGTAATGGAAAAATTTCCTGTGCTAAATTATTGAACGCTTCTACATCAAACTTTGTAGCTCCATTGTGAAATGAATACTTACCTTAGAGAGAATACCATTGTTTCCATCCCCACAGGATCTGCCCAACACTTAATCATGTCAGGCACCTTAATAAAAGATGTAAGGCATGATTAAGTATAGAACATTTGTGCTGTAAATGGTTGGGGTCGTTAGCTGTTTTACAAGTGCTTCTCCAAATCTTAACAAAATTATAACAAGATCTAGCAAGGAAATCCGATTATAATTCTGATAAGATCAGACCTATTATCTTGTTGGGGAACTCGTTTACACTTAGTTCTCTTTCAAACATATTTTTCCATCCCACCCACAATACAAAAGCAAACTCTTTCGATTAAAGTGATCAACATTTTCTTCATTCAACACATCCAAAAATTCATGTGGGAGATGTACATTAAAGAAATATGGTTCAGCTCCAGGCTCCCGATTATAAAGAGTTATAAAAGCGATGGAGGAATGCTGTAGACTGTGTCAGGTCCATCACACCAATTTTCCGAATCAAATCCATGTACTTCCGTCAAGTACACCCCAATCTTCGTCTCTATGCCAAAAAGGAAATGGTTCAAGGGGAAGTAAGGCTCCACCCATTACGTTGAAAGCATCAACATCAAACGAGTACATTTTCACGAATGATACAAATTGAGAAGTTCAGAGGTTTTATAAACCTTTCCCCCACCACTGTTTATAAACTCAGGCACAACTATCGGTGATTGCGCATGCACAAATCATGGCTTCTTCTTCTATTTGTATTAATTTGTTTATGGGGAGTTTGTGTGGCCTGTAATAGGATAGATATTCATTGATATCGCTTAAATTTACACAGCTTAGAAAATAATTTTCAACTGTTTCATGACTTCAACGCTTTTCAATCCTCGAATTTTTAATTGCTTCTTCACACGAATCAAACCATTCCAAAACACCTTTAATCGGTTTTCCAATTCTTGATCCGCACACAACCAACTCTGAGGATCCATTATCTCTGACTGATTACTTATACAAGGGAAGTAATACCGAGAAATTAATTGGTTTCGATTTTCCCCCACCACTGTTCACGCTGCATATTCTAACTCTGTGTGAAGCTAAGCAATAGCCGCAGTAAACACACACTATTTTTTCCATCGTAATAAAACCCCTGTCACAAGAAAGTTTCTTTTTACTCAATCTCCCATAATAAGTACAATCTCTCATTGATTTCATTCTATTGTTTTCACACATATAATCCACTTCAGGTTTTAAACATGTAGCTTGGTTGGATGTCAACAGTTGCAATAATGATATGCGCTTAACTAGCGCACATCTTCCATTTCGTATCTTCCTGTGTATACCACATGAATCAACACACCAACTTGGACCGCTAAAATCCGCTTGGCAAAATCTTCAGGCATAGCTCTTACATCATCATGGTATTTTCTTAAAAACTCCGCTTTTTCTTTTCCCTTTGTGTAAATGTAATCATATTTCTTAAGATAATCTACTATTAGACTGTCCGAAAAATCTGTTTCTCCTGATTCCCAAGAAAGTTTGTGATAATGACGTTCCAACCAACACGATTCACGCTAAATTTTCTCCCACAGAGTAAATTTACCGTCAGGTGATATAAAGTGAAGACGCGCATAATTATTATTTTGATTGACCAAGGCAAATTCCTTCACAATAAATTCGTTATTATCCCCCTTAAACCAATGAAGATCCACCACCGCAAAATAATTCTTTTCTTCCTCCTTATCCGCTGTACGTGTTTTTTCTCCTTCACTAACCTCAAAGCTCCCAAACGCTGCCTTGAAACAACGAAGAACTCGACATGTTGTTCTCACCACTTGAACACACGAATGAATAAGTAATCTCTTACATTTTACCCATTTATATTTTCAATACACTCTATCGGTAAATTACTGAACTTCTCTAACTAGAGATGTTAAAGGCCTGTATTCAACAAGGCTGTCGCTAATAAGAATGCAATAGGCACTTGTACCATTGGGTACCTCATTATTGAATTCAAGGTCTAACCGGATATCTGTGGAGGCTTTCAAGTTTTCAGATTGTAAAGAGCAATCTATTACTATTAACGGCGAGTTCTTACAAAAATTATCAAAATCAATTTCATGTCCATATTCGGTGTTTATAGCTTTATTATAATAACTAGGAGCAAAATCTAAAAACATCTTGTACATTAATTGTTTATTACCTAATAAATTATCATATGGATAATATTGACTGTTAAGGAATAACTTTACATTATACAAGTCACATGAGTCGAATTCCGACATTGATTTATCAATTGTATTTTTTCTGTTTGTTTGGAACGCCAATATCACATACCTAGGTACATCCAAGTGTGAAGCTGTTTTAATAGCCCAACTATGAACTCTAGATTGAGTCATATTCGGAAATTCATGTATCTCCCACTTTCTAAATGCAAGTTTTAAAGGTCGATCAGAATCGAGAAGTTTTAAGAATTTTAGACGAATTTGATCATCTAAATGGATGTAAGGTACTTTCCATTGTAATTTATTGACCCTAATCGATACATTCGTTCCAGTCCCCGATTGAATACAGTTTACGTCTGTTGAGGATCTTAATAATACAAGTTCTTGTTTCAAATTTAAAATTATTCGTTGAAAATCTTCAAAAATGGTAACAATAGTTTTAATGGTATACAAAATACAAATTTATCATCAGTCAGTTTGTATCCAGATGAGGAGAAACCAGCCAAATGATATGTATTCTTATCAAATACCGATTTTAAAAGTAGTGCTTTAATATTTGTTGATATCCCAACCTGTCTTGTTTTGCCACCTGCTGCCCTGCTAATTCATACCTGATCTCGTCAAAGAGATAAGCTAAACCGCTACTAGTTTATAGTCCGCCTTAACAGGGTCAGATTCGGCTGTTGCTCCAGCTTTCTACATTTTATATCCCCTATATATAGAAATGATTTACATGGTAAGGTGTGAATATCCTGCTGATTAATTCCTAACCTCACTTCATCTGAAAGACCCAGTTTCTGACCAGAATATGTTGTATGTGTATGAAATTCATACTTAGTAATATCCGAGAAATATTTAATTTCACTATCAACGTGTAGAATTTCGCTTATGGCTGACATTTTTCCAAAGCACTTTGAAACCTAATTTTTGAAGAATTTTAGCGTTTTTTATTGTTAATGCGTTTTTAGGTGTTACCACTTCCAAGTTTGAACCCCTACTGAAGTTTTGTTTGTTCTCACTTACACTATCACGAATGGATGGGTGTGCATTAAATATAATGAATCCCATCTTATTAACTTCTCCTTTTTGCTCGAATATGGAGTTTAACTGTTATACTATCTCCACGAAAATCAATTAATGACCCTTCTTGGTCTGTTATCTTTACATTAATAAATTGAATTCTATGTGTATTGAGAGGTACATATATAATAGGGGTGGGCGTCTCATTAATTATATATCCTGCTGGCACTTTTGGAAGGAATTCATAAATAGTATGTTTCTCCTCACCATTAGCAAAACTACCACAAGCTAAATTGCATGAAACGATAATTGTAGATATTCGCTAATGGACACTAAATGTTTTGAGTAATGCCACTTGTTTGGTTCGAGTATAACCTTATCAAAGCCTAGTATTTCACTAATTGAATCGTTGCTAGTTAAATCTATCGGTTTATCGGAATGAAGCTCCATTTTCATAGTTTTTGAGTTTGCTTCAATAATCAGTCTATCATCGGTAATATTCAATTTCGTCTTTAATGCGGATATTATATCAATAATTTCATAACTGCCTGTGTCAAGATTAACCTTTATTTCCGTATTTGAAACTTGAATTTTGCCCCAATGTAATATTGGGGATACTGTTACAAGTCCATAAATTCACTAATCCAATTTCATATTCCTGATTTCTATCTAATTCTAAAGCTCTGTTTAAATTCTCATATAGATTACTCGTTTTCGAGCTTAATGTAATAACAGCCATGCTCTTCTTATCAGTGTTTATCCTTTAAAGATTACTCTTAAACTGAACTAATTACTGCATAGTTGCCGAGTTTTCTTCAAAAGAAAATTAGATTTTTCATTACCATATGTTAAATTAACACAATTTCCCAGTGTTAAGTAATAATCGTGAAAATTACATATTATTTCTCTCTCATCCACTATATATTTATACCAGTGGGCTAAGCCGATACTGAATGAACTTGTGTTATTTAGCGATTTACCAATACAAGATTTTATTTTCATCAAAGTATTTTTCCTTGAAATAGTTTGGTTTAGCAACGTATTGAAAATCCATACTGAGTTTTCTAGGTTTGTATCATTTCCTTTTTGTGTTTATCAAACTCATGTGGATGACATGATTTATCTCTATTTCAAAGCAAAAGAGTGTTTATAGACGACTGGATAAGAACAGTGAACAAAATAATCTTCCAGACCAAAATAGAATCCATCCTTAGTCACCATGCGCCAGACGATACTGATAAAAGATGAGGGGAGAAATGAGCACGCGCCGTTGAGACGGTGTGAGCTTCCTTCTTCCAACACATGTGACAGTGTATAAAATCATGCCTGCTCATTTCGCTCCTTCATTTACCTTATCAGTTTGATCGTGACTACAGGTGACAAGATCTTCACTGACAAGCTACAACTACGCTACAGTATTACACAAGGTGAATGAGTGAATCATTTTTTAAAACATATATACATTTATTTTTCACACAACACAATAATAATACAATATACGGTGAAAAGTCGTGCTACTAAATACTACTACTACTACTACTAGTTTACAAAAAATATTTACATGTTTACAAGTTTCACATCTGTCACCCATGGACTCACATGCTTAACTGTGAGCCCCAATAGGTGACAATGTTGGTTGAATGCATCTATATTGTTATAATTTATTTTTCTTAAATATTTTGCGGGGAGGTATGCATCAATCTCCCTCCCCTGATAAATTATTTTTAACACGACTTTTTCACCGTATTTTGTGGGTTTTATAACCCCATACAATATTTTATAATTTTCCCCCTCTTCCAAATCAATTAAAGATACGTAACTTTTTTGTAAACACTCATTCTCGTCGACACTATTGAATTGTTTCACTATAAATTGTGCACCCTTCTCCTCCCCCTCTTGAAATGCTGCAGCGGCCTCAGCTGCTTCCAACTCGGTCACTTGTTGTATGAGGGGGACCAATGATGAGTCCCCACCCCATGAAGCAGCAGCCTCCTCCGTCTGCAGCGTGGTGATATCTTTGGCCCATATCTGCTGTAAATAAAAAAAACAAATTTTTTAGCAATGCAACTCAAATAGATATGCACATAATAACAAATGAGATTTGCTGTAGGAAAACATATAAATTGCACATAAATAATGTTTTGATGAAATTAAAACAATAAAAGCATTAGAGTTTTCTCAATACACTCAAAATGAAATTCAATCAATTAAAAGCATTACAATTTTCTTAATAATTATACTTGTATAATATTTTCCAATGCACTCAAAATGAAAACACTCTTGAAATTCAATCAATTAAAAAGCATTAGACTTTTCTTAATAATTATACTTGTATAACATTTTACAATACATTCAAAATGAAAACAACTACTCCAATCTCAGACACACAGAGTTGAAATTAAAAAAAGATATGAAATTCATACTTTGTAGGCAAAAGCGAGAATATTTTTTCCAATGCTCTTTTCTAAATAATTTTTGGATGAAAACAGCTACTCAACATTATAATTTTCTAATGGAAATCAACTTTACTTGAGATTATTCCAAATCTGTGAGCATTCATAATAATTTACTAGTGTATAATCAATTTTACTAACCTGAGTTTTTTCCTGGAGAGGAGGAAGTACTCGTTGTCTGAGCGCAACTCTAGTTGCCTCCTTCACCGCCAATGTTCTCCTCCTCTTCCTCGTCATCGAATATCAATCTTCTCTTCCTCCCTGCTTCCACCACTCCGGTGGACGGCCGCTTCATGCGATCGCGTAGAAGCAGAGCCGCTCACCCATTGTGGCGGCAACACGTGATGGTGCGGCGGAGGCGGAGGTTGATGGTGTGGCCGAGTTGATGTCCATTGTGAAGGAGCAGGAACAGTTGCAGTCTTAAAGTTCAACAGGATAATGAGTGTCTGATGAGTGTGTGTGAGCTTCCCTTCTACACTTATCCCCACTCCTTTACACATCTTCTATTCTCTTAATAAACATGTTTTATCTTTGTTTCAGCCACTAGCACCATCAACGGATGGTTTTTGAACAAGATTGAGTCGACCAGCGGATCGTTTTACAAACTGGTTTTGCAAGCTACCGTTTTATTAAGTGTGAGTATCTCAAATTTTAACCCAAGGCTTTCCAAACTTATCACCCATTGCCGATGAATTTATAAATTTACACGAACACCTGATGATATTATCGGGATGGAAAATTGAAAGAATAAGTAAAAGAGTAAGCCAAAACATAATAATGATCATCAAGCTTATCAATAATATTCTTTCAAATACATTAAAAATTGCTTTTAAAATGGTCTGAATCCTCGTATTTGATTTAAACATAAAAGGATAGAACAATAACCCCTATTCTCTCATAATCTAGTAACAATGCTAAAATAAAAATAATAGGTTTTACTAATGAAACTACAATGTGCACCATTTCTATATGTTTCAGTTCTGAGAGTCTACAACAAGGTGCAGCTCCTACCTCTCTGAGAGTCTACAACAACTTTATTTCGCCCACGACCAGGTTTGTACACTTTTCCAATTATTAGTAAATCTCCTTCTCCTCCACTTTGTCCTTCTCCTCCACTTTGTCCTTCTCCTTCTCCTCCTTCTCCTTCTCCTCCACTTTGTCCTTCTCCTCCTCCTTCTCCTTCTCCTCCTCCTTCTCCTCCTCCTCCTCCTTCTCTTTCAGCTTCTTGAAACCAAAATGGTTGTTTGTGATTTTATATACACAGAAGATGTTATGAAACAATTCATCCCCAATTATTATTTTGCAATACACACACTGCAAATAACCGCATTTATGTAGGAAAAACCCATTTTTGCGAAAATGATGCATTTTCAATATGGAATAAAGCTCTATAAAATGAAAATCCTCTGCTAAATGGAGGTTCGAACGTTTTAACTGTTGATCATACTCTCGAAGAATATTATTATCAAAATCTTCTTCTTCGATAGATATATTATGCTTTCTCCTCCACCCACAATTCGGGCTATACTTAATATGTTCTTTTCAGGGTCATCTGTTACTTCCATTTTTCCAAAATAATTAAACAAAACACACACTGAACTCTATCAGGTGGACCCTTAAACACAAAACCCAATTTAGCAAAATTCTCCGGTGATAATAAGGGAGATTCGAATTTTTTCCAACGTTCATCAAAAGTTAATAACCTTAAACGTTCATACATTAACACGTGTGATTGATCCATACCTGCAAAACACAACGTTCTTGTTCGGCTTCTAATCCAGTACTGTTTTTCTGTTTCAGTTGTACCTAGTGTACCAAGGAGAAAGGCCGTTGAGAGAGACCCATCATCATGCGTTACACAAAGGAGTATATATACAGTTTAAATGGGAGCACGGTGAGGCACCGCATCACATTCCTTGATGTGGAACCGGACATAGAATCAACGTTGGAAAGGACCAAACCAGAAGTGATAAACAGTATTGTTGAGGTGGCAGATCGATTTTTTGGATGTGTGAAGTGGTTTTTAGTGTTGAATGTAATTTTAGAAAAACTTGCTATATTGCCCGAGGAAACACAAAATGTTAGAACAACTGTAAATATACATAGTTACTCGGCAATTAGTGTAAATATTCGCGAAAATTTGGAGCAGTTGAACCATTATTATTCATTAGCTGTTAGTAAAATTTTGTCAAGTTTTGAATCTTTTACACGTCATGGGAGTGGATGGGTTTTAGCTAAATTAGATAGTTTAGATATCAATGTAGTTAAATTTAATCCTCTGTATGTATCCTCATCCACATACATAAATACGCCTGAATTTATTGCACGCAAAAAAGCTATTATTAATGTAAAAAATCCCAATGATGAGAAATGCCTTTTGTGGTCTATTCTCGCCTATTTTCATTATCGCAGCTCAATGATGAGTGTTGAATATTTGAGCAAGTTTGCTCACGAAATCAACACACAAGGTGTCAACTTCCCCTCATCTATGCGCGATCTTAAAAAAATAGAATCATTGAATCCCCATTTAGCTTTAAATGTAATATCCTATGATGAGAGTACAAAGAAATTTTTCCCATACAGATGTAGCACACATAGAGATCGAAAGCATCAGGTGAATCTTTTACTATTAACTAGCAAATCTTTTCCACAAAGGTCGCATTTTTGCCTAATCAATACCGCACAAAACAAAAATGGGTTGTCTAGACTATTGAGTCATCTTTCAAAGCATGACGGTGAAGTTCAGGTGTGTGAGTTCTGTTTCCACAGATTCACAGGTGGTAGGGGTAGGGACGCGAGGGAAAATCTTAAAACCCACAAAGAGCTTTGTTCAAAGTTCAAGCACAGAGAACGGTACTTCCAAAAAAGGGTGATGTACTGAAATTTACCAATTACTCATACACTCTAAAACCGAAATATGTCATTTATGCAGATTTTGAATCATTTATTTTACCGAATGAAGACGAGCAAGAAAGGGAGGAAGAAGCAGATGCTTCAGACCCTATTCGCCGTAGCTTCACAGAAAAGACGAAGAGACATGTGCCTTGTGGTTACTGTTTCATAGTTCTTAATTATCAGGGGGAGATTTGTCATGGACCTCGAATTCATCGCGCGCGGGATCATAATGAAAAAATTGTGGAACAATTTGTTGAGGAAATTACAGATTTGGGCGAAATTCTTTATAAGGATATGAAAAGGGAAATACCAATGCTAAATTTAACTGCGGATCAACAAAGGGCGTTTGATGAGGTAAAACAATGGCTGTGTGGAAAGATTTCAAGATTGGTGAAGTGAAATGTCGGCATCACTCACACGAATCAGGTGACTTCCTTTGTGCTGCCCATAATCAATGCAATTTGAATGCAAAATCACCCGACTATATTTCTTGTTATTTCCATAATTTTTCAGGGTATGACAGTCATTTCATTGTAGGCATTAGGCAAGTGTAATAAGAAAATTCAGTGTGTAGCACACTCTACTGAGAAGTTCCTCACACTGAGTATAGGAAAATTAGGTTTTAGATAGCATTAAATTCATGAATGCTTTATTAGATTCATTGGTAAAAAATTTTTCAGAGAGTAGTGATTTAGAATTAAAATTTAAATGTTTGTTCACTGTGTTTAAATCTCTAGAATAATGCCAGCTATTGATCAAAAAAGGTGTGTATCCATACACCTATTTTGATTCTGCTGAAAAGTTCCAGGAAACGCAGCTCCCTCCCATTGAAGCATTCTACAATGATTTGAATGATACCCCTCTAGATCCAAATGAGCATTTACATGCACAAAAGGTTTGGAGGGCGTGTAATATTGTCACTCTTGGAGAATACCATGATTTGTATTTATTAACAGACGTATTACTTTTGGCCGACGTATTTGAGGATATGCGCTCCTCGTTGTTTGACAAATATGGGTTGGATGTTACCCACTTTTCTCTCTGGCACACTTTTCGTGGAATTGTATGTTATACTACACAAAAGTTGAGCTAGATCTAATATCAAACCGGACATACATCTTATGATGGAGTCGAATCAAAGGTGGGTTAGCTGTGATACCACACAGGTACGCATGAGGCAAACAATCCATATATGCCAAGTTATGATGAGACTAAACCCTCTAAATACAGACTTCCTCTAGATGCATGTAATTTGTACGGATTCGCAATGTGTAACCCCCTCCCCCAATCAAATTTCAAATTTTTGACTCAGGAAGAAATCTCACAGGTCGATTTTCTAAACTTGAGTCCTGAGTCAGAAACTGGGTACATCTTGGAATGCGATCTTCATTACCCAGAATCTCTTCACAACATGCATAATCATTTTCCCCTTGCCCCCACAAAAGAAGCACCCCCCATTCACCTGTTGTCTACGTATCAAACTCATGATTCGCAAAAAACAACAACAAAATTGCTTGCTACTCTGTATGATAAGGAAAAATACATTCTTCATTATCGCAACCTTCAACTTTATTTGCAGCTTGGAATGCGTCTTAAACGCATTCATCGGGTAATTAGTTTCAATCAATCCCCTTGGTTATCCCCCTACATTCAATTTAATACGGAAAATAGGAAACAGGCAAGAAACAAATTTGAAACCGATAATTTCAAGGCCATGTCCAACATAATTTATGGGAAAACGCTCCAGTGTAATAGACACCATTTAAATGTGAAAATTGTAACAAATGAGAAGAAATTGGACAAGCTAATTTCAAACCCTCTGTGTAAACGCTGGCATATTTTCAATGAAAATGTTGTCGGCGTTTTCTCAAGAAAGGCTGAAATTAGTTTGAACAAACCGATTTTTGCTGGATTTGCGATTTTAGAGTTGTCAAAACCCCTAATTTTTGACTTTCCTTATAACAAAATTGTGAATATGTATCCCCCCGAAACTGTGAACCTTTTAATGAGTTACACAGATAGCCTTATGTATGAAATTCAGACGGATGATGTGTATGAGGATATGAGAGGAAAACTTGAGTGGTTTGATACCAGCGATTACCCACCTAACCATAAATGTTTTCTCTTGTAAATAAAAAGGTGGTGGGTAAATTTAAGGATGAAGCCAATTCAAAATAATTACACACTTTGTAGGACTCCGCCCCAAAATGTACAGTTTTAAGTTTGTAGATAATGTAAATATTGTAAATAAATGTACAGCTAAAGGTGTGAAAAATGTGTTAAAGATAGGTGCTTAACGTTTGATTTGTATAAAAATGTTTATTTGAAAGGTCTGTGCACTATGAGAGCTTCAATGCAATAAGAAGCTATTTGCATAAAGTCTTCCAAATTCGTTCTGGGAAAGTTGCATTAAGTTACTCTGATGATAAGAGATACATACTGGAGGATGGGATTCAAACACTGGCCTGGGGACATCGTGATATCCTCCAATGTGAAGAAGAAGGAGAAGGAGAAGGAGAAGGAGAAGGAGAAGGAGGAAGGAGAAGGAGCAGGAGAAGGCGAAGGAGAAGGAGAAGGAGACGGAGGAGAAGCACTCCGCTGAGTAATTTCAAAATAGAAGGCCCCATGGAGCGAACCAAGACAGTTGCTAAACAAACAGCGCGTGCTATAAGCGTGCGCAGTAAATTGGCTAATGAGTTACACACAATTCCAAGAGTGAATATTAGAAGACCCTATGAACTTAAATCTGAAACAGATCTGTATCAAGCAGACCTCATTGACATGACGTCATTATCGAAGCATAATTCAAATTTTAAATTCATTTTAGCTGTGATAAACTGTTTTACGAAATTTGCATTTTGTGTACCAATAAAAACAAAGAGCGCATCTTCTGTTCACACCGCGCTTCAATCTATTATTTGTAAAAATAAGATGAAACTGTTTCAGACAGACCAGGGAACCGAATTTTTTAATAGTAAAATAAAAGCGTTATTAGATAAGTATAATATTAAGCATTATCATGTTTTTACTGAGAAAAAAGCCGCCATTGTTGAGCGTTTTGTTAGAACAATTAAATCAAAAATTTATAGATATTTAACTGAAAATGGAACAAGACGATGGGTTGATGCTCTTCCAAAACTTGTAACAGAATATAATAAGTCTTTTCACAGATCAATTCAAATGCGTCCAATTGATGTATGCAAAAAACATTGAACTCAAATAATTGCTGCACTTAATAAAGCGGCAAACGCAAACCTCTTGAAATCGAACCAAATAAAACCCAAATTTAAATTAGGAGACATTGTGAGAATTTCCAAGTATAAACATGTATTTGATAAGTCTTATAATATAAATTGGTCTACCGAATATTTTATAATTCATAGTGTTTTTCCTTCAAGACCACCCACCTACATATTGAGAGATTTGAATGGAGAAATAATATCTGGTAGATTTTATGAGCAAGAAATAAAGAAAACCAATCTCGATGCGGGTGGCGTGATATTTATTTAGTAGAGAAAATTTTAAAACGAAAGGGAGATAAAATTTTTGTTAAATGGCTTGGATTTGATTCAAAATTTAACTCATGGGTAGATCGAGATCGATTACTAGGTTAAGAACACTTCAAATGTATTATATTGCAATGTAAAAATGTTGTAAAAATGTATTGGCTTGTAAAATGTACAGCTGTAAAGTATTATATTGTAAAGTGACTATATCAATAGTAATAAATTTGGTATAGTATCTTGAACCTGGTTTTCATTTTAGTTTCCTATTAGCTATGGTACATGGTGCATCAATACCAATCATCAATTTTGATGAAATTATATCAAAGCCTATACATAACAAACAAAGTAAGAATGGGAGCTTATTACCACACAATGCACGCATTCTTGTTATTGGACGATCATCCAGTGGAAAATCAAACACTGTTTTGAATTTAATTTTTCATGAAAATGGATTGAAATTCAATCACTTATATTTGTATAGTAAATCGCTATATCAAGATAAATATGAGTTTTTGAAAAAGATATTTTCCAAAATAAAATGTATAGGTTTTCACATGTCAGATCAAATTTCTGAAATACCTCATCCTAATAAGATAGAAAGGAATTCATTGATTATTTTTGATGATCTTCAACTAGATAATGTGCCACAAATCCGTCACTTTTTTACTATGGGTAGACACAGGGATATTGACACTGTTTACTTAGTTCAGTCATATGGATGCATTTTGAAACATCATGTGAGAGATAATGCTAATTCGTTAATTATATTCAAAATAGACGACTTAAATTTGAAATTAATTTACCGAGATTTTGTGGGAGAAGATATGAGTTTCCCAGAGTTTAGAAAAATGTGTTGGAAAGTATGGACAAAGAGTAATCATAATTTTATTTCAATTTTTAACGAATGCAAACCAGACAATGGAAAATATAGGGAAGGATTGGATAAATTCCTAAGAGTGTAAGGTAGGGGGTGGGTATGCATGACTTTGTAGTCATTCAACATTTGATCACAGTGAGTGTATAATGAAAAATAACAAGAAACACGCACCCAGTGCGGAGGTGCTAATCTAATTCATAAAATAAAGAAATTGAGACAAAATATTATTAATAAGCATAAGAATCTATTAGGTTTTCAATCAGAAACTGAACAATTCAATCGTAAAGATTGGAACCTCTGATACAACCGTTGGTCGCGTTACAACAACAGCAGCAGAGCAGCGCTAATGAGTCAATAAAGCGAGAACAGACAGAGAGATCTCTCCCCTCGCTAACATCTGGCGAAGGAGATTATCAAAAGGGAATGGAGTGGGATAAAGAAGAACGAGAGATTGGATCTTTAGAGGAAGAGACAAAACTCGCGTCTCCTCGTTTCAATAATGCGGCATATGATGCTACTCTGAGTAAATCCACGCGTAACTATGAAGGAGATTCTCAACAATTATCTTGATGTTTTCACAAAGAAAAATTGAATAATTCTATTCCTTATGGTCTGCGATATGATGATGAAACTAAATCATATTTTATTGGTGATAAAAATGTTACATTTGATGATGTTTACATCAATGTTGGAGTAGATAGGTTCAGATTATCACATGGGTTGATAGAACTTCTTTTTAATGTTAGACCAAATGCGGTTCTTTACAATTCAAATGACTTGGACAAATATAAGAAAATACTAAAGTTAACAGAAGCCCATCTTGATAAACGTGGGTATGTTATCAGAAATAATGGTTTCAAGTCGCAGATTATACAGAAACTCTTTCCTGCAAAGAAGAATCGTTCAAAGCGCGGAAAAGGGTTAAATTTTGTTAGAAATAAAACGCACAACAGATCATACATTTTTTGGAATAATGTTAATGAATTAGTGGAAAGGCTTGTATTGCTATACGCATCTAAAAAAGCTGGTAACTCTTCCCATGATGTTGAGATAAACTCAATTATTGAGGAATTACGGGAAGAAAAGTTGATAGAGTAAGAGTTTAATTTATAAAATTAACATCAGTTCAAGGATGTCTGTGCACAGATTCGGACACGGAGGGTGCAGGTACCCCAAATCAGTACTTTGATTTGAAATTGAAGGAACTGTGTTCAAAGATACCTGGAAATTTTGATTTAGAAATTTTAAGTAAGAAAATTCTTACATCGCTTAATCAACAAAAATTAATACCAATGTTAAATCGTATTTAGATAATATCTCAGTAGAATTGCAAAGAGTCTTCATACAGATAAATCTGAATTGGAAAGGAGATTAGATTTGCTTTCTCAAGAAATCGAGAAAAGTGTTTCTAAACACAACTTGAATAGTATCACAAAACTGGCGGACGAGATCACGTCAACTACAAAATCATATTCGAATACATTGTCGAACGCGATTGAGAATATAAGCGCAAATAAAGTTGATAGGAGTTATTTGAATGAAAGATTGCAGGTCATTTCTGATAAAATTAAAGATTCTGTTAAAGAGGTAGGTGATAAAACGTACTCAACAAAATTGATAGGGCTTACTTAAACGAGCAACTAACGCAGTTATCTTCTGATATAGCCAGTGTAATAAGCAGAGAGAGATTAGATAAGAAACTTGGTGTTTTGAGAAGAGAATATTCAAACTATCGATAGAGAACTTGTAAAGAAAGATATATTTGATCAGAGATTAATTGAGATGGCGAATGCTATTAAAGCTAATATTTTAGAAGGAATTTCACAGTTTGTGTCAAGAGATGAGTTGAATGATTTTGTCAAAAATCGTATCTAACTGATTGGGGAAAAATATCAAAAGCTATAGTGAAAATCATGGATGAGCATGGTTTAATTTCAACACAAGGGCTTGAAGACAGGTTGCAAAAGTTTACAAATGAAATTATGAAGCCTATTACTGAAAACCCACAAATTGCGATGTATATTGATGAACGTATACAATATTTTTGTTGGGTTATGGCTGGAAGATACATAGAAGTTGGTTACCATTATAACTGGGATGAAATAAAAAGCCACAATTTGTCAGTGGAACATGTGAAAACTGATTATAGAAAAAAGATGGGATTGAAAAACCCATATGAGAAAAAAGAAGAACAATGAGTTGATACAAAGCATCCATAAAAATAAATTTTTTTTTTAATTTTTTTTATTTTTTTTTAAATACAACAACTATGTAGTAATTACTTCAGTTTATGCTTGACCTTTAAAGGATGAGCAGTGTTAAGAGGAAGAGAAGACCTTCTGTTCGGAGCGCTCTGTTGAAAGCGGTAGAGGAATAATTTCTAAAATAGGTAATGCAGCAAAAGTTTTACATCTTCAGTTGTGAATAAAATTATCGACCGTTTACCTGTGGAATTACATCTAATTAAACCTGAAACTGGAGAAAAATATTCATATTGCGGGCCTGGGACAGATCTAGAAAAAGATTGAAAAGAGGTGATAAAGGAATAAACAGGCTTGATTCTTTATGTAAATTACATGATATAGCATATAGCCAATCCTCCGATAATAAATCGCGAGCGGAAGCTGATAGAAAATTAGCTGATGGAGCATGGGAAGTTTAAAGACCCTAAATCAGGAGTGAGTGAACGGGCATCTTCTTATCCTGTTACTAACTTGATGAAAGTCAAATCTGCACTTGGAGGGCGATTGGGGAAGAGGAAGAGGAAGAGAGGAGTTGCAAAGATGCATAGACAAAAAGCAATCAGTCAGTTGAAGAAATACATTTTAGGACGTGAGTTTTATCTGAAACCATATACAATTATTATAGGAGTGAGAATTTTAGTACTTCCATCACTCAAAGTTAAAAAGAAAAAAGTTAAAAGACAAAGAAAATGTCAAAAGTAAATATTCATGGTGCATTATCGAATCATGACTTATTCAAATGGGCGAAATTATTAAATATTAGTCTGCGTGGTATATATATGATAGATGGGTTACCACAGAGAATTAGAAATGATGAATGTGCAATTGTAAATTTAGACAAACAGAGTGGAATGGGAACGCATTGGGTTGCATATATTAAAAAGGGGAAAAATGTGTATTATTTTGATCCAGTAGGTAATTTCCAGCCACCTTATGAGTTAACAAAGTATTGGAAAAAAGAAAGTAATGTGAAAATATTTTATAATACCAATCAATTGCAACCAATAGACTCTGATATATGCGGACACCTATCAATTCTGTTTCTTGCTAATCAGTTGTAATTTAGTGTCAGCAAGTCTGATACAGGTAAATTTGATACGATATGAAATTAGGTTGGTAGACTTGGTTTTTTCTTGGTGGGGGTCGAGGTGCAGCTGTCTTTTTGGGGCTGGGGGCTGGGGGCCTGGGGCGGGGGGCGGGGGGCCGGGGGCGGGTGCACTGACATTGCGAATATACATAGTAATATCACAGCCGAAGAGTGAGAGAGGCTCATCTGCCATTATGCTGCAAGAGAGAGACAAAGAGATTGCATATATCTTTCTCAACAATATATGCCCCATCAAATATAGATATACTCTCTTTAGGGAAAGAAAGAGTGAGACAACGCTATCACACGTTATGCTAGAGGAGGAGAAAGAGATAGCACATATATATTTTTCTCTATAGATAGTACATATATATTTTTATATAGGTATACTTTGTATAGGGAAAGAAAGAGTGAGACAACGCTATGGCACAGTATGGTACAGGACAGAGAAAGAAATAGATATATAGAACATACAAAAAATATATAGCACATACAAAAAGAGGTGGAGGGAAATGCTGCTCTCTGATTGGTCAACCTGGTGGGGGGAACTCGTCTCCCATTGGTCTTCGCTGGGGGTCCCCTCTTTTAATCACCACTACAAAATGGCGTCTTAGGGAGAGACGAAGGGGTAACCACCCCATTAAGCCACGCCCCCTCAGGGCGAGGGGGGTAGGGGGGGAAATCCCTGCCCTGTGATTGGCTCTTTTGTTCAACTGTCATTATTCACTACTCTAATTGGTTTGTGTGAGGTAAATAAATCGCAGGGAAATTTGAAATTTTCACAGAAATTGAATTATTAAGTAGAAAACTGAAGTAGATTTTCTCACTCACTCGTTTATTTTGTGTAATGAATCTACAGGGTGGGTGTAAAGTATGGAAACGGCTTAATATTTCTTATTCAAAGGCAATTTGACGGTAGCTGACATTGGGGATCGTACTCAAATTGAAAATACTACTTGTAACTTCAAAAATTCTTGGATCCGCCACATTGAAAGCCATTTAGCTTTCTCAAACTATTTTTCCTCCCTTTCTGCTCTACATTGTAACTCTTTCTTTTCAATTGTAGCCCAAATGAAAGCTTTATAGTCTGAATTCCGAAGTCAGACTGTTGATTCTCAAGTGCCTCTCGATAAATTTCCAGTGCAATTCATTTCATTCCTGAATTTGAATTTTAAATTTCCGACTGCTCAATAGAAACTCGTGGTACTTTAGCTGAGGAGGTTACCCATTCTACAATGTAAATGCATTTAATGTACTGCATGGGAGTGAATTTGCATGAGTATTGCTAACTCTTTACACAAACATAATACGCCATTTGTGCACATACTGGAGACTTGGAGACTTATTGTGGTCTCACACATAAAAGTGTGTGTGTTTATTTTTCTTCCACTTCTGCATATTTTTGTCATTCTTCTTCATCCTCTCCTCCTTTTGCTTCGTCCTCCTTTTTTTCGTTTGTATACTTCCATTAGAGCTCTCTTTCTTAGTAATTTTTCAACCAACATGAAATTCATTTCAAGCGAACTTAAGCTATTGTAGAAATCTCCAGTGCTTGCTTTGTCTGTGTTGTTTAGATTTTGAAAAGTTCTGCCTGTAAGGGATAATGCATTTTTTCAATTTGGTTGAGGCTCAACTTTTAGGAAGCAATATTGAAACTACTCTTTTGAGGAGACTCTGAACTGAGGCAAACCTGCACTCAAAAGGAAACTGCTGAGGTTATTGTTATTTAGATATTGTAGGAATAATATTATTGTTCATTATATTTATGGATGCAATGTCTACTTTAAGGTTAACATGGTTTTGATAGATATAGAGTCATTCAAGTTGTTACCAGTTACCATACTAAATCAGTTATGTGGGTGTTGTTCTCTTTCAATATTGGTTTTTGAATTATTCAAGTATTTGCATTTTTCTGTCGTTACAAATCCATTACATTATTCTCTGTGGTTATGTAATTATCTCACCTTACATAGCTTATTAGTTCGCTAAATATTGATGCTCGTGTACAAGAGGAAACCAGTATTTTTGTGGGTAGTAACATAGGCAAAGAATAAAAGATTCTCCTCCTCTATATACTCCTCCTATTCTATGTCTATGGTAGTAGATAATATTACGGCAATGATGGATATCCACATTGAATAGAAAGTCTTGAATTTTCATCACTACAATATACTCATTGAAATAACGAACAAGTTACGTTTATTACACTATTGTTAATCACTAGTGAACTGGGGTTCCAGTCTTTTCATTCATTAAAATATTTTTTCCGAAAAGTTTGTTGAAGTGATCACGGAATATTGAAAGAGATATTGAAAGGTTTTCTTCTACATACCGTGAAGGTGACAATTTTTATAAAACTTGAAGTCAAAATTCGACTAATTCAAATTTTAATACTGTATAATAATATTACAAAGTATAATAATATTATTATTTAGTTATAATTTTCCTTATTGATGGATATCTACTACAATACAATCTAGCATTCACCGTTACAAATAAAAAGCACAATATATCTGATCTATCATAAGCAAATTTCTTAAATCTGCAAATTTCTTAAATCTGCAAATTTCTTATTAGTGTATTAATATCTGAAATATGAGCTAAAGCTAAAAGGCTGGATAGTTAAAATGATGTTGAAAAGTATGGTAGAAGAGTTATATTAATGAAGTTGGAGAAGATAGAAGAAGGAACTTTGAAACAAGAAGAATGGGAGAAGAAATATTTTGAAAAAGTGCAGACGTCAACACTGTGTCAGGCGCCGTGGGTTGTTGTTGGGTGGGGGGGGGGGTGGGTAAGAATTGATAAAAGGGGCACAGAAGAAAGGGATTCCAATGGTGTAGCCCCACGGGCACTAGCTGGTCGGATGGTGGGGGGGGGGGCTGGTGGTTGGAGAGGAGGGGTCATACAAAGGACCTCCTTTTACAGCGTCGCCGCGCCAATTACCGGGCCGGTACCGTATTCCCAGACGGACGGTTGACAGAGCAGACACAGCGCGCGCAAATTGCATTTGTTGTTGTGGCCGCTGGCTCAGGGCTGAAAGGGGGGCGGGGTGTGCTGTTGAAGGGGGTAATGTTGACTTAACCCCAATGCTCTGTGTCACCCCACTTTGTGATCTATGTCAAGATAGAGCAATGGAAAAAGAAGAATGAGGATGAGGTTGGGGGGAAATTGATGAATGGAGTAGGGGATTAGGGGGAGGACTAAAAATTGAAAGGAAAACTAAGATGAAGGATGAGAAATACGAAGAAGAAAAAGAAGATTATAGTGGTGATGAAGATGAATCGGAAACTGAAAATGATTAACAGAAGATTAATTTCAAAATTAGAAATAAAGTGGAGGAAAAAAGGAAGGTTGGGATGTGGAAGAAGATGAAGAAGAAGAAGAAGAAGAAGAAGAAGAAGAAGAAGAAGAAGAAGAAGAAGAAGAAGGAGAAGGATAAGAAGGATGAGAAGGATAAGAAGGAGGAGAAAAGACGGAGAAGAAAACGAAGAAGAGTGGGAGAAGAAGAAGAAGAAGAAGAAGAAGAAGAAGAAGAAGAAGAAGAAGAAGAAGAAGAAAATAAAAGACGATCAACAAAAACGTAACCCCGCAGGGGGCAGAATTTATTCTGTCCGGGGTGCCAGCAATCCTCCGGGTTCCTGATGCAAGTGGTAGATGTAGGCTGGTTGGCAACAACACGTTGCGTCCCAGCTTAAGTAGGGTGTTCAAGTAGGAACACCTGAAGCATCAACTGCGCAAGCCAGAGCCAACATATGGTGGAACAGCATACGCCGACGGCTGCATGGTCAGAGTGCCTGACATGAGTATGCGAACTCTGGATACCAGGCGACCTCCAGTTTCAAGAAGCCTTCCCTGGGTGAACGCGGAGCTCTGCCCAGGGTGACTGGAATAAGTCTCCAGCTACTCGTCGGAACAGGTTTCAGAGTAATTGCTGACTCAAACCTGCCGGGAAACGGTACATGCAGAGGAAGGCACTACAACTGAAGATTCCGCAATGGAATCTGAGGAGTGTGCAGACCCATCCCTGATAGAAGTTGAACAGCTTCGGAAGGGTGGGTTCATAGCTGAAATCAGCAGCACATTTGCTGCTGGAATGTCCAGCACTCTTGCAAATGAGGAGGAGACTTCTTGGAAAGGCAACCCTCCTACCAGAGGAGGCAAGAGAACTGGACTTCAAGGCCCTGAGTAAATAATTAGCTCTGGCCTTGGATTATGGAACATGGCATAAGCCAAAGAGGGGATGCCACAAAAGATCGAATAGCGGTCGCGGTGGCTAAGGGTTACAAAGCCCAACCCAATTAATAAAAAAAAAAAAAAAAAAAAAAAAAAACGTAACAATCCTCTCTGCACTAGTCCGAGTTTGAAATTAGAGCTACAGTGGAATTATTCCTGATAAACTAAATACTTCGGTATGGTAGGAAATTTCTTTGTAATTCTTCTTTTCTATGATTTCTCCTTTTCTAGAAATTTCGTTTCTATAAAATAATTATTGGCGAAGCGTGGTATACATATTTGGTCATCGCCGGGTATATTTCCTATAGAATGTACATCCCGGCGATGACCAAATAAGTATACCACGCTTCACCATGGAAACTAATCTCTTATTCTTATCTCTTACTCCCTCTCATTCAAACTACACTTCCCATATTCTTCTTCATCTGTCTCTTATTATCTTTCTCTATTTTCATAAGTACAGTCTCATCTATTATCATTAATTCACATCTTTCTCAATATCTCACCATCACACACTCTTTCTCTCTAAAACGTTTACCTCTCTCACACTCGTTTCACCATTGAAAACTGGCTGACACTGTGAAAATTTACTGAAATTGCACTTGCACCAATTCATTGTATCGATTACTGCGAGACTGGCCGCTCTAATCTATCTGCCAGACATGGTAATTGCATTAGTCTCGATTACAGGGATGCAGCATGGTTTCACACATGCAGCCTGTAACATGTATGACGTGTATTATAGACATGTAGGCTTGCCTGTCTGTGCTATCATCCACTTATCGACATTTGTTCACTGAATAGGATGCATGTTGAAGCCCCTGGTGTGAAATTTATCAACCAATAAAATGCTGAATAATCGCAATTTTTTAAATTAATATCGCACTATTACTTTGAAGGGTGTTGGAAGTGGAGAGAGTTGGATACGTTATACTATTTGGAATTTTCCAATTTATTCATCAAAGATGATTTGCATGACATGTAACTAGAATGTCACACATTTATGCACAAGCACCTATAAAGTGGGAGCAGTATTACAAAATAATTATACTGCAAATACTTGTGAATGAAAACAACTAGTGTAATGAGAACAACCTAATTTTAAAATTTGTTGTCTACGAGTTTTGTTGAATATCCAACAGATTCAACAGACCCAAGTGACATGACAACTCCATGAAAATTCATGCAAAATGATATATGTAGGCTAACTAGTTGTCAAGAGTTGTTATTATTCAAGTGTGTAAACGAGAACCGTATATGGTTCTCTCTACAGATAATCGAGAGCAGCTTGGAAAAATGAAAATTCCTACATTCCAGCCTCTCAGAAATGAGAAGGAATACACAACTCGGAAAATGTGTTCGTTTTTATTCATTAAAAATTCTCTCTCGTGAATTTGACATTTCTATTGTTTACCAAATGTCTGTTCGCTCCGTGTTCGAATAGCCTACAGGAGACGAGGAGCAACGAACAATTTGAATTATTCATAAATCCGCCGTTGCTAGCTGCCGAACGCATTTGAATAGCTAATGCCAACAATTTCGTTTTGAAAATTTATGAAAATTCCATTAGGCTCATTTATTTGTTTTCAAATATTTTTCTGGAGACATTCCTTGGAAAAATTTAGGATTGTGGTGCGTCAATAGTCTCAAGTTGGTCACAAATATACGAATACTGTCCTCAACGAGAAAAATATAACTTTTGAACCCAATCAGTTTCCAATACGTGAAAACTGTTAGTTTGATATTTTGTGTGTTGTCAACATTGTGGTGTGACAGTTATCGATGAGAATAATTTTATATTTTAATTTGATTTTGATATGCATTGATTTCAAGGTGTAATTTGAACTCTCAGTAACTGTATTGTTTGAAAAAGGTATACGACCAGACTTCTGTATAAGCAAGTATGCAGGTAGCTGCAAGCGCATTCGTTTTTCATTTGGCAGAAAAAAACGTGCATTAGAATAATTAAAAATCGGGACTCTCAAATAGTTTCTTAGGAAAAAGCATCTTACAGCAGCATTCATTGTGCTCTGTGTCACATTTCGTTTCATCGCATTTCCCTCTCTTTTTCTCTCTGCAGATTCTACTTTGAGATTTTCTCCGTCTTTGCGATTAGCCGGAAAAAGTAAAGAGGGAAAATAGTGCATGGAAATGGGATTTTCTTGGAATTGAGAGGAAATATTTCGACTTGAATTCACTGCAAAGAGCTCCAGCGTCCGTAGAAGTAGCAGTGTACTTTTCTTTAAGAACACTGTTGCAGATTGAATTTATTTCGCCAACATTACCGCAGTACATTCTATTCTGCAGGAGATTCTCGAAATGATTTCGCCGTCTGAGAATCCAATTAGAGTTTCATGAGCTTAGGAAATATTCAACCACGATATGTTCAGCAATATCTCCAGTTATTTTATGATTATTTGTTGGATTAGGAATGGGTTACTGTTATAAAACACAGATATAAAGCTCCCATCTTCAAAATTAAAGTCTTCTTTCTCATATGAATATGTTTGCAATGCATGCTTACAACAGCTCTTGAAATTTCAGGTTTTCTAATGTAAATATTTTAGAATTTCTCCTTTTTTAATACCCTATTATGGCTAACCCTCTTTTTTCTTGTATTGCTTGTTAATTTCTCTTCGTGTAAGCTGTGGTCCTACACTAACCCTATAAATGTATCGTGGAATCCAATAACTAACACAGTAACGTCGATAACGCTCAACCCCTTTTATGATCGACCTTCAAACCTTGCCGTTATTCCCATAAGGTCTCTCACTTTGTGTTTGGATGCTACCGCGCATTCTATTCTCATAAGTTCATGGGAGGTTTAGAATGGTTTAACTAACCTATTAACCTTGGTTTAAGTGCATTTTCACCATCCAGTTATAACCACTGGCAGTGTCGAAACTATCACACCTGAGCTAGCGCACTGGCCTTTGTTAGTACTACGGTGGCATTTCAGTGTGAATGCTTGCATTCGGGACAACGTAAATTGAATTAGATAGCGCCACCGCCGCGCCTACTGTATATGTGGGCCATGTCATCGTCGGTTCAGGGATGGTTTAGGGTCTAGCAAGGGATGAGGGATGGAAGGGATGAAGGGATAAAGTTAATGGCTGCCCAGAGATGCAAATCGCTGCCTATGGCGACGGCCTTGTATCGATCGCAGGGCTAGCTAGGGCGACATCGACTATCTCTTTTCATCTTGCACCGGCACCCTATCACACCCTCTCACTTGCTCTTATCACTGCACACACCTCAAGACATGATTTTCTCAACAGTTATGAGCGGGATTTGAAAATACTCATCGGCTGACCAACCCGTTCTTGCTATAGAAGTATCAAGTTTCCCTATAAAATCGATGAGCTATTTTATTTCCAATTTATAAGCGCCTTTTCACTTATGAAACATACAGGGAAACATTTAAAGCTTTCCAGAATTCAGAATAAATTTTTTAATAATTTTATAATAAATAAAATAATAATTTTTTCTTGAGTTTTTCCAATAAATTTGATATCCATGTATTTTCTCATAGATTCTACAAATTCGTTTCCAACCTTTCAAACATACATTATATTGTGAGATACTTATTTTTACAAACTGATAATTTCAACGAAATCATTCCCCTATTTTTCCTCTGAGAAAATGAGGGAAATTTCTGGAGAAAAATATCTTCTCTCCTTATCCATCCATCCCATATACCCAGAATTCATAGACTATTTCTGCCTTTCCTCATACACACCTTCAATTTCCTCCAGCTCTTTTAATTCAAATTCATTAATCGGAAAATTCCATTTTCCAACTGTCTGCACTTCGAAATTAAGTGACTTTGGAAAAATGATTCATTATTCCTCAATTTTAGTGAATTCGAGAAAAGTTTCATCCCCACTAAAACCTGCAACTCAGCGTTATATTTTCCAACTAAAGCTCCAAACTTGCAATATTTACTTATTGCTTCTCTTCTAGTCTCATCATCATAATCTTTTTTCTCTGTTTTCATTTTTCTTTGTTTCTCTGATCTCCTTTTACTTTTATTCGCACTCTTTTACTCTATTGCTTTCTCATCTTTTTTCCTTGTACATATTTGTCTTCTTCCTCATTATTTTCTCTCCTTCTCACTCTTTCTGTTTCTTCTTCCTTTTCCTTGTCTCTCTCACCTTTTATGCATCTACCATTGAAATCCCACTCTGAAAATCAACCAAACATTCTTGATCTCCAAGTTCTGTTAGCTTCTGGAAAAATGTCCCACACCCTCACAACCAAAACACCTCGAACAAGCCAAACTTGCAAAACTCTTATCGCCTTTTCCTTTCTTCTGCCGCATTCTTTTTCTCTTTAGTCCTATATTCTGCCTCTCTGTGTGACCCATTTCCTTTCGCTTATCTCTTACTCCTCCCTGGTTTATTTCCGAGGTGACCCCATTCCACTTTGGTTCACCAACTTAAAAGCCCGCAAAAAATTGCGCTGGCTATCTTCCGTTACGTGTCCATCCAATGCATCTCAACAATGGTGACGCTGCAAATTTGTAAGAATTGTGAGTTCGTTCATGAGAGTGCTGAAATATGTTCTTTCACATCGGTTATTCTTCTGTGGTTCGAATTGCGTGGTATTGTCAAGAAATTCATGGAGAAACTCTATAGTTAAGAGTTTATGGTGAGCCGCTTAGTTCACTATAGCCCAAGTTTACTATATACAACAATATAAAGTATATTATGAAAAGAATATTCTTAGACAATGCAATTAAGCAGAGGGAACTAGATCTTTGGTCATATTCTCAGAATTTACTACACAGACAATTAATGTCTTGTAAGGAAATAAAATGTTACTCAAAATGTACTTTCTTCGGCTCCTAAAATTGGAAAATATAATGTCTACTGACAGTAACATCTACTTATTACTAAAACGTGAACTTTTTAAAATAACATTTTATTCGTATACTATTCTATTTATTTCTGGTTGAAATATTATAAACAGTTACTAAGAGTCATAATACAGTTCAAATTCAAGAATTTATGACATACTTTCTCGAACCGCACAGTTTTTCAATTATGAAGCCCGCTTCTAAGTACGGTACTAAAAAAGCCTCAGAGCCTTCTATGTAATGTAAAATATCACCATAACAGTTCTTGAATCGCTGATTGTGTGGTGGAGGTGGAAGACCCATTAAAAACTTTCAGTTTAATAGTTTACACGTGAAGATAAGAAGGAAGGTAATTAACTTTTGAAAAGAACTATCCAATCGATAGAAGGCTAGCTCCAACACTTTGAGAGTTGTTTTTCATTTGCAATAAAAAGTTGGAAACCCATTGTTTCGCTGAGAAAAGTTTTGAAAGAAATTTAATCAACATGCAAACAGGTTCACTAATTAATTATCGCGAATTACAAGTAGACGATTTAACCAACTTGATTCAACCACAATATAAAAGAGGCAAGTATTTTTATCTGAAATACGAAAAGAGTGTCAATAGATGCGGACATCTTCCATTACAAACCAGACGAAACAAGTAGTCCCATGTAAATAAACATTCATTCAATGCTAATGCATTACAAGAATCTGCAAACATCAGTCTTGTTCGACCACACTCTGTGACAGGTTGTGTAGATTTATATCCGAACTCCTCTTCGGCGTCTGTTAACACCATTTAAAAACATTTTTAGAACTTACCACGGTAAAGAGCTCTCCTCTTTTGTTTTTCGTTTTGCTACTTCTATGCAGTTCCTGATCTTCTTCTTCCTCTTTTTGCTATGCTTTTTCTTCTTCTTTGATTCCATAAGAAAAGAATATTTTGTAAACATGAGTAGAGTAGATTTTTTATGGGTGGCGCTTAAATTAAACGAACGTTTTGGTGGGTTGAAAAAGAATAATTAATGTGGTTAAGCTGTCACAGGCAACTACACTCCTGCCAGTCACATAAGCCCCTGCGCCCACTTCGCAACTGCTATCTGATTTCAGTCAGCAACCCAATGTTGCCAGATGGCATTTGGCTGTTTTTCGGGTAATCGGGTAATCTAACCTATCAGCCAAAGTCATCTGGTAACGCTGGGTTGCTGACTGAAATCAGATAGCAGTTGCTTAGTGGGCGCAGGGGCTAAGACTGTATCTTACTGTGATGTATCTATCTTACTAGAGCCAGATCTTACTGTAATGTCAGTTTTTATGTTCTTCAAAAAGACTGCATTTGTCAGCTGGACCGTTTTACATTCTTTAACATGAAAATAACAGTCATTCGCCAGATGCCATCCTTTAAAATCTACTATAACGTAAGCCTAACAAATACTGTGAGTTTTATTGTCTTCCCTGCAAAACCATTAGCTCTGGTTAAATTATTGTAATTTCAGATTGAGCTCAACAAAGCTTTGTGCAACTGCTTTCCATGAAAACGTCACGTTTTCAATATCAAAACTTGAGCTGAAATATTCGTTCCATTCATATTAAAATCCATTTATTAAACAGAAAATGTTCCGTTTTATAATGCAAAACTCAATTATTTGTCAATAATGATAGCAATTGGAACCTGATTGGTACAGACACTTTACTAAATGAAAAACAGGGTTCATCTGAATATGGAAGTTCAATAACCTTCACATAATACTCATATTCAAATTTTCAAAGCCGTATCTATATCAAATTCAGAGATAAAATAAACCATACATCTGCTCAGACAAAATAATTGATCGACTAGGCTAGACACATCGCAGCGGAGTACTTTGACCTCGAAAATGTTTTCCACCACAAAGGGCTAACAATCTCTCTCGCTATGAATCTAGGGGTTGATGATCCCCCCCCCCACCTAGACTACATGAGGGAGCCTTTTGATGTTCCTCTACTCTCTGATGAGACTTTCTCTCTTGCCCATCACATTGATAGGTTGGTTGTATACAACAAAGAAACCGCGACTAGAAACTATTTTTTCCATCTGTCTGTTGGAAATAAATTGAATGCAGTCTCGTCATCTGGGTTGGCCGTGAGCTATTGATCAAAGCGAAGATCACTATGCGTTGAAGTGAACTATTTATGTATCGATATCTAAATACAGTATCTAGTTTGTACAAGGTTATTAGAGAGAAGGTTGAAATATCGCTGGTGTAAGGCGCAAAGTGGAGGGAGAAGTCTATTTTTTTGATTCATGTAGCCCTAACGAAGTCTAATTTTTTGATTCATGTAACGTCACACTCGCTGTCCGCCAATTATAAGTCAATTATCAACAGCTGATATTATCAAAAGAAGAAGAAGAAGAAGAAGAAGAAGAAGAAGAAGAAGAAGAAGAAGAAGCATTAGGAATGATTCAACCTTATATCTAATAACCTTGTAGTTTGTATAGGTTGTAGTGAGTGATGGGGAGGAGGGGGGAAAATAATAATCATAAATAAGCCAAGAATAGAAGGAAGAAGATTAGAAGAAGATATGAAAGGAGGAAGATTAGAAGGAAGAAGATTTGAAGCAGCAGAAGAAGAAGGAGTAGAAGAAGAAGAAAAAGAAGAAGAAGAAGTAGAAGAAGAGAGATGTAGTAGAAAAACCGTGATGAAACATGAAACTATACAATATTTTTAAAAAATTCTTCCACCCAATCACCCAAAAGACTTAGTAGCTGAATGACAAATTGTTTCAAATGAATAGAGAATTATTACATCCGCCGTTCCATTCCTGAATGAGACTGTTGACAATTGACAACAGAGGGCAGCCAGCCAATGATGCGCAAGCAGACTCACCATGTCACGAGTCTCTAACGAGAGATGAAAATCCTGACAATTGTGAGCCTAGACGGCGATTGTTGTTTTCTTGCATGGCTTGGTCCATTCGGACTGCGCCACTCATTATCTGAACTGTACCCATTGTCACCGCCCGCACTGATGACACTGCACAACTGCAATTGCACTGTGATGCATCGATGCATCATGCAACTGGATGCAGTCGGCTATTCAAACAACGTGACGGGTAGTAACCATTGATGATGCATCTATCTATCATTCTATAGGCATGTCAACCATAAACCGATGAAGCGTTCAGCTTATGGTTCTTAGGTTAGTTGTTGCAATTCATAATAATTACATTGATACATTCATGATGCATGTGAACCATGAAGTGTTCATCATATGGTTCGTAGCTTAGTTGTTGCAATTCATGACAATTCAATACATTGACGTATTCATGACTTACCATTCATTCATGAAATTTTTCTATCAAGCTTTTCCGGAATCAAAATTTAATAATATTGTCAATTTACGTCAATTATATCACTGTTCGTTGCATTGTAGAATAATTTCAGGTAAAAGAATAAGATCAATGTTCCACAATGAATTTATTTAAAAAACATACTTCAGATTCAATGCTTATAGCATCATCTTAAATTTAGGCTCAACGCTAAAGATGATGCCATGAGCATTGAAACTTAATGTTTTAAACGAATCATTGTGAAATAGACAACATTGATCTTATTCTTTCACCTGCTATGAAGAAATTCTACAACATCTCTGAATCAAGAGTAATTTTCACTAACTACCCTTAAATTTTATGTCAAATCATGACATATTAACCGATAAATCGTTCATCAAGGTTTTCGACTTATGATGGGTCTAATTACGACTGGAAAATGTATTGAAACCCTAGTTGCTGTGATTCATAGCTCCTGTTGACAATATAATAATTTATTTGCTGGTCTCCTCAAAAAATAATATTCCTTTAGGTTTGTGATTCAAAGAATATTTCAATTAGGCAGCAGACAGAATGAAAATAATAAATGAAAAGACAAGATGTTGTCAAACCACTGATTTATTATAAAATCGAGATACCGGTTTCGGTTGTTACACCATTATCAATCTCTGGTAAACTGAAAATTTAACGTACAGAGCAGCAGTATTTATACTAACGGTAAAGCACCGCTATTGGTAGACGCTCTAGCCAATGACCGTGAACGGCTGTCATTGGCCTAGACAAGCTCCTCCCCGATTAGCGGTTCATTCAAGCATTACAAAATGGCGATTCAAAAAGAAAACACAATTGAAGAACAATAAATAGCTACAATAAACTGAGAAATAAATGAAACAGTATTACGGAAGGATAAGAAAAACAAAGGAATAAACTAATACCGTAATACCTGCCTAACAAATTATGATAAAATGAGATTAGTGGTGTTGTATTGATTGAAATGAATTTGGTCATTCAAACTCAGCTGTTGATCATCTTTTGTTATCCTAGTTATTTCTAGAGCTTCCAGTATGTTGAGACTTCTGCCCTTGTTATTAAAATGCAGAAACTCAACATTCTCCTCGGCCTTGAACTTATGATTATTTGTTATCAAATGTTCAGCAAAGTTTGAATCTCCATTACACTTATTCCAATCTTTGATATGTTCTTTTATCCTGATTTTGAAACTTCTACCAGTTTGACCAACATAGGTCGCATTACAATCCCCACATTTAAGCCTATATACCCCACTTCTATCCCATACATCAATTTTATCCTTACTGTAGCTAAATAGATTCTTTAAAATCGGTTTGGTTCTAAAAGCAACATGAAATCCATTCTTTTTCAATTCTCTACCTATCCTATCAGAAACAAAGCCTAAATAAGGAATAGTTACCCAAAGCTTTTCCTCATTGTTTGTCCCTACAAAGCTGGAATTAACTGAGATTCGTCTGTTGATTTTACTTAGCAGCCTATCCACCATAATTTCCTCATACCCATTTGTTACAGCTATTTGTTTGATAGTACTTATCTCCTTTTGAAAATCGTCATGGTTCATAGGTATTGTTAATGCTCTATGAATCATACTATTAAAAGCTGCAAGTTTGTGAGAAATGGGATGACAAGAATTATGAGGGATGATAACATCGGTATGAGTTGGTTTTCTGAAAATGGAGAACTTATGAAAACCAGTACTATGATCTATTTTTAAATCTAGAAAATTCAATACACAATCCTGTTCTACTTCTACAGTGAATTTGATCTTACTATGTAATTCATTTAGGTAAGAAAGAAAATTGTCCAACTGTCTATTACTTCCCTTCCATAAGCAAATTACGTCGTCTACATATCTAAACCAGTAAACAATTTTATCTTTGAAAGGACTATTCTCAACAATGCTACTCTCTAATTTATCCATAAAAAGTTCCGCTAGAAGAGGTGAGAGTGGTGATCCCATTGCTAATCCCTCTTTTTGTTCAAAAAACTTATCATTAAATTTAAAATAATTATGCTGAGTGCATAACTTCATCAACCTTAACAGTTCATCCCTAACAGTACAATCATTTATTGAGGTTCTCATTATTTCTTCAGCTCTATTTAGACTTTCTTCTACCGGGATATTGGTGAACAAATTAGTGACATCAAATGATACAATTTTGAAGGAAGATAGAACAGGAATATGTTTTATTTTGTTGACCAACTCCAATGAATTTTTGATGCTGTATTTTGGTTGAAATCCCGTAAGTGTTCTGAATCTACTATTGAGTTTGTGAGCTAATTTGGAACAAGGAGAATTTACAAAAGATACTACTGGTCTTATCGGGATATTCGATTTATGTAATTTAGGTTGGCCAAAAAGTCTAGGAGGATATGGATTCATGACTGATAGATACTTGGTTTCTTTCTTATCAAATAATTTAGTGGTTGTTGCTAACTTGTTCTTGATTAATCTATTAATCTTGGTAGTAGGATTGGAGTTGATCTCATTAAAATTATTATCAGAAATGAAACTGTTGACCTTACCCAGATATTCCTTCTTTTCCATTATTACTGTAGTGCACCCTTTATCAGCTTTTAAAAACATGAGGTCGTTGGTTATCATCTTCTTCTTTAGCTGCTTTGCGATGTCTTCTGTTGGTGTAGACTCTGGTTGAAGCTGTCTCATCTTTTCTTGAAGAATAATGTCGGCACATTTATTCGTCAGGATCTTGTTCTGAGAGACTCCCCAATTACTGTCGATGCTGCATGCAAGATTCTCCAGTTCTTTGCTGCCTAAATAGCTGTGGCTGCTGAATTTGTTACCTTGGCCAAGTAACTGTGTCTCCGATGTTGTGAAGGTCACCTTGGAGAAATTTGCCACCCTATCAGCAAACTGGTGGTGTTGGAGAATCTCAGGTCTGCTAACTGGCCTTGGACGTTGTAATTCGATGAGATGTTGAAGTTTTCTGCTCTGTGACCGGGTTTTCTCACTCAGTCTCGTATAAAGCTGCCCCCTGCATTTTTCATCTAGTGAATCCCACTCCGCCTTGTGTAATTTTCCGGTTAACTGTATGTGAAGCACGAATATGTAAAAAGATAAGCTATCCCTAATCTTATACCAGCGACTAATCTCCTTCTTTATCCAGATCTTCTGGGCTGCTTTGATGCTATTCTGTGCAATTGTAGAAGTATTGTTTGTAACAACTGACACATACTTTGGAATGACTTTGAATTTTAAGCACTGTCTATTGAATAAAATGTTTCTTTCTGCTACTCCAAACTTAAGTTTCAATTTAAAATATAGTTTCACTTGTTCAGCTTGACTAGCTTCTTTCACTCTTTGAGTAGTTGTGAAGGTGATATTGTGGTAGTTATCCATAATAAATGAAAAGACAAGATGTTGTCAAACCACTGATTTATTATAAAATCGAGATACCGGTTTCGGGAAAAGGAGATGGCAGGAGGAATTTTCCTACTACAAAATGATGAAAAAATGTGAGGATAGGAATGACGAACTCGTTGCCATTAGGCTAATAGAGGAAAAAGAGACAAAGATTTCCACTAATGTATTCTTCGAATCACGAATAGACAAGGATTTCATATACAGAACTCGAGTATAGGACTTGATGTACAGTACTCATGTTAAGAACTTTTCATACAGAGCTTATGTATACACTATACAGGACTTCAAACTAAAAGTACATTAAACTTCCATATCCAAGTATAGAACTTGTATAATGTTGGTATGTTTGTTTCTCGTAAAAGTGGGTTGGTGTTGTATGTTTTTCATGCATATCATTAGCTCCGAGCTCTTTGTTTTCCTCCATATTGTTGCTTTTTAGAAAAGCTCTCTTTGTATACTTGTTCGCGAAAAGTTCTCCGAAAACTGCTACATTACTGGGATTTCTTTTTAGAAAAATGCCGGTGTCTCTTGATTTGAATCGTACATTGAGATGAAAATGTTTTCAAATATCGTAGTTGAAATCTTTCTATTTGGATACATAAAGTACATCATAAAATTAGATCTCTATTTTAGTTTAATTAAGTTCAATCTATAAAGTTGAAAAATTTGAATATTTCATCTACTATCTGACTGAATTTCAATGATTCGCATTTTAATTTGTACTTTCTTTTGTTTTCAGGTAAACATGTTTGCTGATTTTGAATATTTTTCTATCAATAAGAGTAAGTCTTATATCAACGACTGATAAAATTTTTATTATTACAGTTATGAACAGTTTAGTTGGACACAAAACATAATTCTTGTAGTGCACTTTTCATCAAACCCAATTAGAACTTTGAATTTTTTGATCAACTTTGAAGTGATGTAATCAATTCTTGTAAGGCTTTTCGAAAACCAATCAGAATCTTTTCATAAATACATACTGTAGAATAAGCTTTGATTTTATCACTACCTCAAATTTATTGAGTTCAATATGTTAATCTCAATTGGTGAATAGTAACCTGAACTTGGTAGAAAATGGAACTTGGGGAACCTGATCATTCCTGAAATGACTAAAGAACAATATTCTAATCTGAAAGTGATCGATTATAAATAAATATTTATTTTATTTGACAACGAGGAAGCATGCACATCCGTGGCGAAGCGTGGTATACTTATTTGGTCATTGCCGGGTATATTTCCTATAGGAAATAAGTATAAGTAGTATAATAAGTATACCACGCTTCACCACTAATGCACATACAAATAATCAATTAGACAAGATTTGCTACATCAGTTGCAAACATGCATGAGATCAAAAATATTCTAATCTAAGAAAATTTAATCGTAGGAAACAAAAATAATCCTCGTTTGAGGAAAAATAGAAGAAGTTTACCCTATTACAGCATAAAGCACCAATAGATGGTTTCTATATTTATTGACTTTAAATTATCTATCCAGGATTGACACTGTACCTTTGTGTAAATCCTCTTCCTAAATTGATGCATTCCTCATACCATTCATTGGTAAAAGACTACTTGTTATTGGTAAAATACTCGGCAATGGTATTCCTTTATTATTTATTATTTGTTTATTCGGTATTGTATCCACAGCCAAAGCGACCAATATATTTGGCCAGCAATCAATCCACTCACTAGAGAGGCACTTTTTAAAGCAGTTGAGCACTAGAAATCGGATTTTCCTTCTTGAAAAAATCTGCTCACAATAATAGAGACGGGAATGCAATTCGATTTAGTCCAGCAGAGCGTGCTCCAATTCATATTGAAGCGGTGGCACTCTATTCACCTCTGTGAACTCTTCATTCATTGCATTCTATAGTTCTATTCGCTTCCATACCATGCACTTCAAATCTATTTCATTTCTTTCATAGTTTATTTCTATATTCTACTTTCTAATTACTCAGCTATTCGTTCTGTAATTGGTTCTTTATTCCATTCACTCTATACTATACACCTTTCTGCTGGTTCTATACAGTAACTCTATTCGTATCCCTCTTGACATCTAACTTTGCTATCCAACATGAGTAGAATAGAGAACTAAATAATGAAATAGATATCGGAAGTTCAGTTTTAGTGTGAAACCTTTGTATTGTGTACGGTGTACCATCCTCTGTGAAAACAATATTATGTGATGGATTAAATAGTATGGGATGTGCTTCATTATTAATTCCAGGTTTGTTACAGTTGCAGGTATTCTAATACTCGTGGCACTCCTGTTTATCATACAATTGAAATAGTGCTAATTGAAAAGCTGCATAAGTGTTTGTATTAGTATTAGTTGTTCATGGAATTGGAATGGGTTTTTGTAAATGATTTATGGTAAATGGTGGAACTAGAGGTTGAAGGACCCTTCTCCCTTTCAAATTCGAAGAATTGCCATTAGTAATATGAAACTAATAAAAGTTTGTTCATGCTTCCTCTTCACCATGGTTGAGATCAAATTTTCAAAAATATGTTTATCACTTATGTTCGTATACTCAATCGTTGAGTAAACAGGTAACTGATACAGTAAATTTACTGTAAATTTCTAGCTAATTTACTGTAAATTTCTACTAATTTACTGTAAATTTCTACTAATTTACTGTGAATTTCTAGCTAATTTACTGAACCAGAAATCTGTTATCCAGAGACTGAGGAACTCAGTAAACTTTTTCTGAACGACGGAGAAACCGGGCTTTGTGTGACTGGGAAAATCAGTTCAAATTGTTTAAAATTCGATTTTATAATCAATTACACTAACCACGTACTAGTAAACTGAAGATAATGCTAAAAACATTAACCTAGCACAACGAAATAATCACCTATAAAATGTACATACGCATCGCTAGTTGAATAGTAAGTGTTGGTATGAATTAAGCATACTGTACTTTATTAGATTGCATGAGTTAGTAATCGAAATTGTGTTCTTGAATGGACGGACATCAGTTTAGGTTAGTGAGTGGATGAGGGTGGGGGAGAGGTGAAGTTGGCCGCTTCTACATTATGATCGTTTTCAGTGTTATTAACGTCATGTTGTAGGGCTGTACTGAAGCAGCACTATCCTCTCTCATTAAAATTGATAGACATTGTCACTCGTTCGACCGGGGAATGGGGTTAAACCTTCATCCCCTTCCTCTCTTCCCTCATCCATGAATTAATGAGCTTACATTCCACTAGGAGCGCTGTGAGCGGAGAGTTCTAGAACTGTGATAATTATATTTCGCAAATGATTTGCTGTCTTATATTTTTTTCGCGAAAAAGCTGGGGGAATTCAAGTGGGACGTTGAAACACGGCTATATCTTGCTAGGGTTGGAATTTCTCCTCTGGCTCCTCACAGGCCCCTCCACCATTCCTTGATAGACTGTGCTGTCATCTATCGTAAGAAACTGACAGGTCTGTTTTCATCTTAAGCTGCTGCCTTCCGCTTGTAGGGCTATTTTCGGCATTTTTTATTCGATAGCTGCTAATCAGGTTATCATTTTTATGATTTATGCGAGTCTAGGTGTCTCCTTTCCTATTCGAGCTCAGCGACTTATAAAATATTTGACTCGGAATTCACTATTAGGCTAGGCGTACACTGGTTAGTCAAGACAAGAGAAGACGAGATTAGTCACGTTTAGTCACAGTACTTCACATAGTTGCTTATGAAGCAGCACAAACCGATTAGTCATTGCATCACACACTGATTTACTGTGAATTGCTGTGACTAAACGTGTCTAATCTTGTCTTGTCTTGACTAACCGGTGTACGCCTAGTCTTATGGTCCTTGGAAATATGTAGGCCTATACTTGACGTTAATATACTTTATATTATATATTTTGTATATAAGATATTTAAGAAAAAATTTGTATTATAGCATATGGATTTTGTTGAATTATTCTGATATTCTACTGTTCAAGTACGGCTGCTACTCTCTCCAGACCGGGTTGCGTACAAGTACTATCTGTTTTGTAAACATCAACTCTCGGAACTGGACTATTCGGATGCAATGAAGGATGAGATATGGAGCGTCTTGTGTTTGTTTTCTTACGATCAAAACAGACATGATTTGCTCAAATCAGACCCAGAATTTCGCTTCCAATTTAGGGGCTACTTGAATCTTCCTATCATTGTTGTAGACCAATGTTTTTAAATGTATCCACCGATTAACACGTATCATGTAGTACCACGTATCACGTATCAACACGATATACACGTATCTTGAAACGATTCCGGAAACGCTCTCCTAAAAACTGAATTTTTTAAAACCTTTCAAGTTTTAGTTTTGTTTTTGACGGTCCTTTTACTATAAGCAGGTCATTCCCGTGCTTCATGCCAACCTAGTATATGCAACTGATTATTTTAATTATTTCAACAAAAAAACGATCAAAGCAGAATACCCTAGGCGTTTTTTTTTTCGTTACATAGACGTATGAACTTCCAGCTGACATGAGAATCGCCTTTTCAATTGAGCCCTTGAAGCATGATGCAGGCTAGCACAAAGGGCACCGGTAAAACAAAGGATGTGATAATATGTCGAGAGTGGATGCAAAAAAGAGGAGAAGATTGAGAACGAATAGATAGTGATAAGAGGAGTAGATAGTACTCAAGTAACAGAGCGGCAAATGAATACGTAGCTATTCATTATCATGATGAGTTCGTTGCTGATATTCTTTTATCATCACAACACTGTACCTCCATTATTTCTGCACTCCTAACAATCCAAGATTAATGAGTCACACTGGGAGGAAGGGTTTTAGAGCATATACGTAAGGTAATATCATAGTTGAAGGAGACCTTTATAGCATTGTTTCAGTAATATCCACATTGAGTGTTTATTATGTTATATAGAATCTAATATCACAAAATTATATAGGATATATCGTTTATAGATAAATCCTAAACATATCCTGTTTATTGTTTTGTAGATATAGGATTATGTTTATGTTATAGGCTATAAATTAGTGGCGAAGCGTGGTATACTTATTTGGTCATTGCCGGGTATATTTCCTTTAGGAATATAGTAGTTTTATAAAGGTATATTTCCTATAGGAAATATACCCAGCGATGACCAAATGAGTATACCACGCTTCGCCACGGCTATAATTATCATGTAAATGTTATTAATGAAATAGGTATCACTTATGATAATGGACGAATTAATTACATTCTATTCTTCAGCATTGTTATTATCAATAAAAATCCCAGTATAAATCCTTGCGAATACTCAAAGTTTTCATCGTCTTATCGAAATTTAGGTGTGCTAGTTATTCTTCCCTGTAATGGCCGGCTTTCAATTTGTGTACTTTTCAATGCATACCTCAAAAACGTATTTCACTTTTATGTTACTCTGTGATATAGATAATGTCGAGTAGGAGAGCGTTGATATGAGTGTTATGAAGACATTTTGTCGTAAGAGGAGTAAGGTTAGCCAGGGAAAGCCTTGCTGCACTCCGCGAGGTACCTGGAGGCAGTTTATCTGGGATAGCCACAGCCTCTCCCTCGGTCCCACTATCTCTCACTCTTAATGGTTTTCCCTCATTCCCTCTTTCCCCCCTCACACACATCTTTTTTCCCTCTTTGATTTCTATTCTCTCATCATAACCCTCCAGAATTTCCCGTCTCACTCTTTTTAATTTTCCCCATTCCATTTTTTTCATTCTCCCGCATTTACTCTTTCCCTTTCTTCCTTATTCACTCTTCTCCTCTCTCCACAGTATTTTCCCTTGTTCCCCATCACACACAATCCACCAGAGTTTTGCCTCTCTCTCTCTCTTTTCTTTCTCCCCCATTCACTCTTCTCCATTCTCCCTCATTCACTCTTTCCTTTTCTTCCTTAAACACTCTTTCTCCCCTCTACATTCTTTTTCCTCGTTCCCCTCATGCACAACCATCACAGTTTTCTCTCTCACGCTTCAGATTCTCCCCAATTTACTCTCTTTCATACTCCCATATTTAGTCTTTTATTCTTCCGCATTTACGTCATCTCTTTCTATTCTCTCTCCCTTCTTTTCCCTCGTTTCCCCTCATTTTCAGCCCACCAGAAGTTTCTCACTCTTTCTCTTTCTCTCTCTATTACTCCTTTATATTCTCCCTCATCCACGTTTTCTCACCTCACTCATCCTCTCTCACCCCTTCATACCACCAGATTTTCCCCCTATTCATCCTCCTTTTTCATCCCCCTCACACTTTCCCTGTCTCTATTTCTCTTTCTCTGTTATTTTTCTTCCTTCCTCTCTCTCCCTCTCTCACACTCTCCCTCCTCCCTCCAGTTCCACACAATCCCCTTCCACCACACATTATGTCGTGCAGTCATCGCGAACGACTCACACACACGAGTAGAGTAGCAGTAGCAGCCAGTCAATAGGTGGCTGGAAATTATGACGTCACATTGTTGTGACGTCACGACGGCGGCGTAGGCTTGACACGGGCCGACGCTGGGATGTGCAAGACAATCAATACACGTGCTCTTGCACCTGCATAGCCAGCCTCCCTCCCCCCTCCGCACCCTCACAGGGCGTTGATTCAACCTTTAACTAGTTCAATTAACTGTTTTTTCTTCATTAGCGATGCAACTTGTTTTACTCTACCAATAAGACCAGTAAGACCAGCCTACTTTAGTAGGCTATCTCAAATATAAGAGAGGATTAGATGAAATTAGAAAGATTATGATTATCTTTGAAGATAGTAGAAACCCCATGAATTAAAATGATTATCTTTGAAGATAGTAGAAACCCCATGAATTAAAATGATTATCTTTGAAGATAGTAGAAACCCCATGAATTAAAATGATTATCTTTGAAGATAATAGAAACCCCATGAATGATTGTAGTTTTGGGCACTTCATAAGTTAGTTAAAATTTTTATTAAAGAGAAAAGGTGACTTGAAGTTGATAAAAAACCAATAATTATTAATAATATAACACCGCTAATTGTAGTAGACTGTAGTTGACTGCTTTGTAGACTTTCTTGAAGTTTCAAACTTGTGGATGGTTTTGAATTGAGAATAAATTAGATGAATAATTAAAAATTAGATGAAGAGCTAGCAATCTATTTGTCTATTCGAATATCAATTCAAACAACCTTCCTATAAAATTTAACATTGCCAGAATGCTGTAGTGGTACAGTACTCTAAAACTCGTCTAAAGTCAAAATAATCCATTCATTTTGCTTCATATTTGCTTTATACTGTCATTTTTGTGTTGAAAAATTATTGTGTGAAGAATTTTGATTGGCGACAAGTCTTGATCTGATCACAAATCCGGTTTGCATTCCCATGTTTGATTTCTGTTGAAAAATAGGTTTTGGAACAGTATACCTGCGAGAACTTGCTAAAGATCCTTGTATTGAATAGGCTACGAGTATCATTAAATTGTTCACAGACAGCAGTAGCAAGCACTCTTGAATTACAGCTTCCTTCGTGTAAACCCAAATAAATATTCTCATTGCAAGTATTAATTGATATGATAGATAAACTCCTTTGTTGGCTGCAAACCAGTATAATCTATATTTTTGGAAAATGATGTACTGTGATTCAATTAATCAATTTGAAAAACTGCTTGGTAAAGTAATATACTTGAACATTTCTCGCACAGTGAATGTAAAAAGCCTTGTAATGCTGCTAAGGCCAAGCTCGCATTCGTCTTCAAATAAACACGTTAACCTTTCAACTGGTTTATCAAGTAGTTAACTTTTCCAAAACAGTTTCGTTGATGAGGACCGTCAACTACCCATCCCTCCCTATTTCCCTCACCACTTCCTCTTTGGCTAGCATTCCCTCTTTCACCTCCGCTTTGACTGACAACTGCTATTGGTGAGGCTCTGCTCTCATCTGTCATACATCCCAGCCTCACTCCCTTCCCCAGCTCAGCGTCATCTCTTCAATAATTACAGATGCATACTGAATATTGTGTCTCCAGTACGGGGATGCATCTCATGAGAACTTTTACCCTGATTACCTTTGCTATTGTGTTCTGCTACTGCATTGATATGTGGCGAAAGTTTTTATAGGAAAAGTAATACACGAAGTTTTTATGGTTTTTATTACACGAATATATTGTAGATGCAATAATATTAGGAGAATATTATGAAAGTTCTATTCAATTTTTTTTTATTTTGGTTCTTGAGAACCAAATTAAATCTTTAATTGAAAATCATCTGAATCAAATTTATTAAAATTTAAAAAATAATGAGCAATGGTGTTGTGAAATAAGTTAACGATAATAATTTTTAGTAATCGATTAGTTAGTATGGTATGTAGTGAGTTATTAAAAGTTCTAATTTGGAAATGGGAGTATTTTTTAGAAACTATCAACAATAAACGTATTAAAGGTATCAATCAAGTTATTAAAACTATTGAGATTCGGATGATCGATTGCTTGAATGTCAATATTAATTTTGACAAATGATTCAAGTAACTTTTGACAGGAATTTTGTTTGCATTGATTCCGTAAGATGACGTCATTTTGAGACTTTTTATTTCCATTGGCCATAATGAAATTCGCCGATCACTTTATTAAACTGAAGCAAATTTCAAAAACTTTGACGAAAAGTTATGAGTGATAGTCAGAGTTATATGTAGGGGAGCTTTTCTGTATTCTGGCATGGTTCATGTTACACTACTAACTCACTAACCACTAACTCTATGAGTTCCTAACTTATGAAATAGCATCCGAAACAAAAAAACTAAGGAGTAAAATTTTTAAATTTCTCTTAGAAAGACAAATTCCATAACAGGATCGCTGGTTGGCGATTAATGTAGGCTTTTGAAATCATCTATATGCTAATTTTTCAATACTTTACTGTGTAAATTTTTTAATACATATCTGTAGTAAATGTTGAATAATTTGAATGACAATTTTTTTTCTGCGCCTACTCCTTCTTCTCCTCCTCCTCCCTCTTTTCTTCTTCTTCTTCTCCTTCTTCTCTTCCTCCTCATGCTCCTCCTTTTATAATTTTTCTCCCCATCTTTCTTCCAACACAAAAGCTCATCCTTATAAAAAAAGATGCATTAATATTAACGAGCGGCAACTCTCGGCAAAGAAGTAGGTCGCCAACACTGAACTTGTCCTCTAGTCGGTGCAGCTGAGCTCTGCCTCTTCAACATTGCGAAGTTGGGGTAGTTATCGGATTGCATGCAATACGCGACCCGAATAGTAATAAGTACCCAGCATTCTATTCTGCCGCTTGCACATTTGCACTTGTCTGTCTCTTTCCATCATCATCTCTCTCTCATGCTCCCTCTCCTCTCTCAACGCTACGTCTCATTCTCTTCTTCATCTTTCTTTTTTTAACTGATGTCCAAGTCAGCCGGTTGTCAATTTGCACATTTTCATGGTCTCATCAGTCTGTCTCTCCCTAACCCTTTCTATGCAGCACTTATCTTCTCTCTCTTTCAAAACTTGAGCATTCCTTATATCCTCATAAGTGCATATCATCTTGGTATTTTTAGTAATTTCTTGGTCCAGTTCCCAGTTACACAAAGGTCTGTTAATAATCTCCAATATCAATGATAGTTTTCATGAGTAATCGAAAATCAATCAACTTGAATCCACACTTATGCAACCTGGCCTAGGATTCTTCAATTACGAAGACACATTACGAAGAACAGTAGATGAAAATTCACTTCGCAGAAGTGATGCTAAGCCCCTGCGCCCACTAAGCAACTGCTACCTGATTTCAGTCAGCAACCCAGCGTTGCCAGATGACTTTCGCTGATAGGTCAGATTAACCGATTACCCGAAAAACAGCCAAATGTCATCTGGCAACATTGGGTTGCTGACTGAAATCAGATGGCAGTTGCGAAGTGGGCGCAGGGGCTAAATGGAAAAATGAACGTCATTTTTCAAGCAAGGATTGTGTAAATGATTTCGAATTGTAGATGAAAGTTTACCAGAATGATACCTGTATTTGCAACTTCCATTATGTATTTGCAGCTGAGTTTTGCTTCTTCAATTTGTAACTTCCATTTATATTTTTATTTATTTAAAATGTTTCATGCACAACAAATGATACCATCATTTGATACATCAATGATACTTAGTAATGTATTTAGAGATTGATGGGTAGAGAAAATGCAGCTATTATAATGCTGCCATTAACATTAATAGGCACGACTACTATTTTTCAGATGTTTCTGAACAATTTGATAACATTTTCATATTTTTTAGTTGAACAATATTGCCTGAAACAGTAAACTGCAAACCCCTTTCTTGTGCAATGCTGAAATCGAAGGCGAACATCAGAAATTTATTCAAAGGCAATTGAAGAATTCTTGGAGTAATTACAATGCTACTCACTATGAAAATAATCCAAGGCCCAATTCCCACAGAAGACCTAAATCCTAATTCAAAATAATGTAGTAATACTATAGGTTATAAGAATAGAGATTGTAATGGAATCGATGCCCCAGTGACTTGGGCAATACAGTAATATATTTGAAACCAATACAGTATTATGTGTTAGTATGGTGCAGATGCAGTAGTGCACTGCTGGAACTAGGCTAAAGCCGCCTTGCCTAGTACTAGACAGCCCTAGTCGGTATTGATTTTGCAAATTTTACTTGACTGCCTGCCCGGCTTGCTACTAGTGACCTAGTTTCCACTCAATAATCGTCACGTGACCCAAAGTCTAGTCTCTCATTGCACCCTCCTCCACCCACCCCTCCTCCTACTACTTCCACTCCCATTACCTTCGTTCTTCCTTTTAGTCGTATAGCCAACTCTTTTCCACTGGGGTTTATGGGAGCATTTTTCTTTTCATTCTCTGTCTTCTCCCCTCTTGTAATTTTTCTTCATTTTCTTCTTATTATTATTCTTCTTTGATGTATTTTTCTTTTTTTATTACTCTTCATCCTTTCATTATTTCCCATTCTTCTCATTTCGCTCTTCATTTTTCTCCTTTTTTAGCTCTGTTCCATCTTCTTCCTTAGAGTTTTGTTCTCTCTATTCCTTCGCCATGATTTTTCCATTCTCAGTCCGTTCTCCTTTTTCTCCTTCCTCTACACCTTATTCCTTCTACCTTCCACTTCTATTGATTACATTCGATCCTTCTTCCGTATTCAGCTACTCTTGTTCAACATCTTCTCTTCTCTTTCTCCTCATTCTTCTCCTCTCGTCCTTCGAACCCTTCTCCTCATACTTCTTTCCCCTTCACCTTTCGTTCAACTAATTCTTCTGTTCTTCTCCCGTATAGCCAGTTTCTTCTCTTGCTTCTCCTTCTTCTCCTTCATTCTCCGCTTCTTTATCTCTTCCCCCTTTAAATCCTCCCCCCCAGACTCCTTTTTTTCCCTCACAGCCCTTCCCTCTTCACCATCCATCATCTAGTTCCCCTCCTTTTCCTCCTTAGATCATCATCTTCCTCCTCCTCCATCACCCCTCCTTCTACTCCTCCTCTCAGCATCCGTGTCACCCATTCTCTAATCGCCCACCTATTCGTAATTACACCAACCACGACTCTTTTCCACTAGCTGGGTTCTCTGTGGATTTTTTATCTGGCCTCTTATAGTGTGGGGATGAAAGAGGCTTTTGTTGGGAGACTATTCCGGTTAATATCTACCACCTAGCAATCCACTTTGTCGATTGTTCTCTCCTTCTCTATTTGTTCTTCATTTCATCTTATTTCTCACTATTTCCCAGCCTCTTTCTCCCCAATAGTAGTATCTATCGTTTCATTTCCGATACCCATTCAAGTAATACAGTGAAATGACGAGGATTTTCTTTCCTAGCCAAGTACATTTCTGCTCCAATTTGATTCACTGATTGTCGTCTGAATCTAATCGATTATTGAAAGTAGTCATGTCTTGATAAATAAAGATTTTGGATTTGTTTTTATCAGACACGGCTTCATCTAATTCAATCAAGGAAAGAATGATAATCCTTTAATCCCTTCATACTCGTCTCTTCTTGATAAATCTGTCTTCTAATGAACTTTCGAACTAAAATTTAATGTCTTTCCTTGAAATATTATTAACTTTATGATTGAATGACATTTATTTAACGTTTTCATTGTAACAAGTGATGTTATGGTCAGCACTCCGTTCTATACGTTCAGTCTTCAGGCTTACTAGCTGACAAGTGCATTCTATTGAAAGAAATAGAAAAAACAACTGATATTACAGTGAGTTACTGTAGTGTAGTAGGTTACAGATATAATGTTTTTGAAATCGGTGAGGACAGGCAAGCCGGTAGGTGCGTAACCAATAAACACGCGTCTATTCCCCCCCCTTCGCTGGTTTCATACATCCGCCTTCGTAAAACTACTCTTCTACTATCTCTTCCTTAAAACTATTCTACTCTTTCTAGCAAGCTTGACTGGTTACTGCTCCAGTTCGCCGAGGACATCCTATCTCTGGTCGAATTATACTGTAGTTATATTCGTATTTTTCTAAAATCGTTCCTGTGTATTTGATGTGTGTTTAGTTGATGAAATATCGGTTATGTATGAAGGGTTTGAATTTGTGCTAGTCTACGGGGTAAGCACAAAGACAAGCCTGAAGCATTCTAAGCCTTTAGCCCATATGTCAAAGGCTCTCAGGCCGACTTGATTAATAACGTATTCGCTTGATTAATCACGTGCCGCCTTGCCATATCTAAGCTAGCTGCCACACTACCCTGCAATGCCAACTAAATATTTGCGGCCGGCGCAAATAGAAGCTAGGGTAATGGAGGACGATAGTGATTAGGAGAATGGAGAGGGAAGGGATGAGAAAAGAAGAAGGGGGTGAAAATAGAGGAGAGGAAAAATCGAGGAGAGAAAAAAGAAAAACATAGGAGTAGGAGCCGATAATGGAGGAGTAGGAGTAGGAGCCGAGTAGACGAAGAAAAGAGGAGAAAACAGTAGAGGTAGGATTAGAATAAGGAGAACGTTTAGGAATAGGAAACGACGAAGAAAAAATAGATTGAGTATCACGGAGAGAGAATAGAAGAAGAGGAATAAAGATGTTGAAGATGGAAGAAGTTGAAGGAAAATGGCTAAATGGGAAGAGAAGAATGGGAAATCAATGTGATTGTGGAGTAGACGAAGAAATAATAGATGGAGATAATGAAGATGAAACTAAATTGAGCGTATGATAATAAATTAAAGAGTTTTAAAAAGTCTTCAAAAGTGAAGGCTTTTCATACTCAGGAAAAGGGTGAGAAGAAAATTACTTGTTCAAGAGAAAACAAAAAATAGAATGAAGAGATAAAATGAGCTTGGTAGAAAGACTTGTGAGAGAAGATGTAAAATGGACTAGAAGCTATGGTCGAAGAAGATGGTGAAGGAGGCTAAGATGAAATAAAGTAGAAGAATGAAAGTCGAGGAGATAATTTACAATTAAAGAAGAGGTGAGAAGTAGGAATGTGGAAGATGAAGATTGAATAAGAGTAGATAGAAAAGAAGGGTTAATAGGGGAAGGAAAGAGGAAGAAGGTAGAAATAGTGATCAAATATTTGCAATATATTTTAAAATTATAAATTACATATTATAATAAATATGTATAATCAAATATATGGAATATTTACACCGGAATAACAGTAAACATAATAATACAAGATGGAGAAAGGAGAGAAGAGGTGGATAAGCCTGGCCCGAGGACAAGTCCAGTAGCAAACAAGACGTTGTAGTGGATAGTGCACGCCTCAATCAATAATAATGATAATCGAAGGGAGCCAGTGAGCAGAGCACACAGTAATCAATCACTGCGACTGACACTCGCTACTACATAGCAGAGGAGAAGGGGGCGGGAGATTAGAGCCAGGCTGAGGGGAGGGAGAGGTGAAAGCAGATGGAGAGAGGAGAGTGGTGATGATCCGGGGAGATGAGAAAGAATTGGAGGAAGTAGTGGGAGTAGACAAGGATGGGAAGAAAGAGTTGTAGTATGGTGAAGGATGAAAAGAAGCGAGGAGAAGAGAAAGAAGTAGAAGAAATAGAGGATGAATGAGAGTAAAAGGTGGAGTAGAAGTTGGGGTAAAGGAGAAGCTGGACTTGGAGAGAGTGTGGGAGGAAGATTGGAGTGGAAAATAAGCAAGGAAATGAGAAAAGGTAGTAGGAAGAAAAAGTATATAAATGTTGAAGAAGAAGCGAAAAGAAGAAGAAAGAGGAGTTAATGGGAGGTGGTAAGATAGTGAAGAACCAGCAGGGAGGAGGCAAAAGGGGCGATGATAAGGAAGAGGGGTAGAAGGAGAAAATAATAGACTTGGAAGAAAAAATAAATTGATTATGAAGGAGATAAAAAAGAAGAAAATAAATTGAGGATGGAGGAGAATCAGAAGAAGAGTGAGATTCATGAGATGAAGGAGTAGAAGAAATAGGGACAGGAGGAGTGGGTATAATAATACAAGAAGAAGAAGAAGTAGAGAACTGGTAGTAGATTGATGGAGAAATTTAAAGATGAGATAAGAAGAGATTAAACTACATTGAAGAATGAATGAAATGAACATGGTTGTGGAGTAGTAGGAGTGGTTAATGATTTACAGTTTAAATCAATGAAGAAAATAGAATAATAACATTTGCAGATGGGGCAATTGGTGGAAAATGATAATGTGGAAAAGAAAGATGAGAAGAAAGAAAAGGAATTGATGGAGAAGAGCGGAATATACGAGGAAAAATGCAGAAGATGACGTAGAAGAAGATGAAAATAAAAAGAATGACGATGAAATGGGATAAACGGTTACTAAATGATCAGCAAGGATGGTGTCCTGTATCTGAGAGGCGCCATTTAATCTAAAAGGGATTATATCGGTGTTCAGAAGTGTTCTGAGACTGATCATCTGAAACTGTTTGCTATCGGGATTGTTCTGATTATCATTCTGATAGCAAAGTGTAGGCGTGAATAGGTATGAAGAGTGGAATGGGATGGCTTGAATAGGTGGTTTGGTGATGATGAAATCGTTTGGTTGTGTCAATATAAATTGATTGGATTTGGGGGGATGATTGGATTGCATGGTATGAGATTACATTTTAAGTGTGAATGTAATATCAACTATTGCATGATCATAATATATATAGTATTGCAATATCGTAATTATTATTGTTGTCAGCGAGATAAACTTGTTTTCCACCAAGGTAAAAATTACTTCAAGCTGTAAATTATCTGAGAAGTTTGCTTCGTGTTGAGCTTCATATTATTCCAACTCGTTGAGAGATCTGAATTTCTCTCAAAGAGAAAATTTCTTTCATAGAAATCTAAATTGTCTCTCACTGAAATATTCCTTCAAATGAGAAAATGACTTGTAAACCTTAAACTCAGATATTAAGTTCCTTTTCAAGTAACGTTCCTTTCTCAAGTTCAGGCGTTTCCTTACTTAGCGCCGGCACTCACAACTCAGCGGAAAAGAAGGCAGCCATATTGGATTTCTATTTCATTTCATACATACATTAACGTGCAATTTTGAACACCTTTCAAAAAATTTCAATGGTTTTAAGGCCTAATTCTATAAAAAGAAACTGTGAAGATAAAAATTGACAAGAATCCAGACTTAAGTCATTCATTTTCGATCACTTAATCATTATTATCGATTGCTCATGGCCGAGCTGCTATTTAAGGTTAGAAACCGGTACTCACGTAAGTAATAATTAGTCTACTTGAGTAAGGAACGTTCATCAACATGGCCCTAAAGGTCATAAAATTTAAGCAAGCTTTAAGATTGTCTTCCAATATCAACTCTTCAGTTTAACAAAGTACTGTCTGTTGAAGAAGTATACTCGTAGTGAACAAGAACTACTGTATTATTATTTTCAAGGTTATATACTCGATTTTCCAGTACACGAAATTATTTCCCCATGATACACAACAGCAATAGCAACAGCAACATTATTTTTGACATTTTCATGTCAGTACTGACTGGCATAAACCAGAAACAATTCGATTTGTGTTAGAGAGCAAGCGAAGCAATCTAGTTTGGTAAAAGTAAAGAGAAATAGAAGAAGAGAACGAAAGAGAGAGAGAGAAGTGAGAAGTAGAAAAAGCGTAGTTCGATCTAATGGCTTTTGACAGATGTGATTTCCACTGTGCAGCAAGTGGAATGGATTTGTCAAAGGAAAAGGGACCAGTAGAGGGAGAAGAGGAGGAATAGAAAGGGGAAAAGGAAGAGAGAATGAAGAGGATGGGAGGAAAAGGAAAATAGAACAGCCATTCTCGGACTGACATGTGCTCATGCATACTGTATGCCGTATGTTGTCGTACCTATCTCCAGAGACTACCTACTGCCTCAAACCTTTCTTCAACAAATCTGATAAAACTGTCTCTTGACTTCAAATCCCAGCTATTGCTTGCTTCTAATTTTCTCATAAAATATGGATGAATTAAATTGTACTTGTACTTCAGTACTAGTTCACCATCATGAAACACTAACGTTGAGAAAGAAATAGCAAGGATAATTGGAAAGTGGGAAGTGGAAATTTACAAACGTTTTTTCATTGCAGTATGGTTGACACATTACAAAAAATATTCTGAATTTAGAAAAGCCATAGTGTAAAGAGATGTTGACCAACATCTCTGTCTCAATGCTTGAAGTTTCTAGGCCCATTAGTTCGTGTGATTGAGTGAGTTGATGCATAAATATTAATAGTTGTTGCAATAATAACAGTGATACATCAGAAGAAGATCAAAAACATTTAAAAAATCACGTAAAGGAATGTTGAAATTGGAGTACCTTAATTTTTTTGGAAAGCAATACTTTGCTTACATAATATGGTAGTAGGTAGGGAAAGGAAAGTAATACTGTAATTGAGTTGTATCTGGGGAAGACAGGTTTTCGCTAGGCTACATATAATCAATTGACTTTAGCTTTAGATTGCATCCAATCTGTAACGGAATCATTTTATATTGAACAGCTTTCTTGAAAGGTACTCAAATACTAGACATGCACATTACGATCGTTATAACAGTGTAGGTATAGTTAACTGTTTGTTCAGTGTGCAGGTAGATTGAATGTCAGCAGCTCAATTCGAGGTTCCCTTTCATAAAATTGATACTAATGCCTTGTACAATTATCATTGCACAAGAATGCATAAGATTCCGATGATTTCCTCATACCTGTAAATTATTCTCACCGTAACACGTAGAGCCCAACATGAAAAGGTTTCTAAAGACCAAATTACGTGTAATTAATTGGAGGCTGACTAATGAGTATTCAACTACCTCAATCTCCAATAACCTTACCGTTACTTACAACTTGACTAAGTTGAGTTTGACGTGTGACACGCATGTTACACGTTCAACTTACTGCGCAGTAGATTCACGAAAGATATAGGTACACCAAATCCAAAGTCCCAAGATCTTTTTCTCTTTCTCACTGCACTAGCCTATTAATACTCTATTTCTGTTCTATGAAATGAATCGATTGAAGGACATGGGCTCTATATTTAACACATTGCAAATGGCAAGGTAGCCAAAAAACAGAATACTCTATAAATGGTACCTAGTGCTTGAAGGCCCGGAATCTCAGCCGTTTCATGAATTATTGATCTCTTGAAATTATCTTGAAGAGAATAGGATGCTAAAAATGTTTCTTAAAATCCTCTTCAATAAGAGTAACATCAAAGACAATTATATTTCTTAGATCAAAGACGATTCTATTAAGATGTCTTTGATAAGATCGTTATCAATATCTTACCCTTACCTGAGTGAAGCTACTCAAATAAGCCAACAGAACATTGAACTGTATTAAATTTGAGCGTTGGCTAATGGATCAGAGGCTGTTTTGACGTTCAGAGGCCAGCTATTATCAGATTCATTTAATTTGACGCTTGGCATTAGATAGATAGAGAGATATTATTTCTTCGCTATCGTAGCCTACTCTACAGTCATCAGCAACGTCAAGAAATAATATCTCTCTATCTGTCTATCTAAAGCCAAGCGTTAAATTAAATGAATCTGATTATACATGCGTTCACCATCAATATAGAATTTTTTGATACTTGTTTTCCAGCTACATAAGGCTAGGCGTACACCGGTTAGTAAAACAAGACAAGACGAAATTAGTCACGTTTAGTCACAATAATTCACATAGTTGCTCATGAAGCATCGGTTTGTGCTGCTTCATAAGCAGCTGTCTTGTCTTGACTAACCAGTGTACGCCTAGCCTAACAGGTAGTACCTGACATCCATAGCTCTTATCCATATTTTTCATATTACTCACACTCGCCGTAAAGTTCACGCACAGCTGATTCAATGAAGAGATTCCCTAGCAATAGTCGGCTATGGTTACAAGCGCTTGCAAACATCTTTCTTTGTGAATCCACCCAATCCTGATACATCAAGGTCCTTATTACTGAATTACAGAGACAACCTACCAGAGAGGCCATCAAAGTTGCATCAGTTTTATTGCAATGGTATCTTCGATAGCCGAGAAAAACGCGATGAAGAGGAAAAAGGTGATGGACAAGTTGGGGCTGTAGTGGGAAGGAAGAAAGGAGGGAAGTATACAGTACGTTAACTGTAATGAATTGCTTGTTCGTTATTGCTTGAAGATAGTCGTCACCGATGACCTTAAAACGTTTCTTAGTTTATTGGGGGGTGTTTGAGAGGGCGAAGAAGAAGAAGAAGAAGAAGAAGAAGAAGAAGAAGAAGAAGAAGAAGAAGAAGAAGAAGAAGAAGAAGAGAGAAGAAGAAGAAGAAGAAGAAGAAGAAGAGAGAAGAAGAAGAAGAAGAAGTAGAAGAAGAAGTAGAAGGAGAAGGCATCAAGCACGTGTATTGTGATCTTACAAGGTGAATGTCGGTAGGTAATAAAAGCTAAAACGACTAGGAATGGAGTTTATGTCTGTGCTTTACTGCTCATCAAGGCGCGCCCGCAGTCCAAGGTTTAGGCCAAGAATCAAGCTAACAAGAAGAAGATGGAGGAGGAGAGGAAGAAGAAGAAGAAGAAGAAGAAAGAAGAAGAAAGAAGAAAAGAAGAAAAGAAGAAGGGTAGAAAAAGAAAGAAGAAAAAGAAGAAAAAGAAAAGAAAAAGAATGATTAGAGAAGAAGGGGAAAAGAGGAGAAGGAGAAGAGGAAGAAGAAGAAGGAAGATAGGAAGAAAAAGAAATAAAAGAACGTCAAGAAGAAGAAAGAAGAAGTAGGAGAAGGAGGAGAAGCCGAATAAGAAGAAGAAGGTGAAATAGAAAAAGACGATAATGAAGAAGAAGAAGAAGAAGAAGAAGAAGAAGAAGAAGAAGAAGAAGAAGAAGAAGAATGAGGAAGAGGAAGAGGAAGAAGAAGGATGAGGGGGGAAGAATAAGGAGTAGGAGGATCAAGAAAAAGAAAAAGAGGAAGAGAAAGGCCTAGTAGTAGAGGTGAAGGTACACTCCAACCAACCAACCACCTTTAATAGCAGTGTTGTTTAGTATCTGGGGTTGTCTCTGAAATGAGTCGACTCCTCTTGTATCGTGGTTGCTCGTTGCTCCACTTTACGAGTGTCGCGCTCATTCAAACTACTCTATTGTAATTCCGAAGGGCTAGAGAATTTCAAGCTAACCTCTTCGGATTTGTTCGATGCTAATAGTAAATCAATTTGAGATTATTGCTTTGGGAATGGATTTGGGATTCCCAAGCTTTTGAAGGTACAGTATTTGAAACATGTAGAAAGGGGAGGGATGACGTACTTATAATACGAGAATATTTTTATAATTTAAGTTAATGCCCGCTTACCAATATATAGCTAGATTCGATTAGCACTGCCACCATTACATCCCACAGTAAAGCGCATATGAGAGAGTATTGCACACTTGTAATACTCAAATCGCGAAGAGACTCGAAACTCGGCGATTCTGATAACAAACATGTGATTTCAAATGATGATGTTCAGACAATACGAATGCAGGATCGTCTGAGCTTAACTAACACATGTTTGTTATCCGAGTTTCCGAGTATCGAGTCGCTTCGCGATTTGAGTATTGCAAATGTGAGTAGTGCTTATATATTTAGATCAAATAAAATGAAAGATTCAATTTAGATGAATGAAATTTTTGAAAAACAACCTTGATTTAGTTGAAAAAGATGTACATTACCGTCTCCTAATTCGAATCAGTAAGAGATCCCATCTTCAACTGCTTGCCTAATCTAACGTAATGAAGTACTTACCATATCAATGAAATTGCTCAACCAATTACAGACGAATTTTCTCATGTTAATGAATGTATTGTGAATGATATGAAAACAAATGTACGACGATATCAACACACAATACTAAGAACTCAACCCTCGGAAAATGGTTCTCAATTTCTACAAAGGTTCGTTTCTCACAGTTGGTTGGGGCGAAATCTTCCAGAAAAATGCTCACCCAATTAGCTGTAATAGCACAGCGGCCTATTTATATCCATTAGGCGTGACTTAATGTGAGTACAGTACTTCAAATGCATTATTCGCGTTCAAAATTCGTGGCCTACTGTGTAGTTAATTAGCTCGCTTCCTCGTTCAGTTGAGTCGAGTTCAGACACTGATTGTTGGTGGATGATGTTGAAGGAGAAGATGGAGAAGAAAAAGAAAAAGAAGAAAAAGAAAAAGAAGAAAAAGGAAGGTTGGTTTGAAAGAAGGACTGGTAGGGAGAAGTAAATGGAGGATAATGTTTAGGTGAGAAGGAAGGTGGAGGAAATCAGATTAAAAGAAAATGAATGAAGGAGAAGAAGTTGAAAAGAAATAGAAAAGGGAGGAGACAGGATGAAGAAGAAGAAAGTAAGAGAAAAATAGCATCATAGTAGAGGAGGAGGAAGAGGAAGTGAGAAGGAGAGTGAAAGAAGCAGTTTAAAAGAAGAATAGAATTGAAATAAGACAAAGATGAAGGGAAAAGGGGAAGATGATGTTCTGAAAGAAAAGATGGAATAGTAAGGAGAAAGGCAAGAAAAGATAGCGGAGGGTAAGGAGGAATAGGAATAGGGAATAGGAAGGGAATTTAAAGAGCACCGGAACTAAATTTATAGTAGTTTCAAATGATTCTTGACTATGATTCAAGAATAGAAGAAACATTAATATAGTACAACGAATGAGAAATAAGAAATAGTAATAACGGATATGAAAGAAGTTGATCTAAAAGAAAAGGATGGTAAGCGAAAGTAGAATAAGCAATGAAAGAAATTTTAAGCAATACAAACAAAATAAGCAATGAAGAATAAGCGTAAGTAGGAAAGAGAAGAACAACCTGAAAGAATATGAAAGGAAAACCAATCCTAGCAAAATCAATGTGGAGCTAGATATTATGAAAAAAATTATGATAAAAGAGATGAAAGTATGAAGTGAGAGAGAAGACAGGAAAGCTAATGATGATGCTGTTTATAATTTTTCAATGTTTGTGATGATGCTAATGATTGGCTGAATAAAATTTTTCACCGGCAGCTCCAGGCTATGACGTCACGTATCAAAAGGAGGGCAGCAGTCAATTGCACAAAGCTCTGTTGAATTTTGAGTTCAGAGCTGCTCTCTCGGCTTGTCATGCTCAAAAGTGAGCTCACTCTTTGTGTAATACGCCATCAGCCACATTCATAATAATTACACGTTTCACTCATTACTACAAATTAGCTTTCTCGCGCTGATGATATTTATATATTGTGAGTTCATATATTCGTTTAGTATGACGCCCATAGGCTGATGTGTTTCTTTGATTTTCAATTTACTAATGGATAATTACTGTTCGTACATTTCGTATGTTGGTTGGATTATGTAGATGAAATATTGTATCATAATTATAGTGAATAGTTACTTCAGTAGGTGGCTGTTTCTGGTCATAGTAATTTGCATTGATTAAACTATACAGAAGGCTGAAATTGATATATTCTAGGATGATTTTTATAAGACCATGGTTTGAAATATTCTCAATGAACTTGAATTATTAAGTTCGTTGTATCACTTATTAATTTGTTGTGAATCCACCATCACTCTCAGTTCCCCTCGTTCACTTTATAATTCGTTATCACTCTACCTATAAGTATACGTCTTTTATCTACTTTCTTATTATTTAACTGATGTTTTTTTTCTTTGTTTTCAGGTAATTTCAAACTCATGATTCTAAGAATACAGTATGTAGAAAACTCTGAATCGATTCGTCCATCCTGATGACAATTTTTGGATAGGAAGTAAGTGCATCTTCATTCATAAATTAATGCTTGGAAGCTATCCTCCAATATTTATGATTCAATGCGGTTGTATAATAGAATTTGAATCTTTGTATTTTAATATTTTGAAAAACTGTAAGAAGTAAATATTTATGCTTCTATTTTAATCTGTCATTTCGCCTGTCCATCAAATTGAGTTAGTTTCACCACAAAATAACTAACATTTCTCCTGGATAGTTGATCAAGGGCTATCAGCAATTCAATCAATTAATGGCTCCTTCTACTTTGTTTAGAAAGAAAGCCATTTCACTGATGAACTATTCTCATCAATCATCCCATGCTCTTGAGCAATTTACAAAATTGTAAGTCTTGGGTGTTCGATAACTGGTACTGTATCTTTGGTGTATTTTACTTGTCCTTGTCTCCTGGAGTAATTTTCCAACTTTTGAATTTGACTATTTAGAGCAAAAGTGAAGAGGACCTTTTTGGTTCAGCTCGCCGAGTATTAACTTCTCAGTTCATCATTAATCAAGATAAATGCAGCTGAAATTAATAGATTAAATCAAGATAATTTACAGCTGGATTCAATTAAAAATCCCTGGTTATCTTAATATTGTACGCTACGCTATGTGTTGAAGCATTTGTACATGTTCAAATTTATCAACAATACCATCCAAGAGATAGATTATTCAATCGTAAAAACTAAATTTGCACTGTTATAACCCATTCTAGTGTATGGTTGGATTACAGGTTAACTTCAATTACAGTATTTGAAATTTTGGTACAAAATCAATGTTATTTTTATTGAATTTTGGTAAAATATTTCATATTTGTACTCTTGAGGACATAAATAGTGAATTCAGTCTTTCCCAAACCGTCTTGACTTGAATGTTCTTTCTAATTTAATCCTGAAATCTCGTTGCTAATCATCACATTTCGGTTTGTTATTTGTCTCGTTCTGGTGATTCACTTCCATATTCCTCACTCTCATCACTTTCCGTATTAATATTTCTGAGCTCCCGCTGCGCTGTGGACTAATTGAAAAAGGGTCGGAAGGATCAGATGTGGAAGTTTATTAGGAGTTACTTTTATGAAGGGTGGAAAATTCAGAATTGATTTTAGAAGCGTGATGTTGTGCATCCAGGCGTTACTCTGACTTTTCAACTCCTCACAAATGAAACTACATCATTAACATTACTCATCTAATGAAAATACAAGGGAATAAAGTGCAAATTGTTTTTGATTCCTTTTATTTAGATGAAGTATTAAGACAAAATGAATTTAGAAATTACTAATTTTGCAAGTTGTTCAGCAATTTTGTTGATACATCGCCTTTCAGTTTTTCACATTTCATCGTGACCGCCATTTTCTTCCCTATCGCTCTCGCCATTTTGTGTATTATTGTATCCGCCATTTCGTTAATTAGCTAACATTGCCAGCCAATCAGAAGCCAGGATTTGCACCAATCATAGAACGCTAACTCCTACCAAACTAAACACTCCACGAATTCTCACCAAACGCGTCAGTTACAATTTCAGCACATTTCAAGGGAAATTAATTAATTCATGTTTTGTTTCATACAAATATTCCTTTGTTCCTTTTGATTCTGCAGTGGGTTGAAGTCATAATTTCAGAAGGTATAAGTTTCACGGAGGCTCGGAATCTCTACTCTCATAATTATCATCTAAGATCCATTCAAATTCAATTTTTATGGTTTTATCACATTATATTTAGTCAGTTTCATCAGTTTCCTATAAAAATTAATTCTTTAAATCTAGGGTCAAATTCTTGTCAATTCCTTTTCGCGCCCATCTTGCTAGGCTATTACTTGAGAAGCGTACTAATAAAAAATTATTCATCATAATCACCATTTTCTCCCATATTTGTTTTCTCTTTCTCCATCTCCTTTCCCTTATTTGTCTCCTCCTTGTACTCCATATATATCACAGTCATCATCATAATCAACGTCATCCATCGGAACATGATAATCAACAAAATAAATCAACAACGTCAAAACTCGTCATCATCATCACCATGATTCTAGTTATCATCAGTGCCGGAAATGGAGTCTCTCGTAGCGCCGTGATGCCTGGGGGTCTACCGGTGACAAATTCTCCTCCCTTACATCCCTTCACTCCCCCTTCTCCTCCCTAAGGCTCGTTAACATCGCCGACTTGTCAACTATATAACGCTAATAGGCTGGCAGAAACATATAGGTACATTGGTAGCTTACTCTTGACTAGTAGTCACTAGTATTGCTCGAATGATTGCCCGGAGAATATTCGCGCCGTGTAAAGGGGTCTGATGAGGAAATGGAAGTCGTCTGCTGTATGGATCTTGTCTCTTATTTGCGAACGCTCCATCCAATCACAGGTCTCGTTGATTGCGATGTTGGACTGTGCTCTTCTATCCCTAACAGGACACACGAATGATGTATAGTGTTGAGTCATGTAACATGTGAGCTGTAACATGTAAGCTCCAACCTCGTAATAAGGTCTCAATACCTTTCACTGGATTGCAATCGAGTCTAATAAAACAGTGTGCGGGATCGGAGGATAAGATTTCGTTCGCTAGTTTTAATCAATAGATATGGAAATTGTTTAGAAAGTACATTGAAAATGGAATCTAATTTTTTAGAGAGTACATTAAATATTTTTTGTTGCTCCAAATACGGAATTCAATGTTTAGAAGTTCACTAGTTCGGACGCTATTTCTCCAGCCAATAAAAATATGAATAAGGTAAGCAGATTGTTCAGAAAGATATGGAGAATATGTTGTAGTACCTTAAAATATGGGTCTTCAGCTTCATAATAGTCGAAAAACCGGAAATCAATATAGTCGAAAAACCTACTAGTACACTAGAGCTAGAGCCAATTTTGTATGCTTTCACTTGTAGCATTGAAAAAGTAATAATATAAGAGGTTGTCAATTTCTCATTTTTCAATTTGTAGAGTTACAAAAAGTTAATTTGTAAATCAGAGCAAATTTGATTACTCATTCATATACTTGTGAGAATTACAACTTGTTATGATAAGGCAACACTAGCTGTCAACTAGGGGCATAGGCTAAAGCTGATATGAACAAGTGATGAGTCGAATTTCCAGACTGGAGTATATTTAGACTGTGCTCGAATACCTTTGTAGAGGTCAGGTAACGCACGCCTGTCTATCCTTTACATTCTGCCAAGTTATTAGAATTGTATCACAATAACCTTTACATTTTCCAGATATAACATTGACAAATGTGTCATGGAACCAACTAGTCTATCTCTGAATATAAATGTTGAATGGAATTTATTTCCAGTACAGAAGCAGAAAGTGTGACGTTGATTTATCACTTCCACTTACTGAAAGAGCTGAAAGTGAACTGAATCTGAATAATCGATGCAGTACAGACTGTGATGTATAATATGTATACGTTGTATACGTATATAGTCAGTCAACAATTGTGTGCCTATAATTGGATGATGCCTATGGCTGGAAATTGTGGAGATTTGGAATCTGAGAGCATCAGAAATTGACAAAACATTTGTCATGTGTGATAATGTCTGCATGTGACGGACTGATTGATCGCGTTAAGTCCTTTCGTACGGACACGGACTAGTCACGGTCCAATCACATTACTCTCATGTTCACAGTCAAGTCATAGGAGGATCACAATAAAGTCATGTTGACGGCACGGACGCAGTGCAGTCACGTTAGGGTTATGATCACGGTCAAATCACATCACAATATTCCTAATCCTGATAGGAATCACAATGCTAACATTTATCACATTGTAGCCTAGGGCGGATTCCTACATGTGAGCCTCTGTGAGTTGCCCGATTTTAATTCCCTCTATACGTTCTGCAACTAGAGATTGAAAAGAGTGGAACAATACGTTGTTTTATGATGGACATTGTTGTAGAGTGGTTTTTGTTTCGTGGAGGATTAATATTTGTCCGATATGTCGTTATTTTGTTCGAATGATGGTTTAATATAATAGCTTTATTTATGGTTTTTTTGTTTGTGTACATCTGTACAGGTTGATGAAATTATCTGTTAATTCAAGGCGAATTTGTCTGCGAATCAGATGTTTCAACAAATCTGCCCGAGTCTAAGCTCCGTGTCCCTGACGGCTGAAGAGAAGAGGCGAAGATCGGCGTCATCGGTTTTCGATGACGTATTGCATTCCTCCTAGGTACAAGAAGCTTAGATTAGGGCAGTACACCGTATAAAATAAGCCTTGAATGTAACAGCTGTCTTCAAAGATATCCAAGTACTAGAAATGTATTGTTATAACGCAAGAAATCAACACAAAGCGATGATCCTGTGGCTATAATATTAGTATTTTGGACGATTTACAACTTCCCCACCAATTCAATTATAGAAGGGCTCCACAATATCAATATTTTTTCATAAATTTGATCAATTTCAAAAGAAATAGAATGAGTGCAGTTAGATTATATACCCCTATGAAATGTCTCCAAAACTTTAGCATACAATTCAAATTTCCAAACATTGTGAGAATCAGTCCCATCAAGAAACTAATTAATCATCCCATTAAATGAATAATAATATAAATATTTTACAATTAATATGAACACTTTCTGCTGCAAATGATGCCTACATAAATCTATTAATTAATGCGTGGGTAATGAGGTTATGGATGGCACGGTAAAATGCCAGACGGATAAGGGAATCGATCTTAGTAATATGCAGTATATTTCTAAAGTGCGTATTTTTATAACGTAAATTTTCCCAAAACTGATAGAATACAATGTTGGTTTTTATACAGTGTAGGGAAGGATTCACAGTGATGTATTTCCAATGCATAAAATGTCAAACAAGAACGGCGACAAAAGGAGTATAAATAACGGGAAAGAAGAAAAAGGAGGAGAATCATGGAGAAATTGAAGAAATTGGAGTGCATAAAGATGGATAAGATGGGTGGAACAGCAAGCATACTAAGGTGGGTAAGAACAATTGCAGCATGGAACAATCTGACTGTGTGCAGAGCACATAGCAGCAGCGAGCGACACCCCATGCATAAAAATGAAACAAACGAGACACTCCTTACTCGCTGACAAAAAGTCTGAAGAGCTGCTGAATAATTACGAGTGGCAATCAGCAAACTGCAGCCGGCAAGGTGAAGTGAATGAGAAGAATAGGGAGTGAGGGGGGTAACCGGAAGGTGTGCAAAGCAAGGTGTAATGAACTAGATGAAATGCAAGGGCTGTTGTCTCAGTTTCCATGGAATGGAGTAAGGGGTGTTGAAGAGCTGGGTGAAACTGAATATCGTAGGAGAGGAGAGAGTGAGGGGTTCAAGAAAGAGAGAGTGAGATAGTGAGAGGGGAAAGAAAAGAATGGGAAAGAGGGGAAAATAGAAGAAATACAAAAAAACTAGGGTAAGTACGGGAACCAACAAAAATAGGAATGGAGGGGATTCCTATTTAAAAATAAAAATAGGAATATTTTATTCCTGTTATATATTATTTATTCCACTCTTGCCCCCAAGCAGTAAGTTTGAAAATAGAAACATAGGAGAGGACAAATTATACAAGCCGAGAAAGAAGAAGGAGAGAGACGATTATAGAGGAGAGAAATATTGAAATGAAAAAGTAGGAGACAAAATAATGAAAAGCATCCAGAAAAGGATATAGGGGGAGATGTAGATGAAAAGGAAGGAGAGGATGAAAATGTGAAAGAAGTAGAGGATGAAGATTTAGAGGGAAAAGGAATTGAGTAGAATTTTAAGACGTTGAAAAGAGAAGTCAAAGGAGTAATGGTTGAAGGAGTGGATAAAAGAAGAAGCGATTGAAAGAGGATGGTGATGAATGTGAAAGTAAACGAAAACAAATTTGAAAGAAGATAAGTTAGAGGACAAGAAGGAAAAGCGTTGAAGAAGAAGAGAAGCGGAAGAGTTATGAAAGACAAAAAAGACTCTAGGCGTCGAAGGTCAGAGGAGGAGAACCGTGGCGAAGCTTGGTATACCGGGGGTATACCGGTCATCGCCGGGTATATTTCCTATAGGACATATACCCGGCGATGACCGGTTAAGTATACCACGCTTCGCCGCGGTCAGGAGAAGTAGTGGAAGAAAGAGAATGATGAAGAAAAATAATTGACAACACAAGTGGAATAACGGGAAAGAATAACAACATAACGAAGAGGAAAATGATGAAGGGAAACTGAAGTCAGGGGAACAAATTTAAAAATAAAGAAAGATTATTGTGATGATTGTAGGAGAGAAAGAAGGAGCATGAGAACATAAGGGGAAAATAAAGAGACAAGGAGGAGAAAAAAGAAGAAAATCAATACGAAAAGGCATAAAATGAAAACGAAGAAAGAGGAAAGGAGAAGAATATGTGTAAGAAAAAGAGAAAAAATAAGTTAGGAGGATGATGACGTAGAGCCCAGGGCGTCTGTGTGAGCGTCGTGTCTTGGAATATTCATTAAGCTTTGCATGTTAGACACAACATTGTATATAGAACAGCTAGCTCAGTCTACTACTCAGTCTTAATGTGCACCGCGATGTGTATAGATATAGCAGTTGTATGGAGAGACGTCTACAGTAATGATCTCCTTCATCTGGATAGCTTAGCTGGTGTGATATAGCAGGGTGGATAAATGAATGGACTGAGGTGACAGTAGCGATGGGTTTAAAGTTAGAGCGAAGGCCACACTAAGATTACATATCTTGAAACTGTGGATTTATAGTGAGGCCCTTGTTAAAGCGTAAGCTTCACTAAATTGCATACCTTGAAACTATGGGGTTGTAGTGAGGCCCTTGTTAAAGCGAAAGCCTCACTAAATTGCATGCATACCTTTGAACAATAGGTTTGTAGTAAGGCCCTTGCTTATTAGTTTGAGATTTCGATAAACAGGAGGAAAGTATTTCATCTAAAGTAATAGGTTTAATAAGCTTATTGATCTATTTATTGCATTTAATAGTTGATAAGTTTATTAATTATTGCTTTAAGATAATGTGTCGAACTAGGTACAAGAACTATTCCGGCAATCTTTATCTTTAATTTGAAATAAAAAATCTTCAAAATAAAACTTTGAAAGTAGTATCTGATACAGTGAACTGAAAATTGAATTTTCGAATAGCTAATCTTAATAGATATATAAGACTGAAAATTGACTTTCACATGAAATATTTATAAGTTATTTACGTTTAAAAACAGTGAAGTTGTTAAAAAGTTGGATTGTCATATCCGCTTGTTGACCTCATATGATTTCCTCCTCTATGAATAGCAAATGATGTCTTACAAAAAAAAACTTTGGAGAAAGACCAGACAAAAACTAAGAATAACTTTTGTAGAATAAATTCCCGTATATAGTAGCATAAGATAGTTCCACGGTTCAACTACTCAACCTACTATTGTTCTCATCCTTATTCATTTTTTCATCTTTCTCTTTTCATGGCTTTATTCTGTTTGTTACGAAAATATTTTCATGACAGTCGGCTGAGGCTACGTCAGTAACTTTTACGACTCGAAGTTGTGCCCAACTTTTGAAACTTCTTGATTCCTTTGGAAAAGTTGTATCAGAAGTATGGAAGGGATGTGAGAGTATTGGAATGTGGGATGAATAACTTGGCTCCAAAAAAAAAAAATGTAATAAATATTTTTTCTATAATTGAATAAATGTTACACTAGTCGCTGGCAAAATTGTTATCGAACTTCGAGGATCATGATAAATTGCTTGTAAATTGAATTAGGAAATGCATGGACATAATATTATTAAAATGCAACCATTCATAGCTAATGCTCCAGGAATTGAATTAACGTATTTCCAAACTCATTTCCTCAGTGCTAGTTTATGGAAAATGAAAAATTCCCAGGAGTTTCATAGCAACAAGGCACTCTGTGGATGACGTTAACACTCTTTTGTCTTGGTTAAAAATATATAAATACTGTATATTTATAAGATATACATAATTTCTGGAGATAAATTTGATTTAAAATATGGATTTTCATTTTTCTCTATGAATACTGCAAGCGCACACTTTTAATCTTTCACACATTCTTCCTCTTGCTTTTTCTCTCCCTGGCTTCCTTTCTCTTCCCCTCTCTCTCTCTCTCTCTCTCTCTCTCTCTCTCCCTCTCTCACTCAGTTATTGCCAAACTTTTCTGGCTGCGTTTTAGGTTTCAGTTTTGATGAATGTTGCGGATGACACCCAACGCTTTAATCTACTATTTTGGATGAATGGTGGAGGAATTGGAAAAAAATCTGAAAGAGAAAGAATAAAATCACATTTATCTCGTTCAAATGGTAGGTGAGACAAAGATGAAAAGAGAGGTAAAGCTATGGAGAGTTATTGGGAAGAGAAAGAATGGAATCAACTTTTTTGGATGAATTGGAGAAATGAATGGATTTGGGGGAAAACTGTGAGAAAGGTAGAGTGAGATTGGGAGGGACAGTGATGGGGTGAGATTTGGGAGAGGATTAAGTGAGAGAGAAGAGTGAGTGAAAGTGGGAGAGAGTGGTGAAAGGAGGGAGGGGAGTGATGAAAATGGTAAGAGGGAGAGAGGGCTGTGAGAATCGGTTTGGAATAATGTATGTTTCCCTCTGGAATTTGCTGACGACTACAGCACGCGTTTGTTGGAATGAAGTTAGCGCGCGTGTTTCAGCTAAACAGATTCTGTTGAAGATTTAATGGCCAAAGTTTCGGGTCGACGCATTCTGCCCGGTTAAGTAACGTGGCGATGGTTCGCTAACGCAACGGTGACCGAGTTAGTAGGTAGAATGCAATGTCATAGAGATGGTCTTAAGCCGGTTGCACATGATCTAACAACCGAGTTCAACGTTGCCACGCTATAGACGTGAACTATAATTACCTAGCAAAATTATTTCCTGCTATGCATTAGGCTAGGCGTACACCGGTTAGTCAAGACAAGACGAGACTTTTCAATCTGAAGCTGTCCTGTAATATGGAATAAATAGCAGCAGATGGTTTCTAGAATAATTTAATCGTGTTCCCATAGTTCTTGATATTGACTTAAAATATATATTTTCTTTTACTCTTTCTCAAGTACAAGGTCAAAATTCTAAATTTGCAGGTGCCGCTACGCCAGTTTGGACTCCTTTCTTTCTATCTCATCATTCGCTCCATTTGCCATTGCTCATTTCTCTCACTTTGCTCGTTCTATTTATGTTTGTTATTTTTAAATAGCATTTTTTCAATATAAGTTGAACAAAAATCTCGCTTCTCACTGAGACGAATTTTCTCTTTCCGTGCGATTGAATTCAAATACGGATTATTTCGAATGAAGAAAACCATCTGGCATCTCTTTTCTTACTTACTTCTAGTAGCTAGCAAATGATGCTATTAATTCTAATGATGCGTTCTTAATAATCAATTTTTCTTTTCTACTTTCATTTTTGTGATTAGGTACAATACTACTTGGAAACTCCAGTGTAGGACAATAGCATCTTCCATTTTCAAGTAATTTTTCGTACAGTACAATCAAAGACAAATCAATCTGAGTAGCAGAATTTATTGTCTTTGGTACAATCTTTTTTAATATTTTTGTGAAGGTGATTAATATTGAGAACAAAAGTTCAGTGATGTGATTAAGTCTGTATTTTTCATGATGATAAGAGTTGTAATCTCACATGTGGTTTCAACCTCCCAAATTATAACCCAATTGTATAAGTTACATGTAATTATTGTGTGAACCGAATGCAAAATGTTACACATGGTAGATTATGTTCTATAAGCTTATTCCATCCACCATTAAATTCTATTGTTCAATAAATTTGTGAATTAGCAAATCTAAATGTAAATTCGCATCATATGTTCAATGGGAATATAAGAACAGTCTTCTTTCATATCAATACCATAAACAGCCTCTTATAACATTTTGTAAATGCCTCTTCAATGGCTGAAGTATCAGTATAGAACATCGTATATCAGATTTCTATTATGCAGAAACAATTTTGGTTATTCGGTGATACAATTCATCTTCTTTCTTTCTTTCTTCTTCTTCTTCTTCTTCTCCCTCCTTCTTCTTCTTCTTCTTTCTTCTTCTTCTTCTTCTTCTTCTTCTTCTTCTTCTTCTTCTTGTTCTTCTTCTTCTTCTTCTTCTTCTTCTTCTTCTTCTTCTTTTTCTTCTTTCGTCTTCTTCATTCGTCGTCTCATTCCTCTCGATCTATTACACAAATCTCCATTCTGCATGTTCTGTTTCAACTAAATATTTTTCCTCCTATTTTATTATTTCTCTTTCTCAATTTTCACTTCCCCCCCCATTCTCCTTTGTCTTTCTCCTTTTTCTAATTCTCTTTTCTCTCTTGTCTTTTCTGCGCTTCCTCCTTCTTTCTTCTCTTTTTCTTCCCTGTTTTCTTGTTCACCTGTGCGCTTTACTTCTAACATTCTATTTCATAATATTCATATTTCATAATATTATCGAAATCATCATCATTTTCTTTTCGGCTTTTCTTATTCTTCCTTCTTTCTTCATCTGCTATTTTTTCTGCTCTTTCTGATTCTATCATTCTCTTCTTTTCTCACTTCTTATACTTATCTCCATCCTACTCTGAATTAATCTTTTTCCAAAATTCGCTTGTCTTTCCATCCCACTATCCTCTTCCTTCTAAACTCATTCCTGTATATTTCATTCCCCGAGATATCATTCCTCTCTCTTTTCTCCCTTCTCCATTCTTCTCTCCTTCAGTACTTTCTTATCGTCGAAGTTCGCTGGAAAATCGCTGGGAATATTGAGAACAAAACTCTTGTGACGTGTGAGTGTGAAGTCTGTCGTAAAATTCGATGGAATTAGCCTGCCAAAGTTGTGATCCCTCGCTCGGCGGCTTTAGTTGTTATAAGTCACACAATAAATTTCCTGTGTGAACCGATGAAACTGATAGCTACGTATCTTGAATATTTAGAGCTCATTCCACTTCCACCACAAGGGATTGTGTGAAGAAGTTTGTGAATAAATAAGCGAATACGAAATAGAATAGAATCTCCAGATTCTTGATGCAGTGAACTGTTATTTCTTTCATACATCAACCTCAAATAGCTCTTATAGTTCCTTTTTTCATTTTAATTTATATTTTTCCTCCATTAAGCCTTGGTAGCGTTCAGTGATTTAGTTCTAGCAGAGATAAACAATTCCATCTTTGGTTAGTATAGGGTTCTATAGTAAAATTCTCAAAGAAATTTTTTCTATTAATATCTCCCAGTTTCTTTCTTAAAAATGTATAGTTAAGATAGTTCTTTATTTTTTAATTTTATTCGCGATTTCAAATTGATATTTTTTCTATTAAGCCTTGTTAGCGTCATTTGTCCTGTGAATATTGTTTCTAAAGTGTATTTTAGAAAAATGCTCAAGAAAGTGTTGGATTTGAATAGTTCTGATGTTTTCCCAAAGATGTATTGTCATGGAATATCCAGATCTTTATCTGTTAATTCGTAGACTAACAGAGGTAATTGTGTGTGGGCGGTTACTATCAATTTTATTAATCGAACTTCAATTCGATTCTTGAATTTAATTATTTTTGCCTTTATTAGTATTTATTTCCGAAAACTCCAAGATTCGACTTATTTACTTTTAAACATTTGTGGTCACTTTTTTACTTATTCATGAATAAGTTTTGAATAGTACATTTCAAGAATTGGACTTGAATTCATTGGAAATAATTATACAAATTTACTTTTAAACGTATTGTGGTCAAATTTACGTGAATAAGTGCATTTGTGAATAGGTGAACATAATTCAATGTTTGTTTGCGTCATTTCATTTCCCAAAGCATTCATACTAAAGGTGGGTTTTCGTTAGTGCGACCGAGTGCCGCAGCGGAGCCCGACCCAGCGTTGCCAGATGCAATTGATGAAAAATCCCAACTATTTATAGTACTATATAGTTAAAAGTTAGAAAATATATTTCGCAGTATATAGTAACGAAAACCCACCTTTAGTGCACGAAACACCCAACATTCATATCGAACATCGTAATCGACGTCTACTGTGAATATCGAAGTTGAAGTTTGCTGAAATCTAACCCCGAACACGTTGTACGGTTTCGTTGATTTTGTAACTTAACCGTCTGCCAACAACCCACCATCATCTAGTTGGATTATGATTGTTTCGCAAGGCACGAGCGAAGCCTACATGCAATTAGAACTAATTAATTAAATTACAACACAACGTTGAAGTTGAGTAGAGGTATCGCACTAACTTTTATTGTGAACGAAACTGGCCTCAAGTTGCAACTTGCCTTTGAGCCTGTCTCACTGTTCTGGCTTCGCGGCGTGTAATCTACACGCTATTATTCGCAAAGTTATCGCATAAAGTCGCCCCTTTCACACTCTCTCCCTCGCCATCGCTCTCTTACTCTCACTCTCTCTTTCGCTTCAAACAACGTCCGGCAAATTTGATTTGCGGTTGGCATCCCTCTTCCATTAATTAGCTCCATTTAGCTTAGCTTAGAAGGCTGGGCAGATATTGGTTCTGGCTGCTACTGTGTCTGATCCAAAGTCTCTGTTCAATTTCAACGGAAACCTTTTGTAGACTAATAGCTGTTGGATATTATAACTACAATGGGTTTGAAGTCCGAGTTGATATTCATTGATTATTGAGATTGGTTCACAACTATCAATAATTGATGTATTGATTATCATCATCATGTTTTGATGACAAGGTCATTATACTAACAAAAATTTTTATAATATTATTGGATTAATAATAGGATTTCCTGTAGTTTCCTCTGTCATAAATAAAACAGTACCTATTTAGTCATCTCTTCAAAAATGTAAGAAAATTATATTCCAATTGAAGTCACAATCTCAAAAATTTCTACAATTTTTCAATCTGTGCCAACTGCTCAATAACTGTCGAATACTTCATTCTGGATTCTCATTCCAAATTTCAAGTGTCAATAATGGTATAATGGTTAACTGTTGTAGATGTTATTCCTATTAGTTGTTTATTCCATTTTAATTTACTTTACTTTGTCGTCTTTTTTACTTTTCTCTTTTTCATCAAAAATTGTTTTATATCAATCCACTCAATGATTTCTAACGTATTATCTCCTTTAACAACTTTTTCCCAATGCAATATCATCCACCTAATTCTCCTTTCGTCTTGTCCACTTCCTGATGAATGTTAACTGCAACTCTACACTCTTTCTCCAACAATTCCAATTCAAATTTCCTCTTCCTCCTGAACTTTCTCTGCTGGTTTTTCGGCTTCTACATGACGTGCCATTAGTAACGAAATTGGAAACTTTTGGCGGCTGAAATAGGTGAAACGAGAATGAATAATGTAGGAGGTAGGCAGGAAAAGCAGTCAGAAGGGATAATGATGACAGCTAGCCTACTACTGTAAAAGATTTGTGGATGCGGTTCTCTTTAATGCAGTGTTATACATCTCACGACTATAGATTATAACGAATTTATTACAGGTGTTGTTCAATGTATTGTCTGAATAAAGAGATTTTGTATGTGAAAATTAGAAGTTTTGTAATACTGGAAAAAGACTTACATACACTAAACAAGAATGGCACAGCTTATCATGTAATGTAATAAATCCATTCGTACAGTGTGTGTCCGTCTCTTTCCGGTATTATTGTACTGAATCTTTTATGAAATAGGTTTGTACTCACTATTGATTAACATCATCATCATCATCATCACAACATAACATAACGCGAAAAGAAATATTTGAAGTATTTTTTTAAAGTAGCAACTCATTCTTCTAGGTCACTTCCTCTTTTAAAACCTACAAAGTAGATTGAAAGCTCTCAAAATGATTGCCATGTTCCTCATTATAAAACGTAATCAGATGGTTAACAAATAATTCGTGTTAATCACTCCTCAAATTCTGTTGTGCACATGTGAGCAGTTTCAAAGAAAAGGAACCCCTGTGTTCGAGGAGATTCTCCTGAATCTTGTGATTCATTTACTTTGTCAATATACAAGTTCTAGTAATTTGTATCTCAATCTAAATCAGCTTCCTCCCCCTACTTCAGCTACTGCTTCTTTCTTCTTTTTCCCCTCCTTCTTCTCTTACTTTTATGCTTTGCATTTCTTCCTTCTATCTTCCGCTTGTATTTCCCTGAGTTGTAAGCCAGTTTTAGTACTGCACATTGCAGCCTAGAAGCCTACTAGCAGCCCTTCCTTCTAAGCAACTAACGTCCTCCACAACAGCTGAGCTAGGCACTAATCCCTCCCTCTATATCCCTACCTCCCTCCTTCCCTTTTACTACTAGAATAGCGTCAAAGGGTCAAAGTCCTTGAACGATTGCGTGCCAGAGCCAATGTTGCCAATCCACGTGCTCACGCACTTTTACTCGCTCTCTCTTACTCTCGTTTATCTTCGTACTTCTTTCTCTCTCTCTCCCACTCTGCGGCACCACTTTTCACCCCTTCTTGGTTAACCCTTCATTGGCAGCGGCTCTCTGTACACAAGCTCATGTTCGTCGTTACTTTCACTATTTTAATCCACATCCTGTTCGATCTACTCTCTCATTAATTATGTTGAGTTTTTCCACTATAATGTTCTTACCTTTCGTCTTTTTCTCTCGTTCTGTTATATTTTCTCATGCATACTTTTCCACTTCATCTATTCATTACCTCCCCAATTCCTATCTTCGTCCAGCTCCCTAGCTTTCTCGGTTTCTCACTCCCACTACCATCAACTTTCAATTATCACTCTCTTTCTTTCCTCTTTCCCTCCTATAATTTTCTTTTATTTCCTATCACTTCTCTTTTGCATCCTTGCTTAACACTTTTCTCATTCAATCTTTTTTCCTCCTCCCCTTTGTTGGGGCTCTCTCATTCACTTCTCCTTTAATGATCTTTCCTCTTCTCTTTCTTCTTCAAATTCTTCCATCTTTTCCTTATCATAATAATTCATTATTTTCATATTCATCAATTTTTCCCTCACTTTTCCTGTTCCTCCGTTATTCCCTTTCTCATTTTGTATGTTATTCCCCATTCCTTTCGTTTATTCATAATTTTTTATCTAGTTTTTCCCCAACCTCATCTCATCTTTCTTTTTGTGTCTCTTCTCTTATTCTTTTTCATCCCCTTTTTCCCTCGTTTCTCCTACCCCCATATGTATTGTCCAATTATTTTTTGCTAATGAAATTTTAACATTCCAATTATTGGAATGTTTTCTTCTCATGTTTTCCTCGTACTCTAATCATTTTAACGGCTCATCCCCATTCTTCCTTCTTTTTTCTCTATTTCCTCTACAGCTGGCTTCTACTTTCTACTCTCTTTTTTTTCCACTTCCTCTACCTTAAACCTTCACCTCTCAATTTCCCATGTAATATCAGTCACTCCCCTATGACCATACAATACATAGTTTCATAAGTTTTTACATCTATCTCCATTACTCTGCATCATCGTGCCCTCCTTTCTTCCCTTCTCTCTCTATCACTCCTCTCTTTCCTCATCTACCTCTCTACACTACTACTTCTCTTTGTCTTTTCCTTCATTCTGACTCCCCTCACTCCAATCTTCCATTGTGCGCGCGCACACACACACAAAAATAATTGCGTCTAGCACGAAATCTGAATAACAAACACCCCCAATGAAGTTGAAGTTCACTGCAGAGAGCCTCCTCTAACGATTACCTCTAACGCCAACATAATACTCGCCATTCTCCACTTGCCAGTTCATTAACTTACAGCTATGCATACATTGGACCCTCTACTCCACCTGCTTCTCTTTATTTCACGTTTTTTATAGGTTTTCCTAATTTTCGTATATCGTCACCCTTCTTGTTTTTGACCGCAGCGTGGTGCTTATTTAGATGCTTGAAGGCATTGTTTTTTCAGTTCTATTGTTATTTTGTCTTATTTCATAGCTTGTATATATTTCCAATACATTTGGGCTGATCTAGCTTGAAATTATTTTGAAGGATGCGTTAATAATAGTCATTATCACTTCAGTCTGAATCTCTTTGACAAAGTCTGATTTTACCGGTGCGAGAGAAAAGAGAGGTCAAAAATAAGCTCTTGGAGTCTAGTCCAATGAACATGAAATTGATGAGAAATTATACAGAAATATTCGAAATATATTCTTGTAGTGCGTTCATATTGATACACTTCGATATTCCATGAAAATTGTGAAAATTGATATTCAAATTTCAAAGAACATGAAATCTGATGAGAAACTACCTTTTCAACTTCCTCCATTGGGAGCCTGGCTAATATTTGAAAAAATATTTTGTAGTGCTATTAAATTTGATCCCAGAACATCAGTTCATATTGATACTTTTCGATAGCTTCATTGAGATGTCAATAGTGAACCACACGTTACATCTTTCAAATTCAAGAACTGATCCAGTCAAGTGGATGTGAAACTGGCAGCCAGCTGGTAGGCCTAAGCCCACATAGGTCTGTTGAGCCATTGACAAACAAACAAACACCTTTTCAACTCTTGACCGTCGCCGCACTGCACCAGCATTAGTTAGTTGGTCGATGGCAGATTCTTGACACGGTTTATCAAGAAGGCCGTGATAATTTTCTACGTGTTCTATTGTGGATGTTTCATGAGCTATAGATAAACCATCTACCATCCAGGTAACAACCCAGCAGTTCGCCCTCAGCTCAAGATATTAAAGACGAAATTGAATACAGTCGTTTATAAAATTTCCGTCACATTTTTACTTTTCTTACTTGTGAGATTATAATGGCTGATCGATGTTTCTGAAAACATTGCTAAGCCACTAGAAAGTACAAGTATATAAAATACTTTGAGACCTGAAAATCTGTATTCTCACAAAAAACAGAGCGATCTCTGAGTGGATGAAGTGTTGAAAACAAATTGCAGTTAATCTTCCGACAAACATGAGCGGATGGGTTTTCGCTTATGATGGGTGTTTTGTTGCCAGGTGGGAGGTGTTGGGGGGTTGAGGTATGGGGGTTCGAGGCTCGCGAACAATCACCGTTCACTGCAGGGGGGACCCCAGGAACCCTTTAACTGCCCCCCCCTCAAGCAAAATTCACTCGCAGATGAACGAAGGAACGAGCATTCGCGGCGCGCACAAATAATAACAATAAATCATCGCCTGTCTCTGTGCCTTCTCATCCCCACTCCATAGGCCGTACCTTTTTTGTGCCAAGATTTACTCTTGAACATACAAACCTTTCTCCCCCACTCTACCACCCCTCACCAATCACATAAAGCAGCAACAACATTGTTCGGTTAACGAGAATACATTTCCAAATAGACCTCTCTACTGCTTGAAATATATTTTCTGACTACTTCCTTTTGTTCATTCTTTTTTCTTCTCTTACTTTTCTTTTTCTTCTTTTTATTTTTTTTCTTCTTCTCCTGTTTCTTCTTCATCTTTTTTGCATCTTCTTTCTCTTCTCCTTTTTCTCCTGCTTTTCATTCTGTTTCTGCTACTCCATTTTTGTACTCTTGAGCTCTTTTACCTTTCTACAAAGCCTATACATTTCCATTGTCTCACAGTGTTGTTGATTTACATCCATTTTAGTATTGCTACAACCCTTTCCACCTGATTTTACTTTGGTACGGTATCCTTTATTGCTTTTTATCTCTCTCCTCAGTTGAAGTTAACAGCTTATTTGTCTCTGCCAATTAGTCTTTATAGTAAGTCATTCTTATGTTGAAAATATCGATCAATCTGAGAACTTCCACAACTTATCATTTATTTGGATAATTTTCCATAATTGTGTTGTTGGAATTCACTTGGTTTCACAGTGTTGGAGTGAAAACGATTCCCTTTATTCAATGAAAATACTATATCGTGATTTGCATGGGACATTTTTAATCAGATCATACTCTGTCACGTCATAAATTTTATAACTATCCACGTAAAGGGAGGATGCATAAAAGCGTCTAAATCACGGCAAGAAGAAAACCAAGCGATGAAATGGAAGAGTGCATACCATCGTTGAAATTATTGCGAAAAGTATTATTATTACCATGGGAAGGTATGGAAGGGTGCACACTGACACCAAATTAACTATGATAAGAATACCATGAGAAGTGATGGGAGGGTGCACACTGGCGTTAAAATCACCGTGAGAAGAATAGCATGGGAAATGACAGGAGAGTGCACATAGTGATGATAAAGGCGGAAGGAAGTATTCAGGAAAGCAGATCGGCTGGAAATGGTGTCTCAATGGATGGAAAGTGTGTTAAATGTCCTTTGAGGCAAGTTATCTCGTTCTATTCAATAACGAAACTAGCGACAACATTATCATCATCGTCATCTTCTCCATCATCATCACACCTTAGCAGCAACACCAACGTCACAATCATCTTCTTCTTTTCTTCCTTGTTCTTCAAACTGTTCCAGATGTTCTCCGATTTCAATCCTATTCTGTCACATTTTCCTCAATTCTTAAAATTCCTCCTCTTGAAATTTCATCATTATTCCTCATAATAGTTATAATATTATTATTTACGTAAATAGTTATTTACGTCATTAGTTTCGTTGTACCCTAAACCTTGAAACGCGAAAATTGGATTTTCACTTAGAAAAGAAAGAATACAAAGAAAAAGATAGTGACAGAAAAGAAAGGAGATTTTTTCCTTTTTCTTATTTTTATGCCTTTTAATCTTCCTACACTATTCGTTTATTAATGGTTCCTTCACCTTTCTCGTTCCTATCCTCCTCTACTTCATCTTCCATTCTCTTCTTCTTTCTCGCTCTTCTTCTCTCTATATCTTGCTCTATTTCGCCCTAATCGTAATCTACTTCTTTTCCTGTTTCATTTTTCAATTTTTATTTTTCTTACCTTACCCTTTTTCTGTCGACTCTCGTTTCTCTACTCTTCTCTACTTCCCCGTCATCATACATCTCCCGGTTATTAGTGCTTTTGCACACTTTGCCAAGCCAAAGGCCTAATTTTCACGCACGCTACTCTCTGCGTGATTAGCGTGGTTGGAGAAGGTAAGAGTGGAGGGGGTGGGGGTTTTGTGATCGAAATTTACGAACACAAGTCACGAATTCAATTTATCTCAGCTTGAAAAACATAAATCTGCAACACATCACAACACTCGCCATTTAAATATTGTTCCAGTACGTAGATTAGATTTGCAGTGTCATTTTGTGGTAATTTATGGGCGTACTGTTGCGATTTATCAACCATGTGTTATGTTGGTTATGAATTGAAGTTTTACAGAGCAAATGAGATAGTATTACAGTTGGACAATCCCAGCTTTAAAATGTATAAATTATTTGAGTATATCTTTATTTATTCCTATGTAAATTTCAGGTTCCATTCTAAACAAGAGGGTTTCGCCTGAAATTTTTCATGTTGAAAACTGTACGTTAAGCCCCTGCGCCCACTTCGCAACTGCTATCTGATTTCAGTCAGCAACCCAATGTTGCCAGATGACATTTGGCTGTTTTTCGGGTAATCGGGTAATCTAACCTATCAGCCAAAGTCATCTGGCAACGCTGGGTTGCTGACTGAAATCAGATAGCAGTTGCTTAGTGGGCGCAGGGGCTTAGTCTGTAATAGTGATTCTGAGAAGTCCTCAATATAAAAAATCTCAGCGAAGTAACTTTAATGTTCCTATTCTTGTAGCTATTCTATTACCCTAGATTTGTCCAGAATACAGATGGTTTAGCTGTCCCATTAAGTATTTCAATCACAACACCTTTTCCCAAGGTGCATGATGAATGAGAGATGTCTTTTAACAACCTATATCTATACTTTAAACAACGTTTATTATAATATCCGATAAAAAGTGATACAATGGAGAAGTTATCTGTTGATAGAATCGTATCTGTTTTCAGTCATAGGGGTGTGGCTACTTCCACTTCCGCAGTCCGGGACCCCCTCTCGCCTTTTGGTGTGGAGAGGGGGGTTGTAGGCCTCAGAAGGGGGATGACGTTGTGAGGGGGCAGAAGGTTTAGTTCTTGCAAAATGTACCCGGGTGCCCGGCCGAAAGTCGGTTAACGAGCCAACTTTCGTTTGCGCCAAATCAAACATTTCCAGACGACGTGAACAGGATTTTGTCATTAGCAGCTCGTGGCAGCGACTAAGTTGGCATTATGGTTATACAGGGCGTCCCTTGATATAAAAACCTGATATTTAGGTACAAAAGGAGTTTTTTCCATTATTTTGTTGAGTGCAACTCCATTTAGGCCCGTAGTACACTACCAAAGATTTGATAAAGAGATATTTCATAAAAACCGTTACAGTGTAATACGGTGTGTAATCTCTTCAAACTTGATCTCAAATTCAGTACCCTGACTTTTATAGAAATTAATTTAATGCCGACCTTTTGAATTTGATTGGAAAATAATAATATTATGAAGTTTTGCCTATTTCACTATCAAAGATGTCTGTCAAAGAATTTTTATAAAATATATTTCATTAAACTTTTCACAGTTCAGTAAGGTACTGTAATGTCTTTCATATATCTTTTTGCACGGTTGCACAAAAATTTATTGAAGTTATCTTCGATTACTCATGAGAGTAAACATTGAAAATAGGAGATAAGGCAGACATTTGTGCAAATTGTACATACCGTGAGTGTTGTGGGACTCGATAGTTATTATTGATATCTCAATATTACAATGTTTCATGCAATTGGACATTGAAAGTTATCAACACCTTATGATAACCGTACAAAATTGATAAATTCGTAGTTTACTGTTGACTACTTGATTTTTTATTTTATTATTAACACTTCAAGCTTTAATTATTGTAATTTTGTTGCAGGTAAGCTTTGAATCGAGTTACAGTTATGATCAGCGTTCAAAAATTAGGCCACTGTGAGTATTACTTAAAAGTATTTGTAGTATAGTTTGATAATCTTGATTATAGATATTTTATCTTGCTGTGGGTTATGCCCACATAACCTCAAGGTTTAGGTGGGTTAAGGATGTGAAGCTCTTGAATGATTAGATTACACTGATTTTGAAAAAATTATTGTAAAAATACAAATGATGTGAAAACTACGAAAAATGAAGTGAAAAATAACGATTAATGTGAAAACATCTCTTGAAAGATAGCCTAGCTCTGGCCTCCAGCCCTCACCCGTAATAAAACGTAGGCAAAAAATGTGTAAAATAGTAGGTGACAGTGCGATCGCGATCACAACCGCTTCCCATATAATTCTAATGTACTTCGCGCTGTTACACGGAAGTCTCATTGCTCATGAAAAATAAAATTGCTTATTGGGGATACCTCTGTGCAACTGAAACTACATGTTATTGTAGGCCTACCAATTATGTAATTCAAACTTTTTAAACTGATACCCACTGAATCAATTCACATTAATAATAAATATTGATCAAATATGTATTCTAATTTAGTCCAACCATCTTATTCTTTATTAACTTTATCTTTACTGCTTATACAACTCATCTATCATGAATCTATTTATCTTTCAAGTAAGAACTAGATTTATATTCAATCTAATTTTTATAATTTTTCTGTGTTATGTGTTTTTCTGTGTAATTGGGTCTCTCTGGTGCCCTTTCTTACTGCATCTTTTCAATAAATAAATAAATTCATTGCATATTTTTTGCTTCTATAAACCTTTCCATCCTAAATTTTGGTTATAAAAGTGGTAAAATTCAGAACTGAAGAATTTTGTTGCGGAAACCTCATTGTGGTATAATTTCGCATGCAATATCTATTTCAAATTTTATCATTGTCTCCAGTTGCTATTTTCCCCACTAGTCCATCATCGGCTGTAGGGAATTAGGATGTTAGCTATCGGAACATTCGTCCGGGAAATTTCGGAAAAGCGTGAAAACCATTGGAGAAAATTCAGCGGCCATTTCGTTCACGATCACGAACTAACCAACTGCGATAATGTTGGGGTTTCCGAGATAGCCGGGCCGCTGTATTACAGCCTGTACTGGTGCCGTCACGCACTCAATAAAAACATCAGAACTGGTGATAAAATACAGCCAGACATGAGAGCTGCTAGCTGCAGTAGTTATTATTAAAAGCTGGCTGTAATCATCAACGTCGTGACCGTCATTATTATCATAATTCTCTCCTACTCTCTTCTCTTTCCTTTCTTCCTCTCTTTTAATCCATCATCATCTTCCTTTTTCATCTTCTTCCACTTCACTTCCTTCTTGTCCATTCTTCTCCAATTTGGTATATCATGTGTGAGTTTTTTGCGATAAGCGTTAATCACCAAATCAACATCAAAAATGAAAAAAATTTCCAATCTACTTTATTTGTCTTCCTTTCTCTTTTTTTGTCCATCTCTCTATTTGTCCTGTCTTCTTTCTTGTTCTTCCATTTCCTTATTTTTCTATTCGTCCTACTCCTCTTTCTTCAATTCTTGCCTCCCCCCTTCCTTTTTCATTCTTTATCTTCAAAATAACTTATTCGTCATGTTCACTTTGTAAATTTTTTAGTAAAAATCAATTTGACATATCATGTAGGTTGTGATAATTTTGCTCAAGCGACCAACACCAAATCAAAAAGAAAAGAAAATCCTTTCCATTCTACTCTTGTTATCTTATTATATACCTTTTCTTCTTTCTTTTTCTTTGCTTCTCTTCCTTTTTCCTCCGTCACTTTACCCTCTTTCATTATTCTCAATCCCCTTTATCTCTCTTGCTCAGTCAGTTTCCTCATCCTTCTTACTTTTTTCTCTCTGTTTAGTTGTCTGTACAGTTCATTCATTTCAATTGTCATTATCATCATAATTATCCCAATCAATAGCATATTATTATCACTATCAACTAAGTCATTTCTAAAATCACATAATCATCACCACCAACAAAATAATATATATATATATATATATATATATATATATATATATATTAAAAAAATTATTATTATTATAATCATTATCATCATCATCATTATAATTATTATAATCATCATCAATTTCTTCTAAATCTACATCAGCACCATAATATACAAATTTGTTCCCTAGATTTGGCTGGTGCGATAAATGATTTTGGTTGCACCGTTTGGGTGGCTTAGGTACCGTTGGGGAGTTTTTTTTTTTGGTGGATGGAAGTGCGTGAGGGGGTAAATTGAGAGTGAATGAACATGTTTACACGCACGCACGCACAACCCTGTGCACTAGCCAGATCCGGCTGACCGGCTGTAGTGTATTATGAAGAAACACGAGACCTTTCGTGCTTGTGTGTGTGTCGATATCTAGGGCATGCAATAGTCGAGTATGCGCATTGCGTCATCCCCAAGTTGTGTTTTAGAGGGGGTGGGGGGGAAGTGACCCACCCCAAACAGCCCCGAAAACATGCCCAGGTCCCGTAAACAAACCCCTACCACTTACACCTTTACATTCCTTTGCTTCTACACTACTCTGTATATAGTGTTGTGGAGTGAATACTGTCTGTCTTGTATGTACTTCGTATGTATTTTCTGTCTGTGTTGTTACCCACATAGTAGATGGTTACGAATGGGGCATTTCTAGACGTTGCGACCGCAATGAATGAATGGCAGTAGATATTTACATGTCTACTGCACACGAAGTTTATAAGATGCACTTGAGAATCCTCAAATATCTTAGGAAGATAATTTATTATTTCGAGGGCTTTAAAGCAGCGTCCAAACGCTGCGATAAATTGTATGAACGTATCGCAGACTAGCCATTCATTGAAACCGTTTTTGTCAGAAAGCGACCGATCATCCGAAATGCTAACATTGAATCAAATGCCAGCTGTTCGAACATTGGACGCTTTCTGACAAAAACGGTTCAAATGGATGGAATAAGTCTGCGATAAGTTGATACGCAGTGTTGATAAGTTGTTTATCGCAGTGTTTGGACGTTGCTTTAATAATACTGAAACCAAAAATCTTTTCAAATCGTGGACGAACTATGTCTTAATGTATCTGGTTTCAACAATTCTTTCCTGGTACTGTATAATTTATTTAAATTATTATTCATCAAATGTTTCATGAAATCCGTTCCATGTTTATCGAATCTTGATAACTTATCGAAATTTGATCTTAATGGATAAAATGCTTGAAGAATAATTTGATATCATTTCAATGTTTTTTTTTTAAATAGCGTTTCTTAAAATTGTTGTAATAAAGTTCATTTCCACCCCTCTTCGCCTTTGCAACTAAATCTGATTTTTGGTCAGATGGTCCAATTGTACATGGAAGGCAATGGTGAACAAATTGAATCATCTAATTGATGAATTAGCTACTATCCTGTAGCTTCGGATTTTAGGGGCCGTTCTTTATCAGTGCCTTAATAAACCTTATAAAAACCGACAAACCTCCATAATCTACTGTATATGAATAAGGCTAGGCGTACACACCGATTAGTCATTGCATCGGTGTGTGCTGCTTCATAAGAAACTATGTGAATTACTGTGACTAAACGTGACTAATCTCGTCTTGTCTTGTATTGAGTAACCGGTGTACGCCTAGCCTAACTGTGGTCTACGGACTGTTGCCATATCATCACATCCCAAGGTTACTAGAATCATATTCCTCAAAATGTTTCTAAAAATCTTGATCACATCCCACACTGTGTTGGACAGACAAAATATTTTTGACGGAGATTAACACATGTGTGATACAGTAACGGATTATAGCCTGGGCCAATCACAACTCACTCGATGATAATAACTACTAACTTGAATGGTGTGTTATGTATGTGTTATAGTGTGTCGTAATAAGGTCACGTTGTCCCGATAAACATGGCCGACCTCACCACTAAATCCTTCCCCCGCTATTGAATTTATCTTTCCCATGATAATGGCAATAATGCGCCAAACCATTCCTGGATTCCCCCGCTAATGTGTGTATCATTGCACTGTTAGTGGTGTAGTTTAGTACTGGCTGGGGATGCTCATACACGACAATTTAACGCGACAATTCAAAATGCCGTGAATTTCTGCATGGAACGTGATCTCTTTCTCATCCTCTATGTAGGTTTCTTTGTCCCTCTTCCACACACAAGCTCACTTTCTCTTTGTTCTGTTTTTCTATGGTCATTCATTATTTTTCGTGGATTTTCTGGCAGTAGCCATGGTTAGGGGGTGAAGGGAGGGAACAATGCATTGTTTGCGACAAGATTAATGTCAAGTCTTGATATTCAATTTTGAAATGTCAACCCCTGTAGCTTGGGCCAGCTGATGACATCGGGGTTTTCATCTTTTCTGGTGGAAAAACAAACTACGTATATCTCTATATTGTATAGCGAGCTAAAACTATGATTAAAAATCTATTTTTTGCGATCCCTATATTTTTCCAATCCAGTTTTTGTTGAGCTTTCTAGTAGTGCTGTTCAATGCCGCAAAAAAGCCTCTATGTTCAACTTTCAGGTGAACTTTTTCTCAACTCATTCTTTATCTGGATAAGGTTCTTTATGATAATCCTAATTATCCCTAGAATAAATTGAAGGAAACCACCAAAAACCTTAAAATAAGCAAAAAATCGTGTCTTCTCCCAAAAAATATTGTACAGGAATAATTGTGTTTCAAGGTTGAGTTATGGAGGAAGTTGAATTAACAGATATTTTAAGCTCATTCAAAAATGGATTATGATGAAATGACAGAAATTCCATGTGATGGAAAATATGGCTGTGAGAGGGTCTACAAAATGACCTGTTTTTTGTTAAACCCCAAAAAACTTGAATTTTTGGTTTTTATATCACAATAGGGCCACGAGAACGCATTATATATTTGAAGAATATTCAATGAATCATGATACATTATGTCCCTTATATTACCTTATTACCTTTCTTATCTTAGTGGGTCAATTTTCCCTGTTTCATATCTTGAATCCCATAAAAAATTGGATTTTTGTGAAAATATTAATGGGATGATACATCAAAAGTATCTGAGTTGATTGATCCTCAAAAACATTTTCATAATATGATCTTCCACATCCAAAAGAACTTGAATGAAAAATATTCTATTTTCCAGGAGAATTTAGATTGAGAATTCTTATGCTAAAATCTTAAGATGAACAAATCAAATGGGACTACGTTACCAACAGAAATTGGATACCGATCTCATTTTCGATTCGCTCCGGTTTCACCACAGTTTTCTTAGCTCAGTAGGGTGGTTGCAAGCCCTTTCTAATCTTGCCACCCTAAGATTATATCGAACTCCTTCCTCCAGCACGTGTCCCCCCCCCACTCCTACAGAGCTGTGGTTTCCTATCTGGAACCGCAGATCGATTTGGGGGTTATAATGGTTTTGCCAGGTGGGGAGATAACGTTTTGGAAGGGACTGTATCCACCTGAGATGAATTCGTATAAAAACATATATTCACTTTTCGTTTACTATGTATCCTGCGGCATACCATACTCAATAGTATAGAATAGAATAGAGAATAGATATTGAATAGTAAATAGAATAGAACAAAAATGAATAGAATGATAGTGTTGTCTTAACATTGAATACAATAGGTTTTCAATACAATTTATATATGTTGTGGTTTCTTCAGAAGTACCGTGTCCACAACCATCAAATGTAGTTTCTAGTTTTGGTTTCCAAATTATTTATCATCTTCAATAATATTATTATCATGCAGTGGCTGTTCTCATCCTTTTTTTATAGTATTTTATAGAATATCTTCACGGTACTCTAAATACAGTAATCTCATATTAAGCTAGTATATTCACTGACAATTTTCCAATTAATTTAGATATTGAGTAGGCAGCTCCTTTTTCTTTTTTAAAGTTTTTGGAGTGTGACGTTTTCAAGGAAGCTGCCAAGTTCCCTTTTCTTTATTGGAATTTGATTTTCTCTCTGGAAGTAAACTTACTGAACAAAATCAATAATCCAATTAGGCGTTTCCCGAGCCATCGAGCCTTGGCAAGCTTCCTTCCTTTCATTTTATCGCGTTGAAAGCTTGTTTGCCAAGTTGGATTAAAAAGCGAAATAAGCTCATTCCAGAAGTTTCAAACACGTTTCAAGTGAGACCGTTGAATCTTCAATCACTTTATTTTCTTCTGGAAAACGTTGAATTGTTTTATAAGCGTATTGTCGAGAAATATTCTTGGGATATTTTAAGACAAAATTCATTTTTATGCCTTCTCTGTTTATGTTTTATCATTATAAAAAAAGCTGAAAAAAACTGTTGAATGGAATTTCTAAAATGCGTTTCAGTAATACTTCTTAAAACAAAAACGATCTTTATGAAAAGTACCAGTGTCGATTTCAAATGTAACCGCCGAAAAACGACGAAGCTCAATAGGGATTCCCATCATGAAGTCATCCATCTAATTTAATGAACGATTCAATCTTATTAACTTCAATAGACCGCCAATGTTTCAAAAAAATAAAATTGGAATTGGATACTTATTGGAAAGTTCAGGAACATTGGAGTTTAATTTTATCATTATTCCAATAGTAATATTTCTAGCATTATTCATGGAGTGATGTACGGCCTATGGCATGTATGAATGAATTGAATTGAAGTATAGGAATGTTCTAATCATAGATAGTAGTAGTAGTTGTTCTAATTATTGGTAGTACATGTAGTTGAAAATATCTAGGATCCTTTTTGTTAGGCCTCTGTACAAAATAATGAGGTATATGTATATCATGAAAATTAAAGGTTGTCTAGGATAGTAAAGCGGCTCATAGACGGGGAAAGTAGAGACGGAAAGTTACTGGCTGCCAGTACTGGTGACCTGCTACTTTCCGTGGAGTGGCAAGTAAAACCAAACAGGTTTGTTTTTACTGGCCGCCAGTGATTACTTTCCGCTGGAGTGGAAAGTACCCCAGTAGACAGGGAAAGTAAGCGGCAAGTTGAAGAGGTAAGTACTGGCCGCCAGTAACTTTCCGTCTCTACTTTCCCCGTTTATAAGCCGCTTTAAAATTTAAATGTTAGAATTGGATAGGACAAAAAACCCCTAAGTTTTTGTTGATCCATTTTTCAATCGTGCATGGTAAGTTACACGGAAAATAACTAACCCGCAGTGAAACTCGACTGTTTTCCTCGTGCAGTGTCAGTGCAAGCTGGTGTTTGCTTTTTTATTATTTTTTGCAAGGGTGTCAGTTTTCCAAGTTGGTGCAATTTGATATAGCAGGTAGCTCCTCCGTCGGTGTCAGGCCTGAGACACCTGCTGAGATTTAATGCAACTTACTTCATGAAAATGTTTTGTTCAGGGTTTTCCGTATTTTGTTAGGAAAATATGTGTTATGGAAAGTTGAATATAAATTCTAGTGTGCCATTGGCATTGTTTTTTCAAAATTATCTGTGATTATTTGTGAATCTATAGCTTTCATTAGATTTTAGAAACAGGAAAAATATGTTTTTTCTTTTTTCTCTAACTCCAATCCATTATTGGTTGTATATGATAACTTTTGTCTGATTTATTATTTGTATAAATTTATTGTTTGATTTTACCCATTGTTATTGGCTGATTTCACCTATTCATTACATTGAAAATTCAACCATTATTGTTTTATTATTATGTTATTGATTGCACCCTTTCTTGGCAAATTTATCCATTATTGTCTGGTTTCACTTGTTATTGGCTGATTTTAACCGTTATTAACTAACATCGATCATTATCTGCTGATTTCAACCATTATTAGCGATTTTACCGGTTTTTGGCTGATTTTATCACTTTTCAGCTGATTTTGATCATTATGGACTAATTCCAACTTTCATTCGCTGATTTATTCCGTTATTGACGTGTTTATGGATTCGTATCAGCTATTGGCTGATTTTATTTTTACTGATTGATTTCAACTGTTTACGGTTTCACAGCTATTGGAATCACTGAAGTAGTTTTATTTGAAGGACCATGCATTTCTGTTGTTCAGCGGTGAATGAAATTGAGTAGAGCCCATCTCCAACACCCTGGATCTATTTTTGGGTTAAGAAGTAGCCCCATTGACAGGATAAAGAATAAAATTGAAAAACAATAGCCTGTTGTGGTTGAAGAGGAGTGAGTGAGAGAGATAAAGAATTGAAGAGAGAGAGTGAGCCAGTTGAGAAGGAAACCACAAGAGGCCGGTGAAACTGAAGTGAGCAAGGACAGCTCAAGTGCTCGACAGGAAGGCTATTGAGAAATTTGGTGGAGAGGCTGTCCCTCTCATATTGGCAGGGGGGGAATATCTTCAAAAGTAGCACACAGGTGAGAGGGTTGGAGTGGCTGGACGGGGGAAGGGATGAAAATGAAGGGTTTATGGAGAATAATATGATGAGGCTCGGAGAGGGGAGAGTGAAGTGAGTTTCCATCGCCACTCGAATTTTGCTCAACCGAAAAAGAGGTGCCTGAGAAAATTGGAAGGGAAAGAAGTGAACGGGTAAGATATGATGAAGACAGAGATGGAGATGATGAGAATGAAGTTAGGTTGAGAGGTCTGGAAGAGGAGGAGGAGGAGCAGGAGGAGAAGAAGGCGAAGAAGAAGAAGAAGAAGAAGAAGAAGAAGAAGAAGAAGAAGAAGAAGAAGAAGAAGAAGAAGAAGAAGAAGATGATGATGAAGAAGACGGAGAAAAAACAAGGAAAAGAAGAAGAAGAAGGGAAGAAACAAGAAGAAGAAGAGAGGGAAAGACGAAAAAAAATAAGACTGAAATGAATTCTATAAACAGTTGAAGAGAGAAAAGAGAGGTCATGAAAATTGTGAACAAGAAAGAGCTCAAATTATGAGCATTGGAATAAGGAATTAGTAAAAAAGTGTTGAATGATAAAAATTAATTGCATTGCAAGAAGTTATAATAGAGTTTTAGAAACAAGATGACATAATGGAGATTGGGTAGAAAAAGTTGAGAAGAGGGAGAAAAACTATTGAAAAATAGAAAAAGCAGAGAAGCAGGAGAAGAAGAAGAAGAAGAAGAAGAAGAAGGAGAAGAAGAAGAAGAAGAAGAAGGAGCAGAAGTAGAAAAAGTAGTAAATGATAAGAGAAGTGACGAGAGACAATCAGTTAATGAAGATCGAATAAGAACGAAGAAGAATAACTAAATGAGGAAATTTAGTCGAAGAGAAAACAATGATGCGAATACAAAGAAGAAAATTACTAAGGGAGAAGAAGGCGAGAAGGGAAAGAAGAGAGAAGAAGTGAAGGAGAAAGGGCTTGAAAAAAGTGACGAGAAAAAAGAGTAGAAGACGAGTGCAAAGACGATGCTTCTCTTCGCACACAAGAACACCAGCGCCATTGTTCTTGGCTTGGCCTTTGTAGTAGTTCTTGGAAGAAGGCTGGCAGCTCGCAGGCCTTGTTGTGCAGTGGGCCCTTAGGCCCTCTTCTCAGCTTGGCTAGACTCCTTTGCTGCTGCACTTATCCAGCTCTTCATCAGCAAAACTAGCGTTAACAATAGACGGCGGCGTCGCGGCGACGATGACGCTGGCTTATCCTTTTCTCTCTCTCTTTCTCTTGTATTTCTCCTTTTCTCTCTCTTGTCTTTCTCATTTTCTCTCTCATCACTTGAAGAGAAGAGGCAAGCCTCGCCCGTACTTGAAGGCTGGCCCTCTCCTACAGAGCAGGCCCTCTTTCTTCATTCACTCCAAATCCCTGCAAACTGGCCATAAACTTTCCAGTATGAAGCATAATTATTACCATTGAGTTCAAATTGCTCATAAAACTTCATCCAAGATCTCGATACTTTAATAAATTTGTGGTTATGACAACTTCGAGTCTTTTTATTCACTATACCATCACACACAGACCACAGGCTGTATTATAACAGCCTAGTTATAATGCACTGGCAAGGGCGTAGCTAGGATTTTATTTTGGGGGGTGCTGAAATAGGCAGGAAGGTTATAAGGATATAATAGTTTCATTAAAAAGTTACATAACATAGTATTGAGCAGCCAAAAAAAATGAGCAGCAGTTCTGGGAGGCTGCATGGTGCAAGGGTCACCTAGAAATGCACTGGTTTAATGCAGCAAACCCTTACACTTACATGCAGTAGTGTGTGGTTGCAGTAGCTCTTTAGTACAATGTTGCTTGATACAGATGGAAAAAAAGAGGGAAAAGAGAATAAGGAAGGACGTTTTTAATTGGTTGTAAGTTGACGGAAATTTCATTGTGTTCGAAGCTCCAACTAAACTGCATGACAGCGTTGTATTTCAGCAAAATCATGCTCTTCTAGTTTATAATTAACAATTATTGGCTTCGACGCTATTTTTATGCCAATCATCATGAAAGTTTTGAGGTGATATGGTTCCAATTAACATGATGAATTTTTGATGAATTATCTCTCTGTTTGTTACAGGTAAGCTATCAATATTCAAGTCATAACATTGTCATCAACAATGTTATCAGTAGTCAAGGCTATCGTGAGTATAACTTGAAATCATCAATCAACGAAGTATTTCTCATCTTTATACTAGCTTACAATTTGTTTGTAGTTGTTTCATAAATACTGTATTCATTCTTGTTGATTCTTCGATTTCCATTCAGCTTGTTTTTGTGATCCAAAAATCACTGCTTTCAAAATACCAATCACATGTCATTTCCATTGAAAACTTGATCGTTTGAAAGTTGAAAGAAATATATTTTCAAAATTCAAATTTATTTCCTTTTTTTGTCACAATACATTATAATCTAAATAAAATCTAATGTAATACAAAACATTATATTATTAAACATAATTATAAAAATACAGGAAAAAACCTGCAGAGGCATAAGCCTGAGCGCAGGAAAATACTTTAAAGTGAATAATAACTCTGCCTACTCTTGTATGTCAATGCAATTGAATTTTAACGGTGTTTTCGATGTGTTCAAACAGAGGAAAAATAATGGATAATGTAGGAGAGAGAGAAAGAGAAAGAGAAAAAAGTGAGTGTGAGAGGTTGGGGAGTTAGTTAGCGAGAGATACAGAGGAGCAATGGGAAGAGAACAACTTGAAAAGTTGAATTTTTCCGTGTTAGTTCTACTTATTCATCCATCTCATCTCTATCAATCACCTCTTTCTCACACATTCTTCTCTCTCACTCTATCTCGCTCTCTTCCTCTTCAACCACTTCACCCTTTCATTCCATTTGTTCAGCAGCAAAGCTGATTGGCCGATTGTTTTATTTTCTCTGTTTTTTTATCTCACTGACTGGTCCAATCAGCTCTTTCTAGGCCCAACTTCAGCATCAACGCTGTTTTATTGGTTTTCGACGGATAATCACCACCAAGCCGCTTATCAATTCTCTTTTCTCACTGTTCTTCTTTTATTTTTGCCTCACATTACTCTTCTTTTGTTGCATTTTCTCGCCACCTTCTGTTTTGTGTGAAAGCGATGGTGATTAATTTCGAATGAGCCATTATCCACATTGCTGAAAGCTTCAGTTTCATTCCCTGCTGCTTGAGATCTTTTCATTTGTGTATAGATCCCCTTCTAATTTATTCTGGGGATGCATGGCGTCGCTAGAAAAGGGTCAGGGCTTTAAATTATTTATCGCTTCTTTAATTGACTCCGGTTCCCTGTTAGCTGCTCCTAAAATTTTTTTGAGCGTATCGTGCTCGCAGTGACATTAGAAATTATAAAATTATTACTAGACAGAATAGGAAATAACCTCACGGCTGAATGAAATTGTAATCAACGAATTGTATCCGGAATATTCCTAATCGGTTCACTTTTAATAATGCTATGTTCATCTCTTCTGATTAAATTTATCTTCACCCTTATTACCTTACCCAAGTTACCGTATTCGCTGTGTGCACGTAGGTGGTGGAGATAATAAAATCGACCCCAGCGCTCACGCGGAATTTTTGTGAAAGAAAACGGTAAATTTAACATGAGAAAGGATAGGGAATAAGCATCTACAATGAAATTGTAGAAATTTCCAAACGTAAATTGATTCAACGAAGAAATCAGATCTCAGTTTTGAATTACCGTAATCGAATGAAAAATCCAGTTCAAAAGCATATGATTGATTTGAAGTTTAGCGCCCATGAGATAATAACCAATGGGAATGAACTCAGCTGTGACGTCTGCTCAGTCAGCTTGAAACATAACCTTCAAAGTTAACTTTAAAACTTGAATTGAAGATTATAATAATGTTTAAGAACATGCGATATGTTCATTTTATCTATCAGCTATCTTCTTCTATCAAACTTTACAGAGTTGTAGTGACTACTAAATTCACCTAGTGGTGAAACCAATCCCAAAGCAATTTTTTCTGCAACGTTATCCTTGCAACAAGAAAAAAATTGAAAAATGTAGTCTAGAATGTAATCCGGTAAATTTCACGCGTACTTTTTCAATCTCATTTATTAAACTAGTTTTTTAGCTGCATTACAACGAGGTTTTTAAACTCACAGCAATTTATCGTTGACAATTTTCGCTGTCATTTTCTCTCATTTCTCCCCAAGAGACAAACTGACAACCGTTGGTTAGTTGCTAATTAGGACAACAAAGGCAGCGCGTATTAATGCGGACACTCTCATTTGTTGAGAATCTTCTTCTACCGTCTACGTGAATTTTTTCACTGAAAAATGTGTTACGTTGGTAAAAAAATTGAAATTTTCATATAGTTGAGAAACCGACTTTACCAATATTTTTACAAGTAGATAATAAATACGGCCATTATAAGCACAGTGTCAATTACTCCAATTATGTTCATTTTGTAAATTTTCTTCGTCATTCCAAACTTGTAACATTCCACCAAATAAATTATTACCACTCCTACTGTTTCTTGTCTTTCATATTATTTACTTGCTTAAGATTTTGTATATTCACTTTATAAGAGAAATATAATAGTCAAGTATATTTTCCTGCGGCAATTGTTCAGCAATTCCAAGACGTCCAACTTTCCATTTGTAATTCAGTTGACGAATGATTGCTTCAGAACTGCCAAAAGTTTTGTAACTTTCCACATAGCAATAGACTTGACATTGTGCTTCCAAACTTGATCGACACAACAGAAATTGCTGTTCTGCAATAACTCTCTCTCTCTCTCACACGCACTCTATCTCTCTCACTATCTCTTTCTACCTTACTTTTGCTGTTCCTAATCGACTCAATAATGGCCAGCAATTGAAACCAAAATTGCTGCTATATTGCGGATCTCCTTCTAACTTATCCACTAGCCGGCATGAATATCGAATAGCTCTGAACATTTACGATGAAATGTCGTCCATTTAAATTTTGTTTAAGTAGTGAAATTCAGGGGTGGTTTGATCTTGAACTTTATTCATAATGGGTTTGAAGACAAGATTTGAATTCTTGATCAAAAAATGTAGTTTTAGTAGTAGTATGGTATATACGAGTCTTGTCAGAAATCAGCTGTTTCGGTAATAATTAAACAGTGATTTCGACACAATAATCAAAAGGCTTAAAAGTCTTAAAGACCTTTAAAATCTTCAAAAGACCTTTTTAAAGAAGACCTTTCAAAGAATAACTTTTTAAAAGACCTTTTCAATAATCTGCGTGACATTCTATTGTGACATTGCTCACACGAAATATGTTTTCTGACAAGTTGAAAGGATCCTGCTATAGATTTTAAAATTTGGTGAAAACTAAATAGATAAATAGATTATTCCTTGGGTCTTATTACTTCAATCCCTGCTTATAAGGGTGTCATGTATGATAATTATCACTTCATTGTCTCATAAAAAACTACAATATAATCATGTATCACGAATATTAGTTTGCATTCATGCAAACGGTTGCTGATTTCAGCTTTCATTCGCGAAAGAGAGAGTTACTTGGTGTGTTAGAGAGGTTGTAGAGAGGGAATAGTGAATATATGTGAATTTCGAATTGATGGGAATGTCAGTTAAGCATCCAAACTGCTTCTCAGTGCGATGGTTAGAATGAGGTCGTTGGGTTATTTGTAAACCAAGTTGGAGAGACAAGAGTTACTGTATGTGTGTTACTTCTCTGTTACACCCTGACTCTCACTCACTCACTCATACAACTCACCCACGTGAATGCAGCCTCTCATATTCTGATTCCACTTGAGCTCTTGTCACTTTTTGCAAAGTTTAATTGAACACACTAATCCGGTTTGTTAGAATAATTCTGAACGTATTGACACTTTGACACCATCCAATTAATGTTGGATGTGTTTTGTATCAATCTACCTCTCGTATTAGTTTCTTGTTGTGTGCTCAGTTGTAGTTGAATAAACTTCATATACCGATTCCATGTAGTTTTACGTATTTGATGTCAAACAAGTTTATCCAGACTTTGTATCGTAGATACATATTTGATAGGGAATGAACTTTGTCTTGTTACATATTTGTTTGACTTCACTGCTTAGGCTTGTGAGGTGTTCTGGTTTTGAGTTACTCAGTCAGCTTCAACAGTCAGCTCAAACTTAGTGAATGAGATCTATAAATTTGAAGTAGCCTAATTTAATTTCGTGAAATACGTCACATCCATTTGAAGGGTCTTAAATTTATTGAGATGTGTGCCTCAAAATGCATAAGTTGTTTTGGAATTTATGAATTGAGGAATAATTTCCCCAAACTTTCCATAATTATTCTTAAGTAGAAAAGCTCACAGTCAATTACAATTATCATCAACTTTACTATTACATTTATGATAAAAATTAAAATAATATAGCTATTTTTAAGAGATTAGAAGAGACGCTTCATGAGGAAAATAAGGAAAATTGATCCTTATCGAATGTCGGTAGATAGTAATAAATTCCAACCTAATTTGAGATTTCCTAATTTATTGAGAATTAGGGAGCTTTGTATGCTGAAATTTGCTGAATTAAAATCATCATTAGTTTTTCAGTTATGATAGAAGATTGAGAAAGTTATAATGAAATTACCAAACCAAATCAAAAACAAATATTTTACAAACATTAGTACAAAATAGAGTTTCATTGAATTTTGAATTCCCTGAGCTTAATCTGAAGGCAATAGCTTGATTAGTTGTAATATTCGTACAATATTGAAATATTATAATGAAATTGATGCCGCCTGACAGTATTGAAATATATCCTCTTTAAAAAAAATTTTGCTTGTGGAGGAAGATTGATTTAAGGAAATGACGTCACTCTAAATTAAGGTATGCGAAATTGAATTTATTCAACTAAGGAAACATCAATTTCTATTTGGTACAAGGTGAACTCGCATCCGCTCCGGTATTCTCTTTGGCATAAACAATTGCCGGTAAACCCTTTTGAATAGTAAACATGTCCTGTTTACTCTGCAGAGCCAACTCTTAATATAATCATGAATTTTCGATGCCTGCTGCCTCGCATGTGTACTTCTTTGAAGTTTAGTCAACCTCTGCTGAACTTTTCTCGGTGCTCGTTTCAAATCTGCTCTTCACCGGAACCAGTTGAAAGCTTGTTGAAAAAGTCCTTCTTAACATTATTCATTCAATAGATCACATATAAATGGTGGAACATGATAGGACTACGATTCAAGTAAGTTGGCAGAGTGTAGAGGGTAGGCGTTCTGCTAATGAACATAACTGATGCTAAGTTATTTGCAAACGACTAATATTATGCATTATCTGATTATGAATTGAAATTTGGAATATTTTAGAATAACTGTTTGATTGGCGATCTTTTCCTCTTGGTGGAATATGAAGACATATTAAGACTGACTGAGCAAAAGATTACTCCTCAATTTGCGAATTATTTTATGTGATTGGGGATGATTATGTATTATGTATTAGGGGGAATGATTGTGATGGAGATTCTGTGTGGCTTTGAATTTTGGATTATTTTTGTCAAAGTGGGTGATGAAAATTTCAATTTTTGATTATGTTTTAGTACGTTCAAAAATGTTATGGAAAATTGAGTTTTTGGATTATTTGTATAATGTCGATAAAAATTCTAGATTTTTGTCGAAATCCATATAGGCCTACGTGCGCCCTGTTAATAGAAAATGAAATTTGTGTTAGGGATTCTGATTGCTCTGATATATTCTTCAAAGTTTGATTTTTGCTATAATTTTTGTTTCATGTTTTAAAATCTTGAATACATTAAAAACCTTCACACACTTCGGAGTGAAATTATTGTTTTCACTTGATATTACCTACTGACTAAAGGAGCCTTTCATCTACTATTGATAAATACATTTCGAATCACAATGTTATCAGTACACAAATTACTCTTTCTACATCATTACCATTAGATTATTATCTTCAATAATCCACGTGCAAGACGATATTCACGTGATCAAACACGACTCACACAGAGGTAATACACAATTCAGATACATGCATTGTTGGATTTAATTCTCTAGTGGCATATTCCGAACACAACACCATATTATGCTCAGTCTGTCACGAGGCTATCATCATCAATGTAGCAGCCTTACAATATTACGAAATTAGTCTTGGATCTCATGTACAGTAATTTCAATCTTCACCTGCAAAGCTGCTGCTTGCAATCCAGGCTGCCGTTCGAACGGTGTCTTGAATTTCTGAACTCTACTCCCAGAGGCAATCAGATTGATGATGATGATGATGAAGGGAGGCGAACCTGATCTTCTGTATCTGTTCTCGAAAGAGTTATCTATCGTAGTCTCTCATTACAACTCGTGTCATCATCTTCTCCACATCATCATCATCATCATCATCATCATCATCATCATCATCATCAACATCATCATCATCATCATTATCATCATCGTCATAGTCATCATCAACATCGTTGAATGTCATCACTCACATCAGTTCTTCGTCTTCTATCCGGTGCCACTGCAAAAGTAACTTGCTCCAGTCTATGTTATATCTTGTCGGTTGTAGCAGGTGTAGCTCCAGGTGATGTATTTTTACTTTGAATACATACATATATTATATTTCCTCTTTCTCTTTTATTTCCTCTCGCTCTTTCTTCCTATTCCTTACTCTTCTATTTATTCTTCGCCCGTATTTATTTCTCTCCGGCATTTCCAACTTTTTTCTCTCTAATTCTATTATTTTCATCTTCTACTTTTCTCTTGTTTCTCCATCGCCTTCCTTCTCTCCTTTTTAAATAAATTTATTAGACACCTTTCTATCTTCAAACACTATTTTATGACTGTATACTCTCCACAATAACCCTGTATATAAAGAACACTTTGATAGAGTAATCGGTACATTGAAATGGGTTTCATCCGATGATAGGTTGTATCATTGCGATTGTAGCGTAAGTGAAGGCCGAAATTGGTTTAAAACACAGTAACTAACTTGGATTTGGAAGGTGTGCTACTTCTTTATTCGGCCTGTCAAAGTGCCAGATCACATGCCAAGTGGTCATAATTCATTGGTGGTGGCTGAGAAAGAGGTTCCGCTTTTGTTCTTGTGTGAAGGAGAGGGTTGAGAAGGCCTTAGTAGGGGAAGGGTGGTTGAGGGTTGATGATTGTACATTAGGGTGTATGGGCTACCGTAGAAGTTGAATTTACTCGCTATTGAAGGTGCAAGACTAGCTGATTCCATTCACTCTGCTATAAAAAAGTGGAGAATAGAAGAAGGGAGAATAAGGCGGAGAGGAGAATAGCAGTAAGAATAAGATGGAGGAGAGAAGGAAGGAAACATATATAGGAGAAAAAAAACATAGGAGAAAAAGCATGTAGTATTTGAAATCAAATGAAAAGAGGAGAATAAGGAGGGGGAGAAAAAGAACAGGTGTAGGAGGATGGAGGAGAGAAACAATGAAAGATGGCGGAGAAGACGAGGAGAAGTTGGAATAAGGAATAAGTAGGACATGGTGTAGAAGGAGAAAAAGTTGAATTGGGGAAGAAAGTGAAAGGACACTGATAGAATTAGGGGAAGTTGAGAAGGAAACGGAAGAAGAAGGATAAAAAGGGGGAAGGAGGAAGAGAAATACGATAGGGGAGGAAAACGATTGACGGACAAGCTAGAGAAAGAGAAGAAGAATGGAAGGATTTAGAATAAAAAAATTTAAATGAGGTACTGATTAGTTAGGAAAAGTAAAAGAGAAGAAAGACGAATATGGAGAGGTATAAGAAAGTATAGGAAATGATAATGAAAAGAAGAAAACAGAAGATTATGAAATATTATGGGGAATATTGGAGAAAACGTAGATGAAGAAGAAGAAGAAGAAGAAGAAGAAGAAGAAGAAGAAGAAGAAGAAGAAGAAGAAGAAGAAGAAGAAAGAAGAAGAAGAAGAAGAAGAAGAAGATGATGATGATGATGATGATGATGATGATGATGATGATGATGATGATGATGAAAAAAGAAGGAGAGAGAAAGAGAAAAACAAACAACGAATGGTAGAAGTAAGAAAGTAGATGGAGTGGCATGAGAGAAAGAAATTTCACGAAGGAACAGAAGAAGACGACTAACGAAATACCAGAAGGTGAATAATGAAGATTAATAAGAAGTAGAAGAAGAATGATGGAGAAGAAGAAAGAAGAAAGAGATAATGTGTTTGAGATAAAGAAAAGAGGAAGGGAAACATGGAGAATTCTTTGCTGGTTGGTCGATTACGTTTCCATGCCAGGGTCCATCTATTTGATGGTCGCAAATGACGCTGAGAAATCTTTGCTCATCAAGTACCCACCTCAAGCCTGTGCTTACTGCATGCTTCCCTGTACTTCAACCACATTCAATTGTTTGCTGACTTGATTCAATCTTCTAAAACAATCAAGTTTTTTCCACCACTGTCGGTATATGGCGCTGGAGGGGTATTGTTGTAATGAGAATAAAAGGTTAACATTAAAGTTATTCTTTAATCGAAACTGTGCTTTTTTGTATGAAGTCTATTACAAAATACAGTATATCTTTGCTCATATAAAAATTACTGTATCAGTAAATAAGTCACTAATAAAGTACAGTAGTTTTCTTCAAGTTTAGATCAATTTGCTCCGATGAAACCTAGCTTCGCTTAATGCTACGATATAAACAGCTTATCCTTCCTCCAACCTGGAACAAAATTATTATTATCAATCTCCAGATTCTCAATCATACACAAGTTATAATATAATTTAAAAAATGGATTTCAGCTCATGTACCTGAATTAAATTCTGCATCTGATCAAAGTGTTGCAGCTATGATTATTATCCTATTACATCACTCATTTAAAAACACGTTACTTTACTATCAAACCACTTGAATAGTTTCGAGTTGCATATAATTATCATACATGGTACTATAAATAACCACTTATTTTCAGAAAAATTATTATAAAATAACTACCAAGTATAAAGCTGTTACAAGAAGGTATTACCATAGAGAAGAGATAGGAGTAGATCGTTCAAGGCATAGGGAACTGTGTGCCGGTTTTGTGTTACATCAAATCGTGCTGGCCACGTAGTTATGTTCCACAAGGGAAGATAGCGCTGACGCTGGAGTCTCTCTCTCAATCGATCGCTCACTCACTCTCAGTCGCACACCCATTCTCTGTCTCATCGCCAGTTTCGAGTCTACACGTACGCTTTCTAGTTACTCTGAGTTCTGAGAGATATCGCTAGAATCGGCTCCTTCATTTCTGGTCACAAATTTTAACGTACGATGGGAAATCTATTCCAATCTGTTATCTATGGTATTACGCTTTAGCTGTGTGTGTAATGAGTAGTGTATGAGCTGGTTCAAATATACAATATTATACAACTGAAATAAAAAATTTTTGGTAGAATTAACAAAATTTATAACAGCTTTTTACTGATAAAACAATAATATTTTCGATAAAATAACAATCCATTTTGACTGAGCTATGCTTCGCTCTGCTATGGTACGAATCCTTGGAAATGTGTTAACAATATTTCTTAGCGTTGGATGAATAATATTCCGTCACGTAGGTTTGAGGTGGGAAGCGACTCGCTCGCTCCTCAGATTAAAATGCTGGTTCGCGGTGAGGTGAGGCGAAAAGCGGAATTATTCCTATGAGGGCCCTCAAGGCAATATCGTGAGTGAGCGAGCTAGCTCTCTTTTGGTGAGGCGTGAGGCAGAGATTGATAGCCCGACAGCTATGAGGAGCATTTTAATATTGAGTTACTGTAAATGCGAGGCTCGTTCGCTCGTGCTAGGAAATACGCGTGCGAAACTAGCCAGGCGTGCAGATTAGATGGACGGATCGGATTGGGTAGTTTATCTCTGTCGAATTAGCTGGATGGATCACGAAATTATTTGTGTATAGAAGTAAATCAGGTACTAAGTGATTTTAATAATAATGATTAGTTGATTTATTATATTGTTGAATTATTTCGTGAATCGGGTTTCTCAAAGTTTTAGGCCTCTATCAGGGGTAGGTAGTAAGGCATGATGTATTCAAATCGTCAAAGATTGAAAGTTATAAATGGATCACATATCATCAGTAATAAATCTAATTTTAACTGTGATGGCATCACTACCTATCATCCTATAATCGAAATATTCACATTCATGAAAAATTCATTTTGGTTCAAAAATCTCTTTCCTCTAAAACTCATTACTAAAAGCATTTAGTACAGCATTATGTTTTCAAGATTTTCGTGATATAAATCATACTGGTTCATTTGTAACAGTATTCGTTACTTGAGGCAGTTTGAAGCATTCGCCCCTTGCACCCATTAACAAATTCTGTGATATTCACTAGCCTAGTAGCCTTCTAAAGCCAGCAACTGTTTCGCAGTTAATAAAAACTATTTGTGCTGAATTCCAACTTTTTAGCTAACATTTTGTGCAGTAGAGGAATATAAACAGTAGCTCCAGGGATTGAGCCCTCTTGCCTGTTATTTTCCGGTACAATTTTGTATCTTTATATAATTGCTATGGTTTCGGGGCCTTTGAAGCAAGACCACCCTCCGCCCCCACCCATCATTTACAGACTAGAAGTGGTGTGGTGGTGAGGATGGGTGTGTTGGAGGCTTGCTCCAGGGAAAGACTTCATTCTCCTCTTTTATACACTTTCTCTCGAATTTCTTCCGGTTCTCTTGTCTTTCGTTTGCACTCAGTGTTTAGCATAAACGTATTTCGCCCTCTCACCTCCCCATGGGAGCAAACTGAAAACGTGATTTCTATTGAAAGAGCACAGCCAAAACGAAGAAGAACAAGAAGACGAGGAAGTAGAAGAAGGAGAAGAAAACTTGATCGTGAAAAGGAGAAGAATAAGAAGGATACGTAAAGAGAAGATAAGGAGAAAAATGAGAGTGAGAAGAAGAATAGTCGATTGGAGGGGGGTGGGGAAGCGTTGAAATTCCCGCCTTTTTCTTGGGCTTAACTCATGTCTGTTCTTTGAAGGGGTCGCTCTAGACGTTTTCCAAAGGGGGCAGGGGGATGATTTTTGTTCTCGAAGCTCACTCCCGCTCAATCTCTTCCTCACATTCACTTACTCTCTCACACTCTCTTCCTTTCTCTCTTGCTTCTGTTCGTAGGAAATAATTCCTTTTTTCAAGTGGTTGTGAAAAAGTCTACCCCGATCCCTACCCAGCTCGCTTTGAAAATATACAGCTCCATCAAAGTGTTTACTGTTCTGAAGTATGCCGTATCCGACCCATTTCAACGATAATATTCAACTCTATTAACTTCAACACCCTGAATTCCTCACTCAAAATCCCCACCCCACTATCATCAGACCCGAAATTTTCATAAAGATATGCGCACTTGAAAAAACAAACATATAAAACACCAAATGACAGATCAAGTGTCTTTTTCATTTCTGCTTCTTGTTAATGATCCGTTTCTTCTTCTTCTCTTCCTATTTGTCTCCTTTTAATCTTTTCTGCTTCATCTTCTCCTTTTTCTAATTTCCCATTTTCTTCTTCTACAAATCCCTCAAATTTATGGCACGCACTTTCGTTTATCTCTTTTTTGTTTAGACGGGACAGAAATTGCGTTCATTTTTTATTTCTTGTTCAACTCATTCCATTCTAAGAAATTTTCATCTCGTTTAGTCCTGCTCCGTTCTAACCATCAGTGGACGCATAACTCTGTTCTAATCTGCAGTGCAATACGACGTGGCTGCATGATTCGCATCAACTTGAATAATACGAGCGCCAGCAATCACCCAGCTGTAATGTTTCACCCCTAATATAAATCTTACATGTACTTTAGATTCTTATCTTGTTTTGTTTGGATTGTGCAAAGTTATCTACTGTTCTTTGATTGTTGCGATAAAATTCAACTTGATTACATTCAGTCAGAAAGGGATTCATACTTCTTTAATTTTGGTTTCTCATAACTACTCACTCTACAAGCAAATTACGACCCAGCTCTCACAGTTTTTCGACAAGTTTGGAATCTATTCTCTATTCTGTTATGTTTTATTTTCAATTGTTCTCCTTACTACAGTAGATATTATAATATACTGTTCACATGTATAGTTTCACTCAATATATTATAATGATTTCAGAATCTATGTTTTTTATGTTTGATATTCAATATCTTGCCATGATTTAATCCTCCGACTTTATTCATAACTTTTTCTGAAATTTATCTCCTCACTTTTTTATAAAAATTCATAATTGAAAATTTCAAAGAATTTAGGAGAATCTTCCTCTAGAATGTCGTTATCAGAATTAATCTATAATATTTTCAAAGTTTGAGAAAACTCAGAATCTTTTACTTATGAATTTCCCTTTGCTGTTGATAAATTTGTAGTTGTTGTTAATCCTTCACGAGACTTTTCACTCAATATTCACTTCAAATGTTCTGCCTTTATTAAACTTGAACTTAAATTAATTGCATGCTATTAATAAGGGAAATAAAATCTTATTTGCCAATCCAGTTAATTCCACTAAAACTAAAAATGGTCGAACAATGAATTGTTTTCATTTTACGGTGGAACTTGAATTATTGATGAATTTTCCATCAATCACATCAGAGGGAATCACCAGTCTATAGAGGGGATTAGGGGTCTGGTTATGCAGTCGTTTATTAATGTGTAATTCAGGCCCTGACAGTTGAGTTAGCGGTCGGTCATTAATGTTAAATGATAACGGCCTGTAACCTTCCCCCCGCTACCCCTCACCAGCCACCAGTAAAGAACTGTTGCATTATGGGCGTAATTTATGGCCTCCGGATTGTGCGTCATTGTTTCGGTCTGATTTCATCATCAGCAGCTGATTGTCGGTTGAAATGATTTACTAGTAACGTAATCTGGTGACAGGTTCTGTTGATTTTGCGATGGACACTATTTCATATGAGAGTAACAACAGTTGAATAATGATGTTATTCATCCATGAGTCCTGAAGGTACAATAGGCTTCAACTTATATATAGATAGAAATTGGAGAAATCATGGACATTATTGAAGAATAACTGCCCTAATAATAATTGATAGGCATAGGCGTAGCGTGGGCCATGAATTAGGGGGGCACAAATCAAAATTAGGATAATATGAGTTGGGAAGCATGCTACAAAACTGTATTTTTATATATTTGTCTACTCAATAAAATACTCAGAAATCATTTTGTGTGGGCCTAAACGTAAACAATTGAGTACCACCAGATATTTATTTTATTTAGCAATCTCAGCATTTTTTCTACATAATGTTGGATCCCCCGGCCCGACGCCTATGTTGGTAGGTGTATATTCTATGGAAATGTAACCTTTTGACCAATATTACACATACTGAACAACCAATTACATTTATTCCTGTTAATAATATTGCTTGTTGACTGTTCTGTGAACTCAAAACCCACTGACTTTTCGACAATTTATTATTGACCAATATTACTTAGATTGATCAAACAATCAGCTCTATTCGATAAACACTGCTTTCTGAGAAGTCGCTGCGTGAAATAAGGAGAAACACAGCAGATACATTCATTTGAGATACGTTTTCTCACAATATTTTGTATGAAACCTGGGAATAAAGCAGGTTTAAACTGAATCTAAATCAAAACGGAATGGTTTCCAAGTATTTTGTGATGGTTCCAGAGCAGTATGTAAGCATGATAATTATGTGGGTTTGCGAACTGTAGGCCTACTCCTTGTATAGCTGACGTTGAATACACCAAATTTCATCCCAGCTATTTCTACAATTTTATTTCTTTAGCCTCTTGCAGCTTTAGTCTCTACAATTTCTATAGGCTACAATCATCTCTACATATTTTTCAAGCTTGGAAAAGATAAATATTTTTCAGGCTTGAAAAAGATACAAGAGGTTTCTTTCTGATCCCCTCAATGTTGTGCAATGAATAGAAGTTCCAAAAATGAAATTTTCCCGACAGGGAATTTAGTGAAAAATTATCTTTTTTCTTTGATATACTTGTCTGTCATGGGGATATTTGGTCCAGTGTAGTTCAATTTTCAAAAAATCACGATACAAAATAGTACAGTATTAAATTACGGAATTGTATTTATTTGAATCAGACTACTGCAAGCGAGTATCATGGCATCGGAAATATTATCTCAGTGAGTTCCCTATGGAATCCATTGTAGGCCAGGGGCGCACACGGGTGGGAAGTCTGCAAACAATCGTTCATTTCCTTTCCGCGCGTTGAAAGTTTTATTGAATTTCGTTCTTGTTTATCCGGCGTTGGCTTTTATTGTCCGTACTGATTAATGAATCCTTCCCGTCGTATCGGACGGGATAATTTCATTTGTCGAGGAATTGGGTCAATCTTGTTCATTGCGTTACAGTCTCGTCTGTTAGCTCTAATTTGACTACTGTTCCAAACTGTGAAGACTAACTAGTTTCTATAATGCAAACAAACTATTTTTCACCGTTAAATTGGATTAATGAACTTGAAAGTTATCGTTGTAATTCTATAATGATCCGTGACGAAGCGTAGTATACTTATTTGGTCATCGCCGGGTATATTTCCTATAGGCGATGACCAAATAATTATACCACGCTTCGCCACTAATAATGATGTAGATTCCAGAAAAATTACCAGTTTGTCAGTTCAAATCCCAATTTGTCAGTTTCTATTGATCTTTGATAATTGGATTAGTTCAATTCAATTTCATTTCCACAAAAAAAACAATGCAATAAACAAAATTCACTGATGATTGAAGTTAGTATGATAGTTATCATTGTTATTTTCTATTAAAATTCGACGTCCGATTCAAATATACGTTTTCCAATAACAACTGGTTTAGTTTTATAACTTGTTAGTTTGTTTTTCTCAAAACAAAATCACAAAATTACAAAATCTCTGAAATTCATACTTGTGATCAAGATCCTATTTTCAACTGATAACAACTAAATTCAATGAGCTTCATGATAACAAGTCTTACATAATTTTCAACTTGATTGGATTTGATGACTTTATAGAGTTCCCATTCTATTCTCTTAATGTTGTACTCGTCTTGATATTGTAACAATAAAGTACTCACAATTTTTCTGATCAGTTCAAATTAGCTAAAGTAATCTCTTAATTTCTCTTACATTACTAGGACCAATATTCTGATTGCAACCAAAGCTTCTTAATTCCAACCTTTGAATCTTGCAGATCATCTATAATCTATATCTACAATCATCCTCTGCTAATTCTTTTCCATTTATGTTCCTTTTTCCATCTTTTTTCATTCCTCCTCTCCACCACTATAGTCTTATTGTTCTTTCTCTTTTTAATGATTGTTCTCTCTTCCTCTCTTCCTTTTTTCATTTCCTCATTCTCTTTCCTCAGCCTTTTCCTACCTCACCCTCTCCTCATTTTCTTCTCTATCTTTTGCTGATAACGAGTAACAGTGAAAATATCAGTAAATAACGAGCATAAAATGTATATCAGGGTGGTTAGAACCCCTCTCTTATTTCCATCTTTCTAACAGTGGACATTCAGCCGCTGGAAGGTAGAAAGGTAGGCCGACTCGACTTGCAAGATGAATTAGTCAACATGTGTTGTTGTCATCCAGGTTGGGGTTCCTTGATCCCTGGCTGTAAAAATTGGAGGCCTTCTTAACTTATTTTTTATATCTGGGAGGAGAAAAGTGTCCAACATTTATAACGACCCTAACAAGAGACGAATTTCTCTTCTTTCCTCGCCAACGGACGTCTTCCTATATTTCTCCCAACTTTGCGTTTCTCTCACTTTTCCCACTCTTTCTTCTTTTTCTTCATTCATCTTCTTTTATCTTCTCCACTCTTTCGCCTCCTTCCCGTTCATTATACTCCTCTCTTACTGGTTTCTCCTCATTCTTCTCTTCGCCTTCTCTTATTATCTTCCCACTCTCCTTCCTCTCTTTATTCCTCTCCATCAACTCTTTGTTTCCTTCCTCCATCATCCTCTCTTTTTCATAGTCCTCATGCCCACATAAGCTCTAGGCTTGTGCGTGGGTAATGGAAAAGATGATGATGAGAGATGAATGGACCCACAGCTTTAGGTGGGCTCCGAACCACCGGGAAGCGATTTTAAAGCTCATAAATTGTATTTAGAGGAGCCGGTCACCGTTACAACAGGAGTGGTAGGCGCCGTCTCTTATCTAATTTTACCAACCCGCCAGCTACCACTGGGACACGCTTCCCTAAAACCTTCTTCTCTTGCACCTCTCTGTTCCTACATCATCCTTTTTTATTTCAGATTTCTTTTCATCTCTGACCTTTTTACCATCAAATTTTTATCTTTTCTTCTACTAGCCTCCTTCTCCTTTCCCCTTCTTTTTTTCCTTCTTCATTTTTTGATTCGCGTCTTGTTCTTTTTGATCTTCTCTTTCCCCTCATTTCTGTCCTCATAATTCTAAATTCATCTTTCTTCTCTTCCCTCTTTTTCTTCTCCTTGTCTTCTTCTTTTCCCTCTTCCTTTTCCCATCACCACCTCCACTCTCCTTCTCGATATTCTTTCTCCATGATATCCTGATATTCTCTTTGTAATTTACGTCTCCCATTTCGCTTACTTCCTGTCTTTTTTCTCAGTTTGCAAAAGGGAAAGTATTAAAAATGAATTGCCAGCGTCGGTGGGTGCGATTATAGCCAGCGTTTTGTCATGGCAATGTGTCTTGAATAATGCACTCCACCTCGCCAACACCCCCTCACCGCACCCACAACCAACCCTGCCCCGCATCCCCATCATTATTCTCCAGCATGTCTTGCCAATTTATTATTATAATTTTTCATATTTCATCCGAATCCTTCGATAAGTACTCGGTTGGAAGTTTCTCATCCCCGACACATAACTCATATCAAACGATCGTCTTACGAGTTTTTTTGGGCTTGGTGTGCCATAAATTAACGTGTCACATCAATGTGCCATAAAAATATACGTCACATATTGATTATTTCAAGACGAACGGTGTTCTCGATTTGTTTTTGTTTCATTTTGTACTTCAGTAATGAAGGGATTACTTGAATACCAGGGGGGATGTTACTTGAACCCATTACTTGAGCAGGCGCCAGCAGACGCCTCAGACCACAAGGCCACCCGGGCTGGAAAAAGTTTGTGATTTTTAGTCAAATAGCAAGCATTGCCGCAATTGATTACTTCCCAATTTATTATTGGTTTTTGATAATTTGGCAGCTTTTGGCAATGTGTAAGCGAGGCATTAGTGCTGTAAATTAAATTTGATCCTGCCATGTTAAATTTTTTGTTCTTGCTATGGAAATGAATTCACAGAATCACAGCACTTGTTTCTACGTTATTGAATATTGTATTATTAATTATAGAGAATACGCGAAGCAGAATGGTGATGATTGCACTTTGGAATCGATATTTTGTGAACATTATACGGTTTTCATCATTTTCAAGCGTCTAATTAATCACTTTAGCATACGAACAGTTGTTAAGCTACTGTCATGTACTAATAATTAGTAATTAGTTGCCAATTAGCATGTACACTGGAATATAAAGCGATAGGTAACTCGATTGCTGGAATAGAATTTTGAGTCCTGTGATTATTATTGTCTAGACTGGTATCAACTAATTTCCGATGTTCGTTCAATTGTGTGTGTAATTCATCATGTTCAATAAATTCTCTACCTTATTATTTTGAGAACACATTAATTGTTCTCCTTTTAGTATAAAGTTGAAATTGCTAATAACTCATAGCATTTGCCTTCGAGACATTCTTAAAATCCTTCTTTCCATGAAAACAATCAGCTCTTCCAACTGAAATTGAATTTTGATCTGGAAATAAAACAGTATTAAATACAGTATTACTGTACAACCGCAGAATCATTAATTAACGAAGATCGTGTAGCAGATTTATGTAGCTTGCTCCCTATTCTGCTAGGTCTTCATTCTCCATGATTTCTTCATTCTCTCTGTATACCTCATTCTCCTGATGTTTTCAATTATTCCTGTACTATTTTCCATCAACCATTCCATATAATTATTATAGTTCATATTGTATGTACTTCATTGTTGAAGAGAACAAGATTTTGTATAGCGCAGTGAGCTTTATAATTGGATTAGTTTCTAGTCAACTACTTAACCCGTGAATTGTTCGGAGGTATGAATAATTTATTTTCGCTGAAACTAGAAACTTGCATTTGATGAGAGTGCACATTGAAAGGGTTAGCGGGAGGAAATTGCTGATTGCAACTGGAGCAGAAATATTGGTGCTGATAGCACAGAGTATAGCAGATTTTACTTCTATACTCTCTGTGAGAACACTTGAATGGCGTTTCTATTGTGTTCCAGGTTCAGTAATTGATTAAGCTCCCCATTCAAGGAATCAGAGAGGTAATACTCCTGATTCTATGAAAGAATGAAATGAGAAAAATCTCTTCGGGTGAATTTACCATTATATATCATGATTAGTATAATATTGAGGATCGATCATGAAAAATCTACTTTGCTTCAAACCTTCGTTTTTAAAGGATAAATCATCTCCAAAGCCTCTTGAAAAGGAATTTAGATATTAGTTACAGAAAAATTGTGAATTTCACAATTGCTTCACAGACCTTATCATGATTTCTTGATAATAATCAACTAAACCAAGGATTATCATTTCGTTGTGTCTAAATTACAACTCCGACAAGACAAGACGAGATTAGTCACGTTTAGTCACATTACTTCACATAGTTGCTTATGAAGCAACACACACCGATTAGTCATTGCATCTGTGTGTGCTGTTTCATAAGCAGCTATGTGAATTACTGTGACTAAACGTGACTAATTTCGTCTTGTCTTGTCTTGACTAACCGGTGTACGCCTAGCCTTACTCATCTTCTTGTTATTGTTTGCTTTTCGTATGTCTTAGTATAGTATTCTCATATTTTTTCATGTGTATTGGAATGAAATGAAATAGAATTTAGGGAAGAACTCATCAGCAAAGAAAATTTTTATGTTGGAGGTTTAAGTGTCATTTCAGTGTTAAGGCAGTCATACTTTTCTATTCTAAGTGTTGATACATCGAGAAAATCTGAATTGAACAATCGATATCTCTGTTAATGATGAAACATGACTGATGAAACATCAATCTTGAATCTTGAATCTTAATAAATTACCTTCAATCCATTGTGAATCTGATGTCTATCGCGTTAAAAAAATATCTTGATTTCATTGCATGATTAGTGTTGTAGATGTACCTGTCCTAGCTAGCATGACCTGTACTATAGTGTTGGCAATTTGATTGTTATGTTTAAAGGTGCATTTGCCGTGTGTGCAGGAGCGAGCGGCCAACGGCATGGGGAGCGGGGGTCACCACCACGGCGGGGGCGGGGGTGGCCAGCACGGAGTGGGGGGCGGGGGTGGGGGCGGTGCACTGGACATGCGCAATCTCGAGCACTATCTCAACGACATCATCCGGAGTAATAGCGGTAACGCGGGAGGCGAGGGGGTGCCCGACCATCATCTAAAAGGTAGGCTCGACGATTTTGCAAAATTTTTATTTATAATACTATGATATTTAATAAGATTAGAAATTTTGATAATGCAAAGACGAGTCTCAGCCTTCGGCTGAGAAATTTAGAAGTCCGGTTATATTGGTTTAAGGTGGTTTCGTCATTAATATTTGAGATTTTATTATATTCTAGTGTAGCTGTTTTCAAATGACCAATTCGCCCCCGAATAAAGAGCTTCTAATTCATTCAAAGTATGCTCCAAATTCATTAGTATTCATTCAAAGTATGCTCCAAATTCATTACAATATTCGAAAGGACCAATCAAGTACACAAAGTACACAAGTATCAATATAAACCAAAATTGGAAAATCACGTTTTTAGCTGAATTTTCCTTTATTTCAATGAACATTGGAGCTACCGTCTTCCAACTGGTTTCATTGCATTGATGAGATCCAATACTTTTCATGCTTAATAAAATCAGAAAGAATAAAAAGTCACAAGGAAAGTCACAGGAAGAATAAAAAACCAAATTTAAGAAAAAACATTCAACAAAATTCTTCATAAATTTTAGGAAAACTGAAAGGAATTTTTTTGATGATATGATTCTACACAATGATATTTTTTGTTTTTATGGTATAATACCTCCATGGTAGAGGGATAGCAATATCATATCACTCAATCTGTATATCACTAAATATATTAAACAGCGATAGATTGAAGATGTTTCTCAATCTACCGTGTTCTCGTCTAACGAGGTTCTGCATTATAATTTGTAAGGAACTGCTTCTGGACAAATAATTCACAAATGGAAATATCTTGCTGAAAAACAGCCCAAAATTATAACAGTTACTGAAAGTTTGCTTGCAAGCCTCTTTCGCCAATGCGCCTAGCCAATAAATAGATGAAGTTAGGGCAGAGCACAACACGCTTCTCTGTTCAAAAATAATTTGTTGAACGCGAGTTGAGTGAAAACTAAAGTGCACTGCCAATTTAGGAGTGAGCTAATAGAATTTTGGGGAAATGTAAACGACAAACTAAGCGGCGTACTCACTTCATAGTCGCTAGTTTATTGTTTCTTATCGTTGGCTCAAAGTCTCCTGAGAGCCATTCTCTTACTACCTCCTTTTTCTCCAGCATTCTATCTTTCTTCTTCACCTTTTTTCTCTTCTTCTTCTCCTTTCTCCCTCTCTCCTTGTCCACTCCTCTTCAAGTGTTCTTCTTACCGTCTGTTCACCCAGTCTTTCCAATTTACCTCTGCCTCTATCTCTCAAATAGTATGAAATGTTGGTGGTAAGGGGACAGTTAATCGATAGCTGATATAGATAAGGTTGTGAAATTTTCTGGTTGAAAGCAGCTGCAGTCTGATAAATATGTCAGTAGACTAACAAAACGCCGTCGTGGGGAATTTTCAGACACCGAATTGATTTTCAATATTTAGAAATTTGTTGGTGCTCTTGTACGTTCTGAGTATTCGTTATAAAGAGTGATAAAAATGTTCCTCCGCAGTGAAATACCGTATACAATGAAACAGTAAATCACTTAAAAGCTAGTTATAAATTATAACTTATTAAAAACTAACTTATTACGAGTACATTAGATGTTGGAAGTTCCTTCCTTTTTGTTGAATAAACCATTCAATTCGTCTAATCATGTTTGTAACACACGATGTATTTTTTCCTCTGTAACTGAAGTAGTGACACTGTTTGATCAGATCGAGAAACAGATGGGTTCCTGTGACCATAGGCATGTTGTAAAGAAATTTAAAAGTTCTGTATTGGGCATACATGATTTAGGTCGATTTAGGTCGCACTAGACATGAATAGCACTGCTTAATATTTAATAAATTGATACGTCTTAACATGTGTTTGACTTCCCCCTTTATTATTGCTTTTTTCAAATTTCTATGTAACATGCTCCTGGGATTAGTTCATAATGTTTTGAACTCGATCGCGGTTTAATTTGTGATGAATCACTTGTTATTCATTCCTTCATTCCAGCAATACTTGTCAACTGCAGTAATTATTGATACTGTGTGAGAGTACAAGAGGCTTTACCCAGATTGAAAGTTTGTACAAATTATAGTATAATAGTTCAAATGCAGTGGTTTGTGTACCACATTTTACTAATGAATCACCGATAATCACCCAGAAACCGAAAAAAACCAGTTACAATGAATAATTCATTCAATTCTGTTCTAATCTGATTCTCATATGTAACACTTTTCATGGCAATTCCAAACAAAATGAAAAGTATTCACAAAAATCGTATCCATTAATACTTGAAATCTTATTCACAAAATACGTATCCCTCAAAATTTTCATTCGTCAACCAAAATTTAGATGTCATTATTACATCATTATTACAATTTAGATGTTATTACTTGATAATTTTATTCCAAAAAATCTCTATCAATTCATTAGATCCAATCTATAATTATATACTTCTCCTTATAAACCTCTATTACTCCCTTCTTCTTTAGATGGCTGATGTCGATGACGTCGACATCAGCCTGATGTCTGACGTCAGCCATCTGAAGAACGAAATCCACCCAGCTGTAAGGACGACAAAGTTGCATCCAATTTTGGCAGGGTACTGGTACTGTTACACTGACAGAAGTTTCCAACTGAAATGAGTATTGTGTAGTTTGAGCCGGAGACAAACTAAGCACAAGAGACAGGTTACTTTGTGCCCCGGTTAGGTTAGGTTAGCAATTGCCAGGTTACGATACTAATCCGCCTCCGCTCGTGGAGTTTGCGGGGAGAATAAATCTAGTTAGTTGGACGATCGATGTGTCTTTGAGAGATAAATTACTCGCAAGTTTTGTTACTTCATTAGATGAGAACCAACATCAGATGACAACGGTTGGATGAGAACAAGTTTTCCTATTATACCTGCGAGAGACGAGAAAGAGAGAGAGGAACAAATGTACCAGACACAAATTGAGTAGAAATGGAGAAGGAGATGTAAATAGAGACAGAGTTCAGAGGAGGAGGAGGAGGAGTAGAAGAAGAAGAAAATGAGAAGAGAAAGAGCATGCAAGCAAGAGTGAACTTCACCTAACATTTGTTTTGATCTGTTGCTGTATGTCATGCATGAAAACCTTTGTCTCCCTTGATCTCTCATCACGCTATCGGTCTTTCATCTCTATTAACTTGCTTCCATCGAAAGTCCTATTCTAGTTTACTCTACCTGTATTAAACTCTGCTGGTTTTCACATTTTAACAACATTGTCTACATTGTGAGTGGAGTTACGGTTTAAAAGTTTTGCAAAAATCTTAATATGTCTCATTGACGTTCTATCAACCGTGATAATATTACTACTGTTTTTGTTTTTTCCAATCACAGCAAGGGAGTATTTCTAATTTTCTCACATGTACAGATAATTCAAATCACCCAACAAACTACTTATCTTGGTTAAAATTGAATGAATAGTCCTTGACAAAATCTATATAACCTTGCATTTAGAAATTCGAGTCATGTTTCAATTCCAGAGTTTCAAAGTAGCCTTTCACAACTCTCTCCTAGTATGTAGGACATTCAAACATTCATACAACGAGCAACTAATCTTGATGGTAATGGAATAGCAGCCGAATAATCTAGTTTGTTAACTGAATAAGCTTGTTAGTTGGCAGCAGCAGAGTTGATGAATAAGATTCGGGGCGTAGTGGTGGATAGAAGGAACAGGCGCAACATGAATAGTGTCGTCCACCAATGGGGCGACGCGAGAATGTCACAGACAAATTACACGACACAAGGAAAGGGGGGAAGGTTGGAAATGGAGGGTGAATGGGGGTGAAGCATTGGGTGATGGGAGGGTGTGTTGAAGGTGACAATTTGACCTTGACGCATGCCGGCATTTGGTGGGAGGGGAAGGGAGAATCTGGAAAGTAATTCATTACTATTAGTTGTTGAGGGTTTAAAAAGGTGGTGAGGGGAAGAGAAGGGAAATGATGAAGAAGAATGGGGTAGGGTGGTGTTGTTGTTGGACAAGAAAATAAGGCGGCTGAGGAGAAAGTGGGAAAGACGTGGAGGAGAATAAGTGAGAAAAAGAGGATGATGATGAAAGGTGATGGATGGAAGAGGAAGTAGAGGAGACAGAGGATGATGAGTGAATAAAAGAAAAAGAATAAATGATGATGATGATGAAGCTGCTGCTGGTGCTCCTGCTACTGATGATGATGATGATCCAGGAAACAGGATAGTTGAGAAATAGAGAAAACTAGCAAAAAGGAAGGACCGATACAATTAAGGGGTAAATAAGAGGATAAATGAGAAGAAATAAAATAATTTAATTATAAAATAACAAAAATTCAAATTGTTGACAAAATGAAGAAGAGGAATTTATAGAACAACAAAAAAAGACGAAGTAAAATAACGAAGGATGAGAATAATGGGGAGTAGAATCTAATATATAGAAAAATAAAAACGGAGGGTTACTATAAAAGACGAAGGGGCCGAAGGGGAAGAAAAACAACTGGAAAGAGTTGACTGAAAGAAAGAAGAATGGAGATGAATATTGAAAGGATGAGTAATGAAAATGAGATAAAGGGGCAGTAAAGAAAATGAATAGGCAGTTGATTGATGAAATAGGTAGAAGAATGAAAGGATGGAGAACAAAAAAATAATAACCAATGACAAAAAGAAGTTGAGGATGTTGAAGAATGATTGAAGATGAGAACAAGTGGAAGAGAATTTGATAATATGAGGAGAATATGCAGAAAAATGAGGAGAGAAAATAGAAAAGGATTACAAAAAAGAAAATAAGAAGAATTTGCAGTGGATTATGTGAAGGAGGAGCAGGGTAATAGAAAAAGTAGATTAGAGAAAACGTAAAGAAGTAGAAAATGAAGTAGATATTATATAGAAGGAGATAAAAGAAGAAGATAATTAGACGTGAGAAGAGGAGGTTATGGACAAGGGGTGGAAGAGGGAGAGAATTGTTGATGAGGGGGAGTGGGGTGGAAGGTTGTCATGACAATATTGAAAGGAGGAACGAAGGAAAGCTGCTGTCACCGTCGCACATCGATCATTTGTCGCATGTAGCATGCGGCAAGGAGGCACGTGCAAGTGTTGTTCTGTAGCATATAATTACATGCAGCCTTGAAAGTGTATTATGTACAAACGTGTGCTTCTAATTCCTCGTCCCTAGGCCAAATTAGAAACTCAATCACATACAGCAATATTATTTTAGTTTTCCTTATCTTCTTTCTCCAGTTTTATATCTTCCATCTTCTTCTAATTCTTTCATTTTTTCTTCTACTTCTTGTTATTTTTCTTTTCCTTTCATCTTCTTAGTTTCCTTTTTAATTTTCTTCTCCTTTCTCGTCTTTCTCTTCCATCTTCTTCTATTCGTTTCATCTTTTATCTCTTATTTACTTAATTCCATCTTCTTCACTCTGCTTATTATTTTGCTACTCTGACCTTTCCAAAATATGATCACAGAACAAATAACAGTTAATAAATTTGTCGTTATCGGAATGTAAATTGAAATATTATTCACGCTGATATAGTGATAAATTGTTGGGTGAGAATTAATAACAGTGCCAAATGTTACTGATTGATAATGGTGTAGAACATTTCGTCGGCTCCAATTAATTTTACTCTTTTTGTAATAAATGTTATCAAATTCTAATTGTTGTGAAATGGTACAAATAATACCAAGGCTCCATATACCATTGAACAGAATAATTTCAATTCCATCTCTAGAACAGTCAATTAGACGGTTATGAATCCCACTCAAGGTTAATTAATGTTTTTGTGAATCCTTTTTTCTTTTCTTTTTTTATTTCATTTCTCCTATACAGTTCATATTTGTGTAATTTTTCATCCACCTGATTGGCTTACCAGGTTATCTATTCCTATATTTCACTCCAGATCGTGAAGCTTTCATTCCAATTCATATCTATTCAATTTCCAATACCCGTCATATTCATCAGACTGGTGTCTAGACTCTAGACAGATGTCAATAGGGATTTGATTGGGTCCAATTACTTTGATTGACATTGGTGCCACTGGATAGAAACCAAAATTAATATCAACGTATTAACAGAGAGAAGTAGAGCATGAAAAGAGAGAGAGAGTCATGGAATGAAAGAGAAATGAGACGAAAACGAGAGAGAGGGAACATAGAGATTAATATTGAAACATTTTAATTGAGATAGAATTCAAGAGAGAAATAGGAGCAGATCGTGTTAGAATGAGTGTGAACGAGAGAGAAAAAGAGAGACTTGGAGACAGAGAGAATGAGCAAGCTAGATGAGGCAGTGTCGCAAATGGAATCGTATTTCTGAACGAAGCATTGGGGGCAAAGCAAAGCAATGGAACCAATATCCGCTTTCCAGCAACCGGAAACTAACTCTTCTCGGTCCTAGTTTTCCAATAAGTCGCTCAGGTCTCCGAATCCACCTCACATACATTTTCATCACCTCTCCGCCGTCCGACCCCCTTCCCAAATTTCTCCTGGTCATCCCCTTTCGTTTGCCTCTTCCAATCTGTCGGAAGGTCTGAATTCAACTTTCAAATAATCTGTGTCTGAGGTCGGATTGCCAACACCTAGAGGGTACCACAATTAAAGAGTATTTTTGTTGCGTCATTATTTTAAAATCTTGCATGAAGTGATAAAGATTCTGGATGTTTTATGAAAAATAACATAGAATAGGAAATTCGATGATGGTACTGAATTCGTATGTGCTTAAGCTTACACAATTCTAATCCGTTGTACATTTCTTGTACAAATTTGCTTTTTTATGATGCGCTGAAGGCAAGTTGAAAAGTAAATGAAAAATCTCCATCATTATATCATTAACAACATCAAATTACAGACAAAATTTACTATGACATAATCAGGAATATGATTGAAGTGGGATATAGCCTACTTTGTAAGTATTGATACAGCATTGTTTTCAGAACGCGTCCCTCCTTGTTCACTATTAGATTATCATTTTAATCATTTTCTAGGGACAGTCTTTTGACGATATCACCTACAAAATCAAATCAAATATCTTTATTGCCATAATTCGAAACACAACATTCCAAAGATATTGTTCAAGACGTACAGTGAAATTCTGTAAGCATACGAGAATAGTTGCTTATATAGTTGCTCGTATAGTTGCTTATGAAGCAACACACACCGATTAGTCATTGCATCGGTGTGTGCTGTTTCATAAGCAACTATGTGAATTATTGTGACTAAACGTGACTAATCTCGTCTTGTCTTGACTAACCGGTGTACGCCTAGCCTTAGAGAGAACCTAGCCTAGCCATGGAGAACAACACATAATTCTATTCTAGTGCATTCAGAGAATACTTCGAAATGCCATGTCGGTAACGTGAACTGTCTTATTACTTCCTGTATATATCCTGTTGAGCTACCCACTGCTAGAACAATAAGCTCACATCTGCATCACAAGCATTCCGAACATTCAAGACATGTCCTTATTCAACATGTACAAATGTTGAAGTCTAGGTCTATTGTAGTGTCTGAGTGTACAGTCTGTACTGTACTAAGTTGGGATCTATTGTGTTATACAGTGCAGAATTTGTATGGATTCAGATATGTATGGTACAGGTAGGGTACGTATGTATGGATGAAGTGCACGTGGCTCATCATCATATGTGACACATTCGAGGTCTCCGGTAGTTGTTCAGTGCGAATTGTTGTCAACAATGCGTCTACAATTGCGCCCTAGGGAATTTTAGGAGTTTGCGGAGGGGTAGGAAGGAGATGGGAAGGATGGGAAGTAGAAGATGTTTGTGAAGAGGAAGAGGAGGGTGTTTGTGATGAGCAAAAGGAGAAATAGGATGATGATGATGATGGGGAAGGAAAAAGATGAAAATTCTGTAGGAAATTATGGATACTGGATAGATTAAGGAGAATGAGAAGACCAATAAAAATTGTGATGAGGGTAAAGTGAAAATGGCGAGGATAAAGGAGAGGAAACACGGAGGTAAATATAAGAGGAAGTAGAGGATGAAGAATGAAAGGAAAAATGAGAATGGGAGGATAATGGAGAAGAAGAATTGAGTTGGAGAAACGGAACCGTAAGAGAAGAATGAAAGAAAGACGAAGAAAGAAAAGGAAACAGATAAATACAAAGAAGAAGGAGAGAAAAGGAGAAGAACTAGGCAAGTGGAAATAGGGTTGAATAATAAAAGGCTTAAAATAAGAAAAAAGAGGAGGATTATTATCTTATTGAAATAAGAGGACGAACTGCAATATTCCAACTCTGAAAAAAGTTAAGAATAGAAGAAAAAGGCGAAGTAGGAAAAGAAGAAAAAGATGAGAAAAGAGGAATATACGAAATAAGAATATAAAGTCAATGAATGGGATGAGAAATCGAATTCTGTGTAACAAGGAAAAGAGAAATAGAAAAAGTAGAGAAAAGTAAAAGATGATAATGAGAAAGAATTAGAAAGGAATAGGAGTAAGTGAGCAGGAGAGTGTCTCATGTGTACGGAATTGTAGGTTCAGAACAAACAGAGCAATGCACGTAATACGTATGACATGATATGCATGCATAAATGCATACCGTAGCTTTACCCCAAACTAAACATCCTGCTGTCTTGTTGGATTCATTTATGATCCGCGCACAAGGTTACAATCGGGTGACAATTCTGGGTGCTGTTGGAACCATCCTTCTGTTCTACCTACTGTAGGTAGTGTAAACTACTACTGTAACAGTACTGTATTATGACCTTTGTTGTACGTCCTGTTGTGTTTGGAATGGTGATACTAGTAGATGGAATGCTCTCAAGTGAGTTATGGCATAATAGGGAAGGATTTAGAAACCAGTGCAAAAGATCATACAGATTCAGGGTTACCCTTGTTCTCAATTTTATTTTACCTTTCTGATTATTCTAATCATTTTTCTTTTTCTTAATCTTATATTTTTTCTACTTTTTTACTTTCTCAACATTCTACAGTATACACTTCATAAATTAATTCTCTTGCTTTCTTCGTCTGAAAATTCTAGAGATTTACCTTTTTCTAGTTCCTCTTCCCAATATTTTTCTATTTATACTTCTTCTTCTTCCTCTTCTTCCTCCTGCTTTCTTGTTGCTCCCCCTTCTATTCCTCTTCTTCTTCTTCATCTTCATTCTCCTTCTCTCCTCCCACTTCTCTTCTCACGAAGAGAGCGAGCAAAGATGGATAAATTGTTGCAGTGTAGTTGTCGTTGCGTGAACTGTTGTCAATGCGCAACTGATTAACATTTCAAGCAAGCTCGTTACTCTGCTGCTACGCTCACAATTAGATATTCACGAGATGCGCTAACAAGTGGTGCACACACAATGCCAGAGACAATCGTGTTGTAAGACTTGATGAAAAGATTCTGGGAGTGATGACCGAATTCGCTTGTTCTAGTGTTTCTCTTGCTCTCTCTTCTTAATTTTAAATTTTATTCTTTTCTCTTCTTCTTTTCTCTAAATTTTCTCCCCTTTTCTTCTTCTTCTTCTTCATGATTTTCTTCATATCCGTCTTTCCTTTCTTCTCAATTTAATTCTTCCTTTGTTTAAAGTGCTTCTCTCAGTCTAGCTCCAACACCTTACTTTTGGCTTCTTCGTTTTTCGCCTTCTTTCACATCATCTTCCTCTCGCTCGATATCCTTTCGTTTTCTTTCTTCATCCTAGCCCACTTTCTATTCTCATTCTTGAAGGCTGTAGTGCAATTAGAACAAAGCTGAATATTCATGTTGAGCATTCAAGGATAAAGTGTGGCGTGCTTGAGAATATTGTCGTCTGTTCTCATGTTTTCGTCTCATTCTCCTTCCAATTTTTCTTTTCATTCTTCCAATTCTTCTCAATTTTCTACTACATAATCATCTTCTTCTTCTTCTTCTCCTCCTCCTTGTTTTTCTTCTTCTTTTCTCCTTCCTGTTCTTCTTTCTTCTTCTCTTTCTTCTTCTTTTTCTTCTTCTCCTTCACTTCTCATCCTCTCCTCCTTCTATATTTTCCCTCCATTTATGTCTTCCTTTTCTTTCTCCGTCTTTTCCAATCATCGCACAAGTTCTAGATTGTCAGATGTACGAATTGGAGAAGAAGATAAGAAATAGAGAAAAGAGGAGAAGGAAGAAGAAGAAGAAGAGTAAACGGTGGGTGAGGATAGAGTCTTTGTGAATGGCACAGAGAAGATTTTGAAGGAGCAGGAGTAGTAGGCTTACAAGCATTGGTGAACCAAATGTAATCATTGACCTCGATTATTTCTCACCCCTTTATTAGCAATAAGAGATTCGATATGAATAATTCTACTTCCATGATTTTTTGTTCCAGGATTGACGTAGCAATAATAATGTCGATTTGAATTACAGATTCGTAGGTCGTTAGAGATTATCTAATTAATTGATTGCCGATTTCTAATTATTGGATTAAATTGCTTTGTGTTTTTTCATTGCTCGTTGAATGTGGATCTTGGAACTTAGTTGGTTCCCCTCTTGTAATTATTACGAAAAGAGTTTTCGAACTTATTCCAACCAACATTAGGTTGATAGAATAAACATTTTTTGATTGGTTCCAATGTCTTTTATGTTTCTATAAGTTAATTTTTATCACTTGAATTGAATCTTTCTTTTACTCTTTTTTCTAATGAGCTTATTAAATATTGACAGTTTGCAATGTACTAATCCTTTTAATTTTTTCTTCTTATTCATGTGTCTCTAACGTTACTTTTAGGCTGTAATTGCTCAGTCTTATTTTTTTTCAGACTGTTCCGCATTCGTTTAGGGCTACTAAGTAGAGTATTGGTGGATTTACTTGTGTGGAATTATTGATCAAAGTAGATTGGATTTTTACGGGCTTCTTCGAAAAGTTAATCTGTTTAACCGTAGCTGTTTTGCGCCTACTAGGCCGATATTGGTGAATAAGCTTGTATGGCGGAATTCTAAATTCTTGGAGATGTAATATTTGGATTGGATTGCAACATTCTATGGTGGAATTCCGCATACTTGGTAACCGTGCTGTGAATGGATGGCTGCTTTGAGAAGATCAGGCTGGCTGAAGAATATCTCGCATGAGCGCCGTTCTTATTGAGAAATGGATTCGGGCGTTCATTTCTTTTGCAGGCAACACCCTTTTTTCGGCACACCCTGTGGGATTTCTTTGCGTAGCTCACTTGCGGAGGATTCGGATATAAATTCAATCAGCCGCGCTATTCAGAAGAACCAGCCCACTGCGTGTGTGGTTGCATCGGGTTCTTTGGCCAAGATTATTTTCTCTTTTTTGAGTCGCGCCGAAGGGGCTCGAGCAACTTTTCAGACTGATTTCCTTTCGATACACTCTCTTTTTCAACACATTTCCGGGGCAGCCATGTGAGTGTGAGAGAGTTTTTATGGGTTATGTGGGTGCTAGGATAGAATCTGTCAATTTCAAACTTAATTCTGTGGATGCTACTGTGGATACGTACTGTAAAAAATGCAATATTATGATGTATGATGAATGGATAGTGTTGTTAATAGTATTCATCAATTGGATTATAATTAGACTACTTATAATGGTATTCATTTTAATATTATGTTTCGTATAAAGAGAAGTAGACGTTTGCAGAGAAGTAGGGTTTGCTCCTTACATTATCTGTGACTGATAATAAGGTAACAAGCGATTTCATCTCTATTTGGGCGACAACGTCTCATATTTTTTGAATGCGATGTGAAATTTTGTATTTTTAATCTGGAAGAGAATAATCAAAGAGGTACTGCTCTCTCCAAACAAGCTACATATTAACGAACAACACACTCAATAGATGAACCCACAAGAGAAATGGGTTTTTTGTTAATCAATTAACATTGATTTGTCAAAATACATGATTTGAAAGATATGATTTTGTCAATTCAAAATCAAAGTGTTCATCATTCTTATTTGAAATGTTAGAATTCACAACTTTTCAACAGAGTATGTAAGAGCATGTAAGAATTTAGTATCAATGTACCCTCACATCCATTATTTGCGATCCGATAAACGAATCAATCTAGTACTTCCATTAACATATGAACACTATTAATCACACGTTTCTGGTACAGCAACTATATAAATTCTCATATAAATTCATTCATCTCGAGTTGAAACTGTGTGTAAAGGTAGTACTGTTGATAACATTTTATGAGGTGATTTATGAAATGTTTTGACATGCAGAGAAATGCGTTGGACGGCAGCAGAGCGCGGCTCTAATAATTCACAGCGTGCATTTAATAGATAGATACGGCGCTCTTCATAACACTGCACCTGAGACTACTTTAAAATAATGTCAAAATAGCGGTGTGCAGGGTTTGAGATAAACGTTTATTCTTCTCGCTCTTCCATCGTCTTCTTCCTCTTTGTCATTGTACTGATTTTTCTTCTTATTTTTCCTTTTCATCTTTTTCGTATCCTCTTCTTTTCTCCTCTATCTTCACATTAGCCTCCTACTCTCCTCCTCTTTCATTGATTTCAATCTTTTTTACTTTCAGTTCCTTGTACTAACCACTTTATTTCCACTCTTCTTCTTACTCCTTTTATCTCTTTTCTCCTTTTATTCATTTCCATCACTCTTTCCCATCTGCATCATCATAATCTCGTTTTCTTTCTCTCCTTCTCATTCTTACGCCCTGAATAGCAGTAGACACGAGAATAATTAATAAATATTCTAGTCATCAGACATTCAATTTTCAACTCCTAGTTGTTTTAAATATTTTATTATCGAATATAAATCTATTTACATTGGAAAAAAATTAGATAAGGAATCATATAACCGAATTTGAAATTCGAAACACAATATTCCAATCATGGAATACTGTAATACGAGAATACTTTAACAAACTTGAAAACTAACTGGCAACGTCATTCTGAGTTGCTTGCTTGTGATTGGCTGGAGCCGTTGCTAGGTGGGGGCTGGGCTTACTGAGACCACCAATCGTATTGCTTGAATAATTTCAAGGCGGACTGACAGTATTCTCCTCTGATTAGTTGGAATTTTGTAATGGTTGATTCGAGTCATTGGTGAGTGAATGGAGCTGAAAATCGCTGTAATAAATTCTATCACTCAAATTCTTCTTCTTCTTTCTAAGAATGGTTTTCCTCTCTGTTTTCTTATTATTTTTCGAGTCTCGTTCATTATTATTTCATCTCGATTATTATTTTATTCCGATTATTTTCATCTCATTCTTCGTCCTCCGATCTTCTTTCTCTTTCCAAATTCTCTTCAACTTCTTCGTCTTCTTTTACTCTTCACTCGGATACGTTTCTGCTCCTTTCCCTCCAGTTCTCTGTCTTCTATTTAAACTTTCTCCACACACTATGCCCTCTCTTTCACTTCTACTTCCTTCCTTTCTCTTTTATATTACATTTTTTCCTCCTCTTCTTCTTTCTTCAGTTCTACTTCTCTTTCTCCCTCTTATTTATCTTCTTCTTTATCCCCTTCTACTCCTCTCCTCATTCTTCTTTTTCTTCTTTTTATCTTTCTCTTTCTCTTCTTCTCATTCTTATTCGTCTTCTGCTTCTTCTTTTTTCGTTCTTCCGTCATCTACCAACCTGCGAATCCAAGTTACTGAGGTAACGATGTCTCTCCTATCACGTCGCTATTCACCTTGATTTATGTATAGCGAAACGCCGCCTTGCTCACTGCACTCCATCTTAACCATCATAATTTATCTCTCAAGCAATGTGCAGTACAGTACACAGTATTTGGCTCCACGGCTGCGCTTCACTTCAAACTTCTTTACTAAAAAGTTTCTGTTGTTCGATTGCAACTGCATCGCTTTGTCTCTGTCACCCGAATGGAACTGTCATTTCTCCTTCTTTGTTGCACACGTTTCTCTCATCTCTCTTTCTCACCCACCTTATTAATATCTCTCTTTATATCGCTCCCCTTATTCGCATCTCTTTCTCTGTTGCCCATCTTCTTCGTATCTATCTCTCTCTCTCTCTTACCTGCTCACCTACTTCGTATCGCTAGCTTTGTTTCATCGTTTAGAGCGCTTTTCAGGTTTGCAAGGAGTCGTTAATCATTGGGACACGAAAACTTTGCATATCTTTCGGTGGATTTGAGGTTAGGTTATCTAGAAGAATTATTTTGTTCTATTTGGTCGTGTCGAAGATATGTCAAATGCGTTATTAATGTATTTTGGAATACTTGCATTCGAGTTGTACATATTTGTACACTGTTTTTGAGGAATTAATCATTTAACAATAGGATTTACGAAATCCAACAGAGAGTCTGGTTTAAATTGAGTTTTTAGGGAGACATTTCATTGAAGAATAAATCTTGAGAATAAATTTACTTTTTAAGGTTGACATTTAAACAGAAAGATGCACAACTATAGAAGCCTAGAACTCCAACAAATGAAGTAATAAAATATTCATGGAATAATGGAGTGATGAGATGATGAAATGGGCAACTAGCAACATCTACAGTTCTCTCAAAACCCACTTGAATATGGTTTGCTATAATGATATTACTTATACCATTCTGTATCTAATGAATTACATGTGATTCCAACGTATTTCAATTATCAAAACCCTGGAGAGAGCATTGAAGATTTTGGGCTGTTTCTTGTGTCGAGTGTTTCATTTACTCTTGCTACTTAGCAAGCGGTGTGTGTGTGAAAATGTTACAATTCAATTTGCGCGGATCTGCTTAATAAGACGAATCCTTATAGGAGTTTGACACGCGCAGGGTTCGTATTCGGAGCGTTTTCAGAGCAAGAATAAGAATACAAAGAAGAAAAAGACGAAAAATGAGTAGATGTTGAAGAAGAAGAAGAAGAAGAAGAAGAAGAAGAAGAAGAGAAGAAGAAGAAGAAGAAGAAGAAGAAGAAGAAGAAGAAGAAGAAGAAGAAGAAGAAGAAGAAGAAGAAGAAGAAGAAGAAGAAGAAGAAGAAGAAGAAGAAGAAGAAGAAGAAGAAGAAGAAGAAGAAGAAGAAGAAGAAGAAGAAGAAGAAGAAGAGAAGAAGAAGAGAAGAAGAAGAAGAAGAAGAAGAAGAAGAAGAAGAAGAAGAAGAAGAAGAAGTATGAGAAGAAGTAGTAGAAGAAGATAAATCAATATTTTCAAGTAGGATAGAAGTTACAAGTATTCAGTACTTTGAGAGTTATCATAATTAAATTAATGATAGCTCAGGGTGAAGGGCGATGAAAAGACGGAAAAGAACGAAGTAAAGGAAAAGAAGAACAAAGAAAAGGATGTGAAGAAATATAAGAAGGTGGGCTAATAAAAAGAGGAGACAGATGAAAATTTTAAGGTAACAAGAAGTTGGGTAGAAAAACAATTAGAAAAGAATAGTACATAGTAGAGGTAGATGAAGAATCTTGAAATTCAAGGAAGTAGAAGTATAAGTGGAAAGTATTGGAAGAAACAGGTCAAGTGTAATATTGGACAGAAGGAGAAAAGTGAAGATGGAGATGGAAAAGAAGAAGAATGAGTAGGAGAAGAGGTATAACGTGAAGTAGATGAAGTACAGGGAGAATAAGTAGAAGAAAAAGATGAAGAAGGTGAAGATAAAAGAGATGATGGATAAGAATGAGGAGAACAAGAGGTATAAGGAGAAGAAGAGGAAGAAGTATAGGGAGAATAAGTAAAAGAAAAAGAAGAAGAGGAAGAAGAAGAAGAAGGAAGAAGAAGAAGAAGAAGAAGAAGAAGGGAAATGCATAATTATGTTCAAGTAAGAGAGGCTCCCATCTAGAAATACTCGATTTCCTCCCTGTACCAGTATGTAGTCGGCAGTGGCGATGAGGTGGAGTCATCTTTTGTAGTGAAGTTCCTGCACGAAATTACACACACTTGTGAGCCAATTACACGCGCCCTCTCCTATATAACTTCCACTTAAATACCGGTACGCGCTCTAGCACCTATTCTCATCGCAGGAAGGAAAGTGGTTAAAGGAAAGGTGGTGATGGAGTGCGAGAGGAAAAAGGTGAGTGGAGGATTGAGGGTGAGAAGAAAATCATTATTTAGTAGTGGGGGGGGGGGTTGTTAAGGAATGGAACATAAAGAAGAAAAAGTTTATTAGAGAATAATAAGATTTGAAAAAAAAACGTTTAAACAACGAGAATTAAGTAAAAAGGGAAATTGAGAAGGGAATGACATGAAAGAGGAAGCAACAAAGTACATGGAAAGGGGAGAAAAGCACCTAGGAAATGTAGTACAAGAGTACAAGAATTGAGAGGAAAAGGGAAATCAAGAAGAGTAAGACAAGAAAGAGGACACAGTAACGTAGATGTGAAGCGAAGAAAAGTATGATGACAATGACAATGTAAAAGGACAAGAATTGAGAGGAAAAGGGAAATTAAGAAGAGTAAGACAAGAAAGAGGGCACAACAACGTACAAGTGAAAATGAGAAAAAAGGATAGTAGTCCTAGGTATAATAGTAGTCCTCCACAGCACAGCAGCTGTTAGGTGTTCCGGCAATTTAAACTGAGAAGGCTGTCGTCTCTTGTCCAGGAATGCTATTGCACCTCTCACTCCTCTTACACCTCTCCGATATTAACATTTCCCAGACATCAGTCTGTTAGGATGTCTTGCAGAATTTACCGTGTCCCCAGCAGTCGGGAATTCCAGGACCGGGTCACACGATACTCGACATCTGAGACAAGTGAGAGCGAGAGAGAGTTAAAGGAGAGTGCGTGTAAGACGGAGGTAGTCTGAGAGAGTAAGGGATGAAATTCTTGGCAATAAAAACAAAATACGGGACACAAACACACTCACACTCATTGTTATGTTGGAGCTCAGTTCCTTGCTGTCTTATAACCTTGTCAGTCGTTTACCGGCTAATTCCTGCTGACTTGTGCTTGAATTTCGGCCCAAAACTGCTGACGCACCATTCCAAAAACTGACTCCGACTGACTGTAATAATTGGAGTGCTTTTTAAGAAAATGTCACTTTGAATGAGCACTAATTAACGTTTTTCCTTGTTGTTGTCTAGTTGTTTAAAAGGGATGTGTTTCACTGTCTCATTTGCAGTAGAATAAAGTCACTTTCTTCCCGCTGGAATGCTTACTTGGTACTTCATCTCCCAAAATAATGAGACGACTATGCTGAAATAATAGTAATTGAAAATTTATTAATACAAAAGCTACTTCATTCATCCAGGAATCAATGTGAGTTGAATAGGAATATTACAAGATTTTCACGTTTCATGACCTGATTGCGCAACTTTAAAATTTGTTTGATGAGTTATAACTCCCAAAGTTCTCATCAAGGATACACTATCACCGCATTTTTTTAAAAATGTTATTTACATCCAACCTTGGTCGCGTTCTTTGAGGCTTGACACAATAATTTTTTTATCTTTACATCTGGTCGACTCCAACACCTGAAAAAGATTTGAAAGGATTGTTTAATGTAAATGGGCAGTATTTGAAAACGCATTTAAAGTTGTAATGTTAATAGACAACAATGAAAGGCAACCTAACTTCAAATATAATTTCAAAAAGATCTCAGTAGGTGTTGTGTGAAAATAGCTTGAAATCAGGGATTTAAATTATTGCTGATGTCACTTTAGAAAGAGCGTATTACTGCTTTTAGGCATTTCCCCACACACATATTTATTCTTTTAAGCTGATATGTAGTAGAAATAAAGAGGAGATGTATTTCTCCTTAGAATCATTGAATCAAATGGTCAGCTGTTCGGACATCGAACTTCCTGACAAAAAAGTTTCTAGTGAGTGGTAAAACCTAAGTTTAAACTAAACTGTCGTTGGAGAAACCGGCCCTAATCGATGTAAAATTATTTTCATCACTGTAACTAATTGGAAAATGTAAAGATTTTCAAAATATTCAGCTTGTGATTTGTTTCCTATGATAAGCATACACAAGTCTTTTAGGAGGTTTTAATAAAAGCACAATCCTTTCCCAAAATGCGACTCAAAAGATTCATCACCCGCGTGTGTCCTACTTTTTTGTGAGTGTGTGTTGTTGGCCAAACTAAACGTTGCTCAGCCCGTGACATACAACTGAACTGAACCTCGTTGGCCGTATAACAAATCGGCAAAGATTTCTGCATACAAATTCAGCACTGAGATTCCGAGCATCGTTACCATTCCATAGGCTACGCCCGCCGCTATAGCAAATGGCACGCTATTTGTGATGCTTACATTTATATCAGGACGCCGGCTCAACCCCCGCCCCAAAAACACCCTCTAACCTTTCTATTTCACCACCCACTGACTGCTTATCCAGCCAAGAAACTCTTTCTCATTTCTTTCACTCACTCACTCCCTCTCTGTCACTCTCTATTTCTTGTACACACACACTGTCCTTCTCACTCACCACTCTCACAAACTCTTGATATCTGTCTCTTTCGCTATCTTTCTCCTTCTTCTTCTTCTGCTGCTTCTTATTCTTCTCCTGCTGCTGCTTCTTCTTTTTTCTTCTCCTTCTTCTTTTGCTGCTTCTTCTTCTGCTGCTGCTTCTCATTTTTTCTTTTTCTTCTTCTGCTGCTTCTTCTTCTCCTTCTCTTCCTCCCCCTTCTGGTCCTCCTCCTTCTCATTCTCCTTTGCCTTCTTCTTTTCCTCCTTCTTTACTCTCTTTCTTTTTCTCCTACCTCTCCTTCTCCACCATTTTCTTCTACTTCATCTTCTTCTCCTGGTTCTTCCTCTTCTCCGTCTTCTTTTTCTTCTCTCTCTTCTCCTTCTTTCCCATCTCATTTCCCACTCTCCTTCTTTATTCTTTCGTTCTCTATTCCTTTCTTGCTATCGCTCTCTCTCTCTAGCCTTTTCCTACTCATCTCGCCTCAACTTGAAATTTGAATCAGCGAATCTCATCTGTCTTCCCCCCTCTCCCCCACCTGCCCCACCACATCCATCCTTAAACGTCAGCTCTCCAAAATGTAATCTTCCACGACTGGCTTGGTTTCTTGGAGCAAAAAAAAGCAACGAGAAATGTAAGCACCTCTGCAAAGGTCTGATTATTCCTGTATCTGCAATTACTCTGTTTTCCACCGGCGTGTAAAAAGGTGTGATTCGTTTTGTTGTTGAAAAAGGTGTTTGAGTTGGATGTCGTGTGGGATGTTGTGAGAAATACTTAGATAAATTAAGGATTAGATTTGTGATATAGTAGAAATGAGCGTTTTTAATATTCGAATATTTAGATGGGATTTCAAAACCATTCCTTATTGAGGAATCTTTATTGGATATGTATGTGGTTGACGATTGTGTTCTTATTTATTTTTAATGTGAATTTCCTAAATTTTCATCTGTACAGTTAATTGCAACCCTTGTTACAATGTTCCATAGAGAAATAGGCTTGGATAAGCTACTTGATAATTTACAAATTTGAAGTATTTTCTGATATTATATTTCTGAATAAGTTTTTCGAGCTTTACTTAGGTTATGGCAACATTCATTTTTAACTTATCCGAAAGAATTGTTTGTTATTCAAGGCATATGTCAGGCGTATGTCAGTAGTGCTAAATATGTCAGGCGAATAGGAATCGGGCCCGTAACCAACTAAACTATAGTTACCTATAGCTCTTTGCAACATTTCATGGTTAATAATATAATATGGTTGTTTCAAGTCTTTGTTTGCAAACTTGTCATATGAATTATTATTATTATTTAAGAGGTAATGAAATCATCACTTGTACCAGTTTTGAACTCCAAATCGTGCAATTGCAATGTTTGTATAATTTTTTCTGAACAAGGCTCGACTCCAATAATTGTAGAGAATAAATGGGATATTCTCACTCATGAGGAATCACTCTTTCAGTATTTGTTTGAGAAATAAAACACAGTAGTGAAATTTGGAAATTCTTTTTCACTTTCAGTAACATGCATCCCAGAAAGGTCCGTTTTGACGTAGGCAAACGATTGTGGAAATTCGTTCCTTCAGCTGGATGACGAGAAGTGAGTGGACTTGACCGCTGAGAAAAAGAACATAACTTACAAGTACATACTTGAGACGCAGGGTCTGCTATTCCATTGTTACGACCCTAATACATACGTAAAACACATGGACTATACACATACGAATTGTATGTACTATATTATATGCTACATGAGCTACTCAAAGATACTGCTTTTAGTAACATGCAAATGTGACGTCGACGGACTCTCTTTAGCCGCCACAAGTTGCCTATCCCACAAAAGCCCTCCCATAAAACTTTTTCCGTTAACTTGTCCATTTTTATGGTTTCGCAACTGCTCTTTGATTCTCGTACTGGACTGGATTTGAGGCTGTGTTTCTTCTCTATGTTTCTATTTATTGCATTTCCCAACCTCTCACTTTATTGCGTCACTCCTTTTCATCATACTTTCCAGTTTGAAAAAGGGTCAGCTACAAAATTCGTGGGGCCCTTTTTTCCCGGAAAAAGTACGCTTACTTTATTCAACGGTATCAGTGGAGGTTCGGTTTGCTTTGAGTCGTAAAGTCGGCCGAAGTGAGGCCCATTGATTTAAAATGTTTTGCGTTTTCTGTCAACTGTTTTTGAGCTCGGTTCATTTTCAATCAATTTTTCCTGTTCATGTTTGTTAGAGCCACCCCGGATCGATATCGTAGCTAATAACAACATTACCACAAATCTTAGTAACAAGTTGCGAAGCATTTAGATGCCCCTATTCTATATAACACGAATATCTTATTAAGCAGGTTTGCTGCAACTTCTTGTAATGTAATACCATTTTTTTGTAATAGAAACGGTTGTGCAGTACTTTTTTGGACTCAGAAACGTTTTAAAAGTACGAGAAGGCCTACAAGGTGCCTGATAATAATAATTATGAATACTTGGTAACTTCAAAATGAGTAAATTATTTGCTCTTCTCCCCAATCTTTAGTTTTATTAAAGATCGTATGAAGTTGATCATTTGGAAAAACCGAATGATTTCAGATTTGGATTCCATAAAACTTTTGAATAGATTGATGTTGATTCAACAGCAACATTACGGTATCGAAGAGTTTCTGCTGCGCTTAGCTAAACGCCAACGAACTGTCTGTAGGCAGCTTGGAGTTGGTTTTTTCTTCTCTGAATAAAAAGCAACCCTGATCCAAGTTTGAGACGTAATTAAAATAATACTGTGATTAATTAACGAGCTGGAAGTTGTACGTCTAGTTTTTTGCTCAATTGCCATCGTCATCATCATCATTATGGCAATCTTCTTTTTTTATCATTTGTCCTTTTCTTTTCCATTTTCACAGTCTACGATTTTTTCTTCTTATCAGCCTGTTATCGTTTCTCATATTAATCTTTTTCATCTCACACCACCACTCATTCACACTATCTTCTTTTCCTTTAGTTTTCCACTTTCTTCTTGTTCCTGTCTTCACTATTTTCTCATTCTATTATTTCTTCTACTTACGTAGGTTTCTCCCCTCCTCTCATCTCTTTCTTCTTTCTCATCCACTTCCTTTCCTTCGTCTTTTTCTCTAAACTTTCAATTTTTTCCCATTTTTTTACATTTCTCTCCTCTTCTAATTCTTTTGCCTCGTCCTTCTTCTTTCTTCTTCTTTCTATCTCCACTCCTTTTTTATCGTCTTCATTCTACTGTTTTTCTTTTCTATTCACGTTTCTATCCTCCTCTTATCCCTCTCTTATTTCTTATCTGCATCATTTCCTCTGTCTCCTTCTCTAAACTTTCAATTTCTCAACTTTTTAAATTTTTTCCTTCTCTTCTTCTGCTTCTTCTCTTACTTCGTCTTCTTCTTCAGCACCCATCTTTTCAGGGTTCTCTATTCCTTCCACCTTCTTGTTCTTCTTCTACAGCTTCCATTGTTCCTCTTTTCCTCTTCATAACTTTTAAAATTTCAAAATGTAGGCTTCTTTTTCTCTTCTCTTTTCATCCTTATTCTCCTCAATTTTCTTCTCTGTCCTCCCTCCCATCCTCATTTCTCATCCCCTCTTTCTTTTGTGATACTCGATAATGTTGAAGAGTATTTTGTAGCCCCCAACTTCAATACCCGAACATTGGTTATTTTTGGCCCATTGGTCCTTGGGTTCGAGTAACCCCCCCTTCGGCCGCCCATCAACCCTTCAGACATTAAAAGCGTCGATGCAAATATTCAGCGTATAAAAGGCGTTGCGTCGGCATTTTAGAAGATCGACTCACTCTGCTCTCTCTGTGCTAATTAGGTAGAACGTTACTTCTCTTTTGTCTCTCTTGCTCTGTGCTCCTTCATCTCGATTTCCATTTAGATCAGTTTTCGCGTTCAATTACCCTTTCTCGTCACCTCCCGCTTCCCCCCTCCACCATGTTCCTCCAGAAACAGAGCCAAACGAATTTTTCATCGGCCAATTATTCAACATTTTCTCATTATAGCGCTTTCAGAAATATCTCCTGGACTTTCAGGCGTTTAATGTGTAAGAAGTTTTTACGTGGCTTCAGTTGGAAGATTCAACACGAACACATTTTACAATAATAAATGAAAAGACAAGATGTTGTCAAACCACTGATTTACAAACAAATTCAGCAGCCACAGCTATTTAGGCAGCAAAGAACTGGAGAATCTTGCATGCAGCATCGACAGTAATTGGGGAGTCTCTCAGAACAAGATCATGACGAATAAATGTGCCGACATTATTCTTCAAGAAAAGATGAGACAGCTTCAACCAGAGTCTACACCAACAGAAGACATCGCAAAGCAGCTAAAGAAGAAGATGATAACCAACGACCTCATGTTTTAAAAGCTGATAAAGGGTGTACCACAGTAATAATGGAAAAGAAGGAATATCTGGGTAAGGTCAACAGTTTCATTCTGATAATAATTTTAATGAGATCAACTCCAATCCTACTACCAAGATTAATAGATTAATCAATAACAAGTGATCAACAACCACGAAAGTGGGTGATAAGAAAGAAACCAAGTATCTAGCAGGCAGTAATCCATATCCGCCGAGACTTTTGTGCCAACCTAAAGTACAGAAATCTAATAGCCCTGTAAGACCAGTAGTATCTTTTGTAAATTCTCCTTGTTCCAAATTAGCTCACAAAACTCAATAGTAGATTCAGAACACTTACGGATTTCAACCAAAATACATCATCAAAAATTCATTGGAGTGGGTCAACAAAATAAAACACATTCCTGTTCTATCTTCCTTCAAAATTGTATCATTTGATGTCACTAATTTGTTCACCAATATCCGGTAGAAGAAAGTCTAAAATAGAGCTGAAGAAATAATGAGAACCTCAATAAATGATTGTACTGTTAGGGATGAACGGTTAAGGTTGATGAAGTTATGCACTCAGCATAATTATTTTAAATTTAATGATAAGTTTTTGAACAAAAAGAGGATTAGCAATGGGATCACCACTCTCACCTCTTCTAGCGGAACTTTTATGGATAAATTGGAGAGTAGCATTGTTGAGAATAGTCCTTTCAAAGATAAAATTGTTTACTGGTTTAGATATGTAGACGACGTAATTTGCTTATGGAATGGAAGTAATTGACAGTTGGACAATTTTCTTTCTTACCTAAATGAATTACATAGTAAGATCAAATTCACTGTAGAAGTAGAACAGGATTGTGTATTAATTTTCTAGATTTAAAAATAGATCATAGTACTGGTTTTCATAAGTTCTCCATTTTCAGAAAACCAACTCATACCGATGTTATCATCCTCATAATTCTTGTCATCCCATTTCACAAACTTGCAGCTTTTAGTATGATTCATAGAGCATTAACAATACCTATGAACCATGACGATTTTCTAAAGGAGATAAGCACTATCAAACAAATAGCTGTAACAAATGGGTGTGAGGAAATTATGGTGGATAGGCTGCTAAGTAAAATCAACAGACGAATCTCAGTTAATTCCAGCTTTGTAGGGACAAATAATGAGGAAAGCTTTGGGTAACTATTCTTCACTTATTTAGCTTTGTTTCTGATAGGATAGGTAGAATTGAAAAGAATGGATTTCATGTTGCTTTTAGGAACCAAACTGATTTTAAAGAATCTATTTAGCTACAGTAAGGATAAAATTGATGTATGGGATAGAAGTGGGGTATAAAGGCTTAATTGTGGGGATTGTAATGCGACCTATGTTGGTCAAACTGGTAGAAGTTTCAAAATCAGGATAAAAGAACATATCAAAGATTGGAATAAGTGTAATGGAGATTCAAACTTTGCTGAACATTTGATAACAAATAATCATAAGTTCAAGGCCGAGGAGAATGTTGAGTTTCTGCATTTTAATAACAAGGGCAGAAGTCTCAACATACTGGAAGCTCTAGAAATAACTAGGATAACAAAAGATGATCAACAGCTGAGTTTGAATGACCAAATTCATTTCAATCAATACAACACCACTAATCTCATTTTATCATAATTTGTTAGGCAGGTATTACGGTATTAGTTTATTCCTTTGTTTTTCTTATCCTTCCGTAATACTGTTTCATTTATTTCTCAGTTTATTGTAGCTATTTACTGTTCTTCAATTGTGTTTTCTTTTTGAATCGCCATTTTGTAATGCTTGAATGAACAGCTAATCGGGGAGGAGCTTGTCTAGGCCAATGACAGCCGTTCACGGTCATTGGCTAGAGCGTCTACCAATAGCGGTGCTTTACCGTTAGTATAAATACTGCTGCTCTGTACGTTAAATTTTCAGTTTACCAGAGATTGATAATGGTGTAACAACCGAAACCGGTAATATAAAATCAGTGGTTTGACAACATCTTGTCTTTTCATTTATTATGGATAACTACCACAATATCACCTTCACAACTACTCAAAGACATTTTACAATATTGTTGTCCCTGTATTCGATGTTTCCTGTTTGGTTAGGTTTTAACAAAACTACACTACAAGCATTACGGCCGATTGCAGGAAAATCAATCAAATCCAACTCCAGTAAAATACCAAGATCCATTGTATTTATGACGTTATAAGTATTTATGGAGACAAATCAGCAATGATTGCGAAATAGTAATATAATGTATGATCCAATTATACTTAGAAAATGTAAATTACACTTAGAAGATGTTCTAAATTTCAAAGCAAAGTGGATGGTGGGGGATAGATTGTTAATTTTAATATTAACTTATTCACGGTGTCATGATGTTTTAATCATTACAATGAATTCAATGTCTTTGATGCTTTTCTATCCTAATCCTAATGAGATGATGGTTGTGGCATTTGGTAATCATTAATAGATTTTCGGAAAGTCTTCTTGGCTCAAAGACGTCATTCCATTCTCAAGGATGAAAGTTGTCATCTGCAGAGTATTCCAAATTCTTTTTACACTGAATTTTTCTGAAGCTTGTCAGCAGCATTCAACTAGTGTTGGTTGGTGTCCAATTTAATAACTTAGATGAGACAATTTTCAAAATAAATTCTGAGAGAATGGAGTGGAGGAGTAATAAGGAGAAGTCGACGCCTGACTGGAGACGGACATTTTTCCAGATGAATTTCGGAGATAACTTTCATGTCTGAAGTTCAATTTCATTTCAGAAGTGCACTGACCGTGTCTTTTGCCTTTCCAATCCAATCATCCCCTTTTCTTTACTTTGCTTCCTCAGTCTACTACTTCTTATTCTATCTTCTTCTCCGTTTACTCTTTCTCGTTCTTCGTCTTCTTATTTCTTCTTTTACTTTTTCCCGTTCTTTGTTTTTTTCTTATTCTTCTTCTTCTCCTCTTCTTTTTGTCTTCTTCTTCTTCATTTCTCGCTTTTTATTCCACTTTTTCTCAGAGAATGATGCATTATGGTGTCGAACTATATCAATACTCATCAAAAGGGTTTTCTTCTTTGAAGTTTGTGGCCACTAAATGCAAAATACCACTATTAAAATTATTCGTAAACACGTGGCGATTTTCCGTCCACGTGTACCCGGTCATGTAATTTGGGTTTAGGGCTGAGATTTTTCTAATAAATGTTTGTCTCGTGACGATCATTTCCACACATTTGGTACAAGTCGTTCTCTCGTCAATCGTAAATAGTTCCATCTATAATCTTCAACTTGAGATTGTTAATCCAAATTCAAATGACACTTCAATCAATCACAATCAATCAACGCCCTTCCCCCTTCCACCATACATACACAATAATTAACAGCGTTGATTATGCATCGCAGGTGTATTGAATCGGAGGTCTGTCATTGATTAGAGCTGGCCAATTCATGTCCCAATTGCGGTGTGGCCAATGGAAGGTGGCACATCATTGGTTGATGGATACAGAGAAGGGAGAAGGTCCCCTCAATGGCTGCCATGATAAACTGTAATCAATTCATGTGTGATGGGAGGGACTTCAATTAACACCAACATTGCTATGTTTGATTGCGGATTGTGACCTTCGTACACTTGCTACATTGAGAGCTCACTGAACATAAAGTTTGATTGTATACTAAAGCTAAACCATCAATCAGTTAATTGATACCTTGAGAAGAACCTGACCAATAGAATTCTGAACTCTCTACTAGACAATACGAATAGAATATTAATGATGATTGAAAACCTGTGAATCTTAGTACAGTGAAAACATGGAACTGAGGATAACAAATTTCAAGAAAGTGGTACAAATTAAAAAACGATTTTTCGAACAAGGGTTTATTGAATTCACCCCGAGTTATAATAAAAGTTAATTAAAATTGAACAAAATTGATTCACTTTTTCAATTTAATGTATCACTTGAACAAATACAATATTTAGGAAAGAAAGAAACTGGCATTCGCCTGGAACATCTTCTTAATCTAGTCACACAAATAGTCAAAATGTTCAGAATATGTTCAAGTTTGTTGTTCTCATGTTTGATTGAATTTGAAATGGACATTGCATACAAAGATTTAGAAAGCATGACAATTTCTCTTGAGTCTAAATTTATAATTCCATTGAAAGATCATTTTCATGTGTTATTCCTTGAATAGGCATCCAATCAATGTTACAAATTTGGTTCAAATAAGCACTGCTAATACACTCAGGCATCAAATTGGTGGAATTGACCGAACAAAATAATGATCTAGTGAAACTGACACTCTCATCACTTTGTGAAAAGTGACATGACATAAAGAAATGAAACTACTCTGAAATTAGAATAATTAATCGAAACAGTTTCTACGTGAATAATATGTGTATGGAAAATTTATGCCATCAATATGGTACTCCATTAATATGATATTCCATGAAACATATGGAAAGGGTTTGACATAAATATGATACTTTATTTGATGGGAATTCATGAATCGTTCTCTTCGTAAATGATCTGTATGAAAAGTAACATGACATAAATGATGCTTGATTAATTTGAATAAGCTTCTCTCATGTATAATGGGGCTTGTAGAATTTATTGATCCTCTACTGTCAGTTCAGTACAGTCTCAGTACTGTCAGACAGTTTATATTATGATGGAGTTGATAGGTTGTCGGCGTATTGCAATTTAATTGGAGTGTCAACCTGTTTAACATGGGAGATTGACATCAAACCAAGCCGGCCCTCAATGAAATTGTCACCATTGTCGAATACGGCTAGCCAATCAGGTGATGCCATTTACAACCCCTCTTCCTCCTCAGCCCTGAAAACAATTTAATCTGCACTCTCAATTTGTTAACCTTTTGCAAACTGTCATGTCTTCCATTTGAGGGATCAATATTTGGTGGACGAGGCGTAATGAAATTGTTGTTTGTTTGACAGTTAATTCAAACAAAGTTGTTAAGTTATTTAATAAAGTGTTGTTAGTTTGAGATAGTTGTTGATTTCAGTTACATACTGAGTAGGAATTGTAGGAATTTTTGAGTATGATATAGCTGTTAATATTATTGGTTAATAAAATCTATCTGGGGCCTGTTGCATGAGAAAATACAAGCTAGTAATACTAGTTGTCACTATGGTAACTTGCCATCTGTCAGCTTGTATTTTCTTATGCAATAGGCCCCAGTAGGCTAATAATAAATATTCATAATTAAAAAAATACTCATATTGTTGAATGCTATGGAATGAAAAATATTCAACATTCGACTCTGTTACACTCGAGTTAATACGGTTTGTGATTTAAAGATAATTTGAAAAATGATTGCATCATGTTGCATAATGTTCTCTAATGGTTTATTTGATTTTTATTGAATATTTTCATGAATATTTATATTTGAGATCTTCATTTATTTAGTAAGGCGTAATATATTGAATGGTGAGACTTGAATAACTTCATTACCACTGTGTAAGTTATGTTAAGCTTATTTTTCAAGATACTATAAAAAATTGAAAAATATTGAGCTCTTTCAATTTTATGTACACTACGAACTAGCATAACCTATGTCCATTGATTTTGTTCTATCGTTCCAGATGTATGTTTGGCAATTTCGTTCGTATTTTAAATAACCTTATGTTTTATTTCTTATTGCAGGTAATACACGAATTCATTTGCCAGTATACTAGAAAGTTTGGGTGAGTTTTCATGCTTCAATTCAAATTTACTTCCATTCAGTAATACATATAAATGGTATAAAATGACATTGCCTACATATATAACAATATGGAAAAGAACTGTTGTTGGCTCTTCTGTCGTGAAAATCAACGTTGGATTTCTTTCGTTGGTCATTTTTCGTTCCTTTTATTCCTTGGTTTATGAGTTGAAACCAAATAAAAACACGTCAGTTGTAACCCATCAAGCTCTGAACTCAAGCTCTTCATTTTTCCCAAATCTGTGGCAGAAGAAAACTTATTGTGGATTCGTAGTATTGTCATCTAATATTCATTTGAGCTACATTTGTCACTCAGTTCGCTGCATATTAGAAACAGCATGATTATTGGAAAAGGCGAGGGGATTATTGATTTGGGAGCTATTAAGCGCAGTGCAGAGCAGAACTTGGAATACAGTGACTGTCAAGATTTCAGTGCTGACAATAGCTGTCTGTGGTTGTGTGAATGAATAGAGGCAAGACGGACTTGACCAATTTCAACCAGGAAGCCACCTGGTCAATCCCATTTCGCCTTCTCTGTGTGACATTCTACCTCTTAAATTGGATCCATTCGAGCAGACGAATAGATAGATAGAGAAAGGATAAGAAAGAGAGAGAGTGAGAGAGTGTGTGTCAGTGAGTGAGAGAGAGAGAGAAATTGAGTGAGTACCTACTCGGCCAATACGCAATACCTCACCTTGGATCATTAGACCTCGAACAGCCGGAAAATCTGAAACCTGTCAAAGCCATGCTCATCTTCCCTTGTTATCTCCCTGCTGAAGATTTTCCAATAAATTTCCATAGAAATCTATGTTTATTGTCATTTATAATGATTATTGCAAGCTATGCTTTGTTCATTTTCAACGTAATACAGTACTGAATAGAAAGTACTAGAATAATCATTAAAATGTCATATTTATTGAATTTACTCATACGAATTCAATTGAAATAACGAGAAACCTACTGTACTGAAATTGTTGTCGCCAAATAATGGTGAAACAACCAAAACAGGTTCTACCACATTCAACTATTCATCACACTATAAATAGTCATCTATTTGAAAGAAAAAATGACGAGATACGATTGAGTAGTTAAACCAATATCAGTTTACCAGTATTTGATAATGTTATAACAAACGAAACCAGTGCCTCATTACTTTATTTTTATTACAATGTCCAGATAACTTTTGTCTTTCGATTGAATATGGCAATAATTTTACATCTTCTACAATACCACATTCACATTTACACAGTCCATATGAAAGAATAAGATATTAGTGTGAGTCCTCACTAGAGATAGTTAATTTTTAAATAATCATTTCAAGCTTTAGCGAGGCAGTTATCAGTAATTTCAGAAATAACCTATTCTTTGGTTGGTGTATGGTAATATGCTATAGAGCATTATTATTGAATGAGCTATGTTATCGGAAAATAGGCTATTGGGCAATATTCATACGTTATCGAGCGATTTTACTATTGGACAGCATTCCAATTGAACAATATTGATCTTGTATGATACTCCTATTCTTTTTTCTATAATATTCCTTATATTACTTGTATAATGTATAATATTCCTATTATTGCTTGTATAATATTCTTATTTTTTTGTCACTTGTAAAATATCCCTATTATTACTTGTATAATATTCCTTAGTTTGGTTTCGGATGCACATTTGACTCAGTTGACACGATGGTGCTAGTACAGTATTAAGGAATTCAAAGGGAACAAATACAGTACTCGGCACTCTGCACACAAAAACACATTCCGTTTCCAATCTGTGACTTCGACCATTGAGACGAAGAGAAGCGAGAAGATGAAGTGTAGAAGTGAGAGGAGTAAGGAATGAGGAAGAAGCCAACTAAGCTGGAAACGAGATGAACGAGAGAAAGCGTCTCTTTTGGCCATCAAACGCGGCGCGGCGGCTGTCATATGATTGCAGCAGCGGACGTCGACACGATAACAATCCGGCAATTCCGACGTCCAAAGAGTAATGATTTTTTTATTGGGTCGTTCATCCCCCTCCCCCCCCACCACCTCTCACACCCCTTCGACAAGTAGATAACAACCCCCTCTACTCCACCCACCCTTCCATTACGATGTCCCCTCAGGACAGCCAAGAAGCCCCAAAGAGGGGCTCGACTTTGAAAAAACCCCAACCACCGACCAATCTCCCTTCAACAGCCAGAAACCGTCACAATCTTCCAACACATCGAACACAATGGACCCACTGACTGATCTCTCCTCTTCCCCCGCCCAACCTCCCTCTTTCTTCTTCACTTCGGTTATCCCTAGCCACCCGTTTTGTTTGCACATAACATTGAAGCTCCCTCGTGCGACTTCTGAAGGCTGTGATATTCAGGCACGTGGCCACTTTCTTCTTCTTCATTTTCTTGTACCTACTTCTTTTACTCTTCCATTCCGTTCGTTTTCCATGTGGTTTTCTACATAGATTTTCATACTACAGTCTTCTCATTCTTTGTTTTCTTGTCTGCCTATTCGATGTGTCAGCGTAACATGCATTATTGTTGTAACTTTCCAATTTTTCAATTTTTGAATATACTTTTCAAGTATTTTCATGAAAATTCTCTCATCTTCAAGTTTGGCAGTGAAAGTATTGTGGATTAAAGGATAAATCATGGATTGGAGGATATTGATTTCAATTTTTGTATTCGATTCCCATCTCATAATTGTTCATTTTTTTTGTAAATAATCATCTAATCTTCCATTTCCTTCAATCTCGAATTCGATCCGAAGCATCTCAAATCAAAATTGTTGGATATAATAGAGAATTCAAATTACAATCAATGTATGTCTAATGTGTTGATAAGTGGAATAGTCCAAATAATAGCCATCCACTACTTCTTTTTTTGCTAATTTCTAGCATTTTTTAGCTAATCCATTTATTTGGTTTGTCTATCATTTATTTGGTCCATGCAATTTAGTAAGCTATGCCATTCAGTCCATCCTCAAAGTCTTGAATTTCGGATATCTCTATATTAATTATATTAATTTATTTTATATAATTTATGCTTACAATTGCAATTGATTTTTATTTAATTTATTCATTCATATTTAATTGTTGGTAAAACAAACCCAAAAACCATAGTATTTGTGGAAAAGTACTGAAAAATTGACCAGTATTGCTGGAAAAATAAGTCACATTAGACATTTTGGCATCTTGCAGGGAGATCAGATGTGCGCGCACGTACATCATTCACCTTATCCATTGCATCCATCTATCTTGCCCATGTGACCAAGCCGATCAGGAACGCCATTAGGATGTAGGACGAAGGAATGAAACGAATGGATAGGATAGGTAGAAAGAGAAAATAGAAAGAAGAAGAAGTTAGGCGAAGGAGAAAAAGAAATGGGAAGAAGAAGGAGGCAAGAAACTGGATTGAAGAAGAAAGGGTTGGTTATCTGTGGGAGACGGATAGAAGTGTCAGGCAGTGGCAGTGGCAGCGGCAGGGTCTCAGCCGACGGTGACAAATGAACGCAGGCCTTCACACAGTCGGTCACTGAAAAACACACACACTTGGCAAACATCCCTTTTTCCTTCGCTTCCATCTATCTTTTCTACTTTTTCTTCTTCTTCTCCTTCGTCTTATTCTTCTTATCCCTATTGTTCTTCGTCATATCCTCCTTCTACATCCTCTTCTACTTTTCTTCTTTTACTTCTCATCCCTCTTCCTTATTCACCTTCTGGTCTTTCGTAAGTTATATTCTTCCTTCTGTTCCTCTACTTCTACTTCTTCTTCAATTTTCTTAATCTTCTTCTTCTTCTTCTTCTTCTTCTTTGTCTTCTTCTTCTTCTTCTTCTTCTTCTTCTTCTTCTTCATCTTCTTCTTTACTTTCCTCTCCTTTCCCGTCTTCTTGTTTTTCTTCTTCTTCCATCTCTTATTCTTTCTCTACCTCGTCTGATTTTTCTCCTCTTTTTCTGCAACTGCTTCTTCTCCTCCTTCTTATAGCCTATTTCTCCGACTACTTATACTTCTTCTCCCTCTTCTTCCTTCTCTTCTCTCCTTGTTTTTCCTACTCTTCGACTACTTTCCCTACTAATATTCCTTCTCCTTCTCCTTGTACGTTTTCTGCTTGTTCTTCGTCGTCGTCCTCTCATGTTCTTTTGTACCCTCTGCTCTTTTTCTTCTGCTCATCATTATTCTTCTTCTTCTCCTCCTTCTGTTTTTCTTCGTGTTCTCCTTCTTCTTCGACTTCTTCTCATTGTTCTACTTGTTCGTTTGTTGCTTCTGGCGACATTTGCTGCCACCCTCATTTCTTTCAATTTCCTGCCTTTTTGTCGCCCCCTATAATTTCGATTCCCTACAACGTCTCAGACTCTGAGTGAGAAACCCTTCAATATCCTGCATTCAATCCAGTTATCGTTAATTATTTGTTCCACTAATGTCATTCGATTGCACTGCTGTGATTTGTAACTAGAATAGAATGATATCGAATGGTTCAGACACAAGTATTTGTTCGTTGATCTTAAGTATTGAAGACTAATAAGTGGAAACAAAATATTCATTTCTGAAAATTTTGTTAGGCTATCCAAAACTGGGATTTGAATCATGATAATCATAACATTGATGCGGCAAGAACTTAATCTATTGATTTTTTAAGAAATTCTAACACCATTTATCATCAACTTTGACTGATAAAATACTGGCAACCACTTATACGAAAATCGAAGTGGATTTAATTACCGTCGTACCGTGACATAAAATAATGGTTTTAATGGAATCAATGCAGGAAAACCCAAAGAACGGAGCTGACTTTAATTCAATGACGTAATTTTACTTTGGTTAAATTCAATTGGATTTTTGTTCAAGTGGTTGGCAGTTTTATAAATTTCAATAATATCTATCTCAAATAGTGTATAATATTAGGGAAGCTTTAAAGGGGATCTCAAACAAGGACACTCAGTAAAAACGATTTCTTCTCAAATTTCAATAAATGGTCCAAATGCAGGTTTTTATTGAAGGGATTTTCAAATAACATACACAATTAATTATTATATTCATCAAACTGAATTGAACTTAACATATAATTAAAGACTGTATAACATATAGACTATTATTACAAGACATATCTAACATGAGCATAGTTGGACTCGTACATACAACCCTCGAAATTCATCCCCCAATCGCTACCATTAAGGGTTCCGGAATTTTAGCAGCGCAAGCAAAATGAAAAACAATCTGGCGCTGAGGGAAAGTCATGCAATTTGATGGAACCTCGTGAACGGACGATAAACTGTCTTCTCTTCATTTCTATTTCGTCTTCTTGTTTCAGTACTCTCAGTAAATAAGATAGGGACGAAGAGTTTGTTGAAGGGATCCTGCCTCGTATTTCTTCAGATCGGAATCAGTTGTTATCGGGGTGGGAATAACAAGGGTTTATGACTCCTCAATCTTTAGGCCTACTTCCTTATTTCCTTTCCCAAATTCCTGTTTCTTTCACTCACTCATCCTTTAAGTTGTTATCGGGTGAATTGGGAATAATTAAGCCCTTCTTACTCCATCAATCTTTAAGCTTCACTTCCTTATATATTTTATTTTGTCTCGTTCCTTCCTTATCTCAGCATACTCATCCTTCTATCTCTTCTTGGAGGCCCCGCTCCTTCTTATATGTGTCTTCATCTTCTCTGAAACGTATTTTGTCTCGTAATAACATACCCAACAACTATTTCCAGGAATGATGACAATCATAACATTGATGCGCCCGTAATAACTTTCTATTGATTTCCTGTTAATTGTTTCTTCATCACATTTCTCCAGATTTCTTGCTAGTATTAACGCCACCACCCCAACAACCACCAGAGTTGATGACTCGAAAGCGCGTTCAATTTTCTTTTCTGTTTCGTATTCTGGGAATAACAAGTTGCTACTTCCAGTAATTTCATTGAGAATATTTATTGCTCATTGAGATTGGTCGTGCTACTTAAGGAGCGTCCAAACGCTGAGATAAATTTCGTAGATTTCATCAACCATTATGGCATTTCGCGGAATTCCACTATCTGAGTTCCAATTCCATTTGGAACCGTTTTTGTCGAAAGCGTTCAAGTGTTTCCGAACACTTGATTCAACGCATTTCGGACGCTGGCATCGGTCGGTTCACAACAAAAGCGGATCCAACAGATAGCTAGTGGACGCTGCAGTTGACTGTAGGGAAGCTTTTTGAAAAGCTGGATATTGAAAAAGTAGAAGCATAAGATTACTATAGAAAATGTTCTACAGTCTTACCATGGTACAAATTTTTGAAGAGTAGCTGGTAATTGAAGATATGATCTCGTCCAAAGATTTCGTCATTGAAGGAATTTTTCAAATAACATCCTACCCGCACGTTTAATTAGAGTTATTATAGTTCAAAATGTAAACTGTCCTTAATAAAAGATACACAATTACATATTATATTCATCAAAATGTACTGAATTGAACTTTCAAATCTATATAATACTCAAAGAATTTTCTGTATAATATATAGACTATACCCGGCTTATTCGATTAGACCTTATAAAATATGAGCCGGTTGATTTTAACGTGTTGAAAATAAGAACTCTATTCCTATGAAATACTACCGGCGATCGTTACAAATAGGTATGCCATGGCTTCCGAATACGGAATTTATCGCGGCGTTTGGACGCTATAGCGCGATGGAGTCAGTATTGCAGAAGCAGTTAAAGTCATGCAACAAAACTGGATTTGGCATGTGAACGGCAGTTGCTGGATGTCTCTATCCTAATAGCACTGTGCAGATATTTCGTTTCTTTGGTTCAGAGTGCACAGTCCCAGTAAACAAGATAGGGACGAAGAGTTTCATGAAGGGATCTCTCTCTCTCTCTCTCTGACCAGCCCTAATGCAGATCCAACTTTCTGTTGTTCACCTCATACTCATAGCCATCAATGGGTCTTACATCAAATCAATCTTTTTAGGTATTTATTATATTCAACTTATCAGAATAATGTTCTCAAAATAATTTCCATCTTGTTAAATCCTTAAATCTGAAATCTGAAATGTTTTACTGTCCCATTGTTTCGATGGATATGATATTGTTGCAGCTAAGTGGTATTAGATATGAATGCTTATTTGTCTATTAATATCGTATTATAACTGATTGAATTTTGACAACTTCGACATTATAATATACTTGCTATTATAACTTATTTTGACAACTCATCGACATTATACATCATGACGTTAATAAAGCAATACATGTCGAGACGTATAATAAAGCTAAATAACAATTACATTCTCATCTCCATCAAACCATTATTCTAAACGAGCTATCCATTCTCCATCTATAACCAATTGAGAATAATCCTATTATTCCATTTCGTGACTATTCCAATTTTATTCATTTCATAAATCTTTTTATTAGTTTTTTTTTTTGCTCAGATGATCGTTTTATGCTATTTCATATATATTTTTTATCTTCAGTATTAGTGTACTTGTTTAGATAATCTAAGTCTAATCCATATTTAGAAGGAGCTGTAATGTTGATATTGAAAATAGAAGTCATAACTTGTCATCACAGTGCAGCAGAATGTACTCTACATGTCTACTCTACCTTGTATCAAGCGTTTAAGTGGGGTTAACAAGATATTCGTACTTGATAAAAGATACTTATTACCAAGATACATCCATATGTAATTTATAAGCTGGCATGACCTACCTGCAAATTGAATTTCAGTATTACCTAATCTATCTACCTTCGGCTTGTATTCAATGAACGGTTGATGAACTCTAGACTCATGAATTCTACTAAATCCAAGTCTAGATGGTATAAAAAGTATATTAAACGGTTAAATTATTTTAATAACTAATTATCATACAGTCTCTGTAGAATGCTCTTGAAAAAAGGAAACCACTATAGCGTTGGATAAAATAGTTCATAATCCGGTTGATTAACGTGTTGATGAACTAGTTGAAAGGTTAATGTATTAATTCAACAAAACGATGCGTTCCTGTCAGTGTTTTGTAAGAAAATATTCTATTTTTTTACAATTTCTCTCTTCTTTTACCGCTTTTTCTCCATCAATTACTCTTCTCTATCACTCCGGCTGACATTTGCACCATTTTCTCGAAGGCAGAAGATTCAGTTTGAAAAATTCATAGCGCCGTTTCTAGTCTAGCCATAAGAGAGAACAGGGTTTATCTGCAGTCGGGGGCGAACTCCAACATTAGCCACGCTCGCCGTAATCCACAACAGACATCTAGAAGTGAGGCCAGGAGCGCACTTTATGTAATTTATTCACTTAGAATGAAGCGAAAGTCATCGCGAGTCCATCTACATAGTTGGCTGCTGCTAATACAGTTTGCACTGCTGAATACATTATAGAATACATTAACTCGGTCGCCACCGCGGTAGACGGACGACACTACATTCTAGATTGTGCTGCATAAATTTTTACGAATTCATTAAACTGCGTCGTTTGGGAAGTATAAACAAAGTTCAACTGTAATCTACTGCAATTCTTCATCGGATATTTTCGTGTTTTGCGTGAAGCCATGGGAAACTTGAAGTAGTATGAGTTTATTAATAACGCAATTTTTTCATCTAGATGATATTAAAATTTCTCTTTTTGGAAAAACTATCAGTGGATGCTATTCTCTAGGAATAAGGTTTAGAATTTCTATCTCTATTTCTAAAGGCATTTATTCCAAGCCTGTATTTCTGTATTAATTTATTCGATCGACTGAACAGTTCGAAAGGACTGTGTGGAAGTCTTTTTGTGAGTATTTTATTTGGTTACATTATTAGTTTTTCATGTTGATGTCCATCTTTCATCATCTCAATATTATAGCACGTACACATTATATTTGCATTTAATTCATTAATTTCATAAAAAAACTGTGTTAGGCTAGGCGTACACCGGTTAGTCAAGACAAGACAAGACGTGATTAGTCACATTCACATACTTGCTTATGAAGCAGCACACACCGATGCAACTGTGACTAAACGTGACTAATCTCATCTTGTCTTGACTAACCGATGTACGCCTAGCCTTACCGTATCAACAATAATTGATTGGCATTTGAAAGTAATTTTTTATTCAAGAACATTATTAATAATTGATAGTAAATTATTATTGGAATTGTATTTATAAAAAATGTTTTCCTTTGTTAAGGCTTATCTGATATGATGATTTTTAAAAAATGTAATGTGAATTCATGTTTTACTGATGTGAACAATAAAACTTGATTGATTGAATTCTTTGTTGAAGTCTTATAATATATAACAAACGTTTTTTCCGCAGATGAAAAAGTAATAAAGTAAATTATATTTTTTGTCGGTAATCATCAACTTGGAATCCAGTAATCCTCTCATGAAACCGAATGATTGTTTGAAAAAGTCGAGAAGATTGCTCAGAGATGGGTTACGAACAATGAAATTTTCATTACTGCATTCTCAGTACCAAAGGAGAAGGAAAATGATGTGCCGAGTAAAACGTCATAAAGAAAACTCAGTATTTTTATCTGAGACAATTTCGAAATACTTCCAGTTAATAATGAGCAAGATTGGATGGAAAATCTTCGTAAAAATTTTCTGCGGAGAATTGAAAGAATGAGCAAATACCGTCGGTTCATGAGAAATGTTCAATGATTGGATTTACTGAGTTCCAAGAAAAACGCATTTCCATGATTATAATATGAAGAAAGACCTCTTGATAAGAGATAAGAGCTTTTAACTGGAAACTGAAAAATATTATTATTACTGAATATCAGGATTTTTATGCTGTTTTCTACAATTACACAATATTCTTATGTGGTTTCACCAAACCGCAAAGTGGTGATTCTCTAATTTCCTACTTTTTAATCCAGGTTTTTTAAATTTAAATGATTGATTGTTGAAAATGTTTGTATATTTGATCTGTTTAGAAGCTTCGATGTTATGATTATCATTCATCAATATTACTTGATAATTATCATTTATCGATATTACAAAGTAATATTGATAAAATGATAATAATAAAATCTACGTTTTCAGCTTACTACCTTACTAGTGATGTGCTAAAGAAGCGATTCATTGGGGAAACTTACAACTCATTAATCAATTAATTTAGTTCATCAATTATTGGGAAAAATATACATATTCTGTATACATAGTAATGTAGCATCAATAATATTGAATTTAATATCAGAATTTAGATGAAATTAATCAACTCTTTTTTATGTTCACTCTTAATTTTAACTTATCAATTTTGGAAATTGATACATAATTATTTAAAGTCAGTGTCATACATCATCTCTGTTGAACCTACGAGTACAATCGATTAAGTTGTGTGAATTGATTGATCGATAATTAGACTCTACATTATGTACAAACATTATGATTTTCAATGAATAAATTGATGAATTTAAAAACTGGAATGAATTACAAGCACTGTCGCGAATAATTTTCAATTGTGAAATTTATATCATATAACCGTTAAATATTCAAAATCTTATTACTCCAATTGAAACTGAAAAAGTCCGGTAATAACAATGTATTTCCAATAAGAATTGTTCTAGGATGGATTGTGCTACTGTAGTGAATTAGGTTATCTGTATTCCGAGAGTATTGGAATCTATCTGTATTGGATAGAGATTCTAGAGGAATTCCGGTCGCCGAAAATATTTCCTAGTGGCAGTATAAAAAGGAGGACTTTTCCATAGGAAGAGGATCATAGGCGAGTAACAGAGGAGCACAAGATGTTGTATGGGTGACCCGTGAACGTGTTGAGATTGTCGAAATCACGTGATTCGTGCACGGCATGAGACGCAGCGCGGCGACGCTATTGAAGCGTCACGCTTTGAATTTCAGACAAGTCACAAACTGTGTGCACTAGACACCAGTAGGAGAGAAGAAGAAGATGGAGAAGGAGAAGGAATGAAGAAATGAAGAAGACACTGATGCTCTCTCTATAGAACAAGAAATGTCGTCAGGCCACAATGATACCCAATAACAAAAATTCAGTCTCCATAGGGAAGAAGAAGAAAAGAAGAAGAAGAAGAAGAAGAAGGAAGAAGAAGAAGAAGAAATGGAAGACACTGATGCTCTCTATAGAACAAATGTCGTCGTCAATGATACCAATAAAAATTCAGTCTCGATGAAGAGAAGAGAAGAAGAAGAAGAAGAAGAAGAAGAAGAAGAAGAAGAGAAGAAGAAGAAGAAGAAGAAGAGGAGAAGGAGGAGGAGGAAAAAGAAGAAGGAGGAAAGCAGAATAAGGAAAAAGACAAGTCAAAGAAGAAGAAGGAGAAGGAGGAGGAGAATTGAAATTATGGGAAGTATTGAGGAAAGAATGATTACGTAATGGATCATAGATAAATGGCTGAAAAAGAAAGAGAAAGAAATAAGTTTGATGTCATTGAAAGAATATTTAAAGAAGAGGTTGATAAGAAGGAAACAAGGAAGAGAATGTGAGAATAAAAAGAAAAGTAATTCCTGCAGAAAAGGAAATAAAATATGGAGGAGGAGAAAGATTGATAATTTGGAAAAGATGAAAGAACAAACCAATCAAGAGAAAATGAAAGTAGTAAGAGAAAAAAGGAGTAGAAGAACAAGGATAAAAAAGTATTGAAGTAAGAGAAAAAATTAAATTTTGATAAAAGAAGACTTGAGGAGAAAAATAAGGTCTAGAGTAAATGAGAGACTATAGACAAGAAAGCATAAAATAAGGATATAATAATTGAGAAGAGATAGATTATAGAAGGAGAAGACCATTATGATAAGAAGAATCACATCATATGAGAAGGAAAAGGAAGAGAGAGAGAGAGAGAAATGACTGATGAAAGAGGAGGAAAGGAAATAGTGGAAGTCTAGAAGTTGTGTAAGTGGAAGAAGGAGTACTACAGGAGGAGAAGAAAACGTAGAAAAAATATGATAATGAAGACACCAACGTGTGAAAATAAGAAGAAGAAAAGAAGATCAAGAAGAAGAAGATGAAGGAGGAGAAAAGTAAAATCGGATTGAGTATTTCTGTGTGAAGAGGTGAGACAGCTTGTCTCCCATCTGTATTCAATTCTGGAGCAATATCGTGTGGTGTGAACATCAATAACCCAGAGAAGATGTGCAATTCCCCTCTCTTTTCATCCCACCTTCTATCTCCTTCCTCTTCCCATCCTGCGCCTAACAAACACACTACAAGTGATCTCCAAACAGCCAATAAAAATGTAAGTTATGCATTATGCAACAGGACGCTTGGAGGTCGATATCAAAATGTGCATAGGTTATGTATTTTCCTCATGTCTTCTTCTCTTGCTTCATTCTACTTCTCCTTTCCCTTCTTCTTTCTTTCTCTTCCTCTTCTTGTTCTTATTCTCTTTTCCATCTCAGTTGTTATCGTGAAATTTCTCTGTGCTTCCTCCTTGCCATCTATATTTTCTATTTCTTACCTCTTGCTTCACGTCCATATTTTTATTCTCAATACGCTAGAGCTTGCAATTTCTTGAGTTTTGTCATCTCATGTTCCCATAATGTTATTCTTGAGAATTCCAATAAATATACTGGAATACATGTATTTCCAAGTGATTCATTGCATAATTATATCTCGTGTTATAATAAGATAGTCGTGGTAAGAAATCTAAGGCTAGGCGTACACCGGTTAGTCAAGACAAGACAAGATTAGTCACGTTCAGTCACAGTAATTCACATAGTTGCTTATGAAGCAGCACACACTGATGCAATGACTAATCGGTGTGTGTTGCTTCATAAGCAACTATGTGAAGTACTGTGACTAAACGTGACTAATCTCGTCTTGTCTTGACTAACCGATGTACGCCTAGCCTAATTAAACTCGGCATGATTTTTTGACATGAAAATATTTTCTCATTCTTCGCCACAATCTTCAAGACTAGAGTTTCGATATCAGCATTTTTCTAAACTCAATTCATTTCCAGCCACTCTGTGCTACTGTCATGGAAACGCGTTTCAGTTGGATTTCATCTGTGGCAAGTTTAGTGTAATTGTCAGCAGCTATTATTAATCAGCTTTTGCTTGGCTTCACATTGAGTTCAATTTTCTGTCTGCTCGAGTGCAATCATTCAAACTATCATCCTTCCTTCCTCCTCTTCCTCCCACTCCTTTCCTCCTCCTTCTCCTCCTACTCATCCTCTTCCTCCCCCCTCCTCCTGTTCTTCTTCTTCTTCTCACCACTAACCTCGACCTCTCGAGCTGTCAAAGAAAGGGTCCTCTCAAAGTGGCAGTCGAAGACCCTAAGCTGCCAAAACCTCCTCCTCCGTCTTCGTCTCCTTCTCCTCCTTTTGCGATCATCCTCCCGGATGAGAAATGAGGAGAAGGACGGAAGGAAGTGAGAAAAGGGCAAAAGGGCATTGAGGCTGAATTCGGGACGCTTCTCTATTCAATTCCTATTCTCATTTTATGCTGTCACTTCATTTTGCCCTGTCAGCCCATCATCGTGATCGGTATAGAAGACTCGCCGATCAGCTCTATTCTAATTTTTTCCTCCCTATTCTTTCTCTTCGTCTTCTTCTTCTTCTTCCTCCTATCACTACTCCTCACAAACCATTCAATATCATCCACCACTTCTCATTATTACCTTTCTTCCTCTCATATTGGTTTTTCCTCTTCTAATTTGTTTCTCTATCTTATTTACTTCTCCTTTCTCATGCTTATACTCTCCCCCCATCTATTTTTTCTTTCTTCATAATTTGTTGTTAATTCACTGATATTCATTTATAATATCGAGTAGCTCTTGTCTAGAAATTTTCAATTTGCACTGCTGTCATATCAGGAAATTAGTATAAATGCTTTGCTGCATTAGAAACGGACATTTTCCAAGTTACATGTTCTGTTCAAACACTCATGTGTACATATATTTATATCTGAACCTACTACTAACAAATACACATGAGAGTCCACTGGACTCTATAGGAAATATAGCCGGCGATGACCAAATAATTATACCACGCTTCGCCACTAGTGTCCAGACAGAACAAATAACTTAAACCGCAAACAAGTAGATAAAAAGTTATATGTAGTCTGTGAATGCAACCAACTGAAATTACATTATGAATTCATGAATAGCGCAAAATTTGCAGCTAGTACATGAAATTAGGAAGTCTGGCGTGTGAAAAGATGATAGAACCATCACTTTGTAACATCATTATGTGCACCATTATCGTCATGTTTTCCACTCTTCAGAAAACCATCTCGATCCCCTGCTAAGTGCAATGTTGTGTGCTGAGGTTTTCGAAGAGCCGGGTTGCACCAAGCAGGGTTCCAATCCATTATGTTACACTTCGACAACGAGGGTAGTTGGGGGGTAATTAAACGGGGGATTTGGAGCCAGGAAGATGGGTGGTGCTTGAATATAAATCACCGTACTGTAAGGAGATGATGCTTTGAAGGTATTTAAAGACACCTACGTTACAGAGCGAGCAATGCTCTGCGACTCACCACTCGCTTGTCTCTGCGAAACTTTGAAAGTGATAAATCATTCACAGTGAAAAACTCATTTGTCACTCTGTCCTCCTTCCGTTTTCCTCCGCAAGTCTTAATCGTTCTGTCTCTCTCCTTCTTCTTCTTCTTCTTCATCATCATTTCTGTCCCTCTTCCCCTTCTTATCATAATCTCCACCTCATTTTCCTTCTTAATTCGCGGTCTCTATATCTATCCCTTCTCTTTTTCTTCCTCTTAATCATTCTCTCCTTCTATTTCTTCCTCAACATTTTTTTTCTCTCCTTTTACAACTATATTTCCTCTTCCCCCTACTTTATCATCATCATCATCTCCATCATCGTCATTCACGTTCTTCTATCTCTTTCTTTTTCCATTCATGTTTCTTTCTCCTCTCTTTCTCTGTTCACATCCATTCTCAACTGTATCTCTTCGAGTAATATTTTGCTCTTCAGTCTTCCAGTATCTTTCATGCCGGAATTGTCGTTTCTATTCATCATTTTGTAAAGTAGAATATCTTGTAGAGTGTTCAGGATTTCCTTTTGAAGAACATGAAATAATGGATCGCATTCGAAGATTTGGAGACTTGTATGGTGTAGATATTAATTTTGCCAGGAACTTCAAAGGATTGTACTTGATACTTGTTTGACAGTATTGGCGCTGTTCCATAATTGAAATTCTTGTGATCAACGACAAAAAATCTAGTATTTCATGACAAGTTACTCTCATAGCAAAGTAGTTTCAATTATATTATTACGATTTCATCCGTTATTATATGTAATTTTGATTATCATTCTGCTATGAATCAGGGCATTAATTTAAGATCATTCTTGTCAAAGGCATAAGATAATCAGTTAATCATGCAATGGTAATGGATTACAGTTTCTTTCCAAAATGAGGGACATTCATTATCTATCAATGATTTCAATGATTAATATTGCCAATTATTTTATTCATAATTTCCTATTTATTTGGGGAACATTGTCAACCAACTCGTAGATGAAGTTAATCAATCAATTATTGACGGTAACATTCAATAATTCAGATAGTGATGGCTGAAATTATTTGAATTTTCACTAATCACTCATGATGGGAGAAAATTTCTTGTTCAACAAGTACATAAAACAGTAACAAAACATAAAATTCACTGAACATATTGAATTATGAATGGTTAACTATAAATTTAGAACCGTCTCCAATTTCAATACTGTAACTTCATTCTGAAAAATGAATAGAAGGAGACAAAAGAAAAAAGACGGAATGTGTGTAAGAATATGACGGGTAGAAGATCTTGCTGAAAAAGACAAACCATGAAAAGCTGCAGCAGAAACTGGAACACAGTGGTGGGACACATGATTAATGAGCCACGCTGGTCCATGACAGAACAGGAGATAGAGATGGAGTAGAAGAAGAAGAAAAATAAGAAGAAGAAGAAGAAGAAGAAGAAGAAGAAGAAGAAGAAGAAGAAGAAGAAGAAGAAAAATAACAAGAAGATATGAAGTAAAGAGGAGGCAAGTAAAGTGAGGAGGTAAAGAGGTAAGCAAACTAACGTGAGATCGATGGCTCACTCACTCTTGCTAGTGGCCAAGCAAGCAGCAACAACAGAGTGACAACATCAATTAAAGCTCTCCCTCACCAGCCAGCCAGTAGCCAAGACACGTCTCGGAATTAAAAGCAGCTCCCGACAACATCACTCTTCGCACCACACCACACAGCTTGCCGCACGTCGCATGCTACATGCCGCATGTGGCATGCCGCACCATCACTTAATCACTGTGCACTGTACCCTAGTCACTGCAGTCGACAGCTACCTCCCGACTAGACCGCAGCCTCAGCAAGCCTTCTTTCATTTCTTCATTATTCACCCGTCCAACATGCTTCTACCCCTTTCTTCGTTTTAATTATTAGGAGAGATATTCTATCCTTTCTTCACAATTACATCCATTGATATTATTCTCTCATGCTTTCTATTCCTGACTAATCTATGTATCTTTTCTACTCATTCCACCTTAGGCTAGGCGTACACCGGTTAGTCAAGACAAGACGAGATTGGTCACGTTTAATCACAGTACTTCACATAGTTGCTTATGAAGCAACACACACCGATTAGTCATTGCATCAGTGTATGCTGCTTCATAAGCAACTATGTGAATTAATGTTACTGAACGTGTCTAATCTTGTCTTGTCTTGACTAACCGGTGTACGCCTAGCCTTATTTTCCGTTAAATTTTTCTTATTTTCATCTCTGCCTTCCTTGTTATCCATTCTATTCTTCTTGTTCTCTACCCTATCCTTCATTCCATCTTAATCTGTAATTTAGCGTTTTCATTATTCACCTTGAAAATCTCATTTTTACATTATCTTCAATATGTTATACTCTAACGTCCCTATTTACACTCTATCCTCTCATTTTTCTACTCATTCAATCATTCTAATCATTCATTTTCAAGTATATTGGACATTGGACTATTACGATCCACTTTTTCCATTCATGTAGAATTAATTTATCCACTTTTCTACTTCGGGTTACAGAAGACCGTGGCGAAGCGTGGTATACTTATTTGGTCATCGCCGGGTATATTTCCTATAGGAGTATATTACCAAATAAGTATACCACGCTTCGCCACTAACAGAAGAGTATGTGTAAGAGAAGACTAGGTAAACTATAGTACGTGGAAAAGAGACCTTGAGAAATTGAATGAAATGGGTTTCTAATAGGAATAGAGTGCTATTCAGCATGGAAAGTTGAAGAAAATAGGGAAATATCATAGATGGAATGTGTAGAATCCGAACAAGGTTGGGAGAGAAACCAGAGGATAGAGTGAATGTGATGTTGGAGAGTGTAGATATGAGGTAGTCTGAATGTAAGCATTAGTTATTGAGAACAAGAATATGTGAGAGAATGCTTCACCATAATTCCCTCTACCTCCTACTACCCTTTCTAAAATTCAGCACAGTCTCTCATGGTTTCTGTTAAGCCACAGGTTTACTGGGCTTAGTCGATTGCTTCTCTTTCGTCGTATTCTTCCTCTCCTTCTCATGCCCTTCTTCTCTCCCTATGTTAATCCTCTTCTTTTTCATATTCCGTTTCTTCTTCTCCTTATCCTCTCTCTCTTCTTCTTCTTCTTCTTATTTTTTCTCTTCTTCTCCTCATCGTCAATTTCGTCTTCTCTTTCTCTAAAGACTTTCCCTTTTCTCCGCAAGGTAAATCCCAAGCCCTACATAATTCTGTCACGTCGAGCCTTCACAAAACGTTCGCTATCAATTTCAGATCTCGTTATCTACCAGCCTTCCCTTCTCACTTCCTTCCTTTCCCCTTCCTTATCTTCATCTTATTCTCTCATACACACTTCATCCATCGTGATTTTCTTTTGTGGGTTTTTCGCTCCACCGTGCTCTCACGTTTCGCAATCGTTTTCTTGATCAATTTTTCAAAAATCTACATTTTGTAGTTCTCCATTCCTTCATTCTCTTAATCGTTCTTTTCCACCTATACTCCTCCTCCTTCTCCTCTTTCATCTCCTCATCATCCTCCTCCTCCTTCGTATTCTCTCTCCCTTCCTTTTTCTCTTCCCCTTCTCTTCTATATCTCGCTTTCTCCATTCATCCTTATAAACCTCTCCGTTGTTCCAAAAATATAATATATGGTTTTATATTGAATCCCAACTCCTTATTTTATCTTCCTATTCTCTCGCCTTACTCATTATGTACTGACACTAATCCTCTTTTCCTTCTTCAAATTTTCTTATTATTATTTTTTCAATCATTCATTCTCTTTCCTCTCTATCTTCATCGTTTTAGCTACATATTTTCCAAACTCACTCCTACCTTAGATATTTATTAAAATTTTGCATAGCATACAGTCTGCATATGGTCTTTTACCTTAGAGAAGCTAGAATTGCACTTTCCATCCTACTTTCTGATATTCATTGCCCCCTCCTCACTTATTTATCATCGACAATTTTGTGTTCCACCCATTTTTTCTTTCTTCCCCTGCTTTGCAGAAATGAAACGATGTGCAATCCATCATGTCAGACATTCTGATTTATCTCCTAAGCCATTATTTATCTTGGAGCACCGATAAACGATTCGTTATTTTCGATTTGCTTCCACTATTTTCTTTTTCCCCTTCCTTCCATTCCATGCTGAGAATGAGATCAAACAGGCAATAGCTGAAGAGATATGGCTAGGCTAGGCATATTATAGCATTACATATTGTATTATTTTAATTCGGACTGTAATAATTATTGGCATCACATCTGAAGCACTTTTCTGATATCTTCTTTTGTAGACCTATTGTACGGATGTTGTCTCATACGGTATTTGGGTAGAAATCAGAGTACGAAGATGAAGTATGTAAAGTATGATAGAGTATGAAGATACTTGGAGTGAATATATCGCAAAGTTTATTGAAGAAACGTAATTTCTAGGTTGCTTCTAGCCAGAACACTCAGACTAGAAGAAACACTTCTATTTAAATAAAGAAAAGCTTTAGGAGTCTTCAAATTATTTTATTTGAAGAAAGCAAACATGATGAAAAATAGAATAGAGACAAATATGGGTGAGAAAATAATATCGGGAAAAAAAGTTGAAAAGATGAAGCGAGGATGAGAGAAACCATACTGTAAAGAAAATACGTGAGAGTGGAGAAGAGAGAAATGAACTTGAAGAAGATGAGCAAAAAGTATAATGAAGTGTTGTGGAAAGAAGAGGCTCTGAAAAAACCGGAATGGAGAATTATAAAATTATGTATTGATTTATAAATCAACTTTATGAATTAATCCCAATACCATAGAAAGAGAAAGGAAATTTTTACATCTTTGGAATAAAATAAAAATAAAAGAAAAGAGGTTGTAAGAAATCAGGATAGAGGAAGTAGATCATGAAGGATCAAAGAATAAATGAAAGAGAGGGAAATAAAAAGAAAAAGAGAGGAAATGTACAGAGCAGGAGAGAATCAAGTTGGCGAGATTGAAATGATCGTTGGCTGGCTCAGTCACGTGATTTAAAGACATTGACGATTTGCCAGCTTATTAGTGGCGAACTGTAGCTGACTGGCCACGTGCCAATTTCTTCAGTCGCTCTGTGTGAACACCGCCATTCAAACCTGTATTAATCTCTACTGCTCGGCGAGTTTAATTTGCGCCGACATCTTCAGCTGTAACCGTTATTTCTGCTCCAACCACCTAATTGCAATTGCTTGTATGAACGGTCGATTGAAGGGATTGCGCCCTTCTACTACTGAAGGCTTGTTTTCATTACCACAAATTTGTATAACAGTATCTTCACCAACAACTGGTTTAGAATAGGAACCACTGAAGAGCTTTGCATCCCGCCTTAGGGATTTATAGTAATGGAAAAACAGGACAATGTTTTATTTTTCAGGCTTTTGTAGCGTATTTTAGTTGGTTTATTTAATTTGTTATTTGAAGGCCTATACTAAACGTTCCTGGAGAAGTTTCAAAAATTATCAGCTCCTCATATTGTTAAGCATTTTATAAAGAGCCGTGGCGAAGCGTGGTATACTTAGGAAATATATAGGCCTACGAGATACCTCGTATCCTATAGGAAATATACCCGGCGATGACCAAATAAGTATACCACGCTTCGCCTCTATAAAGAGCTATACAAATTTTTTGTATTGATATTACGGATATTTCATTAAAGTAAAATAGAAACAAGAAAGATTGATTCAAAGGGTAGAATTTTGAGGTCGAAGTGAATTTTGACAATTTTAGGGAAGTGACGCTGTTGGACTCAGTCAACGATTTATGTAGGGTGCATGTATGAATTATTGTATGCATAATGTTAATGAAAGTTTCGATCCAACTCTCAATGGAAGTCTTGTCTGTGTGCTTATATTTTTTTATTGAATAATAAGTAGGTGGTTTTCGTCACTTGATTAGTATAGTCAATCCGTTGTCGTTTTACAAGCAACTGAACGGAACAATCTCATTCAACTTCTTGCTAAATTATGCTCAGGGAATTGGTGAGACGTTAGTTTTTAATTGTGTATCACAATGATAAGCAAATCCAATGCCAGAATTGAACAGCAAGAATATAATAACAGAAGAATGCATGAGAATTTAACAACAACATGAGAAGAATAAGAACATTAGAATTTGAATTGAGAATTGAGAAATGTGAACATGAGAATTTAGCAATTGAAATGAAAAACCATACAGCACAATAAGCCAAGGTCCCAATGTCCATTCTAAAAGGGACATCAAGATTAATGTTCACGATTCTTAGTCAGAGAACACACTGCACACAGAAAACATTGAAAATCGTCATCACCGTTCATTAATCAAAAAGTGTCTCGTGTGTCTTTTTCGGGCCTGATCACGTACACAATGGCGCGTGTAACATGCTCGCAAAAATTCATTCCGGATTCTTTCACAATAAGCAAAAAGCGTCATCCGGAATCAAAGAATCGCTCGCTGGTTGGCTGGGCTGCGCTGGGCTGGCAGTGGCGTTCAACTTCTTTTTGCCAACCGAAATATGACAAAAAATACATCCGTTTCCTTCCATAGCTATGCTAGTCATATTGGAGCCACGGCAATATGAGTAGAGGGCACACAAACTGAAAATCGATACAGCTATATGTCAAAGCTGTCCTCTGCCATACATAGATATGATGAGTGGCTACAATCTACTTCTCTTCATCCTCTTATTTTTCTTCTTCATCTCCTTCTTCTATCTTGTTGTTGCAAAACTTCTTCTTCTTCTTGTTACTTTCTCTTCATGTTGTAGTGTTATTCTTCCTCTTCGTCTTCATCTTCTCCTTCCTCTACTTCTCCTCGTCATCCTCTTATTTTTCTCCTTCATCTCCTTCTTCTATCTTGTTGTTGTAAAACTTTTCTTTTTATTTTCTCTACATGTTGTAGTGTTATTCTTCTTCGTCTTCATCTTCTCCTTCCTTTTCTTTTTCTTCGTTTTCTTTCTTCTTCCTTTCCTTCTTCGCTTTCTCTACTCATTCTTCTTCTGTTTGTTCTTTTCTCCTTATTTTTCTTCTTCTCTTCTTTCTCTCCTTCTTTGCTTCCACTCCTTCTTTGCTTCCTCTCCTTCTTCTTCTTTTTCTTCTTCCATTCTTTCTCTCCTTTGCGTCCTCTCCATCTTCTCGATCTACTTCTACTTGCTCTACTTTTTCTCCCTTCTCCTTCTTTTTCTACTTTTTCTTCTCCTTCTTCTTCTTCTTCTTCTTCTTCTTCTTCTTCTTCTTCTTCTTCTTCTTCTTCTTCTTCTTCTTCTTCTTCTTCTTCTTCTTCTTCTTCTTCTTCTTCTTCTTCTTCTTCTTCTTCTTCTTCTTCTTCTTTTCCTTATTTTTCTTCTTTCTCCGTCTTCTACTTATCCTTCCTCTCTTTTTTCCTCTCCCTTTTTAATTCTTCTTCTCGCTTATTCTTCTCCATCTCCGCCTCCATCTTTCTCTTTTTCTGTGTCACCCTACACCACTCCATGACAGTGTAAGCAAGAAATACGCAGCCATTTACAATGTGCGAGCGAGCGGCTGAAGTTGGAAAAATTGGTTACGTTTGCTGCTGGCAATCCAGAGCATGAATTATTAACGTTTTGGAAATGGTCTAATTCCGCTGTAAGCTCCATCGTATATTACGTTCCCAAGCACTTTTTTCTGATCTCGAATCATTGGTAAACGACATTGGTGCGTTAATACTTGACTAACCTCTATCAGGTTTCTCCATCAATTTATCCGAATGAAACAATCACTCCTTGAAATATATTCCCTGAATGAAATAAATTAAAATGTAAGGCTCATTTTAGAGGAAATAGCAAATAGAAAAATATCAGGCAGTAAACTCCGTTATAACCTAAATCGGATCATTTCTATTCGACTTGAGCCTTTCGGTCATTAACTAATTGGTAATGAATTAATTTTATAGAAAATAATGCATGATATATTATGTAGTTATAACCAAATGCAGAGTTCATCAGCATTGATCGGTCGAGATCGCTGTCAATGAAAAGCATTTTGGATGTGTTAATTATTGTAATTAATGCGTTGTTTACTGCGTTGTTCATTGTAAAATTCTTTTTACAATGAATTATTTCTGTTATTTATAGAAATCAAGAAAATTCCTAGCGCTGACCTAAAATTCTAGAAATCAAGCACTGGCAACTAGAAAAAATCCTAGCACTGACCTAAAATTCTAAAATTCAATCACTAACAACAATCGACTGGCATATGCCAATGGCAATTATAAACAAGGCATTACATTTGGGAAATTATATTAATCTAATTGGTTTTAATGCATAGAGATCTTCTTTCATAGAGGTTTTCTTTCTAGTACCACCCAAGAGTTGTCTTGTAAGGAGGTGGATTATTTTCACAAACCGTTTCCGGTAGAATGTTTAGAAAGTGTTCGGAATCATTTTGTAGCTGAAAGTTCATTGACACGAAGGCGATAAGTTATTGAAGAAAAAGGGGTGCGAATCAAATCGACAGTCGAAATGTTTCAAATGAAAAGAGTGTGTATCGAAGAAGAATAGAGGCCTTACTTGTCCGTTGCCAAGGCGCAGAATGGAAAATACAATTCCACTCAGACATGATCGAAAACAATGTTAGTGACAGCTTCGAATATGGATCGGCCATTTTTCTTTTCCTCCTTCTTATTTTTCTTTTTCTTTTTCCTCTTCTTTGGCCGGGTTCGCTCGGTCTTGTTTGCTATTCAAGCAATTTGATGTCTTCGATTGATGTTGAAAAGGTCTGGGTTCAAGGATGGGAAACTGGAAGTATCAATCTCAAAAGTGCCATACCGTATCGATTTTGATGGATATTAATTAATTGAAGCCGTCTACTATCAATCAATCATAATTAATTATTATCAATAATTATCATCTGTATTTTATAAACGAAATAAAATTAAAGCAAATGAAGCTAATAAAATTATTTATGTATTATTTAATAATATCACTAATTCCTTGCTCTTTTGTTACAGGTATGAACTACGTCACATTATCCGAATTGAAAATGTCTCATCCTGAGAAGGTAATTCTCTTTTTACAAATTTGATCATGATAATAAGCTCATTAGATTGAAACAAGCTCTATATGATGCCTGTTCATGACAAATTCAAGTACATGGTTGTATAGTTTTTAGATAGATATTGACTCATGCAGGCTGTTGATATCAAGTTTACTTGATTGGCTTCATTGAACTCAATTTGAAAACCATATCATTATTGAATTCAATTGTGGAAATAAAATAATAAACTTCATGAATCCGTTCCTGTTCATCATGAATGTTCAAAAATATCAAGTAACCTAAATAATGTAGCCAATTTGTTTGAATCAATTTGAAAACATACTAAATTAATAAGCTCAATACATCAGCATTTTTGTTTGACATGTAATATTTCCGATTGGATCACTAGCGCATATTGGTAGTGGCAAAGCGTGGTATACTTATTTGGTCATCGCCGGGTATATTTCCTATATTGGTTTACAATATAGACATTACAGTCTCTATCAATCAATTTTCAATAGTTATTGATTTATAAAGAAGATTCAACCCAAAACATAATATACTCTACTGAATTTGGCTCACATGAGCTTAAGAACAAAAATGGATAGGAGTAATTGAGCCAATTACTGTGCAAATGTAAACAATCGTGTCACTGAATAAACATATTCTCGTGTAAGCATCGCGACCCTGAACACCAATTTGATACGTTTACCGCTCGTTTGTGTGTCTTGCGATAAGTACGTGATGAATGCGTGAAGTCAGGTAGGAATGGGCTTATTCGGATCATTTTATTGGCTTGATAAAGTTAATTGGCATGACTTGAATTTCTTTTATTTGGGTAAGTTTATTAAGTTTTGTCAATGAATGGGTACCCTGCAGTTATTTTCCTCCAAATTCAGATTAGTATTGCCTGCTTTCCGTGAGAGTGTAGATTGTCTCATATAGAGAGTTTTTGTATGAAGAGGTAATCAGGGATTTTAACGTCACTGTGAAACTAACCCCATCCCCCACCCCTAGCAGACCTTAATCGTTTGCAACCTTAATCACATGGCCATTTTCATTACTAAGCTCCCTCCTCCGCTCATCTTACATTTTTCTACCCCTCCCCCTCACACCGCGCTAAACGTTTCGTATTCTGAGGTTTTTAATTACGGAAAATCTAGTTCGTTTGTGTTATCTCTAAGTACTTTCGTCTATGCGTTTGTGTTGGTGTTAGACTTCCTCCATTCAAGAAATGGTAATTCTGCTAGTTCTCTTGTAACGCCTTTCATATACGTACGTGGAGCATTCCATTTCTCATCAGCTATGCACCATTAAACCATGCCTCCATGGTTCTTAATATTTTCATACAGTAGATTAGCTTCATATCTGCATTTGGGTTACGATCATTGCAGGGCTTCTTTTCATTTCATGCACATCTTTCTTCTCTAATTTATCTGAACACAGTAGTGATTCCCAGTTGAGAGTCAGACCTTGATAAATATTTATTCAGCCCAAGCCAGTTCAAAAATATAAGGAGCCAGATAATTATAGTTTTTTATATTCTTGGATGTAACAAATATACTGTAGAATCATATATTTTTTTAAGTTCGATAATTTTAGGTGATTAATATAATATGATAATTTCTACTTTATCAGACAAGGCAAAGGTATATTATATTTTCGTGATTAGTGATTTATAAAACCATATTTTTGCTGGTTGATATTCTATTGAAAATCCGTTGTTGTATTGAGGAGATTGTACATGATAAAATTTTTCAACTAATCCAAGAAAATAACACATAGTACCTTGCAATCGTATAGTAAATACACTGATGAAACGAAGAAAATTATGATATTTCTATGATGTGGTTACGTCATAAATACGCTTTTCAATTTATGGGGTTTTCATTGGATGGAATTGAATAGAAAATTAATCGTGTAAAAACGCCCTTCAACACATTATACTTTGTAATTTCCTCCCTTCAAAGCTAGAATCTGTATAATAATTGGGTTGGAATTCCTTCAGTTAATTGCTTTGCAATTATCAAGAAAAGAATCCCTTACGATACTAATTGTCGATATCCGATTTCTTATTTCCCCTGTTCTTTACGTGCTGTAAGGTACATGATACCTCCTATTATACTTATCAAGTCTAATAGATATAGAACGTTCACCTATCTAGTATTCACTGCCAAGTTATGTGAAACCAACTCTACTGACCGTGTGTTGAAGTAGATGATAGTCGGACGTTGTGAAATTGATGATGACAAAATTGAAGGCAAACAGAGAAGGAGGCACTTGAGCTGGCAAGGGGGTAGGGAGGGGGGAAACCCCAAGTGGAATTGCAATTTATTTCTTGAACGAGTTTTTTTTAGTGTGGTTAGGATGGCCGGCCCAGCCGCCTATACTAACAGCATTTGGACGGCAATCGATCGATTGCTGTGATCGCCCTGTGTGCTGTGTACCCCTGGGGCCCCCACGTTTTCTCGTTTATTCTTCTTTTACCTCTTACTTCTTCGCATTTTCGTCATCTTATCACTTCTCAAACTCCCGTATCTCAGTTATTATTGTCATTTTTCTTACATTATTTTCTTTTTCTCTCTTCTTCATTCTTTTGCTCTCTTCTTCTTTTTCTCTCTTCTTCATTCTTTTCTTTTCATTATTCGTTCTTTTTCTTCTCTTCTTCATCGCCTTTTTTCCTTCTCGTAAATGTTTTCCCATAGTTTCATTCTTTTCTGTTCATTATTCGTTCTTTTTCTTTTCTTCTTCATCGTCTTTTTTTCCTTCTCCTAAATATTTTCCCATAGTTTGATTATCCTTATAATTCGCCTCATTTGTCTCTTATTGATCAGCATCTATTACATCTTTCTCCTGTTTCAAAGTCTCAAAATCTTCACTATGGTTTACGCTATTCTTACAATTTCTCCCTCTTCACCTTTTTCTTCTTCCCTCGCTTCTTTTTTCTCTTCATCATCTTCTCTTTTCCTCTTTTCTAATGTCCCCCCTTTTCTTTTAATTCTTTCTCCATCATCTCCTTATTTCGCTCTACTTCATCTTGGTATTTTCCCTCTTCTTGTTCTTTCTTTTTTTATTTCTACCCTCTCATTTGTTTACTCTTTTTTCCTTTATAATATTCCTCTTATTTTCCATATCTTCTTCTTTCTTTCCTTCTTCCTTTTCATCTTTCTCTTACTCTCCTCCTTTTTCTTTATAATCTTCCTCCTTTTCTCTTTCTTCTCTCTTTTCTCCTTCTTGCTCTCTTTATCCTTCCCCATTTTCTCTCACTCCACCTACTTCCTCCTCCACCACCCCTATTCTCCCTGCTTCTTCCTCTTCTTCGGTCTTCGTTCTCCTTTTCCTCTCCTATAATGTCCCTGATCCTCTTTCACTTCTTTACGTATCATCCACATCTTCTCTTCCTCTTGTTCTCCGTCATCTTTCATCCTTTTCGATTCTCTTCTTTCTCTTCCTCTTCCATTCTCTCCGTTCTCTTCCTCTTCCATTCTGCTCTTTCTCCTCCATTCCAATACTCTGGCTAACCACACATTGCGTACCGCGCTCTGTCAATCCACCGGGGAGTAGGCCATCCGCACAAAGCCAACTCGTTTGGTCTTGGACTGACAGCACAACACTTTGCAGTTTGTTTAACTCCTTCAACTTTTTCGTTGGACGAATATTTTTCGTCTTTTTCGGTTCCTCTATCATCTTCCTCCATTTTTCTCAGTCTATCACTCTTATTGCGTCATAGCCCTGTAATCTCACTGTGTTTTTTTTTAATGTTTTCATTCTTCCTCTTCGTAATTTCTTTACAGTGCTTCTTCTTTCCCAAACTCCCCCATTATTTATCGATTCTCCTTTAACGTCATCTGATAATAATCACTAGTGCCGTATGGATAATAAGTATGCATATATGAACTGGATAATTTATAAGCACATAGAGTCCATTCAGCATATTCATTACACTTTATGTACACTTTATTGAATGTAAGATTTTATTTACAAAAGCTTGGAATTAAACCAGCACTATTTTTGAAGACATCCTTAAAGCATATATCTGTACACCTGTTCTGAAGCCTTCAATGGTTTTTAGAATTCCTTTCTCTATCTGATCAATTGGTTCAATTCACTAAGTGAACATTGAATTGCAAGATGCGTCCATAAAATCACTTCCGTATTTATTATTCTTAATTAGAAACCGTGTAACGTAATTCCTCTCTTGGGAAAAGGCAGACAGACTAATTGCATGTTATTTTGGGGCGGCAATCGATCAAAGCACTTTGAAACCTACTGACTGTCACGCATTGATTACTTTTCTGGGAAATCGAGTCCAATCTGGTTGTGTTTAGGTATTCATGTGTTACCACTTCAGTCTAATGTGAGAGTGTGTGCATGCACGAGGCGATTGAAATTCGACTCCGCGATTCGAAAGTCGACTGGCATGCTATAACAATCAACACCTACATTAGAGGTGAATTTGAATTGATAGCCTTCAATTTGGGGTTGAATTCGTCCTCTTCAGGGTTGTAGACTAGGGTTTCGTAGGAATATAGAACAATCATCTATGGAAAATCAGGGATGGTTTGTGAATTGGAAAGTAGCATGTTTCTTAACTTTGTCTATTAAAATAAAATATATTTGAGTCTAGTATTCCTCAGATCCTTTTGAACAATTTGATACCTTTCACATAATATTTATTTGATTGAAAATATCGTTTAAAAGACTCAACTACCAAAGCTTGTTTCCTGTCCTCTCTCGTTGTTAGATTCTGGCTCAGTCATAGTAGGTAGTTGAGTTGTATTGAGGACTACCAACCCTGAAGTTATCAACATGAAATTTCACGTATGTAGCCCATATTCTCGAATAATGCTGACATAAGACAGTGTTAAAGCTCTAAGTACAACGATGCTTGGTGCATAAAATATGCTTTCCAGGTTACTAAGTATTAATAGCATAGCTTGTATTTGCATCTTTATGTTTATGATTCCTAGCTTCTTCCACGGCTTTAGATGCTCGCGAAATTGCGGGTGGAAGCTAAAACTTTATGAGAGCACTGAAAGCATGAGTAATTTCACATTATACGTTCATAAGATAGGGCTTTTGGAAACATGTAATTCTTTATTGTAATGTATATACAGAGTTTAAGATCCATTAGAAAATTGGCTGTAGCATGAAAAGGTGAAAGGTTCCAAGTTCTCCTTAGAACGAATCGGCATTTTATTTTATACTGAATTATTTTTGTTCAGCTTTTTATTACTGAATTATTATTGGTTGAAAAGAATGTTTCCAATAGAAATTTTGTCTTGAAATAATATTGTTTATCAATTTTATCAACCACCAGTAGCTCAATGGGAGCAAAATACTTGGTAATTTCAATAATATTATTGATCAAGAGTAACGCATAGTGTACTGGTGTAATACTTGGTTTAGTCCTTGCTTTAGCGCCTTCGAACATCTGCTATGCAGTACAGCTCAACATTCACAACACATCTATCTCCAGATCCACACGAGTTCTTCAAGTTCGCTTGTAGCTTGTGCTGTAATATGCTTCAGTTTGGTTGTTCAGTAGTATGGAGAGAGAAATGCTACTACGCATGCGTGACACTGAAAATTTTAGTGACAAATCAGTTTGTTCAATATTGTTTCCAATCTGAAATATTTTTCTATGTTAGGCTATCATAAGTTTCGCTTTCTATTACTGAATTATTATTGGTCGAAAGAATGTTTCCAATAGAAATTTTCTATTGAAATAATGTTGTTCATCAATTTTATTAACCACCAGTAGCTCAATGGAAGCAAAATACTTGGTAATTTCAATAATATTATTGATCAAGAGTAACGCATATTGTAATGGTGTAATACTTGGTTTAGTCCTTGCTCTAGCGCCTTCGAACATCTGCTATGCAGTACAGCTCAACATTCGCACACACATCAATCTCCAGTTCACACGAGTTCTTCAAGTTCGCTTGTAGCTTGTGCTGTAATATGCTTCAGTTTGGTTGTTCAGTAGTATGAAGAGAGAAATGCTACTACGCATGCGTGACACTGAAAATTTTAGTGACAAATCAGTTTGTTCAATATTTTTTCCAAGCGTGATAATTCTGAAATGGCTTTTTCTATGTTAGGCTATCGCAAGTTTCTATTTTTTGCTATGGGCCTAGTTCACGTAAGTGAAATTCTTTATGATCATTTATTATTCTTATGCCCGGTTTTTCAGTCGTTCAATAAACTTATTGAATCAATAACTTTTTTGCATTTGAAAACACATGGTTATTGATTCAATAGTGCTATTGGATCCATAAACTGTCTATTGAGCGACTGAAAAACCGGGCATAGTCACATTTATATAGGTTGGGAGTAGGTCTATTTTCATACGTAATGTTGATAGTTGTGTATCAATCACGATCTTAGAGATCTCTGTCCATTCTCGGCTGAACTTGTTATGTTTGTGGGAGCACTATAAGAAGCATCATTCCACTTCAAAAATCATATTTTCCTTTACAAATACACATAATTTGAATAACTAACATCAGCATCAGACCATTTCTTAGTTTAATTGATGGAATGTGATGGATAAACAAGATTAGTTTTTAATAAAATTCATATGATAAACTTGAAAGAAAAAACTAAGAAAAATTCATAAAGAAGCCCTCTTTTGTAGATGAAGTTGTTTGATAGGATATGGTTTGAAGGATGGGAGTACGTCATGAATGTTTGATTATTTATTCGAGTGCTGGAAGTGATGTCATTATGAGTGCAGCCCAGCCCTCTAATGCGGCGTCAATGTCATACGCACAAGTATCTTGTTGTCGGAGTGTTTGCTGTGGAAATTTGCTTTGCCAAATTCAATTTTCGCTGTCACCGCTCACGGCTGAAAGGCTCATTCATGCCAAAATCCTTGTTTATATTCTGTGTGAAAGATGAGATGCTGTTTGCTTGCACGTTGAATTCGATTATAGTCGATCATCGTATCACACTTCCTTCTCAAACGGATAAAATTGTATACTGTACCAATATGAGAGATTTTTGTTTGAAGAGTAGGAGCACAGAAAAGGGGAGAATTATCTCTGGTTGAAGTAAAGTAGGAAAATGAGAATAATAAAATGAGGGGGATGGAAAAGGATTAGGAAGTCAAAACAGGGGGAAAAATACAGGTCGAAGAAAAATAGTTTGGTGAAATGGTAAAGTGTGGCAGTGCAAGTTTATTGAACCCCCATTATTGACCTACTTACTGGCCTGCTGAAAAGCTCTGCTCTGTATCAACCGGTTGCCTACTCGGTTTTTATACGGCGCAAAAACGTTGTAATTACTATCAAGCTATCACTTCTCATTTCAAAAGCAAAAAAAAAAAATAATTGCAATTGGTGATCCCTGATGAAAGGGAAAGGAAAATCTAAAATTTATCTTCACTCAAGTTGAATCTTGAAAATCTGAATATCGAGTATGGTGATGAAGATTTTGAGAAATGAAAATTCAAGATAATTAAGTTTATTATTAATGAAAATTACTTCAACTTGAAAATCAAGATTGAAAATACTGGAATTATAAGTATATGAACTAATTAGCATTGGAAATCCTTGAGAAGTATTAAGCATATTCTTTAACTGGCTTTACGCATTGTTTGTAATAAACTCTACTATGTATTCCACGATATATTTTTTACACGATAACAATACACACAATATTTACAAAATTTTCGGAAAATATAAAATATATTTTTCAATACAACATAGGTAACCACAGTACAGTAGATAACGTTATTGGTATTCGTGTTGGGAAACAATAACTTATTAGCATTATTGGTTTATATGTTTACTAGCAAATGCATTACTGAGCATTCATATTATGGTTATTATTAAACATATCTCATATTAGAACCTCGAATGTCAATCAAAGCCACATGACATGCTAAACATTGATGGGTGGCAAGATGGTCTTAGCCAGCAGGTCATCTGTCGCCATTAATAAGCCAATGCAGCTAAGTAGCATGAATTCAGGGCGGTGTGTAAGGTCATGCCTGACACTGTATTCATGGGCCTGTGACAATCCAACCTGGAGGGTGGTTGCCCTTCAAGAAGGGGATCGAACTGATTTAGGGACGGGCCGGGCCGGGCCGCCAAGCCCATATGTGACAACCTCACCTAATGCAGACTGAATTATTAGACGAGCATTATGTGAGGGTACACACACATGTGAATGGCAACCACGACACGACAGATGAGATACTACTACTATAACCACTGTAATATGTTGGTGTGTGTGCCGTCACCACAACCCCATATCCAAGATCAACCTGTTTGTTATAACCCTTGATAACAATTACATCTATACTGGATACTGTACGGATAATGAAGGAGGCTGCATGTAGTACAGTAATATGGACATGAAATTCTAATGACAATCAAGAGATTGGTGTTATTGGAACAATACCGGCCTGGACTGTCAGTAACAATGACTGGTTAATGGGTTATTACAATGGTGATAGCTCCCCTTGCATCACTCGATTTGATTACGAATATTCAAATCATTTATTTAGATTAGAGAATACACATTAGGATAGAATACAGATTCATAGAAATTTGTAATTTCAAATATTAATTTGTACAATTCCTATGATTTCATTTATTTAGCGTAAGGATTTTGATGAAGGGGCGGGGGAGACCCGAGTGTTGAACTATGGAGTATTCATGTAGACATACAGTATAATGTTAATCTCAGTTCATGATAAATCATTGTTGAATTTAATGTTTTACATAATGCAAAATGGCGGCTGTATGTTGAACAAACATTTTTTTGAGGATTGAAAATGTGATATTTCCAATCTGTTGTGTATCTGGAATAATACTTATACTTATTCTCAGAGATTTACAGCACATTCTTTATTTCGTGTTATTTACCGACTTGTAACTTTCATAGACTAACTAACAACATTTTGTTTACTGTTCTTACTTAGTTGTTCTTGAAGAATTTTTACTGTAACAGTATGTAAGGTTTTATTACAAAACAATTCGCAAACTTGGATGTGGAACGAATATTTCCCACGTAGGAGGTTCGATCTATCTGTCTAACCCCTACATTCTTCGATAACATAAATCTTACTCGTCTGGGGCATTCCACACATCGCAAGCAATGTCTGGAGGAAAGATTTAAAGTGCTGTATCGATACGAATTGAAAAGAAAAGTGGCAAAATAAATCCTGGGAGAAGATCGCAACCATCGGATATATTGAAATAGCAGAAGAAGAAAACGTGAAAGAAGACTGAGGGGAAGAAGAAGAAGAAGACGACGAAGAAGAAGAAGAAGAAGAAAAAAAGAAGAAGAGAAGAATAAGAAGAAGGGGGTGGAGGAGGAAAGGAAGAAGAAGAGGAAGAAGAAGAATATGTAGGGTAAATCTGAGTGTGAGACACGTGACAGCGCGAAGCTTCGATAATAATTTATAAGGGAAACAATGTCACGGAAAGTTCTAGATAAAATCAGGTGGATTGTAGGGGGGTTTGCAACCCCCCACTAATGGGAGGGGGTGCTGGTACACCCCGGGGAGTGAAGGGGGCACCATACCAACTGTCGCCCTGGAAACGATTTACTGTTCGTATTTGCACGGTCGCAAAATTTATAACCTCTTTGCAATTTGTAACAACATCAATAATCGACTCGCTAAACAGCCGATGCGAATTCAAATATCGCTGGAACAAATGAATGAGATAGCAAAGCAACGACAATGTTTCTGAAATTGTGAATGCGATCTTTTTCGGATCATGTTATTGGTTCACCCTCCACCTCGCTTTCCAAGTTTGGATTATTATTACAATGAAATCCTGTGTTATCTCGCTTTAGTTTTAGAATAAATTTGTACGCGTACACAACGAATTCTGATAGTCTAATGTTGAAATACGTGTTACAGAATGATTGATATCACTCTATTTACAGTATGACTTATCATTCTAAATTAACAAACTAGAAGAGTCTTCAACGAAACTTCAAAGTTGATCAAAATCAACAATTTTCAAAACATTGATAGAAATTTTCTGTTACAAATGAATTGTTACAAATATCTCAATAACTACACAGCAAAACATTATGTCAATTCGAGAGCAAGATGAGTTTGTCCTCTACAGACCTATCTGTACTTATCTATACCTGTATATTGTTGAAGGATTTGATGATTTGACGCAGCGATGCTAATTATTGCACACACTGTTTCTCCCTCGCTCTGTCTCTGTCTATCTTTATCACCAGCTTTCGCTCTCTTCTACCCAATGGCCAATGGCTATTTTCCTGGGTCTGGTGATGTGAACCGAGCAAATGTTTAGGTTGTCAATGTTTAGGGTCGCTTCAATGTGTCGCACTACGACACTAAAAAAACACAATGCAGCCAGAGTACATACATTTCGCTGGTGATAAACAGAGAAAGAGAGAGAGTATTGTAGAAGAGAGAGTGAGTGAGAGGGAATGAAAAAAGAAACACTTTGTTACAGTTTCTAGCTAGTTATTACTGGATGAAACTGAGGCTGGTCGTTTAGATATGCTATCACTGAATTGATAAAATGTCAATTGGTGTCGAGTTCAAAACAGGGCTACGTCAACGACCTTGAAAGAGTTATAAGTTACATCTTTTCCTCATTAAAGTTGCCACACGAATATACGACATTTGTGTAGGTGACGTTTCAAGAGATGATACAGACGGAATGCCATTTCAACCCATGTTAGTTTATCAATTTAGGTTGGATTACTCGATTTTATCCATGTAACAAAATTCTTAGTTTTTGAATTGTGATTGTTTAATTTATATGTAATTATTCGATGAAATTTTAAAATACTTTTGAACTAATGAATGTTTACTTAAATGAAAATTGAATGCAATATGATCGTGATTTATTGACATGGAACGGCGAGGTTTGATAATATATAAATATAAATTTTTGGAAAATAATTTCCAATGATATTCTGCCCATCAACAATGACCGTAAACAAAATTTATTTTCAATAGCTGAAGTTAAACCCCAGTGTAGGCTGAATAATGAGAATAAGTAGAATGGTTGAAGTACCGGTACTGAAGTTTTAAAATTTACAATATTTTATATTCTAAAGAATTGATTCTTGAAAAGCTCGTATGATTTTTCATTCAATGATGCTTAAAATAGTGGCTACCCGTTAGAGGAACTATTCTTCATCTTTTTCTAAACTCTTCTTCTTCTAGCTCCTCCTTTTCCATCATCGTCTTTTTTTCTTGCTACTTCAACATGTTTTTCTTATCCTTTTCCTTCTTCTTCTGCACCTTCTACCTTTCCCTATTTGCTTCAAAATTCTAGTAAAAATCTAAAGGTTATTATTATGCTCGTTCTCTGTTTCCTCGTAATTGTAACAATACGCGGTAAAGAGTAGAGAAAACGTAGGAGAGTGAGAGAATGAAAGAACGAGAATTCGGTTTAATTGGAAGCTTTGCGCCGTTTCATCACCATTGTTCAAGTGCTTCGGCTTTGAGCCCCCAAGAGCTGAAAAATAGATGACGTGACCTAACACCTCCCCCCCCCCTTGAACCCCACTCAAACCATCTTGATCCTTAGCGCGGTTTTAAACCAACAACGACTTGCAATATTCAATTATCTGTCCGCACGTTTAGTGGTGATTAGATTGCTCAGCGTGGAGTGCTGCAGTTGGCTTGATAAGTTTTCAAGTTTTATTACTGGGTGGGTTGTGATGCAGGGTTTTCAAGAAATTGGTGAACTAAAATTCAGAAACGATGTGACTAGAGTACTGTAGTGATGAAAAATATCATCCTCTTCAAATCAGATTTGGCGGAATGTAATAAAAAATTTATGCAGCTGAATTTGAAAGTAGTAAAGGAGAAGAGATTGAGTGCTGTAGAGCCTTCGTTTTAATATGAGAACGAGCATAGACTAACCAAATATGAAAGGACCAATGACTATGTCTCGAATATCTGGTACGAGGAAGAAGTATATTGGATTGGATAAGGATGAAGGATGAGGGTAAGATTTGCTAAGAGAGTTGCTGTGTAGATACGAAGTAAAGGAGAAGAAGAAAAAGAAGGAAAAACGTAGGATAAATAAGTAGAAGATGCGATAGATTGGGTGTCAAAGAAGAAGTAGAAAACGAAAAGGAATGAATGGCAGACAAAGAGAAGAAAAGACGAAAAAGAAGAAGTAGCAGAATAATAGGAATAACTGTAAGAATGGAGATGGACCAGGAGGAGAAGATAGAGGGTAAGGATAGAGGAGTTGCTTTGAAAATTCGGTATCTATAGTGTCAGTGTATAGTATAGCACTGAATAATCAACATTAGTTGACGCGGCCATTGTATACAGGGAGGCGCCAATAGTCACCGGAATTCATCAGCGTAGCCGACCAATGGTGAATGGGCCGCCCGTCTGACAGATTGCTGTTTGTAGCCCACTGGGGGTGTCTTGTTGGTTTAGGTGGGAGCGAGGAGTGGAAGAAAAAGGATAATAAGCTTGAGATGAAGAAGTAGAATATGCAAAAGAAGGAGGAGAAGAAGAAGAAAAAGAAGAAGAAGAAGGGAAGAAGAAGAAAAGAGAAGAGAAGAAGAAGAAGAAGAAGAAGAAGAAGAAGAAGAAGAAGAAGAAGAAGAAGAAGAAGAAGAAGAAGAACAAGAGAACAGAATAAAAATAGAGAAGAAAATAACAGAAATGAATGTAGAAGAAGTAGAAGTAGAAGAAAAACAGGAAGAATGTAGGAGAAGCAAAAGAAGAGTATGTGGGAATTGATGCAGGGGGAAGAAAGAAGGAGAACATTGAGTAGATTATTCAGGATGCGTGAAGGAGAATATATGAAACAAGAAGAGAGAGAGAGAACAAAATGGAGGAGAATAATCGAGAACAGGAGTAAGAAGAAGGATGTAACGTGGAACAAGAAATGGATGTACGGTGGTAGGACGTAGCTCGAAAATAGAACAGGATAAATACAGAAAGCAGCGGAGAATCGCAGACTGTCCGGTCCTGGCTAGACAGACTATTAATCAAAGAGCTTGGTCTGAGCCCTTTCAAGGGAGCCCTTCCACCCCCCTCCCGTCTCCCAACCATTACAGTCTTCTCATTCGTACCAACCCATTCATCTCTCCCACTACCTTTCTCACTCACACTTGAAAACTCTCAAATCTTGTTTTCTCACTCATTGCTCAGTGCTCAAACAACACTGACTTCTCTAGTGACCCAGCGTACCCCTCCGAATGTTGTCCTGGCCTAATTACACTCTTCACTACAGAATACTGTTGTACTGTTGAATACAGTTTTAAATGAAGTAAAGGAAGAGGGGAAAACCTGTTGAGAATTTCCTGCTGTTCCTGTAAGAGCAGGAAGAGAATCTGGAAATGTGTACAAATGACGAGAAAAATGATGGAGATGAATATGGATTTACATGAAGAAAGTATTATAGAAATGAGAGGTTAACCAAGGCAAGAAAAAATCTAATTTGGTCGATTGACGAATAATTAATAATTAATAAATAATTAATAATCAAGTGAGCGAATTAACTTATTGATCAAGTAAATAATTAAAGTAATTATCAAGTAAGTAATCAATAATCAAGTAAGGGAATTAACTTGACTCAGAATTAACTTGGCGTTACTTGATTTCACTCAAGCAGTGAAATTCTTATTGAATTCAACTGATTATTTCACGGAAATTACATTCAGTTCGTTAACGTGCAATTGAAATACTATATTATCTTGTAATCCTAATCCCCAGTCCATGTAAGCAGAAGAGAGCATAATGCTTGAATGAGTATTAAAATGGATGAGTAAAGACAGGGAAAAAGCAAAGAAATAAGAAAATGCTGGAACAAGAGAATCAACAGGGAACAGAATGCAGAAACAACAATGTAATAAAGATGAAAACAGAAGACAGAGCATAATCTGCACACAAAAATCATCACTGTTATCATAACGGGTCATCTTGGATAACCGTTGGTCCTATACACGTTTACGGCTTTGCAGCATTCACCGTACTCTGCACCGTACGGTAATTTAACGGACGCGCCCCGTTATCACACGCCGCGCTGAGCATCTATCAACCCTCCGGCTACCTTCCTTACCTTCCCGAATTACATTTCGCCAGATTTTTACCTTTCTCTTCCTAAAAAATAATGACCGCCGCTGAATTTTTACAGCAACCCCAACCATCACCACCCTTAATAACCACAAATGTGGACGGAAAAGCAGTGATTTTCAACGTTTTTTTAAGAGCCGCGCGCTTTGAAGGGTAGAAATGATCTACCTGCTACCCCACCAAACAACAAAAGCCTACATGCGTTACGCAGCGTTCTAAACGGAGACATAAACTCTTCTCCCCCATTTTTTTCTCTGTGGCAAAGATAATAAAGACGTCAAAATTCAGACAAAACAGCAGCAGCCAACTTTATTCGCGAGCAATAAACGTGAAATGCCCCCGCCATAAAATACTTTGTATAACAGACAACTTAGCATAATTTTCAAAGTGATGCATGTTATCTTAATCTAAAAGGCTGTGATGGGACTATAGCTTCGGGTTTACTCCTACAGATAAGGGGTGACCCTAGATAAGGCAGATAATCTACTCTTGTTTTAGTAGAGATGATTCAGAATATTTTTAGCTGACAGGATTAAGTTTTTTTTTAATAGGATCAGGTAGAAAATTTTGTAGCTGTCAGTATTATAATTCTCTGGATGTATACAGGTGGATGATGTTTTATGATTTGTAGTCATGTTTGTAGTCACGTGAATAAACCAAGGCGTTGAAAGATTGCTATTGAATGTTCAGTGGAAAACTAAAAGGATTGTGAATTTAAATCTTGTATACTCATGAGAACGTCATCAATAAACCTAGAAACCTCCAAGAACACTCAGCAAGAGAGGAGAAGCAATGTGGCCAATCAATGAATATTATGAAAGAAGAAAATTGACACTCATAGGATGAAAACACGGACTGGATATTGAAATATGAAATATTGCTGGATAGAATTAATCAATTTTTTCTTGAAAGAGGCTTCTGCTTTTAGGATATGCTAATTTCAATAATGATATTTGCCATTCTTAGAAGGAAGTTTTCATTCATTCATTTTTTGCAAATAAGAAACTCAAGCTGGTCACTGGCCATATTTACAGGATATTAGTATGTAGTACCAGTTTATTTCCAACATATTGTTCTCAACAGTTCATTGGTTTTTGAGATTGGAAATAAAATTCATCTATTCAAGTATATATTTACTATATTAGGCTATGTGTATTGTCATTGCAAAATCTTGTTGAGCTTCATTTGTATCGACAGTTAGCCATAACGAGTAGTCTTGACTTGTAATATAAGCCTATACATTAACTATATGTAGCTCAACCCAATTCTTGTTCACGAAAAACTCTTGAACTATAATTCTTGTCGAAGTACATTTTCTGTAATGCGCATTGGAAATAGCGACCATTTATTGAGCAAAATATTATCTTGGAAAGCCTACCACGAAAGCAAAACTTTTAAAACCGGAAAATCGCTTTTCTCCGTTCAAGGTGAAAGGAAGGTCACCCAGGTGAGACGAAACCATTGGAAATACAGGATGAGCGAGAGAGTAGAAGGAAAAGAAAGGACAGCCGAGGAAGTGGAGAAATGCTGCAGTAAAAATATCACGATATCCTTTTGAAAGGCGAGGGCTTAGGGGGACTTGAGGCTCGGCTAAGTCACCCTTCTACCACTTGGTCTCTTGTGCAGTAGAGTTAAGTTCTGGCTTGTTTTCATAGCCTTGAACTCGGCACGCAAACGCAAACATTCTCATATTAACTTTCTCTCTCACGCTCTCTCTCTCTCTCCTGTTTTCACTCTCACTCATATTGTCTTGTTATTCTTGGCGTGTTCAAGAAAAACATGTGAGTGTTGACGGACACTGAAAGATAACAAAAAACAGAAGAATACTTTCAAGAATTTTACCAGCTTCAACTTCAAACTGAAAAATATATAATTCTCGGCAAAATTTGGAAGTACAAGTATTTTACTATTGTTTTAACACTAGAATTGACGACATGCAGTCAAATTTTACTGTAAATAACATAAATGTTACTCACTGGACTGAAGCGCTTTCAAGTTCCTTTGAACTCTTTTTCAACAGTGTCGCAGTTCGTTATGGATCCAAAAATTCAGAACAAGTATTTTGGTAATGTCCATTTTCAACGTCTCTTGAAAAGGCTTCCTTAACAGTCTATCAAGAAGAAGTTTTTACAATGGTATCGAGAACTTTGAACTACGAAGTTGTGATTAAATTTGTAAAGTTTCGCTACGAAACATCTTCTAATCTAACTACAAGCTATCTGATGCCTTCTATGCCTACTAATTACACAGCATATTCGTCACAGGCTTCAAACTCAACAAGTTCGTCAAATGTAGTGAGTAGTTTAGAGAGTACAGTATATTCCTCCACAGTAGCAGGAGCAGCAGCAGATCAAAATGTTTAGACAGCGGTGCAGCGACGTCTGGTGGTGATCCCTGGAATTAATTTCGCTGATCGCTTAAATGAGAGATCAAAGCGATGATACCGTGGCGAGGTGGTTAGAGAGAGACGGGAATTGCGGAGGAATTCGAGAGAGAGAGAGTGAGTGAAGCCACACAGCTTGTGCTGCAAATTAGACGAATTACCGTTACCCAAAGCAGTGGCGCACAAACCTTTCGCATAAATCAAATCGGATTAATTTCAACAGACAAGATTTCCAACTCAAGTTTTGTCATTAGTTCTACCCCACTCCAAAATCCCTTCAAAGTACTTCCACTATCCTTCATTAAACACCTACAGCACAAAACCTGATCTCACTGTCCCGCTTCCATTGCAACAAATTCGTATCGCAGCATGTTGCAGCACACTTACTCTATCAGCTGATAAGTTTTGCTATATATCCCAGGGATTTGTGGAAAATTTTGCAGCTCACCTAGGTCTAAGCTGTTTCAGTGCTCTATTATGGGAACAGCAACTTATCCCAGGGATTTAAGCATAACCACATCCTTCTAGTTGGGCTTAAACTTTAACTAGTTATTAGTTTTGAAAAGTTCTGGAGACTCATTAGTCTACCTTCACAACAAATGACGTCACAAATGAAAACTAACATTTTATTCTTTTTTCATGTAATCCTTCATTTTGCAGTCACTACAGTTAACCGGTAACGTCAGTTTTCAATCACTTTCTTAAATTTGATATTATTTAGATATTTGAATAGTACAGTATTTAAGAATTTCAAGTCAGACGTATCGATTTTCTGATATAACGAAATACTCTTGAAACCCTGAATTCCTGTTTATATTGTAAGTGTTGAGACTTTATGTAAGAATTGAATAATTTCACCTTATTATGTCAAGCTAGAGATTTGAGCTTTGAACTAGATTCAACATTCTGATCTATGTTCATATTAACTCCTAAATTCTCTTGAAATTCACGGATTCAAGTTCCTGTAGATCTAGAATACACATTTATGCATTTTTTTAACCTTGAAAATAGCATGAATTTCTATTATGTAAAAATTTGAAGCCATGAAATACAATACGGCCTTCTCATCTATTAGTGGGAGAATAACTTCTATAATTCTCAATTATTATTCTATCTTGTCTTGAAGAAGAATCCTTATGGCACTTCGAGGAAGTAGTGTCACTTAAATTGTCATAACATTTTTATAGCCTACCTTTAATGAGTAGTTGATTGAAAATAATATTGAATAGGTATTGTCATTGTAACTTTCTCATTGGGAGCCGATAATAATTCATTGATGACATCATTCCACTCTCGATTTTACGACTTGGAAAATTAGTTTTCAGAAAGCGATAAAAGTGGAAATTGTAGGAAAACTCAATACTGCTATTGTTTTGTGTAAGACGTTAGACCTCTTTCCCATTCTTCTTCATTTTCTTCTCGTCTCTTCCTCTTCTTCTCATCTCTCTTCCTCTTCACTTTCTTTCTCCTCCTACTTTTGCTATTCTTTAAGTTCTCGCTTTTCTTACTCTTATTCCTCTTACCGTTTTCTCCATCTAATTTTCGTGTCCTCTTTCTTCATCCGTTTCATCGTCTTCTCTGTTCCTCTTGGTGTCCTTATTTTTTCGCTCTTTCTGCTTCCCTCCCCTCTTTATCACTGTTCCTCTTTTCATCACTCTCTCTGCTCTCACTATGCCTCCTCCTACTCCTTCTCTTCTCACTCTTCTTCATTGCTTTTCGCATCATCATGATCTTCGTCAGAATCTTCTTTTCTTTCTTCATTTTCTTCTTTTTCTTTCTATGTAGCAGCATCTTCTTCCTTCTATACTACTTTTTCTTTTGCTGCAAAAACGTCTTTCAGCACCGTTTAAGGGTAGTAGACACAAAGACAGTAAATTATTCGTTGTGCCATCTTCCGAAAAATTAGTTGGTGGGTTGAAGGGGGGAGGGGATGTTTTTGCAGGTGTATTCGTTCGTTGCAAATAGAGTATTGCCATTCAAAGTAGATTGAGCGACAAAAGTTTTAATGTAAAAGTTTTTAACAAACCGATCAAGGAACGATGAAACCGAAAAGTGTTGAGGCGGAATGGAAGAAGAGAGAGGAAGAGAGAGAGGAGAAAGAGGAGAATAATTGGACGAGGTGAAATAATAATAAGGACCCTCAAGTTGGTCGTCTTGTCTGAATGTCCTCATTGTCTTGTTGCGCTATTCAAATTCGCCAAGTGCTTTTCACTGCTTTAATCCTTCACGGCTTTCTTTTGTTACAAGGTTTCTATCACTTCTCTCAATCCTTCTTCTTCATTTTCTTATTTTTCTTCGTGTTCTTCCCTTCTTTTTGTTTTTGTGCTTTCCGAGATTTTTTACCTCTCTCTCTTGCTTCATTGGTTCTCGCTCAGACTTGATTCATTTTCGCCTTTTCTTCTGTTTCCTCCCCTATTCTTCTTCAACTTTGTTCTTTAACTTATTCTTCAATTTCTCAATTCTTCCTCCTTAATTTCTTTATTTATCTTTTTTCATCCTCTAGCTTTAGTATTATAACCATTGCATACTTTAGTACGGTTCTCTCTTTTCTTCAACTATTTACAATCCTGTTTCTTCTTCCTTTTTCACTCCTTTCTCAATTTTCTTTGTTTCTCTTGTTCTACTTTTCCTCATTTGTACCTCTCCCGTTTTTACTTTTTTCTCCCCTGCATCTATTCTCTCTCTTTCTCATTTTTTGCATCTGTTCTCTCTCTTTCTTATTTTTTGCATCTGTTTTCTCCAATATCTTTTAGTCTTTTTCCTTTATTTTTCCCTAGTCCTCCTTCATCTTTCGTTTCTTCTTCTGATTCCTCTTTCGATTCCTCTTTCTTCCTCTTATCTTTCTTTTGACCCGCTTCTTACACTTTTCTTTCTCTCTATCTTCTTCTTAGTTCTCCTCTCTCGTAATCATCTTCTTAGTACTATTTCTTTTTCTTCTTATTATTATTCTTCTCTGCTCCTGTTTATTACCAGTTCTCTTTCCTCTATATTCTTATTTCTTCTTGATCTCTATCTTTTTCATAGACCACTTTCTTCGTCTTCTTCTTCTACCGTCGTCCTTCCTCATCATTTTTTCGTATTCTTCTGGCAGTTCTCATGTCTTCTCTCTTCCTCCAGCTATTACTCAAGAACCTTTCTCATTCCTCTTTGACGAACTCTCCAAATCTGCATGTGCTTGCATGTCTACTGCTTGGAAGTTGGCTCGAAAACTTGAGCAAACAAGACATGAATAGCAGAGGAAGGATGAAGGAGTATGGTAACCGTGCCAAGGATGAACAAAATGCATGAAGCTTCTATATTATTTTCTTCTTCCTTTCCTTCTTATTCTTCTCTCTTTTGTTATTCGCCGCTTTTAATTGTATATTGTTTGCCTGCGTGGACAATAGCTTTCCCAGCTGTCCTATGTGCTTGTTTGTTTTTTAGGTAGAGGACATCTCGGTATAGTATTTTCCTGCTGGATTCATGTAACTTGTAATTTTTTTAAAACACCACTTGAAATTGTTTCAATTCAATTGAACAATAATTTTTTAGTTGTCATTTTCAGTGTTCTCACTTTCTATTCCTAATAGATTGAATTACTTCCACGCGTAACTTAATCAGAATTATCAGTCAGTTTCTTGTGTTGGTCGTATTTAGGAATTATTCTGCTGATCTTGTTCATTGACTCCCAACTTATGCTTTGGTAATAATTATTTATTATGTGTGTAATAACGCCAGGCAGTATTGGAATCGAGCCCAATTCATCGATGTTGATAATTAGTGAATACGCTTCATGTCTCAGCCTTGTCACTTCCACAAAAAGATTTAATTAGTTCAAAGGTATTTAGATTTGGTCTTCAACTTATATTCCAATAATACATCGGATTTAAATTACTAGAGACATATTAGTAAATTAATACTGTAATTTATAATAATTCTAGGTGAATTATATAAGTGTTAATTAACTAGTCATTACAAAAGTCTTTTGAGTGAGATTGTTATTCAAAAGAGTTACCTATCCTTTCAACTGATTCTTTACTTTTGACCAATAGAATCGCGAGAATCTACAATGGCTGCTTAATTTATTCAAAAATGGTGGACATATTGACCAATAGGATTGTAGGAGTCCATCACTATAATAATGGCCGGTAGCAGCGTATCGAAATGGCGAACAATCTTAGTTCAGTAGGGATGCTTAAGAATATTTTTTTTCTATATTAGAAAGTTTTTAAATTCTTTCAAGAGCTATAATGGTAAAATATTCAATTATTCATGTATGATTTTGACTTGAAAACTCATGATTTTAGAAGAAGTCAACTGTAATAATGGTGCAATTATTTGATGAAATAGAACGTATAAACAAGAAAATAACATGAATGTTGAGGAAAGACTAGTAGTTACCTGGTTGGGTAGTGCTTACTCATCTGATCGCCGTAGCAGTTATAATTTTCATGTTATGATAGAGTGTCCTGTCCTTGATACCTACCTTGATTATGTGGGGTCAATTATATCGTTAGTAATGATTGCCAGTATGATTCGAGTGTATCGTCCGTGTGATGTTTTGTGTCTCACCTTCAGTTTTTGTACTGGACAATAATTTTCTTGTATCGAATTAACTATCTGGCGACTTCCTAGTTAGTAATGACAATTAATTGTCTGTTGGTACGTATAATTTTCAGTCAAGTGTATCCTAGGTAACGTACTTTTGATTGATCAACCTTTCAGCTGAAAGGCAGTTTTTGTACTTGTATGTTATTGAAAATTCATCTTAAAAACTTTTCTTCAATGAGGAATCAAAAAAATCTTCCAACAATTGGAATATATTTTTTCACTAGAATTATTGTTTGGGAAAAAGATATTTTCTAATTACTTACCAGTGATTCAGATTCCATTTTAAATAGTTCATTCTTCAAGTCAACTATTTTTCAAGTGGAGTAATACTTTTGTACAGTTCTATCTATAGCAGATATTTCATTCTTGAATAGTTATTGTTTTATGGATTCATTATAATTGCTTCAAAATAGTATTTGTACATTTTGGAATCGTGAGTACAGTATTCAGATTAATTCACTATTCATGACTTAACAAGCAGCCTCGCTTGCGAATTACGTTTTCAATTCCTCTTGTTTTCTGCAGTATTGCAATCTCAAATATGATACTGGGTACAGCTCTGGATATACCCAGTAGAATGGTAGATTGAAAATATAATTGAATAGAACTACTATGAAAGGCGGCAAACTGGATATTGGAAGTAAATTGTGTCTTTAGAACTCATTTGCCAAGATCTCGAACAAGGATTATCTTCTTTCCCTCTATCATCTCTGTCTTCTTCTTTTATTCGTATTTTTCTTCTCAGTTTTTCTTTTTCCTCGATTTCAAGTACAAGCGTTATCTTGGATAGCCGTCTCTGGCTACCTGATCGTTATTTCCTCCACCCTCCGCACTCTATCTGCTTTCCTTTCCACCATTTTGTTGTGAAAATTCCTCCATCGGATTTCTGAAAATCCCGCTGGACGACTTTCTTCTGTCCGGTCAACCCTTTTATTTCTTAATCGAGTCATTTTCGCAACACTCAAGAAGTCATTCTCTTCATCTTACCACTCGCCCCTTTTTCTTAACAAAGTCTATTCTCTCCAGCAATCTTCCTCCCTTATTCTCCGCCCCTCCCTCATATTGTTTCTCCTTTCCACTCGTTTTCACCTTAGTTTTCTGCATGTAGCTCATTACTCCTGAACTCCTGTTTTATTCCATCATGAAGTCCACCACTTTTACATAGTCTTCTTACTATTTTTAATGTTTCTCTCTATTTTTCACTTGTCTCCTTTCAGACAATATTTTTCACTATTTTCTCAGCAGTATTGCAATCTCAAATATGATACTGGGTACAGCTCTGGATATACCCAGTAGAATGGTAGATTGAAAATATAATTGAATGGAACTACTATGAAAGGCGGCAAACTGGATATTGGAAGTAAATTGTGTCTTTAGAACTCATTTGCCAAGATCTCGAACGAGGATAATCTTCTTTCCCTCTATCATCTCTGTCTTCTTCTTTTATTCGTATTTTTCTTCTCAGTTTTTCTTTTTCCTCTTCGCAAAGTACAAGCGTTATCTTGGATAGCCGTCGGCTACCTGATCGTTATTTCCTCCACCCCCTCCTCTCTTCTTGTTTAGAATTTCCCCCTCCACCGGATTTCTTCCCGCTAGACGACTTTTCTTCTGTCCGTCAACCCCGTTTGGCCCCTCCTAACAAAGTCTCGCAACACTCAAGAAGTCATTCTCTTCATCTTAACACTCCCCCCTTTTTCTTAACAAAGTCTTCAGCAATCTCTCTCTTCAGCAATCTTCCTCCCTTATTCTCCGCCCCTCCCTCATATTGTTTCTCCTTTCCACTCGTTTTCACCCCAGTATTCTGCCTTCAGCTCATTACTTTTGAACTCTTGCTTTATTTCAACATCAAATCCACTACTCTTACATAGTCTTCTTCCTATTTTCAATGGTTCTCTCTATTTTTCACTTGTCTCCTTTTAGACAATATTTTTACTTACCTTTTTTCCTAGTTTTTTCATTAATTTTCATACTCTTATTTGTCCCATCGTATTAATAATAATTCAATATTCCTATTTATAATATTATTTTTCTTACTTTACTGTACTAACTGATATATGTTATTATCCAGTCATCTATAATTATATTATATACATTAATTAGATTCATTATCTACATACAACCAGTTCTCATATAATTCCACTTGTTTCAACTTATCCTAATTTCTGTTCTTCTCGGCCACAGTTTGTTCTTTTCACGCTTTTCTGTTCTCGTTTTCTCTTTTCATCTATCTCTTCTATTCGTGTTTTTCCTTGTTTATCATTATTGTGCTCCATCTCCACATTATTTCATTTCAGTTTCATCTCGCTCTATTCTTTGTGCGAGATCTTTGCATAATATTTCTTTTTCTTCCAACTTTATCATCTCACTTCTCTTTCATCTTTCTCCGACTTCGTCATCTCCTTCGTTTTTCAGCTCATTGCTTTCCGTAAATCTTTGTTTTTTCACTTCCAACAACTCATTTCAACGGATTATCCAGTACGTATCAGTATTTCCTATCAAAGGTTCAATCCTGGATTGCCTTTTTTTCGTAACCATGCTTGATTCTCTGACCATCTTTATTTCTGTCATCTAGCCTTATCTCATCTCAGCCTTTCCCTTTTGCTGCTTCTTCTTCTCCTATTCGCTTTTCATTTTCCTTCCTCTTCCTTCTCTTCTTCTTGTTTCTCTTCTTATTCTCTCTCTTTGTCTACTTCATCTTCTCTAATCCAGGCCGCCAATGTAAACATGAGCTGAACTTTATCGTTTTCCGTGCAATCTCTTCTCTTCGCCGCCTCATCTTCCACTTTTGTCTCTCCAGGCGACGTTTTCTCCTAAGTAAATTACAAGTTAATCTTGTGGACGGTGCTCCCTCTCCCCCTCTTCCTCGTCTCCTTCCGTCACTTTGACGCCATCATCGATATCCCCGGTGACGTCTTTATTTTTCCTCTTCTTCCTCCTACTTCTCCTACTCTTCTTCATTCTCCTCCTTCTACTTTTCTTCTTAACCTTCTTCTTCTTCTTCACCTCTTCTTCTTTTTCCCTTTACTTCTTTTCCTCCTTTTTTCTTTCCGGTTTCTACTTCTCTTTCTTCTTTTTCTCTTTATTCTTTCTCACATTCTTCTACTTATCCTTCATCTTATTTTTCTCTCCTCTTTCCACTTCTTCTTTCACATCTTTTTCTTCATCTTCTTTTTCTTCTTCTTCTTCTCTTCTTCTTTTTGTTCTTCTTCTTTTTCATCATCTCCTTCTGGTTTTCCTTTTTTCTTGTACCTCATTTGAAAGAAGAAAAAAGGATAAACGAACGCCTCCAGCCTTCTCGACTGAGGTCCACTTGATCTCTCACTTTTGTCTTTTCTTTTAAAATTAATCACTTTCAAGCTCTTCTTCCCGGAATTCCCGTTGGAATACATTAAATTATCTCTTATGATAATGTGCTGCAAGCTAGCTTCTTATTTTTTTCACCTCAAATATTCATCGTTATAAAGTGGATGCTCATGAAATAATTATTTCACCTCAAGCTTTTGTGTTATGACATTTTTCTCTCCTGAACAGAATATTTAGCTCTAACAATATAATTATTATATAGATCAATAGATCTTAATCAACGTCGTTCAAAAGCCTATCCAAAAAAATTATTCTCGTATTATCTTATACAATTCTAATATATAATAAGCCTACAATATTATTAATTGTCAACACACCTCATTTTTGATGAACGATGAATTTTGCAAAATTTTAAAGGCCGAATAACAAGTTCATTTCATTCGGTTTAGGTGCCAAATTAGAATATAGTCGAAGGACTTGTGGATAGTCAAAAGGAAACTACACAAATCCAATATCAGCTAAATCCAACAAATTGTTAAATTTAACCAGCTACACAACTTCAAGAATATTTTCATCACTTGTATTTTATGCTAATTAAACAAATCCTTCAAGATTTCTCCCTATTCAAAATGTCAAAAAGCGTCGAAACGAGTTTTTCTGTGATGCTTAGCGAAGTGGATGAATGTCCTTGTCGAGAAAAATTCGACCTTGGCCAATGCGAGCGTTTTAATGTTGGGTGAAATTGATGCCAGAGACGGAAAAGTGTATTCGTGGAAAACTGTATTCATTCCATTGTTATAAAGGGAGATTTGCGTTGTTCTCCATCACTTTCTTTTTATTTTCCTTCTTCGTGTGTGCTCTTTCCTTTGTGAGGCACAGTCTGAAGGACTGAAGTCTAGAGTGCTATTCGCAATTGCATTCTCGATGTGGTGTTTATACTGTGAACACAATACAGTGCGCAGAGCCAAGATATCCTGGAAATCTCAAGTTTTCAAAACAGATTGAAAGAGCGGGCTGAATGTTTGTTTCTTGAGCACCAAGTTCATTCTTCTTTGTCATCTTTCCTCTATTCCGTTCTTTTGCGTCTTCTCCTCCTTTTTCTTTTCAGTCTTCCTCACTCCCTTTCTCTCTCGTCCATTACGCCTTGCTCTCTTTCTCCACTCCGTCTAATGGAAGGATGACCTATTTTATGTATGCTATTTATTCTGTCGGCGAAAGATCATTAATATAATTCTCATAGAAAGCTCTTGTCGTTTCTTACTTTCCTTTTATTTTCCCCCGTCTTTTTTTCATCTTTCAGTTCCTTTTATTCTCGTTTCTGTGTTGAGTAGTGGAGATGGAATTATTCAACTAAACAAGAGTAAAGAATTGAGAAAAAATCATCAGTTATTGTCATCACTCTTCTCTTTCAATTCGCATTCGTCTTCTCATCTGTTTCTTCATGATTGTGAAGGGCATTTTCATAATTTTATTTCTCTTCTCTCATTTTAGTCTATTGCCAATATTAATGTAATACCTTTTCACTCAACTATGAAGTTATGTCGGAGTGGCATAAAATTTATTTACCTTCTTGGAAAATTATATTTTTTGTGGAATAATTTTATCCAATTCTTTTCTGTTGAGTGGGTTTTGTTTAAGAGGCTGAAATTCCTATTCTCTTTCTCCAACTGTTTCCTCAATTTTCAACATATTTTTCTCTCCTCAGTCTCTTCTCTGCTTCTGCTTCTTGCTCTCTTCTCCTTTATTATGTTGTTCGAAACTCTTAACCACGTCTAATTATCTACGGAATCACTCCCTTTCGTCTCCTCTTTTTATTTTCTCTTCCCTTCTTGAAATACTTTTCCTTCAATTTTTTATTTTTCATTTGTCCTCTTCCCTCTCACTTTTTTGTCCTCACCTCCTCATCTTCCCAATGTTTCTCTCCTCTTTCTTCCGTAGATCCCAACGGTCCTTTTTCCTCTCTCTTGGATCTACTTCTGTTCCCTTCTCTATCCCCCATGGCTTTTATTTCTCTTCGTCCCTGACTTTCAATGTACCTCTCCTATTTTTCTTCCCAATGGTTTTTATAATTTTCGTCCTTGACTTTCAATGTACCTCTCCAATTTCTCTTGTCAGTCTTCTCCCTGTAAATCTCTCTATTTCCCACCAATTTCTTCTCAATTTCTGTCTCTCTTTCTACTGATTTTGCAAGGGTCTCTGCCATTTGGCCGAACAACAACAATCCAGCGATGCCATTAGCTAGAGACTGAACAATAAATCCGTGAAACAATTGTGCCTGAAAGAGTCGCACCGATAACCCTTTGTCAGTAAATGGACTGATTCGTATTTCATGCGGACGATGTTTTCAACCAATCAGTGTTGGAAAACCTAAACGCGGAGTGACGCTGCCCAGTTCTTTCCACTCCAACTCACCGCCGAAAATGTATTTTCACTGTTCATTTTTTCCGCAGCACACTGATCGAGCCAATCAGCGAGCTTTTAGAGGTATTGCCAACTTTTTTGTGAATTGGTTTAAAATCCTCAATACCTGTAGAAGTGCACTTTGGCTTTCTGTTTCATACGTTCACTATTTTTGCAGTTGGAAATGTGTCGATGAGTTCATTAAATTGTAGATGGAGTTTCTTAGAACACTGAAGATGGCACAATGATGCCGAAGCATTTTTGTGAATTTCTCTTATAAATACAGTGATATTTTTGACAACATTAAAGTGTTTTCATTATGTATTATAAATATCACAACATCTCATCAGACACTGTGTCAGAAGATTAACATTTCCCGATGAAATTTAACCCTCACTTGATCTTATTTTTCGGTTTCTCAGTCGTTCAGTAAACCTTTTATTGCTCCAGAAAACTATTGCTCCAGTGGAATTTACTAGTTAAACAACTGAGAAACTTGGCATAAATGTCGAAGATTGAAAATTTCGCTCTATCTTGATCGAACAGTAGAAAAATAAAAAAATTACAGTTACCTGAAGAGGTAAGAGGTCAAGGTATGTGGGGAGAGGTATTTTTATCCTCTAAACTTGCTTAGATGTACCATGAGTACTTTTCAGATTTTTTGTATAATTTGTGACCATTTTCCTGTTCTTCGACTCCTCTGAGACAGAGAGCCTGTAACATTCGTCTGATGGTGATTGATTTTTGCGAGAAAATTAATTTCTAATGTGTTGTCGAAACTTTGCTGGGGCTTCCTGACGACCTACAATTTGTGATGTTTTGATTCACAAATTCTGTTCACATATATACTCCATAACTTCTCTGTTTCTGAAAATTCTGTCACATATACTGTACTTCATAATTTCTCTCTTTCTCTGCAATCTAATCTAGAATGATGTAATATTGAATTAGATGACATTGATTAGTGATGATTAGTTATTGTAATTAGTCATCGATTAGTAATATGCAATGTTCAGATGAATCTTTGAATTACAATGTTGTTGTATTGAATGATTATTGAATAATCATCCAATTCAACATAAGGAGTGCCACACAGAGAGTATCTACCATAATCTTGAGATAGAGACGTATGATTTCACATCTATTCTCTCTGGTGCCACGAAAATACTAGTGAAAATAATCAAAATGCCATCACAATATACTTCAATCGTCATCCTTATTTATTCAACGTGTAATAGTAATGGCTCTGAGATATATAACTTTATTACATGCTATCCAGCGGTCATATGGATTTATTGTTGAATTGATTGAATTGACGCATTTTTACTGAGACTTTCAATAGGATATTCCACAAGAAACGAACTTTCTAGTGGGGTGATCGTACCCTGAAGTAGTTCAGTCAACAATCAACCCCTTCAAATATCAATTCGATAAAACTTGGCGATCTGAACTCGATGGAATTTGTTGCTTTAATAAATGACCCGTCCGATGTTTGCAGAGACCTTTGCACTTGTCTTTCTGTGTCAATATTGGACGGCTGCTCTCCAATTATTCAGCTAATGAATGAACTGTTTACCCGGCGCAGCCCTGTTCAGCAAAGTACACAATGCAATTAGTCAGATAAATAGATGGCGGCCCGTGCATGTACATCAATTCTGTTTATCAATTGAGTGATCACTGTGAGCGAGAACGTTGTGAGCAACTATACTCTATTTGGTGTAGCTTCCGACTTGGCATAGGACTTTTAAGATAGTGAATAACCGGTTTCCGATACCCCGCAGGGGGGCAGAATTTATTCTGTCCGGGGTGTGGCAATCCTCCGGGTTCCTGATGCAAGTGGTAGATGTAGGCTGGTTGGCAACTAATACCGTTGCGTCCCAGCTTAAGTAGGGTGTTCAAGTAGGAACACCTGAAGCATCAACTGCGCAAGCCAAGCCAACATATGGTGGAACAGCATACGCCGACGGCTGCATTGTCAGGGGAGTGCCTGACATGAGTATGCGAACTCTGGATACCAGGCGACCTCCAGTTTCAAGAAGCCTTCCATGGGTGAACGCGGAGCTCTGCCCAGGGTGACTGAATAAGTCTCCAGCTACTCGTGGGAGCAGGTTTCAGAGTTATTGCTGACTCAAACCTGCCGGGAAACGGTACATGCAGAAGAAGGCACTACAACTGAAGATTCCGCAATGGAATCTGAGGAGTGTGCAGACCCATCCCTGATAGAAGTTGAACAGCTTCGGAAGGGTGGGTCCATAGCTGAAATCAGCAGCACATTTGCTGCTGGAATGTCCAGCACTCTTGCAAATGAGGAGGAGACTTCTTGGAAAGGCAACCCTCCTACCAGAGGAGGCAAGAGAACTGGACTTCAAGGCCCTGAGTAAATTCTGCTCTGGCCTTGGATTATGGAACATGGCATAAGCCAAAGAGGGGATGCCACAAAAGATCGAATAGCGGTCGCGGTGGCTAAGGGTTACAAAGCCCAACCCAATTAAAAAAAAAAAAAAAAAAAAAAAAACCGGTTTCCGATATGGAAGATTCAAGTATTGTTACGGTGAATGAGATGCGATGAGACTCCTTATTTGAGGAGTTTTGTTTATTCACTCTCTTGTCCAGAAGTGATCGGTTATTACCTGAAGACTAGATTGAAAGTTTTTAGTTCAGTCACAGAAAAATATAGCTTTATTCTGAAAAAAACTCAATTATCTCTGATTCGAATCTGAAATCTTTAAATATCATAGAAACAATATGAATTGATTGAAATAATTATTCCATAATTAATTTTTTTTGTTTGTCGATGGCTCAACAGCCCCATGTGGGTTTAGGCCTACCAGCTGGTTGCCAGTTCAATAATTCATACTTCAAGTTATATTTTTCTAGTAAAATTATTCGCCAAGATATTCGTACCCGTATTGCTTGTATTCAATAAAATGGACTGAAAGTCGTCAAAACTAATATTGATAACTAATAATCAAGTTATACGTCTTATTTAGCAGCTGTTTATTGCATCTATTTTGGTTATATATTATTATTATCATCATCATTGTTATTGCTTTTACACTTATTCTATAATTTAAAACTTTAGCAAAACGTTAACTCTTCATATCCTATACTGTAATTGCATATCTGAACGTACTCCACAATACATTCACTTTTTGGCCTTACTGAGATTAGTCAAAGTTACACTGAAATTATCAGGCCATCAATGAAATCTAATTCGACTTCGGGTAAATGACTATTACTGCAACCAACCGTATCAAATGAAACACGTATTGGATCTATAGTACACGTAGAACACGATATGTACTAAGTTAGTTCAGTGCAGTCTAGAAACTATCTCAGTTGCATACTAGTCACTAGTGTGGCTAGCTTATCTAGCACGAAATTAATACGGAACGTGTATGAGATTGTTGGAGCTTGAAATTATAATATCTCTTAGGTGTAGTGTTTTTTAAATAATTTTGCAGCAATCAGGTCTAGATTAGATTCTCTACACGCAAGTTATAAGAGTTTTAACATACAAAAGAAACATAGAAAAGAATACATTTGGAATCAATAATGTTTAAACTTGAAGCAATTCATTCATCTATGTGAATTATTACAATCATAAGCAACAATCATTATTAAGAATGTTGAAGATTATTTTTTGAGGCTATGGCTCCCCTCAATGAACAACCTACAAATTCAAATCAATCCGTTTTTCGTAAGTTATCCCTCGCTACCTATACATTATGTATTAGTGTACTTTATGACAACATCCTAATCACCTATCATAACTCATCACATATAGAACACCATCTATTTTATTATCAGTGATCTCTCATTTATCAGATGGCTGTTCTAATGAAGGCAACTAGCCTTGTCCACGCATGGCGGTATTGTGGTAATGGCAGGAAAGGGATCTCACCCGACGTATTTTAATCGCAGGTCGGAATGGGATGTGACCCAGTTGATAAGCTAGTCGTGTTCCTTTCGAAATGGCGGGAACCTTATTAGTGTTGCAGGGGGGGGAGCTCGTGTTAGGGGGTACCCGGTGTCACCGCTTCGAAAATAAATGCGTTGCTCCGCCAAAAACCTAGATTAGGTACCCCCGAATTGTACTACACAAACTGAGGCTGATATCCAGTGGGGGGAAGGGGTGTAATTCAGCCCCCTCCCAACTAGTGTGGACATACACAATCACCTCCCGGAAGCATGTACCACGGAAATGTGCATAAATTTGCTACCCCTCCATTCCTCACCATGACATCATGTGTGTCCCTCCCTTCTCAACCTTCCTTAGTCCTTCCTTCCTGTGAAGGAGAGAGAGAGATAAAGATTGAGAGAGAGCGAGTGGTGGAGAAAGTGAGAGGGATTGAGGAAGAGAGGAAGAAAGAGAGAGTGTGTGAGAAAGTGAGGGTTTGAATGTGTTTGGTGTGTTGGTCATGATCATCATCACCCTTCCCTTAACCTAAAAACTACCCCGTGTACGCAACTTCCCACATTACCCCTCCCCTTTCCCGCCTCATATGACAATGGCTTTTGGCTGCCGGTGTAAATCAACATTAAAACCAGCCCTGGTGACTCCAATGCTCTGTTAAATAGCGCCGCGGTGGTCGGTCGGTACACTAAATTAATCTGCTGTTTTATTATTTATAAGGCCAGCACCGGAACTGCTGCCCTTTTTAGTCGGAGGTTGGGGATCCTTTGGGGGGAGGGGGTTTAGGAGTCCTTCTCCTAATTAAAATTCGAACATTCATTAAACTCGTCTCGCCGCTCTATAAAGCTGTAGCCTATGTAAGTGGCAGCAGCCGCTCACTAAAACTCATTTTAAAGTTCTCTTTATCAAAATGTTTTCTTGGCTGTGTTCTTCCTCTAGCTATGTTCTCTTATCTTCGTTTTTCATCTAGTTTTCCAATCAATTTGGAATCTACTATGAAAATCTTCATAAATTTTACTGAATAATTGAGAAGTTATCAAATACTTCGGATGTCTTTCATGTTATCGATATAATCCTTATTGTTCTAATCTATTTGGATGAATGCAAATGTATTTAAATTGTGCTCTTAAATTTAAGGTATTCTCCAACTCTGGTTCTGGTTCTAGATTTCTATGCAATTTGACCTATTTCTTATCTAGTGTATTCCTTATTCTGTACAAATGCTTGAGAGATCCCTATCATGTGCTTTTATAATTCAGAAGTTACAGTGGATGAAGGTGGAATTTAAAAAAGTAGGAACATTTCGAGTAGCAGCTCCTTAGTTCCAAATTCGTTGACTTTTATAAATTTCATTTAGTCGTACATTGTTTCACAGCAACTAAACATGAAAATAATTCATAACATGGTCTAGCTCATATGTCATTGACGTATCATTTTAGTGCCATAATCGTAACTCATTCATGCTAGTATGAGCAGTTACTCAACACTTGATAGAATGGTCATTCTACAGACATAATATCAATGAAAATTATATGAGATATTCATTCTGCAATTACTCCGTTTCTAGTAAATTCATTTCATCCAGTTTCATTTTGCTTGCAGCATTAAAACAAGGATTCCCGTTTAATTATGATTTTAATTATTCATAACTTGGTGTAGATTTCTGAATAATTTAGCATAAATGAAGTCCAATCGTGGTCTGCAATAATCTCGTTTACCTACGAGTGAACATGATTTATTAATTGAATCACAGAACCATGATCTAAATAGTATGCTTTGTCCCATGTTTCCCATAACTTTGGAACAAACTGCAATTTCATCATTCTCTATGTGGTTTAATAATGTGGATTAGTGCTTCCGAGCGACGAGTAGCTTTTGCATGATGATAAAGTTGCTCTGATGAGCGTTTTGTTTTGTTGATAACGCTTGATGAAATAATCTCTGATTTCCCCGTAAATTTCTAATGAAACGATGTACGGTTAGTGGAGCGTATACTATTCTATTGCTATTTGACGTTCATAACGTCTCATAATAAACGTTTATGTTGATTATTTGACAACAGCTAACTCAAATTAGGTTTTCATGTGTGGGCTGTTTGAGAAACTAATCACATTTTGGGAGTTATGCTGTAGATAAGTGATGTAATGGAAAGAATATGAATTGAATTGATCTCCTTTCAATTGAAATAGTGAACTGAGAAACTGCCAATTATTCACAAAGTTGAATTTGTTGTAAACCAGTTCCGTCTTTAGTTATGTTTATCTCCAATGTTTCTATCTCTATCTAATTTGAGTTAGTTTAGCAAAAACTTGGCTAGATATTTGCTACTTACTCCAGAAACATTCACTCACACAATCTATCCAACATTTTGAATCAAATTTTGTTTCATCATTTGACGTAAGTGAGGTGTTGTTCTCATAATGTATCCAAATATCCACCTTAATACAGATAATTCAAGATTATACACCTGGTTGGTATGTGATAATACATTCCAGCATTATATTGTATAGTGCATATCTTTCAAGGACCAAATTTCCTCCAGTTCATTTCCTGGATTAATAGATCACTTTCAAAAGATAGCAAATACTATAAAAATGAATCTTCCTCGTATTATTATGAAGGAATAACGGCTTTGTAACATGCCAACTTGATAAGGCCACAATCACGTATTTGGCAGACAGTCGAGTTGATCGTGTCACGTCACGATTATGTGGCCTCATACTGTCTGATGATGATGAAGAAGAAGAACGGAAAAGAAGACGAAGAAGAGAGGAAAAGAACGAAGAACGAAAAAAGGAAGAAGAATAATGCAGAAAAGTAATAGAAAAACGAGAAAGAGAAGAACCGTGAAGAGGAGAAAGAAGGAGAAAAAAAGAATGATGAAGAATGAGATTGAAGAGGTAGATGAATTAGATGATGAAAAGAGGGATACAATAATATTGGTGAAGAAGAATAGAAAGACATGAGAAAAACAGAAGGAGAACAAAAAGCAAAATGAAGTGAATAGTGTTGAAAGAAAAGGAAGATGTAGCCTAGACTGTACAAGGGAGAGACGGAAGAGGGAGGGAGAAACTGGAAGAAGAGGAACGCTTGTGGAATAGTAGCAGGAAGATGAGAAGACAAAGAAGAATAAGAATAACGAGAAGTGAATAATTCAAGAAAATTAAAAATGGAAAGAAGACCAAGAGGAGGAGACCAATGGATTATAGGAGGACATGAAGATAAAGATAAAAAAGGGGAAGTAGATTATGATCATGAAGAAAAGGAAGAAGGAGGAGAAGACAAAGAAGCATATGATGAAAAGGAAGAAGAATGTGTGAAAGAAGAAGGGGAACAAGGTAATAAAGTGCAAGATTCATGAAGAAAAAGACGAAGAACATGTTAAAAAATTAGAAAACGAAAAAGATAAAAGGAGAAGAAGATGGTGATATTTTGAGCGATTACACAAGTGTAAAGAACGAAAGAAGACCGGGAAGATGCGACTAGTGATGTGATGCGGAACGTGTGATATTTCGGCATGGCCTGTGCACTCCTGTACAGTACTGTACAGTTTATAGTGTACTATATTTTTATTTCTTCACACTAATAGTAGGTAGTGCACCTTCACGGATGATTGGCCGGACAGTCCCGGAACACTTTCACTGTCTCTTGGTTCACTGCCGCTGCTCCTTGCATTACCGTGTGACCGTTCTGACTAGCCGAATAATGAGGCCCATCTTGCAAGTTCCTGAGTTATGAGACTTGATGCATTTGAAAAAACATGTTTCTTCCAAGTTTTAATTGCGTCAAATTATCTTGGGATCATTGGATCTACATTTTATTTGAAAGCTCTCAAACTCTGTTGTTTCAGAGTACTTTTAACTATTCAGTAATTATTATTTGTAATAGTAATTCAATATCATAATATCACCTGTAGTAGTGATTACTTATGGTCAATAATGTCATGAAAAATCATAGCAATAATAATACAGTAATTCAATGTATACATTGTTACATTGACTACATGCATTGCCATCTATAAATAACAAAATAACTATTTAGTAAAAGTCACATTTGGATGGAAATGTGAAATACGTAAAGTTTGTGTTTTATGAAGAAGCGTTTTATCATTCTGAACCAATTTTCTTCAAATTGCATCTCTTTCCTCCTCTCCACCAAAAAATCATCCTCAACAATATTCCATTATAAGAACCGCTCACTTCCATTGTTTGCATGTAAAAATAAGAAGAAATCAGTCTCGAACATGATTGATCACTTGTTTTGTTTAGCATCGATTTACAGTGTTATCTTATCTATCGGTAATCGAAGTCTCTAAGAGACAATGGTGAAACTCAGTGAGGGAGTCGGGGGGGAGGGGGGGGGCGGTTGCTGTGGTTGAGAAAGCGAGATAAAACAACAACGTTGGACCGAATGATTGATTGATCGAGCCCATTTTCGGTTGAGATAATGGATATAATGAATAATAGAAAGAAAGAGGTTGAGGAGAGAGGGATAGGATGTGGGAAAGAGAGAGACGGGAAGAAAGAAGAAAAAGAATAGACTGGGGAAAGAGAAAGAGGGAGAGTTGATCAGTAAAAATTGAGGTGAAAGGAAGATTGAGAAGCAGGAGAGAAATAGGAAGAAAGAGAGGAGCGAAAATAAGAGGACAGGTAGAAGGGAAACTGAAGAGAGGGAGAAAGAAGAGGGATGAGAGGTAGAAAGATGAAAAAATACTGAGAGGGAGTGAGAGAGAGCTGAGGATGAAGAAAGGGTGAAAAGAAGACTAGGAAGAAGGATGAGTGTCGAAAACTATAAATGTCGACACACATGAAAAGAAAAAAAGCAAGAAAGTAGAAAATAAATACACTGATGAAGAAAGAAAGAGTTGGCAAGAAAGAATTACATTAAGAAGAAGATTTTGAATGTTGAATTAGGTGAGAAGAAAGAAAAACTAGATGAGAAGTAATAAGATGGAAAAATAGAGGTAGGAAGAAGTGTGAGAGAGGATGAATGATAAATATAGAATAGAGGAGAGTTGGTGAGGAAGAAATAGAATTATGAAAAGGATGAGTAGAAAAAGAAAAAGAAGAAAGAAGGAGAAGGATAAAGAAGAATACATACAGGAGGATAAAAAGAGTGATATCTAGTCTTCTAAAGTATCCATTATAATTTTTTAATATTCGCCCCACTCACGTAGCCACTTCAATACAATACAAATAGCCCAGTCAATGGAGGACAAAAAATGGCAAAATAATGTCGAATGATACTAGAAAGATTCTTGAGGAAACACTTCTGCGATTAATATTGTGAGGTATTGTATTGTAAATGAGATAGTTCATGAGTGATTGTGTGCTAGTTTGAGTTGGGGGAGGAATTAATGGCGAATGAATGATTGAAAGAGGGTGGTGCGAGGCGAAAATAGAGTAATGAAATGTGGTTTGGTGGTGAGGGGTGAGGGGTACTTGTACGTGGAGTGGTGATGAGGCTTCTTCCACATGACTTACACCCTCCTATATCAACCCACGAGTCTCCTGACCTACATTCTCTAGTCTTTTGTCTGCCAGCTAATATTAATCCTCGAAATGAATTTCCATCGGATATCTGTTTGTTGCAGACACTCGCTATTCGTGCAAAATACTCGGTCTTCTGAGACTTTTTCTTCTATTTTATTTCTGTTGTGTTCTTCCATTATTTTCTTCTTCTTCGTCACCATCATTATCTTTATTACTATTATTATCATCATCATCATCATCATCATCATCATCATCATCATCATAATCATAATCATAATCTTCTTCTTCTTCTTTTTCAACAATATTTCAAAACACAACCAAACAGTATACGAAGATAATAGAGTACCGTTAGAAATAAGATTGATTAAATTTTATCATAGAGAAAGCATACGCCTAGTACTAGTAGATTACTCATCAGACAGCGACGGCTGTTGACATTTTTACTGTACGGCGAAAATAGTTCGTGTCAGGCGAGTTCAGAGGTCTCGCCGATCGCCCACGTAATTAACACAGCAACTGTTTGAAGTACTCTTGAGTCCCCAGAGATAACGCCACCATCACGTCGCTTTTCCGTCGTTCACTATTTAACATAGGGATAAATCATCTACTTGCGTATGCTTTCTCTATGATTTTATCAAATACAATATTATATACGAGTACTTAAGTATATCCTGTACTCGAGTATATACTAGATATATACTAAAGTCTTCGCTTGTATTTAGCTAATGAAAACAACTACAATAACAGAATAATAGACGACTACTAACTACTACTGTATTATTTTTGGTAGTTTGGCTTTGTCAATATTGCATCTAAATATGCGTACATACTCACACAAAACTAGCTCTGAAAATTCGAAAAATTCCTTATTCCATTCGTATTCCCATCAAAACACGAACTCAAAATACCAGCTGAATCAACTCAATTTATTTCTGCACTCTCGGCAAATAATAATAAAAACACAACGGTCAGATCCCATCCAACATTTGACCGCATTGATTCTATTGTCGCTGTGCAACTCGCCAATCTGAATATGATGTCTCTTTCCTGTGTCAAATAGACTATAACAATGGACAATCGCATATTGTTGAAATATATGCTGTTCGAATTTGAATTTTGACACCACAAAGGTGTACAAATAATAACTTGGACGCTTCTGAAACGGAAAACAAATGATATTATCAAACAGTGTCTGTATGATGTGGAATCTATGTGTATTATTTGACCAGAGGTAGCCTACAACTGAACACTGAAAATATTGATGTGTTTTGCGACTGAAAATCCCATTATTTTTGGGTGAGCAGAGTTATTCTAGTTTTATCCAATGCTACACTACAAGTAATACTGAATAGTTAACACATATGTACACATAGTTTTATTGGGGAATATGTTTTTTCGAATGGCATAGCATATTTATTATGTCAACCACATACGTTGGATCTAATAATTGAGTCTCAAATTCCACCAATAAAATTGAATAGTAGAATTTCAAAATGGGATTAAATAGAGAATGTAATTCATTCATTATTGAATAGTGCTAAGTACTAAATCTGAAGTAATTTATTTTGAGCATTTATGAATTAAAATAGCAGGGTTTTCAGGACTAGCACTTGGAAATGGTTTGGTTAACAGATTTATTTATCAATGTGATCAAGCATAGTGGTTTTGGTTATAGCTCATGAGTTGATTCTGGAAAAAAGAGTCACAATAATCAATTTTTTTTCCAGTTCGGAACCTCATTACTAAGCTCATTCAATTTTTTCATCACCTTTTCAATATTTAAGATGAAGCACATATTCATCTAAAAGTGTATTGCTGGTACATCTAGTCAAAAAACGATGATAAATTTAATAAGATTATTCAACTTTAAACTTCTTCAAATCATCCTTCTATCTGTTTATATAAAAGTGAATAGTTGGTTAATCATCTAGTTCGAAATCAATAATAATTAATCAGATATAATTTTTGAACTTAAAAATAAACTAAACATCTTACAATTTAATTTGGATTCAACAATAATAAATTAATAATTGAATAACGAAATGTAACTAAGCACTAAAGTGCACAAATAATAAATTCCATCTCAGTTTTTGGTGATAGGAGTTTAGTGATACATATGTCTGGTTGAGATTTGAGATGTTGGAGAGTAAGTGGTTGAGTGAATGCTGGGTGGATTTGCGCTTATTGTCTGGTCGTTCAGGTTACCGATGCAGAAAAGTGGCCATCTCACGCCCAGTTTACGACAACATAAAATGCCCGCGTCCTATTATTGAGCCGGCCGACTTCTTCCTTCTTCCTGTGTGTGTATTTTGCTGTAAGACAAGTGGGGAGTATAAGAAGGGGGTTTCATTCCCAACCCCGTCCTCTACTGATCGCAGAAGGAGTTTGTTTCTACCTTAATGGTTTTAAATAATTTCAAATTTTCAATTTCTGATTTTAAATGTTTCTGAAATGTTTTTCCTTTAATGGTTTCAAATGATTTTTCATATTTGTATAGATTCTATTGCTGCTAATTCAACTAGCCAATGGCAACTTCCACATCAATAGCTAAGATACTGGCTATTTAAATTTTTTTACTTTTTAAAAATTTTTAATTTTTTTGGTGCATTCCTTTCCATTGTGCTTCGAGCACTGCGAGATTTGATGTGAAATCTAGAGGAAACTGACAATGATACAAGTCATTGTGTTACAATGTTACTGTATTCCCAAACGATACAGTACTGAGCAAGCAAGCGGCGCTTTGCGCTGCGCGGGGTAAACTCATTGCTTATTATAACAAGTCATTTCCAAATTATTACTTGTGTAAAGACAATTATTGCTTCTATTATGTATTAAGTGAATTTTACATGTATCATGTCAGGTAGACTTTTCAAAGTTGCGTGAAGCTTATGAAATTCAGTAGAGATGATAAATTTATACAGTATATTCTTTTATACTGTGGTAGTGAATTCAATCGCAAACAGAATGTGATTAAAGAAATTGATCTGGGCAGAAACGAAACCCATCAACTTAATTGATCAAATCTCTCAATTTATTACGTAACGTCACTTATTCAGATCACTTATGGTCATACACATTTAATTAGAAATCTCATCTAGATATTCCTGCCGGTCATGATTAAAAGGGACTGATCCCATTTAATTTCATGATGGAACTTCACAAGGTTTAGAAAATGTAATCATTATTTGTGATACAAAATGGCTTGCAGTTCTTGGAAATGGACGAGCCAGAGATGATTTATTAGTCGGATATTTCTGCTGAATATTTCGCTAATAATGTTAATCAAAAGGTGCTCAAGCTTGTTAGCCTCTGTCCTGTGCTGAGGAAGATCCCTTTGTATTTCGGATAACTCGACTTGAAACTTTTCAAGTAGCTTTACACTTTGATCCCAACCTTGTTATCGCTCATTTTCTGCTAATTCGCTGTCAAATTCATCCTTTATCCTTCATTTCAGCTGAATTTTATCAGGAGAATTCTGTCCAATTAGTGACAAGTTTTGTACTCGAATCTTCTCCTATAAATTACCAATAAATAATTAACAAAATGTGGTTAAACCTTCTATGGAAAAATCATCAAAATAAAATTAATTCCTTCATTGGTTCAATTTATTTTATTTTCAGGTTTTATTTTTTATTCAGTTTTTTAATGAATTTATTGAAACTATTTTGGAAAATTACAATTACATGAGGTATTCCTTCCATCCGAGGTTTCTCAATTTTTATTAAGTGTTCATTTGTGTTTTCAAGTTTTTATTTCTTAATCTTTTTCGAGCTTCGTTATGTATACGGTTAATTAATATTCATGAGAACTGAAAAATTTGTTTTAAATTACATATTTTTGACCTTTCAAATTAGCTGTTTAGTTTGAATTTAAAACATTCTATTCCTCAAAATACATGCTGTGTAAATGTTGAACAAGTCTATTGCTTATTAATCAATCATTGATCCTACTGCTACTGCCACCTACTGACGAATTAAGAAATTTTGTGATTCAAATTGAAGACCAATCAGAGAACAGGAGGCGGAGTTTGGAGGCGTGGTTATACTGGGCAAGACTGCATCACCCTACTGCTCCTGCCATCTATTGGCAGAATTGAGAAGCTAGCACAATCAATGTTTCACCCAACTGCTACTACCGGCAGAATTGTGGAATGGTGCGATTCAAATTGTCGACCAATCAGAGAACAGGAGGCGGAGTTTGAAGGCGTGGTTATACTGCACAAAAGAAGTAAATGACCCTACTGCTACTGCCATCTATTGGCAGAATTTATAATTGAATACTACACGTTCGAATCGATAACTCAATAAACAGCAGAACAATACGGTGTTATACCTATACTAGTATATACTTATACTTATACCTATACCTATAACTAGTGTTGATTCGGTATTCTGTCTTAAATGATCTCATGAATAGCTTGTAATATTATACTTTATCTTTACCTTCAATAAACCGTACTTGTTGTTTTACTCTTTTAGGCGACATAACTTCATATAAATAATTTTGACACACTGTAACTTCATATAAGTAAGTTATATGCATTGGTTTGTTCGATATCTAATGACATTTCGATGGATTTAGATAGATTGAATATATACGCCATTTTATTTAATATCAGCCATTTCATGTCTTCAACTGAAAATTCCATACAATCAGGAACAAGTATTTTCACGATTATGGAACAGTTTCTTCTACTTAGCATTATTTCTATGCTTCTATCTGTCCCCCATTTCCTAGATGGAAGGAAAGACGATCCTACTACTTGAATATTCTCGTTACATTGTCTTTGATAGAAGTTATACGATTTCATTGTATACAGTATAATTTCCAATGATTTTCTGAAACTCCATTCAAGAAATGATTGGAAGATGGTTGAATTGGCAATTGGTTAGGAAGTAGAATAGATTTGAGCTGTTGATTCGAGATGAATTCAATGCATTATTTCAAACTGTGAGCGTAATTCGAAGGCACTACTGCACGGTTTTTCAGTCGCTCAATAGACAGTTTGTGGATCCAATAGCACTATTGAATCTATAACCATGTGTTTTCAAATGCAAAAAAAAGTTATTGATTCAATAAGTTTATTGAACGACTGAAAAACCGGGCGTATTTCAAACTGTTATTTTGAGATAAAAATTTAAGGTATTATACAATTAAGATAAGTTTTAGTTCTATTTTATAGATGGAGATTCTGTTTTATGATGGATCTGATCAGATGTTGCATTTGACGTGAAGAAAAAATAGAGACAATAAAACAAAGAAGTAGAAGAAAAGTGAGGAGAAATGAGATGATGAATAATAATATCTCATCATTTATTATGATAGAAAGTGAGAAGCCACGATCACATAATGTAAATACATAATTATGAATCAAACTCATAATTTAAATTATATGGTCGCTAAAAAGGATCATGTCTGTTGAAGGCGATCGAGAGAGCGATAAAAATAAAAATGAAGAAGTGAGGCGGATCGCGATCGCGTTGAACTATTGCGAAGTTGAGTGTAAAAATACCAACCAACCAACCAAGCCATAACCGGTATCGGCTATCAGGTGATGCACATTGTGCAACTGCCAGATGATCATTGTTTTTGTTTTTCTTCTTTTTTGTAGCAGCATCCTTAGAAGAGTAAAAGTTGTCGTAACAGTGAGCCTACTCGGACTGCATCTTCAGTCGCGTCAAGAATGCAAGTTCGCATTGAAAAAGGACATTCACACTGCATCATCCCATGTTTGTTTGTCCCTGTTCGCAGTTTTTGTTCTTCTTCCTCCTCTTCTTCTTTTTCTTTTCTGCTTCTTCCTCTTTTTCTTGTTTTACTTTTTTCATTTCTACTTCTTCATCTTGTTTTTAATCTCCCAATTTATGGACTCCGTCCACTTCATAATTCATATTAAGATGATAATAATCTTAGCGTCGTCACAGTCTGAACGGGCCTTTTCGGTTCTATACATACAGTAAACAGTAAACCGAACTATTATTTATAAGTATGAGAATTATAATAATGTCTGACCTGGCTGGCTCAGGTCAGGTATAAGAAAGTTTGAGGTCGCACCTGAATAATTTCAGGGCTCTGACGGGACTTAAACAACTTGACGGGGTTATCATCAATCCGGACTAGTTAGGGCTCCAATCGTCCGTATGATTGAAAGTTAAAAATTAAATGATATGTCCTTGATTTAAAAGAAGGTAGATAATAAAACACTCTCTGTAAAAAATTGTATTTAGTTGTTGGATGTATGTACAGTTTATTCTTAAAAAATTTAATAGAATGTAAAAATTTTGCAGTCGGAATAATATTCGGTCGGAACACCGTCTATAGTCTACTCCACATGAAGTACCCGCATTCTATGTAGAACACGATATTGAAGAATGTCCTCTTCACAAGTAACATGAATGACTTTAAAAGAAGGAAACAGCCAATTTCTGTTGCTTATATAATTTCGTCCTAGCTTCTATTACATTTATGCTGATTTTTTATTTCTCTCTTGGATCTTGGGGGCAACTGCCCCTTTGCCCCCCACCCACCACACTGTTATGCTACTAATGTCAAATTCAGCAAGTAATATTTACAATCTAGTAAAATCCTGATTAACCGAAGTCCGTGTAAAGGGGGCCGTATTATTGGGGGTGGGTTACTGAACTGTAAATCCTTGAAATTAGACAAACTCCACTGACACGTATAGAACTTAGTGTGGCCAAAGAGAAATAATTTTTATTGATGGAGACTCGAGATACTAGCTAGCTATACTATTCTGATTACTGAATTATTTATTAGTGGAAAAACAAACATTGGTCTGCAAAGCGGAAATTCTCTATTCTCGTAATGAATTCGGTATTCTAACCGTAATGATTGTCTGATTGACAGATGCTCTGCTTGATGGAGCAGGAGCAGTTTCACTCGGCTTGGAAAATGTTCTAAGCTGTTGTTTCAGTTGAACGAACTGCGACAATCGCAATCAAGTCACCAGTGGAAAGCGAGTCTCACTTGGAAGAAGGCCTTTGCTTTGCTTCTCGCGTCGAATGAATTAAACAGTGTGACATTGTCTCGGATCGGAGATGCGGTTATCCAATAGGAATAGAAGAAGAAGACGGAGAAGAAGAAAAATAAGAAGGAGGCAATTAGCATGAAGTTTGGACTAAGGAAGTCCCGAACGGTTCTATCTCTTCTTGTTTTCACTTCAGTCATCGACTTGAGAAAGAGAATAATAAAAGAAGTTTCCACAGAGGTTTTTTTGGTTAGTAAGTTTGTTTCAATTGTCAAGCTATTGTGTCGACTTCTCCCTAAGGCCCTGAGAGAAGAAGTAGAGGAGAAGAAGAAGAAGAAGAAGAAGGAAGAAGAAGAAAAAGAAGAAGATGAAGAAGGATGAAGTAGGAGGAGAAGAAGAAGAAGAAGAAGAATGGTGATAACAATTGCAGGAGGAGGAAAGTAACAAGAATAATCCAACAATATTATTTGATCCGAAGGAGGGCAAGGAGGAGAAGACATTGGAAGGAAACAGAGGAAAAGAGCAAGAAGAACAGTGGAAATGATTATGGAAACTATAAAGAAGAACAAGAACACGGGAAAGAACTGGAATATGAAGTGGAAGAGGACTGAGGGGAAAACAGAGAAGATGATGATAAAAAGTAGACGAATATGAAGTAGAAAACTGAGCAGAGGAGAAACGAGAGAAAGAGAATAAGAATAAGGAGAAGTATAAAAAGATTTTTTTAAAGATGAAGAAGGTGACGAAGAATGGTGGTGAAAAAAGAGGAACAGAAAGAAAGAAGAAGGAGGGTTGAAAATAAAATAATTGAAGGAGATTGAGAAAGATATGATGAAAAAAGTCGAGAAGAACAGAGAACGAAGAAAAAGTGGCTACTTTTTTTGTGGTTGAAGTTTTCAACAAGATGTTTTCAAAAGATTGTCACCAAGAAATTGGGTGGGTTTGGACATTTATGGTGGGGGTTAGAGCCGTTCGGGAAACTGCTTGTAAAAGTGTAACCCTTTCCAGCTTTTTTTGTGAATTTTACTTACCCTTTCTCATTGTATAAGGTAGTCTCTCAAGAAACTCCTCGCCCTTCCTCTATTCGTATCCTTTCTTTCGTCCCTACTCTAATTATAAAAGCGTCTGCCAGGAAATCGGCTCTCAATGGGCGTCAAAGTCTTCTTTGTGCTCCATTTTTCTATTCACTTTCAAGTTTCCCTTCTATATTTCCTTTTTCTAGTCACTTTCATGTTTCATTTCCCTACCTTCAGCTACTAAGGAACAGTTGCATATGTATTTTCAAATCGCAAATACGTTTGTGAATAATATAAAAATTTACCTTGGACATTTTATATAATATCACAAATTAATGTGGACTCAGATAATGAAAAGACTTCAGACACCATGCTTCAAAAACCAAATTAATATTGAAAACTTTAAACATGTAAGATTGTTTTATCAAAGACTACAATGGATTTAATTGTTCCCTACCAAAAAAGGAAACGTTTAGTTCCACTTGTAGAATGTCTCATCTTGCCAATTGCAAAATCCTTCTTATAACCTTGATAGCTAATCGAATAAGGTAACATAACGGGATAATTATTTAATTACAGTGGCATGTCGTACTTACACATAACGTACAAACTGTGCATTGTTAACAGTCCATACAGCAGTCAGTTATAACAGTATGTGATAGTTCAGTATTTATATATTGTCAAGTAATATTGTTACCACCAGCTTAGTATCAGTTATAGTTATAGAGTAGTATTGCCCTAGTGTTACCATGATGTTACAACCATTAACAGCTAGCTATCTGTGGACTGTGGTACTTGACATATACGTGTGTTGTCACTACAATGATAGGCGTGTTACTATCAACGACCACATAGTAACAATAGTTTCTTACTATAATAGGATGAAACTAAAATAATATAGTAATAATAATGTTAGTAACCATAGTTTTTTACTATGTGTTGTTGATTACACCTTCTATAATTTTATTTACAGCAAGATAACTATTACGATGGAACACATTCTATGATGCAGTTGACATCTTCAGCTAGTATCACCGTAGATAAGACATTTTATCTGATTGGTCTCCATGGTACATTATATCACATATTTATAAATACTGGATTGTATTAAGTTTCACGGATCACATTCTGTTGACTGTCATTGTGATCTGTGATTTTAGGCCATCTTTTGAATCGGGATTGATGGGAAATCGCCGTTGTTACAAAGAGGAAGCCCCTTATTACACAGAGGACACTCTTTACTGCTGTTATCCGTGTTTCTCTTTGAGGCCACGGTCTTCAGGATTGCTTCATTCAATAGAATCCGAAGAAGAAAATCAAGAAGAAGTTTTATTATTATTGTTTGTTTTCCTCATGCTGTTTTGCTTTGCCGCACCTTATCAGTTAACTACTTTCGATCAGATAACAGATCCTCACACTTATCAATACGTGTTATTTCTCTTGTAGTGTTCATCACCATGATAATGATTATGAGACTGATAAATAATCTTTGGTAGAGATTATCTTATAGCTGTTTCCATAGTTGCATTCATAGTTGATATTATTGTTGACATGATTTACTATCACAACTTCTATGTGATAAGAATTTATAATTATTTTTCATCCCATCAATCATGAATGTTATCTTGAATTATCTAAAGATTTAATTCATCAATCTATGAATTCCATTGCTCTGAACCAATCTGAGCAACGTATAATTTGAGATAAAATTAGTGTAAGGATTCATGAATCTGTTCCTGTTTGAAACTCAATTCATATAATCTTTCGTATATTCTTAATCATGATTGTTTGTTTATCTCTGTAATCTCTCGTGAATATTTGTTAATTTTTCTTCCATTTATTCTGATTACAGGTGAGAACGCTTTCTTTACTTGAAGTTAGAACTTGTTGTGGGTGAGTTATTGGAGTTCTTTATTAGTTATACCAATTTTGTAAATCATACTAGTCGGTTGGAAACACAATTAAAACTCCATTCGTCTTTCATCATAATCGTTTCGAGAAAATAACATATTACAAAATGCACCTGCCAATATGCTAAATAAATTACTATTGATATACAATTCTATATTCACAGTAGGTAGGGTCCCAAATAGTTTCAAATCTTCAATAATTTTTCCACTTTTTAAAAGGGTGAGAGTAATGTAGTTAGTAATTACAGATAGACTCAATTGTTGGGTGGAGGAAAATAAAATATTAAACGAGTTTCAGGCTGGTTTCCGGAAGGGATATTCATCTATTGACAACATATTCTCTCTAACATCCATAGCTAGTCTACGTTTGGCTGAAAAAGAACTATACTGTTTCGTGGATTTTTCAGCCGCGTTCGATTCAATCGATAGAAATGCGCTGTTCTATAAGCTCAGTAACTTGGGTCTCTCAACGAAGATGTTGAATATTTTGAGAGCATTGAATGAAGGTACAGCTGCCAGTACTGATAACGAGGGTCTCTCCCAACGTTTCGAAACTAGGTCAGGCTTGAGGCAAGGCTGTTTGTTGAGCCCTTTACTTATGAATGACCTTAATGATGAATTAGGTAATGGTAAGAGAATAAGAGTTTTATTGTACGCTGATGATATAGCTTTGCTATCGGACTCTCCAGTAGGGCTTCAGTTCATGATAAACAATTTAGAGATACTGTGAAATGTGGAATTTGAAAGTGAATTTAGAAAAGTCAAAAATAATGGTTTTTAGGAACGGGGAAAATTAGCTAGGTGAGAAATGGACATACAGAAACGAGCAGATTGAATGTGTCAGTAGGTATAAATATCTAGGGTAGTTCTAACACCAACACTGAATTTTGAAGCTCATGTGAGGATAAGTCAGAGAAAGCGAAACTTGCGTTGAATTTGACATGGAAAAACATTTTAAGTAGTGGTAATGTAGATTACTCAGCAAAATGTAGGTGGTTTAAAGCTTGTGCAAGAGCAGTACTGTGTTACGGAGCTCAAGTATGGGGATTTAGGCAATTTGATAGTGGAGAAAATTACAGCGGTTTTTTAAGAGAATTTTTGCGCTTCCATAAACACTCCCACTTACATGTTGTTTATTGAAACTGAACTGACACCGCTTTTGAGTACTGTCTTGGCCTGCATGGCAATTATATTGGGAAAGTTTTGAAAATGAATGATGGTAGGCTACCAAAAGTTCTGGCTCAACAGGTTGTGAAAAAGAGATGCTTTTGGTTCAAAGAGGGGAGGAAGTTAGGCAATGATAGTGGCATACATTATCAAAACGAGAGCAATTGGGGTGATTTTTCTCAGAAAATACTCCTAGACCTGAACAGAAAACATAAAGATAAATTCTTACGAGACGCACAATCGGGACATTTCCATACTTTCTACAAAACCTTCAATCTAGAACTGGGTGAGAAAAATTATATCAGGAAGTACAAATATGAAATGTGGGTAATGAGGTGGGTTTTTAAAGCGAGAGGTGAGCTAATAGACCTGAATTACAAGCCATGGGTACCAGATAGGAATTATACTTGTTCCATGTGCAATTTGAAAGAAATTGAGAACGTTTTTCACTTTGTTGCTCGATGCCCCTGTTTAAAAGAGTGGAGGATTAAATGGTTGGGAACACTTATGAATGGTAAAGATTGGAAAAGCCTGTTACTGTAGAGACGCTTGGAGATACAGACGAGTACTTGTACACGATTTTAACTGGTAGGGTGCTTGTTATTAATGGAACTTGAGGTAAAATGTAAATATTTGTAATTAGTCTAGTCTCTATTTAATTTCAGTCGTCTCTCCTTTTTCTGAATAGTTACGTTTGTGTTTGTCTGATTAGGTTCTTTGATTCATGTATTTCTGCATCATAATCGTTTCCATTCATAATTCTCATGCAAAAGATTATGTTTCATGTAGGTTTCTTTCTCAAATGAATGAAAGTTATGGATATTGAAATGGGGAAATACTTTCTTTTTTTTTAAACATATTTATTTCAATTTTATTAAAAAGTAGGCTACGATTTATGAATAATTTTTCGGATCTTCTGCACAATAAACCCATATTTATTTATATAGACTTTTTCACAAGCCAAACTTGCTTGAATGAAAATGTTTGTGCTTATCCAGATTACAAGTACAGTCTATTCGAAAAACACGAAAGCTCAGATTACAGTGTATTTCTAGTTAGATACAGACTTAAATCGTATCGTTCAGATCTTAAAACGATTCTAGTTATGTAGTCAAATACAGGTAATCACGAACTAATGCGCGCTTTTTGTGCAGCAGAATCTATTCTTCTTCAAGGTTTTTCATGAGTGAAAGTCATTTCCGGTTAATTTTATTTGGAATGCCCTCAACACTGTATTCACTCATGTTCTATCAACAATATACTGTATTAAGTCACATCGAACTACGATAACTACAGTCATTTCGTATAAATTCGGTATTTTGGGTCAAAATTGAGTGAAGTAAACATCTGTAAACGTGCAGGCAGTGCAACTTTATCACTTTAGTTTTTATTTCGGGAAGGATATGACACCAAATCATCTACTATAAAATCCCACCACCTCATATTGGGAGTTGGGAAAGACGAGTGAAATCTGTGTGGGTTTTCAGTGGTTTCATGATCTTCACAGGTTGATTGCAGGTCTGGATTTAGTGATTTTATTAGTGCGTGGGAGAGATTGCCTCTTGTTTCGAGATGATTGTCGTGTTGAGTGAGGTAGATACTTAGATGAGATGGTGTTGAGGAGCCTCATCCTCATCTCTGAGCTCATCCTCTGTCCGTTCCCTTATAAAGAAGGGAACGCGAAAAATGGAAGAGAAAATTGAGAACGGTGAGAAAATGAAGAGCGGTGAGAAGAAGAAAAAGGTGTAGAAGATCGGTGAAGGAGAAGAAGATGAAGAGGCGAAGAATAATAAGATAATGATTCTGATGATAATGGTGGTCGTGAAGAACAGGAACAACATGATGATGATTATGATGTAGAGGAGCAGAAGAAGAGAATGATGATGATGATGATGATGATGATGATGATGATGATAACATGATGATGATGATGATGATGATGATGAAGAAGAAGAAGAAGAAGAAGAAGAAGAAGAAGAAGAAGAAGAAGAAGAAGAAGAAGAAAAGAAGAAAAATAAGACGAAGTTGAAAATTAGAGGAAGAATATTATTTAAAAAAAGCCTAAAAAATAAAATATAATGGGTTGCATGTTGCATCAATGTTTATGTTATCTGGTAAATGAAGAAGCAACATAAGGGTATGATGAAGAAGGAGAAGAAGAAGATGATGATGATGATGATGATCATACTGATGATGAAGATGATCATGATGATGATGATCATGATGATGATGAAAAGGGACATTGAGAGAATGAGGTGGTGACAATTTGGTGGAATATAGGACTGTATCCAGAACTTCTGAACAGTCGTTAAGCTAACTGGGATTGTAACAGTAGTACCAAGGGTGAGTTGAGCCATGCCGTTGACGGTTTTGTATTACATCTGTGGTAATAAGGCTTTCTGGCTGTGATGACTACTTTTATTCTCACGATAATGATGGCAGTGTACGTCGACTGTAGCGATGAGATCGGTTATAGCGTCGTTACGTTTTTATTGCTATCATACGCTGGAGATACGTTTCAGTGCTAACATAAAATTCGAATATTGTCTCTGTCAGATGTAGAGGATGTAGGTGGTCGATGAATTTATTTCTCACCGTCACTCTTTTCGTTACCCACGCACAAGCCTAGAGCATTTGTGGACTTCACCCTCAGATAACAATTTTTTCAGTGCTTGCTGGTGTTTATGTAGATGGATTAGGGGTTTTCTTCTCACATAACTTCTAATTGTGTGTAATTTCTGTTGGGGAAACTCAGCAAATGGATAAGTAAATGAGATAAATAGAATTAATTGACAGAGTGACCCATAATACTGTTATCCCTGGCGATTATGAGGAGTAGTTCTGGCTAGCGTAATCAAAATCTTTCGCATTATTTGGTTAGCTTGAAAACAATGCGACAATGTATTTTTAATTATTAATATTGGAAACTTAATACAGTACTATATTTGCATATTACAATTCTTGATGAACTTGGTTTAGTTAAAGGGAATTGGATGTAGTGAATTATAGTGTAATGTTGAAGAAATTAGCTTTGGTTCTTCCTGTCTACAATAGGTCTTACAATACTCCTCGTACTCCTTACATGATCAAATTTTTGCTGACTTTTTTCCACGCTGTCTATGATGTTTCAATAGTAATATCCTGATGTTGATTAATTGGGTCTTGGTTTTTCAATACTTTCTATTGTATGTGAAGTAAGTGGAAAATAATTATATAAAAATAAAGTGAGGAATAATTCAGTTCCAATAGAGTACAATTAGGGATAAAAAGACTCGAAGTTGTCATAACCACAAGTTTTGATGATAAGTTTGTGGTTATGACAACTTACAGTACTTTTGTTCAATATGGATAACTACCTCAATATCAGCTTCATAACTACCACAGACTATAAAAAAGTTATGACTATAATTATTATAGTTATTCTTCTATTGTCTGTGCAAATAGAATACAATTCAATTGAAACTCCGTCTCCTTCTTCCATCCAAAACAGTTGAGATGGTTACAGCATCACTTGGAGTAGAGATGCATAATATCGTTCAGATGGCAGGGAGCTGTTCGGCCACCCATTTACCAGTTTGACATTTAAATAGCAGTGACCGGTGAACTAGTTCTGAGTCGAGCGACGATCATGTGATGAGCCGACCCGTTCGTTCCATTTGTGCAATGCAACGCCGTGGATCCAGTTGGGGTGTGGACGGGCTGTGCATTCAAAGCACTAATTATCCTAAGACAATTCGTACCTCAATGAATTGGAATCACTTTACTTCCAATGAATTCTTTGTTCAAATGGTTACCGTTGATGGATGTGCGTTTTCTTGTCAAGTAAATAAAACGGTTTCCTCAACAAGAAGTTGTGAAAGATGAGAACTAAGAGGACAATGCTCTCTTTCATGATTTTTTTTCATTTCCTTCTGTTTTCTTCAACTTTTATCCTCTGCGTCTTCTTATCCTTATTCATAGCTACAGTTTTTGTTCTTTTTTCAGTTCTTCTTCTTTTTACTTTTACTATTTCTCTCATGGTGTTCTCACAAACTAGAAGCTGGGAGAGATGAGATCTAAGTGGACAATATTATCTTTCTTAAATTTATTTTTCCTTCCTTTTTTCGATTTTCATTCTTCTTCTTCTTCAACTTTTCTCCCTCTTCACTTCTGCTTCGTTAATTTATGTTTTCCACTTTAACCATTCCTCTCATCTTTCCCTATATTTTTCCACTCCTTTTTCTACTAGCCTTTTCAGTTTCTCACCAGTAGGCAAATCTCTCACTGTGACTCAATCCTCATTCCTCATTAAAAGTAGGAAGAAGGAGAGGATAATGGAAAAAGATGATGAATAAGAAGATGATGGAAAAAGAGGATGTGAATAGAAGTAGCAGAATAGTGAGAACAACAACAATAACTAGCAGAATAAACAAGAAGAACAGTAATTAGAAGAGAAGGTAAAGAAGAAGGAGAAGGAGGGAAAAGGAGAAGAAGGAGGAGAAGAAAAAGAAGACTTCAGAGAAAAGAATATTAGGAGAAGAAAAGGAAAACAAATAGTTATGGCTGTTATTCTTCTCATTCTTCCATATCATGGAAGAAGAAGACCATCGGAGGAATTAGAGGAGAATATCATGTTGGAAAAAAGAAAGGAGGAAAAATAGAATAATATGAAGGAGAAGGAGAGAATGATGAAAGAAGATGACAAACGGAGCATAAAACATTAGATGAATATGATGAAAGAAGAAGAAGACGAGGATGGAAGATCGGGCGTTTCCCGTCATCTCAGTATTTTGTGTAGAGATTCAAATTGGCCATTGGCCTCGTGCGCGCCTGCCTGCTTTATAATTTGGTCAACTTTGACAATTTGGTACATTTGGCCAATGCCACACCACACTCACACACACGGCTCTGACCTTTTCAAACCACTTCACACACCTCTTCTGCCTTGAATAACAAAGTAACAGATTGAATTCAGATGACTAAATCACTAAAATGTCAACTTGTAATTTTGATACATTAACATATTATAAGCTGAAGTACCACATGAATGTAGATGTGGTTAGATTTGAAATATCAGACATTGAAGGTCTGAAAAGGAAAAGTCATTGCTCACTGAACATCCCAAAGTGAAATGCTCTTCAAAAGTTGAGAAATTTTCACTGAATCGTCAGAAATTTTCTCCATATTAGTAGAATGTTCGAACTGAGACCGAATTTTCACGACATGATTGAGTAACTATCACCGATTTTGTCAAATTCAATGCTTCATAAATGGTAATTGCTTATCAGTTTTGCGACAAGTTTATGGATTTGTTTTATAGTTTGAACCCAGAATTTTGAAAAATTTCTATATAAATTAATTTTAAACTATTTCACCCCCGTTAAAATTAACTAAATTCAACCATATATACTAATTTACTAATTAAAAATAAAGATTCAAGGATGATGAATAACCGCAAATGCTGGTACCTTACCGGTTTCACGACAATCACTTTTACTTTTACTTCACACAAACTCAGGGACCTGTTTCTTAAAATTTAGAAGTCATGTAAGGGGGCTGTGAGACAGGACAAAGCCGATCACATTCTAAACGTGAATATTAGGGAATACTATATTATAAATATTTATACGTCCTGTGGCTTTTTCTGTAATACAAGTCTTAGTTTTTTATTCATGGAACCGGCCTCTTCAGATAGACTACATCCAATATGTTATACTTTTTATATTACACTTATGACAAGCATAAAGCAGTAAAATTGAAATGAAGAAATGAACTGAACAAGCTATGCCACAGTCCTTGAAAATATTACCAACTCACCGCATCATAATCGTTATCTACCCTACATTGTATGTAGTACATGTTACAAAAACTAATTTTCGTTCAAGAAATACAGCCTTGTACAATAATTGAAACACCCATAATATATGGGACACTCATTTACAAATTGATATATCTACATTTCATACTTGAAATATTGTAGAGCAGAGTTGTAGGCCTAAAGCAACAGCTTATATAATATGTTCAACTGTACTATCTATAATATGCATAAAGTATATTCATTTGACTGTCCGGTAGAAGCCAATAACTAACATCATCTCAGTAAGTCAAGATTGCAGTTGCACTATACTGTCCAGCATATTATTTATAGTATTATAGTTGGCACGGCTATAGTTATATCGGTAAGCTTACTACTTGTACGAGTAGCCTACCACCTGCACACTATACAATAAATTAATGTACAAGCGTACTAGATTGGATATATCTGATCTTATGGCTGCACATACATTGAATGAATATATGGATATCGTTGTAGGTAATAATGGTTATAGATAGGCATAGTTATGATTATAGATAGGTTTCTGGTGAAGGTAATCAAACTTACCTACCCGAAGCTCACAAACGGTACCGACTATCAGTTACTTGTGATAACGGCTTTTGTAACACATATCCAACTAAACGTTATTAAGAAATCTGTTACATGTTCGTTTGACAGTAGGGCGAGGCAAGTTCAACCCGTTTAGTAACTGCTAATCAGATTTTTACACCTTTTTTGTTCAAAATCAAGTCACGCCTACAACTTTTATAGATTGCGGCCGATTTCTTTTCAAAGAATAACAAGTCAACTACTTTGTGATTGTTGTTACAATTGTTGTATATGTATGTTGTTTGTTTTGTGACTATTGTGGTGATAGGAGAGTTCAGATAACCGTTGAGTCGTTGAAAATTCTTCGAAAACTATGAGTTTTTGAGATGCAATGAGAACAAATAATTGCTAGTTTTACAGTGTTAATACTTTTCTAACAGTGTATTTACCTCTACATTTACCTTTTCCTGGCTCCACGGTATCAATTGTGTCTAATAACATAGATAACCTTTTTGGGGGGAAAGGCAGGATTTCATGAGCAAGATTTTGAATAAGACTTGAAATGTGTTGGAATTATAATGTTATGTCATCGAAGTTGGTACTTCGATGAATTATTGAACTTAGCACTAAGAAATTAGAATCTGCATTTTATTCGACCTTATTTCTAAAATAAGCCAACATTTTAATGCTGCCTCATAAATGAACCGCCATCGCTCATAAAAATATTTATTGGCCTACACGTGACTACACATCTTCAACTTTTGTTCTTTCTATCATTATTTTTTCGTCTCTTTCTTCTCCCTTTTCTTACTAAAAATTAATACTTTTTAATAAATTTTCTTCATAATAATTATGAATCAAGTGGTTGATCATCTTCTGCATATTTTTTATCATTTACTTCTTCTTCGTCACTTTTTTGTTGTTAAATTCTTCATGCTGCTAAATTACAAAATAGAATAGTGTCGGGATATGATACTTGACATTTAATTTTTGAGCCCAATCGCTTTGGCGAAATTCTGATCTGAATGTAAATTATAGTAATCAATCAGCCTGGTTGGCTCTGTGAACTTTCTCAGTACAAGGAAATGTCACACCACCATTGAAAGCACGATTTTTGATCATCTATCTATAAGTTATGATAATCCATAACAATTTCAAAAATCCAACACGTTTATCGTTCAAAATGCATTGAATGAAATGTTTTTACACGATTCATGATTAGCCTACATTTCTTTATTGCTGTGTTAAGTGTTGTTGGCTGCATCAAGCAACATAAACATTACTTTTTTTCTCGTACCGTATTATTCAACAAATGAGCAATGAAATGCTACCAAATTTTTCAGAAAGATCTGAAGAATAGTTGACATACCTCCAAATTGTCGACTCCCAACTCTATAATGGCATTATTTGTTGATACGTACAATCCAAAAACTGACATTTGACAAACATTTGTTTTTTATATTAAAATTTTGAGTCTTGACAACTACTTGATATTATTCAGCAATATTTTATCTATATTTCAGCAATGCCTATTTTGGGTTCAAAACCATAAATACGAGTACATTCTAATCTTCATATAAATAAGGTCTAAAATAGTGAAAATGTGATGTGCATCTCTTCGTGTTTTGAAAAATTCTCAAGTTATATTTCTGTTGTTTCTTTTCTTTTCTAGTTAATGCTCATCTCTTGTTCAACACTGTCACTTACCATAGACTAACCATATATGAATGGATTATTATCTCTACTTTTACTTAGTTACACAAGTAACTAACTCTACAGTTACTTAGTTCAACTGTATTTCAAATGTCTGCACCTGCAACAATTTCGTTTAGATTACATAATTTCTCAATTTGTAATATCACACCCAGCTTGTATGCTACAACGGCTCTCATCGTAGCATTTGGTGTACGTGTTCAATAGATTGTTATCTAGTCTATCCAGATGAAATTGGTAATAGTGAGATAAGCGAACCGCGAACTCTTATCAGGTGTTACTCGCTGACAAGAGAGGACCACGCCCTCCTAACGTCGCCCCATCTGAACGATTTCTCAACTAAATGCCTCTTAAAACTAATCAAATAGCAACATCCACAATAAGCAGAAGGTGAGATGCTATCAGATCTCTCTTGATAACAGATGTAACCCAGATATTTATTATTTCTTTTCTTTTTCTTCTTCTTCTTCTTCTTCTTCTTCTTCTTCTTCTTCTTCTTCTTCTTCTTCTTCTTCTTCTTCACCTTTCTTCTTATTCTTCTTTCCTTCATCTTCTTCTCCTTTTCTTCACTCATATTTATTCATTCTTGGTATCATCGTTATTTTCGCCTCCTATTCAATTTTTCTTCTCCTTCGCTTCTCTTTTTAAATCCTCCTCTCTTATGTCGTTCTCCTTCTCTTTCATTTTCTCCCTTTTCTTCTTCTTCCTTTGCTACTTCTTCTTTTTTCTTCTAAATGTGACCCAGATTACAGTAATCTTGCTGACCGTCCGTCCTTCCACATTGAATCCGGCTTATCTTGTTCTTAATTATAATGATTTGCGCTTCTAATCTTACGCATCCCGTCCACACCTATCTCGAAAGTTATTCCTAATATAATGGTGTTTTATTCCTAAATAATAGTGTTGTGTTTGTGCTGTCTGTTATCACCAAACCCGAAACGCTTTGACTCGGGTCTCTATTCTCAAGCTCCATGCTTCAAATAACTATTTCACATGAAATACAATACAGTAAAAACAAAATTAGATGTAAGTACAGAGATTGTATAATCAGTGTCTGTAGTTTCAGGTATTAATTCAAATTCAAATTCAAATAATCTTTATTCAGTAAAGTTGTATTTACAAGAGTATACGCTCAACAACATTGAAAGTGTCACAAATATAATATAACATGCTGAAATATTCATTGAGGTGATAAATTGGATTAATCATTAAATTAATCATTTATATATGGAAATTTAAAAGAAGACTATGAAGAACTTGTTCAAACTGATATCCGTAGAAATCCTGAATAGAATTAAAAATGCCATACTAAATTGAACTGCTAACTATTCTAAAATGGATCCAAACCAATATCTCTCCCAAACATCGGACTAGATAGTTTTTTCTAGAATGTCAAACCGTTTTGATAAGTGTAATTAACCCAGTAGTCCACTTGGCCCGAACGGTGGAGTACATGGAGTGACATCCTATGTGTAACTGTGGGAATCACCTTCACAATGTTGCGGCCTATCATCTGTCGGTGATAAGCCGTGAAGGCCATCACGTCCTAACTTCGACGCAGAATGATGCAAGACGGATCTTAAATGCAGCGCATTTTCCGTTAGGATTTAAACTGCTACTGCGGACGTATTTTCAAAGTCTCGGATGAAGCAACATCCTCACAGCGCTGCGACCTTGTAGGTTTGCTGACTCTCAGCCGGGAAACAGTGTTTTATTAAGGCTTGATTTCTGTGTTTTATTTACCGGTGATTTCATTGTGTACTCAGTAGTTGATAATGTACTGATAACAGGTCTAGCTTAATATAATGCTCTTGAGTTTTTTTGCTTGTAGTAATGTATATTATACTCTGTTAAAAGTCCGCGTTTCAAATGCTGCTATGAAAAGTTTATGTTGTATACTATCAGAGATAAATAGATAAAGAGATATATGGTTAGTCTATGATACATGTATTAATAGTAGGATATTATGCATGATGTTCATGTTGAATGCTATTTATACTACAGCATACAACAAAAACTTTGCATAATAGCCTAATAGGTTACTATTTAGGTATATTGGTACTGTACGACTATTTTATGAATATAACTATTTGAATAGTAGTAATATAAGACAATACTACACATTTACTTACACTAATACTACAGATCTAATTTTGTGAACTTTGGAGTTTGACTTATAGCATAGCCCTATAAGTCATGTTAGCCTAATTGCGTAGCATAGCATGCATATCCCCAAGTAGTAATGTTATATAACTACATACCCCCTCTACACTTCAGAGGAGGCTATATAGTTCAGGGGGGTTATGCTTATAGTTGAGAAAAATGATTGTTAAGTTTCAAAGTGAATAGTACATTCCAAGGATAGAAGTATTTGTATTTTCAACAAAATGATTGTTGAGTTTCAAAGTAAAATAGTACATCTCAAGGATAGAAGTATTTGTATTTTCAACAAAATGTTGAATATGAATGTAAAATGTTAACAAAATAGAAGTATTGGTATTTTTAACAATTATTCCAATACTTCTTGGTATTTTAAACAAAATTTATAAGGTTTCTTGTATCTCTAACTTCAGAAATAACATTGGAAGAATACTACGGTCTACAATTTCCGCTTCTCCAAGGGAGAGTTTATACTCTCAAAATTCATTTCCGTACTTGAGCAGACACCTTGAATTCAAAGAAATTGCTCCAGAGAAAGTTTCCAGCAAACTTTCAAATTAAGTAAATATTTACCCAGTCCAAACTTAATCGAGTTATGTGTCTAGAAGCAGCTGCCCTGTCCATTTCCTTGAGTGAAAAATTGCCGGTGAAAACTGTTGGGAAAACGTCACAGTATTTTCTCAGCAAGGAAAAGTTGTTTTTCTTTGGTCCTCGGTCACGTACTGCGACACTGCAGCGTCGCTCGACTATTTGCCTGTATTTCCCTGGGCGACGACAGGTCCACAGCGACAGCCGCGCGACAGCAGCGATATTAGTTTCAGTTATTAGTTTTGCCGCAGGGCGGTAGAAAAAGTCGCGCTCACAGAACTTTTGGTGAGTTGTGCTTTGAAATCGATTCTGGGGTTTCGATAGTTTTATAATTTAGAGAGTTGGTGAAAGACGGTGGTGAGAGAAAGAGGGTGTGAAGGAGTGAGTGATAAAGTAAGAAGGGGAGCAAGGAAGGAGAAAACGTGACGGTTTGAATTGGACTTGGAGAAGTTTGATGAAACAATACGTGGAGCAATTGTTGTAGTGTACTTCAAATCATTGGGTGAAGTTGGAAATAGGAGGTAAGTTGAGCGGAAGTTTTCAACACGTGCTCTTCGGTCCGGTTAAAAGCACTTTGTAACTGTTCTCTGGCAAAGGGACGAATTGGAAGATTTTCTGTATATCCGATTTTTGTTGAGCTGGTGATTGTATGCTATTATAAATACAATAGAAAGAATTCTGAAAAACATTTGAAGAATATCTGATATAATACATGATTGGAAAAATGAGCAACATAATTGGAGGTTCACAATGGGGTTTTTCAATACATTTGAAAACTATCTGATTGGACACATAAGCAACATAATTGGAGAGTTTGAATAGATAATAATTTTCAATTGTTGATTTTCATATTAAATTTCGATAGAAACCTAGCAATTATTTTCATTTCCAGATGAATTTGCGGAACAATGAAGCGTTCTGATCTTTCCTGTACATTTAGAGTTTTGTACATTAGAGTTTATCACATCTTTCCTGTGTATTTAGAGTTTTATAGTACGTAGATTGATACTTGAAGTGCACTTCTTACAGCATTGTACAATACAATAGAAAGATTTCTAAAAAACATTTGAAGAATATCTGATTGGAAATATAAGCAATATAATTGGAAGGGTATGTACTTCTCGAGAATTATTTACATATCAAAATAATGTGACAAGACATCTTTGGACATGATAAGACATACTGTATCATGATGTGAGTGATTTTGGAGCATGTCTCCTTCAAAAATGAACTATGATCATAAAATAAGAATTAATATGAAATCGTGGGTCAGTAATTTTCAGTTTAATCAGTTTCTCAGTTATAATATAATTAAAATAAATTGAATGTTAATAACTTTATGTTCTAAACCATTACAAATGTTTTACATTTAAAAACAAACCAACACACTTAACAAAAGTTGTTATTTTCGCCACTCACTGAATCACCAACCCCCAATGAGTCTCGGTCCCCATATTAATTAGTCAACAGATGAGGCTAAAAACCTATGGGGCAATGGAAAGTTGAAGAAGTGTGAGGAATTTAATTAATAATCCAATGTTGGGGTATGTGTGGTTATTTATTGCAAACCAGTAGAAAGTTGAACTATGTCAGTAAGTTTGAATACGGGATGTGAGCAGCCTCTATGTGTTTTTGTTATGCAGGGTCCGAGGTACTTGACCAAAATAAAATTGTAGTAAAACAACATTTCGTTGTTTCAGTCATCTGCATCCGAGGTCCTAGAATGTGGCTTTCATGACTCGATTACACCTGAACAATTCTAATGTTTGTTGAGGGTACAAAACGTTATTCGCATTATTCATTGAATGTTCAAATTATTCTATTTTCATAGGTTAACTTTCTTAGCATGACAATTTTGATTGAATTGTATTTTTCTTTTCAATACAAATAAAAACTTATCTTCTCTTTTCAATACAATACCGACCGAATCAAAGCGTATCATTGTGAACTCAAATAATTGAACCTGAGTTTTAGCTCATAATTTTTAACCAAGAAGTATGCTAATCTTTGAAAATATTGTATTATTTTCCCAACCTCTCATAATAGCTATTTTTATTCAATCGATTTTCCCAGACTTCTGATATCAAACTCTATTTTTGGATGTAGTTTCCAATTCAGCTTAATTTGTTTTCTTGGTCTCTATAGTTAGTTAAGCTACGGTATTTAAGTGAATATTAACGATACTAATTTTGTCATCAATGAGTCTGTGCTTGGAGCATCAGATAAAGAAGTGCTAATGATTGGAAGAATTGAATAGTTGGAAATTAACGAGGCCTATACCTTTTTAGAATGAAACTAATGTTTTTCCTGAGTAGAAGTAGTATTAGGTAATGGAAATAGAACGGCGCCGTGACCTTGTGACGGAATATTGACCTTGACTTCCTCTCGACCTTCACCTTGGTCCTCTATCGACCAAACTAGACAGTATATTTTATGAAAACAGTAACAAATGAAAAAGGTAATTCATACGGTCTATTAGACGAAAGCGGAAAGCTTAGGCTAGGCGTACACCGGTTAGCAAAGACAAGACGAGATTAGACACGTTTAGTCACAGTTCTTCACATAGTTGCTTTCGAAGCAACACACACCGATTAGTCATTGCATCGGTGTGTGCTGCTTCATAAGCAGCTATGTGAATTACTGTGACTAATTTCGTCTTGTCTTGTCTTGACTAACCAGTGTACGCCTAGCCTTATAAATTTACCCGTCGTAAAATGACGTCAATATAGATTTCGTTGCACTGGCTCTGTCGAATGACGTCATTTCACAGCGGTTAAATTTGTTTTTCTTCATTGGAATCAGCCAAAAATGCCAATGGAACCAATAGAACGTTCTAACATTCTAACACAATCTCAGTTCTTGTAAACTTTTGATAAAATAGTTTAAAGCATTGTTATTCCAAGTTCAATGGAGGTTATCATGATTGTTCCATAATAAATATCATGATAACAGGAGTATCTTTCCTTCTATTTTTTAATTAGAGATGTAATTCATTTAGAATTTTCCAATGAGAAGTTCACTTCATATTTGTTCTTACTTATCGCTTTTTGCCTGCCTTGTTATCTAATAAATGAACCAATAATCTAAACCTTTTCTGTGGTAGAATGATCCAATACCGTATAGCACTGGAACTTCTGAATAATTTTTAATGGGAATAAACTGAGTGCTGCTGGAAAGTCTACGAGGTCTTGAAAACTCATAAAAGATTCATGGTTTGTCTGGCTAGTTGTGGTTATTTAAAAAATCATGAAATATTTAGTAGAGTCGCCAGACAGAGATTAGAAACGCAAGAAGTCTTTATTCAAATTCATTGAAAAAATAATCAAGCAGCTTTGTGAGTGAGTATGGCTCTCATTCAAGCTCTGCACTTTTTTGAAAAAAAACTTCTGTATTGAGTTCGTCGAAAAAGTGACTTACACTTCATGAATAATTTTTTCTGATTGTTTATAAAAAGTCTCTTATCTCACCTTCATTTTTCTTCTCATTTTTTCTCATTCTCTTCTTCGTCCTCTTTTTTCTTTTTCAATCTCTTCCATCAGAGCCTTATATCGGAAAGGGATAGTAATTAAAAACACCATTTTTACTCAATGGAATAATTTTGCTAAATGCTTTTCAGTTGTTGAAAGTTTTTCATTCTATTTGAGGCACTTTATTAAGTTCTCGTTATTACCAATCGCCAAGTGAACAATCAGAGTAAAACAAACTGGCTTCCTTCCAAAGTAATGAATTAACTTTTGATTTCAGTTCATTTTTTATTTGAGTGCTCAATTTTCTTCCACTGCTAGGGTTTCTCATCGAAACAACATTTACAATTTTTAAAAAAGGCATCTAGTCAGCATGTGTTGCCACGAAAAATCAGTGAAGTGTCAATATGTTGACATACTCTAAAAGTACTTTGCATCTGAAAATACTTGAATTAAATTAATATGGTTTGGAAAATCAACACTGCTATAAAATCAACATTTCAACTCTAAAAAACCAGATATTCTTAAAGGCATGATCGTGAAATGAGTTAATAAAGATGTTCTTGTATTTTTATTTTATGTCGTCTAATATCTTCGAATTTTTGGGTTTCACAATAAAACTTTTTGTCTAATCATGTTGGGATTGTTCGACTACTATTCTATGTTCTCACATTATCAATATTTTCTTTTCCTTTCAGGTAATTGGCTTGATCAAAATTTTCAATAGAATTGTCCTTTGAAGGTAAGATAACCAACCAATAATATTTTGTTAAGGAAACTATTGCATGTAGTGAAACAAATTAGTTTTTTCTTGAACTCTAGAGCTATAGTAATAGAACTCATGAAAGTTAAAATATACTATTCATAAGACAAGAATATAATTAAAGAAAAATTATAGAAAAATTATTTCATTGCAATAAGAATTATTAACTTGTCTTGCGTCTGAGACCAACTTCACTCCTCTGTTTGTAAACTGTCTGAATTAACTGTATTTCTAGAAAATTGCGTTGTTTTTCCTTGAAAATTTTCGAACATATTATTGCAATCAATTGAACTTATTATACGATTATTATTGCAATCCATATCGATGAAGCTTGTCACTGACGTATTGAAAGCTTACCAACCATAGGTTCTTGCAAGATATATTTTGCTACACCATACTTAAATCACAATACTGTATAACCAATACAATACAATCAAACCTATTAGTGATACAATTTTTGTCTTGTAGATAAATTTTCAATTACAACTGAATACTAAAAAATTAAAATCAATCTTTCAAAGTGATCTAGTATGTATCCTCGTTATCCAGTAAGTTGATTCACTCAAAAACTTATACAGTTTATTGAAACTGTGATCTTCTAAATAGCTTATTAGCTTCTTATGGAAGAATTATTTTTACTATTCACATTTTATCCTCGTATCCAGCAGTCCTCAATTACAGTATTATGACTCCTTGGATACTGTGACAATTTTTTTTCTCATTTTATCTGCTATCACGCACCATACACGAGAAAGTGTTGTGGCATGTCGTTAATTGAGTAACTAACAATGCTTAATATTTTAAAAAGCGCGTGGGAATCTTTTCAAAACAGTAGTCTTTGTTGCTTCTCACTTCTGAGTAATGTTTAGGAAAATGGCTGCAGTCGGCATTGTCTGCCAAGGTTAGTGTTGTCTTTATTGTTTCGACATAAGAAATGATGACACCTTTCAAAATGCTACGAAAATGTGTGATTTTAAGCAAAATATTCTTTTCAATCTTTTGAAAGCCTGAATGGATGGGATTTGTTTTTCTTGTATTGAATGGGTCTTGATTTGAATTATTGGCTGAAGTCTAAAAATTTTTTTTTCATTTGAATGATTTATCATTTGTCTTGTTTTCCACGTCCTTCATTTGCTTATCGACTTACATTATTTACTCCATTTATTACTATATTTGTTTCATTAAGGTTGTGCCTTATCTATCCTTATCAGGGTCAAATAAACCTCAAGTTCATCAATACCAAATACCTTCTTAAATATTATAAATCCTCCAATCCATCTTCCATACATGGACTTGATGTCTCTCCTTTATTGTAATCGACTTCATAGCTTTAGCTTTCCGTCTCATATCTTCTCTTTTCCATCTTATTGTTTTCTTTCCTTTCTTTCTTCTTTCGTAATTTCCTCCTTCGATAAAATGTAATCCACGATTATAACGTTGGTTGGACTCAAACGGCGAGCAAAGAATTAACTAAAGGCGTGCCGAGGTTGGCCGAGATTTAGAAACCAAGAAGTATTTCTTTTCTTGTCTCTCTCACGCACACACTATCTCGCTCTCTCTTCCTCTCTTCAAGATGCTGCCGAATAGAAGTTTTCAAATCCGCTAAAGCTTAAGGGATAAGAAAAAGGGGTGGGGAGGGACACTGGCAAGCGGGCTACAGTAACCCTCTAAGTCCAAGACAAAGAATAAGAAGAAGAAGAAGAAGAAGAATGAGAGAAAGAAGAAGAAGAAGTAGAATGAGAGGAAGAAAAATGGAGTGACAGAGACTGCATCCTAATGAAGTTGGTGGAGAACCAAAGAACTTGATACACTTGTATTGTTCCCTGTACACCATATAAGTGGTGGGGTCGGTTTTCCAGCACCACAATATAAAAACGACGTCTGTTATTTGAGAAAAACTTTCCAGAAGGAGTAAGAGAATGGGAAGAAAAGTTTAAGGAAAAGAAGAGAAGTGGAAATAGTAGAAAAAAGAAAAGATTAAGAAGGGAGAGGAGGAGGACGAGGAGCAGTAGGAGGAGGCACAATAGAAAAAAAGCTTTTATTTTGAGAAAATCTCCCAGCCAGACCAGAGCTCCATTTCCTGCTTTAGTTTTCGAACTATTACCGCCGAAATCTCCTACAATCGTCGACTATCATCCCTCTACTGAGTGGAGATTTAATTGTGGCAAAAAGTTGAAGAAGAATCGCACTGCAGCCTAAAGTTGAAGCTAGAAAAGTTAAATCTCTGCCTGGATCCTAGAAAACTTCTAATTGAGTTGTATTTTGGGATTTTGAAGCTTGATTCTTTCTTCAAGTAGAAAGATTTTCTCTATTATTCCTGTTTTTTTCTGAGGTGAGGCTTTTGTAATCAATCCTGGAAGAAATGAAAATATTAGATTAAAACTGAATAATGTAGCCAAATCCTGAATATTTTAGTCCTTAATTTGCCATTCAGACAGATTAAAGGTTCAATTAACATTCAGTCAATTGAAAAGTCAGATTTCCATGATAAAACATAATTTTATGAACATCCACATTAAAATGAATCATATGGCCCATAAAAAATAAAATTCTTCCATTAGAATTTCCCAACAGCAATACGAAAACGCGTACAAAGTGTATATTCCCCTGCTTTTCCAAAAAGTATTAGCTTTTCTAATAGACAGTAGTATTTAATAATAGTATTCCCTTACAATTTTACATACATGCAACGAAATGGAAACCTTTTATTATAATAAAATAAGGGACAGTGTAGTGGCCCAATTGTTAGTGTTATACTGTATAAGCCTGGACTTTAGATTCTTTTATAGAATCTATAGAGTTTTTCCATAGGTCATACGATGTATGAGTCTCGTATGACACTCTACACTCACATTATTATGATATATCGATGGTTTCTCATCGATGTTTTGTCTGCCATAAGAACTACAGTATTTCAAGATGAAAATATAAAAACCCATGGAAATCTTTACTGCATGGTGAATTATTGTCTTTGGTGCAAGGAGGGAACCCGCCTATCTATATAATATCGCATTTATCTATGGTGCAAGCATTCAACAAACATAGATTACGTTCTATTTGTTTTTGTTCTCAAACATGGGAGTGATTGCTTCCTTCCAACAATTCCTATTTTTTCAAGTGACGAAGTTTTCGACAACGTGGTATCTATTACGTTACATTGTGAGTCACATGACTGCGGCGTCCTCAAAAGACCTTCAACTCACTCATCAGGTGTGTCGCGTCGATCACTTTATTATTCAGATGGCACCGGTAAGGGGAATGGTGGGGGAATAGAGAGGGGGAAGGGAACGAAGGTTTTCCACCACACACCGATAGAAGAGTTGAAGTAGTAGTAGTTGTTTCGGAGACGTCCTTGCGTGTTGTACTTTCTCCTTAACAGTCAGCTGTTCGTCTCTGAGCTGATTTCTAGGTTAGAGTGACCGAACCCACGCGGTTAATTATTTATTGCCTTATCACTGTTTGTTATCCGATTAAAGTAGCATTATCAAGTACAGCATTGCCACAACAAACCTGTTTGGTACTCCTATCAGCTGTTTAGTTTATCGATAGCTTTTGATTCTCTCAGTTTTGTGAACGCTGGTTTAGTGAACTTGTTCGAATTCGTTTGTGAACCGTGCGGCTGAATAACGTTGATTTTGCTATTTGAAAAGTTTATTTTGCTATTTTTTACGTTTATTTTGTTAGTTTCTACTCGTTAATACGTCAATTTCATTAATTTTCAACGTTGATAACTTTTCAAAACGTTGAGAAATTCGACTCTCAAAGGAACTGAATACTTCTGAGAGTGGTTATTGTTATTGACAAAACATCCACCTCCTTTTTTTCTACTTTTATAACGTTGTATAGTGTAAAATTACTGCTTCTTTGAGGAACTATACTCTTGAGAGTTGATGAATTGTTGACAAAACTTTTGACTCGTGTAATATAGTTTCATATTGTTGTATATTTAAAAAACTTGAACTTTTGGAACAGACTTCACTTTTGCAAGTTCTTTAGACAAAAACTCTACGTGGAATTTGTAGTATTGTTTGATGCTTAAAAACACTGAAGTTGTTGAGGATTGGACTCAATGAAAGTTGTGAATAATTTTATTCCCAAGTTGACGGATTTTTGAAAGTTCAGTAGTGAAGTACAAGAATTTTTGTGCAGTGTTTGTAATATCACATTCGTTTCTGGATAGAGAATAATCGTTGGAGGTGCAAAATATCTGGAATAATGTTTCGAGCCTACGGTGCTTCTCCCATTGAAACAGCCGATTTTTTCAATCCGTGGACATCTTTCAATTCAAAAGGTAATTGGAAATTTGTTTTGAATATCAGTAATATGGAAAATGATCTGAAAATTTTGGATCGTTTTGTTTTAAACATTTTGTTTCAGGTGTTCTTGATTATTCATTTAGCAATAAATCTAAATTCATCCATCGTAAATATAATTTTTAATATAGTTCCTTACTGAAATGAATCAATATTAGACTTTCACATTCTGGATTCTTGAAATGGAATGAACAAATTCCTAAATGAACTTACCTGAATATTCAAATAATCTTGACAAAAAGTTATTTATTGAATAAAGTGGTGCCAATTATTTTTCTAGGATGAAAATGGTCCTTATAACTGAAATTTTTATTTTGCTTCTATTATTATTGATTTTATTAATTAATTTATAGTATTCAAAATTGTAGTTATCGTCAACATTCTAATTCAAATCTTCAAATACAGAAAATGTAAAAAATTACAAAACAACATCACCAAAAATCATTTACACTGTATGGACAGCAGTCAATTTTGATCATTTTTACACAAATTTTGAACTGTTTTATCTTAAATAGGTAGTTTATTACATAACTATATTGTATAATTTATTTATTTTTAGCAATTGTAAGAAAATTTATGTAAGTATGAGTCTGCTTACACATTTTTTTGTGAAAATAACTAGGGATTTTCAATGATAATGAATCAAACATGGGAAATTTTTTTTTATTGTAAGATGAAACTCAACTGGTGACGTAGCATCTTCAATTGGATCATTGTAAAAAGAGATTCAAGGTCAGCCGGTAACACAATAGTCCAGTATTTCCGACCATTAATGCAGTTTCGCCTTTTTCCTGTTGCTGTTGCATAAATCAGGCGATGCCTCAATATTTATGTAATGAATTGGATAAAATGATCGTAGTTTAGTGAAGATAATAAACACCTAGAGATTGCCTAGTATGGCTTTGTTGTGGCATCATTTTTTCTTTCTTTTCATTCATTTTTTCGCCTTCTTCATCTACTTCTTTTCTTACTAACATTCATTCTCCTTTTACCTTTAGTCCTTCATTCTCAAATCGTCTTCTGTTACATCCTTCTTCATTGTCTTCTACATCTCCTTCCCTATTTTCACCTTTTTCTTCTCAACCTTATATTATTCTTCTTGAAACTTTGTCCCAATTTTCTTCTTAATGTTCTTCTCCTGATTCCTTTTTTTCCTTCCTCGTCTTCTATTCCTCTATCCTTAATCCTTTTTCTTCTTCTTACTCTCCCCATCTTATCTTCTTCATCTATCTTCCTTCTCCAAAATTCTTCTACGTCTTCTTATTCTCCTATCTAGTTTTTCCTTTCATCTCGTATCTTCTCCCATTTCCTTTATTCTCTTTCGTATTCAATTCCTTCTTTTCTCTCTCCATTTTCTTTCTCTCCTCTTCCTCCTTCTTATTCGCTTTTTCTTTCCTCTCATCCTTCACCTCTTTCTTTCTTCTTCTTCTGTCCCCTTTTTTGATCGTAACCGTGAAGATGTTTGAATTAATAATAATTTTGATCCTTTCTTTCCCCTCCCACCACCTTCGTCCACATCTTCTCTTCATTCCCTTTCTTTCTTCTCATTTCTCGTTCTCTATCCTCCATTTCTTTCTCTGCCTCTTCTTCTACACTTCAAATCCTCTCCTTTCAAGCTGCTTGTTCTCCTTATTTTTTTCTTCGCCCATTTTCTTCAATCGTCTTCATCATTTTCGTTCTTCTTTCCTCACTATGAGGTATAAACCAATGCCTACGTAATAGTGCAGTGCTGTTTCTTTGAATTAGCATCAATGAGTCTGGCGATGCAACCTTGGATTAGCATGTCAGCTGCTTTATGCATTGCTACATCACCGTCCAGTAATTGTGACGCCCACTGTAGAAAAAACAAGAAGTTTCTAGATACTAGAAGATTGAATTATCCCAGGAAAATAATTGTTCCTCCGACTAGAATAGTCAAGTTTAACAAATTACCAAGTTTATCAATCTCATGGTTTGGATACCAACGATAATAAAATGATTTTGCTATCTACATGAAACGGCGGAATTTAATCATATGAATGTCCAATATTGAAGAAGGATAAGCGAGGATCTCCTCCCCTTAAACACTTGACCAAAAATTATAAACACTTTACGGAGACTCATTCACGTTAGATGTTAATTATTTTCATTTTTGATTTAGCCTAATCAATTTCAATTTTGATAATCATAATGAATACTTCTACACTAATGAATACTTAAGAGGCAGGTCTTATAAAATAGGTGAGACACAGACATGAGAAGTGCGTGATTAAAAGAGGATGGGTGAGCTCAGTTTGAGATAATAAAATAATATTTGGAGAGCAAACACCGCGGCGATAATGAAAGTGAGAAAGAAGGCAAGAAGAAGAAGAAGGCGAGAAGAAGAAGAAAGAAGGGGAAGAAGAAGAATCCCCATATCTACAACAATGTCGACTCATAACTCCGGAAAACGAAATTAACGAACTCTTGACGATGGAATGAGGCATTTCCCCTCTAACACGGCCCCCCACCATCAGTTCTTTCTTCGTTCCCTCTCTCTTTCATCCATTTCCTTTTCACGTGTAGAACGTGAGATGCTCTCGCAGGTTGCCGCGCTCAATTTAAGATACCGCCACTGGAAAAACTTCCGACGAGTGACTAATTAAATAAATAGCATTGTGTCATTGAATTTCCTTCCCTAATTGCCATTCCTTCCCCTTCGTCTATTCCATTGTTTTCTTCTTTATATGATTTTTTGCTTCTGGTCCTCGTCCTTCTCCTCCTCTCACTCTTCTTCTTCTACTGCTTCAACGACATTTTTATTCTGTTTTTTGGTTTTCCAACTTCTCAGTTTTCTTCTAGCTCTGAATCTATCTTATTTCTGATTCCATTCTTATTTTTATTCTTCTTCTGTTTCCTTCTCTTTTCGTTTCTTCTCATTTTTCTCCCATCTTAATTCAGTTTTCGTACTCTTCAATATGCTTTCGTTCTAGTCTTCGTCTGTTCTCTTTGCATTTTTCTTCTCTCTCTACTTCTTTCTTCTCCTATCCTATTCTTCCCTCGCCCATTGTGTTTCCTCAAATGGTTCCTCCTCAAATGGTTGTTCTTATTCTCCTCTCTCAGTCTCCTTCTTTTATCTTCTTCTTCATCTCTCATCCTTCTCTCCCTCCTCATTGTCCTCATTAATTTTCTTCTTCTTTTTCTTCTTCTTCTCCTTCTTATTTTTCTTCCTTTCTTCTCTCTTGTTCTTGTCAATTTCCATCCTGTGTTTCTGCTCCTCTCCTCTTTTTTTCTTCTTTTTTTCACTTCCCCAACATCTATTTTTCCTTCTCTATGCCTCTACAGGTCGACGATTTCCAGACTTTTCATTTTGGAGTAAGTGGGTATGAGGAGTCATTCACGCACGCACGCACTCGCGAAACCTGATATGTGAGCAAACAATGGCGACTGAGATCTGTGCGTGAAATAGCATTGAAACGTGTATATTTCACGCTTAATGAACACGCATTGTAGAAACTATTCTTCCAATCTGCTCTACGGTCGTATTTCCTCTATTGTCTGGAAGTGTACGTAGATTATTACTGACCTGCTCGTTATTGGGTTGTTACTATACTTACGCACAAAAATAATCTTTAATTGAATCAATTTAAATGTTATGTAATTGTATCACAGACTTAACATTTATAGAAAAATGTATACTAACCAAAATAGAATATCTCATCTATGATTGTATCCTTAGCAATCATTTATTGGACTTGTGTAATAGAAAAATTGATTAGTTAATTTTTTGTAGATTTCTTGGTTATATTGTACTGAAATAAAAAAAAGTTTCAAAACTTTGATATGTTGGATAGCTTAGCCCACTTTCACACTGATGCTATTCTTATACCCCGAAATAATTCAATTGAATAATAAATTTACTTTAAAATTTCGTATTACAACGTCTTCTTGTAATAAGAATTTTAATTTCTATGAATATGTTATTCCACACCAATTCTATAACTTTTGGCTTGTAAAATTAAAGGAAATATAACATAATTTGACATTTTCTATCCAGAGTCATCGTGTTCCTGTTAACAAGGGTAATGGACTACATAAAGTAGATATAATGTCTGATCGAATTTTGCCTGGACAAAACAGCCTAATGTTTCCTTCATTAAATTACCATCCACAGTTGAATGCCAACAGCATTAAATTGGTACAAGTGAATTTTCCCATGAGTCGCTCTTTAATTTGATAAATATTTATCCTTGTTTTGCCACTTAAAATTGGTGCGTTATAAAAATTGGTCAATTTTTTACGCGCTCCCACATACGGTGGACTTGTTAACGAAGTGCTACACTTGACTGCATGTGTTATAGCTGGCATCATAAATTGGATGAACAAATTTGTTCCAATTTTGACGATGTCGTGTTCAGTGGATATTCTTACTCTTTCTCTCTCACTCGCTCTCTGTTTACCCACATTTTTCTATCTCTCTTGCCACTCTATTCTATTGCTCATCCTGTTTTATATTCCCCAACTTCGTCTGTATGCAAATTTGTTCAACTGCTTCAATTCAGTTGATACCGGAGTATATTCTGTTGTTTTGCATCTCAGCATATGTCCTGAATATTGTTGCGTGCTTTGCTGTGTAGATCGTATAACTTGAGTACGTTTTAATAAGGTAATTAACTTTCAAATTGGAGAAATAGTCTGTTAGTCTCACATTAACTGTTCAATTGACTATTAACCAATAATGTGCTTAGATGTTGATTAGAGTTCAATCAAGCAATATGAGAGCGAGAGGAACTTCGTCTCTATGTTGTTTGAAGGAACATCACTCCAAAGTCTAAATTATGAAATTAAATTTTTTTCCAACCTGGATCACTAAATTTAAATGAATATTAAATTCTGTGTATTTAATGTATAAATTTTTTAATTTATTCATTAAAATTTATAAATATATTATTTATAAATATATATAAATTTTTTGTTTTAATGAAATGAAAATCCGTTTTGTACTATCAAAATACAAAAGCAACCTCTCAGTTGCATTGTTGATCAACAATTAGTACCTATTTATCGGTAAGAAAGATCGGAAATTGACTTGGACACGGAAATATTAGCTCAAACTAAAAAAGTCAGGTGAGAAGTCAAAGTCGTTTATTGTTGTGTTTTTACCGTCAATTGCCAGCTAAACTCGGGTGGTGTATTATCTGCGGTCCATTTCCAGCTGTTTTCAGTGATGATTGGGGTGGGGGGGAGTTGACATTCAGCGGATGGGGAAGGGGGAAATGAGAGTCAGTCAACTCCAAACTGCCAATTTCACGGTATAACGACGGTTACTGTACCGGTGTACCGATGATAGTGGTAGCATTACAAACTGACGGTACTTCCTTGAACGCTAGTTAACGGCTCAGTTGTGGACTGCAATCAGCGGGTTAGAACGGTGTGTGGTTTTGATAGTATGTTATCACCGTGGGAGCATTTTGATGGCGGCGGTTTATTGACAGAATTTCCTGTGCGAAACGGTGAAGGACCTTGCAGTAAGGAATGGAATCGGGGTTTTTAGGCTAGGTGTAGTTTTGTCTATTCCGGTAAACTATTTTTCTGTTGAAGCTGATGCCCACAAGAGTTCTAGACTTGTGCGTGGGGAATGGGAAGAGGAGTGATGATGAGAGATAAAGATGATTACGATGAAAAGTAATGAAAACATTTTCTATTCAAGACTTGAAAGACAAAATTAATGCCAAAGAACACATACTGTAGTAACAAACTATGTTACTACTTGGTATTAATGTAGTCGATGATTAATACGTATTTCCTATTGTCGTATGTACAGAATCAAATAATAATAATCTCATCAATAATAATCTAAAAATAACCTTTAATTAACAGCTGAGTGGGTAAGGTACCTAAACACTAGACATGGACTAACGTGGCAAATACTGTTGAGAATGTCTAATGTAAGGGTACCTTAACTTATCAGCTGTTAGACTTTATAGACTAAAAATATCTTACAAAATTGAAAATTCCAAGATGTTCATTATCATAATTTGCAATTGTTCAAGTCTATCGTCAGGCTGAAAAACTTGATTGTTTATTTCAACGGAACAAACTGTTTCAAAATCTTTCAGGATAGTTACTCAATTACGATATTAATCAAATTTGGAAATATGTTTTTTTTTCAAACGTTCGTTAAACTTGATTTTCTATTTCAAATTGAATAAAGAATTGTAGAAGGAAGGTGTAGAAAAAAAACTTGAGGCTTTTCTGTTGATATTTGACGTACAAATAATGTGCTTATTCTCTTCACAACAAATTGTTGAGTGATTACAATTCGTTGGTCAAAAAGTTCATTTTTCTGTGAGTGCGGACAATCTTTGAGGCCATCATGAACGTGTTATAAGGCGCCACTTGTACATAGTGCTACAGCACATTTAATAGTAAGCAAATTATTGTTATGGTTGACCTTGACTGCCAAAGAAAATTGGGCACGTATTATTTTCACGAAAATAGTCTGAAACAACGGCTGTTCAATAATATTGACACACCATATTTGACTATTAATCGATAGACTGTATTGGATTTTTTCACTCGATTTTTATCTTGTATACATCCATCAGAAGTCCGAGAAATCTTGTACAGTATCTCCATTATGTAGAGTTCGAATCAATCGGCTTTTCGTGCAACTGGCCGAATGTCTCACAATTATTTTTCTCTGTTTCTTTTTATAATTCCCATTTTTCTTCTTCTGCTTCGTGTTCCCTCATTTCTTTATATTTTTTTCCCCTCTCTCCCTCATCCTTCTCACTTTTTTCTGTAATTCCATTCTTCTCCTTCTCACTTTTTTTCTAATTTTCCTTTTCCTCATTCGCCTTCTTCTTTCTTCTTCGCTCTTATTTTCCTTCTTTTCCTTCTCTCGTCTTTTCTTCTTCCCCTCTATTATCATCTTCATCTACTCCTCACTTATTTATTATTTGTCCATGTACTTCTCCTTTTTATCCTTCTCCTTCTTTTTCTAATTTCTTTCTTTCTGTCCTTGACACATTTGTTGTACTCATCCTCCATCTTCTTCTACTTCTTTCATCTCCTCCTCCTCTTCCTCTTACGTTCATCTTCACCTCCTCCTCATCCTTTGCCTTCTTCTTCTTCTTCTTCGCCTTCTTCTTCTTCTTCTTCTTCTATCTTCTTCTTCTTCTTCCCTTTTCTTCTTCTTCTTCTTCTTCTTCTTCCTCTTCTTCTTCTTCTTCTCTTCTTCTTCTTCTTCTTCTTCTTCTTCTTCTTCTTCTTCTTCTTCTTCTTCTTCTTCTTCTTCTTCTTCTTCTTCTTCTTCTTCTTCTTCTTCTTCTTCTTCTTCTTCTTCTTCTTCTTCTTCTTCTTCTTCTTCTTCTTCTTCTTCTTCTTCTTCTTCTTCTTCTTCTTCTTCTTCTTCTTCTTCTTCTTCTTCTTCTTCTTCTTCTTCTTCTTCTTCTTCTTCTTCTTCTTCTTCTTCTTCTCCTCTTCTTCTTCTTCTTCTTCTTCTTCTTCTTCTTCTTCTTCTTCTTCTTCTTCTTCTTCTTCTTCTTCTTCTTCTTCTCTTTCTTCTCCTCCTCCCTCCTCTCCTACTTCTTTCTCTTCTTCTTTTTTTCTTATTCTTCTTCTTTGTTTTCTTATTTTCCCAAATTCGATTGCCACGAAGCATAAAACAGCCAAAATGAGGCATGTCGCAGACAGGTGAGTTGTGAGCTGGCATGGCTAGAAATGGAAGCCGTGTCACGATTCTCGAATTAGATAACACCGTCTTGGCCGGCCATTGTAATCACACACTGCAGCCGATTGTCGCTTATTAAGTTTGCAAACAGAGAGTTATATGGCTCTACGAATACCAAATGAAGGTGAAACAAATTATCATAATACAATACGTGCTAGCTGCGGTGCTGCAATTCAAAGGTAGACATTTGTAACTGTCGTGTTGGTGTTGTATTGTACCAGTGGGGCTTCTTAGAGCTATTCATCACTAATTGAAATTGCCATGAGTAGGTTAAGGAAAGCAATTACCCAACTTCAACTTTATACTTTGGTTAATACATTCTTAGTCCTTTTAGATTGGATTTTTAATTGCTTCCGAAACTGTAAGCTTCGTAAGTTTCATCCATATAATAGTTGAACAGTTAATTACTTTCACGCACTCTCAATAGGTCTACCCACCTATGAACAATAGTTTACTACAGTAATTGCATTGCAAAAGACTTCATAGTTCGATTCTCGTTCAATACTTTATTACTTTAAACTTCCAGCAATAATTGGAGAATTTCAATGTCTCATTATTTTCTAAGAAACTTTTAAACCTCTCATAATATTATTATCAAAATCAATAATTGAGGTATGAATTTTACAGTAAAAAGTTGAAAGTGTGACAGTTTTGGGAAGGAAACCATTGAACAGTAACTTCAATTATTATTCTGGTGGAATATACAACATATCAATTTATTTTAGAATAAATTTATTTTACAACAATCAATTCCACTGTTTTACATGTCATATTGATGGTTCAGTCACAAGACTGAAGAAGACTGAACCATCGGTTTAGTTTAGAGCGAAGAAGGCTCTGCAGTATACGGGGGAACAGTTGGAGATGGTTAGATGCTCTGTAGAACAGAAAGAGAGAGTGTTGCACATGCGCACTAGTCTGTTCCCCCTTTACGCCACTGACATTTTCGACGGATACTCAAGACTGAACTATCAATAAGCCTATTTTAAAAGTGAAATTATTACATCTCAAGGATGGTAGATAGGAATCTCATTATTTTTTAGGTATGAAGTGATGAGGTGAAAATAATTGTCCCTTACAATTCCTTGCCTACCGTATTTAGAACGAAGCCATCTGAGATTGACACTAAATGCTCAATTAACATTCTTAACCAACTTACTCAGCCAAGTTCTCGGTATTTTGATGATGGTATGAATTGTGTCAGGGCAAATGACTTGAATGTTACGTGCAAACAGTCAAAACATAACCTTCATTGATAACTGACCGTAAATAGGAAATGCCAGTGAAAGTTGTCAGGAAATCAGTGGTGGATGGAGGTCGGTTCCGTTCGTTTGAATTCTGATTCCGATTTGAAGCTCGATCAATAATCTTTTTTCATCATTCGTTTCATTTCAATGAAGCAAATCTGATAATTATAGATTACATGTATCGAATTTGAAACAGTCAAAGTTTCTATTCAAACTAATTTTTCAAACCAGAACTTAATTTTCCAATTGCGAGACTGTGTCGCGGTCAAAATGTTCGGTTAAGCTTAATCTCCAATTAGTAATGTCAATTCTTCAATCAAAGACGATAGGAAACTATTCTAAGTATTAAGTATTCTAATTGTCTTTGCTTCAATCAACTCTTGTGGAATCTATCCTCTATTTTCCAATTGAAAAATTGCATATAATGTTATTTGCAGATTTAAAGTAGAGATGTATTTTATTTTTTTGCCAAATAATTTAAGCTAATAAATAAACTTCCTATCTCTCAATCTATCCAAAATTATTTTTCGTTGTCTGCCTTCATGTTCCTTTATCATTCTTCACAATATTGTGACTGAACTTGTTTATTAACTTTGTTGTTGTCAATTGGTTGTTGAAATAAAATAGCGGTTTTTTTCTAATTTGATGAATTTCCATTCTTGACTAACCTTAGTTTTTCTTTTGCAGGTAATTTGAAAGGATTATTGTACCCTAATTACAGTAAGTAACTTACAAATCCTGTAACATTTTTCTAAAACCTTGGTTTTACACTCGCGAATCTTCATCTATATACCATACAGTATATTCTGTATGTATTCTAGAATCTAGGTAGTATTTCAAAATATTTCCTTGCGATTAATCTAGCATTGCCCTATAGCCTATAGCTGAACGCTATAGTTGGATGTATTGGTGAGTGGATTATATGATTATCTGAATGGATAGATCCTGCATATCCGATTGTAGAGAGAATAGTTGTACGAAGTAGGTTCTCTAGTCGTTTAAACTTTTCGTTCTATTGATGTTCATAGATTTTATTGTAGAGTTCAATGAACTATTTTTATTGAATTGGTTTGCATGAAAATATACACTTCTTAGTGTACACTACTATATATCGGAAGCTATTTTTCAATAAAATGCATGGATGGTTCCAAGTTAGAGATTATGCTAATATAATTACATGTACTTAGAATACACAGTACACTTAGTAATGTTCAAGCTATTGCCCAATGATTCTTAGTTGTGGGTAAAGACAGAAACCAAACGGTATTATTATTACTTCATACCGTTGTTAAGTACAATCGCTTACATTATAACACAGACTAACTAAATAATTCTTATCTTATCTGTGATTAAGTACACGCTTCCAAAGTCCCAATGAAAATTCTTCAAACTTGCAAATTGACGGTGAAGCATAACAGAGTCTATGTTACGGAGAGTGACGAGACCTAAGGTTTACACTTAGGTTTACCTACACTAAGGTTTTACTGTAGCCTACGTTATTTTAAAAAAACATGAATAAAGTCTGAAACTGTGTTCGAACCGTAAATAATGGAGAATTTTCGCGATATTTATGAGGGCAATGTCGGGTTCATTGAAACCTTGAAGATTGAATCAAAGACGTATAACTGCGAAGGAAAGGAGAAAATTGTTGAAAATGGAAGCGCAGAAGGAAAGATGTGGCGTGTGATTGCGGGCAATATCAACTGGGATTACAGCCACTACATTGTCTCTATTCTATTCTGTCTGGTGGTGGTCATTGCTGTATAGAGTCACAAATCCACTCTCCGTATCCTGATCCTGCCGGCTATTCTTTTATTAAAGGATAAGGAAGAGCAAGGACGTAAGGAGAAAAAGGATAAATATCTTGATGAAAGGAACTGTAGAAGTGTCGCAGAATTTGAGAGCGGTACCGGAGCGACACTCTTTAATAAAGTATTAGATTAGACATAAAATGTGAGGAAGGAAGGGGAAAGAGGTGTTTGAAGAACGAGTGGTGAATGAAGGAGAAAATGAGAGGGATAGAATGAAGGAGGAGAAATTGGAGGAAGGTAGAGGAGATGATGGATATTTAGAATAAGTAGAAGATTTAAAGGATAAGAAGAAAAATTGTGAGAAGTAGGAAAATAATCATAATGAGAAACAGGCAGAAGAAGAAGGAAGGGAGGAATAAGATGATGAAGAAGGAGGCCATGAGGAGGAAATCTCTGCCACTAAATGTGATTGAGGATGTTAACAATGGTCTTTTCACAGATATTCGCCGGGAAAATTAATAACCGCATGTGCTTTCATCACGAAATCCTTGTAAGAGAGTACAATACTTTTTATATCAAAAATAAATGGGGAGTATAAATCCGTTTCTAGATTGAGAATTAAGATTGGTTTCGATATCAAATTTCGTGCAGTTAGGAGTAACAAGTCAGTATTTCATTATCAGTAGTTTGATTGTCAGTATTATCATTAGTTATGATTTTAACCAGCCTGGATGAGTTCTAATCAATTTCTAAGCTATAATTATGTGACTATATTAACAGTATACTGCAACTTCAATTTTCAAACCCCATAACAATCAACCTTATCTACAACTAACAATTTCGATTCAAACTTCAAGAATCGGGTATTGATTTAAAGAAAGGAGAAACCAATAGAAATAATCAAAGAAATAAAGCCTATCAATGATTCAAATATTCATGTACAGTATTCAATTATGACTATCAACTAGGAATCAAATTTTAAATACCCCTCACAATCTAGTTCACTTAAAATATTCAATCTAAATGTGGGCCTTTATATGTAATCGTAGAAGCTCATACATTACAAGCATATAAAACCATATTACTCATAAGAAATTGGCACACAATATATGTGTAGTAAACCCTCCTTTGTAGTTCCAATATGATCCAATAAATCTATTCATAATTTCATATAATGTAATAACATATCTGTCGTTGATAACAATCAAACACCACACATCAAGTCGGTAGCCTAGTATCTATATATATAGCTAGTATATAAATATAAATACTATTTCATCACCAACCAACCGACTAGTGTGATATAATAAGCGATAAAGAAGTTATTATTTGTGCGATCGTCATTGAATAGCAGATAACAAGAGGTCAGTGCTCCACTCCACATTGAATGCAACATTGGACCAGAGTGGAGTAGAGGGTGTGGCATCTATAAATTATTTATTGAACGACCACATAGTATAACCATAGACCATATTTATACAGGTTTCGCTTTCCTTGAACCTGAATCAGTTGATGGTGTAGCTTGCAAATTATAGACAGACTGCGTTTACACGGTCAAACAGATACTCGTTTGGTGAGAGAGAAAGAGAATACAGTTTGTGTGAATGAGAGAGGGAGAAAGAAATTGCGAAAGAGAGTTCTGGATACTACCGCCCTCGCTCAGGGCAATTAACCCAGTTAAATAATGTTGAGGCAAACCTGCTACCTAACCCATGTCTACTATTTTATTGCAACGATTAACCTGCGTTGTTTTAAATAGCTCAAACCATATTCAGTAAGTGCCTAAAACATCACTTCAAAGTACGCTTCCGTTTTATTTTGTTTTCAGTAACTGAACTCTGATAGCGCGTATCATTTGCGGTTGTAGTTGTCCAGCTTGTCATAAAAGTGATGTTAACACCCTTGTATGACCCCTCTATATGTGTGGGGCTTCCACATTAGTTTGGATAACTATGCACTTCATGCAACAGGATGCACTTCTTTTGAGAGACAGCGACTGATTATGAAACTGGTATCTGAAACTTGACTCTTGACAAGTGTTTATCGATTAAAATGTGGATTATTGAATAAGTTGATAAAATTCATTTACAGCCAACGAAATCCAGTATTAATACTTATTAGTACTGTACCAGGCTGAACGCTGAATCTTGACAATGAAATGGGTTTTATTAAAATTAAATAGTGAAAATATAAAATTTATTTCCAACCAACAAAAATAATATCAATTCCGTTAGCAAGAAATGATAATCTTTCTATCAAAATGAATCACTTGATGTTATCATTGTAAGTACAGTAGTTGAGCTGATGTATTTGAACATTTTTTGGTGAGGGTGATGCCCACATGAGCTTCAGGCATGTGCGAGGATGATGGGCGGGACATGAAATAATATGAGTATGATTTTCAAATCTGAAACATTAATACATTAAAACACAATTGTCGGGCTTTTGTTGGTAAATTGAATTTGATAATTTAAATATCTAATAGCATTTGAATAATATTCTATTAGAAAAGTGAACCAATACATGAACTGTCATCCTAGTGAGATATGGCTGAGTACAATTACAGCTAATCTGCTACTGTTCGTACTTTTGCAAGGACTTTACGTCCTCTAATGTCAGTTCATGATGACATTTCAATCGATCATTCATACTAATTTCTGGTATAATTTAGGGAAGGTTATTCAAATTATAAAATTATCATCACGCACCGGACAGTTTCGATACAAAGGTTGAAGACTGTTATTATATTTAAAGTTGAGTTCATTTTTCAGCTTTTTACTGTATTTTTCCATTTCATAATTCATTAAAATTGAGTTGCTTCAGTTCAGTGTATTTATTAGCGACTAATTCATACTATTTCATTCGTTTATTTATCATTATTGATAGAGAAAATGGAAAGTATTATTTTCAAGTAGTTGAAGTTGAATTAGCTGTTTCTATCTCTCGTTAGCACTATCATTGGCATTTTCTCTATTGTCTCATTAGACAGGATTTTTGAATTTTGTTATTTTTCTCACATTAAGGTTACAGACATACAACCACCAAAACATTAAGCTAATAAATTTTTTGACAAAATGGATCATAATTTCTGTGGCTTGACAAATTGAACAATTCTCTTTTTTTTAATCACGAAAAAATAATCAGAATCTTATTAGGGCCCCCGTACAGCCACAGGCATAAGATTATTATATTATACTGTATATGATAATTATTAAAATTTGTAGCTGAATTCAATCAAATGTGTCTCATTGTAGTTCAAGGTAAGACCGTTTACCTTCATCCAATTATAAAGTCTTCCTTCAATCCAATCTATCTTCCTTCTATCTAATTATTAAAATTTGTATTGATGCATTGAAGCCTAAAAAGTCAATCAAAGTTTTTTTGGTAGGAAATCTGTTGGCAGTTCTGTTAGTATTCAGCTGTTACTTAAACCATCCATGCTTCCACTTGAGCCAACAATTAGCAGAGGATTCAGATACCGATGCCTTCCTCCTATTCCCCCTGCCCCCTTTACGCTGTATCCCATATGCCTTCATATCCGCGTTAATCCAGGCACGAGACTAGCGAAATTGAGTGCGTTTCGCAAGGCAAATCCCACTCAGCTACAACGTCGGGCCGTATATAACCTACAATTTGGACACATAACCTAGAGAGACGAAATTTGGAACCTAACCAGGGAAAATCCTCCCGTGTACTGTGTCCTCCCTGGTGAATATGGGGGGGGGGGCTGGCACCGATTCCTTTCTTCCTTGTCTTCTACTTTTCATTTTGCTTACGCTTCTCTTATTCCTTCATTCACCTTTTACTTTCTATGTTTTATTTTTTCTATCCTCTTTTCCTGCTTCTCTCCTGTATTGTGTACTCTTTGGCTTCTGTATTAATACTTTTACAGTGTCCCCTTCTCCTTCTTCTTCTTCTTCTTCTTCTTCTTCTTCTTCTTTTCTTCTTCTTCTTTTCTTCTTCTTCCCTTCTCTTCTGCTTCTTCTTCTTCTTCTTATACTTCCTCTTCTTCTTATTCTTCTTCATCTTCTCAACTTTTTCTTCTCCCCTCCCCTTTCTTCTTCATAATTTTCAAACTTTTTCTTCTCCCCCTCTTTTTCTTTTCGTTCGGATTCATCTTCACTCCCTACTTCTTTCTCTGATCCTCCACTACTTTCTTTCTCTTATCCTCTCGTTACTATCTTTCTCTCCTCCTCCTCCATCTTGTTCTTGGTTTTTCGGGCCATGTAAATCCATCCGTGTGCAGGGTCCTCCCCGGTGGACGTTTAAAGAGCGCCGAGCAAGTCCCAGGGCAGTCGTTTCGCATCGAAACTTGGATTCTGGCCAGCAATCACTCCTTTGCTGCTACTTGCTAGGTTTCTTTTCTATTCAGACTAGAATCTCCTACTTTTCCCTGGAACACTCCTTGCTTCAATATTCAGCAAGATGTCATATTAGAAATTAATTCGAAAATCTTGACAGAAAATCGGAATATGTTTTGCAAATTATTATTTTTCCATTTTTTAAATCTACTATTACGGTTCTGTACTATTATTATTCTATCACTTCCTACTATATGAATTTTTCACTTGCTGAATTTATTGTACAATTTCACATTTCTTTGCCAAGACCTCAATGCTCTCGTTCTTCACTCATGATCATGTTCACTCACAAGAGTCGTGGACTAATGAACTCACAATGTTCTTCACTCTTTATTATTCTGAATTGAGGATTCCAATCTCACTGTTTTTGATAAGTTACTTCAGAGGTTAACTAGCGGAATTATAGAGAATAGTGTCTTTTGTTATTTGACAGGAGGTGTAGTATAGTTAGTAACCCTGAAAAAACCAACCTGAAAAACAATGATTATCCTTATTCAAATTGTATTTCTACTTCAAATTTGCGAATTAATTCGTTCCAACTTTGGTTCAGGTGCAACAAATTGTTGAGTAATCAGTCCTTTAATCATTGAATTGTTTTATTGAATCGACGATACTGTATTTATCTGTCTTGTAAATTTTGTACCTTTCAGGTATAAAATTAGAAATCCTTAACGAAGGAGAGAAAATCTATTTGATTTTTCCAGATAACGATAAAATATTTCATAAACAAAATGTTTCAACGGTTTTAATCACTTTCCACAACTCTTTCAATACAATTACGCCACTTCCAATCCCGGTTAATCGGATTAATCCAACCATGCACATACACAGATTAGAGTGACGAACAAATTAAATGAAATCAGGCACTAGCCAGTAACGAGAAATTCGCCAAAATCTGGAGAGTGGTGAATTAATTTTGGTTTCCACCGCGACGCAAAGCGTCGTTCGCAATTTGTAGCTAATAAAACCGGTAATCCGAACAATTTTAACAGTAATCCGGTCAATTTTCGGCGATTAGAAACTGGTCGTTTGGCCGAACACGAACCGCAAATAACGCTCAAACTGGAAAGCTCTATTTTCAGAAAATTAGAACGAATCGTATTAATGCTGGCAACCAAGTGGCGAATTCAAAATCCAAGTTAATATCGACTGCTGCAATTAGGGTGAGCATGTGAATTTGGTTTAAGGGTTTCCTGTTTATTATACATTGGAATCTATTCAATTTTGTTTATCAGAACCGAATATTGTAAATTTAATCTGTGTTAACAGTGTGACAGAGGTAGTCTAGTGAGGTAGTCAGTGGCAGGTAGTGTGACAAGGTATGTTGGGTTGCAAGGTATGTTATGTTTCACCAAGCACGATCAAATTCGACTCAGAATCAGTGCAATGCTAATGTTGAGTTGCACAATCCGGGATCAACTATTTTGAATTAGCTGTTTTCATTTTATTAGCACTGTAGGCTACTGATCCTGGATCAAAATTGATTTTGCTTGGAGCAACTCAGTATTAGAAAATAATGTAAAAATTTGAAGATCATCTATTAAGGGGATGTTTCTTACACTCACCACTATAGTAATGTTTTCAATATGGCGGATGGCTGGTGACTGTAATTTATCGTTTTCATGGTAACGAGTTATGTTATGCTCAGCTCTGTCCTAAAATAACATCAAATAGTCCATCATTACAAAACACTGCGTCCCCTGGAGCAACTTTACCAAGGAAACGTTGAATAACTCACATCCGCCAAATTGAAAAAATTCTACTGTGCAAAATGAATTGGTGAATATTAGAAATCTCAATCGTTGAAATACAGAATTGTGCATTGAACTGAATGCTTTTAAAACTCTGATATGGAAAAATTCCACTGCTTTACACATCAATCAACGAAAATGATCTTTCATGGTTAATCTGAAATCCTCTAGGGTTTTTGGTTATTAGTAACGGCTTTGTCGGTTGTGAAGGCTCTACAAAACTAAATGTAACTTCCAACTTTGAGTGTAAAGAAAAAGTCAGGATAAAAACATTGCTAGTAGTCTAAATACTAAATATTCAGATCGCATAGCTATGCAATAACAGGGAACGTCGACTGAATCAAAAGTAAGGTGAAATCCTCCTACAAGAGATTCGCTCGAAATTGATAAAAAGTCATTTCATCACGAAATCCCGGATTCAGTGGAACGTGAATTTTTTCGTGAAAAAAGGAAAAAGACCAGCCAACCAAACCAAAATCGATAAATGGTAATTGCGTTACTACAAGCGACCGAATAAAATGAAAAAAGAAGACATTGAATTCGTTTTGAAAAAGCGGGGCTATTTTGACTGGCGTGGAAGTATTATTATTGTCATACTGCAGGTGGCTGTATTGGAAATTCATTGATTTTCATTCAGTGCTAAATTGTGCGGAAGACCCGGTTTTTATTTATTGTCAATAGCGTTAAACAGCCACTAGTACATTAATAGATTATTGCTATCGTACCTCAAGACTTAAACTAAATTTTATTGTGACGTTTTGTAATTTGGAGGGGGGCTTTTTGGCTGCTACATTTCAATTATCTGACTTTTTATTACACAATTATCACAATTATATTACAGAATATTTAGAACTTAATTTTGTTCGCTGGAGAGTAATATCTAAGTACAGTACTGTAAAATTGAATGAGCCAGGACTTTTGTCAATCGCTTAATTTAGATTAAATCGGTTCCATTGAATGTTTGTGAACATGAAGATTTTTGGTGTGATTTCAAAATGTGAATAATGTAATTTCAAGAGTACTGTTCATCATTACCGGTACTGACTGACTGACCAATTTTATTAATTTCACAGATATAAAATGTTGGATTTAAACTATACCATAGTACTGTACAAACTGTAAAAAGTATTAAGTTTTAGTTCAATATGATGGTGAATATCACGTGTATGATTTTTGACATTTTCCATGTATGCTGAATCTTTGATGCGTCAAGTTCTTCTATGTCATGTTATATTGATAGTGACATTTTGTACGTGACATAGGGTAAACGCTGATACATGTCTTTCCAGTGTAGAACACTGTCGAAAATTCCAAGCTTGGGCATGTCAGAAACACAGGCTGTCATACGGCTACACAATAAAGCAATGATAAAATAAAAATTGAGTTGAAAGAGTTGAATTGACAACGTAGAGCTGCACAATATAGACAAGGGAAATGTTGACTGCTAGTTTTTGGTACAATCTAGCAGAAAGAGTAGCGGAACAGAAGGATAGGTAGAAACAGTGAGGGAGAAAAAGAAGAAAAGGAAGAAGTTTTGTGAAGTAGGAGACGAAAAAGATATGAAGGAGAAAATAGAAAGAGCAGTAAGAGGATATAGGATGGAGGATGTTGAATTAAATTATAGTAAACCCAGAGAAAAAATAAGTAGAAAAGAGAAAAAGAAAAGGAGAATAAAAGGAAAAAGATGAAATAAAGGAGTAGGAAGAAGCTTAGAACACTTTTATCACGTACGCACGTAATTCACTTGTCAGATGCAAGAGTGCAACGTGTGTAGTCTTTTTGACTCAATGCTCCCAAAACTGCTCTTATTTTTCCAAAACTCCTTCTGTTGGTGCAGGTGTGAGATAATACACATATAATAATTATTATTGTCACAGCGAATTGCATAACTACATTCCTACCTCACCATCAAAACTAGATGCGGAACAAAACTATACATCTCTTAATTGCATTACTATTGTTTTAATGAAAATAACAAATTCATAGACATCATCTCAAGTTTTCTACAATTGCCAGTTTTGTGCCCAAACAAGTATAAATTGTGAATAGTATGAACAAGGATAAAGTATGCTAGATGTAAATAAAATTCGATATGAAACAAAACTAAGCAATACCTAATTTAAAGTTTAAATGAAAATAACAAGTTCAAAAACACCGTCTCAAGTTTTCTACAATATTACTGTTTTTATCTATATGTCTAAACATTTTAAATTGTGTATACTGTAGAATAAACACGTATAAAACATGCCTAAACACGTATAACACAATTGAACGGTAGATTGACCTTGTCAATTCTATTATCGGTTATTGATCAGGCTGCATGGAATGTTCTATGGCTGAGTATTTCGTGATCAATTCACAGTGCATCAGAATGTTTTGATGACAAGTATTGTAAGTACATACTGTTGTTGAATGAATATTTTGCTATGTATGAATTGAAAGCAATTTTTTACCTCATTACAGTTGTTCCACAAACAATGCAGAATAAAATCGTAAAGAAGAATTTAAATCATAAAATCATAATCATCTTCTCAATCATAAAATCATAATCATCTTTTCAATCAGAATTTTAAATCATAAAATCATAATCATCTTCTCAATATTGAGAAGATGAAGTGGTAGAATCAAGAAAAGTAATTTGATTACCGTCTTGAACATGAATTTTGCAACCAATTTATTTTTCCTCTTGGGATTTCTCATAAATCAATAAATTAATTTTCGCGCTTGACAGCTTCGTCACGATTTTATTCAATTTTCTAGCCTTGTTTTTCCAATAATTATAATTTAAAATCATCTCCCAGACAGATAATTTCATCGCGTAATTCTATTTCCCTTCGGATTAGATTATCTGTCGACCAAGATAGATTTTAAAATTTTCTTCCTTTTTTTCTAACCGTGTAACCTTGTGCTTTTATAGCCAGCCGTCTATGATTCAATTCCCCAAGCAAGCTGTGTTGCAATTCTTGCTATTTATGGTCTCGGGTCATCATTAATTGACAATTGATCATAATCTAGCTAATTCTGTTCATGACCTCTAGAATAGTACTTGTAATTGATGGCTACTGTTATCCATGTCTAAAATTGAATCTTTTGAAGGATCTGGGAGGATCTTTTGAAGCTAGAATTTGATCTAAACCTCAAAATAGCCTTGAGAAAGAGTAATAACCCCTACACAGGGTAAGTAAAAAATTTGAGATTTTTCGCCCTTTTTTCTGTTTTTTGTTAGGCTAATCTCTCATCAACCAAGCCTTTTCTCTGAAATTCTGTGGTTAACAACTGACTTGTTAAGTACCCCTCACATCAGACATCCATATATATGTATCAGAGTTGGAAATACCGCTATTACACTAGCATTTTCAGAGTTGCGCATGCGTAATGATCATTTCCTCCTTCACGCCACTGACAATCCAGAGTTTCCAGACCTATATTCTCGTACATTCTTGTATGCGATATATATTATTTTAGCACTCAATTTTTTGGTGCTTTATATTGTGATAAATTTTATTTAGCTCTATATTATAGCTACATTCGTTTGCTGCGATAACAAAGCCAGCAGCCTTTTCCTGGACTAACATGAGTCATGTAGATGGTAGCATAGACCAACTCTATGTATAGTTAGTCTATGATGGTAGCTACAAGGTGAATTTGCGGTCTGAGAAAAGGCAGAATGATGGGGAAAATGAGAAGCAGAAAAAGAAGAATGAAGAAAACAGGAACAAGATGTTGGGTTCGGGATGTTGTTGCTAATGGATCGTTTCAAATGAAATTAAGCGGCTGGAATGGATTGGAGAAGGAGGGAATTCGGTTTGGTCGTTGAAGTGCGAGGTAGATAGAAGATGGCTGGTGGCTGGCTTTCCCTGACCTGACATTAGGAGAGTAAGTAAGTTCTCCTGGTAACATGTTGTTTCAACCAGGCTCTCTACAGTACTTCATTTTATCCCTTCTCATTTTCTTCTCCTGACTGACTGGATTTTTTCTTCAACTCTTCTTTTTCTTCTTGGATCCCATACATCTTCTTTTGTTCTCTCCCTCCTATTCTTCCTTTTCTTCTATATATTTTTCCATCATGCTCTTCTCTTTTCTTCTCCTCCTTCTCTCCTCCAGTTTGTCTTCTTTCTCTTCTTCTTTTCCTTCTTCTCCTCATGTTAACTTCTTTCTATTCAATCTCCATAATCTTTTTCTTTTCCTTCAACCATCTAAATCATCTCTTCTCCTTGACTTTCTTCTTCTTTCACTCCTTGGTCTGTTTTTCTTCATCTCCTTCATGATATTTTCCTGGTCCGTTCTTTCTCTTCTTTTTTATTTTCTCAGGTTCCCTCTCTCCCATTCTAATTTGTTGAAATTGCACCACAATGTTCCTCTATTCGTTTTATTCAACTTTCATCTTATTACACATTAATGATATCTATTATCGCTTTTGTATGTGTAAATAATGATATATTTTTTTCTCTTTCCAGGTAAATTATACGATGAGCGACATGCCAACAACTTTCCCATAATTGAAGGTAACAATCAGTATTTCCATAAGTTTTTGGACAGATAATCTCTCCAAAACATTCAAATTTAAGACAGAAAATTCAATGGACGTAACCCTGAATTCTGGAGCGTCGCAACTTGAGTCTGCTCTCTTCTTGTTTATGGGTTCGATTCCCAATCCATTTATTGTATTATTGCTTATCTATCCACGTACAAGTGTTAAATAGTTTTGGGCATCAAGAGAATACTTGAAAATTGTCAAGTGAATGGAATACGCACTATTTAGAAGGTCGTTGATATGAAACTTCACAAGTTATAAGATTGTAAAATACAGTAGCAATTCAACATTGAGTGAAATGTAGGTGTATTCAGAAGACTTTTGTTTATTCCCCCCATCGTTTTACGAAAACTGTTCACAAACGTTTGATTGGAAACAGTGAAAGGAAATCTCCTTTTGGGGTGAACTGTTATTATTTCTTTCAGCCGTTTTCTTTGGTTGACAGCCGTGTCTTGTGAAAGCAACGCCCCCCACCCATCACTGTTTAGATGAAATGGAAAGTTGAAGATCGATTTAGGTACGTTGGAGAGTTTCCTTTTGAAAATTGTGTGTTTGGAAACAGAAACCAGAAGGTGCAAACCTTGCTACTAAGGCTTCTACTTTTCCTTCTTGTTGATTTTCTTATACTTCATCAACATCTTTTCTTTCTCGTCTCTATCTTTATCTACATCGTTACCATCTTCATGTTTTTTCTTCTTCAGTAACATACTTCGTTACTTCTCTTCTTTTCGCTTCCCTTTCCATTTTTCGAATTTCTTTTTTCGACATCCTTTCTTCTTTCTTGTGTTACACTTTTCATGTTTCTGGGAAATATCAATACATTTTTCTTCCCTTATCTCTCTTTCTACCGCAACTATTCCTTTCCAATAATCTCCTTCCTCTTGAGTTCAAAAAGATTTCTACTAATAAGTTATGATGATGATTGTATGTAGTATGAAAAGGATGAACATAGTTAGATACATTGATCATTGATGATAGTGTTTCAAACTGATAGATATAATTATAAAGGGTTGGAGATATTATTGAAGTGTCGAAGTATATTTGAACTGCTAAGCCGGCGTGTGGGAGACTGGAATGAAGTGGAGCTATGTAAATATTTGTCAGAGCAAGAGGTGCTTGCTGAATGTACTTTGTTGCGTGAAACGTTCTGGCCTGGCGTGCATACTTACATCAATTCCTTCACTTTTCAAATATTTGCTAAACTATTTTTATATTTTGCCTTAAAAACCGTGGAGTAGACCGTATTTAAATATTGTAAAAGTTTTTTTGACTATTGTAGTGTGATAGAATATGGGTCTTAAGCCCTTGAAGTTCGTATAAATACTATGGTTATTAGTTTGGTTCTCTTCAATATTCTAGCTGATACTAACTGCGGTATTATCGTATAAAAACTAGATATAATCGTAGTATCGTTATACAGTAATTTACTTTTCAATACAAATTTTCAATTTCTTAATCACACAATATGTTTTTCACTAGTATTGATTATTTTTAATAAAATATGAGAAAATATCGAATGATCAATGCCACAATGAGTAGTATACAATGTAATATCATTATCACAATTTACTGTTCCAAATTTCAATTTGTTCCACAGAAATAGAAACTTAGAATTGATTATTTTAAAAATAGAGAAGGCTTACCTTGATAATACGTAGAATAAGTAATATACTTCATGTATAGAACACAATGTATAATATCATTGGATTTGGTTCCAAGAATAGCCGCCATTTTGAAATTTGAACCAATTAGAAGACAGTAGTTTGAGAATGTCAGTTTTTATTACATTGTAGCCAATCTGACTACTTGAATTTGGAAGTTAGCATTCCTCTTTTAGAAATTTAGCTATTTTTGTAAGTTACTTCATTCATTATCCTTATCCTAATTGTTTATCTTTCGTGTTAGTTCTACTTTTTTTACTAGGCTTACAATAATTTTTATGCTCCTCAATTTTCTAGAATTGACTTGACTTTTGATTGTTATGTACACTCACGTGAATTGTCCGTGGTGGTTGTTTGTTCTTTTTTTTTAATATATGTCCGTTTGTTTTCGTTTCATTACTCACTATTCTCACTCTTCCATGTATTTCGATTTTCTGTTATTGACTTTTGACTCTGTTTTGAATTTTCGGATCTAGAGGTCAGTAATACAGTTCAGTAATGTGAAGCACACCTGGTTCAGTAATGGATCACGTGCTACCATACGAATTTATTAGGATGGATTATACTTTATAATACAGCCTAAGCCTAACGATCCCTGCTTTGTTATTCATGTGCATTGTTTTGGGCTCCTGGAATAATTCTTGTAGCACTTGCTCTTTGCATTTCCGTTAACTTTGGATTGTATTAGCATGAATGGGAATTCTTTCGGTAGTTCTATGATATAGGGTGAAATCTAAATAGTATAAGAAGAATTTATGAGAATTCTATTGGTTAATAGTGTGCTGGACTTTTCTCTCACAAAACAACATTGAAAAATTATCAACTTCCAACAAGTTTTATTACCAAACAGGAAAATATTGAACATTTTTCTAAGAAATTCTATATTTTTCAGTAAATAAAATTTCAATCCTTGAGAATCCTTTTAATATCTTCAACAGGTAAGATTTCAGCACAAGATTAGTTTACTCGAATACAATGAAAAATTATTAGTTATATTTAAATCTGAAAGTGCGATTACTCTTCTAGCAATGTTAAATATTCTATATTTTACATTCTCGTTTTTATACTGTACTTGCAAAATAGCATGCCAAACTATTAGCTGCTAAGTGTTACTTGTTCATGCTTTTTCAAAGTTGAATGAATATTGTGAACTTGAAATCGAAATAAAATTGAAATTGTTATTGTCAGTGTGAAGTTGGAATGAAAATCTGAAAATTCCACATTTTTGTCAGAAGTACACCTAATTTGGATATTTGAGGGGTGCAATTGAGAGTTCTATACGTATAAGAACCCCCTGAACACAGAACTGCTGAGTTCTAATCGATAAATGCAACAGAAAATTTTTTATGGCCATTTGAAATTTGAAAATCTGAAAATTCCACATTCTTATCAGAAGTACATCTAATTTGAATATTTGAGGTATGAAAAAAGCCAATCCATCTAGGCTTGCAAACTAGCTTGCAAAACGAAGGTATTTCCTAGAATCCTCATATAAAAAAACAAACCAGGGGAAGTCTGTATGAGACCTTATATCTATATTAATAAAAGAGAGTTGGTGTCTGTACGCTCGCTTATAACTCGAGAACGGCTGAACCGATTTAGATGATTTTGGATTCGTTTGAAAGGATATAATATATTTAGATTTATATATATAATGAAATTGATGAAATGGCAAATTAGTACTTGTTGCATTTATCGATTAGAACTCAGCAGTTCTGTGTTCAACAGAACTGTACTGGAATTTTCAGATTTTCAAATTTCAAATGGTCATAAAAAAATTTCTGTTGCATTTATCGATTAGAACTCAGCAGTTCTGTGTTCAGGGAGTTCTTATAAATATAGAACTCTCAATTGCACCCCTCAAATATCCAAATTAGGTGTACTATTTTCAGATTTTCAAATTTCAAATGGTTGTTGCATTTATCGATTAGAACTCAGCAGTTCTGTGTTCAGGGGTTCTTATACATACAGAACTCCTATTTCCCCTCAAATATTCAAATTAGTGGAATTTTCAGATTCATAAAAATTTTCTGTTGCATTTATCGATTAGAACTCACATTTATCGATTAGAACTCAGCAGTTCTGTGTTCAGGGGTTCTCAAATTTCAAATGGCCATAAAAATGTTTCTGTTGCATTTATCGATTAGAACTCAGCAGTTCTGTGTTCAGGGGGTTCTTATACATACAGAACTGTTCTTTTTATACCTCAAATATTCAAATTAGGTGTACTTCTGACAAAAATGTGGAATTTTCAGATTTTCAAATTTCAAATGGCCATTCAAATATCCAAATTAGGTGTACTTCAGATTTTCAAATTTCAAATGGTCATAAAAAATTTCTGTTGCATTTATCAATTGGAACTCAGCAGTTCTGTGTTCAGGGGTTCTTATACATACAGAACTCCTATTTTCATACCTCAAATATTCAAATTAGTACTTCTAAAAATGTGGAATTTTCAGATTTTCAAATTTCAAATGGTCATAAAAATTTTCTGTTGCATTTATCGATTAGAACTCAGCAGTTCTGTGTTCAGGGGTTCTTATACATACAGAACTGTTCTTTTCATACCTCAAATATTCAGATTTTCAAATTTCAAATGGTCATAAAAATTTTCTGTTGCATTTATCGATTAGAACTCCGCAGTTCTGTTTTCATCTGATCGATTAGAACTCAGCAGTTCTGTGTTCAGGGGTTCTTATACCTCAAATATCCAAAGTAGGTGTACTTCTGACAAAATGTGGAATTTTCAGATTTTCAAATTTCAAATGGCCATAAAAATTTTCTGTTGCATTTATCGATTAGAACTCAGCAGTTCTGTGTTCAGGAGTTCTTATACATATGGAACTCTCAATTGCACCCTCAAATATCCAAATTAGGTGTACTTCTGACAAAAATGTGGAATTTTCCGACTTTCAAATTTCAACTGGGCACAAAAAAATTTCTGGTGCCGTTATAGATTGGAACTCAGCAGTTCTGTGTTCAGGGGGGTCTTATACAAACCGAACCCATATTTTCATACCTCCAATATTTAAATTAGGTGTACTTCTGATAAAATGTGGAATTTTCAGCTTTTCAAATTTCAAATGGTCATAAAAAATTTTCTGGTGCATTTATCGATTAGAACTCAGCAGTTCTGTGTTCAGGGGTTCTTATACATACAGAACTCTCAATTCCCTCAAATATTATTTCAAATGGCCATAAAAATTTTCTGTTGCATTTATCGATTAGAACTCCGCAGTTCTGTTTTCAGGGGTTCTTATACATAAAGAACTCCTCATACCTCAAGTATTCAAATTAGGTGTACTTCTGACAAAATGTTTTCAGATTTTCAAATTTCAAATGGCCATAAAAATTTTCTGTTGCATTTATCGATTAGAACTCAGCAGTTCTGTGTTCAGGGGTTCTTATAAATATAGAACTCTCAATTGCATACCTCAAATATCCATTTTCAAATTTCAAATGGCCATAAAAATTTTCTGTTGCATTTATCGATTAGAACTCAGCAGTTCTGTGTTCAGGGGTTCTTATACATACAGAACTCTTTTCATACCTCAAATATTCAAATTAGGTGTACTTCTGACAAAAATGTGGAATTTTCAGATTTTCAAATTTCAAATGGTCATAAAAATTTTCTGTTGCATTTATCGATTGGAACTCAGCAGTTCTGTGTTCAGGGGTTCTTATACATACAGAACTCCTATTTTCATACCTCAAATATTCAAATTAGGTGTACTTCTTTTATCGATTAGAACTCAGCAGTTCTGTGTTCAGGGGTTCTTATACATATAGAACTATAAATTGCACTCCTCAAATATCCAAATTAGGTATACTTCTGACAAAAATGTGGAATTTTCAGATTTTCAAATTTCAAATGGCCATAAAAATTTTTCTGTTGCATTTATCGATTAGAACTCCGCAGTTCTGTTTTCAGGGGGTTCTTATACATAAAGAACTCCTTTTTTCATACCTCAAGTATTCAAACTAGGTGTACTTCTGACAAAAATGTGGAATTTTCAGATTTTCAAATTTCAAATTGGCATAAAAAATTTTCTGTTGCATTTATCGATTAGAACTCAGCAGTTCTGTGTTCAGGGGGTTCTTATAAATATAGAACTCTCAATTGCACCCCTCAAATATCCAAATTAGGTGTACTTCTGACAAAAATGTGGAATTTTCAGATTTTCAAATTTCAAATGGCCATAAAAAATTTTCTGTTGCATTTATCGATTAGAACTTAGCAGTTCTGTGTTCAGCGGGTTCTTATACATACAGAACTCTCATTTTCCATCTCATGTTATTAGTTTCGAGTGTACTTCTGAAGAAAATGCAGATTTTGCCGTGAAGTTAGCAGTACATTTTTTCAATTCAATTTTTTTTCTCTATTTTCACGGAACTATTGCTTATTCCTATCAGGAACTATAGAACTATTCATTCTGCATCCAGAACTATCAATTTTGTATGTACTTCTGACAAATGTACTTCCAACTTCACACTGACATTGTTATTCACCGAAGTTAAAAAATATTAAAATATTTTGACTCAGAACACAATGTTATAGTAATATTATGATAATTATATGATGACTCGACGTTGATTCAGAATATAAATACAATTACAGTACTGCATATGAGCGTAAGGAAGGCTTTTGATGTTTATTTCAATCAGATACCCACTATTTTAAATTTTTAATCTATGTGCACAAATTGTTGAGGATTATTCTTTATTCAATACAATCAAAAATAATTTTCTGTGAAATACGTCTTGGCACTGTAATAAACAATTTTGACAATAAAGGAATTCCTCTGCTGAAACGTAATACATAATGAACTTGGCCGCATTTCAGTCAGGTAGATCAGTCATCATTACATTGCGAGATGCACAGCAGTTCAACTGCATATCCGACCAGGAATGACAACTGGTTATTAAACAGCTTCTATTTCTACTACTAGTTCTACTTGTTTTTCTCTTCTTCATCTTCTTCTTCAACTTTTCTTTACTATCCTTCTCCTTCTTTGCCTAACTGTCACTCGTCATTCATGTCTTGTCAGTGAAATTCCATTTTGAAAACAGTTTCATTTATTATTCTATGAGTCAACCACTTTACAACTCACAGTGATTTGTAATGCTTTGTACGTTTCTAGTAGCTGTCTGTTATGTAGTTTGTGCAATTCTTCTTGCTCTTCTTTTGTCCTCTTTTAAAGCACGCACTGAATATTTTGGCACTGATAGAACTATTTATTTAATTCTTCTTCTTCTGTGAAGAAGTTACTATTATTGCAAATTGTAAATTTCCCGAGTGTTATGGCTGTAATGAGTGTAGAAAATATTCAATAGTATTCTCTAATCATGCTTTCATTTCAAAATTAGCCTATAATTCATTCGTTTTACTGGTTTGTAATTCACAATATTAGGTACAATATTATGACAGGTAATTGTTATTGAAACATACTGGCTATCGATCGACTGTGGTTTCGACGATCTGATCATCCTAGATCCTAGATCCTAGTGGATTATCTACTAGGATCTAAAATAACTTTTAATATTTTTTCTGAACTGAAGTGGATTGTGAATGATCATCAATTTATATGAAGATTAACGGACAGTTGTACGAGTATCTATTTTAATTTGAAATGATTTCGTCTAATGCAACAAAAACCAATGAGCAAAGCGGACATTACATTGCGGACGTCATTTTACGCGATTTTTAAATTTTGAATGTTTGTGCAACTAGCAGTAAGACTGTAGTAGGAGTCAATGGTGAATCAGATGAAGCTCACCCTTGTTAGTACTGTAAATATTACTGTACCTTTTAATACAATGAAGCTATGAAGGTCTGAAATATTGCGGTACAGTAGATGGTAGCTCAGAAACTTCTTTCATGTCTGTCAGACTACTCATTGACTACAGTATTACAGTGAGTGAAAAGCAGCCAATGAAGATGATGATGATGATGATGATAAGAGAAGAAGATAAAGAAGAAGAAAAAAAGCAGATGAAGAACATAAAGGAGAAGAAGAAGAAGAAGAAGAAGAAGAAGAAGAAAATAGAAGAAGAAGAAGAAAAGAATAAGAGAAGAAGAAGAAGAAGAAGAAGAAGAAGAAGAAGAAGAAGAAGAAGAAGAAGAAGAAGAAGAAGAAGAAGTGAAGAAGAAGAAGAAGAATAAAAATAAGATGACGTAGGAATAGCTGGAATGCAGTCAGTTGTAGTCGCGATGCGATTTCGAACTATATCGTAAGATTTAATAAAGTTCAAATTCATCTCAGCCATAAATTAGAGACTGCCAGCGGAATACGAAACAGAATAATGAGTAGCATCCGGACTCCGTTTAGTGGTAGTATATCTTGCAGTTTAGAGTATGATAAAGAGGAAGATGAAGAATAACTAGAAGAAGATAAGTTGAGTTTCATGAAGGCTGTGGTTTCTTCTGCGAATAATAGTGAGGGAGTTTGAGGCCCTAAACTTCTACCACTACAAACCACACTGTATTCTGTGCGGGACAGTCTTTCTGTGTATAAGATTCTGTTCACTCGCTTATAATGGAGTTGAAATTCGCTCAGCCAGTGCCCAAGTTTTCATTCAATTCATCGCTTCTGCCTTCCAATTCAGCCAAATTCCATTATCGAATTGGAATCTCCCCATTTTTGAAATTGAGTTTACACAGATGTAGTAGGCCTACAGTGCAGAATGCTTACTCATTGTTGAGATGAATTATACTATGATAATGATTCATTGATGAGATGAATACTATACTATAAGGTGAAACTATATTAAGGTGATGATTGATGACATAGTAGCAATAATAATAATAGTAATGATAATTGATTGATAGTAATTTCTCTGGGTGTGGTACAGCAACACTATAGTGCGATTCACTTCAAGAAGTCAGCATTGCTTAGATGAGAGTTTGCTATCCTTGTTCAGCACAAGGCAGATGCTGATGTCTCTATCCTATTCGCACTGTGCGAATCGTAGAAACTTTTTTCAGACAAACAATTAAACTTTGTAGGAAATACACAATTATAAAGTCTAGAATATGATTATAAATTATTGCAATTCTGAATGAATATTGTGAGACTCACTATATTAATATGTTTCAGATGCCACTATTTTTTCGTTTATTTGACTTTGAAACATTAGAAAATAACAGTGACAGTAACAGTTGGATTTTTGAATTGAATGTTTTAACATTGGAAAATAATAATTCTTTTTTTAAATTAACATGTTACTGGACATTGGACTATTAATTATTTGGACATGAGAATTGAATATTAGAACATGGGAGATAGTAGTTAGTTTTTAATGAAACGAAAGAAAGCATAGGCCTACTGTTGGTTGAATATTTAAGTTGAAAAAAAATTTGATGAAGCAAAAAAAACATTGAAAAGCTCATGTTATAAAAGTTGATGATGATGGTGGAGACGTGGAGATGAATAATTGATGTTTAAAGAAGTGGAGGGAGGAGAAGGAGCAGGAGAAGAAGGAGGAGAAGAAGAAGAAGAAGAAGAAGAAGAAGAAGGAGAAGAAGAAAAAGAAGAAGAACAAGCGTAAGAGGTATAGGTTGGTGAAGAAGTGAAGGGAGAAGATGAATGCCTTTTAGCTTTATCACGTCATATTGAAGGAGATACCTCCATCTGTAGGCTATACCGTGAGCTTTTAGCAGTAGAAGTGCTAATACTTCTACTTCAATACAATACTTCTATCATCCTTGTCATCAGCTGTAGAGCAGTAGCGGCAAAAAGTGAGCAGGGTTGGTGTGGCAAAATCGGGCCGATTTCGTTATAAATACACGACACACTGTCGTTACCAAACTTCGAGGCTACGTGATAATGATGATATCATTCAAGGTCCAACAGTGAAGGGAGAGGTGGCGGTTCCGGGCCTCCGTTTATTGAAAAATTAGAAATAAAAACTTGGATTATAATCAAATTAGAAAGGAAATAAAGAAATAAAATAAGATGAAAACTGTGAAGTAAACATGCAATAGGAAAGTGAAGTTACGAATCGTTATTAAAATCAATTTTCCAAGATGATTTTGACAATTTGATTGCTGGAAATTCTCGATATTTTTATGCTGTAGATGTTAATTATAAAACCTACCAAATTTTGAAGCAAAAATTGTGATCTATTAATGATTTATGATACAAAATATTGAAAAACAAAATGGTGAATTACTGGGAAAATAAGGAGAAATCGACAATATTTCAAGGATATTTTCGGTTTGTTTTAGCGTGTAGAATATGGTGATGTTACTGAAGTCACTATTTTGGGACACCTGCAGATTACAAATTGTGAAAAATTTAGAATATCTATCTATCTATCTAGCGTATGGCTTTGGTTGGTGGGGAGACCCGAAGGTAGTTCCACCTCGCCGTTTATAACCTAATTCCATTCGGTTCAAGTTCCATTTCACTTTGCAAAATGTTCACTAATTTTGAAAAAAAGTTCTTTTTGATATATGAAATTCTAAAAGTTTATAAAACAGTAACACGAATATGATAATCAATGTATAAATCTTCAAAATCAATATTCCCCAAATCTTTATAGCACCAATAGTAGTTACGGCATCATAACTTGTAATCCTCGAATCCGGTATGCGGCAACGCAAGAAGCGCCGTTACCAAATATTATCAGGATCCGTTTTCGGAACAAGCCAGCCGATATTAACAACATCCAGCTGAGATGTCAACTGGTTTTTTGGAGGGTAATTGACTACGGCATCTTTTGGAGTAGACAACGATTAAAGGGGGGCAAGGTCGCTGAGTGGTTTTCTGTTTTGGTACGTGCTGAACTGGTCCAACAGCGGCAAAGGCCAATGCCTTCCTACTATTTAGTCTTCACTGTCTATTGCCAGTTTTGTAACACCAGCTAAATGTAGTACCAATAACTGTTTTTGTAGATTCTTGACTTTTTTCCTCGTCCATCTCATTCATCTCTATATTTTCTTAACCTTGTTCTTTTTTCTCTTCTCCTAAGCATCTTACTGCCCACTTCTCTCCTCCTTAGTTTTCTTCATTTGTCCTATCATTTCTTGGAGTTTAGTTTCTTTTTTGCATATTATTATTATGAACGTCTTCCCTCCCTCATTTCTTTCTCCTAATGAGATTTGTTCTCTTCTTTTTTACAATTTTCATCTCCTACCTGCTATCATTTTCTTTCTTCATCGTTCTTTCCTATTTATCATTTCTGTAATTAGTTATTCGCTTTGTCTTTTTTTCTTTCCACTGCTTCCCCTCGTTCTACATTCCGTTTATCTGATTACACATTCTTCATCCCTCATCTTCTCCACTTTGTCTTCTTCTTCTGTCCTTCCTCTTCGTCTTCTTTTTTCTTCTTCCTTTTTCTTCTTCCTTTTTCTTCTTCTTTTCTTCTTCTTCTTCCTTTCTTTCTCTTCTTCTTCTTCTTCTCCTTCTCCTTGTTGTTATTCTTGTTCTTCTCCTTCTTCTTCTTCTTCTTCTTCTTCTTCTTCTTCTTGTTTTCCTATTTCTTGTTCTTCTTCTGTTCTTCTTCTCCCTCCTCTAATCTTCTTTCCCTCGTATTTTGTTTCAGTTCTACCTAACATTCATCCCCTATCCCTCCTTCTTCTCGTTCTTTTCAATCTTCTTCCTCTTGTTTTTCTCCTCATCTTCATTTTATACCTTTTCTTCTCCTATCCACATTCTCCTTTTTTCATGTTCTTCTTTTCTCTTCTTCTTTTTTCACTTCATCCCGTCGCGAAGCGTCGTATACTTAAACGGTCATCGCCGGGTATATTTCCTATAGGACATATACCCGGCGATGACCGGTTAAGTATACCACGCTTCGCCACAGGGGATGAGGTCCTCATCCCCCTCTCCTCTCTCTCCAATCACCTCTCATTCCTTCAACCCCCTGATCGTATCTGGTTCTTGCTCGTTCCACCTTCTATTCAGCTGCTACTGTCGATGACGAAGAAACAGCGATCCCACTTCTTGTGTGTGCGCGATCCCTGTTTCTTGTGAGCCTCGTTTCTTTCGACGACACTCTGTATAAGGATAGCAGCAGCTGATGACGGACGGGCGTCCTTCATTCATAGCGGCTGGCTGGCATCATCCTCGCGTCGTGTCGTGTCGGCTGCTTCTTGTGTCGTGATCGTCCTCTGCCGTGTTGGGGGGGGGGGAGCCCTAAACTTTCTCCCCTGCTTGTCATGCTCTGATAGCCCTCGACCTGTCAACCGCTCGTTTATCATCAATGCTTGATTGGCGATGTCGTTTCGTCACGTGCTAGGTTGCAGTTTTGATGACAGTGGTGTGCTAATGACGATCATTCGCATGATGTTGATGAATGTCTGATGATGAAGATAATGATGGTGATGATGTGGTCATGAAGGTGATGATGTTGATCATGATTATGATCATGTTGATGATGATTATGAAGTTGAGGAAGAGATGAGAAAGGCAGAGGAAAAGTAGGATTATTGAAGAAAATGAAGGAGAACGGTGAGAAGAGACAGAACTAGAGTAGAAGAAAGTAGAATTGAAAGATGATAATAATAAGAAGAGATGGAGAAGTGGAAAGAAGAGGAGGAGGAGGTGATAGGGAAGGGAGAGGAGGAGGATGTAGCGATGAATGAGAAGGTGGGAAGTAGGGAAAGTGGAGGAAGTGTATCAAGAAAGTAGACGAAGGAAGAGGAGGGGTTGATGGAGAAGAAAGAGGAGCAGGAAGAATAAAAAATATTGGATGAATGAGAATAAAAAAGATGAAGACGATATATGTATAGATGAATTGTTTGAATGAGAGATCTCAGTTTGCTAGGCTGAGTTAAAAATTCTACATTTTTCATTAACTCTCTTCACTAGGATAAATTTTCTTAATTTCGATTTTCTTATTAGATTTAGATGGAGTACATCAATGCATTAATAAATTACAGTACTTGGTCCCTTCATGTCTTTACAAGATCTAATTTAGATTGAGATTAATAACTCTGTTCTGCCACTCTTGTAAGTTTTAAATCTACGAAATGTATAAATAAATAATAATTAATTTTGTTCTCAATATGGTGATAAGATTGTGATTTGTTGTTGTAATTCGTAAGTGCCTCACTTTAATAAGACATTCCTACGTATTTGTTGTACGTCAACACCTGTGCTCATCGGTTACACCCACTTACTCGAAATCTTCTATTCTCTTAATTTTCGTCTCTTTTCCTCTTAAGTTTTTCTGTCTCTCTCTTTTGCACACACACACACACACTCTCTCTCCTCTCTCTCTCCCTCTCTCTCTCTCTTCCTCCTCTTATTCGTTCTTTAGCAGTGCATGACCTTGAAATTGTTGTTTGCACAGTTGACGTATCATTAATGACAGGTAGGCGGCTATTACATAATTGAATAGCGCACAAAAACCGCTGATTTTCAAGTCATGCATGCAGTCATTCATGCATTCATCAACCCAATGTCATGTCGCTTCAATAGAGCCACCGCGCATAATACCTCGTGTCCCCGTATAGATGGCACGTCAATTGATTCTGATTCAGTCATTGGTGTCGTCGTGTCCTAGAAATAGGAGCAGAACCATGGAGCAATGAATAGATTACAGTAGGCTATCATTGCAATACCATCTCATAACAGTACCTAATCAAGAATTATCTTCATCATTCGTTGTTATCATCACCAGTAGTATAGTATCACGAATTAATATAGCTTGGAAAATGGGAAAATCTGAAGATCGGCTGTTGAAGGAAGTACAGTGCACAGATCATTTGAATCAGTGATTATTTATGTAGATAATTATATGCTCCAACAATATGGATCCAGCCATATTAGTTGGGAATTGAATTCATTTTTTTCTCATTCAAAATTGAACGATCACATCACTGTTGGCCTATTTGGATTATTTCGGAATCCATTTCGAAATTACGTAAACGCCGCATCAGATAATTTACACTTGGATAGTACTATACTCCTTTATAAATTAATTGATTTATTTTGAAATTTTATCACTTCTGGAAGTGTCACCAATAAAACAATTATTTGTTCTCATCTTAATGCAACAAAATTTTTAATATGTAAAATGTAATCTTTAATCACTGATATTATTATTGATTTCAATTGAAGATATAACATGAATCCTGCACTATGGATTTTTCAATTGCTGATTGTGGTCAAATGACCAAAATATACAAATATACAGCAGCCTTTAGTTTAAGCTACACCTCACGGGCTGCAAGATTACTAGACAAAACAAGATTGTCTAGTAATCTTGCACGGGCTGTACATAGTGTTTTCATTTCTTCTATAATTGCAGGTCCATTGTACCAACATCATTATGTAAGTGAGTACTGTAATTGAAGGACAAGCATTTGTTAACTACCGGTAGGCTTCCTTATCATCATCAACATCATCCTTGGTAGCCTTCGTTTATGTCTGAAAATGATAATTTCAAACAAACTGGAATAAGGTCGAATAACAACTGCGGTTTTAGTGGTGCTTACTGTTGTAAAAATATTATTGGGTTTATGCAAAAGAGTTTGCTCTCAAGACTTAATGTTACGAACGAAAAGTAGGCCTACGCAATTCAGTTTAGTGTTGAAGCTTGAAAGTTGGTTCTCATAATTGAACTGAGCACAAGGTACTGAATTAGGTACGAGTACAATACTGTCATTGTCATTGAGAACTAGAGAAATATTCCAGTAAACCACAACTGAGAGGTGAACATTTTTCAACGAATATAGTAATGCCGAATCTATTTTTTATCTACTTTAATCTATAATACAGTAATCTCAAGTTGAACTTAAAATATTTCGTACGTAAAGTACGCTATTCACTTTTATGTTAAAGCGTAATAGCATATATAACAGATAACAGATAACATAGATAATATGTTACGTTAATATAACGTAATAACATAGATAACAGATCAGAATTTAAATAATTAGATTAGATTAATTAGGCACACAGTTCCCCATGCCTTGAACGATCTACTTCTATCTCTTCTCTATGGTAATTGTTAGTTGGAATAGTTGAACTGATAGATGAACTAAATATTTCAGTTCAAAATTAATGGAAATTTGTAATTTTAGCTTATTAGTATTTATTACAAAGAATTTCATGGAGGCAGTTATGTTGTCGTAAAAAAATCAACTAACACAAAGGATTGAAGAAGCACGTGCATTTTCAAGTATTGTTTCAACAAATAAATCAGTTACTGTTGAATCAGTGAACAGGTAGCACGTTCATAAATACAGAGTTACAACATAGGTCAATGTCAAACTTCCGTTGCAGTAACATCGCAACAAAACATTATGAGGCTACTCCTTTATTCAGAGTCGAAGCTGGTCGCATTTCTGCCATTTCAATTTTTCCCGACAGATAGATTTGCTTGGTCATGATAAATGTCGTGCCATTCCGCTTATTGTGTCAATTTAGTCGAACAATTTGGTTAGCGCTGCTGCATAATTTGCGAATAAATTCGACGTCCGTTCAGCATTGCCGACGGCCGCCATTTGCAATTTCCATCCAAACAAATTAACTTGGAAAATTCATCAGTATTGCGGTTAATGGAAAAGGTGAACGGCAGCGGGCCTTGTAACGCTAATTCCGACACTCACATGTACGCAACGTGATCGTGTTGAAGAAATTTGCATTCCTATAGGGGAAAGTCGGGCACTACCGGACAGCGGCTGACATCGGACAAAGCCATTTCTTAAAAAGTGCCGCAATTGGCAGCACTTATTATGCTGTCAGTACAACCAACTTAAGTAGCAAGACTGCCCACAGCAGTATTGCGCATTTGACGTAGCACGTTTTCGTAGTGGCTCCAGTTTTATGTATTTTTTACGGTTGACAAGTGCACGGAGATAGTTTTAAAAAGCTGCTGCATCAATTGAAGTAAGTAATATTAGTCATAGTTGGTCTTAAAATACTTAGTGTACTTTATATCAAGTGAATACAACGTTTTGCTCCAGTCACATGACTGATTATGGCTTGACAGCCATTCTCACCTAGGTTGTCTGGTGGCAGGTATCGGACAAAGTGCAATCGGGCGGTATCGGACAATGTAATGACCACTTAAATTCACGGATTTCAATAGATTCTCTGGGTTTTTTAGGGATAATGGAATAGAAAAGAGGAAATTGGACAGAAGAATCACTAAAATTGGCTATTGAAAAAGTGTTATGTAATGAAATGACTAGGGAAGGTCGGGTACTACCAGACAGCGGCTGGCATCGGACAAAGCCAGTTCTTAAGTGCTGCAATTGGCAGCACTGTTCATACTGTCAGTACAACCAACTTTAGTAGCAAGACTGCCCAAAAATGTATTCATTTGTGTGATTTAATATCCCTCAAACATAATTTCAGTACTATTTTATGTCTGTCCGATACCACCCGCCATAAATTGAAAAGTGCGTTTTGTAGATAGTTGGATTTTTGAAAAAAAAAGTATGTTGCTATTGTTATTATTTTATATAATTTACGCCAGTTATAGATGATATACTGTAGTATTATTTCACGCATAAAGTTGGCATTTATCTTAATCCTTCAACTGGGAACTTGAGAAAAAGCTAAGGTGGCCGATATCACCCGACCTTCCCCTATTGGTTGTTGGACCCTCGATTAGAATTGCCCATGTTTCGACCATTGAAACAATCTATGGCCAGTGTTTTTTTGGTGCGATAAGTTATTTTTCGGAATAGAAGTTCTTTTTGAGATAAAGTTGTAGATGAGAGATAGCGCTTCTTGCAGTAGAATGCAGTGAATGAAGACAGTTATGACAGACTGAGGACTGTGATATGATGATGTAGACTGTGGACAGATGAATTTAGTTATGAGAATGTGGACTTAGATGAATCCTTTTTCATTTAGACTAGAAGCATTTTTATGCACGATCTATCATCGTTCTATTCCGTGTTGAAACACACGTTTATCACATTATTTCAAGTACTCTCTAATTATTCACGTATTTATTCTGTTAACGTATTATTTCAAGTACAGTACTAACGAAATTTCTATCACATAGATTCATTTTGTAAGAGCTGACTGACTCGTAATTCAACAGTAGTTGCCACAAATGTAACCAGGATGCCATTAATTCAACAACTGATAAAGCCGCTAGGTAATTATTGTTCTTATCACACGATTTATTGGCCTATTAGGTATCAATTTCAGCCGTTTAGAGCAATGGCGCCCGCATGATGATATTATTTGTCACACTCGTGTAAATTGTGGTCGCCCACTACTTAATTTTCTCATTCTATCTTCTTCCATTCTCTCTCTTTCAATTTTCCGCTTCCTCTTCTCTATTTTCCCATGCTATCCTAGTGTGGGGAGTGAACACCAGGCGAAGTTGTTTTATCGAGTTGAGAAACACTTATCTATTAACTGTCATTGTGGCCATGTCTCCCAATCTTATCATGAAACCGATGACATGAACAAATATCTTGATGATATTTTATTCAAGAAGCAACAGAGGTTATTCCACAGGAATTATTTGATTCAAGTGTTTACAAAAGTCAGAATTATGTCTTTCAGTTTTAATTCAGTTTATAATTCATTTAAAGTTTTTATTCGTACCACGAATAAGACAAGAAATGAAATAATGAATTTTATTCCTTTAACAAGGAATCATACAAAGAATTTCACTTGAATTTAGATTGTACGCGTAGAAACTTTGGTTTTTCATATATTTGGAAACGCTTGATTCGAGAAACATAAATCAAGTTTGATTTCTGATCATCCGATTAGAATTTGTTCACTCCGTATTTTATCTGTTGATTGGAGATCAACTTCATTTATTACATTTTTGTAAAACCTTTCGATAATATTATAAAATGCATAAAACAATATTCTATGAGATGCATAGTGAGTCTGTGTGGGTATTACCGTAAAAAATAGTCTAGTACAAATCCTGGAAATTAATAAATTCCATCAATGAGATGTCAATTTTTGGTTCTCTGAGTTTCGTTAAACTCGTAGCTGTGAATATTGTTGCGAGTGTTGGAGGTTTCACTATCTCCAAACTAAATTTAATTGATAAAACATGTCGTGCATTTGAGAAAAAATCCAAATTGAGGACTCATGACTTCTCAGAAACGTGTGAATATAGAAAAGTAAAATGTCACTGATCTTCTAATTAAGTGAGTATTGTACGTCCTTGTATTTTTGAAAAGATCAGAGTTTGGGTAGCTTGAAAAAGATAGCGAAAATTAGGCCTAAATTAAATTTAAGGTAAAAAAAATTCATCAGTTTTCAGTACAGAACAATAAGTTTGTATCACATCATTTGTATTTGTATTAATACATTCATGCCCGGTTTCTCAGTCGTTCAATAAACAGTTTAATAGCAAATTTGAATCAATAACCATGTGTTTTAAAATGCAAAGAATTTATTGATTCAATAGTTTATTGAACAAGAGAGCAACCGGGCACTACTGTATGAAGCAGTTCCTATGGTTCAGAATAGAAACAGCTGATAAGGTTAGCAACTTGTCGCGGGGATTTGTGGCAATGGAAACGGGCCGGTAAGTGGCCGTTTGGTGCAAGCCTTCTATTAGTTGTGAGGTAATTAACGAACAATTAGCTTGCACTTAACAGCTAGCTGGCTTTTCGCAACAATGACCGATAACAATATAATGAGCCAGGCTAATGATGTTGGAAAACCTTGAGGCTATTTAGTTTTCGTCCATTGACTGACTGCTGAACGTTTGATGGAGTTGGAAAGCACTTGCAATGCTAATTAGGTACTTCGTTGGATTGGAACACTTGTTTTCAAGCCTAGTCTCATGTCAGGACAATGATTGACTCTGATACCGTACAATTGTAAATTGAAGACTGATGCTGATACGAATTTACAATGCTATTAGGCTACATACAATGATACATACAATGATTAATGGATCCGATGGATGATATTACAGTGGTATTACTGGTATTAGTGCAGTGATACAAATCATAGAATGAAGGATCTTTTTAATTTCCTAGTTGATGTTTTTGAAATGGAATGATTTTTTTCAGATTGTGATAAAATTTCTTGGCCAATTGCACAAAAAGCCAAGTAAATTCAACCCCTCACTAATTGGGGCTTAAAATAGGGGTTCAGTTGCATTGATTCCATTACATAGAGTAATTTTACGGAGATTAAATTTATCTACCTTTCCATGCAATCGTACTTTGTCAAATACTAACAAAACATAGATTCAGTGGTATGAAATTGAAAGAAAATGGGAAGTTGAAGTTGTAACTTGACATTTGACTGAGGCTGTCAAAAAATGGAAAATCAAAGTTGAATTATTTACATACATCTGGATACTGTATTTCTATCTAATTTTCATTATTTTTTCCATTCTAATCAACTTTCACTTTTTTCATTTTTTTCAACTCGGTATCTCCATTACCGTTGATAGTTTGAATTATGACCTGATGACTCAAGTTAGCTGTCGACTTGCCTCGAGTGGAATCCCCCGAAAAGCCCTAACCTCGAAGTGAAGGCTCCCGATCAGACGTGACGCCGCTGCTCCCGGTTTCCACGACTCGAATCCTCATTCTTTTTTCACTCTTTCTCTTTCTCTTCTTTACTTCGTCCTTCAGACACGCTACCGAGTCTATAATTGTATTCCACTCTTCCATTCATCCTTCGTCACTTCTTCTTCTGCGTCTTGCCTTTTCTTCCTCTTCTTCTCCTATTTACAAGTAGCTTCGTCCGTCACATCACGTATTGTCACGCTTATTTCTCTTACAAACTTTGTTGGTTTCTTATAATCATCATGTGGTAATGTAATTGTTGGTTTAATCTGTCTTGTTTGATATTTTTATTATCTTACCGGTTTTCATACAATATTGACTCCAAGGTAAAAGAATTTCAATTGTTAAACCAACTGGTTTTCTAATACAGTATCGTCTTGCTTGTGCTGTGTTCTATATCTAATATCGGGGTACCGAGCTCTGCTCGGGGGTAGGCCTAAAAAGGCACAGGAATGGAAATTTTAAAGGAAAAAGGAATGAAATTAAACAATTTTTCAAGTACAGCCATCAGTCTTATGCACTGAATCATCATAAAAATCAATCTCAGCTTTCGAAATATTATGAATAATCGAGTTAGAATGAAAATCTCACTTATAAAATTTTGCTTCATAGAAATAATAATATGGGGTGATATCGTAAGATCATTTTAACTTGTCAGAAAACAGCTGATTTAACGTCAGTAAACGAGCGTACATCAATCAGATGTTTTATGACAATTTAAAATATTCCTGCTACAACAATTTTTAGCTCAGCTGTTTTGATTAACCTTTGAAGATTTTTCTCAAAATAAATAAAACAGATCACATGGCTAACTTTATGCCTCAAATTTAAAAAATAACAATACAGTACAATATGGAATATTTTCAGAATTTCTAATTCCTTTTAATTTTCTATATATAAATAAAAATCAGAAATAAAAAGGGGAATAGGAGCAGCTTATGTGTTTCGATATTTTTCTCAATTCTAGTAATGGAACTGCTGGTTTTAAAATCGTTAGTGCTGTTTTCGAGATCCGTTGGACATACATACATACAGAAATTGCTCGCTTAATATAATAGGATAGCTACAACATAGAATATTTTCAATGTTTTTAATTCCTCTAAATTTTAATGATTTTAACTTTTTATTTTAATGATTTTAAACCCTTTTAATTTTAAATTGATGAATTTGAATCCAGAAGGAAATAGGAAGAGTTGATGCTTCTGCATTTTCTCAATTTCGGTAATCGAGACGCTGTTTTTACAAAGGAAGTTAATGCAGTCGGAGATTGCGTTCGTATTTTACATAATATGGTCAGATGATTGAAACGAATTATCTCAACAGCTGATAATTATCATCTTCTCTCACTCGCACTCACTCTCTCTCAACATCAAGACCCGACGGAAAATTGTTTCTTCTGTCAGCTGATTCTCTGTCACTGTCTCAGCAGCTGAAATAATAATCTTGTCTCACTCACACACTCACCGCTCTCACTCTTTCTCATCATTTACAGCCGACGGAAATTTCTTTCTTCTGTCAGCTGATTCTTAAAGGATCAATTTCTCCTTTTTAGGTCCTTCAGCGAGTTATCCAGGGATGAGACCCGGCGCAAACTAATTTTTGTATCACCTGCCTCCTATATTCCAAATTTCGTCAAACTCGTTAGCGCCGTTTTCGAGATCCGTTGGACATACATAAATACTTATATACATAGATACATACATAAATACATACATACATAAATATAAACATACAGAAATTGCTCGCTTAATATAATAGGATATAATCGAAGATATTCTATCTTCTTATCATAAGAAATAGAATTGTCTCTCTATAATGTATTTAAAATTGTGGATACAGTAATGGTATTTTGTTCTTACTCCTTTTTAAAAGCTCAAAAATGAAAAATAACAAAAATTCTAATATTTTGCTTTTGTTTTTCCAGGATTTATAAATTGCAACTCGAACGCTCTTCAGTCTCTTGCACAGTTACATGGTGAGTTATCTAACAAATTATTCATTTTTTTCCAAATAAATGCTTTAAATAATAGAAATCGATTATAATTTGACTTTCTTGTTCTGTGTTATTGAGACTGGAAATTCTTCCATATCAAAACTGATAGCTGGGAAAAACTGATAGCTTTTCCACTGAAAACTATTAACTGGGAACAGAAATAAATCATCATCAAAAACTTAGATAAATCATCATCAATAAAAAAGTTTATCTGAGGGTTCAATCAATTTTTAAATGTCAATAAGTTATGAATGCGTTTGTTTCAATATTAGGCTTCATTGTTTGAATAAAATAATATAAAAGCAAAATAAACCCTACTATAATCATGAGTATTCATATAGTTATGTTGTGATTAATATAGTTTAGAAAGATTGTCAAGGGCTGGTATATTTTCCACTTTTATACATAAAAACCAATAGTCGACTTTCTTATTACTTGTGGCGATACTTTGGTAAACTTCCACTCTTTTCACCTCGTCAAGAACTTAGTAGGAGAGCGTTGTATTAGATCCACTTGATTTTCCAAAGTAAAAACATTCCAATAAAACGTTTTATTTCACTCCACACAAAAGTACTGTACTTATCGAAGAAGTGTGTGCTCTGCAGTAAACCCATGTTCTAATAGTAAACCTGTGTTGCTCAGTACTTGTCGTAGGAACCTTGAGTTTCTTGGGTTGCTGAGAAACCTCACTATTCAGGTTTTTTCTTTTTCAATTTGGCCGGGCTGCTTTAGTTTATTGTCGGCGAGTTTTACAGCCAACGGGTGACCGCGCTAACACTTTGTAGACAGTGCTGTCGGTTAGTAATGCGTGAGCGGGCGGGCCAACTCAATAAAGCTGAGCCGATTATTTGCACCTGCGGTAATCGTGTTGTCAGCTTCCAGGCGCAACTAATAATGTGAACAAGGAAGACGAAAAATGAGAGAGAGTGATTGTGGTGAAGAGTGATAAGGATTAGAGATGATAGTGCAGAGTGCTAAAGATAACTAGGAATTCGATGAATAGAATAGAATAACTTTATTATTGTGAAATCATAATTCTCAAAGTACTGTAATAACAAACATTAAATTGATTGGTATCACTTTCAATATTGACAGTTGTCGACATGGGCAATATATTGACATCAAATAGAAATTACGGCTATCAAACATTTGGTAGCTTAATATTAGAATACAATGATTGGTGTAAAAATGTGAATGGATTATGAATTTGAGAAATATCCAGCGATGTTTCATATGACATGGACTTGATTTTGAGTTAGGTCAAGTCCTACCTGACACTACCTTTAAGAGAGAGTAGGTTAGGAAGAGAGTAGAACAGAAGATGGTGAAATGGAAAGAGTGAGTGAAAGATCTTTGATATTTAAATATAAAGAATGGAGAGTAAGTGATGGTGACAGACTAAGACAGAGTGAGTGAGTGATAGAATGAATGAATTGGGAGAGTGATATTGGAGTGGGAGAGAAACTAAAAGTATGACAAAGGAAGAGAATAGAAAAGGAAATATTAAAATGGAAACAGTAAATGGAAGATAGTAGAACTTGGAATATGAAGGATAGAGGAATAGTGATATACTAAGTAAGTTAGAACGAGGATGAATGTACGTGTGTGAGAGAGGAACTAAGATTATGAGGGAAGAAAGGATTCGATTATTTACTTCATTCAATTAAGTATAGTAAAATATATGTGTCTTCAGCTTCTAGTGTTAGTAAGGAGTTGAATTAGATAGTGAGTGAAGATTGATAAAGAATAGAGAAAGAGGAAGGAAGAGAGAGAGGCCACATGACCTCGGGACTCATTAACGCGAACCTGTCACTGGTGTCGTTAATATTAATTTACGTCTTTGCTTCTTGCTCAGCTCACCTTGTCTGATCCGTGAAAAGGCTTTCGCATGCAGCAAGTATAGGATAGATTACGTTAATGTTTGGTAGCTTAACCCTGGCGTTGTCTCTTCTAAGTTGTACGTCCTGAGATTGAGTGAATAATGACTATGTTTTCAAAACTTACCGTATGGTAATAGAGGTGGGTTTCAGTGGGCTAATGAATAGGGTAAGGTGTGATAGAAGCTCAATAATTCGGAATTATAATGAATTTTAAACATGGAGATGAATATGCAGAGGATTTTTATGAACCTACCTAGGTTAACTCTGAGGTACTAAGTAGAGTGGAGTTGTGTATTTTTGATTCATCATTATTCTAGTTCGGTACTCAACAAAATGATGAAAATCATTCCTATAATAGACGAGATACAACTTCATGTAAGGGGTCTCCCCACCAATAAACGCCACATGATTGTCTATAAGATTAGTATTAGTAATCTTAAGTATAGTAAAATATATTTTATTTCTACAGTACACTCCACTTAATTGAAAGATGGGCGTATCCCATTGATTCACTTCACTAACTTCCCCTAAGTCATGATCGATACTCTTGAAAACTCTTTATGGAGTTATCAAGTTTGCAGTAAAGAAAGCAATAAGAGGCAAGCAGCGGGTTCATTGTTGTAAGCGCGACGCTCACTTCTTGTGTTTTATGACTCTCTATGGTTGAGATTAGTAATAAAAATAACAATTAACGCGTTTTATTGGCCACGCGCCCCACGGTTAATGGGCTCAGTTGGCTGTTGGGACATTTTCAGTTAAGATCCTTTTAGGGTTGAGGGTATACTTTGAGTTTAGTTGTTGAATTAAGGAAGGAAAGTGTACCGTGTATGTGTGTGAGTAAGGCCTATCTGTAATTATTATTCTGGAATAGCAGGGGTTGTAATGAATTTTTGAATCGCTTATGATAACATTCTACTTGATTATTTTGCTAATGTTTCAGTGCCAATTAGATGTTGACCCAATGCTCAATTATCATCCTACTGAATTATCAAAGCTAATAGCTCTTTCAATTATCTTGTAATTCAGTTGATATTTCTTTGAATGCAGTTGTAAATTGTGAATAGATATTTCAGTTTATCTTGAAATAATTACCATATTTTTTCTGGAAATTCACAAAAATTCTCACATGGTGTCTTATCGGCCTTATCAGTTACTAAATCAATTACTAAATAAGTTACCTCAAAAATACTTCTCATATTATTTTGTCTCTCAACGAAAATAAATTAGGCTAATGTTTTTTAAGCTTTTGCATATTACTTCTTGTGAGATGTCTTCATGTTTTCCCTTTTTATATGAATTCATCTTTTTTGAGCACATTCCAACAATACAAACATTCGAATTCAGCAATAATGCATTATCCTTGAGTTAGTCAATTCGGCTCTCTTGAAATTGATATAAAAACTCATATCTTGAAACAAACAAATGTCAACGAAAGGTCATCAACCAGTTTATCAAAACTGCTCAAGATTTAAATAATAATAATTGAAAACATAATAGTGCAAAATGAAATGTTGGTAACGCTTTGTTTACGTCTATGTTTACAATATAGACGGTATCAATCACAATAATATTTTGGTATGAAATTAGTCCTCATATTGATCGTTGCAAGTTAGTTTTCTTACAAGTAGGCTGCACTCAAAACAGAATCGTTTTCTTACATAATCCAGTCTATTGTTTAATGATAGTTTGAAGTGTTTTTTGACATGATGTTGATGTCAATCATAATAATTATTGTAAAACTTGATACAATCAGCTGGTGAAGTTGGAAGCATCATTAGCTTTCCATTCTTGAAACTTTTATCTGCTCTCAACAAAGTCCTTATCGGAGATTGTGGTTCAATGTAAACATACAATTATCAATAACAGAGTTTTCATTACTTTTCTATAAACTTCATCACAGTTTCTGTTCGTTCGCCGTAGCAATCTTCCTATAATTTTCAGATTTCTGTCTCCCTTCCCCTTCCCATCACATCTCCATTGCTATCCATCATAGATGAAAGATTTTTTGTTTCAATTTGTGTTTGTTCAGATAGGAATTATTTATAGAAAAGTGTCGATCGAGAGATTTTTCCGTTTAGGGGTGGAAAAATTGCGTAAAATGGGAACGCTACTTTGAGAAAATTGCTTTTGCTGCAATTCTAGACTGGAGTAGAGCAAGCGAGTAGCTAATGAGGAAGTGGAAGTTGGAGTAATGGTAGGAGAGAGAAGATAGTGTGGGTGGAACGGAGAAAGGGGTAGCGGGAGCTAGAGAGAGGGAATGAGATAGAGATATGAGAGAGAACGACATTAGAGTGAGCGAATTGGTGGAACCAAATAAGAGTGTGTGAGAGAGTAGATTGGAATAATCAGGATGACAGTAGCAGAAGCGAGATAGAGGAATCAAGTGAAAAAGTGTGATGGAAAAGAGAGAGTGGTAGAATAATGAAGAAAAGAGAGAGAGAGAGAGGGTGTGTGTGATAGCGAAATGAAGGAAGAGTGAGTGAGAGAGTGGAATTAAGGACGCGAGAGAGAATGATTGAGCTCTATCACCTCTAATAGTGGCGCAACCACCGTTGTATCTCACCGAAATTAGCCGTCTGCGTCGGTCTGAAGATAAATTACGCTCTTTCCGAACTCTGAAATTGGATTTCCACCATTTTTCTTCACTTCACGTGGTGAGTGGAAGCGGCAACAGCAGCAGCAACCTTCACTCGGCAATTATTATTTGCTGATGGCTTCTCACGGTGGCGCCTCATGGTGATTTTCAAACTTTGTCTTTCTCTCAAACTCTCTCTCTTATTCTGTATTCTACTCTCTTGTTATGAAAATTATGCGCTCTCATCAGCTACACGCTCGAGTGTTTTACAGTGATGATTTAAGGAAGAGTAATCATCAATGTTTAATTAGATTCACGTGGAATCGTGTGTCTCATGAAGAGAAAGATTGAATCTATCCAATTGTTTATTTGATTGAATAATGAATTGTTGATTAGTTGAAGTAGACAATTTATTGTGGTGAATTGTCAAGTTGAAACGTCAGAATGGCGATTGTGTCAAAATGATTAGTAAAATCGAGTCATTTGATAGAACATCAATTCCCTATCAGGCTCCGTTCAATGCAGTCATTTTACGGCGGTCAAATTCGATTGTTGCTCTTGCAACGGTAACGAAACCTTTCGATGCTTCTTCAAAGATTATTTTTTCATGCACGAAGTTTTTTGTAGGCAATTCAGTTTGTCTTCAAAATATATTTTTCCAAGATGGTCCAGTTTTTATTTAAATGAGAATGAAATTGAAGTGTCAACACACTGTCTCGGGAGCAAATTACTGGCTACTGTATAATACCGGGTGGCTTCGGGGCACACATAAATATACATGAGTCTTGATTGGCCCTTGAGAAATCTACCGACGAAGGAGTAGGATGTTTGCCAAGGAAAGTCCAAGATGAGAAGACAGCATCATAGAAGAAGCAGTGGGAGAGTGCTAGAAGAATGAGTGATAGAATAAGGAACGAAAAACGTTTAGAAGGGAGTAAGATGTTTGTGAAGGAGAGTCCAAGAGGAGCAAAGGGGAATAGGCAATAATTGACGTTTGGCGGAAGTGAGAAGAGGAAGAAGGTAGGACAAGAGAGGAAGGGAGAAGGAGGAATAAGGTTTGTAATTGGATAGAGTGGGAAAGGGGTAAGAGTGAGATGTTTGCCAAGAAGAGCATTCTGGAAAAAGCAGTAGTTGACTCCTGGCGAATGAAATAAAGCGGGTGAAGAGGTGATGAGGAATAAGAAAAGAATGGAGAAAAAGGAATGAGTTTAGAATGAGTGACCTTTTCCAAGGAGTGTCCAAGAAAAGTAAGAGAGGCGATAATTGACGCTTGGCGAGTGAGAGAGAAAGAGTGCCGGTTTGAGGATGGAAGAGACAAAGAGGAATGAGTGGTGGAAAGGGGTTGTTGACGTGGAAACAGTGTGTTGATGGTGGTATGAGGGTGAGGCTGAGGGTGTCTTGAGCCCGTAGCATGCATTATTCATTGACTAGGCGGACAGAGCACTAGGACACTTTACGCACGTGTGACACGGGCCTTAATGATGTTCAAACAGTAAAGGCCACAGTTACACTGATTGCTACATTGCGCATGCGTGTATCATATACTAATTAAATATACTGAATTAGTTCTTCGCTGTAAAATTGTTTGTGCAGTGCCTTGATCTCAAGCAAAATGTATTTCTCGCTTCAAATACTCTTTAATTCGGTATAGTATAACCACAGAAAAGGAGAGGAGCCTTGGAACCTTATAACCTTGGAAATTTCATGCTATTCAAAGAATTTCTGCAGCCATGCCAGGGCAGAAATTAGTCTTTGTAAGAAGGAATTTCCAGGAAATGTTCAAAACAGGAAAGTTTGGCTAAAACTTGAGTTAAGATTGGACAATACCTCGAGCATTCTGAGAAATTTCATTTGAAGTTTCTTATGAGACTTGAATATTGTACCGAACAATGTTTTACCGATATTGTTGTATTGACCGTATTTTGTTATTGAACATTGGTGTGAGTAAGAAAGTCTGGTTTGTTTATGATTGATAATGTTGTTACCACTGTCACACTGAAACTAGTATTGCCTCAATGCAATTTATTATGATAATTGTTTGTCGGATAACATGAATAGTGTTATTGAAATTTGAAAACTTTAATAATATATGGGGCTAGATTTAACTTTCTTCGCTATTGAATAAATTTTCAAAACTATGCTGGAAAATAATTACAGTAGTAATAAGATATGGTAAGCAACTAGTTTTGGAGAGTACGCCATTTTCTGTCTAATAAGCATAAAACTAATTCTGGTCAGCTTGATCTTCAACGATTGAATGGAAGCTTCTCATTGGTCGAAGAATCAAAATGGCCGCTTACAGTTTTCGGAACTGCGAAGAGTTTGAGTAATACAAGATTTGATGGACTATGCTGGAAAATAGAAAATGGCCGCTTCGATGGGCGGAGCTATGAAGTGGAAGCTGATTGGTTGGAATCTAAAATGGCCGCTACTCGAAATGGCTGATCTGTTTTATTACACGCTCCATCATCACTGATCCTTATGACTTTCCAAATCGAATATGAAGTAGTATGATTGTGATTTGTGATTGGTTGTGTTACAATGAACTAATGAAGTGATATTAGTTTGTAATATTGTATTATCTTCGTAATATTGATTTAGCTTATATTTGTAATAGGTACTGCTACTCTGCAATTTATTAGCAGTAGGCCTATCTATCTAATAAAGGCTTTTTTTAAAACTAGAAAATACTATTAAATACTATATGTACTGTATTACAGTTCCACAGCAAACGAGAATTTTTGTTATTTTGACAGCGGAATTATTCGAGTACATAGATACCTGATGTTGAAATGTAGTTTTGAGCTCAATAATTGATTGATAATTTCTTATTAATGGATCAATCGAAAATCACAATTATTATTAATTACGTTATCAGATACTTTCAAATTCAAAAATCGTCAAAATAATAATAAATTCCAACAATAATAGAGATATTTTAAGATTATAAAGCGCTGTCAATATCATAACTACACCCTTTTAAGAAATTAACTTGAAGTTTATAATTTCTCATTTGAATGTAGTTTGCCAGGAGTAAGCCTACTCCTACAACATTCTAAAAGCCTGAAATTAATTCGAAAATAATTCAGTGTCAATTAGATGCAATTGGTTCACTTGTAACCTTAGCCTGCTTTCGTGTATCTGTTGTTACCAGTTACTTATCATGTCATTCTCTTTTTAATACCTTGTTGACAGTGCTGTTAAACTAATCTCCCGTGCCTGTCAGCATTGAAAATAGGTCATTGTTTTTAGTGCATTTGCATAATATTTGTCCAACAATATGCTGTCATACCCACATGATGTGTTACTTTTGTAATTTCATTTGAAGTGCATTGGCCTAAAAGTCGAAAGTTGCTACTGTTGATGTGGGGTTGTCTATTGTTTTGTAAAATGCTTGTATAATGGCGTTGTAATACTATTTGAATACAATTTTCACGTTACCCTCTCAGGTCTTGAACTAATGCATTCACAAAGATATTTGAAAGGAATTTTATGATCTCTATACATTTTTTACCTTGCTTGATTTTGGGTGTTCACACTGTATGAAGATCTTTGGGAGAAATATTATTGTGATCTCTAGATGTGGTGCCTTAACACCTTAATTTTGATTGTTGCAAATATTAAAATTATACTAAATTCAGCTGTTATTTTAAATTGAAATTTATAGTCTGTCCAAGGATAAATTGAATATTGAATTGGTATGCACGTCATGTGTGGAATGTCACGAGTGAACCCAACCTCTATCTGAAGCAATAATATATCGGTTTTGATAGCGCCAAACCGACTGCCTTATTTGTACCTGGTCACGTGGTCAGATATATTCGTCGACCGACTTAACGCCACCACCTACGGTCCAATTTTCTTCTCTATACTGAGAATGAAATCACTTGACATTTTCAATAAAGTGTTGCGCGCTCTCTTGAGTACAGTCATTTTAGTTTACTGTTTACGAGGTGGTGCATTACGAAAACCTGTTGCTGAAAATGAAAGTGAGTTGGAGAAGAAGAAGATGATGATGATGAAGAAGAAGAAGAAGAAGAAGAAGAAGAAGAAGATGAAGATGAAGATGGAGAATGGAAAAAGAAGAAGGAGAAGAAAAATAAGAAGGAAAGAAGAAGAAGAAACAAAGAAGACGAGTTCAAGAGGAATAAATCGAAAAATATGGGATGAAAAAATTCAAAGACAAGAGGGAAGGTAAAGATTGGTATAGGTTGTAAAGACGAAAAGGAAATTAGTAAGAGGAAAAGATTTTAGCAGGAAAATAGAAGCAGGAGTAGAAGAATTCGAAGAAGAAAGGTGAAGATGTGAGACAACATGAAGATGTAGAGGAAGAATATGAAGAGGAAAAATAGTGAGTGGAAAAAATATACAGTAGTAAAAGGAGAAATAGTCGCAACGGAGAGGAACAGATGTGGGAGAAGGAGAGAATAGTTTCAAAACATTCAATAATTTATGGTATGCTACTGTCGCAAAGAAGCAAAGACAATATACTTCAATATCCGTAATTATGGTATAATCTGATAGTAGTAGAGGCAATATATTTCTTATGGTATTGTCTTCGTTAGTAGAAGGATAGAAAGGAAGAGGGAAAATAGAGAAGAGAAATAAGAGAAAAATATAATTAAGTAAAGCTGAACGGATTAGTAAAAGTATAAAAATTTGGCAGAAGACGTTCACGAAGGAATTGGATTAATATATTAAAGGATGAAGCAACTAGAAGAAATTTATGAAAAATATATTATGGAAGAAAACCGTAAGAAGTGTTGGGGAATGAGAATTATATGAATCTGGAATGAAAGGATGAAGCAGCTAAAGGAAATTGATGAAAAATATAATATAAGAAAAACAGAAGAAGTGTTAGGGAATGAGAAATATATGAAGCCGAAATGAAAGGATGAAGCAACTAAAGGAAATTGATGCGAAATATGATGGAAGAAAACCAGAAGAGGAGGGGGATAAGAATTAGATGAAGCCGATGAAGAGTTGAAGAATTAGGTGAAGCAAGATTTAGATTTGGATTTAGATTTATTACTTTATTCATGTAGATAACAGGATGGAGAGGGGAAAAAAGAATTTAGGTGAAGCAGGATGAAGAGGGAAAGAAGAATAATTAGATGAAGCCGATAAAGAGGGAAAGAAGAATTAGGTGAACCCGATAAAGAGAAAAAGAAGAATTAGGTGAAACACATGAAGAGGAAAAGAAGAATTCGATGAAGCAGAAGAGACCAGATTGGTATGGTGACAATAGGCAACAAATAATAAGAACAGGGTCTGCCGGCTGACCGTCCTCCTTCAGAATGTCAAACAGTCCAGTATGTAGCTGCCTGCGTTTCGCAACCGTGGCTCGTGCTCGCCAAATAATACCAGAATCAACTCACACACACTTCAACGCGTGAGGACTCTCGAAGACCTTGTTGGTATGTGGAGGAGACCATCGAACTATATTATGCCAAGCCCCTATCAAATAATTGTTGCACCATAGGTGTAGAAAGGCCTGCATGTTTAGCGAAATTCTTCTTAGTTTTGTTTTATCTTTTTCCTTTTCTTCATTTTTAATGTAGGTACTTGGAAGTTTTTATTTTTCTCTCATTTCTTACTGTAGACTGTATTGTTCAATTTTTTTCTCCATTTCTTTCTTAGTTTTTATCTTCTTCTCTGCGTTTCATTCTTGATTTCCTCCTCCTTCTTCATCTTCTTCCTATATTTCTTATTTTCCTTCCCCTCTTTTTTCTAGACATTATTCTTCTCCTCTCTCCTTCTTCCTCTTCTTCATCTACTTCTTCTTCTTCTTCTTCTTCTTCTTCTTCTCCTCTTCATC